>JAGSMU010000036.1:6119664-7439328 GCA_029286865.1 Teinopalpus imperialis | reverse complement strand
ATCGCCAGCGTATGATATACTATGGGCGAAAGATAGAACTAATAACAATTTAGAAATGAAGCCGAAAGGCTATTTCATAGAAAACTATAAAACCAAGGACAATTTCCTGATAAGTTTAACGTTACTCACATGGGTGTACAACTTTCGACTGTATTTTGACTACATTAAGAGAACGATTTCAATTTTAATAAGTAATAATATTACAAATGAAAATCAATAACGGCGGTGATCAGGCCTGTCCATAGAGTGCAGCCCATAAAAAAGGAGGACTTGACAACCGTGTCTGTAGCCAATCTACCAGGTGGCAACGGGCTTTTCAAAAAAAAAGAAAAACAAAGAAGGGCAGAATGTCTCATCAGTAGCGCTGACGTTCGACGTGCTATTCATGTGGAGTATGGAGGGTGTGAGGTAAATTGTTATTTATAACGAGGCGATTATTGTTACAAAAAATTTATTTACGAATCTAAATTATTTAAGATAAAAAATATAAGTGTGACCAAAACTTCTACGTTGCTGCCACAAAGTATGTAGCAAAATATAACGATTAAAAACTTATTTACGAATCTAAATTATTTAAGATAAAAAATATAAGTGTGACCAAAACTTCTACGTTGCTGCCACAAAGTATGTAGCAAAATATATCGATTAAAAACTTATTTACGAATCTAAATTATTTAAGATAAAACTATAAGTGTATTAAAACTTCTACGTTGCTGCCACAAAGTATGTAGCAAAATATATCGATTAAAAACTTATTTACGAATCTAAATTATTTAAGATAAAACTATAAGTGTATTAAAACTTCTACGTTGCTGCTTACAAAGTATGTAGCAAATATAACGATTAAAAACTTATTTACAGATCTAAATTATTTAAGATAAAACTATAAGTGTGACCAAAACTTCTACGTTGCTGCCACAAAGTATGTGGCAAAATATATCGATTAAAAACTTATTTACGAATCTAAATTATTTAAGATAAAACTATAAGTGTATTAAAACTTCTACGTTGCTGCCACAAAGTATGTAGCAAAATATATCGATTAAAAACTTATTTACGAATCTAAATTATTTAAGATAAAAACTATAAGTGTGACCAAAACTTCTACGTTGCTGCCACAAAGTATGTAGCAAATATAACGATTAAAAACTTATTTACGAATCTAAATTATTTAAGATAAAAAATATAAGTGTGACCAAAACTTCTACGTTGCTGCCACAAAGTATGTAGCAAAATATATCGATTAAAAACTTATTTACGAATCTAAATTATTTAAGATAAAAACTATAAGTGTGACCAAAACTTCTACGTTGCTGCCACAAAGTATGTAGCAAAATATATCGATTAAAAACTTATTTACGAATCTAAATTATTTAAGATAAAAACTATAAGTGTGACCAAAACTTCTACGTTGCTGCTACAAAGTATGTAGCAAATATAACGATTAAAAACTTATTTACGAATCTAAATTATTTAAGATAAAAACTATAAGTGTGACCAAAACTTCTACGTTGCTGCCACAAAGTATGTAGCAAATATAACGATTAAAAACTTATTTACGAATCTAAATTATTTAAGATAAAAACTATAAGTGTGACCAAAACTTCTACGTTGCTGCCACAAAGTATGTAGCAAAATATATCGATTAAAAACTTATTTACGAATCTAAATTATTTAAGATAAAAACTATAAGTGTGACCAAAACTTCTACGTTGCTGCCACAAACAGTGTGTAGCAAAAAATAACGATTAAAACAATCAGGAACAGCAACAAAGTGTTTCCCGAAGAAGCAAATCGAGCACGATACATACGAGGCCAATTTAAACATCATTTTTGTCAATAAAAATTACGTACTCATTGGATTGGTTTTTAATCTCAAAATTATTGTTAATTTCTCTTTCCATCCACCACCAATGTTCATTAAGTTGATTGAAAAGTACGATTCTCGTGAGCAAACATACATCCGTATACAAAACTCAAAACCTAGTTGCAGAATGAAATCCTCGATGCTCCATCGACTGTATTCAATTCCTTTGTGCAGTTATCGACTAGCTGATATCAAAATTACTTTTTAGTACTTATTACTCAGTACTGGCTGATATATAAATGTGACAATTTGCGTCATTTCTATTTCCCCGAGGATCCTCAACGAAGTACAACGCATGGCTTTTGAAAGTAAGCGGATTTCGTTCGTTCTTGTGGGTAAGTCGCGCTCGGAACTTGTGCATTGATAGCACTGTGGTGTAGTTAGGCTGTCTAGCGTACGAAAACATCTTTGGTACATGCTAAGCTATGGTATATACAATGATGCAATCACGTTTCGTCCAGACAAGAAATACGCATGTAACATTAACAAATATTCCCTAAAAGTAAACTGATAAGCATTTGTTAAACAATAATAGTTTGATTATAGGTATTAAGTAAAATAGGACAGATAATAAATTAATAATATAATTTTTAAACTGTTCTAAACATAATCCGGTTAAGTAGCAACCAAAAGTTCTGATAAAGCATTATTTTAAGGTAATTAAAAATTGTGTTGTTTATTTCAATATGACATGAATTGTCATTAAATTTTCCTGAAGTAATATATTGCCAACTTTCTATATCATGCTTCTTGTCATAATATTATTACAATCTTTATCGATCTAAATCTCCTGCTCGTAATGTCCTTACCCGATAGTCTAACGTCTAATTACCTACTTAATAATTACCTGGATCACGTCCCCAATGTGGGGAATTAAACTGCACATAAGTATGCAATTGTAGCAAGAGCCTACGACGTAGCAACCATGCTACGACGCGTGCTAGCCTCGCGCCCCCTCCGCAACCTCCCCCCGCCCCACCAACTCCCCGCGCTACGTACCATAATGGAGCTGGGAGGGAGAATTCACTGAGCATCTGCAAAACATAATATAAAAACATAGATATAAAGGCTATGGTTTGGTCATGAGTCAAGAGTTGAGTTAAATCATAATTAACTTCAAAAAATAAAACCTTATTAAATTCGTTACAGTTACAAATTAAAAAAGCTCAATTTTCATTTTTTTTTAAAATGTGAAGATATTTTTTATTTGCGAGTGTAGCGTATGATGTTATGTAATTTGTTTATTTATATATCATACAAAAAAATAAAAGTTTATATATGTATATTATTCCGTAAAAGACATCGACAACAAAAATACTTAAAAAGGAAAAAGAAAGCGTACTTGAAGGATATACACAGAGACAAAATAAATACATTTTAGATGTTAATTAAAAAATGGTGTTTTTTATTTCAATATGACATGAATTGTCATTAAGTTTTAGTAATAATATATTGTATACTTACTATATCATGCTTCTTCTCATAATATTTTTACAATCTTTATCGATCTTAATCTCCCGCTTGTAATGTAAAATAAATAAATTAAAGCACGTACTTGTAACAAACACAGCCCCGGGAACTCCTTGGTGAATTCATCTAACAGAGGAGAGTGTATGTGAATGTTGGCTCCAGGGGCTACAACATACACATTGCCTTCGCAAAGCGGATAGATGACGGTCGCCTTTGCCCAATATACGAGATGCCCAGTTAGTTGAGATACCTGATAAAAAATCGTTGATATAAATTATTAATATTCATCCAACTCCGTAAATTACCGTTTTGTTTCGGAATATAAGACGCATCACAGAAAAATATATTTTAACCTTACATTGGAATCATAATTTATTTATTGTTAAAATAACTCGTACTATTTCACAATTACAATCCATCTTCATTCTAGGTAATATCACCCGTCTCGTTAATGTCACCTTTGTGCCTCAAATTTAGAGACGATTTATTGAAAAAAATATTTTAATGTTCTACCATATTCGGACCATAAGAGGCACCCATATATGTCTACATAAAAGGTGCGTTTTATAGTCCGAAAAATACATTATAATATAGTTTTAATTTATAAAATATATCAATAATTTTTGGTTTTTTTAGAAGAATGAATGATGAATTCACAATTTGTGAGCAGCTTTTACCTTACTATGATACTTTTAAACTTTCAATTATAAAAAAGACAAATTCCGCAATTTATAAACCATAGACAAAGGTAGGATAGTATACAAAATAGATAATCGATTATGGCGATTACTTTTTAGTTATTTCCTGATGTCATCAACTGGAAGGATAAACATTATGCCACACAATAATATTACGATACAATGTTATACAAATATGCTTGTACACGAAGGCAATCGTATCTATCTATTCGTAATCTTATTTTCTTGTTGATTTGCAATAATAACGGAGGATGTTTTTTGCTAATCCTGTGTATCTGACATGCAGTGTCATACACGAGAACAAAAACAACAACAACATGTATTCGACTGGCAGGGAGGATATTACCGGGCCGTCATAAGTCTTAAAGAACACAATCAAAATACGTCCCTGCATCCTTAGACTAACATGACAAAACAAACCAGCATCACACTGCTGTTTAACATTGATAATTTTCGAGGGTGTGGACCTTCCCTGGTAAAGTCAACCCATTTATGTTTCTGCTAGTATCTAGGTACAATGTGATTGAATAACTCTTGAAAATATATTGACATCTCATCACTCAGAATATGTATTGATACCAAGTGATAAATAAAATTACTTAAAATAACACAAGTAATTATATTTGTTATAGTTCCGATCATTTAAAGAATCAACATTAATAAATTACTGTAAACAATATTTAATATCAAAGTTTACATAGGTATATACACATATATTACACATAGGTATATACACAGGTATTGTTATATATGTCAATATAGATATTATATTCTAATACTCATAGACAATCTAACCTAAACTCAAGACACAAGGTATGTAGTTATACAATATGAAGCAAATTTGTAAGTGTAATGTAAGTGTAAATACTTCTGACATCAATAAACACAATACTGGCTGATATAATTCCAATCTTAAAACTTTATATCTATGCTATGTTTATTGGTTTCAAATCATGTTTTTGTTAAAATAAAACTGTAATCATGGTTTGACCCTGTTAATTATATAAAAGAAAAAAGTATATTTCTATTTCTACTCATTGTAAAATGAAATTTCTGACAGTGGTAGAGCTACACTGCAGTGTTTGTTACTAACTGCAGAATGAATAGGTCAGCTCAACCGAGGTATGACCACGCCCTCACAGAATACCGACGTGAAATAGCAGCATAACGCTACTGTGTTTCATCTGGTGAGTGAAGGGATCAGACCTTTATTACTGGTGACGAAGCATTATGATTCCTAGTCAAGGATGAATGTAGATGTCATGGGCCACAGGAATCACTTAACATCAGGTGAACTGCATGCTGGTTTGCAACTCTCAATGTAATAAAAAAAAACAAAGTACATACATTACATTATGGATACATATTATATTGATACATAATGTAATGTATGTATATAAAAAATACTTCTTTTTAAATAAAGTTAACAATTGTTTCAAAATAAATAAAAATTATGAAAAAAAGGTAGTTTATATGACATTTTAATACTGAAGTGTTATACTAATAAATACCCTTTTAGACTAATTGGGAGACTAATATTATGCTTTCTTATCTACAATGAGGATGTGGAGAAATCACTTACTACCAGCTAAATTGGATGCTAGTATGATACTCTTTAATTTCATTTAAACCGTAAGGAAAGAATTTCTGTAGATTTCAAATCTTTTTTTTATAACAGTGTTATAGTCCTATTATATTATAAAATAATATAAGTTTGCATAATAAATAAAAGCTCACCTGTGTGAAAGATAAGTCTGCTTCAATAGCAAGTGTCTGGAGACTCTTAAGTGGACTGTAAAGCTTGATTAATCTTAACAAGGCGGGGCTTCCGTCAAGAGGAATAGATGCCAACAAATAATTTGGATCCACCTACAAAAATATATATAATAAATATCAATAAGCATAATATACATTCAACAGCCAAACCCCCAAAATTCAATCATGAAATTTATTTCTTTCTTAAAAAAAATATTATATTAGGCTGTTATATTCTCTGTTATAGACTTGTTATATGCTTGAGAAAACCTCATTTTGAGGAGAAGTGGATGAATTGGTGGGTCTGGTAGCAATAGTTTGCATGTGTTGAACAGGGTGCTTCCCTTTACTAGGTAAGACCATCATAAACATAATTTTGCACTATATCATTTGTTCAGTATCATGTGGTAGAGCTCCTTTCCTGGAAAGAAAAATTCAGGATTCCACAATCCCTCTGCCAATCTTTCAATGAGGTTTGAAGGTCTATTTTGATAACTATATCTTGGGTATTTTGTATACCAATGTTAATAAGTTAAAAGTTTTCAAAAATTCAGAAATTTTCCACCTAAACAACAAGAACAACGAAATAATAATATTTTTTACTAAACACATAGATCCTATATGGCTATCAAATAATAAATAAAGAATCTAAAAAGCGAGAAATATGCAGAATACTAGTACTTTATATAATTAGTACTGTACGGAACAATATAAAAACAATGTAAAATGTAATAAAAAACATACCAAGAGTAGCATGCCATGATAAGGTCTAAGTTTCTGCAGACATTTGTCTATAGTTTCAGGTTCAATGATCAACCCTCTGTTATGAAACTGATGAGCCTTGTGAGGTAAGCAAAAAGATAAGAGCACCCACTTATTTATGCGGACTTGTACAATTCCTGTAAAATAATATAAGATATTTAAATAGAACATTAACAAATAGATATTATGTTTGGAAATGATTAATTTTTTGTCTATGTTATAAAATAAAAAATTACTTATCTTGCTATGTTAAGATGATGCAATAATTTTGTTTTATATGTGATCAAGGTCAAAAACACAGTACAGTACACAAGTTCACCTCATGGTAGGTAGCATATATCACCATCCCAAATATAATACCTTCACACAGATATACCTACTTATTACCATTGTGGAGAGAAGAAATGCCTTATTGCAGCTGCAATATAGCATTGATAAGCTGGTATTTTGTTTGTGATCCTTCCCATGTCAAGAGTAAGCATAGTTTTATCTAGATTTAATATGCCTCTACCACATTGAAAAAAGAAAGCTGATCCTAATACATACTATAAAATAAAAAGTGAGCAAGAGGATATATAGCTATCATGGTATGTAGCATAATCAGTGACAATGTCATAATCAATTCAACTTACAGTCAATTTCAACCAAGAAGATATAGTTTAATTTTCATCATATATCCAGTTCACTGCAGTTTGTTTCTAGCGGCTGAATGGGTCAACTCGAAAGGGGTAGGACCACACCCTCACAAAATACCAGCATAATGCGGCTCTGTTGTCTGGTGAGTGTAGGGATCTGGTGGCTTTATTACTGGTGATGAGGGATTCAATCTCAGTCCTCAAGGGTAACAATTCATCTGCATTATGACTCTTTTAAAAGGATGAATGTAGATGTCATGGAACACAGAAATTACTTGCCATCAGGTGAACTGTGTGCTTGTTTGTTATTCTCAGTATTGGAATTATGGAAGATTCAAATGTAGTGTTAGGGGCAGGCCAACCAAAAAATCAGTCCCAAAATCCAAGAATTTGCTTTACACATATATAGTTTTCCTCATTTTGGGGAAATCAAGTCCAGGAACAAATTCAAAAGCCAAATACTCAATCACTATAATAGACATCTAACACGAATACCTTGTCTAAACTATGGTTAGAAAAACCAAGGGATGAAAATATTCAAAATGACAGTCTTTATCCCCATCAAAGGGCAATGAACCCCATACAGGATAATATTTGTATAAGATACATAAGAGTTAAATAAAATTTTCAATCACCTGTGGAACTAAGACCTTCAAAAACAGCTTTCATAGATCTTGCCAGTGAGCTTCTTTGCAATATCAGATGAAAAGCTGATTTTGGAGTCCCATCTCCACCATTTTCTGTACTGTATGTTGTTGAACTGACAGAATGTCGTAAATTTTCCTCCTCTTCATCATTTCCTTCGGAATTAATCTCACTGTCTAGTGCTGAAACTTCATCATGTGTTGCCAGCTAGAATTTAACTTAAACTATGTAAAATTATCATTACACTTTACACTTAAAGTTACATTTTTAAGTCATGAACATCTTTGACAGTGGTAGAGCTACACTGCAGAATGAATGGGTCAGCTTGAAAGAGGTAGGACCACACTCTCACAGAATACCAGCGTAAAATAACAGCATAATGCTGCAGTGTTTCATCTGGTTTTTTTTAGTTTATTTAATATGTTACTTTCAATGTAATAAGAAAAATCTTCATTAACAGTGTACAGTTATATACTGCTATACATTTAGCAGTATATAACTGTAGCCTCTCCTAATTTTCACCACTTAGATCAATCTTAAGTTCCAATCATTATTTAATGATAATTAATTGTTCTCTAATTAAATACCTATTTATTTAATTTTATACTTTTACTTTAAGTAAAATATGTTCATAATTCAATTTACTATATATTATTGCTTCAATCTTTCCACTATTAATACAAAGACACTCATATAAACTGGATTCAAATTTTATTTTGTCTATAAAACTACATATCCTGCCAACAAATATACAAGACTGAGGTGAAAAACCTTACTAAAGGTAGTTTTGTGTCCAATTCACACACAATATGAAATGCAGATAGATTATCCAGCTATTTAACACTGGTATTGTGGTATTTCTTCTTTGTTTGTTTTTACTGCTCTAATAAGAGTCATTCAGATTCCTATACTGATTCTAGAATTATGTCTAAGAATTTATTACTGGTAACATGTAATTATTTTAGTTGACAGGGTTGACAACACATTGGGATTGTAACTCTGAGTCAAATGCAGATGAGACCTATAATGAGCACTTAACACAAGGTATACTGCATATTTATTTATAACTAAGATGATCTAACTCCATTTACACTAAAATGAATTTAGATTTAAAGTTCTTTATCAAACCATTTATGGAACATATAATATACATTAGGCATGTTTTATTTGCTTATAACACAAAAGTTACCATTATTTTCATTTCTTCAGTCAAATAGGAACATCTCTTTTCTTCATGTCTTAAGGCTTTGCCTAATCTTTTGCTCAAATCATAGTAACACTTGACTAAAAAAAACAAAGAACATTTTTAAGTTAGTATTGGAATCCTTGACATTGACATATCAAGTGTGGTTTATTTCCCTGATCACTTGGAGGGTAAGGCCAAATTGACCTAAAAAAAACTGTTTGTTTTCTTCAGTATTTCTGTAGGCCCACTGCGTTCAACATTACAAAGTTTGATTTCACATGATACACAATACTGTTCTTATCTCTGGGCTGAAGCAACCTGATATGGGTTCTTTTCATTGGACTGCTTGATCTGATAGGCTTGATTCACTGGCATTACAAACAGATGTTGCATCTCTGTTGCCACCGGTATTTTTTAACCATATTGGTTACTTAAGGACCTTCAAGAAAAGAGCCTACATAATTCTTAGAATTTGGCAGTGCATCTGCAACTCTTCTGTTATTGTGGATGTTCATGGGCAGCGGTAATCACCATCAGGTGAGCTGTTGGCTTGTTATATTATAGGTGGTAAATATTTCTAAAATAAAACTAAATTCAGTTTACATTTTAAATATTTTCCAAAATCAATGTTAGAAGTATATTATAATCTATATACTTTAAATTTACAACCAGTATAAACTGATTTTTTAAAACAGATCAGAAACAGAAAGAACAGCAGACAGAACAACATACAAGAAAACCCATAATTTTAAATACTATTATATAAATTTCATTTGTCAGGGAGGGTAAGTTACAAGTAATATAAAAAAAAATAATGGCTTTGTCAGTTAAGTAATATGCAGTATCATCAAAACTGCTATAAATTTAGTACAGCAATATTTGTAGATGGCTTTAATAATTCCAATTAATGTTAATATTGTTTTTTTGTTTTATAAATTACATTTTAATTAAAAATAATTTTTAACTTACCTATAGAATGACTCGCAGAAGCTTGCAATGCAAAAACAATATTTATAAGGATCATAGCAGCAGTATCATCTTTGTTGGTTCTGTAAGGCAAAAGTGTTGGATGGCCAACAAATCTGACATCATTAACTTTAAGTTCAAACTTTCTGTTGCAGAGCTCAGCTTTTACTGCAAAAAGTGTAGATAACATTTCATCTGTGAAGCCACTTAGCTGACCTGAAAATTCAAAAACATTATTCATAACACTTCAATATTATTAAATTTACAATTATTGGTAAGTAAGAAGTGTTTTATATTTATCTAATTTAAAAAATACTTGTGTTATTAATATTTATGGTATATATATAATGTTTATGGTATGTATGTTTAATTAAGACAGGTTTCCTGCAGATTTATGGCTAATACAAATTATTTTTTTTTAATTTTTATTCTCTATATTATTAGTTAACATTAAAGTATCTGCATACCATTCTATGAAGCTTTGGTATAATTTAAAGCCGTTTAAAGATGATTGAACATAACACAGACCTTTGCAAATATTCGACGTTTGTGATTGTTGATTTTGCAGCAAATCTTCAGCACAGTTAACTGCGTATGGATTGTGACGGCCACATTTCTTCTGTTTGTTTTCATCTATAATTTCCGACGTATACGGGTATCTAAACAAAAGCCTATCACCTTTGCTGTCTGACTTCACGAAAAATATATTCAAAGGATTGACCTCCATGATCACACTTTTCTATCAAAATGTAATAAACAATGCAAAAAACGTGAAGGAAAGGCGAGTTTGAGACAATAATGAACGTTTTTTAAACTCGTTATTTTTTATATACATCTTTTGAGACGATGGTTAAATTTTCGTTTGTTTCACTTTCACTTTTAATCACGAAATAAATGGAAGTCTTTATATTATGAAACAAAAAAGAAATATACATTGACGCATAAGATTAAGAAAATGGTTGTCAAATGTCAAACTTGACGTACATATTCATATGACGTACAGAAGGCAAACCACAGAATGCTAGTAAATAAGTGTTACATCAAAATGGAAGTAATATGTACTACGTACCACATGCAGGCATATTGCGCAACCGTAACAAACACAGGCGCGTATTTAAGATACGCTTTTGCGCAGGTATTCTGTAACAATGTGCTACATTACTTCCCAGGTCGAGCCACACATAAAGTTAAAAAAGACGCTTTTACTGAATTGTTCTCTTTTTCTTTCTTTCTCATTTTATAATTTTCCCCAAAATAAATAATGATGCTTTTATGTCTGAACGTTGTAGCATATAAATTTCTCCCAAAAATAAATAATGATGCTTTTATGTACGTTCATGCACGCTATAACATCAAAAGTACATCAAGTTTTAAAGTGGATAAAATCTTGTTGTCAAATTAATTTATTTTGTACTATGCATGGTTCTGAGAAGAGGTCTTTTAATCTGCATTTTTATTTTGGATTAGCTATATCATTTTAGCAACACTGTAATTGATTTGTCAAATACGAAAACATATTGCCGCAGAAATTCATACTGAAAACAGTTTATTTATTGCAGAAAATGGCAAATAAAATTGAAAGTACTTTTAAAGTGAATCCTGAAAAAGTTCCTCTTGAAACTGATCAAGGTATTTTAGAAAGTGAAGAACGTAAATGGGGAATGCCCCTTAAAGAAGTTTACAAACATGGATTCGCGTTCTATAAAGGTACGTTTTTATCTTTATTGCGATTTAGTGATTATTGTGTTCATTTTGTGATTTTAACTTAATTTTTGTTACAATCTTTCATATAGACGAATAAGTTACCGTGAAGTAACTGATAATATCTAATCTAGGTTAACAATCTAAGAATACACAACTGTTTCATTTAGATAACATTTTTAACTACATTTAATTCATTTTTGTTCAAAATTTTCATTATTTTGATTAAAAATTATGTATTGGCATTACATATAAAAAACTTTAAAATAAATGTAATAACATTCGAAATATTTTGTTAAAGTACAGTACAGTTTAATTATTTAATAAGTTAGTGCTTTGATTTGTTAAGAATTTTGTATGTGGCCTTCATGCCTCATTAAACAGCCATGGCCTCACATAAATCATATAATGGAAACTACAGGAGAGAATGCAGCTATTGTATTCTCTGTGTGTATGAAATCAATAGATTATTATTTTATAATGATGAATAGAATATTATATCTAACTTTTGGTAAACAAGTTGCTGAGTAAATGTTTGTTAACAATGTTGTCATTAATATTATCTGATAAGGTTGGAGTATAGTACATATGATTGAAACATTATAAATGGAATTGTGAATGTTCTATTGTTTTACTATAGAATCTCTTGCTTTATTAACACATCTGCTAGTTTGGACACTCAGAAACTTTCATTCATAAAGGCACACATAGAATTTGAGGTGACTCCAATGTGTTGGTGATTATTGACATTTACAACTGAGTGCTTTGTAGATCTTAATGGACATTACAAGACTAGATTTGTCTCATTACATTATCATCAAACCCATGCAGGGGGGTGCTCCATATTTAGAGTTCTAGAAACAAAACTTAAGGCAGCATTCATCACCAGCACACATATTGACATCTAGCTGTGGCTTGGTTAACATAAGTTATAGTTTTCACTGTAATTTATTTGTGCAAATATACTGTGCTCCATTTTAATAATATTGTTATGAAAGTTTTTATATATCTGTTCTTGAAACCTTCATTTTTGAGATCTAAAACTATGCATGGTACATTTCATAAGCAGCATGTGAAATATTATCATATGTTATATATTTTTTTACATCACATACTTAGCTTCATACATGTACCTCTTAAAAAGTCAATTCAGAAGAAAACATGGTGTGCTAGTAAGCCTTATCTTTTACTTAACACTAAGTTGCTAACATAATTATATGCTATCTAATAACTGAAAACTGATTGAAAATAAAGATAAAAAAACAACACTGGAGTATAGTATACATAAAAGATGTATTTTTAAACTATTATTACAGATAAGGAAGGCAAAGCTATGCACTTAAGTTATGAAGATAGGTTGAAACTTGTGGCATATACACAGCAAACTGCACATGGTCCTTTAGATGCTAATTCAGCTCCACCACTTGGAGTTTTGGATGTCATTGGTCGGGACCGCCGAGCTGCATGGCAAATGTTAGGACAAATGTCACAGTTACAGGCTATGGCTGGGTTTGTGCATACCTTAGACAGGTTTGTTGTTTGTTTATAATAAAAAGGAACATTTAAGATTAGAAATGTCTTAATACAAGTTGACAGAATGTCAAACCAGCATAATAATTATAAAGTGTCTTGTCATTTCTTCCTCTCTTACAAAGAAACACTTGACACATAATGAATCATAAAAATTGTTATTCCAGGTTGTGCCCATTATTCAAACCATATTTAGAGGCAATACAAAAAGATTTGGAAAACAAAAAGCAGAAAGAGTAAGTAAAACAATTAATTAGAAAATGTTAAGTATCAATAAAGATGTGCTTTGTTTTTGCCTATATTCCTGAAGCCATCAAAGAAGAGAAATTTTATTAACATTTAATTTTCTGTTAATAAGACCCAGTGAGCAACACCCGTCTCCTATTTTCTTGTAAATGTAACATGTACATTTATAAGTAAGTTTATTACATATTTACAAGTAATTTACAACTTACGTGTATCATTCGGCCTGTTAGTCTTGAGTCACTCCCATGTCAGATATGACTTTAGAAGAATTCTTTTACATATTAACATATGTAAAAGAAGATTAACACATAACAGATTAATTTGTTCAGTTTAATCAACCTTTAAACAGTTTTAGTTATATCTTTATAAATGAATAAGTTCGTAATAATTGTAAATCAGGTACTCGTAAATTATAACTTACAAGCATGCTAGTAAATATATTAAAGTTAATGCTGATGGTCATTGGCCTCCTCAATGGTGAGGTTGAAGATGCCAGTGTGACTCGTGACTTAAATTTTTTTCACATAAAATTACAATTTTCAATTTGATTGGTGAATAAAAAAAATAAAGTCAGTTTTGCTTATCTACTATTAAGCATAAACCGAGTCAAGCACTAACACTGACGTACCAGGTCGAAACCCACGAAAATGAACTGAAACTAAGTACATAGTAAATAAGCACTGAATAATTTTAATTGTACCAAACATATCATGGACCAAACTGTACTGCTGCCTAATTACAAATGAGACCCTTGCAGATTTAGCCACCAGAGCACTTTGAAGAAGCAATTAAAAAAATCTAGAGAAGTAATAATATAAAAACGTAAATAAGTCTATATTTTATTTCAGATTAAAGAAACAAGAAGAAGAGAGAGCTCATATAGAGTTACAGAATAGAATAATGTTAGAGAAACAGAAACAACATAGCACAAAGCTTACAGAGGAACAACAAATGTAAGTTATATGTGAAATTCTGTATGTTCATTGGTCGTAATTTTTCAGCCAATCTGACCCATTACTGCTAAAACTAGTGTTCCATAGCACAAAACTACTATGGAACTTTAACATAGTACAGACAATTAATTATTTTTGTCACTCTTTTACAGACAAAGAATAAAGGATGCTTTGAATGCCCAAACATACAACCAATTCCTTCAGTATGCTCAACAACAATTCCCTGGCAATTTTGACCAGCAAGCAGTACTTATACGGCAATTGCAGGATCAACATTATCAGCAGTATATACAACAACTAGCTGTTGATAAGAGACTAGCGAATTCTAATTTAAAGAACAAAGAAGACTGTGATAAGGGAAATGAAAACATAAATTTAGCAACAACAGATGAATCTAACTTGAATAAGCCTGATGCAGTTGAGATAACAGATAACAAGTAAGTGAAAAATATATATAAATGAATATACATTGTTTTGGGCAAGAACCACATTGTATCTGGTGGTGTTGCTTTTAAGAGGACTATGTATTAGTGGAATACTTTAGGCTGATGAGTGATGGATTTATATTATTACATGCTGCAGATTTTGCATCAAACTCTACATATCTTAAACATTTGTTAAATACACTGACAGTCATGAATCTGGGCATTTAGGTGTACTATAATGAAGTTGACTACTTCTTTTCCTGTGGCAGATTTTAAAAAACCATCTTAAGATCCCTTTATTTCCTATTTTTTGCAATGTAATTCAACACTGAGATTCAATATAGTCCGCTTAGAAACATAGACCATACAAAACTTGACCGGGTTAATTAATCAAGAACTGAAGCAACAGTCATAATAAAATAAGTTTTACTGAAAATAAGTTAAAATAGCAGCCACTTTGAGAAAAAGTTATTTTTATTTTTATTAGTTGTTATTTCTTACTACTTCAATCTATGGGTTTGTATTATATATATTTTATTGAGCCATATAATGTTTTATTTCAGATCAATGCAAACTTTAGATAAAACACAGATATCAGAGTATAATGAGGAGTCTAAAGTCGAAGAAGAGTCGGAAGACGGTAAGTCCTGGAATGTGTATAAGTTTTTTTTTATATAACTAGTGGCATATGGCATCTCAGGTCTGATCATGGATACTCAAGCCAATGATTGGCAGCACACGGTTCCTTACTCTTTTTACTTGCCATGCATGACAATTGCATTTAAACATACCTCTAGATATTTAGCAGAGCACTACTAATGGGTATTTAAAGATGATTCCTGTTTTTACAATTACGGTTTGATTTTGTGACAAAGTAATAGTCATTAGAGTGGTCTTTATAAATTACTATGTATTTTAAATATTGGCTTTGGTCTGTAAGTAATTTTACTTCACTTATTAAATAATAACTTACAAGTATGCAATAAAAATTAATGTATAGTAGGTACCGCTAACAGTTATTGGCTTCAACCATGGTGATGTTGAAGATTCCAGTCAAGTAAGGCGCCTCTAGTGCAGATTGGCGTTTATTAATTGTAAATCAGCATTCATATCATTGCCTAAACGAAAATAATTTCATTCAGTGATAAACAATTTCCAAAAACATAAAAATATTGTAAATATAATCTGTAGGATAAAGTTTAATTAATTTACTAGCTTTAAATCAAGAACCTTTGCACATGTAGCATATTCTGAGAACCTTACGGTTTTCGGACATTTTCTTAGTCTATTTTAAACGAAGTTCTCTAACTGTTCCTCAATTTATTTTTGATAAAAACTAGTCTTCTGATGTATGAGATATCAATATTCTATTTACCAGATGGTTTCCCAGCGGTGGAAGAAGCTCGAATGTGGACACGTGGGGACATTGGACAATTTAAAGAATCAGCCCGAGCTGGTGGGGGCCGGCTCACAGTGGGACAGGGTGAAACTATCACCGTTAGGGTGCCCACACACCGGCGCGCTCGTTGCCTCTGCTGGGAATTCGCCACCGATAACTACGATATAGGTAACATTCTTCAGGAAACACCTTATTTTTAGAACAGATCTTGAAAACGACGGTCCCAACGCGTGTACACTATTGAATTTGTAAATAATTTTGAATAATAACGTTACTTAATAAAAATTTGAATTGAATAATATCAAGATAGAGACGCTGAACGACCAATTTATGAGTAATAATCCGAATAGCTAGAGTCCAATGGAAACAACATGCAAAATAGCGCTTATGGCTGGTAAGTGTTAATTTAAAAACTACATATTTAAAAAAATATTGTTTTGAGCTGTAGGTTTCGTTGGATATAAAATAGCCGTGAGCATCATAATACTTTTATGGAACTTAATGGAATCATTAGTTTAGTGTTCACTTTAAAAATATTTTTTAGCATATTCAATCCCTAGTCCCTTTTAGTGTTCTCCGTTGGGTATGGCTTCGTAGCGTTTTATTTTGGAGTATGTGTGTTGGTCTAGTGATCTTTACAGCTTTATCGAAACAAACTCGATGTTATCGAAAAGTCTTGTCGACTTTATCGAAAAGACTCCGTTGAGTAGGGAGACAATGATGATGCTGACAAAGAAACTGTTGCTGCAACACGGCTGTTCTACGAACCCGGTTGACGAAGAACGTCGACGACAATGGAGGGGTACGATTTTCGAACCGAGGGCGCCCCCCTCATAAGGAGGTTCGAACCTCGTCTCGGACCGCTGTCTTTGAAGTGACTGTCCTATAGCCGTAACCGGACCCGCTTATATAAGCGCATTAAATCGTACTATAAAGTTCTGTAATATTCCAATTTGGTCGAATATAGACGTCTCCCTCGTTCACGTATGCTGCCGTTCACATCATCGGGAACATTCGAGATCTAAGTCGAACATGATGCATCTCTTTCTATCAAGCGTGTAGCTATGCTTCTCACAGGACAGGAGGACAGGAGGGGTATAACTAGGCCTGTGGTGGCAACGACCGAGACTCCGAATCGCACACACTCGCTGCTTGCCCGGCGTGGTAAGCCGAGGTCTTGGTCGGTCACATAGGACGGAACCTGTCCCTGCCAGCAGTCGTATCGATGATGCTGCGTAGGGAACCTGCGTGGAGGGCCGTAGCCTCATTCTGTGAGACTGTAATGGCCCGAAAAGAGGCTGCCGAGCGGGATAGAGAGAGGACCGATCTTACTCGGAGACGGGACCAACGCGGCGCTCGCGCACCTCGTGACGGCCCTCCTATCGGTGTTCTCCTACCGTAAACGGGGCCCTACTGGTCGCTGACGATCGGAGTGAGGGCTCCGACCATCCAGTATTAGCGACCCCGAGGAGAACGACGGCACGATGTGGTACCGTGTCGTCGTGATAGTTCCGCAAAGGTTCTGGGGGTGCGATCTTCACGCACGTCCCCGGGACGGGCTATCCCAGCAAAGCGCAGGGGTGTTGCGGTTGCGTTCCTTACGGAGATCACGCGACCTTTTAGCCGGTTTAGTCGGTGCGTGTCCGACATACCCCGTCCTCGCCCCCTAGAGAGTGGGGTAGGCATTTTCCAACGCTAAAAAATTAATTATGAAAACCTTGTTAAAAAGAAAAAGTCTCCATTCATGTTATTATTTTAAATAATTACTCTCATGGCATATATTATACAATTCCATCGGTAATCTCAAATTGAACCTCTAATTACTCTCCGATAATGTATGTCATAGATTTGATAATGACGTGCAGGCCGTCGCTTTGTCGATGATTGATTTAGCTGTCCTAGGCAGCAGTTATTGACTTATCACTGTGTGTTTGTTACTATACTCGACGCGTTTTAAACTGAGTCGACGGGCAATAAATGTCACTGACAGTAGGAATGTGCACGCAATGCAACCCGTTATCGATAATGGTTACCTGCGCACGCGGGGTCGAAGCGTCATCGTGACCTTCATTAGCACTCTGACTCCTGATTGGTTCTTTACGAGTAAGGGTTGTTGTGTTTCTATAAATATAAGATTTTTTGTTATGACACTCATTACATTACTTACGCTTCGTTACGCAATACGCACAATGGAGTTGAATTTATTTTCTAACGTAGTTTTGAAGAAATTAAATGGTGACATCAACACTCAAGCTCGGGCTGTAATTTACAACTTGTTCCTCAATTTCAATAATCCACGAGAGCTTGTAGCACTGATGTGTGAAGTTAGTATAGCGACTGTGGATCGAATAAAACATTACGACGAAACAAACATTTTATCTTACAAATTAAAAACTTTTATTTTCAGATAACGAAAAATTATTCCTATTAATACTTAACATAATTTAGCATATTGATTGTACCTATCCCGTTATCGATATGCACCTCTATAATTATTACGCACGTCAATATATCTCTCCATAAGACCTGTAAGTGCGAGCGAGGCAGACGGATAAATATCGACTATAATATTATTAAAAAATATATATTCCAGGTTTCGGTTTGAACTTTGAGTGGAGTAAGTCACCGACTAGTGAAGTAACTGTTCATGTGGCGGAAAGCGACGAGGAGGAGGATGGCGATGATGATGCTTATGGCGATGAGGGTATGTTTATACATGAGTCTATTGTCTGTAGTCTCCTTTCATTCCGTATAAAAAAAAAAAATTAAGTAGAATTATGGAATGGTTTTGTTTCATACGAGAATATTCTAGAAAGTATATTAAATATATATTTTTTAATTATTTAAATTTTTTAATTAAATATTTTTAGAATATTCGAGAATAATCTTACCGTACCACCCAAAGGTTTGACTGGGAGATAATGCCTTAGGCATTAAGTCCGCCTGTGTACACTGTTTGTGCAAAAAGTTGTAATAAATAAATATTCTATATAAAGGCTTAATATCTTTGAAGTCCTATTATACTATTATCGCGAACCAACTCCTAGCACAAGCGTTGCTTTGTTGGAGTGGTTAACCGTTATATTAGTAATGCCAATAGATTTGCTAATATTGTTTCCTAAATAAAATAAATCCTCTTAGACTTTACACAGACTTGACATAGCACCATACTTTAGCTGTTATAGACATGTCAATATAACACAAAATCTAAACAATTAAATATTTCTTAAGATGTTGTATATAGATAATACCTTAGTCTAAAGTACTAACAAATAATATACCAAAACATATAATAGTTATAAATTATTTTACTACTCTTAAAGATATAGTAGACATGCAGGTGTTAAAGGTTTTAAAAAAAAATGTATTCGTAACTAACCATCGCGGTACAGGCTTGACTAGTGCGAAGGCTGCAGTTAACTATAAGTGTGAATAAAGAAGGCGTTGGATTTTTTTTCTTCTAAATATGTTAACTTGTGTTTCTTTTCTCTGTGTATCTCTCTAGAGCTGTAATAAATATTTTTTACTTTTTTTACTACTAATATTTGACAATTTTTTAATTTAAGGATAAATTCATTCAATATATGAGAATTTGTGTTATTGTTTTGAACCATTTACTTATTTCGATTTAATAACTTGCAGCATGATGTGATTTATTTTCGTTTTGTATCCTCATAAATAAGTTGATAGAATATGGATTGAACTTCATTATTATTACTGTAGTAGCAGTGTATGTAGCTTGTCATCTGAGAAATAAAATATAAACCTTACCAATGTCTTAATTTCAGACAAATTATATGGTATGTGTATCAAACTTCTTGACTGTGTTAATTGTCATATGTTGAAGTTCATGGTATAGATAAGGCTGAGATGCTAAATTGAACTCTTCATGATAAATTTGTATTCTTAGTTTTTTTTTTTTTTCAAATAATATTAGCAATGCTATTAAAATTACTAATATTCCAGTTTATCACTCCAACTATGCTGAAATTGCTTGTGCTAGGAGATGGCTCAGGACAATAGTGGAATGGTGGATTTGAACCTACTACTTTAAGTTTCAAAGACCCAGTACCCCCAAACCATTAGGCTATTGACGCTTCAAGTTATGAATATAGTTTCTTTTTCGATCTTGATAAACATAGATTAAAATTTTAACTTATTTTTAGTAAGTATAAACGGTCAGTTATACAAATAACGGACCGTTTATACTAACTGAACTTTTTTCTTTATTTTATGTTGCAAATTTTATTACAGAAAAATTATAAAATATGACACTGATAATAACTGTAAACAAATTTATTGTAATTTAATCTTATTTGATTTTTTTAAAGAGTTCACAATACAAGAAAATGCAACAGATCCAGAGATAGGAGGCGAGAGACGCGCGATCAGCCACTCCAGACCTCTCGTGAGCCTCGTTGTGCCAATATACCGCAGAGACTGTCACACTGAGGTAACATTTCTTGTTTAAAATTTAAATGTAAACGAAATATTCCATGTGATAACAACTGAAAACTGACTATGAATTGGGGCAAACGCGCTTTCACAGAATATCTGCGAATAGCATCTTAGTTCGGCGGCGAATGAAAGAAATCAATTATAGAGACCCTCGGTCTGCTTAGTCCTACAGTATTATACAGTAAGTCCGATGGTTATTGTGTGAAAACCTTAGGGGTGAAAACGTATCCGCATTTTGATTCCCTTATCTAGGATGCTAGATGTTATGGACCGAAGGGACCACTTATCACCATGTGAACTGTGTGCCTTCAACCTTCAAACAATACTGTATAATTATTATACATTTATTCCTGCATAAATAAAAATGTCGTGTCAATAATATCGATTGTAATGACTTTTCCTGCTATGCAAATATATTTATTCTTTATTATTTATTTGCACAAGTAAAACTAAGTTAATACCAAAAGGCTTAATACAATTTCTTGAGAGAGCAACAATTATGATTATTTTGCATGTTATATTTGAGTAACTTAGACTTTATAAGCTGCTTTACTACCTGCTGCCCGCAGTTTCGCCTGTAAGCAAGCTTTCGCATTAAATATATGTATATTAAAATATGGCTCCGTAGTTTGAGTATTCAAAAAAGCTAAAAGCCGCGTAACGAAACGATACCGCGATTTAGGAACAGTGCACAAAGCCATCTATCGAGCTTAGATGTAAACTTGTTTATATTTTTTTCCCTAAACATTATATAAGAAGCTTTCATATTGAATTTCATGCTTCTACTTACAAAAATGTGAACTTCCCATATAATCTTTCAACCTCTAAATCACCCTCTTAGGGGTAAAATTTTTATTTATACATTTGTATTTGCGCTCCGGCGCGGCGCTGATACCGCGGAAATGATCATAGTGCCGTCGGCCGCAGCCCACTGCAAAAGGAGCGGTTTGTTTTGGCGGGATTGATTATTATGTTTAGTATTTTTAGTTTGTGAGACAGTTTCGCCCGTGCGTTCATTGATCCGAGCATCAGCTTATTTTTGATTTTGTGTTTCATTGCTGGTTTTTATTTTAAATAAAGTAATGTACTTTTTATATATAAATAATGAAAAGTTTTAAAATTTAGATTTTTTTTAATCAGGATCGATATTTTTTCCGTCCCATCATCAAAGGTGTCATTAGTACTATTGTCTGTCTTCGTTTTCGGAAGCGGTCTCCTAATACCCTGTATATGTATAGATATTTTTCTCTATCCTAGTCCTCGCTCGACACAAAAACGCTCCTCTACCTTCATTTTAATTAGTCTAAATCGAGGATAGATAAATATATCATGCAGGCCACAGTTTTCACATTCGGTTAAATGTAGGCTTGCTAGTCACTTCTACTATCAAAATAATATATAAACCTATATTTATAATTTTATCTTAAATAATAGTTAATAAAATAATGGTTCGGGGAAGAAGTTTTTCATATTTTATGTACAAATTCAAGATATTTTTTATCATAGTATATTTACATTTGATTATAATATATATGTGTGTAAATTGTTTGATAAGTTGTTGCCATTTTGTAGCTGACATAATCGCATTGCTGTAGAACTTTTTTTGGGACTTCTGATCAAGTACTGACAAGTAGTTTTCACTTTCCTCTTCAGATGTCAACTAAAGACTACCTAAAGAATTCTGAAGAGACCGAAAGAGGTGAAAATCCAAGGGTGCATGGTCAGGGCTATATGGTGGATGCAATAACACTTCCTAACCAAGCTCTCTCAATATTTTCTAAAAGTGTGTGTTTTGGCTTAATCATGAAGAGAAACCACACCCTTTTTTTATCAATTCCGATCGCTTATAGAGAATAAATAAGATCGTTTGTAGAGAAGAAAATATTTCTTGGTTGTGTCTCATCAGCAGGTAGCAGAGAGCCGAATCGATGATTTTGCCCGGCCGTAAAAGTTCCTTATGAGCGATGTCCTTCCAATCTTTGCGAGTCAATCCAGGTTTTGCTATAATCTGTGGAGCTTGACTACCCGTTGACCTCGATTTTCGAACGTTATTGTCTTAGGTACACTTTTGATCAATCACAATCAATATTTTCAAAAACGGTTCGGTTTCATTACGTTTCAATATTCTGAGAACACAATTCATTAGGTCTTTATCGTGCTTTTTTGTATATCCAGATTACCCTAGCCCCCTATCCCCTAGTTCTTCATCTATGACGTAACTACTAATATACCGATATTGCTCCACAGTTTCAAAAATGGCATCAACTTTAACTGTAACTTTGACTTTAACAGTTCGATCAAAGCGTGCTTCACATTTGACATCAAAATTCCCGCACTGAAACGCTTGTAACAATTTTGTGCTACTCTCACTGACACTGCGTTAACTCCATAAGCGGCACAATTATTTTTCAGTGCGCTGGTGTCGTATTTTTCTCTTTTTGTAATAAAACTTATAAAATACGAAAACTTTCTCCCGACTGACATTATATAAGCAAAAAATTATTTAAATTACAATTAGCATATTTTGTTAAAGCAAAATACACTATTTCAGTATTGTGTTTATTCAGTATTTACTAATAGTTATTACAAGTGATTTACTTATGAATATAACATTGGACATGTTTATTAAAATTTAAATTGTACCTTTTGCAGGTTTATGCAGGATCACATTCTTATCCAGGTGAAGGCGTTTATTTACTAAAATTCGATAATACTTACAGCCTTTGGCGATCAAAAACATTATACTACAAAGTATATTATACTCAGTAAGTATTCTTACTATAGTTTATTGTAGTACAGAACCATGACAAAATCTATGGAATATTATAAAGAAATATTTAGTTATTTGTTATTGAAATAAGATTATATGTTATGTATACTGCCTGTGGAGTTATGTTGAAAGTGCAATAAGAGCTTACATAGAATGCTTAAGTATAAAAATTATGTTAAAATAAACTTGAGTACTGTGTTACTTAACTTCTAAGAGTTTCGAAATATATGTTAAATTACTTTAAATTATTTGTTAAAATATATTAATGTTTTATTTCAATATATATATATATATATATATATATATATATAAATATATATATATATATATATATATATATAAATATATATATATATATATATATATATATATATATATATATATAGTTGATAATTGTCATATACACTATTGCAATATATTATTTCAATACTAAGTGCAGTGTTTTGTAAGTTAATTGATACAGATAGCTCAGGAATATGGATTCAATGTGAAAGCTATTTAGTAATTTTATCAGTAGATGAATACTAATGGATATATGAAAATATAAATATGAAATAAAAATAAAAATAATAAATATAGTATTTATTTCTATAAATGTCTAAATATGTATTCAATGTATTACTTACCTGTAATATTCAACTATTATATTAATTATAACTTTATATACTTGTTTTAAAATTATATGTAAACACAAATTTAGAAACATAATATTGAAATATTTAAAGTATTTTGTAAATGTAATATAAAATGAATATAACAAATTAAATATAGCAGTGGATTATTTAAAACCTTTGTAATATAATCTTTTAATAATAATAAAATACACACCATTATATGTTAACATGTTTAGCATGATTCTGTGGTTTTTCATTCTAACATTGTTGGAATTGTATTTATCACCCTTAATAGTAAGGAAATAACTTACTTCACAGTGAAAAATCCACATTTATGAGTGAAGTGCCATGTAATAATGTAATAACAATACTAATAATTGAATCATTACTGTTACATTTTTGATAATTTATGTAATGAGAAATCTAGTTGGCGCTTTAATTAGTGACTGCTAAAGCTGTCCAGCTTATATTTCTCTTTTGGTTTTGAGTGTTACTCACAGTTGAATACAATATAATGTGTAAATTATATTTGATTTTTGGGGTGTAGGTGTGTAAATGATTATCGAATGGCATCTGAACTTTGACTCTGATTTTATATATATGTTGCAATGAACCAGAGAAAGCTAGGACGAGTGTTCTGTTACCAACTAGGAGACTTCACCATTCCGATTGAAATAATCGGTTTATCAGCACAGTTATTAGATTTAGGATTTAATTGGGAGTTTCATTGTTT
Source organism: Teinopalpus imperialis (assembly GCA_029286865.1). Taxonomy (NCBI): domain Eukaryota; kingdom Metazoa; phylum Arthropoda; class Insecta; order Lepidoptera; family Papilionidae; genus Teinopalpus; species Teinopalpus imperialis. The sequence continues at coordinate 7,414,515 of JAGSMU010000036.1, read as the reverse complement.
TGTTTCTATTGATATTTATTATCACAAAGTTTATAGGTATAGATTATATGTGTCTTCGTTCACAAATTTATCAATTGGATTTCTAATAAATAAATAAGATATGAAAAATTTTGGTGTAGTCAAATATGTAAAACATTGTTAACTTTATTACAGATTGTACACTTTGGACTCATATATTAATGTCTGTGGGTAACTAAGGAATATAATGTTACTACAGGAATGTTTAAACATAACCGACATATGAAATAAATTCAGAATAAAGAATAATAAAGATTTCAATGCTTCAAATTTTAGGGTTCAATATTGCTCACATTCACTTTAACGTCTCCTACTACAGTTTATTTTTTAGCTATGGAATGGTTCATGACATTAGGCAAAGAGGCTCCAAAAATCTACAATATTAAGGATGGCAGGTAGGTCTCTAAACCTTTAGTGCATTGGCGCTTGAAATAAATTGTATGTATTCTACTGATTTACTTATATATACATATACTGGTTGTTTCTTCAAATCTGTGCCATTTTTAAATAGAAAGGGAGTGGTTTACATTTCAAGTACTTAACTTACAGTTATAGTTCAAATTTCCAAATGTTAGTTGAAGTCTAGAAAATATATCTTTGTCATTGTGTAGTTATTAGCTAGTTTTAATGAGCTGTAGTATATACTGTAAAAGTGCGATCATGTCTGACAATAGTAAAATTTTCATGTTCAACATTGTACTTATAATGATTGTTGTACCTTTTTTTTTTAGTTTCCATTACACTATTGCAATATTTAGACTTTTGATTTTAGAGATTTTGTGAAATCCACACACCGGGGCAGGAGCAATTCTCAGACACAGAATTTTGTGGACATCAATCAGCGTTTCTAAGGTTAAATATATAATTTTAATTATGCCCTGAGGCCTCTGTTAGCCCGAGGGCTTTTGCCGGCCGGTATGATTGAGGACCGACGTTTTTTTTTCTGACACCTGATTTATTAATTGCAATACTGTATATGTAATAGTAAGCGATACTATGATATGTCTGTATAGAATTGTTAAAAGATATATTGCAGTTGACTGCATTTTTTTTTTCCTTACATGCACATGTTACACAACTGATTTGTATAGTATTAAATTAATGCATTTATTATCATGCTATACTCTGTTTCATTTCATAGTCGTTTTATAACTATATATATACTAACAACCAACTCATTACTAGTAATTGGGTCTCTGATTCCCTACTATCACCATATGAAACAAAACACCATTATCTTTTATGTAATGACGTGCTTAGCTCGAGTCCCACCCCTTGCTGTAGCTAGAAACTATACTGGGTATTAGGAGACCGCTTCCGAAAACGAAGACAGACGATAGTACTAATGACACCTTAATATCGATCCTGATTAAAAAAAATCATGCCGCGCCGCGCCCGGGCGTTCGTTAATCCGAGCATCTGCTGTTTTTGATTTTGTTTCATTGCTGGTTTTTAGTAAAGTAATGTATTTTTTATGAAACTATTGTTTCACTTAGCTATACTAATATAATGGAGCGTAAATAATGCTAATAAACGTTTTAAAAATATGTTTTTTTTAATCAGGATCGATTTTTTTTCCGTCCCATCATTAAAGGTGTCATTAGTACTATCGTCTGTCTTCATTTTCGGAAGCGGTCTCCTAATACACAGTATATAACGTGGATCTCTCAGATATCGATCCATTACACCTACATTCATACTATATAAGAAATAAGGATTTATGGAATATATATATATCTATATAATATGTGGCAAACAAACAAGCAATGAACATCCGCAACTTTAGAGAATTTACGGATGTGTTGCCAGCCTTAAAGAATGAAGACACAGGTTACTGGAGTCCTCGCTATAATATTGATTAAGATTTCGGTTTCTTTGGTAAGTCTGCAATGGATACATCAGCTGAAATCGTACACGGTCAGCCAGTGCAGTTGCTCTTTTATGGCGAAAGAACATGCTTACTTCAGTCTCCATTATAATGTGTAATAGTGAGAGCAATATTGCAGTTAAAGTGACTATAGAGAACTGTCCATTGCTTTTGCCGTCAATATTGTGTACATATCAATGGATTCTTTTGAAATTACGATTTTGGAGGATAAATATGTCGAATCTATTTTAAGGGGTATTTAATGCACATTTGAGGGAACTATTTTGTACGCATGGTAGCAGGTGCTGGCTCTATTATTATGTGGTCACCAATGCGGCCTGGATAGAAGTGGTAAGTGTGAATGGATACCATGGCATTTACTGGTCAGATCACTTTACTGCTGTGTGACCTCTCTATGGTCAACCCTAAATCTGAATTATAGAAATAGGGTTATCACAAGTTGCCCCCTGCATAGGGATGAAGATCAAATTTCGACATGCAATAACTTATGTAAATGTAATTTTTGTTTTGATCATATGGGTTGCAATGTTGTCATGTGTATCAATCATATTTGATACAATGTATGACATAATTGTTACACCCTTGTCAGGCTAGATTCTGTTGATGTTAATGCTGTTAGACTATGCGGCTCTTACAGCTTCATCGGACACAGGGCTCACGGAACTGAGGGGTCCGTGAGCTGGTTAGCATCCTTGTCAGTGGCCACTGTGTGAGTTTTATTATGGGAGAGCATAAGAGAGGCATTTGTATTGTTGGTTGGAATAGACATGTAAAAGATGCTGATTGGGATGCTTGGCAGAAACTAGACGTAAACTGGGTTCGGCTTGGTAAGTCTTAAAATAGAAAACTACAACGTGAAGTAAAAAACAAGTTGAAATTTTGTTTCACAAATTCAATCTAAAATGACGAAAACTTTCATATCACCAAGGTATGACAGTCTTCAATTTCAGGACCACATCTCTCCAGACTTCTAGCTACATTTTGTAAGTTCTGTTTTAGGCACTCCTATCTGCCCGAGCAGCCGATAAGAACTGTAGTTAAAAATAAAACTGGAGATGTCTCCAACAAAGCGAATTTTAGGTCCGTCTCATTGGCTACTATTATGGCTAAGTACTTGATAGTCTACTTAAGGGGCAATCAGTGGATATCTAAAATTACATGATGCCCAATTTGGATTAAAAAGCATATCCTCTGAGTGTGCAGTTTTAATATTCAAGCATACTGTCAGTTACTATACTAATAGGAAAATGCCAATGTATGTTGCTTTCCTTGAAGGCATTTGACCTGTAGTAGATAAATATTTTTAAAAATTTATATGACTATCAATTCAACCATGTCAGATGGACAGATGCTTAATAAAGAACCCTGATCAATTACTGTATCAGCTCTCTTACCTCTTAATTTATATACCTCGTAACTCTTATTAATAATATTAGAAATGGTTTTTGCAAATATATCTTTTAAATGAAAGCTCACAATGTCTTGGCGGGAAATGATCCTCACCGTTTTCTTTTGTGACTGAGATAACTACATTGGTACAACGAAACAAATGAACTCTTCTTGAAAGTTTGGGTAATGTTTTTTTACTGTGTTCCCATAAGTTTATCACAACTCCTTATGTTTCCCTTAAGACTAATTTATTGTTTAGTTTATCATTCTCATACTTTACTACGACCGCCAAGGACAAAACCCGGCCTTAAGTTTTCCGTCATTTTCGAAAACCTATATAAAATATAACTCACGAAAGTCAAATACGGTTAAATTTATTTATTTAAACTTAGTTTAATTTCATATTGCTTTTTTCGTTCATTAATAATGTAAAGAGAGACGGATTGAAATAACAACTTATTATTAGCACTACACTATTTTAACCTTTAATATAACAATATCATACGGAAAATTTTAATTTCAATATTTCACAATTTTAAAAATTGATTCACAAATGTCCTCATTCTGATACAATATAAATTGACACAGGTTTGGTCAAAGCAGGACGCTTTTGCTTTTTTTTTCTCGGGCACTGTTAGCCTGAGGGCTTTTCAGTTTCATCGGGTTGAAAGGTGACCGAGCGCTTATGGCACTCAGTGAAGACCAAGCAGGATGCATTGTAAAATAGTTACTAGCAGTTAAACTGGCATCAATGTGAGTAAAGAGGGCGATGACTCGAATTTCATCGACTTCCCGCAGGCTTCCATAAATTGTATGGATGCAGGTGGACTTTAATTTAGCAATGGACTAGTGATGGGACTGAAATGATAATGATGATAAATTGTTTATAAATTATGCCTTTGTTTAAATAAATGCTTAGATTTTAATTAACTTTATTATATATAATTGATCATCATGTTAATATAACATTTAATATAATTCCAATTACATCTTTATGGATATATGTACTATAAGGATTATGTCTACAAACAGATGTTGACTTGCAGCCATAGCATCATTTTTATTTCACTAGATATTTCGCTCAAATTAATCAATTGAGACAATTCGACAACTCGTTGACGCCAGTGAAGTTCGTAATTCTGATGGTGATATTTTGTTGGTTTCCACCATACAAATATTCCGTACTCTCTAAAACTCCATGTCCAAGCCTTCGTTGATCTTCACATTGATTTTTTTATTGCGCTCAATTTATCTGGGTAATAGATTGTACAGGGAGATTTTCAGAGATAAGATATTCTTAAATACGATCGATCGGGGTTGTTTCTGTAGTTTTTTAGTAACCACCCGAAGCTGGTGTTCTGCAAGATGTAATAAAACTTTCCTTCCTTCGCAGGCTGACTGACGGCATGGACTATTCAAACTGGAGTTTTAATTCCGTTTGTGGCAGGTATGTGGAGTTGAGTATGTATTTTTTGGCAATGCAGATAGAATGTAGGAACAATACGTTCAGGTGCCTTGAATCAGGATGAAAGAAAGAAAGAGAGAATTTCTTTATTCGTAAGAAAACTAACATTATTGCCTATAATTAGGTGATTAAAAGGCCTTCAAAATGCTGCCTTGGAGGAAGTACGTGTAGTGGTTGTGGGGGAGAGCCGTGAAGTGGCCGTAGGGTATGGCCATATTCGGATAGAATTCCGGGATCTTTTACGGAACGCACCCGTGTCGTACTACAATAAGCTTAAGCATTAAACGTCGGGCAGATCACTGAGATTTTTATAATTGATGGCCACACTTGCTGATGGCGTTCCGCTGAAACCTCTATTTATAAGAAGCCATTATGAATCCTTCACGAGATGGAGCCTTGGTTTGGACCATTACTTTGCGCGTGAAAGTAACTGACTCGAGGGCGCCTGAGTGGGCCGAACTTCGGCTGCTCGGCGCGCGCCCTCAAAATCGATTCGATTCGACAGCAGTGACGAAACTCCTATGCAGCAGCCAGCGCTCCCTGGCGTTAAATATTTGAATATAATTTACTCCCACTATTTGTAAAACCATTTTCTGTAAAATAATTAACCAATAAATTCATTACAATTTTCGTCCTGGTTGGCATTTTAATTAATGAGATCACTCGAGAACATCTAAAAGTATAACCATTTCGATGACAGTGACATTATACTAGTACTACTTTTTCTATTTCTGTGGTTTAGTTTACTGACAGACTGTGATGTGATGTTTATTTTATTTTTCAGAAGTTTACAAAAGTACGTAGAAAATGTTACAAAGATTAATTCGTGTGACTTTAAATGATGTTAGTGTGTGTAGGCATAATTCATTACTATTCAGAATTCCTATTCGAAGTCAATCAAGACATCACTGTGGATTCAGGTTATATTCTAGTCACAAAGTTTCTGCATTACGAAATTATTATGAAAGGACTTCATTAGGAGGTAATGGCTTAATATTTTTGAGGTCAAGATTTTATAGTAGCCAAGTAGACCCCCAAGCAAAGGATGGACAAATCGAAAGTGTTAGTACAAAAAAAAATACAATGGAAACTTCGAAAAAAGTGGACTTGAAGTCGAAAGCTTCCGAATTAAAACGTTTGTTTTCTTTAGCATCACCTGAAAAATGGACACTTACCGGTGAGTAATACACAATATATCACTGAATATTTTTTTATAAATTTTAATAATGTATATGCAAAATTATTTGAATATTTATTTTGTGTTTTACTGTTTTAATAACTAGTGGGTGTAAATGACTATGAGTTTTTCTATATGATAATTAATTGAACTATATTTGTATTGTTATTAAAATTTTAAAAGTTTGTAAGGTTATTTTAGTTGATACTTGCATTCTTACAATGTATTGATCATGTCTCCAAGAAATATTGCTTTCAAAGTATACTTATCTCAATAACTTTGTAGTTCATTTATTGTTATGGTGTCTATTTATAAGTTATAATAACTAAAAATATGATACATAACACATGACATATATTTATCTTTGATATTTTTATCTTATATGTATAATTACTAGTCATGCTGGGTAGGTTGGTTTGCATGTTATGTTGTTGGTTTGAAATGAAATACTTATCTATATTGCATTGTGGATTCTGTTATTTTTGTAAGGGGAACACACACAAAGTAACAAACAAAAAACAGAAAACAGCAGTGATGCATTGTATTACTACTTTAAAAAAAATATAACAATAATTTTTATTTAATAAAGAACTTTTTTTATTTAATACTGATGAATAAGAATATTTTCTACCTGTGTAATTTGAATTCTGAACATCTCAAAACTATGTTTAATCAAAATTGTAAATAACTTTATTAATTAGAAAATCTCTTATCAAAAATGGCCAATACTGAAAATTAAGTAATATTTTTGGCAATATCATAGTTGATTCTAACAATAGTTATGGTATGGGGTGATGTGATATATTACTACATCTCTCTAATATGCACCTAGTAATAAAGTAAGACAATGGTAATAAGTTTATTTATTTATTAATATAAAATAATGAGTTTTCAGTCAATACTAAACACTCTTATTGCCAATAAATATTCCTATATGACAACCTAAATGAATATCACCACATTCTCCCTATTTAGGTTTCATGACCAAGATAAACCTTTTACAAATATAAATATGTAAACAATATATATATGATGAAGCATCAATAGCCATATGGTGTAGGGTAGGGTCTGCTCAACTTAAGGTTGTAGGGATAAACACATGATTCAACTATTGTGTTGACTCATCTATAACAAACATTTTAAGCTTAGGTGGAGTGGTTAACCGGAATGGTTATTGCACTGCTAGCAAACTTTAACAACAAAAAAAATTATAATACATTTATCAAATTTCAGGTGCTATTGGTTTCCTGATTGTATCCTCCAGTGTGACAATAGCTGTGCCATTTTCCCTAGGCAAAGTATTAGATATAATTTATAGTAGTTCAAATGACCTTAGTGCAACAACAGAGAAACTGGATGGATTATGTTTGATGTTGTGTGGAGTGTTTCTTATTGGTGGTTTATGTAATTTTGGAAGAGTATATTTAATGTCTATATCAGGTGAGTTAATCAAAGTGTGTTACATTTTATCTGTTTATGTACTGTGTAAAAACTTTCATTACACTATTGGATCAGTTCTGTAATGCCACTCAATTTTAATTAACTTGCATTAACTTGAGGCTTATATATAACATACAATTTATTCTATAGTAGACATTTTTAAGTTATTCTACATATCTATATTTTGTATTATTTTCTGAAAAACATTATTTTATTTTCTGGAAAAAATAAAATAATGTTTTGGAGTTGCTGAGTTTTCTCTAATGCATCTGAAATGAATCCCAAATCTTAGACTGAATAACAGGTAATATGGCTCTGGATTGACAATCTATTAATCCATCCTTGATGGGTGTAGGTTGGTTGCATTTGTCCTGTGAGAAAAGCTTGAGAGTTATTATTCATGCAAGGAAGTATTTATTGTGTGATCTTTAAGTATTGGTATACCAACCTGGTAAACAGGTTCGAAAACAGAAAAATAAAATGTTAAAATTGTTTTCCGCCATTTATTTATTGTTTTTCTGACCACCATAATGAGTGAATCTAATGAAGAAATTTGATTATGATTTTGAATGACATTTTGAAATTTTATAACAAAAAAGGGAGATTTGCTACACAAACTTTGAAAAAAAATTGTGATGTTTATGGACTTAATGAAGTGAGAGTAACAAAAATTTGGTTCAAGCATTTTCAGTTTGAGAATTTTGATGTCAAAGATGAAGCTCACTCTGGTCGACCTGTTATAGATAAAGTTGATGCCATTTTTGAAAAAGTGGAGCAAGTCTAGTAAGACCTTGGTGGGGAAGTGTTAATGCATCCACCATTTAGTCCTGATTTACCTATATATTCCTTATTTACCCATGAAACCCTCAGATTTTTACCTCTTACGGTCTCTTCAGAATTCTTTTAAGTTAACATCGAGAGAAGAGAGTCAAATCTACTTGTCGTAGTTTTATGATCAGAAGTCCCAAAATTTCTACATCAATGGAAGTATGTCACTACTTACAAAATTGCAACAAGTTATCGAACAAAACGAAAATACTTTTTTCCCAACTCATTATATGCCCGGTTTACTACAAAACAAGGATGTTGATAAGTTAACTGCTAAGGAAGGCAGGAAAATATTCATTTGGTAAAAGAATTATATAACTGAACACTACTGTTATAACTAGGAATTATAATAATAATATTGAATTACTGTGAATGTTAAAGAAACATGGCCCTTCGCTGATGAAGTCATCTCGTTCCAATTTTAACTTCCGCCTGGCTGTTTCCCTTTAAAAAGAATCATGAGTCCTCGAACCTATATTCAAGTCTTGAAGACCTTTGTCTAGGGCTCGAAACCGATCAGCTGGACCTATGTGGTTGCACATGTTTATTGGCGGTGGTAATTGACTTACATGAACTGGTTATCAACTCACTAGTTCCTTTGTTCAATTCTCAAAATATTTTGTTGGATTGAACTGCTTTTGTTTTTGACAAAGAACAGGTATAATCAACTAATAAAAGTGTTATTTCCTAGGCCAGAGAATGACGCAAGCACTACGTAAGAATGCATATGCAGCAATAATGCGACAAGAGCCGGCGTGGTTCAACAAAACGTCAACTGGGGAACTTGTCAATCGCTTGTCAGCTGATACTCAACTAGTAGGGCATAACCTCAGTCAAAATGTTAGCGATGGATTGCGTTCTTTGTTGATGACTATAGCCGGTGCGGGAATGATGGTGAGATATATTCTCTTTTATATACAATTCTTTTCCATTTAATTTTTTTTTTATTGCATTGATATTTAAAAAACGAACACACATGACATCTACATTCATCCTTGACAAGGAATCATTATGCATCAGATGCGTTCTCGCCTGAGATGGAATGCCTCGTCATCAGTAATGAAGGTCTCCGGATCCCTACACTCCACCAGACGCAACACAGCGGGTAAAATTTAGGCATCATGCTATTTTACCTTGGTGTTCTGTGAGGACGTGGCCCTATCCCGGTCTAGCTGACCCATTAATTCTGCAGCTAGAAACAAACATGCAACGTAGCTCTACCACTGTTATATCTATTACATTAATTCGCTATGTCCGTGAGTGCGTTGTGTATATTATGATTTAAAGTGATATGATAACCTCGGTGACATGTCTTGCTACTATTTCATTTAGATACTAATGACATTTAAAGCCTAAGATAATTTTAACAAAGTTGCTGTAACTCTGTTGATTTGATAAATTATATCTACGACTATGTTTTATTGCGATTATTGTTTATTCTGTTAATTCTAACTTCTGCTCGGGGTTTCGTCTGTGCGGCCTTTGACCTCATAAACTAAGACATAAGTCATTTTGTTTTATCTTTTTTTTATATAGGGATGTCATGCACGGTTCACATGATGGTGAGTGACGAGTGTTGCCCATAACAACAGCAACAAGAAACACATGCGTTGTCATCCCTTCGGATAGGAACGTGATCAAAGCAGACCGACACGCTCAGTTTATGAGCGCTTTGTGTAAGTAAGAGAACCAAAAACTACATAACCACCTCATGGACCCCTCATTTCCGTGAGCCCTGTGTCCGATGAAGCTGTAAGAGCCGCATAGGCTAACAGCATCAACATCAACAGAATCTAGAGTTGTCATCCCTGAGTATTACGATGGACTGGATTTTTACAGTCACCATACGAAACAGCACTGCCGTTTCATACTGGTATTCTGCGAGATGTCGTTGTCATTTCCGGGTCGAACCTAAATGGGTAGGTATTAGGCATTCAGGTTTCAGGTAGAAACTAAAAAAATATTCAATTTGCATAAATTCAGTGTTACTACTATAAATATGTATATTATAAGGCATTTTGTTATTTATCATATTTGATTGTAGTATTTATACAAATGAGACAAAATATACCATTATACTGACGTACCGCTTCTGTTGTATAGTACAGATGCGTAGGTGAATAAACGGAAATATTCTAACACTTATTCACGCACCTCTCATAAAAGTTCGGTAATCAATGATCGCCCGCTAAAAACATGAAAGGCAGTCCTTTTTGTGTCTGTCCCTCTGTATTTATGTCCTCTTGACATGCAGTTCCCAAATATCTTACGGCACTTATTCAATACGAAACTAAATTGCGGCATTGGTGTTTCTGGAGACAGCAATAGGTGCGCTTTTAAAAGCATGCTCATATTTAAAGGCACGGATTGAAGTGATTGAGAAAATGGAAACAAAGTCAGAGGTATGTATTCAATTATACATAACCATAACCTACATAGGAACGTTTTTTGGCGAACATGCTTTGCCATGTTCTTATTTTATATTCAATAACTTTCCAATATCGCAATGTCGTTGCATAAAAAAATTGGTGGCGTTGCACCAGTGCATGTTTAAGGTACGCCAATGCATCGTTTACGAAATAATAGTTTGAAACGTGCAGTTCAAGTTGTCCGATATTATCTCCTTAGAAAGTCTTAAGTTTCGTAAAACTTGTTTTGAACAACGTAAAAATTAAAACAAGTTTACAAACCGTGACCTAAATATTCCTCGAGCTGATATGCAATTTGTATTAAAGAAAGGGAAAAGTTCTGCACCTTAAAATCAAATTTTTATATTGGCAATATTTATATGCCATTATAATAAAAAAAACTTTTTTAATAAAAAAAAATTGTTATCTCGTTCACGTGTTAATCTGTAGAACTACAATAATATGCCTGATATCGCCACGCGCCGAACTACACGCTATCGCTTGCTTTCGAAGTTTAGAATAACGAAAACACCAGATTTTATAAATTTTTTAACCATTGAGTTTAGAGATAAAGTCCTACTATATAATATATGATTAGGGAGATCCGTTATTACCCATGAGAACTAAGATGGAATGTCTCTTCACGAGACAAAACAAGTGCTGAAATACAATTTTTTCCTCAACGTGCCCACCCAGCACTATATATAGATTATAGATTGTATTTTAGGAGGTATAAATTTGTAACTTTGAAAGAATAATTATTTGTTTATATTATTATTAGAATAGCCTTATGGTTTAGGGTACGGTCTACGAAACTTAAGGTCGTAGATTCGAATCCACCATTCCACTATTGTCATGAACCATTGCCTAGCACAAGCATAAGCTTAGTTGGAGTGGTTAACCGGAATGTTAGTATTGTTTAATGCGCTGCTAGCTTTTTATTATATAAAAAAAATCTCGACTATAAGTGTGCTTTCAAATGACGTAATTAAACCATTTTACAGAAATAACAAAATTATGCTGCAGTGTATTGTATAAGGACCGGGACTCAAATATATGTATCGAGGCATTCCGTCTCGAGTGTTCGGGGATAACAACACTTCTTGAAACTTTGTTGTGGATGTAGGTCATATGTGTTGGTGTCATGGGCTGCAGGCATCACGTTTTTTTTTTACTGTATTTTTATCAAGGGCGATAATCGAGTTGTGGCTCATCTTCATCCATCCACAACAAAAATACAAGAAACACGTGCACTATCATCCCTGAGAACTGAGATGGACTGGATCTCTACAGTTTTTCACTGCTGTTTCACGCTGGCATTCATTCAGTGCGCTGTCATTTCCGTGTATCGAGCCGACACGTTCAGATTTCAGGTAGAAACTAAAAGATATATATATTTTTTAAGCTATAGTTGGCACAAGCAATCAGCTCACCCGATGGTAAGTGATTACCGCCGCCCATGGATATCCGCAACACCAGTGGAGTTGCAAATGCGTTGCCGGCCTTAACGAAGGGTGTACTTACAGCAGAATGCAGGGCCTCTATCTTGAGTGTTTATTATGAAGCAGTTTGTTATTTATATATATGTTCATTATCACGATAAACTTCTTAACATAGAAAAGAGCACAGTTTGGTTGATTTACCTTAAATTTATATACATATATACATATATCTTCACTCCATATAACGGTAACTCTATAACGATAAAAAATGCTCGGTCCCTTGAGATTCGTTATAAAGAGTTTAGACTGTATATATATATTTATATATATATATATATATATATATATATATATATAAATTTTTATATATATATATATATATTTATAATATATTTTATATTCAATTACTTTGCAATATCGCAACGTCATTGCATGACAAACACAATTCACCTGATGGCAAGTGATTCCTGCGGCTTGAACATCCACATTCATCTTCGATAAGGAATCATACTGATCATCATCAATATTCAAGCCGCTGCTAGAAATAAACTGCATCGTGCTTCCACTACTGAAAAAAAACTAACCATGAGGTGAAATGTTCGCTTGTTTTATTTTAATTGTTAAAAATATAAATAATACAGAAAAAAATATATTTTTCTTACAATAAATCTTATTTTGAGCCATGTAACAAAAAAATTACTCGAAAGTTCGAAAGCTTCGACTAGAAGTTCCATAGATTCGTTATGTTAAGTGTTTTTATATTTATTTAAAAGTCAATAAATCGGCGTATACAATAGCGTGTGTGGTACTTCCTCGTTATGGCTATCCAAGAGCATTTTCTTGTAAGATGTGGTTTAAATTTTCTAAAATCTTTATTCCAACACAAAACGAGGCTTAATTACATGTTTCAATAAAAATGTTAACATATAGTAGTTCTTTATTACGACTTATATCTTATGCGTCGAGCTGTTAAAATTTTCTAGCTGTTCCATTTGATATAACTTGGTCTGAAACATATAAACAGTTTTATTAATCCTTCATTTATGTCTGTGATTTCTGTTGTACATAGATATTTTTTAAATAATCTTCTAGTTGTGTTGCCGTCTTTAGTTATATATTTTTATATACTAACTAAATTCTTCTCAGAACCTACAATATACATAATTTTTCTTTTCTTTATTTAATCTTTATTTTCTGTTCGGTTGTGCCATTTTTATGGCATAGACAGGTATATGATAGCACATTTAAATAATTAACACAGATAAATTAACACATTTAGTTTCCTACCTATGATCCAATAAAGCAAAGTCAATAGGTATACGTTGAAGAGAACTTTCATCATCAGGTTTAAACTTAAAATTAAAATAAAATTATTAAATGACCTTAGTACAATTAGCACACTATAGATTCGTATATATTATGCAATTATTAAATTTCCGTTCTATTAATGTTAGATGTGAATCTAAGAATGCTAAATTATAATAAATCCGAGTCCCCAAAAGACTCGTTGAAATGTAATGAAGATAAAGATGTAATTAATAACTAACGTTATCTTGACATTCGAGACCTAATATCGATATTTCACGTCAACGTCTTGGTAACATATGCTATCATAAAATGTATACATTCTAAAAATTTTAAAATTTACATTGACACACAGACCAAACACCCTGGTCTGGTGGTGGGTATTCGTCTTCCCATTAAAACCCATTATAGTACTTATATTAAACTAGAACGATCTGTAGTGGTAAACTGGAATTTTTGAATCGTTGTATCAATTGGAATGCATCTTAGTGAACGCCGTATTAAGGTGACCAGACAGATGAACGATACACCGGGATAGTCCTGATCAAGCCGTTGGTACAAGAAAACTATGAAGATGGCTTCTTAAAGATTGGGCATTACGGATTATAAAAGACAATAATATGTTTGGTTTCCTGCAAATGTACTCTTTTATTATTTATTGTATCCTAAAATTGGTGGTGATTTTGCCAGTATAACTTCTACTTGCTCCCTACTTATTGTCGAATATTTATTAGTAATATAAATTTTAGTAAATTTGTTTTCGATTTCGTTTTTACGTATAACTACGTCTCGCTTTCGCGGGGAGAGGGAGGGATGCTCAAACCGCACTCCGCTGCGCCAGTTAGGCTGACGTACCGCTTCTGTTGTATAGTACAGATGCGTAGGTGAATAAAGGGAAATATTCTAACACTTATTCACGCACCTCTCATAAAAGTTCGGTATTCAATGATCGCCCGCTAAAAACATGAAAGGCAGTCCTTTTTGTGTCTGTCCCTCTGTATTTATGTCCTCTTGACATGCAGTTCCCAAATATCTTACGGCACTTATTCAATACGAAACTAAATTGCGGCATTGGTGTTTCTGGAGACAGCAATAGGTGCGCTTTTAAAAGCATGCTCATATTTAAAGGCACGGATTGAAGTGAGTGAGAAAATGGAAACAAAGTCAGAGGTATGTATTCAATTTTATTTTATTTATGCATATTTATTCAACTTTTTAATTAAAACTAAAATAAACTTTAAAATTGTAGCTTATATCGGTAGAGATTTTTTCGTATAAGAACTTATTTTTTATATATAGGCTGATTGCCATTGGATGCTTGGATACTTTGACAGTGATATGTGACATAAAATAATGCATTTCATGGCTATTACTCTAAACCGGTTAAATACTCATTATAATTTTATCTACATTGTCTAGGTATTTAATCGGTATATTGGTAGCTATCGCGCCATCTGTTTCGTTGTAAATAAAAATGCAATTAAACAATTGCCATTATTTCACATTTAACTGATTCAACTTCTAGCTCCATAGTAGGGTAGATAATTCTGTTAATAATACTTAAGTTCTTCCAGTAAACCAAAAATGTTGTCTATGACGCTGCAGGTATTCTGTAAATACAAACATTTTTAGCAGAACCTTTTTCCAAATCGCATGATTATGGTTTTAATATATTTTCGGAAAGTGGGAATGCATCATTCGCGGTATAAACATATGGAGGGGTTGTTTCTTTCACGGACTTGTACTACATTACTCGTACAGGCTCTGTTGTTGGTCTCCATTGTCTTTGCCATATGATGTGTTGGCAGGCCATTCACAACCCTGCATTGACACGCGACAACCACATACAAAAGTCTATAATAACACCTACGATAGATGACAAGACTACCTTATGAAATTTCTGATACTTAAAAAAGTGACTGTCACTTTTATCGGGACTCGATTCGGACGATTGTTCTGACCAGAGAACCTGGGAATTGATCTAAATATCTTCATAATCTTTCACTATCATTTTCAACTCTTATACACAAAAAAAACTGTAAAAGAAAAACACCTCTTATTTTCAGGTAGAAATGTCTGCAGAGGATACGACCGGAAGTACCCCTCTGCTTCCACAATTGAGGCTAAAAAAAACGAATGACTCGTGAAGATATGCAATATCAGAACTCTTGTGAAATTTTGAATCAAGTAAAACGGAAGGGATGAATTCGTTAAGAAAATAATTCCTGTGGAAAAATGATCCAATCATTTGGAGAGCACGTAAATCAAAATCAGTATAACATATAACCAGTATGTGGCTAATCGGGTAGAATGTAACATCTCTATGATCTTATAAGCTGATTTTGGGTACATAAATGAACCACTATAACATCAGGTGAATTGTTTGCCACCCATAATATTATAAAAATAGTTCTACTATTTATTGAAATATTCATACGTTAATATTCTACCGCTGATTGTATTATAAAAGATTCGTTATTGGAATAAATATATATTGTGATTATTATATTTTTTTCTTACCTATACGACTTTCGTTTTATGAGTATAACTATATGTAACGGGTAAAAAACGGCAGTACATATAATATATGAATAATACAGTACAACAATTTTAAATTCTAAACAAGATACATCAAACTTTTGTATCAATCGCCAGTTGTCAAATCGAAAGACTACCCGCGTTTTGGTTACCGGATATTAGTCGTCCAATCTAATAGAGTAATATAATTTAAAAGTAATTAAATATCACTTTGGGACGTTATGGTGATTTTTTTTTAATATTTTATCGTGCAATTCATTGATTTATTCATTTTGTATAATTCATTATACAATGAAGATGGATTTCTTCTTGCTTTTCGATTCAAATCCGACTGTTTTTTTTTTTTTTCATTTTATACTCATAATAATTAAAATACTACAAGCCGCGACAGCAAAATAAATTTCATCCATAGCCAGCGATACTTGTTCAACTATAGCGTGGCGATATGCCTAGCAACAAATGCTATATTTTGGCATCGTAATAAATTGTTTGATATTGTCGTGACATATTTTTTTTTGAATATCTGACAATCTTTTCTATATTTAAATAGGAAAATTTTCATTCATTTTCAAATTTTCCTTTAAATACTTTGTGATGGAATCAGCATAATTCCACTTATCACTATGAATTAATTCGACACCCAAGTCGCGTCTGGCACAGGGGAATATCATAGCGGAAACGACAAAAATAAATACAGAATTTAAAGAGAAGAAAAAGTTTTTGCTATAGGGTCGTGATCCACTTTGGCTTGGTAGCATCATAAAATATACGGGTTTTAAATATTTTTTGTTATATTATATAAATGGTATATGTACATATGGTACCATTGTAAAATATAGGGAGGAATATTCCATATTAATCTTGATCATAACGACAATATTAAAGCTATATATCAACTAATAAACAGAAACCTTTCATTTACTACTAACTTTTTTTTTTTTTTTCTTACCTATACGACTTTCGTTTTATGAGTATAACTATATGTAACGGGTAAAAAACGGCAGTACATATAATATATGAATAATACAGTACAACAATTTTAAATTCTAAACAAGATACATCAAACTTTTGTATCAATCGCCAGTTGTCAAATCGAAAGACTACCCGCGTTTTGGTTACCGGATATTAGTCGTCCAATCTAATAGAGTAATATAATTTAAAAGTAATTAAATATCACTTTGGGACGTTATGGTGATTTTTTTTTTTAATATTTTATCGTGCAATTCATTGATTTATTCATTTTGTGTAATTCATTATACAATGAAGATGGATTTCTTCTTGCTTTTCGATTCAAATGCGACTGTTTTTTTTTTTTTCATTTTATACTCATAATAATTAAAATACTACAAGCCGCGACAGCAAAATAAATTTCATCCATAGCCAGCGATACTTGTTCAACTATAGCGTGGCGATATGCCTAGCAACAAATGCTATATTTTGGCATCGTAATAAATTGTTTGATATTGTCGTGACATATTTTTTTTTGAATATCTGACAATCTTTTCTATATTTAAATAGGAAAATTTTCATTCATTTTTAAATTTTCCTTTAAATACTTTGTGATGGAATCAGCATAATTCCATATATCACTATCAATTAATACGACACCCAAGTCGCGTCTGGCACAGGGGAATATCATGGCGGAAATATAGTTACGACAAAAATAAATACAGAATTTAAAGAGAAGAAAAAGTGTTTGCTATAGGGTCGTGATCCACTTTGGCTTGGTAGCATCACAAAATATACTGGTTTTAAATATTTTTTGTTATATTATATAAATGGTATATGTACATATGGTATCATTGTAAAATATAGGGAGGAATATTCCATATTAATCTTGATCATAACGACAATATTAAAGCTATATATCAACTATAAAACAGAAACCATCCATCTACTACTAACTTTTTTTTTTGTTGTCAAATGTTTCAACATTTTAACATATGTTACGCATTGAACCCGCAATATATTGTCCTTCATCCCTATGATTAATTTTCCTATAGAATAACACAACTGTCAAAATTTTAACTGAAAATTTGAAATAAGCTAAATATCCTGATATATACGTTTGTTTTAAATTAGTTCATACGTGTAAGACGCAACGTATTATGACATTTCTGAAATGGTATTTGTTTAATTCCTATTGTTAAGATGTTATAATGCTCACTTTTCGATAGCGATCCATGCCGAAGGTTCGAACCTCCTGAGGGGCCCTCGGATCGTAATCGCCCCCGTCTGGTCGTCGACATTCTTCGTTTACAGGGGTCCGGAGCTCAGCAGTGCTGTAGCCGCTCTTCGTGCCAGCATCGCCGTTGTCACCCTACCGGGCGAGCGGGCCCCCCGCCTGCGAGTCTGTTTCGCTAAAGATGGTCAAAAGACCAACAGCATCACACAATACAAAAAAAAAGATGCTATAAAATCAAACTAAACAAATTATAACTTCTTTCTGTAAATCAGCTGTCGCCAGCGGTATTTCCGAACCAATACGACTTAGGGACTTCTTAAAGGTCGGCAGCGCATCTGCTACTCCTCTGGTTTTGCGAATGTCATTCTTGACAAATACCCAAAAGTTAAGTCTGATGATCTGATTTTTCACCTAATAACTGATGACTCAGATTATCAGCGGAGTCTCTTGGTACGTCTTTTTCTGGTTTAGCACAAAGAGTACAAGCATATTCGAGATGGGATTTGCGTAATTACTTGAAGTTTGAATGCGAAATTTCTCGCATAAACCTAACATTTGTAAAGCCACGCTGCAGTTTGTTTCTAGCCACCGTACACATGGGTCAGCTCGACTGTAAAGGACCACCAGAATACAAGCGTAAATATAGCCTTATAACTAGTAACGAGGCATTGCAATATAGCCCTAAGATGTGACAACGCATCTGCATTACGATTCCTTATCAAGGATTAATACCCTGAGCTGCATGAATCACTTACCATCAAATACAGTTAAAAAAAAACCACAACCACATGGCGAAATAAGATCTGTTTATTTTTCAGTTCTACATGTCGCCTTCGTTAGCGATGATAGGGCTGTGCGTTGTGCCTCCCGTATCAATGTTGGCTGTGATATATGGTCGATTCGTGCGCAGCATTACAAGGCAGCTGCAAACCACTCTAGCTGACACCAGCGAGGTATGATAATCGCGCCAGTTATTAGAATAACACACTTCGGGCGAAAATTATAAACGTCAACATTTAGAAAGGGACTATCGTCTAGGATCAAGATAAGCTTGTAGAGCGTTGTCTCTATAATTTATAAATACAAGACAAGATGAAAAAAATGGAAACGCAACGAAACCAAAGTTTGAAAATTGAACACGACCTGGTGGAACTGTAAAAACCCTCGAGCTAGCAGCGGCTATCAGTCAAGAAAAAAAGCAGATTGAACGCGATAGTCTATTTCTAAATGGGCGCTGTTACATTACTTACTGTTGGAAAATAATAGATCATAGTCGAGTAAAATCTCCGACAAAAACATAAAAAAAATGTTGTACGTAGTAGAAAAACACTAGCTGCAATTTGAATAGTTATCTTGACGGAGGTATGATCAAGTTTTTAGAAAATACCTAATAGTTATTTATTTCAGTTAGCCGAAGAAAAAATTTCCAACATAAAAACAGTTAAGGCATTCAGCAAAGAGCAGAAAGAGTGCGAATCGTATTCACATAGGATAGAACACGTGCTAAAATTGGCATACAAAGAGTCCCTGGCAGTTGGCAGTTTCTACGGAATGGTAAGAATTTGTTACATAATTACATTAGAGTTTTTAGGTACAAATTTTTATTAAGTTAGGGGTGACAAACGAGCACACAGTTCTCTTGGCCCGTGCCGTCTATTTCTATCCTCGACGAAGATTTGTGATGCACATGGGTGATGGAATTCCTTTTTACACTTAATTAGATATCCGAATCCTTACATTCACCATACGAAACAGCAGCAGCATTATGCTCCAATTTTATGGTATTGTGTGAGGACGTCGTCCTTCCCCGATGGAGCCGCCCGAGAATTGTGTTTAGTTTGATTAGATTCTTGATGCCGTAAATAATAAAATCGTTAATATTTAATTTCAAGTTCCTATCTTCCACGCTTTTAGTTTTGAGGTTGTTAGGAATAAATCGCTGATACATTCAATTTAAATCCGTGTTGAATTATTTTAAAACCAAGCCAAGAGCGATGTTTTTTAATGAAAGGAGACCTTTCATCCAGAAGTAGATATTTGCATTAAAAATTTGTTCTATTTAATTTGACTTAACATTACATGATATCAAAGCATGAATTAATAATTTGCACTTCATATAAGCCATCTTTTTTTTTCCTACATCGTAAGTTCCTTGTTCGGTTCCGAGACTAGGATTAATTTTGTACTTCCGGTCAGGGTGTGTTGATTCTCCTGTAATAATGATGTGTGTAAATAAATATTAGACTAAAGACACTATAAAGTATCTTGAGAAATTGATATAATTTGGTAATAATCAGTCATAGCCGTGGTCGTAAGAAAAAATAATAAAGGAACGGTGGTGGAGCTACACTGCGGTTTGTTTCTAGCTGCAGAATGAATGGGTCAGATCGACGGGGGTAGGACCACGTCCTCACAGAATACCTGCGTAACCTATGTTAGCATAATGCTACTGTGTTTTCTCTGGTGAGCGTAGGGATCCGGAGATCTTTATTACTGGTGACTAGGCGTTCCATCTCAATCGTCAAGGGTGACAACGCATCTGCATTATGATTTCTTGTCAAGCATGGATGCAGAAATCACGGGCCGCAGGAATCACTTGCCATCATGTCAACTGTGTGCTCGTTTGTTACTCTCAATGCAATAAAATAAACACTGGAATCTGCTTTTATATTCCATCTCTTAAAGTTCAACTCTTGTAATTGTGTCCTGTTTTCATATACTTTTACTAGACAGGACTTGCGGGTAACACAATAATTATATTGGTGCTTTACTACGGGGGCAGCATGGTGGCTACGGACCAATTAACAGTGGGACACCTCACCTCCTTCCTGCTGTATGCAGCCTATGTCGGCATTAGCATTGGCGGCCTCAGTGGTTTCTATACAGAGTTAAACAAAGGCTTGGGAGCCGCAACTAGGCTGTGGGAGATTATGGATAGAACGCCACAGATTCCTCAAACAGGTTTGTAGTTTTTTTTGATGATGCTAAGAGAGGCAATAGAGAACGCAGTTGGACAATTTTTTTTTGTTGATTTTTCTTATTGCCCTTACATGTGAACTTTTTTGTGATGTTAATTATTATTTTCTTTCTGAAGTGATAACTGCTTTCTATAAAAACATACCAACAACACCCCTAAGGGCTGTGATGATGCTTTATTACCAGTAAATAGTATACAATATGATCATATCATATGTACGTTCATCTGTAAAGAAACTGAATGTCGCGCGATATCTTGAGTTAATACTCAATTTTCTTGGGCAAATATTAAGATTAAATGAGCTTAATAAATGAATTTTGAACAACACATTACAACATTAATAGAGTTTGTTTAAAATTGCATATTTAATATGAGAATTTTTTTAACACCAAAACCCTAAGATTCTAAATAAAGCGGTTTTTTATGATTTAATATCGAGTATTTCCGCCTTCTGCCCTGGTTACTTAACTCGCATTCGTTCTCGCATGCTTTATATGATTTTTTTTAATTTAATAATAATAACAAAATTTAATAAAAAAAAAAATTACATAAACAATATTATACACTTTGGGCAAACGGAGGTGAATGGGCGTGCGGCGCTGGTTTCCAGCCACTCCCATCTCCCTTAGATGTAATGCGCGAAAAATGAGAATTAGGGCTTCCCGATCAAATAACGGTATCCTGTTCCAAGCGGCCACTGCTGAATTTCGGAGCTGGTCAAGTTCAGTTGATTTAATTAATTTTTAATCTTCTTTCGCTCGCCCGTTGCTTAAGAGTCCAATAGAAGTA
The DNA here is from genome assembly GCA_029286865.1 of Teinopalpus imperialis. Taxonomy (NCBI): domain Eukaryota; kingdom Metazoa; phylum Arthropoda; class Insecta; order Lepidoptera; family Papilionidae; genus Teinopalpus; species Teinopalpus imperialis. Next base: position 7,392,666 of record JAGSMU010000036.1, on the reverse strand, counting down.
TTAAATTGCAAAATGAAAACGAGCCATTTGGTTCTGTCTGAGAATCTAGACCCCTAGTCTACGAGGATTTACTACCCTCCATTCGTCTTCTCATACGCTCGTTAACATTTGTCTCTAGTTGTTTAGAGTCGTCTGACTAAAGGAATAGTTAGGAAGCGGTAGGCTCGCAGAATAGGTATGACTACAACGTAAATAGCTGTTTATAGAACGGAGGAGATATGATCTCCTAAATGTAAGTCCGTCCAATGGGGACTAGCTCCGAGATCCGTCGTCTGCATCTGCTAGCTAGCAACTGCTTTTGATAGGTAAATTTTGATTTTAAAAAATACATTTCAGATTTCTTTTTTAAAATCAAAATTTATAGTGTTAGTGTTGCGCTGCAGTTTATTTCTAGCGACAGAATTAACGGCTCAGCTCTACCGGGGTAGGACCACTCAGAACAACATAATACCAGCAGTAAAATAGCAGCATAATGCTGCTGTGCTTCTTCTGGTGAGCGAAGGGATCCGAAGACTTTTATTTACTGATAACTGATTTCATCTCAGTCCTCGGGGGTGACAACGAATCTGTATTATGATTCCTTGTCGAGCATGAATGTAGATGTCATGGGCCATGGGAAGTACTTGCCATCAGGTGAACTGTGTGCTCGTTTGTTACTCTCAATGTAATAAAAAAACAGTAAGAACGCAGGAGTTGTGACCTCCTGAGTGTATTTCCGTTTAATGGAGACTAGCCCTTACCCTTCGTTAGGTAAATTTTGATTTTAACAAAAACATTATATATGTAAAATGAATCCCATTACTTATTATAATTTTCTTCTTGTTTCAGGTGGACTTAGACCAGGTGTAAGACCAAAAGGTGAAATAATATTAGAAAACGTTAGCTTTTCTTACCAAGGGTCTCCATTAATTAAAGGAATGAATTTAAATTTAACACCGGGTAAATCTATTGCGCTCGTGGGACGTTCTGGGTGCGGTAAAAGTACAATAGCGTCACTCATATTGAGGTTATACGACCCGGAGGAAGGGAGGATATTGCTAGACGGTGTGGATATAAGGTCCCTGGACCCAGTCTGGTTGCGGAGCCACATTGGTTTCGTCAGTCAGGTAACTTTTGTTTGTTGCTCATGTTTTTACGTACTAACTGTAATAAAACACTGACTATTTGCAAGTTACTTTAATTACGTTTTTTTAAAACAAAATCTCGATCAAGTCCTAAGTTTTACCATCCAAAAACTACAGATTATGTCTCAAAAAATGGTAAGTTCTGATACAGTGTTGTGACCACAGATAACGTTAAAATGTTCGAATACGCAACACATGTTAATATGTATATTTTTTAATTTGCAGTGCCATACGATATTTAATCTAAAATGTATTGACGCTTCCGAATACAATAACGGAATAAGGTTTCTCTCACTGACCATGCTACAAAATCGATAGGTCCCTACTATTCGTCGGCCGGTCATTTGTGCTGAAGCATATTCCTAACTGTATCTTGGCTATAGCACCTATCTGGTTTTCTAAAATAGTGAAAGGAATGTCCGCTAAATAAGTTTGAATTTCTAGTAGGATTTCGATATTTATTATATATTGTAATTATTGATTGAACAACAAAATATATATACTCTTCTTAAAACGAACCAGAAATCTCCGGTCTCGAACTCTCCTTTTTATTTACAGTAAATAGAAAAAGTTGGCGTAATTTTTATTTGTATCATTAAGCCATCCTTAAGGAGACGGTCACGTCTTATATTTAAAGTAGCTGCGGTATTAATATGTCATCGTTTAAGAGTAAGGTGTATTTTATAACAGTAACTAATCAAATATCCACCTAATGACATATATATTATGATTGATATTGTAGTAACCCGTTTAAAGTGAAAGTAATACTTAACTTTGGAATATTTACTAACACTTTTGAAAGGACATTAGCGATTTTCGGCCCAGCTATTCGTGCTCTCAAGGACATTAATGAAATATCTATAGAAAAAAACATTTATTTTTTACATACTTATTATAAAATTTAAGGGTATTTAAATGGTAATAAAGTATAGGAATATAAAAAATATTTAAGCTGATGATGATGTTAAAGTGTCAGTGTATTGTGTACTAAATCACATGATATAACCTAAAATTCTTATCTTATTTTTTAAATATCTCTGTATCCCCATGAACAATATTGATTTTAATTTGTTTATAATAAAAGGGATATATAGTCTGTTATTTAAACTTAATTTCATTACTGTCCTTGAACTTCGTTTAGTGGGCCGTACAATTTATGGAGAGTGGCCCATGTCCTCTGTCTCTTTCGCACGTATGCCAATTGTAAACTTAGTAGGGTAACCATGCAAACTTGCTCTTGTTAATAACTTAGCATACACTATTATACTTTCTGATTTATATTAGGGTAACCATCCATTTTGGAAACTATTCACGTTTTATGTTCTACTTACAAGCTCCATGAAAGGAAGGATTTTTGTTTTATTAAGGCGTTCTGTCTCTTAATATTATAAATTTCATTAATATATTAGTATGAGTATTTTTATTATAGACCAGCATAACCCTACTAAATATAAATATATTTTTATTTTGTGCTAATTTTAGTTACATTAATCTTGAATTATTTTTCAGGAACCAGTTCTATTTAGTGGATCAATAAAAGATAATATACTATACGGTGCTCTGGATGACGACGAGGAGATGGTAGAAAATAATGTAATCTTTTCTTATTTTTTATTTATATTAATTTTTAATGTTTTAAATATTAATTGAGAATTATTGCATATGATTGTGTGTCAGACACTATTTAGTATTATTTACTTATAAATGAAAATCTATAATATCACTTAGGCATTAAGTCCGCCATTTGTGAACTTTGAACTTTGTTAAGATTAATGCAATAAAGAAATAAATAAATATCGGTTAAAACTTATCAGGCTTTGTAATCATTAGCTAATTACGAAATAAAAATTGCTTTCTTTTTTGATCGGAGTATTTCACTCCTACGTTACATACAATTTTGTTTATTAATATATTAATAGTATATTAAAAACCTGGGCAGTATTACCATATTTGTGCATCACTTATATGTTTTCGTGTCTGTGTGTTGTTTGGATATTCCATGAGCCTGGCCACTATACCGATTGGGGAAGGGATCGACGATTGAATACGGCACTATAATATGTCTGGTAATACGCCAGAAGATATCGAGATCATTATCAAGCCAATCACGGCCCGTTTCACTCGGATGCAACCTCTCGATTTGAGTGAAAAGCTTTGTTATTAAGATTCATTTTCGCTTATCAGGGCAAACTAGAGCCGGCGTGGCTTGTCGCCGCGCGCACTGCTCAGCTGCAAGACTTGGGCGGATCACCAGAAGGCTGGCAGCGGGAGGTAGGTGCTGGTGGCTCGCAGCTTAGTGGCGGACAGAAGCAGCGCGTGGCCATCGCGCGAGCGGTTGTTAAGGTAACCTACTATATAAATACAAACGTATATATGAATAATATACTATTAAATATAACTGACCAAGTAATATAACATATAAGAAATATAAATAAATTATTATTTATATTAATAGTTATAAAATGAGTAGTTTGTCTATACCGATAAATTATTCACTTTTCCGTTTCAGAATCCAAAAATCCTCATACTAGACGAAGCTACCTCAGCCTTAGATGCTTATTCTGAATATTTAGTAGATAAAGCTCTTAAAGACATCAGTAAGGATCGAACTGTTCTCACCATAGCGCATCGACTTAGCACAATACAGTCTGCTGACGAAGTCGCAGTCATAGACAATGGTTTCATTGTCGAACAAGGCACCTACAGGGACTTGATGTCGAAAGAAAATGGCGTCTTCAAAGAGCTCATCACCCATCAAACCTTTGCTTCAAAAGCTAGAGAGAAAAGTGACATCCAGAGACAATGATGATGTCATTTACTCCTAGCATAGATCAATTTTTACTCATGACATACATTATGTTATTTATTTTTAAATTTTATTATTTATTCTTTACGTTGGGATATTTAAATATTTTTATAAACTCAAAATTATAATTCTTTTGTACAATAGACATAAAAACCTTGTATAAAAAATATATATAAGAAAGTTTTTACGCGGGAGAGTCGGATAAAGCTATATTTAAAAGATATTAACATACCTAATGAAATTAAAAACACCGGGAAAGTTATAAATGTAAATTGTATCTATATTTAATTTAAGATTCGGAAATAAGTACTTTGAAATTATTCAGTGTAGGAAATATCGACAAAATCGTTCGTATCCATTTTAGGATATTTATTCTTTAGTTGATATCAAGTGATACCTTAGGAAAATCCATATCAAAAAACATTACGTAAAATACCCTAGAATGAATCTTATATATTTTTAACATCCACTTTACTATAAATATTTATCTCTGCTATAAAATGGTTGGTAATTACTTTATAATATAGTTTTTTTGGGTGTTTTGTTATTTAAATTTATTTATATAAGTATGGTGATTATTAGTGGTGAAAATTAAATTAATAAATATATTATTATATGTAATATTAATAATTTGTAAATTTTGTTGAATTGCAATTGATATTGCATGTAAAATATAATGTATAAAGTTTTTAAATGTAAAACTTTAACGGGTATTGGCATTATTGTTATAGCAAAATAAAATGGAATAGTTGTTATTACACTTAATCTTTTATTTTGAAAATTTCTGTTGAATTATTACTTCGACGCATATTAATTATATCTATATGCCCCTCTTGCTCGCTTCCCCTGACGAGTCTGCTTAGACAAAGCTATATAGGTTTCTGGCCCAACAGTAACACACATACAGAAAAAAAAACGCGTCTACGCGTCATTATTACAATATTTAATTATCACAATCATGTCAAATTTCTTAAACGCATCTCGTTACACCGTCATCACTTTCTCTAAGGTACTGTCTGTCGTGCTTCAGGATGTGCGAATACCAATGGACGGAAACAAATTATGTTATTGACAAGTTTCGTTTAACGTTTTAAATATCGCTTACGTGACCTTAATAATTTAAATCATGACATACGTAAATTAAAGTGAGACGAAACCTTATTTAAGTAGGTTCTTTTTGTGTGATAAAATTGTTTCAACACATGCTTATAACTAATAGATCAAAATGTTTTGCGTTAGTTATATCTCAACAATCTATCAATGTGTAAATAAATAAAAGTATCTGTACGATTAACACGCGTACCTTGTCCTGTGACGATTTGAGTCGATCGCGCCAAAACACAGACCGAATCGCTTGTTATTTGTGCGTCGTTGCTTCATTGAGATACATTCTAGTGAACATGTTTCCTATTAAACTCATGCGCGAATGTTTCGCACGACAATTATTAAACATAACCCCATACAGAAGAAGTTTCAAAAAATCGAAAACATGGCGATTAATTTCAAATTCGCGCGTTTTGTCGCACAGTTACGGAACGCAAACTGCACCTGACTTGGATAGTAAAATTTTAAATTCGCCGTGGGGCGAAATCAAAGTTGGAAATGAAACATTAACTGAATATGTATTTAGTGATTTTGAGTTATGGGCTGATAAGCCATCTGTGGTAAGTTATCTTTTATATTATTTACCCGTCTGGATAACATTTTTAAATTTTAAAAAAAAAAATATATTTCGTATAATTTTAATGTTTTATCGTCGATATATGGGGAAATGTAAAAAAATTATAAAGTATAAGGTGGTAAAATTTAAAGTAGTAAGTAAAGCTAAATTTCCAAAAAGACGTTAAAGAAAATTATATTTAATAAAAATAAAAATAGATATGAAGCATTTGGTACTTAAATTCCATTTTAAATCGTTCTGATTACATTTTTTTTTAATTGTGCCATTTAAAAAAATGTAATGCACACAATAAGAGAGCATCAGGCCTGAACCTTTAATTAATTTGAGAGAAGTTTCAACGACAACAATTAGAACGTTCCAAAGTACAAAGTTCGCGGCGTTCTATATTTGCTCAGATGCGGACGCATACTGCAGATGTTAGTATAAATAGTCCCTATCCGAAGGTGAAGGTTACGAATTGATACTTGCCAAGTAAATCTATAGATTAGTAAACATTGAACTCGGGGTGTACAATACAAATATGATAAAAATAAAAACTATACTTAAAATATTTGTAATTAAATTCTGAATCTTCTCACAAAAATATGTATTTAAATTTTATAAAACCTTTATTGATTTGCAAATATCCTCGAGCCGATAAATATATTCAGATGTACAGAGAAAAACTCCATCCTGCCAGATTATCGTGTAAGTGACCGTATTTTGTGTAACAGGTAACTCGGCAATGTTTGCTTATCTTCAATATTTTGTTTGCTCTCTGCACAATCTCCACTCTACAATATATTTATTAGACTTAATGCAGCGATCTTAGTTCCTTTCCACTTTGTAACTGCTAATTAATACCTAACTAGGTAGTTTAAAAAATTAAGGCATACATTTTTTTCTATGACACGTGAAAATATAGACAGAAATAACGTAGGTAAAGTTTCGACTAAGGCGACATCTGGTAATTACCAGCTCATATCAACTGCACAGAATATATTATAGTGTCATATGTAGTGCGGTTTTTACTATGCATTATCTTTGCCCAGACAGTGGCTCCCTTCCTGTCTTCATCCGATGTTAATACACAACAAGATCGGAGGATGGTTTAATTTTCGGATATAGCGTTAGATCCATGGGGCACATTTCATAACCAGCCCATACCTTGACAGTTTGTTCTCACTAACCATCTGTATTACGTAATTTTTCTTTTCTCTGAGGTACCAGTGACCAATGGAGACAACTCTTTCGTCCCTCACTAATAATATATACATTATCAGGTATGTATGTTATAATTTATGCTTGTGGCAATCCAGACATGCGGTGTCTCGGGACGGTCATATGAATATGGGATGCTGCGGATGATGATAGAGCGTTGTGCCATGGCGCTGATTGGTCACATGCGCCTATCTCCCGGCGATCGCATAGGACTAATACTGCCAAATATTCCCGAATTTGCTGCCCTCATACACGGTGCGATGCGGGCAGGATTGGTTGTCACTTTTGCTAACCCGTTGTATACCGCAGGCAAGTAACTAATGGTAGCAAATGACATTACTCGCTTAAGAATAATGCTTAATAAAGAGATATAAATATGCATTAAATGTAAAGTCTATATTTACAATTGGTGGTCTGAGGTCACGTGAACATTGTATGTATTTCTATTATAGGTGATGGTATGGGAAAGATTTTTTGATGGTTGACATTTTGTTTGCCAAGTTATTAAAAGATAATATTATATAAGATGGAAGTTTAATATAGGAATCTCCCTATTGCTAAAATAGATAACCGAATTTATAAAACGATATTTAAACCAATTTAAAATGGCGTTTCTTTAAATGCTGTTCGGGGTTTTATAAAATATTTAGACATTTTTTTAACTTATATTTTGTGGGACCGATTTCAACTTTATATATATAAATAAACCCCACAATCTATATGTTTCATATATATTTCGTAAATTTGTGATATACATTTTTAATTTATTTTTATATATGCATATCACAAATATACGAGAGCTACTAAATAGACGAGACTATCATCTGGAATCGTGACAGTAGCCGACGACTCCATCAAGTCAGTAGATATTTTGCTTAACGTGATGACCGAAAACAAATTAATTGACACGGTTAAACTAAATACAAATAGGTAATTGATAATGAGACCTTCTGTACCGTAACAAACAAACGAGACAGGTTAAAGTACCCAACGATAAATGCGTTTGTGTTTACAATAAGAGATATTACATGTGACGTCATTTACGTAACGAATCATAGTATCGTTTATTCTCGGTTCATTGATTATTTCTGAGTCACATAATGAAGTTGATAATATTTATCATTGTCAAGTAATTATTGTGGCAGTGGTAGAGCCATGCTGCAGTTAGATTGGATACTACTGCGTGAATGGATCGGCTCGACTGGGGAAGGCGCACTCCTTAACAGAATACCAGCGTAAAATAGTAGCAATAACGCTGCCGTGTTTTGTCTGGTGAGAGTAAGATCCGGAGCCCTTTATAACTGGTGACGAGACATTCCATCTCAGTCCTCAAGAGTGACAACGTATCTGCATTGTGATTCCTTGTCAAGAATTAATGTAGATGTCATGGGCCGCAGGAACTTACCATCAGGTGAACTGTGTGCTCTTTTGTCACTGTCAACGTAATAAAAAAAAATCCTTTGAAACAATGATAAAAATCATAACGACGATAAGAGCAGGTGCCACGGGCCACAGGAATCACTTGCCATCAGGTGAACTGTCTGCTCGTTGGTCACCTTCAAATAAACAAAATAAAATGCTAGGGTATTTTTTTAATTAGAAATTGTTTAGCGTCAAAAGCCTGATGGCGTACGGTGAACGAAACTTAAACGTCGTATGTTCTTATCCACTATGCAAATATCGCCGGAGTGGTTAACGGGAATGTTAATCTAACATTTATTTAAAAGTATATAATATCTAACGTAATTTACAGACATTAAAAAAAATGTAATTCTTTTCGCTTCATATAATGTTCTATGAACCCTCTAATGTAAACGATTAATGGGTTATAACTAAATGTCACTACATCGCTATGTTATAAAACATATAATAAAATTAAACATATAATAATATAATAAAATCATAAACACATTTTATGTCTGCTTGTCTTTGTGCACGGTAGTCACTAAAATGGGTGGTCATCAAAATTCAATTATGTATTTAGATATGCTTGGTTAGCTCATTTAATGTTTTGTTTCATTTGAATCGGTTTACTAATTAAATAGACATGAAATACCAGGCTAGCCACTTTATAATAAACAAAATGATGAAGTGACAATAACATATCTTTTGTAATACTTTTAAAGTATACTTTGATCTTATCTGTATCTAATGCCACATATTACTTCCTGCAACACAAATATCGCACGGAAAGTAGCGTGTATCAAGGTTACAAGTTTTAGACATTAGAGAACACAATTCGTCTTTCAACTCATTGTTCATTCAGTACATTGAAGAACACTGTATTTTAATTATACATTTTAAACTAAAATAGATTTATTTTTACTTATTTTATATGTCCATTTACAATTGTTAAAATTATCAAACTTTAACTTTTTCTTAGAATTTTTTTTTGCATTTATATTATAAGAGTTTACAAATATTTTAATTCATTAGGTTAGTAAATAATTCCTTTAGTTGATTGGTTTTTATTTCGGTTATTTTTTTTTAAACGGTCATTTAATACAAATTTTCCGTCACCGTCTACCCTTGGTATGGAAAAAAACCTGCAACACAAATATCGCACGGAAAGTAGCGTGTATCAAGGTTACAAGTTTAAGACATTAGAGAACACAATTCGTCTTTCAACTCATTGTTCAAGCTTCAGTACATTGAAGAACACTGTATTTTAATTATACATTTTAAACTAAAATAGATTTATTTTTACTTATTTTATATGTCCATTTACAATTGTTAAAATTATCAAACTTTAACTTTTTCTTAGAATTTTTTTTTGCATTTATATTATACGAGTTTACAAATATTTTAATGCATTAGGTTAGTAAATAATTCCTTTAGTTGTATGGTTTTTATTTCGGTTATTTTTTTTTAAACGGTCATTTAATACAAATTTTCCGTCACCGTCTACCCTTGGTATGGAATCAAAAGCGTTCTAGTTTCAATCACTATTCCACCCCAAAATAACACTGATTTGTCTCCTTGCTGAACGGCTTCAGTAGCAGTTCTTTAACTTTCCGAGTCTTCAGGCTTCTTTCAGAGACGGACATGTTGCTTCTGAACAGTAGTAAGAACGGTTGAACGGCCACCACGAAGTCGATCAACCAATTTACGCGTGGTACCTCTGCAACCTTGTGGTTATGACGATGGTTTGACAGACAGAGCCTCTGTGCGCTATTATTGTATATTGTGACGTTCTTCCCTCAAAGTTATTATACATGCTCGCATATTAACCTCGTGGCATTTTGACATTAATAATAATATAATAAATAAATAATACATAGTTTTAGTTACATACATCGACTACAATAACTTGCTGGCTCGAAACAAAAATAAGCGTTAAATGCATTGACTTCATTTCAACTAAAAAAAAGGAAAATATTACAATTTAATTATTGTAATGACTTATTCTTAAACAAATAACAAATGCTTAAAAATAAAATTTTCATAATTTTTCCTAGCGAACGCACTCTTTTTGCTGTATAGGTAATAAGGTGTAGAATGGTAAATAATTAGGGTTCATTATTTACTAGGATAAATAATAATTTTGCATTGATTTTGCTAGTACAGGTTTCAATTGGCTTCAGTGCTTATTATCTATATAAAGATTTCTATATATATATTATATGTATTTATTGATTGTTTTTATATTTTGTAATTATACCATTATAATAAAATATGCCATACCAACAGAGGAGGTTCGGAGGCAGTTTACGGACTGTGGTGTGAAGACGATCGGCACCATTGAGATGTTTCTACCTATAGCGCAAGAAGTCTGCAAGTCCTTAAAAGATTACAAGGGTACTATTTGGGTGGGAGGTGAAGATGACAAAGAGAAAGGTACTATCATTGGTCATAAATATATATATAAGACGAACATCGAGCACATATCTCACCTGATTATCAGCCATAACTGTGACCTCTACTCGTTATTCCTTAGTCTCGTTATGTGGGTTTCCTTCGTATCATACAAATCACTTGATAGATTTTAATATTATTGATGTATGTATCATAGGATCACAGATTTGTGTGAAACAGGATTGTCGAAAACTGCTGCCCTCAGGATAGCATTATGTCAAATTTTAGATGTTGGTTAGATTTCAAACATATGTATTTATTATCTGGCTGAAAATCAAATTTAGTAGTAGCATGGTGGGCATCAGTTGTTTCGTCTAGAAGCGGGCTCGATTGAGGCCAATGACGATAGCGATTTAAAGATAATTAGTTCATAATATTACTTATTTCATTCTTTGTATACTTGGGTGACTGGGAAAGTTTTGAGATACGCAAATAAAACATTGGAGTTTGTATCTTTTAGAAAAAATATTTTATTTTAAATTCCTATTCTGGAAATGGGCATCGTCAAAATTTTAGGTGTTACAATTTATAAGAGTTAATTTACCATTGAAATATGATGAAACTTAAGATCTTATCACCGACCATTCAAACAGGTCAAGAAGCATTTTCCATGTTGGGTTTGCACAGACCGCTGCTGGAAATTGATTTCAAAATTCGAAACTGAAAAGTAACATTCATCATGTTACTGTTATCGGTATGGCTCATAAAATGAGCTTTAGCGAACAGTTTACTGAACAAGAGTTTTCAGAAGTAGAGTCTTCTAGAAGAAACGTGAATACGAGTGGGCCAAAAATGGGTGGCAACATTCTTTTCTGGCTATAGCCGTTTAAAGCCGTTAAAGTTTACGGATACAGTTAAGTGTGTTTACGAATCTTGTTGTATACACATTTCACTATATGTTCTAAATTAAAAAGCGGCCTAAATCATTTTGACGCAGAATATTCAAAAAAGTTACCCAAGAGGGTTAGAAGAGCACAGAGACCCAAAAGTTGAGCACAGATTTAGAACTATAGATAAAATAGAGATATAATAGAACTTTTTAATCTATCTTTAGTGAAATTGTGCCTGAGGGAACGAATGTTTTATTGTAGCCACTCAGGACCTGCCTAAAGCAATTTAGTAATTATAATTATCTGTAATATACTGAAACGAATGGAGAGTATTTTGAAAATGATCATAATTTTTAGCCTAAATTTCTTTTTACATTATAACGTTATTATTCCTGCTGATTCATCAAGAAAATTAACGCATGCTCTTCTAAAAAGAACATCTCTCCTATATCAAATGTTATCGATGAACATGATTAAATGATCTCATAGTTACTGTTCCTATATTATATAACTTCCAGGGATTTTCGGATTTCGCTCGCTTCTAATGGCCGATCACAAGGCGGACCTACCGACCTTAAATTGCGACGATGTCTGCCTGATCCCTTATTCCAGCGGAACCACGGGTATGCCCAAAGGCGTTATGTTGACACACAAAAACCTTGTTTCCAACTTAAAGCAAACACAATGTCCGAAGATGATGAAGTATAAAGCTGAAAAAGGTGAGCAAGGAAAATGGATCTTTACTGTTTGATAGTGACATAAGTTAGTCCTTTATCTCAGTTGTGCGTACAGAGCGCAGGCGCGGTAGATAAATAAAAACAAGCATTTATTAGATTAGGTTAGGTATTTCAATAATTAATTTCTAAAGCTACAATTTAAATCAACCTGTCACGTGAAGCACGTCCGATATCATCAGAATTTTGAGATTCCCCTCCTTGTTACTTCAAAAAATTCGTCAGCTTTCTGACGCAATCCCGTTTAATTCATATATATATAACTTCTCATTCATTGTCTTCTTCCATGTGACTTTTAAATGTGGAGCTGTAATTTATGCTACCGGATCAGGGGTGAGTAGCTTAATTGTAGAGCAAACACCGGGATCGAAGTTCGCTAAACCTAGCTTCCAATGAAGGTAATAACGAGACTATATAGAACATATAGCGGTCGGCTTACTTCCTAAATCAAGCAGCTGTGTGATTTAACCTGTAGTTTTATAGTGCCGCATCCACAGGTACAACTCATCTTCCCCGTATTTAGTCCAATGTGATGTATGAAATAAGTTCAGAAAAAGTTAAGATGTCAAGACACAGAGACCCGAAATCGAGGCATAGCGAGATAACTTGCATTTAATAAATTAACACACAATTAAAATAACACATTTGTCTTAGAAATAAATTAAAAAATATAAATCATGTATGTTCATTCAGTGTATTCGCATTATGATTAATATATTTAGGCTGTTACTTCTACTTACTAAGTAGTAAAGCTTAGGTAATCGGATAATGCACCTAAGTTTTGAATTATAAAATATATTTAACCTAAGAAAGTCTTAGATTGAGTATATTATATAATTCAAAACTTAGGTGCATTATCCGAATACCTAAGCAGTTATCATGTAAAATAAATTGTTAATAATTTTAATTTAAAAAGTTCTTCGTCAGTAGTGGACACCTACCTATCCGCATTTTTCCTCACAGGTCACGGTGACGTAATTTTGACTGTGCCGCCATTTTTCCACATATACGGATTCAACGCAGTGCTCAATTACAATCTAACGCTTGGATACCACCTGGTCTCCATTCCTAAGTAAGTTTTAAATTATTAACCTTTATTTCTATATATCCAATGGCGATTTCCGATTCAATAATACCAATACACATCGTCATATGAATGGATCGACTGGACTCAGACAAATCCACGCTTTAATAGAGTGCAAAATAGTGGCCTATAGTTCCTGTTCCAACTGGCGATATAAGACGACCATAGATCCAATAATTTAATACGAGGAATTCCATCTCAGGGAAGACAACTCATCTTGAATCTTTGTTAATCATCTTGTTTTAACATATCATATAGTAAATATGTTTATTATTTATAGGCGCTTTTTAGCAATAGTGTCAAGCATTCGTATATTTCCTATTATATCTATTTCGTATTCGCAAGTCATACTTTTTATCACGACACGATGTCATGATGGGGGTCGCCGTGACGTCATGACGGATACGTCCGGAAGGTCGTCGTCGTAATTATACATAATATAATCTTTTGCCAAAATTGGAATGTGTATCTATTTTATTTTTAAATAATTATATTTCTTTTAGATTTACCCCAGAGGATTACGTCAAATGTCTGGTGGAATTCAAACCGACAACTCTGTTCGTGGTGCCGTCGCTTCTGGCTTTCCTCGCAACGCACCCTGTCGTTAAGAAGGAACATTTGGAGTCTGTGGAGACCATTATGGTGGGGGCAGCCCCTACTACGGACAGTATGCTCGAGAAGTTTCTGCTAAAATGTGAAAAGACCAAGGAAGAAATAAAGTTGTTACAAGGTATCACTTTGGCTTTTTATAAAAATAAATACGCTCTTTTTTTATATCTTCTTCTTGAGGCGCCGTCTCCTACCGGAGGTCTGCTATCATTAGGGCTATCTAGATTTAGGAGATAGCTGCACGGAACAATGATTTTATGCTCAGGTTAAACCATGTCCGGAGATTCTTAAGCCACGAAGTACGCCTCCTTCCTGGTGGTCTTTTCCCCTGGATATTTCCCTGCATAATTAGTTGGAGCAGGGCGTATTTGTCATTACGCATTATATGACCATAGCTTGCGTTTTTTAATAGAACTCAAGATCTCTAGTTTCTGATTCATCATCTGCAACACGCTTTCATTTGATATTCTATCCGTCCACGATATTATCAAAATTCTTCTCTATACCCATATCTCGAAGGCTTCTAAGCTGTTCATATTCTGGATTAAGTTCCATCACTCAACGCCATACAGAAGAACAGAAAACGTGCACGGGCCAAGCACACCCTGGTAGATATTTTTAAAGGTCATTTGCAAAGAAGATGACTCAGCTTCACTTTACTTCATTTTAATATAATTTTAAAAAATGATTTATTATTTATAGAGATATTATTCCGTTTGGTAACCACTACGGTTGGATATACCGTATAAGCTACATTCTACGTCTCCTTATCCTGAATTTAACTCTTAATTTCAACAGTTGTATGTGCCACGTGCCGTTGTGGTTAGTGTGAGTGTGGTCATCTGGGTTCGATTCCCAGGCGAGGAGCAATATTGGTATAAAGAAAAAAATAAAATATATATAATATTTTCGAGTCTGGATATGTTGTGCAAGACCCGTGTGCCTAATACTGCATATGAATAATGCTAGAGCCTCGCTACAGCCGTCTAAAGTGAATAAGTTGCCATTTTAGGTGTCCCTGCACCAATTACCTTAAATTTCATTGTAGGAACCGGGCATCAAACACGGCATGCTCGCGTTCCATAAAATTAAATGCGAACGCAACAAGTGTTCGAGCACTGAGCTACAACGACAACGGCGCTAATTTCAATATGTTACATAAAAATTCAAAACAATATCTTTGTTTTAGAAATAGTAATCGTTCAATTTTGCTATTAATTATTTATTTAATTATAACGAATATTTATCTCATGTGAAGGATACGGGATGACAGAGAGTTCTCCTGTGACGTTAATGACGCCATTCATTTACCCATATGACAAAGTCGGTTCAGTTGGCCAATTGATACCGAGCACACAAGCTAGGATAATTTCCCTCAGCACGTCGGACACGTTGGGACCGCATAAGTCTGGCGAATTATGTCTACGAGGACCTCAGGTAACGTCATAATGTAATAAAAAAAAACAAAACTAAAAAGTTTTTAGGTATTTTTTTTTCGGGGTAATGGCCGCTGTTAGCCCGAGGGCTTTTACAGTTTCACCGGGTTGAGAGGTGACCGAGCGCATATGGCCTACCGCCCAGATCTTTATTAGTGGATAACCAGCAGCAGGGCCGAGAGGGAGCCTCGGCTTGGACCCGTTACTCTGTAGAGCGGCTGACTAACCGAGAGGGCCTTCTGACTATGGAATATCTAAATTAATATCTCTATTATTATTGCTTATCTGTGCCACCACTTCGGAATGCGTAGGGCTGGGGAAGAAGTGGCGCAAGAAGCTCCAGCGACGCATCTATCGATGTTGACTGGTGAGAACCGGCCTCTGACATGGCGATATCGCTAATGATTTTGTTGTTTCTGACTGTTCTGTTTTTACGAGTAGCATAAAAAAAATCAAATAAATATATAGCGATACCTGTAGTGAACAAATAACGGGTGTGATAAACTATAATATAGTCCTGCGCAGTTGATGTTATGACGACATCACTCTTGTTGTTGTCCGACGCAATAGCCAGAACGATATCGCCTTATACATATATGTATATCATTCTTGTTGAAATCAAACGGGAATTATGGGAGTAACCACGTAACAAAATCTGAGAAGGTGATTGATAATTGACCAAATGCGCGAATTTGCCGAATTGATTTAAGTTTGCGTATTTTTTTTATTACATTGAGAGTAACAAACTAGCACACAGTTCACCTGATGGCAAGTGATTCCTGCGGCCCATGACATCTATATTCAACGTTGACAAGGAATCATAATGCAGATGCGTTGTCACCCTTGAGGACTGAGATGGAATGCCTCGTCACCAGTCATAATGGTCACCTGATCCCTACTCGCACTATACAAAACACAGCAGCATTATGCTGCTATTTCACGCAGTTATTCTGTGAGGGGCGCGGTCCCCGGTCGAGCTGATCCATTCATTCTGCAGCTAGAAAAACTGTTGAATTGTTGTGTTGACTGTTTACCGCTAGTTAAAATTAGAGGCTGACTACTGAGCTAACCCAGAGTCACAAGCATACTATTATTATTATAATAATTATATTTAATATGACAATTTTTCTGTGACAGGTCATGAAAGGTTACTGGAACAACGAGAAAGCTACCAAGGAGACGGTGGACAGTGACGGCTGGCTGCATACAGGCGACGTGGCTTATTACGACGAGGACCACTATTTCTACATAGTAGATCGTACCAAGGAGCTAATCAAAGTTAAAGGAAACCAGGTATGTCTTTGTAATATGTTATGTTAGTAATTTTTTCATCATGGCTCCATTTTTTAAATTAAATTAAGAGTAATAAATAAACGAGCACACAGTTCACTTGATGTTAAGTGATTCTTACGGCCCATACATCTGAATTCTTCCTTGACAAGGAATCATAATGTAGATGGGCTATCGCCCTTGAGGACTGAGATAGAATGCCTCGTCACCAGCATTAAAAATATGTATATAAATACATATATATGTATATATATATATATTTATATATATATATATATATATATATTTATATATACATATTTATATAAATATATTAGTTATACGTAATAGGATAGTTTGTCGGTAAAAGTATTTCGGGCCTTAGTTACCAATATAGTATATACCAATGCCTCAAACCAAGTTGGCAAAGGGCCGCCGAGTAACTAGATTGAATTATAAAAATAAAAACAACAAATAAAGTATGCCTCTTTTAACATATTTTTACGAGGAGTAAGTCAAAACCACGATTCTTTGTGATTAAAAATAAGACACCCATGTGTGACAGCATATATAAATTCGCAATCGTACTTTATAACTTGGAACTACAATTATATAATTAAAATTTTCACAGGTCTCACCTACAGAAATAGAAAGTGTGATAATGGAGCAACCGGAAGTAGCCGACGTGGCGGTTGTAGGCATGCCGCATGCGCTGGCTGGGGAAGTCCCCAAAGCGTTTGTCGTTCTAAAACCAAACCACAAACTAACGGAAAAACAAATATACGACCTTGTAGCCAAAAAACTAACTAAATACAAACATCTTGAAGGTGGAGTCGCTTTCTTGCAAACGATTCCAAGAAACGCAGCGGGAAAAATCCTGAGAAACGAATTGAAGGTTCTACGTTAAAAAAAAATAATTAGATGCCATAAACAGAACATTTTGCACCTGTATGT
Source organism: Teinopalpus imperialis (assembly GCA_029286865.1). Taxonomy (NCBI): domain Eukaryota; kingdom Metazoa; phylum Arthropoda; class Insecta; order Lepidoptera; family Papilionidae; genus Teinopalpus; species Teinopalpus imperialis. Next base: position 7,375,084 of record JAGSMU010000036.1, on the reverse strand, counting down.
TAAATTAATGACGTGAAGTGTAACGGTATTTTTTCTCAATGTTCGTAAACAAAACATTACCTATATAGAAACATTTTATTTATTTGTTTTCTAAAAGAGTATTTTAGAAGAATGATTTTCCATATTTATTTTGAGAAATATTTATGAATTATTTTTAGTCATTGTTTTTATTGAGTGCACACATAAGTTTGAATTACATATTTATGTATTATTCAAACATATTTGCTCAAAGGGCTCATTAATATGCACTGCCGTACAAATAACTATATTAGCCATGCTTCCATGAAAAGTAAACATCTGGAATATAGTATGTTATATATGTAGTAATGGTTGTATACTTAGTATAAATATTTTAATGATTGTGATCTTATTATTTAATAAATTATTTGCCAAAAAACTAAAGTGACTTTCTTCTGACTGATCTTGTTTAAAAACAATGAGGTATGTTTAATGAATATGAATTCTTATTCCTTCAAAATATTTCCTTTCCGCAATACATACTATTGTAAATGTGCGCATGAAATTGATGTTAATTTTCGTGGATGCAGATCCGGAAACTGAATTAGTGTTTTCCTCATAGTTAATTAAAAAAATGCAACCTACATTGTCAGTTAAATCTGGTTGTAACAGATATGGGTTAAGTACCAGACTTCTACAGAATATCTGCATAAATTTGCAGCATACCACAATAGCTCAAAACAAGAGGTATAGAGTAGAGTGTATTAGTAGTAACACACAAATAAGAGGTAGAGTGTATTAGGAGTAACACACAAATAAGAGGTAGAGTGTATTAGGAGTAACACACAAATAAGAGGTAGAGTGTATTAGGAGTAACACACAAATAAGAGGTAGAGTGTATTAGGAGTAACACACAAATGTGGATAGTCCAAAATTGATGTATGGATTGCAAGAATTTCTAGTATGTTTACTGTCGATCTTTAAGAGCCAACCTGAAGCTAGGTGCAGCAAGATATAAATAAGACCCTCAAAGGAATGCACATTCATAGCAATACAACTTCTTTCACCAGAAGCCTAGTGCTTAGTCTTCTGGTGAAAGAAACTAGAAACATTATTCTGGTGAGGAGGCATTCTGTATTTGTCTTCAAGTGTGACCACACATCTCTATTGTTTCCTTATTCAGGATTGATATAGGTGTCACAGGCCAATTGCTTCACCATCATGTGAACCATGTGCTTGTTTTTCTCCATTTACATCATTTTTTATCATAAAAAGTTATTTTGCCAACATTGTTTTACTATCTAGCAACAATAAAGATTGACTATGATCTTTCTTTAATCTAAATTGTTTAAAGTTATAGTAATAAAAAGGCACACAGTTCATCTAATTATAAACAATAACAGGGGCTCCTCAACATTCCAAGTCAAGAAGTCATGTTGCACTCATGTTAAATAAATTGGCATGACTTAGCTATTATTAATGTTTCCTGTATTGGGTGTCTTGCCCGGTAATTCTAAAAGCAATATATAGTAGAAGTCAATTATGGTATTACCAATCAACTGCATTTTAACTATGTCATGTAAAATTGTTAATGTAAATTATTAAGAAATTTAAAATTAACTTATGGAATATTTTTTTCCAAATAGTTCTTTTCATGACCATTCTAGAAATAACCAATTGAAAAATAATAAGCTATATATATTTTAATGCTGTATTAAATTAAATATCATTGAATTCACTAAAATTAATTGATCCTTACTTATTTCTAAAATAATAAATCAAAATTTTATATGATACTGCTTATTCCGCTGGTGATTCTTCAATAGCAGTTTTCGTTTCTACATTTGCAATAACATTAGTCTCAGTCTTTTCTTTAATAACTGTTTCTGGTTTTGTGTCTTCTGACTCAATTAGTGTTTCTGAAGGCACCTGTGTTATCTCTGAATTTACATCACTGATAGAGTAATTATCAGATTGAATTGTACTTTGTACAGGTTTTTCTTCAGTTAGATTCGATATAGATGTCTCATTAGTTGTCTCTTCATTCTCTTTATCTTTTGCAACTTCATCTTTAGTGCTGTCTGGTGTTATTGATTCTACCTGAATGTCAGCTTGAGATTCAGGGTCAGTTTTTGGGGAATTACTATTGCCATCAGTGATATCACTGGAGGAAGAACTCTCTTCACTTGATGTTGAAACCTCAGAAATTATTTTTGGCTCAGCAGCATCATCTTTACTGTTTGAACTTGAACAACTATCATCACTCAATGCCTGTGGAGGGTCTACAGTAGATTTAGGTTGTTCGCTTTCTATTTTATTGAAACTTTGTTCTTTTAAGCTTACATATGTTTCATCAGGCTGAGCGTTAATCTTTTGTTCAGTCATTTCAGCATCATCTATTTTAATTTCTGGTATAATTAAAACATTTGTTGGTGTATCTGATTTCATCTCAATATCCTCCTTAGCTTGTGATGATAATGCAGTTGTATTACTTTTTAATACTTCATCAGATTGTTCAGTGTTTGGCTTAGAATCCAAGTTTTCATCACACTTACTTTGTGTTTCTTGAGGGCTCAATTTAACTGGTGAATTATGTTCTGTAGAAGTATCAGCTTCATATTGACTACTTGTTTTTTCTTGAGTATCCATAGTCTCTGGCTTTGCTTGCAGCCGTGCTTCACCATTATCCACAGGAATGTGTGTGTCTGAAGAACTCGGTTGGGGCTCTGTATTTGGCTGCTGTTCTGAATTTTCTTTCCAAGATACATCTTCCATTTCAACATCTACATTATATTCGGAATTATTGTCTGACCCATTTACTATGGGCTCAATAGGCTCACCGTTCTCCTGTTCTATGTGCCGTTGAGCACCAGGTTCTCGTGTACTGACGACTAAAATGTTTTTCTCGATCGCTCTCATAAACTTATCTACACGATTGTACTGTTTACGAGGATATGTAAGTAGTTCGCAAATTCGTTGAATAGTAAATGGTGCCGATGTAAAAGAATCAAGTCTTTCTAATAAGCTATTTTTCATAATATCATAATTAAATGGATCTACATTTGGATACGGCGGAATGTCAATTCCCGGTGTAGTCTCATAGAAATCAGTTATAACATTCAAGAGTTTTTCTTTGAATAAACTTTTTACAAGAGACCATTGATATACAGGATCACCGGTTCGCGCTACATAAGCTAAGTAGTCATTTAACTCTTGAGGTATAGTTTTTGGCTTACGTTTTGAGAATTCCTCCAAAAAATGAAAGACCTCTTCAGCGTTTTCCATTTTACTTAACTTAAGCAATTGGTAAAAGACTTAATGTTTATATTAGAATAAACACGATAACTCAATTAAAATCCCAAGAAACTTGCAAGAGCAAGAGCACAGAGTACAACAGAACGACAGACCACAAATATAGCTAAAAAAATCAGTCACTGCTCACAGAGTATTCAGAATATGAGTGTACTAGAATAGAGGTAAGGGGAGTATCTTGAACTTAGTTCAGCTATATTTTTAGGTTTACTGGCATTAGTATTATAAAAGTATTAATGTATGTAATTAAGATTCTGCTGTAAATTAAATTAAATTCGCTGAAAAAGCTATAGGTTACATTTATACATTTTAACCAGTCGCGAAAGTTAGGAGAAATCAATCGTCACACATAAAACATACGAATGATACAAATGTGTATAACATTCTACGAACATCAACTAGGTATTTTTTTTTATTATGGCTAACGAGCAAGCAGCTCATTTCTAAGCTCTGTTCTGATAGGTATTTAAGTCGTATTGGTTCCAAAATACCACTGGCGAGTGCTCATTCCACAGAGATGTGAATTTTTGTGATTTTTTTTTATGAAAAAGTGAGATATAAAGTTGTTTTAACATAAAACATTAAATTATTCATATAATTTTCTCAATGTGTATAAAATTAAGAACTATGTTTCATGCCTTATACAATTATGGCCCTGGTACCAGGCACCAGTCCACACTAGTAAACCAGTCTAACGACCAAAAAGAGATGAATTATATTATTATTAATTATAAGGTGTTAACTTTGTTGTTTACTTTCCATAATACTTTTTTAAACTGATACCACAGATTAATCATATCTCACATTCACACTGACATTTTGATGTATTCAATGACTTCGATGTCCTGAATCCCGATTGACAAGTGAATTTGCACAAAAATAGGAAATCGCTCATTTATTAAAATTAAAAATTATTTCTTTATTTAAATATAAATTATGAATACATTGTTTAGAAAGAGTGTTCAACCTTTATTAATTAGCACAATTAGGGCATCATGCCGCTCATTCGCGGATGCTGCTATAGGCGACAAAATAGAAAAAATCGTAAAAGATAATAAGGTTGTAGTATTTATGAAAGGTGTCCCAGATGCTCCAAGATGTGGATTTAGTAACGCTGTGGTTCAAATAATGAGAATGCATGCCGTTCCGTACGTTAGTCACGATGTTCTCGCAGATGATAATCTACGACAAGGTAAGTCTAGATTTTTAAACTTCAAATATATGCACCGGTACAATTAGAGGAAAATAAAATAGGTCGAATTTGTCTTTTATTTGTTTACCATAAAAGTTAATTCTTAAAAATAATTTTTTAACAAATTATTTAAAAAATTGTTAAATTGAGGCAAGCTGGTATCATTCTTTACACATATATATATATAAATAAATACATAATTTAAAATGTAATTAAAACTAATAATGGGCATTACCCCCATACAGGCCTCATCAGTCAGGTTGTCCATTATTACATGGGAAAATTCTCTCTCTTCCGCAAAGTTAAATTTAAAATTTTTAATAGTTCTGGAAGATGAATATTGTTTCTCAGATGTCCCAAGCATGTTTTATCTGATTCATTTTTGGCGATGATATTGAACAGACCTCTATATATGGGTAACCAGCGCAAGGGCTCCCGAAAGGGAGCCTCCGCTGGACCGTTACCCTGTTTCGCGAGAGCGTCTGACTCAAGGGTGCCCTAGAGGGCCTTTTGATAATACACATTATTGTGTATTAGGCTGTTTAAAGTAAAAGTTTCAGGTTTGATGATGATTTCTCAATGTATGCATGATTATTAACAGTCACTTAAAACATCCATTTTACATAAACAAACAGTGAAATGAGCCACAGTTGACTTGCTTTCACATCATCAAAGAAAGTTTTTATTTTTTATAGAAGGGCTTACCTGATGGTACATGGTCATGCCTGGGTATAAACTACTGCAATACTAGATAAGTCGTAAGTGTGTTGTATATCTTTGAGAAAGGAAAGAGTGGGCTTGAAGGTCCCTAAGTTGTATCGGTTTAGAAATACTTTTGGCAACAGCTGAAATTTAATTTATATTCTGTTGCAATGAATGATGGTTAATTTCGTTAATCAAAAGAATTCCTTAGAACACTCCCCAGGGTGAATGCAACACAAGACACATTGCAATCAAATATCTCTTCACAAGGCTAATGTATCAAGCCAAAGGAAAGAATTTGGTTATTGATAATTCAAGTAACTCTCGGTGAATGTCAAATGTAAGGAGCTGGTACTGCTTATAGATAATAGGGATTGCCATTAAAGTTCTCAGGAGTGATATGTAACTTTGCCTTGGTTCTTTATTCAGGATGAATCGAGCTGTCTACAGGCTGTAATTATTACATCAGGTAAAGCTTGTAACTGATGGAAAATATATACTATATATATAGTATTTTTATACCTCAACATCCTTAAAAACGTTTCAATTATTTATAATATTTTCTAGCCAATATATCTGTATTTACTAGTGTAAAAGGATCATGTGAACAGTTCTTTGTAAGTCTTATATCTTTGACTGTCTACACTCTAGAAGTCATACTAATATTGAAAATGATATTTTTTTTGCAGGTATTAAAGACTATTCAAATTGGCCAACAATACCGCAGGTGTTTATTAATGGGGAGTTTGTAGGAGGTTGTGATATTATGCTTCAAATGCATCAATCTGGTGAATTAGTTGAGGAACTTAAAAAAGTTGGAATTAAAAGTGCCCTCTTAACAGCTGAACAAACAAAAAAAGAAGAGAAGAAGTAACAAGGCTCAAGATGAATATTTAAGAAGCTATCAAATTATTATATAAACTGTGTTACATAATTCTTATGTATGTTATAAAATTGAATTCTGAATATATTGGAAGTAGAATAGCTTAAATATTTTGTAAATAGTATTGTCATCCTATTAAAATTAAAATGTTGTCAATTTGCAATTTATATATTTTGTAAAGTTTGACGCAATAATTTCAATAGTCTGTATCTTACAACTTCTAATGATCCCCACTATAATATGCGTATAGTTGTGAATTGTAGTTATAGCATAATCATAGGTGTTTTGTTTTAGATGAACTTTAAATGTCAAATTATGATAACAATAAAATTTAATTTGCTGTTATATTAGGAGTATTATTTTAACACAAAATATAAATATGTTGCTTTCAAGAAATTATTACATTTAGAGAATGAGATAATTTTTGTAGATAAAATAATGACCAAGCAATTATTATGAGACATTTGTTATATGTATAAAGTATGGAAGGAATTAATAAATAAAATTGATATAATGTTTAAGAGCTCTTTATTAAATTAGCTGTACATTCGAGTTAGTATACTTTTTGGGCACATAATTCATACTTAATCTACATCCACTGTTTCCTCATATAAATTATAGGTTGGATTAACAACACAGTCAATATTAAAAGACAAAAATATGGCAGATCATTTATTTTGAGTACTCATTCTAAAATACTCTCACAAAAAATATTTATATAAACCTGATACTCAAGTGTTAAATAAATAGATGCAGGCAAGGTATGGCATTCTATGATATAAATAATTTGTGTGACACTTCCCTGCAACATTTATTAATTTTGGCAACTTAAAAACAATTATGATTCCTACCACAATAATTACTAATGGCAGTAATTAAAATTTGAACTTGTATAAATAATATATGCTTAAAATAAAAAAAATATATATGCTATAACAAAAACATCCTCACATTTCGAATGAGTCTTATTTTGGTGTCACACATTAGTGAAGCCTAACATTAGCACCATGTTTAACTTACAAATAAATGTTTTGTGACTTTCCTGACAATTTCGTACAAAAGATAAAAATACCTAAATCTAATTATATAAATAAGTGTTGTAGACATATATGATTTCTCTGATTTGAGCCAAACAGTTACACAAAAGAGAAGAGGTTTTCTTGCTAAGAAAGTTAATGACATTTTTGGTTTTAACATTGCACGTATTTGATACAGAACTGTTTTTTTTATTAGAGACTAATAATATCACAAAAATTGTTTGCTTTTTGTTGGCAACAGATTAGGGCGATTTATGAGATTTTTTGCCAACATCAGGGAAATAATTTTTGTGTTTCGTTACGCCGATACCTTATCATCTCGGTCCATGGTTGTTAGTAGTGATGAGTGGCGGCGGGCGACCCGGCTTTGATCTTTTTCTTTAGGTGTTTCAAAAACTCTTGGGCAGAGATGACGCCTGATGATGTGAGGCCTGTATCTAAATATTTATTATTTTATAAGCTTGGAAATGTACATATTTTCATAAAAATGCTTATGCCTTGGAGAAATTAACTTTAGACAACATGAAGAAAACACGAGAGATTAGGAGGTAGTAGGAGCAATAAAAGATAAAAATGAAAACCAACACATATTAAAATAGTTTATTATTTTGTTGTTGTTTACACATGTGAAGCCTGATTAAAAAAAAATACCACATTGCCTTTAAGAAACCTTTTAGCAGTACAGGAATTTGACTAAAATGACGATACCAAAATCTAATGTTTATATAGATATAGAAAATATATGATTAAGTTGGTCATTTAAAGGTATTTAGTGTGAAAAAGTTATTATTTAGTTATTACTCTGTTGATAAAGAAAGGAGGAAATTTTTATGTTAGAAGTATCTCTGATTTATTGTTTGTCATATAAAATACGATAGCATTCTTTTTAATACACCTTTATTAGCTTGACTTTTATCTATCTATCAATGTAAGAAAATCTTTCAACCTTAATTTCACTCTCTTCTAATTGTCCGATTTGCTTGAAAGTTTGCACACGTGTTCAGCTCCGATGACAATGCTATGATTTCATATCAGTTCCAACCTTATGTCCTTGCCAGGAAATAATACATAAATGTAAATTATTATCAATATATGATGGTAAATGATATTCTGCCTTACCATTACCAATTAGTAATCTTACCATTATATATGATACATTATCCGTTATATATTTATGATTTTCTTATGCAAATATGAATCGTTTTAGGTCTATTGCCACGCATATGATATACGCTATTAGGTAACTCTCTCGACTATATTTCCTTTTAACGCTACTTTAAATCTAAAAGGTAGAAAACAATTTTGAGATAAGATTAGATTGTTATATAGATAGACTTTCTGTCCTACCCAATCCCCGAAAAGTAAGACAGGCTTATTTGTATTTTTGGCATACAGTTACCTAGAGGTCGGTTTCCCCGTAGAGTGCGGTGGAGAAGGCCATGTAGTCCAGCGCGCCAGGTGGCGCTCCGACACCACGATAAGGTGGCATGCGCGCCACGCAGTATTCGGCCTGGTCCGGCGGCAACTCGCGTCGCAGTTCCTCCGCAGTAATATATGGCTGTGGAAGGAACAGATTATTAATCTTCGTTTGGTATGGTTATGGTACATTATTTGCATTAATTGTGGCAGTAACCTGCATATCGGGGAAAAGGTTTTTTCGTATTTTATAAGTAAGCAGTAAAATCTCTTTGGTTGTACTATTTGTATATATTGGCTTTGACTATTAAATAGACAATATTTTAAAAGTGAAAGCGGTTTCCCGCCATTTTTCTATTGTTTTTCTGACCGCCAAAACTACACAAGCCGCGAAAAAAATTAAAACAGGACTTTACGCAGTCATTAAGATTAGCACAAAATTGGTTCAGTCCGGAAATTTTAATGTCAAAGATGTTGAAGAAGATGAAGCTCGCTCTGGTCGACGTATTACAGATAAAGACGATGCCATTTTGAAAAATTTGAACAAGATCAGCATATTAGTAGTTTCGACATAGCCGACGAGTTGGGGTTGACGACAAAAAAGTTTTTGCCCATTTGAAAAAGTCTGGATATACAAAACAGCTCGATATTTGGCACCACACTAGTTCACTCAAAGAAACCGTATGAAACGTGTACTGACAGTATATAGTATTTGCGATTCTTAATGGAACATTATTTAACCGAACCGTTTTCGCAAAGATTGATCACTGGTGATGAAAATTGAATTACCTAAGAAAAATGTGCGAAAAAGGGTGATTAAAGGGCAGTCAAGCTCCACAGACATAACGAAACCTGAATTAACTCGCAATAAGGTGATGCCGTGTGTATGGTGGGATTAGAAGGGCATTGTTCATTATGAGCTTTTACTGCCGGGCGAAACCATTTCGGAATTCTACTAGCGACAGCTGATGGGAATCAAGATATAGAGAAAAAAAGGAGGACAAAAATGATTAGCAAAAAAGGTGTGGTTTCATCGTGACAACGCCAGACCACACGCATCTTTAGCCACTCAGCAAATATTGATAGAGCTTGGTTGGGAAGGTACATCCACCATATTTTCACCTGTTTCGGTCTCTTTAAAATTCTCTAGGGTTTCTTAACATCGAGAGTGGACTGACAAAATCGCTTGTTGCAGGTTTTTGACCAGAAGTTCCAAAACTTCTATAGCAATGGGATTATGTAACCTACAAATCTACAAATCTAACAATATGGCACATGGATATTTAATCAAATGTTAATATACTATGATAAAAAATATCTTGAATTTGTATATAAAGTACGAAAACTTTTACCACGACCCATTATATTAGCATAAGGAAGAAAAATATTTATAGCTTAGTTAATTTTACACCTCATGGGAGGAAATACAATATCGCTGTCGCTTCCCTGCCTAAATTTCGTCTATCGATTCAGTAGAGTATTCAGTTCCACTACCAACTGATATTTCCACGTCTTGGTGTAATGTTATCTCATGTCTTTCATGGTACATTTAGCACATTGATCCCATCAAACTGATGATGTCAACCAACACAAGGATTTAATTTTACTTATCATCGTTTTTTTTAGTAAATGGCAAACAGTTCAACCGATGGTAAATGATTACCGTCGCCCACGACCATCCAAAACACCACAGGAGTATCGCAAATGTGTTGCCGGCCTTTATGATTGTAATGATGTTTGTATTACCAGTAATTAAAATATGCTAAATTTAGGTTTTCATATTTTACCTTGTCACCAGCTAAGATCCTGAAACTGTCGATAACTTGCTCAGCGGTATCTGTGTCGGTGGACTCCCTGGTCATGAAGTCCAAAAATGCGTCGAATGACACGTAACCTGGGAGAAAAAAAATTATAGGGTGTTTCGTAAATTCGTTTCATTATATGATATAGATTTTTAGTATTTGAGATATATATATTGGATTATGAATGTCTAATCAATCATATAAACCAAATATACATGGATATCAAAACAGGATGTATTTTTAAAATGATTTGTTGATGAGATTTTCATTTAATTATTATTAACAATGAGAAAAAAAAAATATTTCTTATTTATAGTTATTATTTATTACTGTGATTTTACTTTCAATTACTAGTTTTTTAGTATTTATGTTAGGGTCAACTTTAAATTCATAAGGTCATAATAATTTCAGGACATGTTTTAGTATAAATAATAATACTGTGTTAATAAAATACATATATTTAAAATATACCTGTGTTGTTGGGGTCTACAACGGCGAGTATGCGCTGGAAGTCGAGTTCTCCTTGCCTGTCTTTGCCAATGCTGTAGCCGACAGACACGAGGCACGACTTCAGCTCTTCGGGAGCGAGGCGTCCTGTAACAATATGGATACAAGTTATAAGATTTTGGTTATATGAATTTGAGTAATAATAAAATTTATTAGAGTTACTTATTTTTTATAAGTTTACTATAATAAAATAATAGCTAGTTCGTAGGTGCAATATTATTGGAAGGGCTCGACCAGGTAAGGACCATGCTGCCCCACGCCATGTTTCGTTATGATGAGAGTAGGGATCCGGAGATTTAACAAAAGGTTTTCCATTTAATAAGGCATTCCATCTAGGATGTCAGGGTAGAGAACGAATGTACATCTTGAATGTATGTAAATGTCATGGGGAAACATCCGATTTGAAATTTACATTTACATCCATGTAAACTAGTAAAGACAAGTAGATATTTACCGTCAGTTGAACCATATAATATTGTTACCGTATGATATTGGTATCCCTATGCGATCGGCAGATACAAGGGTCTATATAAATAGTTGATGCGACTGTCTGAAAGAGATCTATATTCCTTTGTAACGATATTACATCAGACAATTAAGCTTGAAGAATTTTCTATTGATATAATTTAAGTTATTATTAATTATTTAATTATAATTTAATATTTATTTAGAATTTTTAATAAGAAGAATCTATGACTGTATATCAAACTTATCTCAAAACAGTTTTGACAGTGGTAGAGCTGCACTGCAGTTTGTTTCTAGCTGCAGAATGGATGGGTCAGCTCGACTCATAGAACTCCAGCGTAAAATAGTAGCATAATGCTGCTGTGTTTCGTCTGGTGAGTGTAGGGATCCGGAGACCTTTATTACTGGTGACGAGGCATTTCATCTCAGTCCTCAAGGGTGGCAACGCATCTGCATTATGATTCCTTGTCAAGGATGAATTTAGATGTCATGGGTCGCAGGAATCACTTGCCATCAGGTGAACTGTGTGCTTGTTTGTTACTAGCAATGTAATAAAAAAAACACACTACCTGTGCGGTTCTTGTCGAAGTGGTTGAACGACGCACGGAACTCGTTCAATTGCTCGTGTGTGATGCCCTTAGAGTCGCGCGTCAGGATCTGGTTCTCCACCTCGTTGATGGTACGGTTGATGGATGTCAGCAATTGTTCCCAGCCAACGCGGAGAGTTTCCATGGTGTATTGCGAATATCTGAAAAAAGGGGAATATTAGGTTAACATTTAAAAGAGCTAAAGTTAAGAGCTAAGTGTAATCGTCAATTTAGATTTTTAAAATGATATAATATAAAAAATAAATAGTGTACAAAAACATAGAAAATAGTTTTTTTTTTACGAAAATATTGATGACAGACTAACAGCATAGTTTTCCTGATGGTAGGGGATTCTTTCTCCCCAGGTTACCTACATCCATTCAAGTTAAAGGTACAGTCACAATACACATGCCTTGCCACCCTTAGAGACCTCATAAGTTCCGTCTCGTAGTTTAGAGAAAAACAAACTATGCACAAATTGTAATTGTATAAAAGTAAAGTATTGAGTTAAAAATTCTTAAAAGCTCTGTAAATTTTTCCGAAACGCACATTTCTTACCCGATTCAATGCAAATTTAAGGATGATAATTACTCCTTAAACAATATTTAAGGTGAAAAATTTGGTATCATTATTTTCTTAGAATTTCACTAAGGCAGGCAGGCGGCAGGTGTCAAATTATCAAAAAAATCATATTTTAAGATAAATATTTCTAAATTAGATTTTACAACATAAACATTAACTAAGCCAATAATTGTATCGCGGTTGGGCTAAAATTATTGTAGAAATTTTTTAGTTCGTGTTAATTTTTTTTATTTCATCATCTAGTCCTTTCAAGACTACACTCCAAGCTGCAAAATGCTTTTATCTCGATAATATTATTCATGCGGTTACAGAATTTTAAAAATAATTAAAAAAATTATTCTATATTAATATTTTGCCTTGCACTCTTATATTACTGTCCTACAGAAAAAATAATATCTTTTTCTACATCGATTTCCAGATAAGTCTATTTCTATGTAAGTGTATGTAAATGTATGCGCATATTAGAACGATTTAAACGGCGGTTGAAAAATCCCTCATTTACAGTTTGCACGTAATGTGTAAATGAGGCAATTTATGGTTTTCATAGGTATCTTTTTTATTATGATTAGATTTGATAATCTGTGGCGTCAAAAAATAAATATCATTTACCTGTTCTCGAAGATCATGCCTTCTTGTACAGCTTGGTGGATGCGTTCGAGCTCCTCGATGTGCGGCTTGTACGCGTACACGCCGGCCTCGTATTCCTTCAGACGACGTAGCTGGTCTTCTAATGAACCCTGGCGGTGATGAAAAGAATGTCAAATTATGTCATGTCTCTGTAAATGTTTCGCATTGGTTAGAAGATAATTATAATATTATATATTGAGTAATTTATGAGGTATAAGTCGCGGCACATAAGTTTAGCGGTGAACAAAACGTGGAGGGGATAGCTGCGCATGGGTACTGTCGCGAAGCCAATTCTTCATTTCTACAAATTGATTACCATTAAAGTGTTTTTGTTTGTACTTTTTTGTCTCAGATACTTATATCATCATCATCTCACTAATATCATAAATAGGAGAGTTTGGATGTTTGTATGGATGAAACTTAGCACGGACATAGATTATAGTCTGGAAGCCTACTTTTTTTACACGAACGAAGTTGCGGGCGAAAGTCAGTAGATTTTTTTTATTAATTACAAATGTACAGAATGTATATTACTGTGTACTTTCCACAAAAATAAGTGTGTAAAATTTTTATTTAAAATGAATTAGAATTAAATTTTGAAAGCGACTGTACACCAGGAGCGAGCGGGGTGACGTATCGGTGCGCGGGGCAGAGTACGACCGGAGAGCCAATAAGCGCTTACGCATGGCCGCCCGCGCCCCCTTGACTCGCCGGGGATACTTTATTTTTGACTTCTGCGCATTAACGGTCAGACTTATTTGCCGAAACTTATATGAGGTATAATTTAAAGTGTCGCTAGATCAAGTCAGCAGGCGAAGAAAAATCAAATGGTGATTAAGACAGGGGAAGATTAGAAGTCTATAATGGAGGTAAGGAGTATCATCACTAAATCACCTGCAGGCCCATGCCGATGGCGGTGACGGCATCCATCTGCCGCTCGATCCACGGTCCCACTGCGTTAGCCTTCTCCGCGAACTGGCGCCTCAGGGTCTCGTTATTCTGTTGCTTGCGGAGCTCCGCTGCGAGGGTTCCGTCGCGTTGAGGAACTAGCTGTCGGACGTCTGACCATTTGCGGTTCAGCTCCTGTCAAAAGCATGAATAGATGTTGTTTTCGTCACACGCAAAACGACAAGAGAAAAATAGTTAAAACGTTGCTACCATTTTTTGGGTAATTTCTATTTAGATAGATTATATAAAAAAACTGTGTATGGAAATTATTTTTCCATTTTGTTAATTCAGTTCTGTCATCTCAACTTTATTGTTTGTGTTGTGTTCGGCATGTCTTACTAATTTCTACCATTTTTATTTACATTAATTAGAATGACAAACGAGTGAACCTGGTTTTACCTGATGGTAAATGAATGCGGCCCATGATATCTACAAAGATCTACATACGCTCTCACCCACGAGGACTGAGATGGAATGTCGTATTATCTAGTCAGATTGGATAGTAAGGAATACATTTGTACTTGTGGTGTAAACTTTTAAAAAGAATTAAAAAAAATCACGAATGTATGCTTTTGACTTAGAATGAAGAACATATCAAGGAAGTTCAAAACTATGTTTGAACGACCATGACAATTCGTGCGATAAAATCACACACTGATCTCATTAATTTAAATATATTTTTGCTCGATTGCTTACGTGAGCGCCCTTGTTAACCACTAATAGAGATCTCGACTGAGCGCCATAAGCGCTCGGTCACCTCTCAACCCGGTGAAACTGTAAAATCCTTCGAAAAAAATAAAAGCTTACGTGAGCGGTGAGTGTGGTGTAGGGGTTCTCTAAGCCTCCAGGGATCTGGTGCTGCTTCACGATAGATTCCACCTGGTGTACGAGATTCACTATAGCCTGTAAAAAATAAAAAAAATCAATTGGAAATTGTATCATTATTAGTAGTATGTATTACAAACATATGTTTATAAAGTGTACATTTTTTTTAATCAAAAGTGACGGCTACTGGCATCGCGAGTTTTTTTTATTCAAAAGTGACGGCTACCGCATCGCGAGTTTTTTTTTATTCAAAAGTGACGGCTACTGGCATCGCGAGTTTTTTTTATTCAAAAGTGACGGCTACCGCATCGCGAGTTTTTTTTTATTCAAAAGTGACGGCTACCGCATCGCGAGTTTTTTTTTATTCAAAAGTGACGGCTACCGCATCGCGAGTTTTTTTTTATTCAAAAGTGACGGCTACCGCATCGCGAGTTTTTTTTTATTCAAAAGTGACGGCTACCGCATCGCGAGTTTTTTTTTATTCAAAAGTGACGGCTACTGCATCGCGAGTTTTGATTCCCTTGTGTATCACATATTGTTGGTTTTCGGGTCTGGGTGTGTTGTATGTATGCATTACAATGCATTCTGCTATAGCGGAATAGGGAAGGAGACGAGCGAGTGCCGCTGTGTTTGCTTACGGAACTATAATTTATCCTGAGCTAATGATGTAATTTGGTAATAAGCAGAAGAAATCGATGTCAAAATCGACTAGCCGGACATCATCAAAAATGTGAATGAGTGTGTCAAAGAAAAAAATATGAACTCGTAAATTATAGTTGTGTTCGAATGATATGGTCGGTCATTTTCCGTCGATTTTCTTTTTAATACATTTTGAGTAACAAACGAGCACACAGTTCACCTGATGACAAGTGATATCTATATTCATCCTTGTCAAGGAATAATAATGCAGATGCCTTGTCACCCTTGAGGACTGAGATGGAATGCCTCTACACCAGTGATATAAGGGTCTCCGGATCCCTACATTCACCAGACGAAACACAGTAGCGTTTTGCTGCTATTCCACGTCGGCATTCTGTGAGAGCGTGATCCTTCCCCGGTCGAGCTGACACATTAATTCGGCAGCTAGAAACAAACTGTACCATAGCTCTACCACTAAAAATGTATTTTGTGGATTACATCCGGAACAATTTGATCAAGTTCCATGTCGAACAGAGAACGATCAGATCGGATCAGATCAAATGTACCTGGTACTCCTTGTCAGCTTCCCCGAGGGTGGCCTTGAAGCGTGCGTGCGCATCCATGAGACCGGAGATCTCCTCGATGGTGTGCACGATGAACATGTCCACCAGGTCCTCGCGGGTTCCGTCCAACCTAAATAATATAATGAAAAAATTTTAAACGAATCTAATCTCAGTTTCCTTTTTACTATATAAAGGATGGTTACCAGCAAGATTACAGAGCTCAACTGTTGCCCATGCATCTAACTCATGCTATTCCAGCATATAAAGAACTCATGTACAGAACTAGAGATCTGGGTGTTTTAAGAATTATATGATCATTTAGGTCAGTGCTTATCGGTGATTGAATCCAATAACTATTAAATACTGTACAGTGGTAGAGTTACGCTCCTTGTTTCTAGCTGCAGCTTTAATGGGTCTTCTCGACCGGGGTAGAACCACGCCCTCATAGAATACCATTGCAAAATAGTAGCACAATGCTGCTATGCTTCGTCTGGTGAGTGTAGGGACCCGGAGACTTTTATTACTCGTGACGAGGCATTCCATCTCAGTCCTCAAGGGTGACAACGCGTCTGCATTATGATTCCTTGACAAGGATGAATATATATATCACTTGTCATCAGGTGAACTGTGTGCTTGTTTGTTACTCACAATGTAATAATAATAATAATAAAAAAGCTCAAGACTCAGTAATTGTACAGGCAGGAATACATACATTCAGACATACGCGTCACGAAACTAGTTCGATTTTAAGCCGAGCAGATATTCTTATATCTGTGCATCATAAATTAAATGATTTTCGTGTGGAACATACGCAATACACATCAGTGTTGGATGTATATAATGTGTACCATCCTCCGATCTTAGTGAATACGTAGAAATATCACCGTGGTCGAAATGGACCAAGAGGACATCTTCAGTACTGTACGTAGAGCCTGGCAAGCCTTCAATGGAGGCGATTTAAAGAATACTCTCAATTCATTAGTCTCACCTCATGGCTATGTAAAGAAGAAACCATCGGTTGACCACTAGAATTATTAAGAACCAAGTGAATATAAATTAACCAGTTGTCGAGATATTTCATATGAGTAAGCAAGTGCTACATCGCATCATATAGCATCGTCGCTGTGTCCCTAATTAGCGGGCATCCCGCTCGCGAGTCTAATTAGATAAAGCTGTAGAGGTCTATGGATCAACAGCAATAGTCACACACACACAAAAAAAAAAGTAAGTGTACTCACCAGTTGTTGAAGGGCGCGGCGCGCTTGGCGAACTCGAGGTGCAGCAGATCGATCTGCTCGAGCACGCGCTCAGCGTCGTCGAGCGCAAGGCGGCGGCGCTGGGTCAGCGCCCCCAAGCGGTCCCATTGCGAACAGATGCGTTGGCATCGAGCGTTCACCGCGCCCACCTCGTGGTACTCAAGCGTGCTGCGGGAACATGAGATGGTTATCACCACAGTATACCAACAGCATAACGTCTATGTGTTTGGTATGGTGAGTGTGTGTTTCGCTGTCGTGTCTTCAGGTATGACAAAGCATGTTCATCTTAAATATGTGTTAAGGATGGATGTAAATGTATAAATTTATAAAAAGGTAATAAATCTAAATCTAAAGTAAAAGATCTGACAGAGTAATATTAAAGAAAGCGTTCACGCATTACACGTTAAGAGCGATACAGAAGATGTTTATTGTTCTCGTCGGTGTATGCGATTTTTGTCTCCGTCTCATAGAGGCAACAACCAAAGGACATGGGCCACTCTCCATACATTGCACGGCCCACTAAACGAAGTTCAAGGACAGTAATGAAATTAAGTTTAAATAACAGACTATATATCCCTTTTATTATAAACAAATTAAAATCAATATTGTTCATGGGGATACAGAGATATTTAAAAAATAAGATAAGAATTTTAGGTTATATCATATGATTTTGCTGTGAATACACTGACACTTTAACATCATCATCAGCTTAAATATTATTTATATTCCTACTTTATGACACAGATCTAATTCAATGAACGCCAAGACTTTGATGTCAAGTATGTAAAAATGAAATGTTTTTTTCTATAGATATTTCATTAATGTCCTTGAGAGCACGAGTAGCTGGGCCGAAAAAGTCCCGTCCTTTAGAAATCTTCTGTGAAATTGTCTTCAATAGATGAGTATGAATGAGATGAGTATGATGAGATGAAATATTCGGAATTTTTATATTGATTTTCTGTTTAACTGTATATAAGTCCTTGGCAACCTGTCATGTAATATATTGTGTCCCATACATGGATTTCAAATATATTTTTAAAGTAAATAATAAAAATAATGCTTGCCGAAATATTATAGATTAAAAATGTTACTGTAACTAAAGTAAAAATGAAACAAAAAAATCTTAAGTTTAAAATGTTATTTATATCATTTTGAGTTATATAAAATTCTCATGGTATAATTAAAAAAAAAATTGTTGCTAAAATCTTAATTTTAATTAAAAAAATAGCAATTTTCTAGAATTATATGAATATGCCATTTCGTCATCTCATCGAATGCCGTCTAAACTTTATTAATCCTATAACACTGACAAACCATTACACAATTATACAATGTAAAAAAATATCGGTATACAATTTTTTTATTTATGATTCGATATTTTTATGTCAAACAGGTATGAATAAACAAATCATAGAACTAATTAATGATATGAAAACGTACTTAAGCTCCTGAGCGATGGCGGCGATCTGCTCGACGCGGTCCTGATGGGCGGCGAGGTCGGACTCGAACGCCTCGTGCTTTTTCTTCAGCGCCTTGATGTCGTACAGCTTGCACTGGCGGAAGTCTTGCGATTGCAGCATCTCCTCCTTGCCTGAGATGAATGAATAGTACGTGAATTTAAATTAACGAATTATACTGGAGCTAATGCATTATTAAAATTCGTGTTACGGTTGACATTTAATTGTGTGTTGTTCTACTTTCATAATTATAAATACCAGGTCAGGTGACCATACCTTATGATAGCATCATCATTGTCATTGCCTAGTCTAATTATTAGTTAACTGTCAAAGTATGATCAAGAGCTACCAGTTTCCGTCGACATCAAGAAAACTTGGATTGGTCGTTATTCCATCTAGCGGGAAGACCTTCAATGCGTCTGATACCCGAGCTTTTTTCACGAGCACCAAGGGAAATTAACAAAGAACGTAATTTAATTATTAAAAACATCGTGCAAGATACGCAGATTTTAGGAAGATATAATGGAGTAAAATATCTCGATGACATGTGTAATTCACTGTGCCTGTATCAATAGTGGGCTTTTTATTGATAATAAACGATTCGTTACTTTTTAAAATTTAATGCTCACCCCTGGTCCAGTCTTCGTGGATGTCGGCTTTGTGTTTGAACTTCTGCGCGAGATACTCCAGACGCTCGAGTCTCATCATCTCGCTGAGCAGCCACTCCTCGAACGCCTTCTCTGCGATTTCCAAACCCTTCCACGATTGAGCGATGTCCTGAGTGTAAATAAATTGCATGATTGTCACGAGCTCTTAATAATATTTTAAAGAAATACTGTAATTTTTCAAACGTAGGGAATTAACACCATATTATTTTATGTAAAACT
This sequence comes from Teinopalpus imperialis, assembly GCA_029286865.1. Lineage (NCBI taxonomy): Eukaryota > Metazoa > Arthropoda > Insecta > Lepidoptera > Papilionidae > Teinopalpus > Teinopalpus imperialis. Next base: position 7,355,439 of record JAGSMU010000036.1, on the reverse strand, counting down.
TTTTTGATTATACTGAACTAACTATATTTTTTACATTCATTATTAGATTATCAAAAAATCCTAAGTCTACGACATTTCAGATCGCTAGTTTATTAGTAAAGGTTCTGCAGAATATGTTCAAAACTAAATAAAAATAATCGAACTGTCACAGCTAGCCAATGTATTTGTGAGATAAATTAAATGTATAATAAAGGGTCTTTTAAGTGTTTTTTTCTTGAGTATTTGTATATTTGTTGGCCCTATTGACCTTTACAGCTTCACCGAAACAGACTCGTGATCTTAGACGAGTTATAAACGGTTTAACGAAACTTTTGTTGATAAACTTAATAAACACTTACAGAGACCATCTTGCCTTCAGTGGGCATATAGGCAGGTCGGTTACTCAAACGCAGCTTGGTCTGCAGCGTGTTGAAGTTAGTCTCCAGCTTGGCCTTCTGCTCCACACGTGGCGGCTTGTGCTTACGCCTAGTAATAAAGATGTTCGTGATTTAAAATTCTATCTATTTACAGTTATCATTTTTAGATAACAAAAATATTTGCCTTGTTTTATTTTAATACTCATATCGTATGTATCAAATCAACGTTTCAGTTATACAAATGTATTAGTTAGTTTTAGAAGTTATTCGTTGTACCTGTAAGTACGGTAGTCCTCCAGCTTCTTTTGGCAACCGGCGAGCGAGTTATCGGTCTGGCGGCTGTTCAGCCAGGGCATGGTACGCCGGATCCATTCCAATAGCTGCAAGAACAATTCATCATTTTATCCAAGTGAAACAAATAATTGTCATAACATTATTACAATATTAAATAAAATACAAATATTATATACTACATACATATCACTAAGATTTTCATTTAAATAAACAAATCTCAGTTGTATTAAGAACTACGTTATAACAATATAATTATATTCAGATAAAATTATTTGAATGTAGTGAGGATTTTTTTTTAATTAAAGAAGAGAGAAAAAATATACATACAAATATAAAAAACATTCGGGCGTTACATGATCATACATAACACAGACAGACAGTAATGCTTAAATCACCGCTAAAAAGAATCTCTTTACCGCATCTCCTAATTTTGAAAACATTTCCCTCGCTACTTCAACTAGTATCGAATTCCTGGTCGTTCTCATATCGGGCGACGTTAAGTTTCGCGGTCACTTGGAGGTTAAGGCCGAATGGCATTGCAAAGAGATGTTGCACCTTTCACAGAATTTACCAAGGGGAATGTTCTGAGGAGTTGTTACGATTAATTCCAGCCGTTGAGTTTGAACATCATCAACAGAGTTCAATAATTCGTCATCATCTCGATGGTTGGTAATCTATAACTGTGTGCATCACGCAAAAATTCCTGCCACGCAAAACTACTCTGTGGAATCAGCTGTCGCCAGCGGTGTTTCCGAACCGCCTTAGGGACCTTCAAGAAATTAGACCTTTCCTAAAGGTCGGCAGCGCATCTGCGACGCTTCTGGTGTGATGGATGTCCATAGGTGACAGTAAACATTTACCATCCGGTGAGCTGCTTGCAAAAAAACATTCCCTAAATTGGCACGAAGGTCCTTTAGAATGTGATCACTGAACTTTAGTCGCGAGAACAAACAGATCCATAAATTTCTAACATTCAAGATTGGCGGGAAAATATGACATTTTTAAATAAATTGTTAAAAATGTCGTTCCGATTTCTCCATATTGTCGTATCGTAAACGCGATCTTCTGTGTATATAAGCAATACAATACAAAGAAGTTGGTATTTATAGATATGTAATTTACTGTTATATATTTTTGTGGGCAGTAAAGGTTGGTGTACTCACATCGCTAGCGAGACGCTCGTACTCTTCCATAAGGCGTTCGTTCTCTTGGTTGACTTTGAGAACTTTGCAGATGCGGTTCGCGGCCGTTTCAGCCTTTTTATATATGAAAAAAAAATCATTAAAGATATAAAAATAATTAATTCCTCAAAATATATTAATGACGGTGGGGTTATTCATAGTAAATAAAACAATATTAAAAGGTTTTAATTTGCAGGTTTTAGTTGAAATTAAATATAATTAAAATGTAATTACTTTGGAAAATTTTGGATGTTGTAATAAAAGTTTTTAAATTAATACAAAATATGAACATTTTCTGTAACATAATTATATAACAGATATTTTTTTAATGATAGTTATTCATTATAAGTTTTTTTATTCTGGGCAAAGCTCAAGTCCTTTTACCCAAGCGTATAAAGAGGTAGTAAGCGCTATTAAAATATGACCAGAAGTATATTTGGTATGGTGACGTGGCATGGGGTAAACTTATCCCCCAAGTACCAGGGCACAAATGATATAAAGTGCTTTTTTTATTAACCAAAAGACAATAATTTACTACTAAATAATTTAAAATTTATAATAATAATAGTACGCAAGAAATATATATACAGTATCGAAAATTATTTATTACGAGCATTATTATTATTATTATTTATTTGTATATTATAAATCATTATTGATTTTGAATTTGCACTTATTTTATTTTATTCATAGTATATATACTAAAATAGTAATTTTATAATCAAACATCAGAAAGCAAGATGAGCTTAAAGTAGTTAAACAAAAGTAGCATATGAAAAAAATACTTTTCACTTTGACTTAGGCAGCAAGGTTATTTGACTGTTTACCGGTCACCTTTATTACGATTATATAGAATATTTTTTTTCCAATTTTAATATATAATGATAAAAAATATAACTATTTAATATTTTCGAACGATTTTGTTGATGATTTTTTTTTATTTTCATTCAACTTGATCAGAAATTAAGTTTTTAAACAAAAACACTATTTATAACAAGACCGAGAATTGTTATGATTATTTGTCGGTTGAATTTTTAAACAAAAGGAAAAGTAATTAATCTTTATTTTCACTTAGATAAAAAGCTTACCAAGGTGAACAATTATATATATATTAATCAAAACGGATCTAATGGTACCTTTTGTATTTAATGCATTCCATCTATTTATTAAAACGCAGGTGATTTTATTACATAAACGATCATAATGTATTAAAACGTAGTCAAATAACCTTTTTCAATGTTTATATACAAACCTTCTGAGCGCCTGAGAAGCAATGGTAGTAGGAAGAGACGTAGGTCATGACGGCGCGTTCGTCTGGCATCGCCGTGTTCTGCAGATCTAGCCAGCGTATGTGAGCGACAACGGGTTAGTTTACATGCGTTTCGAGTTTATTTTACGAACAGAATGCTTGTGTTCGAAATTTAAAAGACAAAATAAAGTGAATAAAGGAGGTTTTATGTGGTTTGTATTTTAAGTATAATCAAATAATAAGCATTGCAAGGAATCGTGATTAGGAGTAATGAGTTTTTTATTATTTTATATTAAGTTTATTAAATTAAATTTTAAATGATTATATTTAAATTTTTGTTTGAGAATATTCGTATATTTTTATGTATGTCGTTTAATTTTACATTAATTATATGTGGCTTCTGTTAATCTTATAATGAATAAATGAACGTGTGACCTTGCTCTTCAGCATGCTTACTGGGTGTCTTCACTCGAGTTGTTTACAACACAAATTATTGATTTTCGGTTCTGTTATTGAAATACAAGACTAATAAATATGGTAAAATAATAGCTTGATCTGCAACTGTAAGCATTCTGTTTGTAATCTTAATAAAACATAAAGTTATTAACGAAAAGCTAAAACACTGATGTAAATTTAGCGTTATTAAGTTTAAAAAACTTAATATGGTCCAAACATGATATGAGTTCAAATATTCGTTCGGAAAAATAATTTTAAAATTATTTGATTGGCATTGGTAAAAGTGGTTTTAATTCTACACTCGGATCATGCTATAAGTGACACACAAAGGCCTTGCGTTAAGGATATCAATGGTTTTGGCGGGAGCGGCAGCCATTTTTTTATCTATACCTGTTGTGCGCCTTGGAACGCGTGGTAGTAACATGACACATAGGTCATAATGGCGCGTTCGTCCGGCTTTGGCGTGTTTATGAGGTCTGGAATATTCAGTCATGCCCAATGTAAATATGCAAATCCAATACATTAAATATACTTGCGATTTATTTAGCCGTATGAGTTTTCCTCGTCGTGATTATATACGTTATTGTAATTGCAATATAAGAAATATAATAATTAATTTCGACTGATAATTGCATGTTGTAATTATTAAGCGAATGAATAATTCATATAATTAACTATATGTTTGATATGATTAACTTACTACCTATTATATTAAATTACTTATTATAATAAATAGATAGATACATAGATTGGGTATCGTTAAAATACTCTTTTTAATAAATTAAATAATAAATATTATATATTAGTAATAGTCAATAAAATTACTGATTAATTGATCACTTTTATAAAGTCAAAATATAAATGTTTAAGGGAATCCATTTGGGCTAAATTTGTATTGTCTATTCTAAAATGTTTCAGAGGACCTTGTTTAAAATTAAAATTTAATTCCTAAAATATTATAGACTTCAGATATAAATTATTTAATTCTATTTTAAGCAATGGCATGGTTATAAAGACAAGATTTGAATTGTTGTCATTGATATATGAAAACTATTTATTTAGATCTTTAATAAGCTATTCTTAACTTCTGCTTAAAACCTTACCGTCAGGGTCCAACATGCGGGGGATGTCGAGATACTTCTCGGCCACATCGAAAGCGGTGTTCAAGTTCTCAAGAGGGTTGTCCTTCGAGAGCTTGCTATAGTCGATGAGGTCGGGCCTGTGCCTATGGATGAGGGCGCAGAAGGCCAGACCATCCTTGAATGAGAGATGGAAGTTTTGCACGTTGACGTTCTTGTAAGGAGCTGTCTTGCGCTGACACCAGAGGAGCAGACCTTCCTGTAATGGGATAAAGGGCATTGCTTAGTTATAGTATTTTTATAAATTTTGTTTTTATTCATTTGTAAAGTTAAAATGTTTGTTTAGATTATATTAGACTTTCTTAAAGAAAGTAGATCATTTTAACTCGTTTTAGCTGATAGAGGTCTCGACTGAACGTACCATAAGCGCTCGGTCACCTCTCAACCCGGTGAGACTGTAAAAGCCCTCGGGCTAAGCGGCCACCAGCTCGAAAAAAAATAAAAATAAAAGCCTAATGGGCTTAGGGATGGTTTGCGAAACTTGCCGTCGTAGGCTCAACTAATGGCATCTGCCATCTCCTAGCATAGGTATTCAAGCTTAGTTGGAGTGGCTAACGGAAATATGTTAGTGGTAATAATAACATTGGTAGCATTATTTAAAAAAAAAATGATACAGTGCAAAGTGGACGGCATCAAGTTTATTGATGGACTTTATTAAGGAATTTATTACTTTAAAAAAAGGTATGATGGCTTAACGACGTACAAAAGCAGCAAAATTTATTTAAAACAAATTAATAACATAATAATTATAATATATCAAAGCGTGTTTGTGTAAGGAGCACAATTCAATGATCAAAATTAATCTAAGGTAAACGAAGACTGACTAACTCGTTTTCAAGCCAAGAATCCGCTTAATCATAGATATTTAAGTGTTTTTAAAATTGCGGTACATTACCTTTGCAGTCATTTCTTCCACGGAGATGTCTTGGATGGCGAATCTGAGAATGATAGTCCAGATCATACCCAGGGTCATCTTGAGGTTGCCGTCAACAATTTCTTCAGCACCAATCGACACCAATTTTACACCTGTAAGGTGGGTAAAAGTATTCGTTTATTAATCGTTATGGTAACAGCACATTGAAATAATACAATTGTAATTTACTGTAAACGTTGTGTTATATTGTAAACGGTTACTTTCTGCCTATCATCATAACTTCGCCTTAGCGACGTGATTTATAATTATCACAGATACTCACGGGAGACGTCATTGGTCCCCATCTCCCGTCCTTTGAGGCTTGGGATCAGCATTTTGCCGATTGATGGTAGGTGGTGGTTGCCAGATGGTGTGGGGAATTAGGCGTTTAAGTAAACTTAAAGCACTAGGCCGCAACCACCGTGGGCTCGGCAGCAAGGGCTGATTAAGTTTAGGGCTTACTTTATCAGCTCTTAATTTATAATATACACTATATGTTATTTTTTATATTTTTATACATAATGATGGTCTGCTGGTTGATATCGAGGATGATCACGACATAGCCAAGTTGTCGCCAGATGTTAGGCATACAATACAGTATATAAATAATTTACACTAGATAAAGCTACAATGTAATCTAAGTGTTGTATGACTCGTCTAGACTGGGTTAGGCTGCTACTTATACAGAATACCAGTCCAAGATAGAAATTTAGCACAGCTGTTACGTATGTTAAAGAATTCCAGACCTAGCTGCTAGGCCCTTTATCTTAGTTCTTAAAGCGAAGTAATTGCATCTTGATTGATAATCGATAAAGCAGCAGTTATGATACCAGTGGAGAGATAGAAGCTTAGTATTGCTGTTTCGCCTGACGAATGAAAGAAAGCAGAGATTTTTTTGATTGGAGACGAAGTATGCACTACTACTATATCTCAGTATTTAGGGGTGACAGTTAAGTTATGATTATGTATTGTTGATGATCCTTGGACGTGAAATGTCTGCACGTTTGTCACCCACTAATTTAATAAAAAAAAAGCGTTAGGCAAAGATTTGTGCACAACACTGTTCTATGTCACAACACTAACTAAATATTTAAATAAATCTAAGACAAGCCTTAGTTCTTATTCCTTTCCGCAAAGGATTGCTTGGTAACTAGATCTGTTGGATCTTATTACTAAGAGATATATAGATATATACAAGTACATACAAAAGCTTCTTTATGTTTCGCAAACATTAGGTATGTGGATTTATGATCAAGCACAACCTATGATAACAAAACTTATCGTAGATGACTGCGGTCACCTTCAAGTATAAAGATAGGATTTTTTAATAAGATTATTAAGTCGCAGAAGATGAGAGAAATACTCAGTTATTACTGTTGTTTTTTTAAACTAAATCCTACTTATCCATTATATTTATTATTTTTTATGAAAATAAAATATACCACATTATAAAAATATCCAAACTGCAGGACAGTTTATTGGCAACATATTATTCAGGACAACCACGAATGAAGTTATCCACCTAAGTATTTGTTAATATTTTAATAAAACTAAATGTAAAATTGCTCCACCAATCACAGATTATTAGTTTAATTTTTCTTACCAATGATGGACAATTGACTAAATTGAGATGAATTGACGTGACAATACGAGTAGGGAGATAATGTGTAGCTTTTACAAACAATGCTTGTTTATATTTTATCTGTTGCACATATTTTGTAAGAGATTGTAGTTTTTATATATATTTTATATATAGATTAACGCAACAGTATAGTAATAACAACATATACAACTCCAATGTGTGTCATATTGTACATCTGTACGCGTGTCGCGGTGAAAGACTATTTATTACGTCACTTTAACATGCTTTGCGGAGACCAAAGTCACCCATGGTAATCCATGATGACTTCGGTATCCATTTAAAAACGATTCTTCATGTTGATTTCTTAGTATCTAACATATGTATACGCAAGATATTTTACAATCAAGTAAACATTACTCAATGAGTATCTAGTAGTTTAATTATTATAATATTAATTATTTCACAAAAATAAATATAAAATGAGGACTTAAACTCATTTTATATTTATTTTTGTGCGGTATACGTAACTGTGGGCGATGGTAAATAGTTCAGAATTAAATTAGCATTGAGTTAAGCTTTAAACTTGCATATGAATTAAGTACCAGTTGTTTGTATGTATTTAGGATTAATAAACGAGTTTACCGGTGAAGTTAAGCATTTCAAGGGATACTGCATTCTTGATGCATCATACTGACAAAAATGTCATCGAGTTGCGGGTGGAAAAATATAGAAAGAATGCACTGTGAAATATTGGAATAAAATAAATATAAATTTACACTTTTAATTTTTAAATTATGAGTCTTTTCAATAATATATATCTTTATAAACGTATTAGTATACGTGCTGGAGTTGATAGTATGTAAAGCTAACTTATTTACAAATGCAAAATAACCACTTATTTTTAGTTTAAAATAAAAACGTACAGTGTTTGTTTTACAGTAAGTTGAATTAAAAAGTCACGAACATTTTTTTCTTTGTTTGACCGTGTTTTTATAATCAAACGACGAACTCATGTAACAGAAGGTAACAATAATTACTTAAGCCGTCTTAATTAGTCCATCGAACATTCCGGAATGTATTTTAGGCCTTTTGTTATCATGAAACGTGCTAAGCGAAGTAAAAAATGCCTTGGCCTGGTTTAAATACTTAATGTTTTCCAGCGGCAAATGAAATGATACCGTCTAAGTAATTAAATAATCAGCTGTAGACAGTTTAAATAAACTGGAAGGAATATCAAGTGATAGTAAGAGTAACTGCTCTTTATTGATATAAACTTGAGATTATATTATTAATAATATTAAATGGTTAAAACCATAAACTCATTGAGCTTGGTTAAATCTTAACTATTATATGCATATGAATTAATATTTATAACCATTTAGCGCATCGAATAGACCAAATCCTCGCTCTTTGGAAAAAGTCTATATTCGGAATGGACTTATTAAGAGGTTGAGCAACTTACATACACTTACTGTCACGATGAGGGTGGCATAATTATATAATAAAAAAAAGATTTAACCCTTTACAAATTAATAAAGAAAAAAAACTTATATGTACAAGATGATGAAGTTAATGAAGTGTAAGAAGGTTGTATATATGTATATCATATGCATATTTGTATTTGTTATATATGTCCAGTTCTGTATGTATTTTATAATTACCCATATGTTGTGTATTTATATAATATAATTGTATTTTAATTGCGACAAAGTTTTTAAGCATACACATACCTCATTTAATCTCGGTATTACCCTAAGGTTGACTGGTAGAGAATACCTAATGAATTAAGTCCGTCTTTATACATACTGTATATAAAGCTTAAATAAATAAATAAATATATCTACTTGGCTCTCTCATTATTCCCCTAAACACCATTGGCTAACGGAAGATTATATGGCTGCGAATTATCGAATTAAAGACCTTTCAAAATAACCAAACCTTTTTGGTGGGATTACTTATGAAAATGCCTAGCCAGTGTGATCTGTACGCACCATTACTCTTCCTAGAATCGATAGTTTTGCTTGCTCTTAGAAAATACCTATTCCTGTCTTTTTCAAATTTTTGTTCCAGTAGACTGTTTTAAAGGTTGGAGAAAAGAAAGTTGCCAGGTTTTTGTTATTATAACTGTATCAAATTTCAAATGTAGACTAAAAACTAAGTAAATCAAGCATAATATTATTTTACCTAACTTGTTGACCCGACAGTCGTTATCCTGTTCTAATTTCAATAAATTTGCTAGTGATTCTTTCGAGAATTTTCCGGGCAAATTTTCCGATTTTTCTTTCCATAAAAATCTAATTCGGACTATTACCAACATTGACAAAAATCGAAAACGATCTAGCCGTTCTCTAGTGATGCGCTTATCAATGTAAACAAGTATTTTTGAATAGCATTTAATTTTTATTTATACATAAATTGTAAATTTATTTTATTTCCTTTTCTATTTTCAGGTTATGAATTTCCCCGAAGCCTAATACTATTAACTAGCTGTAAACTATTCTAAGTAATAGATTTGATTAAAAATAAATTTGTTTTTACCCTTTGATGCGATGAAGTCCAAGGCCTTGTTCACATTGGCGATCTTGTGGAAGCGCATCTTGCCACGGTCGGGTTTGGGTAGGGTTTCCCCGGAGATCACTTCCAACAGTAACATCAGCTTTAGTCCATTTCTGAAGTCCTCGTCGATGTTGTCGATGCCGGTGCCGGCCTTCCTCAAGTGGCTGTTGCACCATGCTGTAAACGTCTGTGAAGATATTGTTTAGTTTAGTAGGCGAATAGAAGATATAGATTAGGAAGAAAAATAAACACGAGTATGCCGGAAAATAATATGGATTATACTGCGAATGTGAGGTGAGCGTAGGACTTTACGTAGGTTTGAGAGTTTAAATTCTAGTGGTATACTTTTTTTTTTGGTCATACAAAAAAAAATTGAAAAAACCACATATATTTGTTCTCTATGTACGGTGAGGATAGGTTGCAAATTGGATATCACATATAATCGGTCTATTGTAAGGGTTTACTTTTAATTATTATATCATTAAATTGTATTGATTCATGTTTCATGAATTAAAATTAACTTTTATTGATTTTGAAAGCATGACCGCAGAGCGATCTTTTTTGACTATAAAAAGGTTTTTTTAATGATATTTTACAAGAGTATAATAAAACAAGAATGAAAAGTAAAAGACATAATTAAACATTTTATCCATTTACCAAGCCATTCTCTTGTCGTTCGTTTTTCTAGACCATATATTACATGTGTAATAAGATCGAAAGTAGGTTTATTTATTTATTCTTAATGTTCCTCAAACAACAGGTTTACAAGGGCGGATTTAATGCCCAGTGGCATTCTCTACCAGTCAACCCTGGTTCAGATACAGTGCCAGGGAAAAGGATGGGAGAACAATTATATTTAGTTTAACATTTATTAGTATAACATATTTTGTATGTGTTACAATCAGTGAGCAATCAATCACAAATGGTAGAGCTATACTGCAGTTTGTTTCTAGCTGCAGAATGAATGGGTCAGCTTGCCCGGGGTAGTGTCACGCCCCCACAGAATACCAGCGTAAAATAGCAGCATAATGCTGCTTTGTTTCGTAAGGTGAGTGTAGGGATTCGGTATATTTATTACTGGTTACAAGGCATTCCACCTCAGTCCTGAAGGGTCAACAACGCATCTGCATTATGATTTTTTGTCAATGATGAATGTAGATGTCATAGACCGCAGGAATCACTTGCCATCAGGTGAACTCTGTGCTCATTTGTAACTCAATGTAATAAAAAACAATCACGTCGCAGTTATAAGCTAGATGTGGCATAAATTGGTCGTCTCGACCGTCAATACCAGGGCAAAATAGTAGTTTACCGTTACTGTATTTCGTCTGGTGCACGACAGAAACGTCTTATAAGCAATACATTGAAAGAAGCTCAATGCCAAACTTGGGAGTAATTTTTTTTTAATACTATTGGTGGCAAACGAGCAAGCAGCCTTTACCTTGTGGTAAGTGATCACCGACGCCCACGAACATCCGCAACACCAGAGGAGTCGTAAATGCGTTGTCCAAAGGTCGGCAGTAATAATGTAAAGTAATACAAGATTTTGGAAGTAACAAAATATAACCATTAGTGGTCGACGAAATAATGATTGGTTAAACTGTTAGGAATTTAATTTAATTAAGACCTAAGGTGTATAATTAGGTCGCCTATCCGCAAAACAACCAGTTTATTGGGAGTTGTTTTTTATATCGATTCTAGTTACAGCGCCAAAGTACGCGACCGTTTCTATAATTTCAAATATCGTGAAATAAATTCACTGAACGGACATGAGAGGAGAATAGAAGTATAGGAGATATTTTATTTACCAAAAAAGGTGACAAGTTGGATGTAGAACGGTCTCATTATCCAACATATCCTGAAGCTCAACATTATAGGAGGAAGTTATAAATATTACTTAAAAAAATATAAACTAACTTGATTGAGTTTAACGATATAAGGAAAATTATGTTGACATTAAATAACTATCGTAAATATCGTTGCCGCTTTTGGGTGACATTTTTATTAGTACCAGATCTGAGACCTGCGTTGAGGTTTGTGACACATACCTTTTTAAGTGCTACACAGATAGTAAAGTTGAATATGTTGATTTCATAACAGTACGAGGTTTGAAAGTCCCTAACTTTACTATTTTTCTGAGTGTTACACATTTTTTTTTATTTTTACATTATTAAGTAGATAACTATTAACTTTTGTGTGCTCTTGAATAATATTAAAATCTTAATACCTAATAGTGTAATTCTTAAAAAAATAATAAATACTGCATTTTGATTAACCTTAATAAATAGTGAGTATTGCATTATAGTTATGGTAAAAGGCGCTAACTTTCTACGGTTATCTATCACTTAATTTCGTCCCGTTTTGTTATAAGAGTAAATTATAGTAAACCAGAAGTAAAGGTATAATGTTATTGAAACATTCATGCTTAAATGCATATAAAAACGTTACGATAAACGTTAAAATCAACTAGTTAGTTTTATGATTTCATCACGTAACAGTAAGTTAGGTTATATTCTTAGTTACTACTCGAACGGTGGCAATGTGTAAGGGAACCCCGATTGTACTTGAGCGAATCAATACTGCATCGTGCATCAGGCAGGGGAGACAGACGGGGGTCCGACCCTCGACCGAATTTGCGAGGGGCTATTAGCACTCGATACATGCAAACTTCTATTGGCCGACTTTGTAATGGAAGAATATTTTTTTCTATAATAGAGAAAGTGTATATTTATTTCTTTTTATATATATTTTTTTCTTTTTACTTATATCCAACCATAATTATTAATCGACTTCGGAAGCTCATATATTATTTTCATGTTCTCACAGCGATTTTATACAATTTTCTTGACCGATTTGCGTGATTCTTTTTCCGACGAAGACTTTACATTTTAGTCCTTAGGAGTGACAGTGTTGTCAGATGTGTCCGTCGACCATGATTGTGCTCCTCCATATTGGTAAGTAATGGTACCATCAAGTGTGCTCGTTTATCACCCTCAATGTAATATTTTTCTTTAAAAGATGTTGCAAAAATGACTGTCGTCCAACGAGCAATTTCTTCAATAAGAGTATACTGTTGAAGAAATTGCTCGTTGTGTGTAATGGGTAGGGGAAAAAGTATTTTCGTATTTTATAAGTAAAATATTGCAGTCAAATCTCTTTGGTTGTACTGTTTGTATCTGGCCGGTAATGCTATCATTAAATATATGACTTTTAAAAACAAAATAATACAAATAAAAACGTTTTCCCGCCATTTTTCTTTTATTTTCTGTCCTACAAAATCAGTGAATCTAACGATTCAATAGATTTTGAAGTTTTACTACATAAAAGGGAATATTGCGACACAAGCCGCTATAAAAATTTCTGAGTTTAAGGCAGCAGTGAGGTAAGGGAGAGAGTAGCACAAAACAGTTTCAAGCGTTTTAAGTCTGATGATGAAGTTCGCTTTGGTCGACCTGGTATAAATTTGATTAGAAGTAACGTTATATCGTATCAACTAATGTGCCGCGATAGCATTATTGGCTGTTCAGTTTTGACACATTTGAAAAAGTCTGAATTTACAAAAAAACTTGACAGCCACACGAGCTCACTGAAAGAAATCTGAAATCGTGTACGAATTTGCGATTCTCTATTTAAATTTAATACAAGCAAAGCGTGTTTTAAAAGATTGCTACTAAAATGGACCACCTACGACAAAGACGTGTGAAAAAGATCATGGTCTAAGGACAGTAAATTTCCAGACTATAGCGATATCTGGATTAACTCGCAATAAGTTGATGCTGTGTGTATGGTGGGATTGGTAGGGCATCGTTCGTTATGAGCTTTTACTGCCGGGGAAAACCATCGATTCTCTAATGCCAACAGCTGATGAGACAGAGAGAAAAAAACGGCCTAAATTGATCACAGAAAGTGTGTGGTTTTTCATCATGATAACGTCAGACCACACAAATCGTTAACCACTCAGTAAATTTTGAGAGAGATTGGTTGGGAACTGTTAATGCGCATCCCCCATACAGCTCTGACCTTGCACCCTCAGATTTTGAAAATTTCAGTCTCTCCAGACTTCTTTAAGTAGTGCTAGGTTAACATCAAGAGAGGACTGTCAAAAATATTTATCGCAGCTATTCGATCATAAGTCCCAAAATTTCTACAGCAATGGAATTATCACTACCTATAAAATGGCAACAAGCTATCGAACAAAATGGCACATATATATATATATATATATATATATATATATATATATATATATATATTTATATATATATATATATATATATATATATATATATTATAATCAAATGTAAATAATGTATAAGAAAAACTATCTTAAATTTGTCTATAAAATACGAAAAAACTTTTTCCCCCACCTATTATTGAAATTATTAATAAAATTATTAATAAAATAAATATTAATGGTGTATGTTATTTTTTTTGTATTTGAAAGTCGACCTTACAAAAATACGATCATAAACTCTTCTTACAAAAATACGAAAATAATTTGTAATCTAACTACGTTAGTAGTCTTACTTAGTAAAAGAAAACCTTGAAATGTTAAAAATATCTTGAGGATGCCTTCGTTTACGTATGTGTAATCATAAATTTCTTCATCGAGTTAAAACAGTTGTTACGTTGAGTATTATTGTTACATGCTCGTTTTTTTAAGTGTTTCTTGAAATCTGCTGAGGCTAAACGTTACATTCACAGATTCTCTCTCTCTTTTCGCCATGAGTCAGAGGTGATTTAGTATCGAAGGTGATCTGGGATATTTTCGGCAACAGCTTCTTTTACGTCATTTGTTTAGTTTAAGCCCCATTACTAAGTCTTTAATGATACAGTTGAGATCATCGTTATGGCGTCATTCGTCTTGGAACACTTTCCATATACGTCTAGAAGTGCAAAGTTTTTCAAGGATACAGTATTCCTTTATAATGGCAGTGCTTATTAAAATTAATCAGTAATGAAATGAGATACTTACTTACTAAATATCTAACCTAAAATAGATATTGATTCTATTTTAGGTTAGATTATAATATTAGACATAAGACATTAAGTCCACCATTTGATTTTTTTTAAATAAATAAAATGAAAACATTTAAAATCGTGAGAAAAATTAATAGGAATATTAATGTATGTAAAATGTTATCACTTATTCTTCAATATAATATTGAAGAGTAAGTGATAACACTAACGATTGTACTTTGTAAGACATTTTTGTTGAGTAAAAAATATTTCTTTACCGGTTCTTTTTTTGGTGAAAAAAAAAACACAATTTTTTTTCAATTACTCAGAGAACAATGGTTATACAAAACAGAAACAAATGGTTACACCATTATTAATTTACCTTCTATAAATAATCAAGTAGTGGTGTGTGTATGAAGTAGATATGAAAAATATACCTTGATGAGGTTTTCGGAGTTTAGTTGTTTAGTGTTTATTTAATAAAAAAAGTGCTTAAAAATTTAATGTCATTTATAGTTCAAGTTCTATTGACTAGGCGAAGATCTAGGCAAAGGTTAAAGTTTTATCTTAAATTAAAGATTTGAAACTTATTTGCTAAATATTGAGCTCATGGTTATTTTCGAATTCGATGCAAGCATTCCCGCAAAAACAGAGACTTCTCCTCCCTTAATCTATTCCGAAGTAATAAAATGCAGTGCCAGAGACAAAGTACAAAATATAAATAAGTAAAAAACATATAAACAACATTCCTAGACCCGATAAATAAATATCTCTTAACTCAAACTGTAGAATAAGTAAGTACAACTTTAGTCATTTTAACCAGGTCAAAATATAAATAAGTAAAAAACATATAAACAACATTCCTAGACCCGATAAATAAATATCTCTTAACTCAAACTGTAGAATAAGTAAGTACAACTTTAGTCATTTTAACCAGGTCATAGTATAAGATTTACTAGAAGGGACGACTAAAGAATCGCAGTTTTTTCTATATAAAATACATAGCTCTATCATTGTATATTGATTTTGACCTATGTGATTTCTCGCGGCAGTGGCATTCCTGAGCCCGACCTTGTTGTAAAACTGGGAGCTGTTATTGGCGTGGGTTTAATATGATACGTTTAGTAATTGTAAATCTTCTTATTTAAATTATTTATGAAAATTATATATTTTATGTAGTGTTCTTTATTATATAAAAGTGTAGTAGGAGCTTTACGCATAATTTTCTCGTTATGGAATATTTATTATTGATTTTTTTTTTCCGTATTGACGGATAGGATTTAATATATCAATTTAAATCATACATTATATGTGGTAGATTAATGCTTCAGTTACTTAATAGTAGTTTCTAATCCCTGCCAGTTGTGTGCAGCTTTACTAGTACGCTTGTACACGTAGTAAAGGCAGAATCTGTGGACGTTTAGGATCACTTAATTATGTGTTAAAAAAGTGCTTTTACTGCAAGATTACCACACTTTTATGCTGCATTTTACTAGATCTAGGATTTCTTTTGCTCGCTATACTAAGCGCAGTACTGTTGAACTGTTGTTTTATCCTAGTATTCTGTGTTACTATATCCATTCTTGGATACAGGAACTATCCATGATTTAGTCAATCTTTAGCTACCGCGTGGCACTGAATATAATGATATATTAACTATAAAAAAAAATGACTACTTGAAAGTAACAAACGAATACACAGTTCACCTGATGGCAAGTGAATCCTGTGGCCCATGATCATCGTTGTCACCCTTAAGGACTGAGATGGAATGCCTCGTCCCCATAATAAAGGTCACCGGATCCTCGCACTCACCAGACGAAACACAGCAGAATTATGCTGCTATTTTACGCTGGTATTCTGTGAGGGCGTGGACCAACCATGACTGAGCTGACGCATTCATTATGCAGCTAGAAACTAACTGCACTGTAGCTCTACCACTGTAAAATACTTTATAATACAGTTAATTTATTAGCAATTTGATAATGCAGTTATCCTTTATTGTTTGAAATAGTGTGGGGACCCGCGAACCCAATGAGTACGGAGACATTACATCTTCGTCTCCAGGGGTCAACCTTGAATCTTTGTTTTTGTAATGGATGGATGCAGAGGTCATAGTCGTTGCTTACCATCAAGTAGACTGTACTTTCTAGTAACTACTACACTAATTGGTAATTTACTAACACAGTCGTAAGTTATGCATGCAATAAGATTAAGGAAAGATTAGGATGTAGTATCACACAAATATTGTTCCTTGGCTAGATAGCGAACTCCAATCCTCGACTCAGAGATCAGACAGTCTTAACTATTGACGTCAATTTGTTACGTATTATGTGCAGTTTAGTTCGTACACAATAGACCTTGTTAACGCAGCCAACGTTAGGAAACTTATTTGAATGTCAAAATCGAATTGAAAATTTATGTGCGGAATTAACAAGAGACCTCATTTCGCTTGCACTGTTTAAGTGTCGATAAATATTTAAGTTACAAGGAGTTGAATTATTACTTAATTACACAATAAATATTGTTGTTTGTGTGAATTTAGATTTTACACAGTACCAGTGTAAAATCGTAACTAACGGTTGATATTTTTCTAATTTTATTTTAAATTTCTAACCTAACCCATATGGTAAAGCTACACTGCAGTTTGTTTCTAGCTAGTGTATGTAGGGATCCGGAGACCTTTAGTACTGGTGACGAGGCATTCCGTCCGAGTTCACCTTTAGTACTGGTGACGAGGCATTCCGTCCGAGTTCTCAAGGGTGACAACGCTTCTGCGTTATGATTCCTTTTCAAGGATGAATGTAGATGTCATGGGCCGCAGAAATCACTAGCCATCAGGTGAACTGTATGCTGGTTTGTTACTCTGATGTAATAAAATAAACAAAAAACCGGAGATCTTATGAATGGTGACGAGGCATTCCATCGTAGTCCCCCATCATGATTATGATGAGGATGAATGAGGTCCATCGGCTGCAAGAACTTATTGTAATCAGGTGAGATTCCGTATGTCATCTCGAATATCATATATAATACAATTTAATTAATAACATGTTTCATATAGTTTATTGCTGGAATTGTCGAATAACGATCATTGCATTGAGATTAGGTACAACTTGTAATAATTGTTTTCAATGTCCAGTTTTGTCTTTCTATATTCTTATTTTTTATATCCATAGTCTAATATATAATACAATTTAATTAGTAACATGTTTCATATAGTTTATTGCTGGAATTGTCGAACAACGATCATTGCATTGAGATTAGGTACAACTTGTAATAATTGTTTTCAATGTCCAGTTTTGTCTTTTTATATTCTTATTTTTTATATCCATAGTCTAATATATAATACAATTTAATTAGTAACATGTTTCATGTAGTTTATTGCTGGAATTGTCGAACAACGATCATTGCATTGAGATTAGGTACAACTTGTAATAATTGTTTTCAATGTCCAGTTTTGTCTTTCTATATTCTTATTTTTTATATCCATAGTCTAATATATAATACAATTTAATTAGTAACATGTTTCATATAGTTTATTGCTGGAATTGTCGAATAACGATCATTGTATTGAGATTAGGTACAACTTGTAATAATTGTTTTCAATGTCCAGTTTTGTCTTTCTATATTCTTATTTTTTATATCCATAGTCTTATATATAATACAATTTAATTAGTAACATGTTTCATATAGTTTATTGCTGGAATTGTCGAATAACGATCAATGTATTGAGATTAGGTACAACTTGTAATAATTGTTTTTAATGTCCAGTTTTGTCTTTCTATATTCTTATTTTTTATATCCATAGTCTAATATTTTCTATATTTGATGTTAATGTCTTTACAGAAGCGAAAAGATTTTGTACAATGATTATTCTGAAACTCTTTATTTAAAACTTCTACGGTTAATGTACTAATTCGGATAGCACGAAGTCGTGATTAAAGTTTCCACTAAAGGGTAAAACTTCCATTGTCTGTGACCTCTTATATCTCGCAGACTAATGCAGATTTTGGTCATGCCTTAAACGAGAGAGTTTATTACTTAAGTAGTTTTAGACTTCCGAACCTGTTTTGTAGTTAAATAACACCAATGTACGTTACTATATCAAAACTAATAAAGTTTTTATATTATCAGAAAAAGGTGTGTTAAAAGAAAGTATCGATGCAATATGTATCGCAACAAGTTTGTCTGGATTCACAACACTTTTACTTCACTGCAACATTCTTGACAAATAAAACCGCACGCAGACGTGATAGGCAAGCCATTCGCAACGGTAAATACATACCAATGATTATAAGTATATATATATGTTGCTTATGGCACTCCTATGAAATTAAAACGCGATTAGTTCCAGAGCGGAATTCAAGGTCTCCCGATAAATACTCTGCAGTCCATTCAATAAAATTGCTTTGTCTTCATATTTTTTGCTAAGACTTCGACAATGCAAAGGGCCGTGCCGACGACGTTATTCCGTTAATTGAATTAATGATTTCACATACTCAAGATGAAATTAACTATATCTTATTATACTTAATTAATCATAGATGCTATCTGTCTAGCGGCTCGACAGTTCTATTGTTAAACGATTTACAGAGCTGATAGGTATAAACAAAGGCTATAGAAATGCGGGTAAAAATAGTTGCACACAACAATAAAGTAATCGATATGTAGTGACGAAATCTATTCTAGATTGCTCGCAGACGTTTCATAATATGAAAGGAGAACTACGTAAAGTTATATAGGTACGTTCTTTTTCTATATCACCGTAAAAAAAGTATTTTCTACAAGGCCATAATGTGTTGGGTATTTATATTGGTGTATAAAATATCTTATATAGTATCGTCTTAATGTATAGATTTTAGTAAATTATTGTGGTAGTGTATTTTAATAATTCGATAACTTTTTATTATTTATCTGATGATATATTTTTTTAAAGAATTTACAACTCTGTTTATTCACTTTAAACAATTCAACAAGGTCATTATTCTTTTAATATCAACGTAACGTATCCGTAATGATGAGAGTATCGCAAAAATGTTACCATCACGAAACATTGAAACTGACCGAACTGCATTCTGAGATGGTATACAATGACTCACGGATGAAGCTCGCCTTTTGGCTGAGGACAGAAAATAATTAAAGTATTAGTTTACAACCTACACCATGCGTACATATTACCTGTATGTCATACGATTAACGGTCCACGTAACGGGTGCTGTGGTTGGACGTTAATGAAATATTGACGATGTTATGAAGTGATTTGGGCTAATTTTTTGATTCGACTTCGAAAAAGTAGAACTTAATGATTGAGTTTGACCGACGTGTGCGACTTAAATTATCTAATGTTTTGTCTCATCCCATGGATATTTTAAGAGATGGGGTACAGCAAAAGTAAAAATCTCTTGCCTTCTGAAAAATGTGAGAATAAGCAGGTAAAGAAAGACGGAAAGAGATATAGGGATAGAGATATAAGAGGGATAGAGTGACGTAACGTAATGGGATAGAGTAAGTAACGTCTAAATGCGAAATTTAAAATTACGAAGCAGAAGTTGACAAGCAGTGTTTAAGAAGCCAAGCTTTGACGGCAAGACGGAAGATTGGCAATCCGCACGATTTATGTACACCTCCAGCGGACTTTTTTCCCTCCAGCGGACTTTTTTTTTTTATTCGGGCTGATGGCCGCTGTTAGCTCGAGGGCTACAGTATCGCCGGGTTGAAAGGTGACCGAAAGCCCTGTATGGCGCTCAGCCGAGAACTTTATTAGTGGGTAACAGCTCAAGGGCTTCCAAGTGGGAGCCTCGGCTTGGTCAGTTGCTTCTGACTACGGATTATAAAAATTAATATCTTTTTTTTTAAAAAGAAAAACAGAAAAGACCTATATTAAATTTCACATTACGTATACTTATTTTATCATAGTTAAAGTAACAACTTTTAGACATCGTTTGTGTTACGTTAAACCTGTTGTTTTTAATTTAAAATTAGTAGTATAAATGTAACGAATATATAACTGTTAAAACAAAATGAAATATACGAGTAGTGGAAATGTGTAGTAATAATTCTTTAAAATTTACCAGCCAATTTAGACTGTCAAACGAAATACTTGAAGATGACCCCGAAAAACGTCCTTGAGACAAAGCGCACATGACCTAGAATGTGAAAATATCTAGGATCACCTTGCCATCCGCGGTCGGCGGCGTTGTTCTAAAATAAGTACGCAGGTGGGAATAGGACTGTGCTATTTAGAACTAGCTCATCTGAAGAGACGCGACGTACTGTCACCGCCATCTTTGATTCGTGAAGCATACCTCTCCAAGGGTCGCTTTTCAAGGTAACGGTGCCAAGATTCGTGTTCCTATCTGTCTCAAATTACATAAGAATAATTTTTTATGTAATTTTTGCTGATTTGTCTTACTTTTGATGGATTAGTATAAATTGAATCGTAGTCCGGCTTCGCTCATTATTTGGTTTGACACAATTATTATATTTATATTTTTCAATTAAATAGATACAATAAGTTAATATTTTTTACACTAAAGTTTTTTCGAAGACGCGGCAATGGTGAGAATGATTGACATAAAAACTGAAGGCGTACAAACAGATGGCCGTCATTATGTTTAACATCATCACAGCTCTTCATGAGTACATTGCTAAACATAGGCTGCCCCACAGTTTGCCACGAAGCACAAACGCTATCGAGTAACTTTTTTAAACCATCAGTGATATTATATAAAAACTTCTTTCCACTACAATTTTATTACAAATTATTATCTTTTTATTATAAATTATATTCTAATAACAATTTCTTAGCTTTCAAAATATATATTATAACATATATTTTTGCTATTCCAACTTAGTATTTTATTATATTATATTTAAAAACCGTAAAAGGAGTTTGTAAAATTTGTTGAAATAGTTTAATCATCATCTAATAGAAACTGGTGCTTTAAGGCTTTATTACTGACAACATTTTAAAAAATGTTTAAATAAAGGAAATAAAAGCAATGAGACGGCTGAGTATATCGTACTTACGTTCTAGCCATCATGAAATTCTGAACAAGAAGTGAAGTTTGCTTGTATCTTTTCGGTTTTAAGTTCCAAAAGAACTAATTAACATTTGATTATTTAGCCCTAAAACATTTTACACCAAATAAGCTAGCAGCAATAAGCAGCTCACCCGATGTTAAATGATCATCACCGTCCGTGAACATCCGAAACACCAGAGAAGTCGCAAATGCGTTGCCGGCCTTTAATTTTATCTTACTCATTTCCTTCATTTTCCTTCATCATTCTCATTATCTTGGGTAAAAATGTCGTCGGATAAATGTTGTGGGGGACATTAATATTTTATTCTGCAAAGAAGACATCGGAAGTGTTTTCATCAGTCTATAACTATTTCTTATCGCAGCAATATTATAGATAAGAGGAATCTTTTGGCATCCAACAAATTTGGCTCGCGACACATTAATGACCTTTGTTTGTCCAACTCATGAACTGAATTATGATTACGCTAAATTATACAACATGTCTACGTAAAATTATTAGAATTATCTGTCAGGTAACTAAAGCACTTTTGGCATGTGGATGGTTAATAAACCTTCGATTTATTAGGCCAAAGTTAATGCATGAATGAATGCCTGTGTGACTCAACGATATGGAAATAATTTATCAATATTATAACGTAAAGTGATATTATATTCACGTATATGTATTCAAAGGTCTTGTAACAGCAACATTTACTATAGAACACCGGATCTGAGCAACAGCGAGTAGAATATTGATGGAAGTGAGTCAGCAACTTGTTTAGAAAGCAAGAAAGTGATTACATATTTTAAGCCAATTAATCGTCCAAAAAATATTTACGATTCGAATTGGATAAACCTAGGAAAAGGTATGATGTCCGATGAATTATTTATCAGAGAAACGCTCGCGCTAGTGTTTATTATATATCATGAGTATTTTATTAATGAATTCGTCGAGTTGCTGTCGTATCATGTAGATTTTAATGAAAAATATAAAAAAGTGTGCTGTTGAGCGGATGAATTATGACAAGCGTGTAAAAAATCCATTCCCCTTTCTTTCGTAAAGTCTATAATTTTCTAGATGTTGTATTCAAGTAGTAAGAAACACTGGTAACAAAAACAAAGTTGAGTGCGTATAAATATTCTCATATTGCCCGCGAGAATTCAAACTTGACTGTAAAATTGACAGAAGTACAGCCACGCTTGACTGTGTGAATTTGACTGTGATATAGCCACTCTACAGTTTGTTTCTTCTGGATTCTCTTGATGTTAGTGCTGTTAGCCTATGCGACTCTTAAAGCTTCATCGATTACAGGGCTCGCGGATCAGGCGTCCGAGTAGCTTGTTTCTAGGTGTAACATGAAATGGTCAGCTCGACCGGGAAAGGACCACGGCAGCACCGAATACCATTGTGAAATAGCAGCATAACGGTGCGATGTTTCATCTGGTCTGGTTAGAATGACAACGCTTCTGCATAATGAACTTTATCGAGGATGAATATGGTTGTCATGGGCTGCAGGAATCACTTACCATCAGGTGAACTGTGTGCTCGCTTGAAATCCTTCATAAAATCAAAAAGCTACTTTGCCTTATGTACTCCTATAAATTATTTAGCTGCTTCTCTGTGTGTATGATACGTATATGTAAACCTTTGTCTTATGCTTAAATGTGTTAGGATATCTCTAGTAACCACCGTATAGTTTAATTACCCATGTGACGCAAGTTTTCCATCTATCTCTCTTAGATGTTATGCGGGAATCGTGAGAGTTCCTCAATCAACATCAGCAGTAAAACTAATTTTCCAAGACAAATATCCAACGGAAATGATGTAGTTTGTACTAACATTTAAAAATAAATAGCAGATGATCTGATGAAGTCAACAGCTCAAAAGAAGGTGTTGACCTTATAAATTCTGAAATAAATGATGTGAAATGTTAATATATCCCCGCCTTCTCTTATAACAAAGTAACGTTGCCATTTATGAATCGATACGAAGACATTCATTATCGAATATATAAAAAGTGATCAGAGGTGACAGGACAATTGGTGATTATTTTTATTGATCGTAAGATGCTACCGGGAGCAATGATTTAGAGACTAACGGTTAATAATTTGCTCTCATCAATTTGCTTGATTTTAATTAAATGTTTTCATTTGTTAACATCTGAAATATGTAAAATAAAATTAGTATTAGTGATTTTTACGTGTTGAATTTAATCATTTTTTTAATTTACTTTTTGTGTGAGTGATATAAACCATTCGCATACATTATTCAGTGAAGAAAGAGACTGAGGCTTTTGACGTTCTGATGTCATAATTAACCCAGGAACCGATTGCTCTTGATCATATTTTTCTTGTTCTATTTGAGAACATATAATGATTTCTTTTCTTATTTAAGATGCTTCTACCATCGAATTATAATTTGTAGTGAAATTTCTTAGTCTTCATTATTCATCTGTTAGTGTGTGTAGTGTACGTTGTAAAATTATATTTTTCCTAGATATATTTTATTCTGATGGTGTTATTAATCTCTAACAGTTTATTAAATATTATTATATTTATTTATTGTTTCCGCAGTTGTATTTTCGTCGTACTTTTTTTTTTTTTCGGGTTGATGGCCGCTGTTAGCCCCAGGGCTTTTAAAGTTTCACCGGGTTGAGAGGTTATGGCTCTCAGTCGAGACCTCTATTTCGTCGTACACACAATATTACTACTATAGGTTCTGTTGTTATGCCTTTGGCATTTCAGAAACTTTATATTTACCAATCAGATTATTTGTACTTCGATGTTATACTTTTTTTATTTTTGCATGATATTATCTAATGATGATTATTGGTTATATTAGATATTGAAACCGATAACGATAACGAGATTTTATATAATAGTTTTATACTATAATAGTATAAATACGTAATAATAATACTCGTAAATCTGTTCGTTATTTACTTGGAGATTCAGTGTAACAACAATTATATCTCACACAATCAATCAACAATTACTCATAGGTAAAATAGAATATAAAGGATTGTACCAAATCGTTCTTAACGTAATTAAATGCATATAAATAATTTGAACCAAGATAATGTACTAAATTTATATTCAGCACTTACTTTAACAATATCAAACAGCGTTCTAACATTTGTCTAAATGCCATAAAATTATTGCTTAACTATTTTGCTAAATTTACATTTCAAATTTAGTACTGGCATTTTCGATTAATGTAGAACTGTGTCCTTACAGGTCTATTTGCATACACTTTATGTGACAATAATAACTAAATGTATTTTTTGTATTATAAAATTTTGTATTTTGTGTAATGGCTTTGTATGGCTGCTACATCCAGCTTTCTAAATATACATTCATATTAAATTCAAATAAATATATGATTAAATTGTTTACTCTTAGGACAAATATTTAAAGCTAGATTTCTAGTTAGTAATTGTGTAAATAGCATTTGGTTATATAACAATTACGATATATTACATACGATGATCGCGTGGGTCAGAGTACCTGGCCACCGCATCGCAGTACTCGGATTTGATTCCTAGGCGAGGAACAATATAATACAAATGAACCATAAGGTTCATTTGTGTTGTACGTCCTATGTACCTAAAACTGAATCTAAACTAGCGAATTGATAGAACTAGGAAAGTGGACGACAATAGGGCCTTTGTGCTTTGGTTTCGACGAAGTCTCGTGTGATAGCAACAGTGTGTGCAGAGTGAGATGTAATTTGTGTACGCCAACGTGAATTGATAATTAATGTCGGTATTTCTAAATTTCAGATTAAGACATAATATTATAATTTATTTAATTATTTCACAATATCCATCACTTTATTTTACTACGTTGTCTACATGACTATTAATTAAAATAGATGAGCTGAGCTATAAGCGCCAGGATTCTTCCAATGACGCGGTAATTTTGAGTGATTGAGACGTAATATATAAGACATAATTACAATTAACAACAAAATAGAGCACGTTTTCAACAATAACTAGATTGCTTAAGTTTGTTACACATGTAAGTCACGAAGAACTCGTAAACCTTTTTGATATACCCTTGAAGATATATCGTTTATTTGGTATGACAATGAAAAGAATAATATATGTACATTAATGTTTAAACCATTTTAATTCATTCGCCTGCCTAAATAGTAGCTTTTTTATTTTTATTTATGTGTGATTATTGCTGTTTGTCCAGAGACCTCTACAGCTTTATCTAATTAGACTTGCGAGCGGGGGGCCCGCTGAGTAGGGATACAACGACGATGCCGCGAAGCTGGCATGAAGACTGCTGCTGCACCACCGCTGCACTCCGACTTCTGTGGACGAAGAACGTCCACGAAAACATAGAGGGGCGATAATACGATCCGAGGGCCCCTCATATGGAGGTACGAAACCTCGACTCGGATCGCTATCTAAGGGAAAGAGGTAAATAGTCGCGAAGTTCATATATTATACGGCCACTGAACTCCATGTTAGTGCAACGACGAACTTTTGTCGCGAGCTGTCGCCCGTTAAAGTAGCCCGAGTATTAAATTAAAAATCTTTTTGTTATCATAATATCTCGACATCGATAATAAAGTCGATTAACGACTTTAACAGTGATGGAGCCACGCTCTATTTGTCTCTCACTGCAACATCAATGGATCAGCTTGGCCGGAGAAGGACCACGCCCTCGAAGAACACCACATTCTACTAGCGAGTGCAGCAATTCAGTGACCCTTAATACCGATGACGAGGCATTCTTCATTCAACTTAGTCATGGGTGAGACTACATGATGCTTCTTAATCGGGGATGAATGCTAACTTATGGATCCACCACTATGAATTGCTTATCATCAGGTGAACTGTCTGCTCGTTTGTCACCTTCAATTTAATACGAAAAAAAAGAAAAAAAAAGAGTGTCTTTTTTATTAGCCAGAAACGTGTTTTAATTATTTATTTGATTGTCGATAAGCCGGCGGCGTCGTTGAGTAAATAAGGCCGTGTTTGCTCAATTGAATGCCGATTGGAACGGTCTTAGAGTAGTATGTGTTGTATCCTATTATAGTATGTCAGACACCTGCGAAGGTGGTTCGATTTGGACCGCGGCCAGCTATCGTGCGATAGACAATAACGCGACCGTTAACCGGCATATATTGAACGTGTCCTGTAAACATTGGTAACATGGTCTACCTAGGTGTTGTATTGTAGAGACTACCTTTTGTTTCTCTTGAATAATTAAGTGACTATTTGCTTCACATGTTAGGAAGGTATTAGTATTGAAACTATTTTTTTTTAAGGAAATAAGGTGACAATTGCTTCCTGTACAGTTCACCTGATAGTAAGAGGACCTAGTGTTGATACAGATATTCAGATATTACTCCTGAGGATTGAGATGTATTACCACACAATCAGATATATCAGAAGTGCTAGACTGACTTTTCTATTAAACTGTTGGTGAGGAAATGAATCACACAATTAACCTGATAATATACGCACACACACGCACACACTACTAAAAAATTTGTATAGTTGTAACTTGTTTGATGGCTAAATATCCTTGTTAATTGTATTTATGTTTAACGTTTCTTGTATGCTGTGAAGTTTCCTAATAAAGTAAATAAATCACTACAGCCTATAAACTTACCTTTCTCTTTTCTCAAAGAAGGATAGATACACAAGCGTTGTCACCCCTTTGTACTGATATGTAATGCCTCGTTACGAATTACACTGCAGTGTTGTTATACTGATGTTTACAACAATCTTACAGTACTATTAGGGCGTGGTCCGTTCACGATCGAGTCGATTTATAATGTAACTATGCTCTAGCATAATTCTGTCACTATTAGTATTTTTTCGAGTCGAGCTTAATTGTACTACAGTTAGTTTTGAGGTACAGTGCAGTCAAACGTATATACGTAACTAAGCTACTAAAGTGGATTAGGAATTTGTTCCATAGGCCGTTCCATTTCGACGACTGTTATCTTTGAAATATTTAGTTGTCACTTCCGTAAGATATATTGAAGTTAGTAAATATTTAAAGCTCAGACATAAATATGGCGATAAATAATATTAATCTCAGTATATACGATCGATTTATAAAATTCGCGTATGTTTCTCTCTCTCTCTCACCTTTATTAATATTTTGTCGTGTATGATAGTTTGTAAAACATGTTAACGGCACTTTCTAGTGATAATTTTGCGAACACTATCAGTTCCATCCGTTTATCTACCAAAGTAAACGGAGAAATTATTACAAACTTTTTTTATCTTGATAACCGATAAGGCAACAAGATCATTGACCCAGAACATGAATATGTTTAAAAACAAACCATAAAAAAGATCTTATTAGCAAATCGATGTAATTAGCAATACCTGCAAGTTAATATTCTCACACTCTTGTAAGATGTGTCTGTTTGCTGTCGTGTGAAATTCTGTGTGTGTTCTGTTTCAATACCTGGAAAAAACATAAGTGTGTTAGTAACAGTATGTTTATATAATAGTATATTTGCTTATATAATATATTCGTTGAAGATATCGCCGATACGGTTTAATTTATAATTAATACATTTTTAGTGTATGTATTAACGTTACGATGGAGATTTAAATACTTTACTTTAAAAAAACTAAATCGACATGTAAGTCGTATTTTCTGTCTAGAGATGGTCGTTATAACGCCCGTCTCTAGAAATATTCAAGTAATAAAATCGACCCAGGAATACACTGTGAAATTATTATGACGAACATGTATTCGACTGGCTGTGTAGCAACTCATTGTGTGTGGGCGTGTGAATCCGTAGACTGAGATATTTTCATCTCCCGAAGGCTATTAGCTAAAGAGAAACATCCGCGGTCTGTTACTATGAACGTTCCAGAAAACGAAATGTCTTTAAATAAAACAATGATGGAAAAGTGCGGGGATTTTGTTTTTTTACATTTTCTCCGTTACTAGCATAAATTTGCCTATAGAATTTTAACTGATAATTTCATGTCTGTCCTGTCAAATTCGTTCACGATATCTTTTCTTTTATATTAGATTATACAAAAGTTATTCAATCGTCACCCCCCTTCTCCAAATCTGATGTAACATGATAATGATCCACTAAGATCAGCGGTAGGTTGGAATGGGTCAAACACTAAACGTATTTTTATGTCCAGTGTGTGATCCATTCCACCCAGGCCTGGGGTGACGAACGAGAATACAGTTCACTTAATAGTATGCAATGACTGATTGCAATGCAATGAAAGATTCAAGATGGATATGCTTTGTCACTCCTGAGGAATGAGGTAAAATGCCTCATTAACCTGTAATTGGGTTCCCTTTGAGAGTAAAAAACAAGCACACACTTCAACCTAAAGTATGTGACTGCGGCCCATTACATCTACGAGACATTCATTCTTGATAATACATTGAAACAACATTGAAACATAATGCAGATCCGTTGTCACTTTGGAGGACTGATATGGAATGCCTCGTCACCAGTAATAAAGGTCTCCGGATCCCTGCACACACTAGACGAAACACAGAAGCATTATGCTGCTGTTTCACGCTGGTATTCTGTGAGGGCGTGGTTATACCCCGGTCGAGCTGAGCCATTCATTCTGATTATTGGAAACAAACTCGACAGTGGTAGAGCTACATTGCAGTTTGTTTCTACAGATTCCTAACAACTCACCATAAAAAACGGCAACGTTATACTGCTATTTGATGACATGTATCAACTTCCTCGTGTTGTAACCAAGAGACATATCAGTACAAAATACACTTAAGGTGTTGACGATCAAAATTTACGTTGCAAATTGGCATAATTACACAAGTCAGGACACACAGCTTAGTAGACAAGTATTATGAGCGTCTTATAATAATTTTCAATCTATTTATACAAGATTGGAACCTAATACTTGATACGTTATTTTTAAAAACGCAGATAACGCGTGTTTTTTTCATAATATGTCTGCAATAATCCAACATTCTCGTGGATCGCGGCTTAGCCGTAATTCTCTATAAATAGAGTTCCGATATGAATAAATCTTTCGAAACACGGCTGTATTTGAATCTGTGTAAATATTTCCTTAAATAAATATTGACGTAAGTGCGACCGGGTTGTGAACATTGGGCTAATTCGAGTTAATACTTATCCAATTTGGCTTTTATGCTGCGGTAACATTGCAATAATAAATGTACTGTTGGTCTCTTTGTATATGTTGTTGGGCAATTGTTGGTCAGTTATCCTGAACATGAGCCATTATTTTCATTTGCTAGTTACTTGACTGTTGTAAGCTCGAATTTATCTTACACTTCAATCTCTACAACTTCAATGTCAAAGTTTCCAATGATCGTAATCATTGGAAACTTTGACATTGAAGTAATTTCTATTTGTAATATTTTATGATATTTATTTAATTTCTTGTGTAAGTGTAGAGTTGTATATTGGAGTCTACGTAGTTTCTCGAATTCATCTATTTCTCAAATTTTTAATTTATCGAAAATATATCTTCAATAATTAATATTAAATAGGTTTTTAAATGTTCACTTTAACTTTATATTCTTCTATCAGATTGAGGTAATGATATTACTTGAATTTCTCATTGCGCTTTTACGTATATAAGATCTGTATGCAAAATATAAAAAACACTAAATTATCAGTTTTGCGCACGGGCCTTAGCTATTTTTTACTTCATTCAAGATTTTATTTAGCACGTAACAATAATATGAATTTCCTGCCGTCCGAAATTATACACCCAGTTGACCGCTTCGCGAGTTATTCAGTAAATATATCCTTCGCATCGGTCCTTCCGCATTCAAATGAAATTACACAATAATTGTGTTCGTTCAGTATTTCTATATAACGTGCATTTAAGAATGTTTATACTTTATATTTCATGGCAAATGAAAGGAAACATAGAACATCCACCTTATTTAGTCGTCATTTAATCTTTTAATTTCTCCTATTAATAATGATGATGACCAAGTCCTTTTAACAGTGCATTAAACGTCAGTGCATTATAAAAAAAAATACTTTTTTAATTATTAATTACATATGAAAAATATAAAACTTTTTCATTTCATTCATTCATCCTTGACAAGGAATCATAATGCAGTAGCGTTGTCACCCTTGAGGACTGAGATGGAATACCTCGTCAATTGTAATCTGCAGAAGGTCAGCGGGTCTGCAGATCCATCAACCATCAAGAACCATGCGTAAAATAGCAGCATTATTATGCTGGTATTCTGTGAGGGCGTGGTCCTACCCCGATCGAGCCGTTTATCTTTTTATAACTGTACTTAAGTAGCGTTGTCACCCTTTTAGGGCTGAAATGATATGCCGCGTCGTAGTAATTGGGTCTCTGGATCTTTTGATCCACAAAATGTAGCACGCGACAGGTAGTTGTAGCAATTTTTAAACATAACAACATAAGTAACTTGCTCACAATGAGTATTATATATTTTACTAAGCTTAGTAATATTCTTAACCACGAGGGTTTCTTTGGACGACCTTATTTTTTTTTTTTTCTTAAATGGAGAATTGTGTTTTCCCAGCTGTGTTTCCATATAGATTGCCATTCAACAAATCCGTGCAGACATTCTTTATGAGTTTTTTTTGTTATAAAATTTAACAACTACTTAGTTTCCATTCTACAGCAGATAGGTCGTGCGATGGGACCGTGAAACGACACGAACAAAATATATCCTCATAGGTCTTCCTACAAGAAGCTTAGAGTTTAACGTTTTTTTATTAAACTAAGAGAGCTAAACGGGCACACATTTCAACTGATGGTAAGTGTTGAGTGCGACCCTTAAAAACTCCATCCATCCCACAAAGATTCAAGTCGGATTTCCGACGTTATCACCCCAGAGTAGGTGGTCTTCGGTTTCTTACACTAATTTTATTAACCAGCAAAACAGTAGTATAAAATAAAACTATTATCGATTATCAAACAAAATAAACTCAAATATTCAATAACGTTTCATTGGTATAATTTTAATAATAATAAAAAACGTTTTTTTTTTAGTCTTATGTCCTCTAAGACTGCTTCGCCTATAGCAATATATTCTGGTTGTTTATTATAATTCCATATTTGCGCAAACAAAGCTGACTAGTCATTAACTTGCCTAATTCGATGACTAACGTAAGACTTACACTAATAAACTTTGACAAAAGATCGGATTCAGCGTCAGGGCTATGGGATATTATATACCATACCCCTTTAACAGTGGTAGAGTTATACTGTAGATTGAATGGGTCAGCTCGGCATGGGTAGGACCACGCCCTCACAGAATACCAGCGTAAAATAGCAACATAATATGCTAGTGTTTCTTCTGGTGAGTGTAGGGATCCGGATCTTTATTACTGGAGACGTGGCATTCTATGTCAGTCCTTAAAGGTATAACGCCTTGACAAGGAATCATTATGCAGGTACATTATGATTCCTTGTCAAGGATGAATGTAGATGTCATGGGCCGCACTTGCCATCAGTTAAACTGTATGCTTGTCTGTTACTCTCAATGTAATAATAATAAAAATAGGCCCAGAGGAAAACTGACGATCGATTTAACACAAATATTGTCGCAGTAGGGGATTGAATCAGGACCGCCGTTTATTTCGCCTTGCTAGGTACTTTTATTGCTAGGCCACCATTTTCTTAATAATAATGTAATCTATGTGATAGTGCATTGAACTTTAAAATAAAAGTGATAGTGTATCAAATTACCGTTGCGGTATACGGCGACCTTGGCATGTGGTTTGAACAAGCAATATTCGTGCTTATACTTTCCAAATTTTATCAACATTCGTGTTGTGTATTAAATAAGTTGCGATTTTTGTTCTTTTTATGGGCAAATACATGAAAAAAATAAACATTCATGACGGTAAGGTTAGTAGGTTTCGTGACGTCGACCACATCTATACATATATAATTCCTTGTCCTGACTGCTGATTCAATCAATTCATCAATTCATCAATGCAGAGCCTAAACCCCTGAAAATTGCACCGCAACCGCAAACGTGAAATTTTTGCAGTCGATGCCTTTTATGGTCAAAGCATCCCCCCTAAGGAAGGGTTTTTGTAAATTTCAAGGGGATGACGGGGGGGATAGAGGGGGGAGGAACGGTTGTATGAGAGTCCGTCTTTCACAAAGTAAGAAACAGGAAATTTATAATATATGTATCCCTTTCTGTTTACAAATAAATGTGTACGTATATCGGCGTTTTTCAAAATGTTACCCATAATGTCATAGTTTTTAATGTACATATACCAACGCATGCAAAGCTGCGGACAACAGCTAGTCTTTTAATAATTAGACACTTCGTTTTCAGTAATAGAACCTACATTTATAATCATACCAAACATAGATAACGCTGCTAGACCCGCGATAGGACCCCACACACTTCTACTAACTCTAGTTAGAGTTTGTATTCATCTGAGACATACATTGTTAATTCAGCCTAATTGATTTAGAGAAGTGAAATTTTAGATAACTTTATTAAAAATACATGGATAATTGAAACAGAATACTTTTTTGTATAATACTGCATGCAATTTGCATAATACATTTCTTTAAGAAAACGTTCTGCACAATAGCCATGCCATTAGGTCATAAGACGAAAGGTAAATTGTAATTACAGTTAAAGTTATCCTTTCACCAAGCAAAGGGCAAAGGTAGAACAGCAGAGTCATTTAAGATCTGTGGAATGCGGAACACGAGGGGGCCGATAAGATCATCCTAAATTAATATTACGACTTACAAAATATTGAGAGAATTAAAAGAAGTTTTTAATGCAGTTCTTTTTATGGAAAGTAGCTAATAGTAAAAGTTTATATGAGCTATTGATGAGAATGATATTTCATAATGATTGCCATACGACACCAAATACGCGGGATATATAATAGTACCGTAAGGAATCAACACACTCCATGACGTAATTCATGTGCAATAAAGGTTTCGACGTAGTATTAGGTCCTTACATATGAAATTGGCGTTTTGTCGAACTGGCCCCTTTAATATCAAATAATCTGGCATTTGGTTAGGAATTCCAAATTCAAACTTATTTCAAATTTAGGTTTGCATATTTGTGTTTCGAATTTAGTGATTCTGTATTGTCAACAGTTGCAAAACATGATGGAAGAGCCAACAGTGAGCTAAGGGTTAAGCAACCGAGACTGGTCAATTGCTCTAGCCCACTACTGTTCCATGATAACGCTAGACCCCGTACTTCACGACAGGCGGTCGCTAAATTAGAGGAACTGCGATTGGAATGTCTGCGACACCCACAATATTCCCCGGACCTTGCTTAAACAGATTACCATTTTTTTCGGAATTTGGACAGGAAAAAAATTTAACTCCGATGAGGCAGTCCCAACTACTTTCAAAGATTTTATCGATTCTCACATCCCAAAATTTTTTCGGCAATGGAATCAATGAACTACCTATAAAATGGCGAAAGTGCATAGATAATAATGGTACATACTTCTATTGATTAAATATATGATTTCATAAATAAAGTTTTTTACTTTTTCCATATATTTTTATTCCGCTAATTTCATGTCCTAAAATTACCTATTATCAAAGTGGATGTTCCCTACATGTACGCACTTAAACAATACACCCAGACCCGAGAACCAAAATTCTGTCATACACAAATATACCGGCATATATAATACACAATATATATATATAAATTTATACTTTTTTGTATAATGACAAATCAAGCATTGCCATATTTAAATACTCATTAATAAGTCATTAAATAGTATTAAGTAATTTTTCAAGGTATCTTGTAACAAATGAACGTGGCGCAATTGAATTTAACCATAAAGGCATAAAGGACTACTCGTACGTGTATATTGAACAGATGTACGTTTGCACCTTTTGCGAACAATGTGACATTTTGAATAAGCGAAACAAAAGGGAACGGGTCTATTCAGGTAGTAACAACAATGATGCCGGTATACTATGATGGGGCCACGTTTCGTCACCCGACACCAAAGTTAAGTTCACTTTTATGTACACACAATTAGACTCAATTTGGGATTTTAACGTTCACAATACTTCTTGATGCGGAGGTATATGAAAGGTAAATAAAACGCAATTGCGCAATAGTATTGATTCGTTGTCTATATTGGAAATATTCTAAGTACAGACTTGTGCAGTTTTTTTATGGCTGATGGCCACATTTAGTCCGAAGGCTTTTAAAGCATCAACGGGTTGAAAGGTAGTCAAGCGCTTAGGGCACTCTAACCAATAGCTTTGTTAATGGGAAAACAGCAGAAGGGTTCCCGCGAGGGAGCCTAGGCTGGGACCGTTGCTCTGTGCGCGATAGCGACTGACTCGAGGATGCCCGACAAGGCCGATCCTCGTTACTTGTACAGCTCCATGTTGCAGCTTTTTTGAATGATAAATGGGTCAGCTCGACCGGAAAAGGATCACGTCTTCGCCGAAAACCAGCGAAAAATAGGAGCATAACACATGTCAAGGTTTTCTTTTACTGAGTGTAGGGATCCGGGCGCCCAATTACCAGTAACTGGGTCTTCTGATGGATTGAAGATCTAGGTGGAAGGGTAAAAAAGCATGTGCATCTGGAATCTATATAAGGGATGGTAGATGTTTATCGTCCCTTATATAGATTCTATATACTTGCAATCATTACATGACCCCTTTTGTTACCATCAGGTAAACTCTGAACGTTTAGTGCATTAGATTTATAAACAAAATACACTGATTATATCTTGGTAACATTATTTGCGCAAAGGCAACCGACCTTTTTTGCTTTACCAGATCATGGGTTTTCATCATAGTTGTATTTAAGAAGGGGCACGTGAGTTATTCTGTAAATTAAATTTAACTACTAAAAATGAGGCAAACTATCTTAATTTTTAAGATTCCATCTCAATTTTGATCCCCTATTGATGTATAAGGTTATTGACGACTAAATTTGATAAAAAATATATTAAAAGCATGTAATTGCTTGCATTCTGCTTTATAAATTTTCTAGTACATTTTTTAAACCGAAAAGACGATTTTATAAATAACGTAATGATTCGGTAATATTAAATAAAGAAAAAAACACATAAAGCCTTTCCACGCAATGTAAGATTTATTAATGACAACAAATTTAAAACTCTACAATGGCAATAACTATAAAAGAAAAAAAAAACCACACGGCAATGTATTTTTAAAACATCAATATATCGATCAGTTACTTCTACTAATGTATTGCTAATTAGTGAAAATTTAGTGGCACTACAAAGTAAACAGGCTTAGTGGCCAACCTTCGCCCACGTACAGACAGAGAGACCGTTTGGAAGTTGGCCATTGCATTCAAATGATCTATTGTTGGACATTGTTATGTCGAAATCTCGATATAGATACGACTTTAACCTTATGATTGGTTTATATCAAGGATATTTATATGATATCTGATTGTTGAAATTTCAATGATTATCACGGTATATTTGGTTGGAATACATTTTTAATTTTAACGTTTTAACAAACGTTAAGTATCTTTGGCTTTTTCGTTAATGAATTTAATTAAAATTAGGATTAATCTATTCTTTTGGTTTTTGGATGTATACTCTGATGAATTAAGGGCCGTCTGCATCTGAACATAGATAATTAGCTCAGGATGAAAGCAGAAAGGTGGGTAGCAAGTCTAAAGTTAAATTCGCCAGACGATGATGGTGAGAATAAACATGATTAGAGTCGTTATCCGATTATATAGATGACGTCAACTGCACATGTAATAGTGCCCGCACTTGTTTCATTCAGTTGTAGTTCCCTTTCCTAGTCCGATGTAATGTATGTACATGCAATAATATCGGAGAATGGTTGAGATGCACTGTCAAGGGTACGTGGATATACATACGATACACCCGAACCGAAGACCCAGAAATTGTGATACACAAATATTGTTCCTCAAAGGTACGTGACGTCATATATCGGGTTTTTCTTTCCGGCTAATGGCGACATATACCGGGGTCACTTATCAACAATAAGTGATGATTATGTCAAATGCTCCTAATTTAGACGAGGGCTATGTCTAGCAGTTCAATGCAAGATGATATTTGTAGATTATGCGCTCTTCTTTTTCTACTTTGTAAAATATCGAGTCTACTAAATTATTTTACTAATTAAGTTTTCAACCCGGCGAAACTGTAACACTGCTAACAGCGGCCATCAGCCCGAAAAAATAAAGCATCGGAATGGCTAATCCTTTTTTTATTACATACATTCAGCCAAAACACTTTACTATCCGGATGAGGGTTTCTTTTAATATAGACCTGGCCTGGATCTCCGAGGTGCTTCCCGGATTCTGCAACTATCCCCTTATTTCTAATTACGAGCACTCTGGGATTAGACTTAATGAAAATGATTGAATTCACTTCTTATTCACAGTTGTTCATAAAATAATTCGAAAGTGCAATAAACAGTCTTGATTATCTACACTTACGTGTCTTATCACTTTATCTCTTATAATAATAACCGGCAATGAAATTAATCTAGCACATTTTTACTGTTAATAATTGTATTGTATACTATTAATAGAAGATTGCAGCTTGGCTGTATCATAAATTAAATTCGTATTAAAAGAGATAAAGCTTCTATCAAAAATAATTTACTCTAACAACATGCAGCAAACGTGTTTATGCTAATTGAATTAAAAAGAAAACGTGCTAAAATTGAGAGCTAGGTGTCAAAAGGGACAAAATTTTTAAAGCAGTTTCAAACTTAATATGTCATAAAAGAGATCAGGTCAAATGTTAGTACGACCATTATACATAGTAACAATATACTAAGATATATTGTATTTCGAAGATAAAATTCGAGAAAGTTGATGATATATTTCGCCTCAATACATGACAAAACACGACGTCGTATGGCGCAGAAAAATTTGAATATATTTGAACGGTAATAAAATAAAGTGTGTACGGCAACGTAATAAAGTAAACGTGTTTCAAACTTATTCATTTAGGTATAGGTGTTATATTTTTAATAAATATAATAAGGTTATAAATCAATTTCTTTTTTAGGCATTAAACAATTAACAAAAGTATAACCGGTATAAAATTCAATAAGTAATTAATGAGATAAACGCATTAAAACAGACATATGGACATCCAGTCTGTTCTAGACAGTATGTAGAAATAGGTTTACCGAAGTTCCATTTTGTTGTATATTATATATATATATATATACACATGGCAAGTGATTTCAGCGGCTCATGACATTTATTGTTATTTTATGCTGGTATTCTGTGAGGGCGTGGTCCTACCCCGGTCGAGCTGACCCATTCATTCTGCAGATAGCAATAAACTGCAGTGTAGCTCTACCACTGTTAATTTGTCAGGTGATAGCAAATAGAGGGTACACGACATTGTTGAGCTTTTTCAAGTCCCAAACACTGTAGTCGAAACACAGATTCAGTGGATATAATTAACTTTATATATTTTATAATAAATTTCATTGCTTTGTGCGGCGGAAGCATCCTACGCAATTATGGTTATCTGTTTACGAGCGAGAGTGCGACATTGCGGATAGAGACGGACTGTTGCTGTGTGTAGCCCTTGACAGGTTTCCAGTTGAAGACAATTGATTTTTAATTTCTATTGTCATTAAATGTTTTAATTACGACACATAAATCGCTATCTAATTGCGCAAATAATTGCCGTATCTATCATTATTGAAACGTTTAAATGATCGAATAAAATTGCAAATACACAAATTGAGCATAAAAAGTACTATATGGGTTTAAAGTTATTCCACCAACCGTCTTGCAAGGGAATACAAGGAATAATAATAAAAAAGATTGTCCCCCTTTCAATCCGCACCGACAGCTGACCGTTTTATCTCAAACGATAATCAGTAAACGTAATAGTGATAAGAATACCAATAGATACGGCGGGTACAAATGGATTTTAATGTTTAAATAATGCAAGACTACTGTGAAAAAACAAACAAGACTAAACCAATTGTCCTTTATAAGTTCGAGTGGAAATACGTTAATGATATGATAATTAATTTTGACTCTAAAGCGAGAAAGCGAAGATTGAGCGAGGCGATAATATATTTATCATTAATCGAAACTGAATTTGAAACAAAAGCAAAACATCTAATTTTAGACGTGACGTATGAAATATGATTTCTTGCTCCATAAATCAACATATGTACGTGGAGGGTAAATTTAGTAGCAACTATTTTCTAATTATAATTACAAGTGAGTATAAGCAATTTGCGTGGGCGTGTGGACAGGGCCGAAAATAACCTGGCAGCAGCTCGCCTGCAATATTTCCACGGGCTTTATACGTTACTGCCAGTCTAAGCCCGTCAAACTCGACCTGTCAACATTCTTCTCCAAAAATAAATCGAAGCTATCTTCTTACTCCTAATGCATCTCTGGTTCTTCTTCTTCTTTCTTCTACACTTATCAATTTAATAAATACATTCACTGCGTGCGCCTAGTTAATTAAATTTAAGATAGGCCCTGTGATCGTGGGGAATTTTTGTTGTGTTTTAGTGTATCATGCAGTTTCATGATAAAAAAGGTCAATTAAAATTCGAATGTTTCCGTAAAGTCTCTTCACCCTATTTCGAGCGAAGTCAAAGTTATTATCGATTATTCTACCTACGTAAGACCGATCGTACTAGGGACGTTATTTTAGTATATTCAATTTTTTTTCTTGTCACCTGCGAACACAATGCTAAACATACAAAAGTGAATCAAATGAGAATTTCCATTCAGGAGATATAAATATATGTAACGGTACTTTTACTTTGTATATATTTTTATTCTTGTGTTTCATGCTCCGTGTATGGGGCTAACTTAGCTACAACAGTGGACTAGAGATGTTTTGAATTGATTATACTTATATCTGCTAGTTTAAATAGTATCGTTTCGTACCATCTGTAAACTCAATATCACTCTCAAGAATATGCCAGTATTTAGTATTAGCTCTACACTGTGTAGCCATTTGGTATCTACACCCAGGTATACAAATCAAAGGAGAGCGGGCAGACAGAGAACAAAGACAAATAGTAGAAAAGAGACAAATAGTTCATATTAATGGAATAGTGTACTATAACGATAAGGCGAGGTTGACAGTACGATGCAAACGACGTTTGGGTGTAGCGAGTGGGTGTAACGACTATCTCTTTTACCACGGTGTTTTGAAACAATAACAACGAGGAATAACGAGCGACTTGATAACGCTGGAATGTCTGGTATGGTTTAAAACATTCTTTACTTCTTTCATTCTTTGAACTGTATAGTTGAAACTATGCTTTTAATCTTAAAAATTAATTAATGTCAGTATTTAAAGATATTTGTTTAGAAGCAGCTTAACCGCACGGTGTTTTGTTTTTGAGCGAAATAAACTGAAGACCAAAAAGTAGTGTTTTGGAAACATGTACGTAGTAAGCACAGGAATATATTATCCCTTAATTTTGGCTGTTTCTAGAGGTAGATGTTTATGTGATTACATATATAAATCAATTGTGTTCTTTTGTCACCATTACATTGATAATAACAGTTCAGTGTTACTATCAATGTAATGATGACTAGTTGATTAAAAAAAAAAGAAAGTAATTTTATTTATTTTCATCTACGTAGCGTTAATACTAAAGACTTAATAGTTAAGTTTTCGATCATTTAATAGTTAAATTGGTATAAAAGAGAGAAAATCTACGTAAGTTTTAACTCTTTAGTATAGGAGGGATCTATAATTTAATGCGTCTATAGGTTCAGTTGGACGGTGCGCGCCAGAACCGGTCCACTTAAAATAATATTATTGACGTGGGCAAGGGTACCAGATTGTCTGTTCGTTTGTCGTTTCGATCGTCGACGCCTTGTCGTTTGTGGTTTTTAGAGGAAACGTTATGAGTGCTCTTGCGTACGAAATGATTGAGATTCACATGACGTATAAGGAAAACAAAGTTCTGGTCAGTAAATGAGACATGTGTCTTCCATGTAAAATCACAAAAAAATCTGTTTTCAATAATATAATTAGTCATGCATTATTTTTGATGTTCGCCTTTCTTTTATCTTTTCGTGTTGATGGCCGCTGTTAGCCCGAGGGCTTTTACAGTTTCACCGGGTTGAGAGGTGGCCGAGCGCTTATGGCGTTCAGTCGAGTCCTTTATTAGTGGGTAACCAGGACAAGGGCGCTCGAGAGGGAGCCTCGGCTTGAACCGTTACCAAATGTCTAGGCGTATTGTATGTATGACCCGTGACTTTAACACTGCATCTGATCTCTGATCTTATTCCATGCATTACGTAGGACTAGAAAAGGAGACGCCCGTAAACCTTAATATTACAAGTCGTTGTCAGATTGTAAAATAAGAGGGTTTGTTCTCCGAATTGCGCTTGGTAATTTGCTTACCCAAACCTATCCAAGTATATCACATTTTTTGTATTTCTTGTTAAACGTTAGTTTATGTTTTAACAAGAAAGATAATAATTTAACTTTAATAAACGAATCGAAATCAGAGCAACAAATTTTTCGTTCACAAATTATATGTTTAATACGTCACAGAAGTCGCTGCAAACTTATTGTTGTTTTTTTTTATAGAATACGTGGCAAACTAGCGCGCAGCCAACCCAATGGTAAGTGATCAATGCCGGTCATGAACATCCGCAACACCAGAGGCCGTTATGGAAGGTGTAGGCCCTTTTCTTGAAGGTCCCTAAGTCGTATTGCTGCGTACTATTGATATTTGCTACTAATATGAAACCTTTTTGTTTAACTTTACAATTATGTTATGGTCCCTCGGTGCTATTTAATTATAATGATCATATGCTAACAATATGTCTGAGATTTAAACTTTATTTAAAAACTTACGTAGTTTCCAAAGAATACCAGTTCAACGCTTTTAAGTGATAGAGCTACACTGCTGTTTGTTTCTAGCTGCACAATGAATGGGACAGCTCGAACGGGAAGAATACCAGCGTAAAGTAGCACCATAATGCTTTTTTGTTTCGTCTGGTGAGTGCGGGGATCCGGAGACCTTTATTACTGGTGACGAGGCATTCTATCTCAGTCCTCAAGGGTGACAGCGCATCTGCATTATGATTCCCTGTCAAGGATGAACGTAGATGTTATGGACCGCAGGAATTACTTGCCATCAAGTGAACTGTGTGCTCGTTTGTTACTCTTAATGTAATAAAAAAAAACTGTGTTTCGTATGGTACGAAAAAAAAACAAAGATACAATAACTGATAAGTAGTGCTGAATCTTTGTCCACAGTGGTTATATCACATTTGCATCTTTCATTCCTTATCGAAGATGGAGTTTGGTATCATACGCTGCAAAACTCACCATCGGGTGAACTGGCACTTTTGCCATCATTTTTATATAAAAATCTGTATTCATCCTAAAATATAATATATAAGTATATCGTAAAGTTATACGTAATCAATGATATTTTTTGTAAACTTTACGGCTAAATCAATAAGAAGCCATACCACAAAGCCGTGGTAGTTTAGTTATACGATTACACCACGCTTTGTGTGTAGGTGGTACATATACACCGTCGTAAACATTTAACACCAAGGAGGTTCAATCTGTTATTCCGACTAGTCTATGACGGAGTATGCTTATGTGCTAAATAAGCTCTTATTAAATACAATTATAGTATCTACTATTTTTATTTACACTCTAAAATCTCTTCTGGATTAATCTCCGAGGATATTTCTTGAATCACTACAAGAAATCGCTTTTCACCTCCAGTTTTTGTATACGAAGCTACTAATTTTAAATATTTTGAAATATATAATATTATTTGACAACGGATTAAATACTTCGACTTGCACAGTTTTGACAAAACGGCTTTGATTTATATTTTGTAATTTATCATTATTTATTAAATCCGTCATGAATGAACAAATTTCCTTTATAGCATTACTAATATTCCGGTTAACGACTCCGACTGAGCTGAAAATGCTTGTGCTAGGAGATGGTTGACAACAATAGTCGAATGGTGGATTCGAACCTACGACCTTAAGTTTCACAGACCGTACCCTAAAACATTAGGCTACTGACGCTTCTTCGATTCGATACTTTGACTTCTTTCGATTAATCTACAAATAGCGGTTAGAGCTATGAATATGGTTGAAGCAATCTCTTTATATTCATTGTCATAAATTTTATACCATACCATACCATTCCATCTCAATCTTAAAGGGTAACAACGCATTTGCATTTTGATTCCTTGTCAAGGATGAATGTAGATGTCATGGGCCAAAGGAATCACTTAACATCAGGTGAACTGTGTGCTCGTTTGTAACTCTTAATGTAAAAAAAAAAAAAAAAAAAAAAACGATTCTGTACCACATGCCATTGCATCTGATTCCATTCACTTCCCGCAAACTTGCATAGAGGTCCACATTCCATCTAGTGTGGGGTCGTGCTACGATGGCCAACACGAGGTTGACACTACAGAACCTTTCTTCCCCATTGGTTGAAAGAACTATATGGACAGCCCATTGTCACATTAGCTTATTGACCCCACGTTCCTCCTCCTACGTCAACACTTTTTTTACTCGATGACGCAGAGAAACTGCATAGCACTCTCCATAGCTCGCTGACTTTAAGATTTCTCATATAGCCAGTAAAGGACCACGTCAGCATTGAGGTATATATAACATTATTTTATATAAAAATCTGTATTCATCCTAAAATATAATATATAAGTATATCGTAAAGTTATACGTAATCAATGATATTTTTGTAAACTTTACGGCTAAATCAATAGAAGCCATACCACAAAGCCGTGGTAGTTTAGTTATACGATTACACCACGCTTTGTGTGTAGGTGGTACATATACACCGTCGTAAACATTTAACACCAAGGAGGTTCAATCTGTTATTCCGACTAGTCTATGACGGAGTATGCTTATGTGCTAAATAAGCTCTTATTAAATACAATTATAGTATCTACTATTTTTATTTACACTCTAAAATCTCTTCTGGATATCACAATAAATCTCCGAAGATATTTCTTGAATCACTACAAGAAATCGCTTTTCACTTCCAGTTTTTGTATACGAAGCTACTAATTTTAAATATTTTGAAATATATAATATTATTTGACAACGGATTAAATACTTCGACTTGCACAGTTTTAACAAAACGGCTTTGATTTATATTTTGTAATTTATCATTATTTATTAAATTCGTCATGAATGAACAAATTTCCTTTATAGCATTACTAATATTCCGGTTAACGACTCCGACTGAGCTGAAAATGCTTGTGCTAGGAGATGGTTGACAACAATAGTCGAATGGTGGATTCGAACCTACGACCTTAAGTTTCACAGACCGTACCCTAAAACATTAGGCTACTGACGCTTCTTCGATTCGATACTTTGACTTCTTTCGATTAATCTACAAATAGCGGTTAGAGCTATGAATATGGTTGAAGCAATCTCTTTATATTCATTGTCATAAATTTTATACCATACCATACCATTCCATCTCAATCTTAAAGGGTAACAACGCATTTGCATTTTGATTCCTTGTCAAGGATGAATGTAGATGTCATGGGCCAAAGGAATCACTTAACATCAGGTGAACTGTGTGCTCGTTTGTAACTCTTAATGTAATAAAAAAAAAACTGTGTTTCGTATGGTACGAAAAAAAAACAAAGATACAATAACTGATAAGTAGTGCTG
The DNA here is from genome assembly GCA_029286865.1 of Teinopalpus imperialis. Classification (NCBI taxonomy): domain Eukaryota; kingdom Metazoa; phylum Arthropoda; class Insecta; order Lepidoptera; family Papilionidae; genus Teinopalpus; species Teinopalpus imperialis. The sequence continues at coordinate 7,311,085 of JAGSMU010000036.1, read as the reverse complement.
AATCTTTGTCCACAGTGGTTATATCACATTTGCATCTTTCATTCCTTATCGAAGATGAAGTTTGGTATCATATGTTGCAAAACTCACCATCGGGTGAACTGGCACTTTTGCCATCATTTTTATATAAAAATCTGTATTCATCCTAAAATATAATATATAAGTATATCGTAAAGTTATACGTAATCAATGATATTTTTTGTAAACTTTACGGCTAAATCAATAAGAAGCCATACCACAAAGCCGTGGTAGTTTAGTTATACGATTACACCACGCTTTGTGTGTAGGTGGTACATATACACCGTCGTAAACATTTAACACCAAGGAGGTTCAATCTGTTATTCCGACTAGTCTATGACGGAGTATGCTTATGTGCTAAATAAGCTCTTATTAAATACAATTATAGTATCTACTATTTTTATTTACACTCTAAAATCTCTTCTGGATATCACAATAAATCTCCGAGGATATTTCTTGAATCACTACAAGAAATCGCTTTTCACCTCCAGTTTTGTATACGAAGCTACTAATTTTAAATATTTTGAAATATATAATATTATTTGACAACGGATTAAATACTTCGACTTGCACAGTTTTGACAAAACGGCTTTGATTTATATTTTGTAATTTATCATTATTTATTAAATCCGTCATGAATGAACAAATTTCCTTTATAGCATTACTAATATTCCGGTTAACGACTCCGACTGAGCTGAAAATGCTTGTGCTAGGAGATGGTTGACAACAATAGTCGAATGGTGGATTCGAACCTACGACCTTAAGTTTCGCAGACCGTACCCTAAAACATTAGGCTACTGACGCTTCTTCGATTCGATACTTTGACTTCTTTCGATTAATCTACAAATAGCGGTTAGAGCTATGAATATGGTTGAAGCAATCTCTTTATATTCATTGTCAAAAATTTTATACCATACCATACCATTCCATCTCAATCTTAAAGGGTGACAACGCATTTGTATTTTGATTCCTTGTCAAGGATGAATGTAGATGTCATGGGCCTCACACACAGGAATCACTTAACATCAGGTGAACTGTGTGCTCGTTTGTAACTCTTAATGTAAAAAAAAAAAACGATTCTGTACCACATGCCATTGCATCTGATTCCATTCACTTCCCGCAAACTTGCATAGAGGTCCACATTCCATCTAGTGTGGGGTCGTGCTACGATGGCCAACACGAGGTTGACACTACAGAACCTTTCTTCCCCATTGGTTGAAAGAACTATATGGACAGCCCATTGTCACATTAGCTTATTGACCCCACGTTCCTCCTCCTACGTCAACACTTTTTTTACTCGATGACGCAGAGAAACTGCATAGCACTCTCCATAGCTCGCTGACTTTAAGATTTCTCATATAGCCAGTGAAGGACCACGTCAGCATTGAGGTATATATAACATTATTTTATATAAATCTAACGCATTAAATATTTTGTTTTATAAAGAATTTATTAATTAGAAGCTATACTGCCCCGGCTTTAAAAGTCGCTATTTGAATCGGTGCCAATGTTAGCCAACAACGACGAGGAAAAAATAGATATGTCAAATGTTATATAACTGATACTGCGTCAACAAAATTTGAAATTGCGTACATGACAAATTTAATGCGTTCTTTTTCTAATTTGAAACCATAACCATCAATGATTAGTTTATTCGTATCAAAGAGTAATATTTTATTTTTAAAAAAAATATGTCATATACATTTGACATCTGTTCGGAAATGTTTAGTGAAAAAGTGCATGACTGACCAGATAATTATGACAATGGTGTTAGGTGTGTAGGTGTTGAATGTTTTCGTTCCAAATTTAAATGAAAGTATAAAAACTTCTTTATGATTTTTTTTTACTTTGATAATTATTTTCAATTGAATAAGACCACATAAACTTCGATATTGAATGTTGAGCTATTACAATGCTAGGTTTTTGGGAAATTATGCTTTTATTTCCTTTTTCCTTATTTTTTTTTTATTTGTATGCTATCCCTACTTCCATCAATGTCACATCTAAACCAGCTTTGATATGATGATCTTTTGTCATGTATTTAGTATTTTCATCTATTTTTAAACACGTAAGGCGGAAAGCTATTCATAAATTACCAAAGATTTCTTTTACACGAAATGTATGTCGTACCCATACGATATAGATATATCTATAAGAAACTCTACAGATGTTTATTAAATTATAAATACAACAATAAAACAAATAATTTTTCTTAAATCAATTTTAATCTTTATAACTAGAAGGTTAATTTGTTTTATTATCATTAAAGTTTCTTTTTTCCTTTTTTAGGTTTTAAAGTGACAGGGTATGGTATTTCCGATAACTTAATTACAGTTTATTTAATAAACCTGTTTTATCGCGTTCCAATATGTAACCATAATGCTTGGTTTTTCGTTGATTATAGAGGGATAAACATCAAGCCTGTGCTACTGACCTCCTTGCGGAAGGCACTCCAGCCGGATGGTGTGCTAGTGAGACTGGTCGGGTGACTTCTTCGCGCAGACGCTTCTTACCGCGACCACGACATTGAACCGCCATACGCGATCGGGCAATGCACTGTGTCGCAGGCTCTTTGTTTATATTGAGATTGAATCCTTCGTGATTGTAAACGGTCGAACTTTCCTCGCACGCTACTTAATTATCTATCTAACGTGCTTTAACCTTATATACTTTTTGTGTATGTAGTACGTAATTGCACTAAGCGTCAGTTTATTTTACCATGGTGTGTGCTACATAGTTGCACAAAGGCCTTTCTGTATTTCATTTTAAATCTACACCTTGTGTAATTTAATCGAAGAATATTTTTTGGTTAAGTTATTTTTAGACAATCGTTATAATGTTGAATCAGTATTTAACACTTAATTTATACAGTCATATTTTACAAAAAGGACTTTCGTAAAAAGTATTCATTTTGTTGTTAAATAAGCAACATAAATATTCAAATAAGCTGCAATAATATTTTTTGAATACCAGCTTCTTGTAAAAACTACTATTTAATTTAACTAGTTACCTTTTGTCTGGTTAATATTGTTACTTTATAATTTATGCACCTATAAAGCAGAATTTTGATGACGAAATGTCAATTTTAATTATTATCCAACGAAGTAGTTTAAATATTCTTTTAGCTTTCGTAACACGTTAATGACATTCCACCTGGGTCGAGTCTTTGGAGTGCGTCAGCGTATTCGTCATAACATTTAAGACAAATACATCTTACATTGACACATGAGGCTGATTCCACTAGATTTCCTGAAATATGGGTTCTGCTGTGACGCAAAGACGGACGCCCGCGCTTTCAGCGGCGCCTGCGTCGGACCCATTTTAGGACATGACTAACGGAAATTCGACTCCTCTGTCTGACCCGCTCACTCCCGTGGGATGCGACGTGCTCCCATCTCGCTCACTCTTAAAGCTCCAAGAAATCTTTTAATAGTGTCCACGGCCGCGATCTACTTTCAACTAGCGGCGGGAAATGTGCAATATCGATTTTAAATTGTCGGGAACTTGTGCTATGTAGAATTAAAAAATAAACCAAGATGTGAAGGAATTAAGAATATTATAACGACGAAATAAATATGTAAAAGAATTAATGTATACTTAATTATTCATTCACTTAGAGTAACATTATTATTATCCATTTAATTTAATTAAGTAATTTATAAACTATAAATTTATAAAATGTTATTGATGCATGTAATGTTTTAACTAAAAGTACACGAACATTTATAGAATGTAGTTAAATAAACTGTATTACTCAAAACACTGCAAAAAATGTTTAGAAACGTGAGTCACGACAACGATATGGTTAATATTGCTTTAATTTTTATCGCGAATTTGCATGCGAAATTCGTGTAGCGCTCGAAGTACTCGTTTGTCTACCCATTATTTAGTTTGTCAACTTTGCGAACAAACTGACCTTTTTCTGTTGTTTCTCCCATGCCGGGTCTAGTAGACCCTCACGCTCCCACTCCTCCTCCTGTTCCATGTACCCATCCCCGTACACCCCGTCATAGTTATTTGTTATCACCCCGTTGTCCATCATCATGGTCACCGCACTGACCGTCGAATTCGATGTTCGTTCGAGCCTATGACCGCGAACTCGTGTGTGTTAGTTCGCACCGCGCACTGCAACAAGCAGCCGGCCACACGCCCGCTGCAAGAAGACTGGCGCGGAAGCGCTCCCAGCGGCAGCGTGTGGAACTTTTCAAGCCTTGCGTTCCGTTAAACGTTTCTAACTGTCACATGTCAGGGTATGGGGAAAACATAATTTTTATCTGTGTTAACTGTATAGTCTTATTATGTATTATATATTATATTCACTTGCTGTGTTGCAGGATACAATTTTTTTATGGAAAATCTACTTCTTATTTGAGGCTTCTGCACTCTACCGTCATTTTGTCCTTTTGCAGCAAGTAACTTATTATTTTAGCTTTGTATTAGATTCATGTAAAAGTATCTACAATATACTAATAATTCTAAGTAAATATTACGCATATATAAGATTGATTTTAAGATCATTTATGAATTCGTATAGTTCTGCGGTTCGACTTCATTCTTTGGAATTTGTTTACAACGTACATAAAAGGCAATTTTAATGAAAAATAACTTGTCGTCACTCGAATCTTTACTCGAAATATATCTTTAATGAGAATTCTCTTCGTTATTCGTAAGCTTTTATAATAGGAAAAAAAAGCTGCGAAGTAAGTTTCTATAAAAAATAAAAGAAACCTTGAATAAAAATAATACTTTCATTTAATGTTATTTCTTTTTATTACATCTGGGTGCTATTCTGAGTTTCATTTAAATAGGTTAATAATTCCAAGAAAAGAATTTATCATTCGTATTTTTCTTAAGGCAGATACAGAGAAACTATGTAACGTGAAAACGGACTCAAACAATCTCACGAAAGGGGACGCAGAAGATCTGGCAAAGTGGAGGAGACTCAGTCGTAAAGCGGACGTTGGTAGTAAGCCGGGAAATCGCTAGGCAGAAGAAGAAGATACAGATAAATTATATACGGAATTCATAGTTATGTATTATATTATATATATTTCTTTTTAATATAAGGGGGTACAAACGATCACGTGATAGTGAGTGATGTAGACATCACTTACTATCACGTAATCGTTTCTTAACGAGATTCAAAATGTACATGTGTTGTGTATATACAATGTGTATGCACACCAGAGGACTGAGAAGGAATGCCTGTTCCTGAATAAAATGAGTTTTATTATCTCTATTTCACGCTTGTATTCTGTGAGAGCGTGACCGTTCCTTGAACGAGCCTACCCGTTCATGTGTAATGTATATTTTTAAAATACATATAAAATACCCGTAAATGTGTATTTTTAAAATTATTTCTGTAAAAACATTGTGAATATTTCATAGTTCATTTCTATGTATAACGCAACGCAATGAACGAGCCTACCAGTTCATGTGTAATATACCCGTTCATGTTAATACATATGTATTAGACTTAATAAAATTAGACTTAATTATATATTTTTAAAATTATTTCTGTAAAAACATTGTGAATATTTCATAGTTCATTTCTATGTATAACGCAATCTAGTGAGATCTACATTTACATGATTGATTAACACATTTATTCCAAATTATTTATACAGTGTCACGCATTTACATACATATTATATATTTATTATACACATAATATTTCCTCGGATGGAGATGAAATCCAGAACCTGCACCATAACAGCCAGTTCCACTCCGACCATTATACTACGCGGTGCAAATTCAGAACCCTTTATTTGTTATAATTTTTTTACTTTTTTTTTTTTTTTTAATTCACTACGTTTCCCGGTAGTACTCAAGTGAAATTTAAGTAGTAAACATAATATTATATGAAAATTTGTACCTATTTTTGCATATTTTTAGAAACCAGAACTAATATAGACTAGTTAAAATATTGTCTTTTATTCCGAATTAGGAGAGAAACATAAATGACAGTTTTACTCGCACAAGCTATATCAGTTTGTAAAAGGAAGCAAAGATCCTGCTATATTGCAAGTCTCTTGCTGGCTACATGATTGAAGAATAAGAACAAGTCCTTCTATTCTATTCAAGATCCTCTATATATTGTTTACAGTAGCCTTAATGTTTGTTACATTATTTTTATCTCGGACTATGGCCAGGAATAAAAGACTGGGTGCATGCAGTGTAATGGCTCCTCGAAATAAATTTCATAATATGCGATCTACCTGAGTTCGATTCGATAAAATTGTTAGACGATGGATATTAAAGTGCTGATTTGCACTCACTCACTCCATAGTCAAAATCTATGTTCAATAGACAAATGCATGTTTTTTCTTATCTCTGTTACGTGTGGAAAATTAAACAACCATAAAAATACACAAAAAATTTATTCACCACATAAAGTTTCATTGAATAATAATCTTGCTTACGCAAAATAACAGTTACATTTTATAATATTATGTTTTATTTTGAAGATTTCACATTTAACATTCTTATAGCAACATACACGATCACAGGAAGGTTTAAATTTCGGAATAGAAAATTTATTTAACCATTAAAGAGCGGCAATTATTTGGTGTTACTACACATTTAACCTAACAGAAATACATATATGAGTATTGCACACAACAACTGAAAGGTATCTACTAGATTCTCATGCAATACAGATACACGGCGGTGATTTGATAGTCTCTGAATATTGGGCTTTAAATGGGTTCCTTAATTGTTAGTGGCATATAATTTCAAGCTTTGAGCAAATATTAAAACTATTTTTTTTAAAACCATAGACAACAATAGAATGTTTCTCTTCTATAATAAATTTTCACAAGTATAAAACTTTACAGACAATTTAACTTCTCATTTTATTTCATTTTGCAGAAATTTAGAAACGTTAGGCTAAATATTTATTTTAACATCTATTTAAACAGTTCATTAAGATTGTGACCCGCACCACATATTTAAGTATATATAATATATATTTAGAAAGTACCTACATTTATATATTTTAAAAATGCTAGTTGTTTTGCTCGTTGAAATATAGTCTATTTCATAAAAACTTAGTACATAAAGCAATGCATTAAGAAATTTATAAGTAAAAAGGTATATGGACTTGATATGAATAATATTATACAATATATTAGCGGGTATAAAAGTAGAAATTTATAATAACTGAGGAAGAGACAAATGAACTGCTAAATAATATTTTACTTCATCCATAAAACCATATTATTGAATGAAACACATGATTCATGTGATCTTATACTTTATATAGGCTTAATATTTATTATTTTGTGCTTAAACTAACAAACATAAATTGACAAAATAATAACATAAATAAACAATCAAATAGAGTGGGATGTACAATGTAATTATAGCAGGAGTTTATATATTGAAAAAATTATTTGTTTTTAGGCAACATACATTACATTTTACATTAGCTGAAATATAAAAGAAAGAGAAAAACTATTAAGTTTTTTATATTTAAGTTTATATAACGGGAAAGAATAGGTTTGCTCCAGCATTTTGTAGGTTAGAACAGACAGATAAAGCACAGGAAAATGTTGTGAGATTATCTGGACAGTAAATATGTTGAAGATATAGTAATATATAAAACATCATCATTATGAAGAACCTACTATGAAACAGCTTCGCAAACAAGATTCACTAAGAGTACATTTTATTCTTACAAATAAATGCCCTAAATAAATTTTACGTCATACACATTTTTTTCATTTTTTATAACTTTTTTTTAGTTTTTTGAAACATTAATATTTTTTTAAGTTATATGGTTAATTTATTTTATATAACTAACATTTAGAAATCGCTTAGAACAGCTGTAGTCAGTCGCTTGATTGAAAACTTTGTCTTATTTTTGGTATCCCGGGGCTATTTTAAATATCGAGCATTTTCTTTAAACATCAAACAATAATTGTACATACATATTATTGTGAACCAAACAAATAAAAAAATAGCATTTTAAAAAAAAAAAAAAAATTTTGTTATTTAATTAATATTTTATAAATACGTGTATATAATGATTTTTTCTTATATCCCCTATATTATATGTAGGTTTTTTTAAAGAAACGCCTGATAAAATCCTTGTTTACGAGATTTCAGTTAATAATGATCAGGTTACTCATCGTTTTTCTCACTGTTGGATCACAAAAAGGGAACTAACTATACATTAGTTTCCTGCATTATTAGTAAGTAACATTTAGGTATAAAGTGCTACAGGTTAGGTTTGTAGGTATAATAATCGCCAGACTAAGTACACATTATCAAATTTTTGGTACCAAAAATAGAGATGATTATACTGAATACGTCTAGCTAGATGTAAAAAATATATAGGTATTCATGAACAACAACAAGGATAAGGTATCCGAGAAGTATATAATTTTTTCTCGCACCTGTACTTAAGTACATATATAACAATAATACTTTTAGAAGGCTTCAACATACTGTAACTTATGGAGAACCCAATCGGATCTTTCTTCATAATCTATCTAATACCAATTTATCTCACAATTTCATGTTTAAATGCCGTAGTCAAAACTTTCGAACTCGGAGAACCTAGAATCTTGTTTCTGGAGACGCTGTTGACATGCCTCTATGTAGCTGTCCTGGATTCTGTACATCCCTGAATTCGCCTGGTACATCAATGTCTCCAAAATGCGCTCGTTCTTTATCGCCTTCGACGGGAGTACTACTTTAATTAATTCCTGTGGTGAAATCCTATAGAGCTTAAGATCTCTAGCTAACCTCTCCATGATGGTTTTAAATTCATTTTTGGCGTCAGTCTTATTAGCAGATTTTGATTTGATTTTGTTCCTAGCCCAGCTCAGCATAGCTTCAAACTTCCTCACTTCTGGCACCTCGAGGTTCCGGCACATGATCATCTGTACCATGGATTCCGATAGATTGAGGAATTCGGACGTTTGGAACAAAGCATAAGCTCTCTGTTCAATAAAAGCCAGAATCATGTTGACCAATTCCGATGCCGATGTATAACGCCAATAATAATTCTCCAAAGATATCAACATCGTACAAACCTAAAAAAATGTCACATACTAATGAGATTGCCTATATGTTTCATGATGAAGTTTATTCCCTACTATTCCACTACTCGCCAACTGTAAGGACAGTCCTCGTGTAATTCAGATATTACCAACCACCTTGCGAAGATCGTCGTTCCTGTTAGTCTGAGGATATCTTTCTTTTGGCGACAAATATGGTGTAGTCATTGAGCTATGACTTAAATTGTCGTATATATATATATATATATATATATATATATATATATATATATATATATATATATTTATACGTATATATATTTAAACCTACTTGTGGAAAATTCTTTTTCCACAAGTAGTTTTAAATATATATAAAGTTTATATATAGTAATGTTGATTAAAATATATTTTGGCTGTTTTCGTTAAAATTTAAGAGAAAATTTACAATAATTTAAAAAGTTACATACCACTTCTATTCTTAGAAATTGTTTTGCGTGATGGAAGCAAGCTTGCAGAAGTTCTGGCAAGTCATAATGTTCAGCTGCACAGATAAGTCCCGGTATAGAAGCGCAAGTGAGGGGACAACTGCCAGTGTGTAGGTAGTCCAACAATATGCGGAATGTTTCAGGATCAAATTCTATTATTGAGAACTGTAAAAGGAAACGAAACACTATTACCATTATGTAACGTAACTAAAATATTAAATCTAACATTCATTTGTTCATATCAAGGTTATAAACGCTTGTTCCTTTATATAAACAAACATTTCAAGAGATTGTAACTCTCTTGCGGACTATGGCGTCCATATTTATCCTCGATGAGGAATCTTAAAGCAAATGCTTAGTGACCCCTTAAGAATAACATGGCAACACGTGTAATAAGAATTCCGGTTACTTGTTTTCAACAAAAACACTATACTGAGTTGCAAATGTAACATTGGAATTTTTCGTGGTCATTGAACAGTAGAGTTATAGCAAGTTAGTACATCAATGGACTGCGGAAAGCATTTATGAACGTTATATTACTTTTTTACTGCAACAAGTTCCTAAGTTTTCTATATATCAAATTAGTTTTTACAAATCTGATCAAGTTTTTGGTCTATGTTTTAGGGGTGAATCTAACACTAGCTTTGCCTGGAAGTATAATGAGATATTTCACTAAAATAAACATTATATTTTTGTACGATTTCGATCATGGTGATATCTTCTGGTTATTGCCATATGAATTCATTTGCTTAGGATATATTACCGGATCCGTGAGCATTTGTAAATCACTCGTCATCGCTTTCATAATCCAATATAAATCATGTGCAATAAGACCCTAGGCAAGGTGGGGAGATGGTTCACGATAATAGTAGAATGACAGATACGAGCCTACGAGACTAAGTTTGGCGGACCATACACTAAACCATTAGGCTATTGACAGACAGTGGCATGGGACATATGTACAACGCATCTATACACGAAAATCAACAATATTTTCCTTGGCTGGAAATGGAACCCCGTATCCGCGATGCAGCAGGCACGTATTCCAATCTAGATATGTAGTAGGACGGCGAAAATGGAAACTGATAATGTTAGTAGTACAATATCGCCTTATGTGGGGAAAATATTACCTCAGTCTGTGCAAGCTTGGCGCGGTCAACTTTTTGCGCGTCAGCGCATACCGATAGTCTTGGCACCGCTAGCGCTGCATTCTTTTCTTTCTCTTTGTCCTTATTTTCTTTATCTGAAAATATAGGCAGCGATTAAACAGCGATTACTCGGGTAAATTACTTTGTTTGTGAGCAAATTTTATTTAATTTAAATTTTAAATCCTGTTTTATCGCGTATTTGACGGTGAAGTCACATAAAATTGTATTTTTAAGAAGTTCGAAAAGAATATGTTTTGAAGACACGTGAAGTCCAATATGTAGCGGGCTATGCTTCAATATAGAAGTTAGTATACACAAGTTTTTAAAATTGTCCAAAAACCAACTCTTTTTAGGTAACTTGTATAGGATTTAGTCAAGTAAAATTATAAAATATTATAATAATGATATGTATCTTGCCAGTTTACACCTTTTGGTAACAATCAGATAATTACCGTAGTCAAAATAAAAGAACAATATCCCTACAATATGTAAATATATTAACGATAAGGTCACTTTTCATATGACGGCCAAACAGGAGTTCGGTGTCACCACGTTTAGTTCTTTTGGTAAACCGATTTGTTTTAGAGCACCATTCCGGTAGATGGCGCAGATGTCAAATGTCCACGTATCCATATGCAATCTATTATTATTATAAATTTTAATGTCCGTTTTTTAATATGTTATAAAAACACCTAACGGTGACAAAATATGTTTAGTAGCATTTACGAGTAGTTAGCATGATTTTTAAAACACAGTGGCAATTACGTCCGTAGAGCCAACCCATTCTTGCTGTAGCTAGGAAGGATAGGAAGAAAAGGATTTTCAATGACAACTAGCAAACTAAGAGATTTGTTCCTTATTCAAGTTAGTATAACAATACTATATAGACGATTTGATCCTATTTGTTGGTCTTATTCGGGGTGATTCTACTATGTCTATTGTATATTTCTATTACGGTTAAGCCGTTAATTTAGATCCATTAAGTATTATACATGCATATACAAGAAAAACGGCATATGACTATTACCAAATTTATCAAGGTATATCTTTAAAAGAGAAGTAAGAAAGTCAATAAAATGGTAAAAAATTCATTGCTATGGTATAAAATTATGTAACTGTCCATTTCAATGATATCAGTTGTTCTAGTTTGATGCAGACAAACGCTTTAATTGAAAAAGTTACTTAGGCTGAAAGTTTTAACTGTATAGATTTTTTTCTTGTGTTTGGTTATCATTGATATTTATATACATTGATAATTCGGAACTCGAAACATATGGCCAACACTCGGCCCACAGTCTGACTGTTGGCCATATGTTTTATTCAATCACTAAACTTAAAACTTATAATTATTTTAAACTATTTCTTAAGCGCATCACAAAAAAGACTAGGCCGTTAGTATACATATACAAAACCACAATGTTTCGAAAGAACGGTCATTATTGCATTCTTAATAAATACGTCAGCATAATAAAAATATACTGAAATACATTTATTGTATTACAAAATACCAACATGCGTGGGCAACAGTAAAAATGTAACTACTCGTTTTCGTCGCAACACCGTCATCGTTTCGCGCATCCTTCATCTGTTGCAATGGAACTTTGCCAGGTTTAAGAGTTGTTTTTCTTTAAAAATCTCTTAACACCGCTTCTATAGATAAGTGACCTTACTATAATTTAAATGAGAATCATTGAGACCTATTTACTTTTTATGTGACTGCTATGCGAATGCCCGTCGCATTTTGTTAACCGTTTTATTCGTCCAAACTTTGTTCCACGGTTTTTGAATGACAATGATTTTCAAGGGATTATTCTTGAATTAGTGACTGGCAGTTTGCCCACCGCTATCGACGTGGATTTGCGTTGGAAATGCTCTCGTGGGATAAGAGGAGTAACCGGTATAACGTTCCACCGGTCTACTTATCATCCACTAAAGTATAGCAGCATATTATGTGTGCTGGATTTTCGTTCTTATTGCCATGGCCTTAAAATTAGCTAAAACTAGTTAGCATAAACTACTTACTGGAACAATCCTGTGAGCTGGCCCACTTTTTCTTATCATCAGCGTTAAGTTGTGAGTGTTGTTTGCGAATAGAACGACCCCAGCCGGCCGTGATCGTGCCGAGGCGGGAGAACGCGCGTTTCACCATCGGTGAACTTGGCACGCTTTTGGTCTAGAAATATATTATGTGTTATTAATATTTATTGTGCTTTTTCACGTTTTTTTTATGATAAACAAATACGAAGTCCTTAAACTAGCTTTATGATTCTATCATGAAGTAAAGAATTATTTGAATTAGGCTTGAAAATTAAAAAATCAATAATAACCCTGTATTTATTTAAATCTAGAATAAAAGAAGAGATAGAAGAAATATTGAATAATTACTATTATTTAAAAAATAATAATTTTTTTTTATTTCCTCTTTTTATAAGTATTAATATGCAATTAAATGATTAAAATGTCAATAGTTTATTCTAAATTCGTAATCAATTTATCGCAACATATTTTTATTTATACATTTCGTTTGGTATGAAATCGTGTGTAAGACAACGTACGAAAACGTAAATAAGGAAAAAAACATAAGTCAAATATAACTGGGCGTGACGAATCGCATGCGCGATTAAAAGGATACGTACGTAACGCAAAGCTAATAAAATCTTTTTTTGGCCATATTAGCTTAGCGTGCTTAAGTATTAAGCATCTGGCTTTTTTTTAACATTTCAGTTACGCTAACTCTTCCATAAAGTATGGCAATGTTTTAAATCATTATTTTAAAACTGATTTTATATTTAAATTTATTATTGGACATGTATTAAAACTAAATAAAAAAAGTTTATGATTTGACTTTTGTTTTAAGAATAAAAAAAAAGAAAACCGTGTTGTCTAACAAATATTTTTAATGGAATAACAACTATTTTAAAATAATATAATACTGCAATAATAAATGTACAAGTTCGGTTTTTAAACTATATTAATTTAATAAGTTCACACGCAAGGTCCTTGAAAACTACAACAATATTATTTTTTTTCCTAAAAATGATAAAATATGAAAATAGATTTGCTATTTATTGATTAAAAAAATTAAATTTTCTAACACAAACATTCATTGTGGATTAGTTGTTTCGGATATACTAGTATGTATATTCGAAACGACCAGTAATTTGTGCTCTCCTCCGACCAAACACACGGCCCGTAAGAATTTGCTATCAGACGTTTCAGAAGTATGTATTGATTTCTTTAGACTGTGGTTATATTTTGACTTTTCGGTGAATCATTAACACAGGAAATATGTGTGTGAACATTTAAAGTTACGGAGTGTAAGTTAACGTACATATATACTTCATAATTACCTCGGTGATTCAATGTCTGGGACTTGTAAGAAGTTGCTGCTTTTCTGTCGAGAGGGCGTCGGAGACAGCAGCGTAGGCGCCGGCCGTGCGAGCAGCTCGGCAACAGGCACTTGCGGTGAACCAAATCCTGTTTGGATACCGTATAACATCTCCTGGAATACACTGGAATAAAATATTTTAAAATGCTTGTAGTGTCACTGCTTCAATACGTCACATACGGAACACACAGGTTTTCTTTAGTTTTGAGATAATATTCAATATTTTTAGCATACATACTACTTATGGTTAAAATATAAATAAAAATATGTCGTTAATGGCAAGAAACAAATGCACAGTTCTTCATATGGTAAGCGATAACTGCGGTTTATAATCAACTCCAGAATAAGGATTCAAGATGAAGATGGCAAGGTTTTTTCGGTTATTCGGTCTTCGGTTCCCTACACTTATCGTACAAAATACGGCAGTGTCTGCTATTTTACACTAGCATTATGTGTGATCATAATTCTACGGGATGAATAACTGACGAACCGATGACGAGTGATTCTATTATTGTTAAGTTCTTCTGCCGAAAAACAATATATATCTGTGGTCATAGATCAGACAGTGAAAAGTACATTTTTACTTATTAATATAGGTATAATCGCCAAAAGTTGAAATATAAAAGTTATCATAATCTGATTAGTAATTAGTATTCAATACAACAGTAATATTTTGCATGTAGTTATCCTGATATGAAAAAATGAAAGAGCATTTTTGCGATTATACCTATATAATATATATAAATAAGTCATACAAAAATGTACTTATCATTGTCTGATCTATGACCACAGATATATTGCTTTATAACAACCGTCGGAAATAACGTTCGTAATTCATAGTCGCTTCAAAATCATTATGAAAGGTTTTCAGTTGTATTCTTTGTGATGACTTACCGACTTCTCACGCCCAATATAGCACGAACCCCAATAAACTTGGTCTTCTGCTTGGATTGCCCAACAAGGAATACCACATCGAAGAGCTGCGCGTTCTGCGCTATGTTCAGCTCGTTGTTTAAGAACACACGGGTAAAGTCTTTCGCCAGTTGATCGTAGTCTTCAAATTGATCTCTGACAGAGTCAAGGAGAGGAGAAGAGGGTCGCATGTGTCCTATTGGACGCCAAGATCCTGAAATTAAAAGAAAATTACTGATTTAACTATTTTAGTATTTTGTGCAATTTTTAATATAGCGCCTACCAACAACTCCCGACTCACTTGTACAAACTGCTACTACTAGGAATATTTTACAAGGCGCGAGCGCCGTTATGGAATATTGAAAATCTTGTTGATATTCAATAAAGTGTGTACTTTTTAAAATTAATTTTAAATAGTACAATACCGCACAAACAAAAAAAATCCAGAAAAGTAATTAACTTTTTGAACTTAACATTAACGGCTCATCGGTGACAACTAAGTTATTTGCTTACCTTACCAAGTTGCCTGATTTTTTAACTTTAGTGATTTTTTTTTGTGTATATAGTATATACTTATCATATTTCCACTATGTGATGCTGGATTCATTAATTATTTTTAGAAATTTATAATACTTTTAGGATATTTTCAGTATTATCTTATTTAAATTTGACAACACAACAAGATTTTCATCATGATTACTTATATTTACGAGCATATTGCGCGTTGAATAGTTTTACTTTGACGATGATGAAATTCTGATTTATCTTGATGGATTTTCACGTGGTTTAGTCGCGTGGAGGACTGTGAAATTTAATCTTATTAATCGCAGGATCAAAAACCGATGAGAGCTGGAGTAGCAGTGTCCTGTGTCCGATGAAGCTCTATGAGCCGCATAGGCTAGCAGCGTCAACATCAACAGAATCTAGGATAGCAGTGTCCGGACGCTCCCTTTTAATTTCACGGTACGCAAGCAAACCGAGTTGATCTTCGATGCGGGCACCAATGAAATTTTTACATGCAATTTTTGGCGCTGCACTCGTTATATAATTATTGTAGCGTCAATGGTTAAAGCCAAAAGGTTGAGGGTAGGGGTAGGGATCTGCAAAACTTAAGGTCCTAGGTTCGAATTTGCCATTAGACTATTGTCATGAACCATCTCCTAGCGCAAGCATTTTCAGTTTAGTTGGAGTGGTTAACTGGAATATTAGAATTGTTAATATTCTTTAAAAAAAAAATGGTAAAAAAGTATTTAATTAAGTTCGATGTTATGGCTTAGTCATTTTCCGTTTACGGCAAGTGTTTTAGAAACATTAAATACGCATGTCTCACACACCTCTCCTGTATGGTTTAGGTATTTGTCCGGTTTCAGCATGATTCTGCAAGTTAGCAACAATGTCTTCTAACATCTGACTCCTGGTCCTTTCCTGCATCCTCGCAAACTTCGGCGCGGAGTAGGATGCGCGTTCGCCGTTCACAATCTTCGTTAGCAGCCATTCCCTGTAAATTGCGAGATTTTTTTTTTAATTTTGTGTCACTTTAATATAAGATTATATTATTTACAGAGTCAGAATATATTTATAAAGCATTGAATAATTCTAAATAAGAATAAAATATATATTGCTTATGTTTTATTGAAACGGGTCTAACAATTTACATATCTACACTCGCCATCCATTACCTAGAAGAAATCAACATGAAGTAATATTGAAGACTAAGATGGAAACCTTCGAACCCTAATTGGGTGTACGGGTTCTCCGTCACTCATAATCCGAAACACCATGGCCATGCTGGTTATAAGTATACAAAGGGGAGTCTCCTAGATAGATGACCTAAATATTGCGATCGACCGACGATCTGCATAAAGCGGTGGGTAAGCAACTGCATGCTTGAGCTACCTCACGGACCTCTGTTCCGTGTGCCCTGTATTCGATGAAGCTGTAAGTTCCGCATAGGCTAACAGCATATACATCAAAAGAATCTAGACGAATGCTTGAACCTGAAGATTGAACGTTCATTGGAAGAGGTCTATGTCCAGTAGTAGACTACAGTCGGCTGATGATGATTTGAAGAAAATCTTTAGTGAAAGCTTTTAAATCACCATTGCTTGTCGATTCAATGGGTAGAGCAATTTATAACAACGTAATTGCTCTAATATGTACACAATCAAAATTAAATCGAAAACGTAAAATAAAAGAAAAGTCTAATAATAACATAATTTTAAACATATAATGGCTTAAACGTTTCGTTACTTAAAAAAAACCTAATTGATTTCACAGTAGAGTCTTTCATAAAATCAGATAATAACACAGACCTGAACATAGGGCCCTTGTCAAACACACTCTGCTCCCACAAATAGGGCTTGTAGGCACCGACCTCATCTCGAGTTACAACAGACACTTCATATCTCGTTGGCCGCCTCTTGATTTTGGCGGATACTCTGACTGCGTATAAAAAATATAAGCTATCAATAGAAGTGTTTGGAGTATCTATTTCCCACTTACTATTGTAGTATAAATTGTATCCAAAGAATTTATAATCCCAATCTTGTATGAATAATGAATATTTTGACGGCGATAAAAGGCGTTGTAAATGTTAAAAAAATTTAATGCTCATATCTAAAAAAAAATGTCCGCTAAAAAGTTTATAAGTTTACTGTTGATTACATAAATGTGCATTAATAACATAAGAAAAGAATATCCTCTTGGCAGTCGGGCAAAAAGAAACTAAGTATATGCAATCTTAATATGCAATTAAAAATAATTATTTTATTAACACCTATAACTATAACATGCTCTATTAAAAATAACGATAGTCAAAATCACGTCTCCTTACGACTCAAAATATGAAAAATACTGTTTAAAATTACCTTTTAGAAAAATATAATATTTCTTAATCTTAAAAATTAAATCAATTAAAAAGTTAAGACTAGTATGTTGTTATTAATAATAATAATCTTTTTTACGATGTTAGGAATGACAAACTAATACATAGTTCACCCAATGGTAAGTGGCTCCTGCAACTCATAACATCAACATTTATTCCCGATAATGCTATGTGTATTATCAGCGACGAGAACTAAGATTGAGTACCTCGTCATCAATAATAAGGTTTGTCTCTTTCAACATCCGAAAGATTATGTCTTTCGGATGTTGAAAGAGACAAACCTTTGTTATTATTTATTTATCTATAGACACGGACAACGGATGTTTGGATAAAGTTTTATTATGTATTATACGTGGGGTAAACTGAAAGTTTCTGGAACTGGCCACTTACAAAGACAAAATAAAAATGCAATTACGCCATTCGGAATGGAGACTTGGCGAAAAAAGTTAAGGAAAATAAGGGACTTTCACCGGCAGGAGAATGGTTGCTTCTTCGTTTGAAAAATAAAAGACAGTGACTGCAGATTGATACGTAAACAAGTTTGCCCAGAGTTCGCGAAAGGTGTCCCCGCAGCAATATCGTGTTTTATTACGATAACGCGTCCCCACATTCCGATAAGATAACAAATGCATATTTGAGGGCCTCAAATGAGGAACTAATGACGCATCGGCCATACAACCCGAACCTCTGACCTTGCAACTTGATTTTATTTCCAAATTAAAGATACGGCTTTGAGGTTTACAACTTACAACCCTGGAAGCAGCGATAAATGCATTCTACGAAACCGTTGAAGCCAATAAATAATGTGAGCAAAACCAAAAATAAAAAAGTATGTAAATATATCACAAATATCTGGTCGTTTTTATCAAAATCCAGAAACTTTCAGTATGACCTAAATACAGAAGTGTCGGCCTAGCTTCTTATCAAATAATGGGTGCGAAATACAATTGTGACCCACCTAATATAAAAGTGTGAAGGAAATGACTCTTGATACAAGCCGGCGAGAAAGCAGTGTTGTCGGCCTCGAGGAACACAACGCACACAATATCGTTACCGATGTGACGTTTCCTCTGCAACTTCTGAGGGTCATGTCGCTCATACGGCAGCAATGTAGACACATGAAACATTATTTCAATGCCCCTCCAGTTCGTGTATACTGAGTATAACCCAGTAAGGTCATGCACGGTGTCTAGGCCGCCTTTGTATTTGTCAAAGCCTGAAACATTGACGTTAATATTTTATATATCATTACTAATACTAGGTTGCCTGCGTAAAAAGGTTGGGTAAGTTTATGAAAGGCTGATGTGTAATTTACACTCGACTGATCCATTTTATTTATGAAAATGGCAGGCGGCATATGTGTCGTGTAAAATTTTCATTTTTAAAACTAACTTCCAACTATCCAAAAATACAGTAGTAGCATATTACATACAAATATTTTGACTCCTATTGTGATAGTTTTCTAATCATCTTGGACTTGGCTTTATTTTAAAATATATATTATTAGAAATAACTGAAAATTTACCTTTTAATCGAAATTTTTCTCCTAAAACCTGTAAAAATTCTTCAAACATCGGTGAGTTTTCGTTATTGTCCAGGATCTCCTCCTCCGTGTACTGATTTTCCTTCACGTAAATTACTCCGACTTTGAGTTCAGACTTTATGAAGACCTGAAAGTAAAAATTAAAACTGTGTACATCATTTACGTGGTAGCTAAGTGTTCGTTTATAACGTCATGATAAGCGACCAAACCGAGTCCAAGCCTCGCTGTGAATTTCGCCCAATGTGAAGTGAAATGAAATTGTTAATAGCAATTATAAGTCCTTATAAGCCGCGTGCTTAGCGGTGAAAGGAAATATCGGGAGGAAACCTGCAGTCTAAGAAAAAAAATATTTCGAAGTCATGTGTTGTCCCCCAATAAGCATTAGGGGCGGGTTGGTGGACTATTCTCCAACACCAAGAGTATATATATATATATATATATATATATATATATATATATATATATATATATATATATATATGTATATATAAGCTGTTACATCACTTTTTTTTACTTTTCTTACCTTATTTTCATTACTGTTAGGTTAAAATAAACTTAATCAAAATTCGTTTTTAAATATTTTTTAATAATTAAACTGTATTCTATATTCTATTATGGATATTAGTATAGTCATTATAAGATGATTCAGTCTATTCAAAACGAGTAGGGGCGTACTTCACGAAGCCTTGATATAAACCTTGATATGAACTGTAGAGAAACCTGCCTTGGGACATACCGCTTTCAAATATTTAAGGAAACATTTTCTTTTTTTAAATAATTGGTATTCCTGAAATGAAAAATATACTCTCCTTCTCTATATTATATATTAAATAAAGTATATTTTATATTTCCTTAAAATATCAGTATTTCAAGCATCAAAAATATTTTATTACATCGATAATGACTATACATTTTTCAAAACTGTTTGTTGCGGATAATAATAGACTGGAATAATTTCTTAGTGAATTACGGAGCAAGGAAGCAATCTATTTTCGTAGTGCTTCCTTAATCAATGTATACGAGTAACATGTACATTAAAATATCATAAGATTGTTGAACAGAGCGTGGTAATCTGTTGATAAAATCCGTATAATAATAAATATGTTCAAGCTAAGCATCGTGTCGGGTATCAATAAACAACTGTTTATCTTATTGTTAACTAAATTTAAGCAAAAAAAAATAACAAATGGAAATAATAAAAAAACGTTTACCTTAACAGGGTAAAATAACGTCATAACGCAATTGTGCTTCTTCTCGCGAGTGACAGAATATTACAAATAATTCCGACTCTCGTTTCTTTTACTACATTTAATTTACATTACATAGATGACCAGTCTGAATCTACATTACTTATTAAAGATGGATACGGGCGTGATAGGCCGCATGATAACTTATATTCAGAAAATCTGTGCGCTTGTTTGGCATTATGATTTTATATCCTTTCGCTTACCATACGAAAGAGAGTATTAGGCTCTTATTTTACAATCAGTGGATGCGGATTTCTCTCCTGGTCAATCGATTCAAGATAATTCAAAGTTTTATTCCTTATCTTAATAAAGTACAAGAAAACATTAAAATAAGGTACGGAAAATTACTAGAACCCTGGGATGTAAAAGAGTAAATCTTTATTTCAGACAGAGCAGACCACAGTAAATAT
Organism: Teinopalpus imperialis; assembly: GCA_029286865.1. Lineage (NCBI taxonomy): Eukaryota > Metazoa > Arthropoda > Insecta > Lepidoptera > Papilionidae > Teinopalpus > Teinopalpus imperialis. Next base: position 7,290,048 of record JAGSMU010000036.1, on the reverse strand, counting down.
ATCTAGTAAAAAGTTAATATATCATTAAATAAATAAGAATTAGATCTTTTTGATACAACAAATGATGGAACGATGGAATGCTATAAGTCTGTCATTAAATCAAAAATATGTTTTGCCTGGATTTTGTGGCGATCAATTAACTTTACATAATTAAATTACGTATTCCAGTAAACTGGATTTGGAATTTTACAGTAGTCACAAAAAAATTTCAATTTTATAAGATTGATCAATTTACACTAGCTGTTGAGAAAAATAAAATATACATTAAGTCTCTGAAAGAGAAGTAAGTGAAGAAAAAAATGAATAGAAGAGGAAAAAAGAAATAAAAAGGAATTTGTCCATTGAATACAGGATTTTCTAAGGACTTGTATTTAGAAATTAAGTATATAAAATTCTTGCATTAAAGCATTTTTACGAAAGTTAAAGTAACTTCTAAAAAAATATATATTTATTATATTAGAGTCAAGTACGCATATATGTGAATTGGATTTTAAAGACTATGGTTAGATCTAGTACATTAACATTTCACTATGCTTTTCGCGGGCTCACGGGATTTTAGTCGCTCATTATGTTTGCTATCTCAAACGTGAGATTCGCATTGTATATTGTCTCAAAAGAGCGATGAATTGTCACAACTTAAATATCATTCATTAATCGATTAAATTGAGATGAATTATAGATTGAAGTTGAGGTTAATTTTTACTGTAATTTCAAATTATTTGCGAATAACTTCTATGTAAAAAAAAAATAAGAAGAGATAGAGATAGATAAGGTTAATTAACATATTTCTGTTAATACATATATTCAATTTTCAATTTCTGAGGTACACATAAGTTAATAATTAACGCTTACAATACCCTTGTGGAGTAGCTAGAGTAAGTAAGTAAGTAGAGTAAGGGTTTGGGGTTTTTAAGCATATTTAAAGGTAAAGGGTAATAGAGATATACTACCCCCGCTTGTAGATAATACTTTGTTAGCTTGTTTGTAGTATTGTTTTCAATATTCTAGAACCCTTGCGTACCTACTATATGCTATTTTACTGTATGACTGGGCTTGCAAGCAGCAAAGTCTTTCTTTGTTTTCACCTAAGCGATAACTGTTATATAAAAACAATTCTTTATTTTTTATCAGTACAGCTGCACGTTCCTATTAAATTGCGCTATTCACCCTTAACTATAACTTATATTTATTAGTTAATTGTCGTCAGTTCCTCTACGTTTTTAATAGAGACGGACGTGGTAGAGCTACGTTGCTTTGCTACGTTTGTTTGTTTCTAGCTGCAGAATGATTGGATCAGTTCGACCCGGGTAGGATCACGCCCTCACAGAATACCAGCGCTAAATTGTAGCATAATGCTGCTGTGTGCTGCTGTGCGTCTGGTGAGTGCAGGGATCCTTTATTACTGGTGTCGAGGCATTTCATCTCAGTCCTCAAGGGTGACAACGCATCTGCATTATGATTCCTATGTCAATGATGAATGAAAAAGTCATGGGCCGCCGGAATAACTTGCCATCGTGTGATCTGTGTGGTCGTTTGTTACTCAATGTAATAAAATAATAGAAAAAAATGTCTTGAAGATAAAAGTCCCTTTATTGCCACGGCCCTTGTATAGTGATAATGGACACTTTTAGTTTACCACTGGTCTAATTCACTTAGATCGCTATATATATAAAATCCCCTACGATCTGTAAGCAAGTAATTTTTACGAGTTCCTCCAGCCAGCTGCGGAATACTTGTCATGCGAGTAATAGAGTAAGCAACTGACTAAATGACACGGAAAACTTATTACTGGAGATGACGTATTCCATCTTACACCTTGTGTGACAGAATATCTGTTTTATTATCCTTTACAAATTTTGTCACAGGCCGCAGTAATCACTATCAAGTCCACTGCTCGTTTGTCACACCATAATTTCATAAAAATAATATATATAATTCAGAAATATACAGCGCCGCCACGACATATAACTGGTCACGACATATAGTCTGGCCATAAATACTGTTACATAAAAACTTTTCTTTTTTTCAACTTTTTATTATTTTCAATTTTAAACACAAATTTGGTATATTATTTTAAAAACTTCTTTCGTTTTTGCGCCATTTCACATATTTTTTCGTGTTCATTATCAAATTACAATATGGAATGGGGTATTAAAGAAAATAGGATTGCAGTGATCGCCTTGCACAAAGTGGGTATGGAACCATCGGTCATATTCCAGACTTCGAAAGTTTGGTATCAGCCGTATGTTCGTATATCGTACTATTAACAGATACAACAACACTTCCTCTATCGAAGACCAGAAACGATCGGGGCGGCCGCGTGCTGTTAGAACAACAAACTGTTAACGCTGTTAAAGCCAGAATTCGTCGAAACCCCATTAGGAAGCAAAAAATCTTATCGCGAGAAATGAAGATTCCCGCTAGGACTCTGTAGCGTATTATAAAACAAGACATGAAGCTCGGTGCTTATCGTCGATATACAGGACATGCCCTAAAACAATCTTTACAATTAAAGAGAGTGGATCGATCAAAACGCCTTCTGTCGCGATACGCAGGTGAAAGGCACAGAAATATCCTCTATCTATTTACTGATGAAAAAAAATCCACGATTGAAGAACTACAATAAGCAATATGATAAAGTGTACGCTCACAGTTCCACACAAGCTTCTCAAGTGGTCGGAAAGGTACAACGTGGTCATCATTCTGCGTCAGTGATGGTTTGGTGGGACGTGTCTTACTCCTTTTTCACAATACTACATTTTTGTGAAAAAGGAGTGAAATCTTCAGCCAAAGGGTATCAAGATATAGTCTTGGATCATGTTGTGAAACCTCTCAGCAATACACTTTATAAAAATATACTTTCCAGCAGGATTCTGCACCTGGTCACAAGGCACGAACTACCCAAGCCTGGCTTGAAACCAACGTTCCGGACTTTATAAGTGCTGAAGATTGGCCCTCATCTAGCCCAGACCTCAACCCTTTAGACTTCAAATTATGGTTAGTTTTAGAGGACATGGCGTGCTCTAAACGACACGGCGACATCGAGTCGCTTAAAAAATGTTTTGAGCAAGCAGTGGCAAAATTTCCCTTGGAAACAGTGCGTATATCCATAGATTCGTGGCCAAACAGATTAAAGGCCTGTATAAAAGCCAAAGGGGCCGACTTTCCGATAGAATATTTTTTTATTTTTATAACTACACTAATACGACTAATTAATATGTAGGTATAAAATTTTATAATATTACATTACTTCATTATAAAAAAGCCGAACTAGGTATATTATAAAAATCTATATAAAAGCTGAATATAAAATATAAGAAATGACTTTTTATACATCATCATTCAGGAACATTTTACATAAATATAAATATGAAACGTTAATCAGTTAGTTTAATAAGAGTGATCTTTTTTGCGCGTACATTTAATAATTTAAAAATTCGCAGTTACTAACGCATCTAAACTAATGTTACTAAAAAATACAAATAACAATTTTTTCCCATGCTGAGTGAGTGAATTTCCCATGATTGGGTTCATTCATACACGTTTTTAGAGCTGAAAAAAATTGAGTAAGAAAAATTGCAGGATGATTAAAACATCCATACTAACATATAGTAGATATAATATAAAATCCCTTCCCAGTTTACATAAGATTCGACTAGTAAAGTCATAGAGACGATCAATGTTTTGAACATTTGTGTCTTCCAGTTTTTTTTATCAAATCCTCTAAACATGTCTTTACATGAATACAAAAAATAAATAAATTTAAAATAATAAAGTTATGACAATAAATACAGCATTCATGAAATATCTAATCCTAAAAGGGTTAAATATTTCATGAATGCTGTATCAATTTAACGGTGACATTTCAATTTTCGAGAAGCAAAGCTAATATATAAAACATTTCCCCTAAACAGAATAACAGTAACATGAAAATCCACTTAGAAGTGAAATCTATGGAAGCTCAGGTAATATAAATTCATTCAACGAAAGTAAATTTTTGTCTTGTTACATTTGAACAATGTACAAATATTACCTATGTATTGCCGGTATAATTTATTTCAGAAGGTTGGTAGTAAGGAAGAACCAATAAGACTATAGAGCTAATATTCGTACTTATTAGCTAAACTATGGTTGTATGATTCTCAGGACTTGATCTAGAAGTATTTTTGTGTCATTTTGATTCAACATAAAAAATATGGCGAATCTTTGGTGTTGCTTAGTTTATACTTTTTACTTATATTTTCGTTGTACTTTATTGTAATTGTTGCATTTCGTTGTATGTTAAACTCTTAACATGGTTAATTTAAAAAATCTTTAAGTACTTTATATACTATTCCTTATTATATACTTTTATTTTTCCTGATATGTAACGGTTATTATACGCCTCATATCCAATATTATTATAGATTTTACAGTTAAATATATGGTTGCTGGAAATATTTCTATCCCTGGATATAAATTTCCTTAGATTTACGTTGTTTTAAAAATTGATAGTTATTATACTTTATTTTTAGATTACAACATTTGTTTACCATTATAATTATTAACCAGTGTTCTCCATTATAATTTGGAAACGTTATAAGATAAATGACCAAAAAGTAAGTTTTCTTCAGACATTACACTTTGGACAGACATTACTTGAGGACAGGGAGCATTTTGCCATGTTAATATAATAATAAAAAAAATAGTATGGACTAGAATTTGATACGTTACGAATAACGAAATGTTTAAGGTGGATCGCGGTGTCTTCGTGCGCTTTGTATTCTATACATATTGTAATTAAAAAAATAATATTTTTTATCTTTCTGTTACACCTAGTGGTACACATTAATTCTTTGATTTAAATAACAAGTAATTTTTATTGTCTTCTCATGTACTCTTGCAGATAGTGATGATTGAATTCCAAGACCTCATTGTCCAATTTAAATCTGGTATAGGTCATTGATACCATATATGAATTTTTATATAATGTTTAAATTTTAAATAAAATTAGCCAATAGCCAATGAAATATTTTCATTACCTATATGCACTCATTTCTGTTACTGGTTTTATATTACGATTTCAGTTACGATTATAATTAAAAATTTAAAATAAAAATACTATAGAGACTATACAGCTCCGGTGTCCGGCAACTACGTGTCCAATAATATGTTCTTTCTTCATAACGATTACAAGTGATAATTTAACCCATCCAGGAAATTTAAGGAAGCCAATTTAAGAAAAACATATTGTGAAGACTTAGTCTTTGCATGAATTATATATACGCTATTTTACTTTTATTTTTAAAATAAGATAATAAACGATTTTAATGTAACATTGCGCTTCTTATAGACGTCAATATAATGGTCAATATATTTAGCAATCGTTTAGATGCGCATAACAGAGTGAAGGAATAAATTTTAATATAAAATCTTATCTGGTATGAACTCATTTTATGTCATTTTTCGTAATAAAGGGGACATAAAACATTCTTGTTCCAGCTGGGAGCAGGCTACATTTATTACTGTTGCCTTCTATAGAATATTTGATCAGGTAGAGAAGAATAATACAGCATATATATATGTACTAAACAAATAAATAAACTGTCATAGAGAAAGTATGACTAGAAATGTGATAGTATAAAATTTATTAATTTGTAATTTATATATAATTATAGTAAGATACTATTCGCTTTCAGGCACATATATTGTCTTAAAAAATTTATTATGATGGAATTAAAAATTACACGAAACAGAAACGCAAAGCTGCCTTTTTATAATATAGGAATTAGGGATTGCAACTATTTGCTTTTATTATAAATAATAAAAGCAAATAGTTACATTAACAGTTTATAGTAACATTTTGCTTTGTCTACATTAAAGTTACTACCATTTGTTATAACATTTTAACAAAGCAAAAGTAGTAAATAAAAAGCTTACGTCATACAGTTCAAGCATGAATGATCAAATTGGGCGGATTTCTTGCAAGGAAAACATTTATCTTTTATAGATTATCTAAATTATCTTTAAAGTTATGTCATTATTTGCGTGTATAAGGCAGTTCTCGACATTTTAATTGTTATATATTGATTGTTCCATAATTTAATATCACGCTATATGCGAATGGAAATACTATGGGAAATGTTTAGCACTGTTGACGGGCTTAGGTGATGGTCGTTGAAAAGTTTTATGTAACGTTTGAAGAGTAACTTCTTTTATATTTATTTTATTAAGGCTTATGGTTCGGTAACTGGTAACGAGAGATTCTATTACGAAGTTATAGAGTTAACATGAAACTGTATGTATGTGGTACATTTTGAAACATTGTTGAGGTGTTTATGGGCTGTACTTACCGTCGAACAAACATTTTTTTCGTAAAATTGTAAAAAAAAGAAAATAAAAAAAGAGAATAAACCCAATTTTTGGGTTTTTCGTCATTTGTATTAGGAAAATATTATTCACTGATACCACAAAGCACTCGGTAGAGATTAACTATTCTATGATTCTGATGATGATCAGGTAAAATGATTGAACATTTGTGAGACACTTCGACACAACTAATACCTACATATGACAGGTCGGTTGTCTGTTTACGAAATAATAATATATGTACGATACGACTTTTCAGAAATATTAAAATATTATTATATTACGTAAGATATTAAGAATGTAAGTTGTTAGCTTCGATTTATCTTAAACTTAAATGGTAGTTCTATTTGAAGGGTCATTGCCAAAGGGCTTAAACACGTACAAAAGAGTAAGCCGCCTGAATAAATTATTAAATTTGCGACTTGAGGGAAATGTACTACGGAAGTTAAGATTTTATTTAATTTGATATTCTGGTATAACTTTATAAAGACCGCGACAAAGCCCCATTAAGCTTCAATATAGTTAGTCACTTTGGGCGACATTTACATAAAGTTATGAATAAATAATTATGTGCAAAATGTATAAATTATGCATTATATTTACACTCCACTTGTGTCTGTATGAATAACGTTCGTCGCTATTTACTATAGACGGTGTGGAGAGCAATGCTTTTTGTTTCTATCTGTGACATGAATAGGTTGACTAGATCAGAGACAAACTGAACTCTAACATAATATCAGCTGAAAATAGCAGCATGACCTTAGAGAGCCTTATTGCCGGTGACGACTCATTCTTAGGGCGCAGGGGTAACGATATATGCATTATGATTCCTTTTCAAGGATAAATGTGGACATCATGGGCCACAGTAACCACATACCATCAGATGACATGTGCGCTCGTTTGTCACCTTCAATAGAAGAAAAGAAAAGATCGCGGTGAAATGTGCACTTCGTATCTGTCTACCCCGATTAAGACGAAGGTGGATGATGGTAGCGTTCTGAGAAATTACCATAAAGATGCTGTAGGGGTTTCCGTGATTCAATTTGTACATGTGTGAAGCACCAACGGGCATCATTAGGATAATTTATACTAATATAGACACACAAATCTGAGATGGGTGTATACACATACATACATCAGCCTGTATCAGTCCACTGCTGGACATAGGCCTCTTCCATGGCATGCCACTGAGCTCGGTCTTCGGCTCTTCTCCTCCAGTCTCTGCGCACTGCCCTACGAATATCATCGCCCCACCTAGTTACAGGGCGCCTCGCACTACGTTTGCCGATTCGCGGTCTCCACTCGAGAAACATTCTGCCGCCATCGGTTCTGTGGCATATATGACCTGTCCACTGTCACTTCAGCTTGCTAGTTCGTTGAGCTATATCAGTTAATTTAGTTCTCTGCTTACTTCGTTCCGGATTCGATCCCTAAGAGACACTCCGAGCATAACTCTTAGTCTCTTTGTCTCACCATAGCCCGCTGAGCGATCTTGAACTGCTGGACAAGTCGCACTGTGAGTATCAGCACCGCTATTCCTATCCCGCCGCAGCTATTCAGGGTATACACTTGTGTGTATTTAGTGTGGTAGGGTGACCATTATTTAGTGTTTGTTGTTATGATTGTTTTATATACTAACATAGCTTTAAGTTCGCTGCTAGCTTAAAGCTATCATAATATGTTTCATCCTTCGTGGTCCGAAGTAAACCATTAATTTTATTACTAAAAAGTTGCCTAGTACATATAGTTCGATTTTGGTATGTTTAGGGAGTTTTTATAATTTTATTTTTTAGTTAATATAACTTTTTTAGATAGTTTTACACAGTATTTGAATGCGATAGGGTTTATAACCTAATGGAATTGTCATCGCTACCTCCGATCCGAAAATATTTAAATATACCAACTGCATTTTAATATATACATGTCGCAAGTATATTTGGCATCGTACCCAGAATTAGCCACTAGGCACCTACGAACTCTGATCACTGAGTTACGCTGGCGTCAATAGTAGGTAGATTGCGAAACAAAACTTCCGTCTGATGAGAATACAGTTTATGCCCTTCCAGCCAATAAAGAAGACATAAAAGTTCTCCTAGGCCAGCGCCCAGGACTACTTTTTATGTCTTATATATTGCTGTATTAAGAATACTCCGTAAGCACTAAAATGTTAATGTTGCTTTATGTACCCTAGCGTTACATTAACGTAATGCGTATACAAATATATATATATATATATATATATATATATATATATATATATATATATATGTATATATATATATATATATATATATATATATATATATATATATATACTATATAGTTACTAATGTAATTATTGTCTGTATATAATTCGAATATTATTAAATTTATATATTTAAATAAATAAACCTCACGTATGTCATCCACAGTGGTTGGCAGAGATTACGCTATTATATCTAGATGTATTAAATTAGAAATTAAATTGCTCGTAAATCACCCATATAAAAAAATATCTCAAAGGCTTAATGGGCGCTCTATATAGGTGAGAGTAAGGTTAATATTTGAACAAGTAACAAGTTCTTTTTACCAGATATAACGACTCACATTATTTGCCGAAAATCGGTTCAGTAGTTATTTTATGAATATTTGTTTGGATAGCTGTTTTTTTTAAATTATCACATTAAGAGTAACAAACGAGTACACAGTTCACCTCATGGCAAGTGATTTCCGCGGCCCATGACATCTACATTTATCCATGACAAGGAATCATAATCCAGATGCATTGTTACCCTTGATGACGGAGATCGAACGCCTCGTCAGCAGTAATAAAGGTCTCTGGATTTATCTCACCAGACGAAACACAGCAGCATTATGCTGCTATTTTACGCCGGTATTCTGTGGGGGCGTGGTCCTACCCCGGTCGAGCTGATCCATTCATTGTGCAGCTAGAAAGAAATTGGAGCGTGGCTCTACCAGGATCAAAACTCTTGTCTGTAAATAAAACTGTAAGTCATCAATACGTAAAAGAATGCTGAGAGTATGCAGCAAATTGTATATCTAAACGTTCGATCGAGTTTCGTAGTAGAGTGAGAAAGTACCTGGTTGCTGAGTAAAATATATTGTGTTTAAATTTTAATGCCAAAATAACATTGTGTATTTTCTGTATATCTCAAATGGCATCTGCAACCTCTGATCTTATTGGTCATGATTAAATCGCACTTGAGAATCGGTGTCTAGCGTCTTTGTGTGTTTGTGGGAATGTTTCCGCCACTGTAATATATCCTGTTCAGTTGATGCGATATGATCATATACTTAATATAACTTCGAGGTGTAAGTCGACCCCGAGGACATTACCAATGTCAATATCAGAACACAACATCAACACCTCATCACACACAACAAGATTTACACAATATTATTTAGTTTGATGCTTTTCTTAATCCATCCACATAAAGGTCTTTATTGTAACATCCCAAGTATTTAAGTATCGATTACGTCACATTGTTATCGAGATAAACAAAGGAAAATGTAACTTTATATCCTCACTATTACAATTCAATTAGGATTAGATTCTTAAGTTGCGAATAGATTCAAGAGAAAATAAAGCGAAGTGTTTCTATTTGCCGATCCGCAGCCGCATGCACTATTAAAGAAATTGGATATTCGAAGTTATTGATTAGATATTTGAATGATTTCGTTTCTATATTGAACGTAAAGTGATCTACATGAAAACAAATAAGTAATAATTTCAATATTTTAAAGTATTAATATTGTTTTATACAACAAAAGTCTGAAAAAATTCACTCAAAAGTTCTGGTCCAAGGAGATTTCACTACGCTTATTTAATAATTGGTAGAGAATATAGATATAGCTTAGCAATATGATTTATATAAATAGACTTTACGTTTACTAAAATACCATAAGTTTATTCTAATTTTTTATAGTAACTATTCTCTAACAAAAAAACCTAGATCCAGCTCAGAGTGACATTTTACTCTGGTTGTTTATTTATTGAGGATGATGGCTTAATCCTAGATTAACACTAGGATAATGCTTAGAATTAGTTTTATTTTATAAATAATATAATTGAATAGCTTATTTTAGTGTGCAGTAAAGTTTTTCTTTACTCTAATACTTAAACTAAAATATAAACGTTTAAATAATATCCACTATGAAATTAAATGAAATTATTTATACAAAGGAAAGAAAATTATTTATAAACTTTTCATCAATCAGAAAAGCGCCTGATAAAATGTAATTTGCACCTTTATTCGCAAATGTTACTTTGCTGTGTTTTATATGCAGATACAGTTTACTAATAATAAAATATGCTATTTATGTCTTTCTAAACTATAATATATAGATGTATATCGTATCCATAGCCTACTTATGCGAAAACTTATTGAGCTCGTGTTATGTTCATCTAATTCATTGTCTTGACCGATTCATCTTTACCTCTACGAGTCCGTCATGTTCTATCTGTATGATACGAGAATATAGGCGTGAGTATTATTGTGTATACGATGGCATTTTATGAAATCGTTGCTCAATGTTTTCGTGAACAGTAAATATATGTGCGTGGTTCTACCATTACGTACAAAATGTCCTATTTAATCAAAGTTGAAACGCTTTATAAGAGTGGCCTATTTTTTTTACTTGAATGGAATTAGTGCCAGGCATGCGACGTTAACCTAATGATATTACCACATCAATTAGACTCTGGACTCGTTTATTGATTTTGGTATTTTTATGCCATTAACCGTTTAAAGACTGAAAGATTTTTAACACAAATTTTAGTGTATGTTGAATCGTATCTGATGAGTAGAAGATTCTAAATCGTAATTTTGATGAGGTAATTTTGAATTTCACTCTTAGTCGAAGTACGCTAAAAATAATTAAATAATTATCTATTATGTTTAGCTATATCATTAGTTCAGTTAAGTAGAAAAAAATGAATAACTAATTGGATTTAATATCTTGCTTAAGCAAACTGGGTAGTTCAAGTATAATATTTCAAATGTTTTAAAATAAGCATCATTCTGAATAACTTTCCTTCCCAACTTTATAACATCGTTAAATACATTTTACGGGCAAACGGTGAACCAGAAGCTAATGTATTATTGTATCTACATTATTTTAGATACTTTTTGGCATTTTATCACATTTTAGCATTAGTTCACTCTTGAACGTGGGCGTTTCATAACTTGTTAATTGCTTATTTATTGCTTAGATTTTCTTCAAGAGAATGATTTCTGTGAATTAGATGAAGTCAATTATTTCAAAGTTTTACGTTATATGTTTTTAAAGGATCAGTGCAAGCATTTACACAATTCTAAACGTACATACAGAGATCGGATTTAAATAAATAAATGGTTTGCCTTATAGTACGACCCTGAAACTTTTATTATTATTATGTAGAAAAAAAAAGGTATTTTTATAATAGAGTCAATTATAAAAATTACTTTTGGTTCTTACGGCACTGAATTATTTCCTTCGTAGTATTTGCGAAAACTTCTAGAAAACTTAGTGCAAAGTTATACGTCTATGTTGATAACATTACGGTACTAGGTCAGAATGAGAGGCTATAAAATTATTGGTTCTAATTTCACATGGTGCTTATATTTATAAAGAATATTAGTTCTCGGAATTCATTTTGTTGGTGTTTGGTTCTTGTCGGTATTTAGTGGTAACGTTAATCACCTTTGTTTTCTTGAAAATCGTTCGATACAATGTCTGTCAACTGAGTAACAAATGAGTACAATTAACGCTTGTTTAAATAAAATGTAGTTGACGTCTAAAAACAACCGCAAGAAAATATCATCATCGATATAAATAAAGAACGAAGACAATTTTATTTAATGACAACACATTTTATTGTCTATGAGTTTATAAACAGCGCAATATAACTTTTATGTGACTGTTCTGTTTTATCTTTATTGTTAATAAAATAATCTATTTTTTATATAACATCTGTGCAAGACGGCACTTGTCTTTTACTTTGTTATAATTTGACGTTATGGATAGAGGCACTCTAGCTGCTTCGTCGAGAGTACAGAGATTGCTTTCTCAGCTACGGTATTATTATCTTTGTGCATCACAAATTTTCGGGTTTGGGTTTGGGTTAGGTTAGTAATGACTTTTATCCCTCACATTGCATCTGAATGTTCCCTCTGTATTATTGTACATGGATTAGCTATATTATATGAATGAGTGCCTCTGTGTTTACGTCAATGCTTATGGTTGCTATTATATATCTTGAGCAGTTTTTATCTGATAATAATCGGAAGGCATCGCCGTTTGCGGAAAATGACCAGGATGACATAATTCATCATTCGGTTATATTATTAGTAAATTTTAGCATTTATTTGACCAATTATTAAAGAACATTTAAGTCCTAAAAATATAAAAGCACCTTTTTAAAATAAATCAATCAGTACCGTTTCCGACCATCGTTTTCACGCTAAAATTTATCTGGAACACAACCAAGGTACCATTTTCCGATTCGGCAAAAGCAAGCAAATCTGGTGCAAAATAGGCCGTTTATTGAAGTAAACTATAAAATATATCGTAGCCGTAATTCTCGACATTTGCAACATTGCAACAAGACATATAATAGACATACAATAATAATAATATAACATATAATAATATAATAATAATATAATAGACATATAATTGTAAAGTGTGGATTGAAATAATTATAGCTTAAATGTATTGATTTAATTATGTATTTAGATTTCTAATGATTAATAGATTTGATCCGTATAAATTAGATCTAATGAAAATATATCTGGACAAGGCGTAAAAGGAACATAATTGAATGTGTCCCGATGTCTCCTAAATAAATCATTGAATTTTAGATAAATTCTGAAACAAAAAGTGAAATGATTTATAAAAGCTTTTTTTAACGTAAGTACACACTGTTAAATCTCTTTGACAGTTGAAAGCTTTTTTGAATAAAATTTCATTTCCTCGGATTAATTCCACACACGTGAGTCACCTTACCATTATATTCATGAAATCCAATGTTTCAGAGAATACAAAATGCAAAGGGCGGACGGTACTTACTCAACAAAGTTCCGACTTATATACCTACTCCTAACGCTACCTAATGAAAATTGACAGACTATTGGATCCAACAAAGTTAGCTCCACCAAAATTGCTACCGAAAAATAACTCTTATGATGGAAATCTCTGGTATATTTTAGTTATAACAATAAGCTGCTAAAACTGTGCGGAGCGAAGTAGGGGGAAACATTTTCGATTAAGCATATTACGTTTATTGAAGCCGCGTTGTTGACGAACAAAATGGTAAACTCATTTGATGGATGGATCATATTTATATTTAATTTAAACAGAAAGGATTTGTAATATTCATTTATAATTCTAATCCCCTCAAGGTGCAAAGAGGAAAGCTGTAATATTCGGTGCTTAATTTTGACTTGAATTGTGTGATATAAAAATAGTAATAACACTAGTATTGACATTGTGTAATAGTGCTTCTTGGAAAGTATAAAGTTCATGTCGTCTGGAGATTAGTTTCATATATAACTTATAGTTAGTTCATTATCGTGATTAGCTGTAAGCTGTAAGACGAAAGGGACGACAGGGGTGACTTGGGGAGGGATGATAGAGGAGGGGTTGTGAGGGCCGCCCACCTTCACGACTAACGGGGCTCATTAATGTTTCACGGCTGTGAGCGCCAGCATCGTTTATTCGTGAAAAAACAAACGCAATGAAGGAGAAAGGTTTTGCTGTTAATTTACTTTCTATCTCAAGTTTTCTCCCGACCCGTTTAATGAGATAAGATGGGAGATTTAAGTTGGGAAGTTACTTCCTCGACTTAGGCTTACACATAGCCGATTATACCCCAATCAAAATTAAATATTCATGCCTTTGTGATCACATCGGCGTAAATTTACGGTTACGGGGTTTTGGAACGTCTTGATTTTTTCGTTGGCTAAGGAGATTATTCGAAATCAATGAAGCATCTTTGTAATCTTTAGGGATAAAAGTAAGCGTAAGGACGATGGGCTACTGTTTACGTATTTAGGCTTATAAGCAATCCTTTATACATCTCTCGATAATATATATATTAATTACTGCCCGATTTTTATTATTACTTTTTTAATATATGGAGCTGAAACGAAAGTGGAGTAAAAAGAATTGTTACCAGTCACCCGAGATTTCATTATTTATTAATTATTCACATGAGATATTTCTTTAGTAAATTATTTAATTCATTCTGTTAAATATCTTAATCAATGTATTTTTCTTACCTGGTCAAGTTTTAGCAATTCTTCTGGTGTATCCGGTAGTTGCCCCAGCATCAGCGGCGGATTTATATTTACTTCTTTTCCAAGGGACCGTACCACTTCCTCACGGTTGTAACGGTCAGCGAACACACAAGATGCAGGGATCAAACCGTGAACTGTGTAGCTGATAGCTCGGACAAGGATTCTGGAATAATTATTTATGTTTAAAATTTGTTTTAAAAACGTAACACCCTATGTACGCTCTCCAATTGAGCACAAGCCTTCTCCATAGAGAGGATTAATATCATCTTCAAGTTTCACCTCATTCCATTAAAGGATCGCGTGCCACGCGTTTTGTTTATTACTATTACAGCGAATCTTTACGATATTAAAAGTAAATTCACTTCTATATTATCTTTTATTTTTATATCCCTGTTTGTTTCAGGAAGGTTAGTAAGATTTTTTGAATTTTCTTTTATAATATATAATAGATATATAATATAGAGATAATAGATATATAACGGTATCCATATTGCTAGTAAAATTCAAATTTTATAAACCTATTGCTAAAATTAGGCATCCCATAAAAGTATAAAGCTGCGTGTGTAGTTATTTGTTTAAATATTGGAGAAATGAGTTTCAAAAGTTTGTTCAATTTATTTTTTAGTGTTTCTTTGATAATTGAAGCCTTAGGAATTTTTTCTTGTATTTTCATATAATTAAAAATAAATATGACATAACATAGATGTCATAGTTTTATAAAGTAAAGCTTGTGTATAAAACAAAGAATCGAATACATTTAAGTCGACATTTCGAAACTGAAAATATTTATTGGGATTCAAAACGATTCAAAAAAGAATATGATCGGATTCGTAACTGACTTCAATCTGTCAAAACCAAGTAAAAGTACCGTTTGTAAAGAAAATAAAAAAATATATTTATTATAATTTTGTCATTTTATTAATGTATGTGCGGTTTGTGTACAAACTATGTTGATTTAACTGTTTTACTTAATTACTGATTGTATCTTACATCTACATATATCACATATCTTATATCTCTTTATAAAGGCGTTCTCAAGTCGACGTGTATACATAATTTTTTCCATGTACATAACTCGTACATGAGTATTACCTGATAACTCCGTCATTATCTATACAGAGAAAAAAAAGAATAAGAAAGAAATCAAATTTAATATTTTGAAAATAAACTTAATAGCGTATGTAAATTTTATTTCGACGATTTGTATTAATATCCATGTTCTTTTAAAAGAAAAAATTTACCCAAGTTGTAAACATATAACCTATATTTACTCAATATTTGTATACCATTGCATTTTATGAGATAGAAATGATAAAAATGGTTTACTTCGTTGTTTCTCCTAACTCCGACTAATAGAAAGTAGTAATAGAATCTAATAGTTAGTTTTTACATCTTTTACTTTTTTCGTAGACTAAATAATCTGAAGTTGTCGATTGATGAGACATCTATTTCCTTTTTATGTTTTATTTGCATTTAAATACCATCCAATCGGTGCTTTGTATTTTTTAAATTATTTAAGAATTAATAGTCTCATTAACGTATATAACGTTTAAAAATGAGAAGATAAAATTACATTTTTGTGGATCCGTACTGTAAGTACACGTTTTAACAACGACCCAAAAAAAGAAAAACAACCAAATAAGGTAGGGAGAAACATAAAAATATATTTGATTTAGAAACCTCCTCGTTATTTAAGTCGATTAAAATATTGGAACGTCAGAGAGAGTAAGCAATAGATTAAGGAAAAATACAGGAAGGTAAGAGTAAGAAAGTGAGGGATAGATTAATAGGCATTAATGTTGGCTAATCAAAATAACATCTACTAAAGCGGAACAAGCTTTTCGTTTACATTCACTTCGAATTTAATAGCGTCGCGTAAAAGGGTTACACAAATTATGTAACAGTCTATATACGTTGGAGCTCCGATCATTAAATGAGTTCGTGCGGATATGGGCCATGGTCAATAGTCTTGCGGGCCAAGTAGGCCAAGTGTGAATTGGTGATTATATATTTTTGGTCTTCAGAGTATAACTTTGATGTATTGTGTAGGTTAAGTTAACATTCTAACTACTAAATGGTGTACTTTAAAATCATAAATTAAGAAGTCTATAGAACACAAATAAAAAGAAAATTTTGCATGTACATAATGGTGATTTCGCATTTAATATCCTAATCATATGTTTTATATGGTTTCTTTATTTGATAAACCCATTAACTGTTTATAATCTTTACATTACCTTTTAATTTATTAATATTTAATTGATTTATTTATTTATTTTGTTGTAATAAAATATATTAAACTTTATATAATACATTTTTTTTTGTGTGTGAGTATTTCTGTTGGTCTAGAGATATTTACAGCTTCATCTAATTAGACTCGCGAGCGGGAGGCCCGATGAGTATGCCCGAAGCTGGCGCGGAGATTGCTACTGCACCACCGTTGCACTCCGACCCTTGTGGACGAAGAACGTCGACGACAACAGAGGGGGGCGATAATACGATCCGAGGGCGTAAGGAGGTACGAAACCTCGACTTGGATCGCTATTTAATATATAAAAAATTTACCTATATAGAAGTTGTCTTTTGATAAGCCTTACCTGGTAGTGCAATAAATTAATAAGCCTAAACGAAGCTGTATCTTCTGAAATTGCAGAGTAAGGAAGAAAATATATAAACTGCAGCACAAGTTCTGATTCATGTTGTTGGTGTGGACCAAAATAGAAAGCTAATAATAGAAACATAGCTTGGAATAATTCTTCTGGTTTTGAATTCTGAAGATAAAGTTTCATGTTAATAAAGTTCTGTTATACGCTGATTCTCGTCTGTCATGGTAACCATTACAACTTTGTTAAAGTAAAAAGTTAAAGGTATTTAAAGAAATTGGCTTTTTGACAAATCTCAAATTAATTTTGTTTAAGCTATCCGATGTAGTCTGGCATTAGATTTTAAAACGACTTGCAAAATGATTAACAAAAATTTTAGATATTGTTTCTTTTAGCATGTTTCTAAAATCATAACAACATTAAGGAACAACAATGTACAATGTACACGTAAAAGATAGAAACTTTCTTTAGGAAAGAGAAAGAGAATAGATCTGTATATGATGTTATAAATTCAGGTATGTTCATAAAATATATTATGCAGGAAGCATTCTTGATTCTTCTTAGGTCTGAAATTTTTCCCCAAAGCAGTGTGCAATATTTTGAATAATAATCGGGACGAGCTTACTTTTTGCTGCTTTGCTGTTTTTAATTTTACATTCAATATGACAATGTAAAATCTTTGTTCACGGGGTCTTATTAATTAAATTCTTTTCTTGTCTCCTCGCGTTTCAGTTTTCCTATGACAGAGAGTAATGAAAATGCCGGTATTCACCGGGAAGTCTCCGGAATCTTACTGTGCAACTATTTCTTTGCAAAAGGGGTAATATTTTGTAACAATACCGAGTGTATTACATAACCCTTATACTTGTTAAACTACCTTAGAACTTTATAATGCTTAATAAACGATTTGGATTTTTTATTTATTTTATTTTAATATACTTTAACAATTTTACATATATGTATGTTCCCAAACTACAATGTAATTTGATGGCGACAAAAAAAACACTCATTTACTTATTAAAACCTACACAATACATATACACTATTTAATACAATATCGTGCATTGCTAACCTACTCTTACATTACATTACATTAGTGTTCAAAGAAATATTTTTTAAATTTATTCTTAATAATCTTTTTTGAATCTACCCTATGATTAGTTTTTAGCCATTTAAAATGGTTACATTGTTTTGGTAAGTATTTAGTGCATCTCTCCCCGTAGCAATTAGTTGCCGATGCCGTTACGTATTGCCCCTCTCTGACCAGTTTAGTGGTGTAAGTATATACTTTAGTTTATTATTCTTCCCTGAAATAGTTATCTAATATTATCATTTAATAAATGTAATTTTCTCATGTAAGCTGATTTTTTGAATTTACGTTGAGGTGAGAACTTTAGTCCCCCATGATACGCTTTTGAAATTTGTAACGACAAGCAAAAAGCATAAAGGGAGATTATAACTCCCAAAATAATAATAAGTAAGAAGTATTACGTCTGATTACCATTTATTACATCTGTTAATTAAAAATAAAACATTTACTCATTGAAACAAAAATCGTTATTTTAATTAAGAATAGAATCGATTTTTAATTACGTGTTTAATTTCAATTAATTAATTTATAAATAGATATTCAAACTGATGTATCATAATTAAGTCTACTAAGACGCTTTTATCTCATCTATATTTTATCTTAAATATAACAAATGCTCAATTAATTTTGTTTCTCGCTTAAAAGCAAGGATTGTTATTGAATGTGGGGTTCTATTTTGGAGCGATTAAATATTTTATACACGACATTTCGCTCGAACAGAAATTCAAACATTGCACTTAGTTATACACATTTCGGATCACGTCTGACAGCTTTGTGCCGTTGATATCAACATTATTTATTCATTTTCTCTAATGTGATGCTATTGTAAGTGTAAAGTGTTGGGGCGTTTTATAAGGCACATTAAAATAAAACACGTAGGAGTTCGTTTTAAATTTATTTTTCGCGAAAGCGTGAAAACTCATCAAGATTCGGCGTGGCTTCTTATTCTGAACTCACGCGTGCTTCGCGTGTAACGTCAAATTCGAAATAATCTTATTGAAGAGAGAGCTTTTATTTTGTTTGGAATATTCAGATGTCAAATGTCAAGTTTTGATAAAAAAAATATTTTATGGCAAGAAATAGAAATAGAAGAATTTTTATATTTTGGTATTTACGTAAATTAATATATAATATTATATATATCATTTATATATATATACACATATATATATATATATATATATATACATATATATATATATATATATGTGTACAAAATATAAGTGTACAATGAAAACAATGGTGTAACAGTAAAGGAAGGAACAGGACTTAATACAGCAGTGTTTGATATACAAAATACAGTCGTAAAAGATATTAAGTTTGTTATTTATTGCGATAATAAATTACTTCATGGAAATGATTCCCTGAAGGCTAGGCACAGTACCAGCAATAGGAATTTGCAGGCAAGTTGCTAATAACTCTGCAGCGTATATCTTGTTTATTTAAGCGCGAACTCTCAACGGACCGAAGTGGACTTGTTAAATTTACCGAGCGGGAACAACGAGTATAACGGAATAGGAAATTTACAAATATTTGTCATGGTTTCGAAATCCTTTACTCTTCTTCCATCTTTTCGACCTTTGTCTCCAGCGTTTCTGCATGGTGTTTTGGGACACCTGCTTTAGTTTCCTGGGTGTCTCTACGTTTCGCACAGCCAGCAGGATCGGACGTATTTTTGGGACATGAACAATCCTCAGTGCCATGATCCCCAACGCATTTTATGAGAGGGAAAAGCGGTAGACGCGCACGGTTAGTCTCACCTTCTACAAGAAGAACGTTACATTGCCAAGCGACTCAGTAAATATACCTTAATAATTGTCCCTACCACATCCTACATCCCTAAATTATACACTGACCACTGACCTTATGGATCCTACGATAACATAATCATACCGTATCGTATCGTACGTTTATGTGAATTCTGAAGGCAAGTTCGGCAAGTTTACATGGATTATTTGGCCAGTGACTTATTCAATAGTCAAGCTGAGCGCTTAATTTTTTACCGCCAATGCTCACTGTTATCCAGAAGACTTTCACAGCTTCACCAGGTTGAAAGGTGACCGAGCACTTAGAGCACTCTGCCTTTTTAATGCGACCCTAAACATGAGGACATGTTGTTTCCTGAACAGTGTCAATAATGCTAATAAATAAAATAAAAATAATTACAGTATTTCAGCACGTGAATGTACAATTTTAGATTAGTAAATAATAATACTGCTAGTGATATATAGGTTGGAAAAAAAGTAAAAAAGCATGTTTATATGTTTATATGATTATTGGAACATTAATGTAGATAATATAATAAGAATTATGTTAATGAGCCGCATCGACTTCTTAACTTCACAGGTTATGTCCTGTCAGATTAAGTCGGTCAACATGAAATTGTGGGAATTGTACTCATCGAATTGACTATAGTTTAAAGAAAACATGAAGGAGATAATATATATATATATATTATCTCCTTCATATAATATATATATTCATATATATATATATATATATATATATATATATATATATATATATATATATATATATATATACATAACGGTGCTGTATTTCTTATGACAAATAAGTTAATATTATTTTACTCAAATGTAAGTTAAATATATCCGAGACGAAAATAGAAAATACAATGAGTAATAATATTTTTTTTTCTATTAAACTATTTATTATTACGTTTCTATCTTATACTCAATAATATTTTGACGCGACTACAGTTTACACAACGCAAAAACGCTATGCTACGACCACAATGCTATGGTCCTGCCGAATTTTAGGTTTTGGTTTTGGTGCCTATCTTAATGCAATATTACAGTTTGCAGTTTACAGTTTATATTATCAAGTTAATACATCAGTAACCACAAAATGATAAACGTCTTCCCATAAATTGATTCTAGAAAAATGTATTCTAATGATTCTGAAGTAAACTTTGAAACTAATGAATGCAAAATTATGTTAATTAACTTAGGAAAGGCCAATGAAGACAAAGTAGTCGGAATATGTGCTGCTATTAATGCATATTTTTTATATTGGATTAGGGAAGGATGTGACGAATGAATACCTCTGTGTTTGTTAAATAATTATAATCCGTAAAATTCTCAAAATCATCGAATTACCTTCGAATTCAGAACCTACTAAGGGTGTAACAGCTGTGGAACTGCCATTGGTTAAATTTACACATGTTACCCTACTGTGGCACATTACCGTAAGGTCGGCCAGACTATCTTTTAACGATTGCCGTATCACCTTATATTATGTCTAATAAATAACGGCGCCGTTTTCAAAGTAAATCGTAGCTTTAATGGCTGTAATCGCGCTCAATGGACGCGTGAATCACATTATGTAGTTAATTCGGGAAAATGTGTTTCCTGATAGATTTCTTTTTTCTCTTAGTTGATGGTTATCCGTAAACAAAATGATTTAATTGCCTCTAATTTGCGCAATGCTACGACCACAATGCTATGGTTCTGCCGAATTTTAGGTTTTGGTTTTGGTGCCTATCATAATGCAATATTTTATTATTTATTTGAAATATTTATTTCATTGATTAATCTCATTTGCAAGCGGGCTACATTTCTAGCAAACCTATGAGGTTCTAACTCACCAAACAATCTATGACAAATGTATGAATTGGAATACTTATAATAACTTAATACGTAAATGTAATTTTGGCAGTTTTGGTGCTTAGGACATTCTTGCTTAGTCTAGATTCTGTTGATGTTGATGCCTATGCGGCTCTTACAGCTTTATTGGACACAGGGCTCACGGAACTGAGGGGTCCATGAGCTAGTTCGTTTCTTGAGACAGATAGTGCTATTTAAAGCATTCAGTTAAAAAATAACTTGCAAAAATTAAATGTTTTATTATTATACAAAGTGTGTAAAGTATGTGCGTTATCACACCAATAAATCAGGTGGCGGAAACGGATGCCATTCAGTGGAACGGCAGTAAGAGGGCGATGTTAAGTGAAGGCCCAGAAATAAACTTTACGATTGGTGACCATTACATTATGCTAATTGAATTTTCAGAGTTTAGTAGGGAGCACAAGCTGGCTTCGTAATTCTCCCTAGACAGTTTTACAGCAGTACTATAGGTTATAGCAGAAAGTAACTTCAACAGTTTATTTTCATTATTATCAGTGAAATCACGTTTCTAAGATATTTGCTACCAAACATAGAACGTATACCTTATTTTTCGGAATATAAGATGCACTTTTTTAGATATAAAAATAGAATCAATTTATAAATTTAATAATATCTAATTAAATCAAAATTTAGGATGCGCTAATGGTCTGAAGGTAAAATTAAGTTATTTTTTATTTTTCAATAAATCGTCACTAAATTTGAGGTACGTCTTATAGTCTGAAAAATATGGCACGCCACTGTGACGCAAATTAGATCAAGACAAACGGGAGAATCACTGATTTACCAACACTTTTTGTATTAATCTTCAATAGCTAGTATTTAGATTAGCCTGTAATGGATGAGACAGGAATGAAATGATGGATAGAAAAGATATGGGCATAACGTCCAGGTGTATTGTTTAAAAAGCCTGCGAAGTTAGTGTGGGATCAATTCAGAGCGCAATCAACCAAGATGCTTCTAAAAGAAATGAATACATAAACCAGTTTGTACCTGGTTGAAAAATTCATAGGAAGCTGTGAAAGAAGCTGAGTGAATCTTATGATCTAAAGGTAAAATTATTTTTTCGTTTTAAATCGTCTCTAAATTTGAGGTGCGTCTTATCGTTCTGTGCGTCTTTATAGTATGAGAAATAAAAATCAGTAATCGTTGGGGAAGAAACGCGAGTGGCGGACCTATGCAGGTAAAACATAGTAGCACGTGGAAGAGTGGTAATCTGGTAAATTTTGTGAGAACTCATTCGATGGTGGTTGAAATAGACTGTTATATTTTAATCATTCCTCAATTCGTCCGAACATATTCTACTGTTGTGAAAAGAGAAATCTTTATTTTATTTCGCATTACTTAATAATCTGATTTAGGTTTGACAAGACATTGAGGCTTAAGGTTAAAAAAAACATGGGCACAATAAACACTAGATATGTTGCTTAAAAAATATATGTTTTACATAGATGGAATTTTAAGGAGGGGTATACACATTAAACGGGGGCTTATTAACATTTGTAGCGCATAAATATATTATTTACATTAAATAACTATAAATTTATTTTGGTTACAATAACAACAAACTTGCGTACGATACTATCGCTGTAATTTCAA
The DNA here is from genome assembly GCA_029286865.1 of Teinopalpus imperialis. Classification (NCBI taxonomy): domain Eukaryota; kingdom Metazoa; phylum Arthropoda; class Insecta; order Lepidoptera; family Papilionidae; genus Teinopalpus; species Teinopalpus imperialis. Next base: position 7,266,485 of record JAGSMU010000036.1, on the reverse strand, counting down.
GAACGATGTTTATGACATTGATGTTTAATTATAGTTTCTATTGCCTAAAAACAATTCTTTAATTTCATCCCCTCGTTTTCTCGGTATATGACAATGTTAAAAATATATTTTTGAATCGTTGAAATAAGTATCATAATGGTATATCATATTCTTTTAGTTTTTTTGGTATAATAGACAAACGAGGGCACTATGATGGGCTGATACTATAAAACCACGTATTAATGCAATAGTACAAAAAAATGTTGTAACTCAGTGTCCAAGCACTCGCTTTTAACTTCATGGTACGCGAGCAACCAGAGTTCGATATCTGGTGCCGGAACTAATCAAATTGTTTATTGTTATTTTAAGTGCTTTTTCCGATTAGCGTTCAAAGAAAACATTGTGAAGAAACCATATGCATTAATTGCGATAAGTATTCTAGAAATTATATTGAAGGATAGTACTAGTCTATGTCCAGCTGTGATATTTATGTAACATATACGCTGTGTAGTTAACTTTTTTTTTTACTTTTGCGAAAAGCTAAGACATAAAAGTTTATTTGTTTTTAAATTATGAATAATAGTAAAACACATATATCACTTTTATACATCCTGCATTAATATAATATTGAGAAAAGAGTGAAATATAAAATTGCCCTTTTCTAAAATATGTCAGACTTGCTATTATTTTATGGAATTTTTAATTTGTGGATGAGGAAAATTGCATTTAACTACTAAAAGAATTAGGTATTTTTCCACCCACCTGAACTGATCGCGAGAGTTCAACGTCTCCTGCTTTATGGACAATATCACTGGGCCTAGGTCTTCGTCGTTGGTAAAATAGTTCCAATGTTCAGTACCATAAAAGTACTTTTCATATGTCTCTTGTTCAACTGAGGTGAGTTCAAAGCCGCCGGACCTATCCCACTGTTCCTCGATAGCAGTCTTTTTCTTTGGTGTGCTGCCTCCATTTTCACTGCTGTCTTCAGCTGCTTCGTCCAACGATCCCGACGTTCTGCGCCGATCTATTACAAACGTTTTAAAGTTAGTTATACCATATTATATATGTATATATATATATACATATATATACGTACTACTATATAGTAGGCGAATACAGAGTTTCATCTCCGGTGCCGAAGCCTATAAAATCTTTAATTGTGATTTTAATTTTCACTGCTCTGCGATGAAGGAAAATATCTTGTGAAAAGATAGTAATAAAAAAATATTTAATGTTGGGTCAGCGTATTTTTTACCTGATAGTAAGTGATAGATTACGACCCATAGACACCTACATTCATACATGATAAGGAATCGTAATGCAGATATTTTGTCACCGTTGATATGATATAAATGTAAAAAGCTTAATCATTACATATAAGGCCACCGATTTCTATTTTTAATTTTACTCGATTACATTATACATATAAAGTATATATATATATATAAATATATATATATATATATATATATATATATATATATATATATATATATATATATATATATATATATATAGTAGTAAGATAAACATAAAATGTTTAAAAAAAATACACATAAATGACACCTTCTATATAACATGACAGTGAAGATAGATATAGACAACATATAGAATGTATAATAATAATGTCATGCCTATATAATAAGAGGACACAAAAAAAAACTAAGTAGTTATGAATTAATTAATTGTTTATATTAACACAGACAATAAGACGATAACAATGATATTAAAATAAAATATTATTGTTAGTATATGTTCTTATAATAAAATAAAGTTAATATATAAAACTCATGTACCCTTCCTTTTTCGTTTCCAATGTAAATCATCGGATAAATGTTCGGATGTACATCGGATATTTTAGACTGGGGAAAACTAAAACAACGTGGTGCATAAATATTGTCATTGGCAGAAAATCGAATCCAAGATTCGCCAGCCAGTGTCAGTCACTAACTTTACCACTAGACCAAGATGCCGCCACCTCATTATAGTAGGTGTTTGGCATATAACCTATAATCCATGTTAATAATTACATTATACGTCCGTAAAAAAATATTGAAAAATTAATTCATGTCTTGTAATTTATTTTTCAGGTACAAAGATTAAATATTTTATAAGTATACTCTATTTCACTTTTAGCACTTTAATACTTGGAGCATGCTAAAAAAGCGTCTCAACAGGAATAGCTAATAAAATAGACGCTTTTTTATATATTTAATTTTTGAATTTTTTTAATTTGAGATACTGTGTAATATGACAAATTAAAAATTAAGTATTAATGATAAATTTTAAGGCCTGATCACATTTATTGTTTTAGATTTACATTACTATGTTCTATCTTGTAGGAATATTTATATATTTCAAATTTTATATATTACTACTATTATATATTTTGTCACCGTATCAATAAAATCTTAATAATAAAATAATATCAATGTTAAAGTCATATAAGAGTTGAATTCACGTATGATACTCGTAGCATTTAAAAAATATACTATACAGTGTATGTAATTTAAATACATCAGTCATATGGCATATCGTTTGTTTGAAAAAGTGTCCAGTTAACTTTTCGCAATATTCAATAGCTTTGTGTTTTAGTGCATATGTAGTCAATGCATGTCTCGTGTTCCACTTCCCTTTGATACTTTATACTGAGTTGATGCTCATCAATGTCAAAGGTTATGTTAATTTTATTATATTTTCTGAATAAATTTCATTAGAATTTTTATTCAGACACTCAAACTGGATTGTTGGATATATGACAGTCTTATTTTGTCTTATTCATGTACTAAAAATTACGTTAATTTGAAATCTGTTTTAACTTAGTCCATGTTATGTTAAAGTAAATATTATTTTCGGTTTAATGTTTCTTGTTTCGTAAATTATCTACAGAACGTGAAAATTATTTTTTGCTAAAGTTTGCCGCTTGTTTGACGTCCTGATGTTTATATCATAGTAAAAATATATTATACAAAACATATATATATATATAAATATATATATATAGTAGTAAGATAAACATAAAATGTTTAAAAAAAATATACTATACAGTGTATGTAATTTAAATACATCAGTCATATGGCATATCGTTTGTTTGAAAAAGTGTCCAGTTAACTTTTCGCAATATTCAATAGCTTTGTGTTTTAGTGCATATGTAGTCAATGCATGTCTCGTGTTCCACTTCCCTTTGATACTTTATACTGAGTTGATGCTCATCAATGTCAAAGGTTATGTTAATTTTATTATATTTTCTGAATAAAATTCATTAGAATTTTTATTCAGACACTCAAACTGGATTGTTGGATATATGACAGTCTTATTTTGTCTTATTCATGTACTAAAAATAACGTTAATTTGAAATCTGTTTTAACTTAGTCCATGTTATGTTAAAGTAAATATTATTTTCAGTTTAATGTTTCTTGTGTCGTAAATTATCTAAAGAACGTGAAAATTATTTTTTGCTAAAGTTTGCCGCTTGTTTGACGTCCTGATGTTTATATCATAGTAAAAAATATATTATACAAAACATATATATATATATATAATTTTAACTTTTAAAAGATATTTAAGTTTCGATAACATGTTTTTTATTTAATTTTATAAATCTTTTATATAAAAAGACGATAAATACAAAGAACTGATAAAAGGAAAATCTGTGTTCTAGTAGGGACACCTCAGGAAATTAATAAATGAACGTACCGGGTTCAAATAGGAATATAAAATGGAACAAACAAGAATAAGAATAATATAAAAATAGAAAATCATTTAAAACAAACCGTACGAAAACAGGACTTGTAGATGGTCTTCTTTCTATAATTAATAATAATATTACCGGCAATCTCGAACATACAGACGCAATTCACTTCAATCAAGCTATTAAGTCTTTACAGGAAGACGAAAATAACTTATTAGTAGAATATAATAAACATATTAGCTTAACAAAAGATTTAACCAACCAGTATTCCAAAATTATAGATAGTATCATTGACAACCAGAACAAAATGCAGGTATTAATACGTAAAATAAATCAATCGGAAGTCACCATAAATTATAACTACTAAACTAAAAGTAACTGAACTAGTTAAATATGCCCATTTTGGACAAGCACTTATTATGCTTAGTGATAACACGGATTTATTTCTCTGGAATTATTTAAATTACAGAATACATTAGCCTTTATAAAAGTTAAAACTTAACATTATTCTATAATAAATGTCCATCCAGGACTTGATTAATTACTCTTTATGGAAATCAGATGGTAGGAGATTTAGATATTAGAGAATATTATGATATAATTAGAATAGGGTAATAGAATAGGGGATATTATATAGGAAATAAAATTGTAATAAAATTGTATGATATGTATAAGTTATCTATTGTCCCGAATATAAAACATGGAATCCTTATACCACCCGTCCCATTCCTAGCCATTTGTCAGAAAGATTTAAGTCCATAGAGGCAGAATGCTCGAAGACTAGTAAATGGTACATTTGTGAGCAAACGCGGAGCCTGAAAAATCATTCCAGGACTGCATCTATTAGCTCTAACCCCCCGCAACGTACAAATGCAGCGTGCACGCCGGTAGCAGCTCATGAAGAACTTGACAATAAGCACTACACCGTCACATTTCCTGTACCCACAAAAGTACATTTATCTTGCGGGCAGGATCTTTATAAAATATTCCACGGAAGCTATCTCACTGTCATTCCTCTCAACTGTTGCATAGAATCACGACAGTTGTTACATAGTTCAGCAACTGTTACATAATCTCAAACGTTAAAGATCCAACGAGAGGTCAAAATAATTAAACTTCCCCAGGAAGACAACTTTACCACCCCACTACAGGGACAGTGTTATGGTAGAGACTATAGTTGTTACGTATATACGTATTTATAATAAGCGCCATTACAATGATCATTGGCATACTGTACAGAAAATAAAGATTAGAGCATCCCGAAAATTTTACAGAAAATACCCATCCAACTACAGAAGGGGTATGCTGTTCCAAATGCTAGTTAAGCAAACACATGTGAAGTACCAGCTCCATTACTGATCAAGATCCACCATAGTCGCTGATCTTCGGGGGCAAGTGTTACGCAGCCGTATTGTATGGAATCTGCTGCGTCACTACGGATTAGGAAACCAACGCGATGGCACGAGGCACTGAAACAACACAACGCGTGTTGGCACGAGGCATTGAGCCAGCACAACGCGTTTCCTGTGCAGTTTACCTCATTGCGATATCATTTCTTTATTCTTGATTTAAACTTCGAATCGTAGTCACCTTTTTAATCATAGTAATTGTATTGTATTTTTAGTTCAAATAAATGATATTTTAATATTATAACTGTTTTTTTTGCAACCTCTGGCTAGAGCCCGCGTAATCAACTCAGCTTCATAGTTTTTCCTAATAGATATATATTAGATTACTGGTGAATTTTGACGTATAAAAATTGTCGCGAAAAAAACAAACGCACAATTTTTTATGAAACTAAGGGCGGAAAACGAGTACACAGTTCACCTGATGTTGATAAATGGTTTCAGTCTATAAATACCTACACCCATCTTCAGCAAAAATTCAATGTGGGCATTTGTCACCTAATGATATAATCCTTGGATAAAATATTTTCTACGTAGATTTGTGCTACATAGAAAATATTTCTGTTCATCTCCGCACCTCAATTACGAGTATATTCAGTGTTTGTAAAAGGATTAAGATGTCTCGGAGATATATTATGAATCCGTGTATGTTACCATTTGAATCTAAGGGATGTTAATCGGATTTACAATGACAATTTCGGTAATATTTTCGTGGATAATAAAGTAAAATCTAATTAAAATGCAATTTTAGGGAAGAAAATCAATGTAACTAAAACTTAATTTAATTTGTATTTAAAATTTTCTTCCGCAACCGCCGTAGTGTATGAGAGAAACCAGTGACCCATTAAGCTTTTGAAGCGAATTTAAAATAAACATTGTGGTCACAATGAAAAAACAAATGCCCTTCTCTCGCAAATTAAAATGTAAAAGTTCTCGGAGAGTTCCATTTTCGAATTCCGTAATTGCTTTTTTATTTTTTGTGTGTGGCCATTTCCAGAAACTTTCTGTATGCCCCACGTATGTACCGTACGTTTAGTAGAGTCACGCTGATATGAATTAGCTGTAGCACGAAATGGTCGGTAGGACCACTTTATACTACGTTCTAGTTTGTTATCCTTTTGCTAGGTGATGATTCATGGAATCGTCAGTGCCCCAAACCATTAGGCTATTGATGTTTTTATCTATTAACGATATTTTAATCGTTACTTTTATTAAACACTACTGACTCCAGGTGATTAAAAACAAAGAAAACAAAACAATAGATGTGGTTGATAAACGAACTTGTTTGCCTATGATATTTTTTTGAAATGTTTCAACTTTTGCTTTATAATTACAAGCCGTGTTAGATCCATTTGAATGAAAAATTAATCGTTAATCGCCTTTTGTGAATAAATTTAGATATTGCTGAAATTTCAAAGCAGTGTATCAATGTAATCGTGTCTATGCTGTCTTAAACTTGAATGGATGTAGTCTCGGGAGAATGTGCGTTTATATGTGAGGATTCGGTAAACGTGAAGCCTCAGATGTACTGGTGATATTTCGTAGATACCTTAAGTGTGTATAGTTTTTTTTTACAAGAATATTAGCAATGCATTATTTTTTTTAACATTACTAATATTCCAGTTAACCACTCCAACTAAGCTGAAAATCCTTGTGTTAGAAAATGGTTCACGAGAGTAGACAAATGGTGATTCTAGCCAACGACCTTAATTTTCGCTGAATGTATACTAAAATATTACAATATTGAAGCTTAAAAGAAGGAAAGATTAATTTATAGGTGAACTAATAAACTCGTACTATATTTATAAATTTATTAATTAAATAAAAATTATTACCAAATTATCTTAAAATGAAAAATGTATTTTCTATTTATGAACATTAATATACCGTATAAATGTTGTCGAGTCTCTTTATGGCTAAAAACTACCTACATCAGGAAGGCTAACCGTATGACAGAGAAATAAGGCCTTTAGATAAGACCTTTATCACTGGTGACGCGGCATTTCATCTCAGTCCTCACGGGTGACAATGCATCTGCATTTTATGATGCCTTGTCATGGATGAATGTAAATATCATGAGAAATCACCATCAGGTGAATTGTATGATCGTTTGTGACTTCCAATATGATAATAATAAAAAAAAGATACGTTAAAATGAATAGGGTCCGTCTTAATTATACCCCAGATAATGGGTTTTCACGTCATTTGACTATGTGAGTGACTCGGTGTGAGGATATAGATAGATATATAGTTACTTTAAAGAGAAAAAATAGTTCTCCAGTATTTTCAGAGTTTTCCAAAAAAATTGTCTGCGCTTCTATACGAAGAGAATACGTAGGTATCTGTTAATAATAATAATAAAGTTTGTAAAGAATAGAAATTAGTTGAGTGTATAAACAATAAGGAGAAAATACACTAATATTGATATAAAATATTCAAGGTAATTTTCAAATAAGGTTGAAAGAGTTTTTCAAATACGATAATCTTGGAAGTGTCGTTATCGGTCGCACCGGTTTCGTGTTGCCTGTCGTTACAAAGCCGTCTGCTTACCGTGCTCTTTGTGTCCCTACATACTCTACGTTTGCTTTGTACTGATAAAACAATGCAGGCTAAATTAATAATTATTCAGTGTGTACACTGTCTTACATTTACTGAAATCTTATTTGTGCTAATAGTTTTAGCTTATATTTCTTTTAATCTACATTAAATGAATTAGAAAAAATATAAATATGGATATCTTTTGTGTTCAACAACTCAATAATCTTACAATCCCATCGTTGTTAAAGTATTGGCTAATCTTCTTGAAAGGGATTTGGGGCTTGGCTAGGTCAAGGTGCGCCCAATGTATACGTCATGGGCAAAGCTTCTCGCGTTGACCTAGATAAAGGGTCATAGAGAAGGAATATTCGACTAATGATAATATACGAAAATCAAATATTGTGCAATTTGATATATGGATATTGGGCATCGAATCCAAGTCTAGAAGTCTAGTCTGTGGTTTGTTTCTAGGCGTGGCATGAATGGGTCAACGCGACTGTGGAAGGACCATACCATCACGGAATTCCAGCGAACAATGGCAGCATAATGTTGCTGTGTTTAGTCTGGTGTGTGTGTAGTGACTGGTGATGTGGAATTCCATCTTAGTTCTCCGGGGTCTATGATTGCTCTGCATCTGCTTTATGATTCCTTTTCGAGGATGAATGCGAGCATGAAACTTGAACGCATATGTTTATTTAAAAACAATCTCAACATAAACTTATCAGTATTATGTTCTTTAATTAAATGGGTAAAAAACCCTGTGAAAATCTTGGTTTCTTCTGTATTTTTTTATCGCTACACTCACCGTACGAAACAACATCATGATAATACTATATTTATTGTGGTTGAATTAAAATCCAATTGTGATTTCCATATTAGGTCTAGATATTAATGAATCCTTCTTGTTTCTTTAAATGTGTGACTGGTCTACTCCGGTCTGTATTAATAATAATACTATAATATAATCTTTATTCTTTAACCAAAGTTACAGTTTATATATATAACCAGGGTTGGAATTTTCTTGTAGGTGTAATACCACGTGTGCCAGGAAAAGGGTTCTTTAGAATTTACGATAGTAGATATCGTATGGAATTGTCATTACAAAGTATTAGTGATTTGAGTCGCGGTCCTGGTTTTTATTTGATCCGAAATAATGTTTATCCTTAACATGTAGGTTTTCAGTCAGGTCGGGTTTGATGGTCTTTACTTGCTTACTTTTACTTGCTATATATGAATGTTGAATGTTGATTTACACCGGATTGAGAAAGATCTTTAGAACACACACTGTACATAGTATCTCCGTTAAATCAGGATCGACAATGGCTAGCAAAATAAAAAATGGACTCTGGGTATCACATAATCTTAGAGGCCTGGCTGCCAAGTACTATGAGAAATATGTACGGGGACTAATATGAGCTATTATTGTGATGATATTTGCATCGATGTTGTTTTACGAACGTTTTAGAAAGTGTTTGCGTAAATGTTTACGGCACTATAATATATCCTGTATAGTTATTGATCATCTTGTATCTGCAAAGAGTTACAACCAAAAGAACTTGACATTGTCGATATCAACCTGGAGGACATTATTACTTGATAGTTCAGGTTAAGTGATACTAATAATTACAGCAGTATCAATAACCTGAACTGAACTTTGCTTCGAGTGACACCAACTTATGTTTATTCCCAGGTTTAGTGTATAATATTATAGTAACACTGTAACAAGTAATTAGTCGGTAAATACACAGATTAAGGCTTTGTTTGTTAAGGGTAACATAATGAACTGGTGTTAAAGTCAATCAATTTTATCATCTAACTCAGCACAAATAAATTTGTTAAGCAATCTTATCCACAAACGAATTATCGAAATAATTTATTTAATGCATGTATAGATAAAAACCCAACATATTGATATACTAACAAATCTTATGTTTAAAATTCATAGTGGTCAAAACAATAATTAGTCATTAAATAATCACTTGTTCTGTGATTGAATATATATATATATATATTTAATTTCAGTATTTTATTATTTTATTGGGTTAATGTATTTATTTATAATATTTATTGAATTGAACTCATGGTGCTCTTTCAACATGTTTATAAATATGTTGTATTATTGCAAAATATTTTAATACAAATTAAATAAGTTTTTAAGAAGACTTAAGCAAATGACGAAACTCGTACTTATCCGATACTTTTTCGATTTTATACGTAATATGCGACTAGACGAAAATAATTATAATATATTAGAGATAAGTACCTACCATACGTATTCTAAGATTGAGTTTACGTAAGCAATATATTAAAAAGTAATAATTCATATGAGCGGTGTTCGTCAAATTAGCAATCCAAGTTTTTCCCCGGTGCCAACACCATTAAATTGAAAAATTTAAGGATGTATAATTAAATTAATATTCTTAGATTTAAAAGGAGAAATCGACGGTAAAGAAACAACCGTACCTGACGTGCATGTGTTCGCTTATTTATAATTAAATGGTTTTGATCTATTCTGAGTATTTAACAACTATTTTATATTTATTGAATAAAAATAATGCATTTGTACAAATTAATATTTAATTTGGTTACTAATAATTATAAATATATACACTGTCAAATTAATATGAAAATTGTATAACTATTATAATAATAGAGATCAAAATAAGTATCTAAACTGATTCGGAAGGTAATCGGAAACGGTTCACGTGGTATATAAGATAATTTTAATAACTCAAAAGCTTAATTGTCGCATCGATAGCCAACCGTGAAAACGATAATGTCAGATCAGTGGAGGACACACTATCCAGATGTGGAAATTCCGCTCAGTTGTGTAGACGCTAACCAGATGTGGAAACGCGACCTGGCTGCGAGAACGATGCCCAGTTGGCGCAACGACAACCTGTTGTAACAACTCTACCCTGTCATGGGAACGTTAACCTTTTGTTAAAACTCGCATTACACGAAAGCTAAGTACTTTAACTGTATTAAATTAATATAATTTAGGTTAGGTAATTTGGTGTAGTAAAATAATTACATTTAACATAAATATTTTAAAATATTTATGTTAAATGTAGTTACTGATAAAAAAAAAGTTTGTTGTTTTTAACTGTTGTTTAGATTATTATAATATTTGTGTAAAATAAGTCTTACCATCAGTGTTGTTTAAATGTTTAAGTGTTTATATTAAACGTCAATATGTTACACCAAAGCAGTGACTACTCTAGTCTATCCTAACTTTGAATTAGTGTTTATACAATCTAAAGTGCGAAGTGGCAGTAGGTTTAATGTTTGTTTTAAGAAAGTATTGTCTGTTAATATTTCTTTAATTTAACTAGACTCGTGGAAAATGTAAAAACCCTAGTTATTATAATTTATTATGCCTACATTTTATAGCAATGCCAGAACTTAATATTTTCTTATCATTCCCACATTTTACATACTGATCGAATTTATTCATTTAATATAATATCACCTTATTTTATTTACATGCATGGCAATGCATAATAATAATATAACATATACTTGTGTATCCCCACAAAAAAAAGGGATTTATTTTGGTTCTCATATTATTAACTATATAAAACACCAATTGCAGGTTTTATGAACGTAGATTAAGTTGGGCATAACATTTCCAATCGCCGTCTCTAATTCTAAATCTTTAGCTGTAGTTCGTTGTAATTAATTATTTCTCACAACATCAAACGGAACATAATTATAGCAAATAGGTAATACCGAGGTACTATCGGACACTAATAATTTATGACGTTCTCTAAAAATATGTTTTATGAAAATATATTTATACACATTTTAATTTACACATAGTCAAATTCATAAATAATAATAAAAGGAATTTAAATTAAATCGCATTAAGTAAGACCAGTACTTGTATTTATATTGTATCATTATGCATTTTTTTTGGGGTTTCTATTGTGGTAACTTTTGTAATTCATGTAAGTTAGTTGATTCATCTCTTATAAGTTGCATCTAATAAGAAAAAGTTTAGAAACTTGAAAGCTTAATTACATACATAAGAATAAAAAAATAAGCTCTAGTAAAAAAAAATTGCTGAAAAACCACATATTGAAATCAATATCATATATAACATATGTAATATATATATATGTATTCAATTCAATTTATCTTTGTTATATAATATCCTAATATTCTTGATGTAGTTTATAATAAGATTCTTCATTGTATCAGAAAAATCAGGCAAATGTAAACCACTTTAAAATATTGCTTTTTATTCCGAATTATTCTTTGAATTATTACTTTACGGATAAAATCGGTCTCGAAACTCTGGAGAGTTCTCCTTGTAGTGATTATTTGGTGACCGATTGGTTGTTATCGACGTCATATAATAAAAATAAACTCAAATATATTATAATTATTTTTCTTCATGGTGCAACCAGACTATACCACTGTTAAAGGTTATTTAGAATAGTTTAATGAAATAATGATCTGAATTTTTTTTAAAAAAAGTCCATGCGTTAAATGTTTGACTTATGAATTGTTTTAATTACATAATTTTAAGATAAATATATTTAAATCTGGTTTCGCCATTGTTGAAGTCTATGCAGGATGTAGAATTTTAAATAATATAATTAGGAATATTATATGGAAAATAAAATGGTATACCCTACAATACTCATGGGAGGCTTCAAACCAAATCAAATCAAATAGTTTATATTCGCCAGAGTATGGTACAAATGGTGTTACAATAGAACATTAAACGCACAAATATATTCTGCTACGTATGACGTGCAGATTTTATAATGACTTTAAATTTATAACCAATTTAATAATTATAGCATCAAAATATTAGTTTTCAATTGCTTGATTTATTAATTCATATTTCATCCAGCGATCACGGAATGGCAGTCGCAGTGTAGGATGAAAGATAGTTGGAGTTGTTATGCAAGTTTGCGGGAACTCGATGGATGCAGGTGGTTCAGAGATCGTGCTCTCCCTTGGATGAGTCTGCTTGTTCACGGGCAACGATTATTAATTGTTTTGCTCCGTTTAAGAGTGGTGGGATACTTTATAGATGATGCGAAGACAGGTTGGCTCACCAACTGCGGTTAATTAAGAAAATGTACAAAATTCAAAAAAAAATCGTGAAAACGCAACGAATTACGTATATGTATACGTAGAGCTTATGTGAGAACTGGGTTTCAGATCGGCAGCATTGCAAACTGTCATTCCTAGGCAACATTCCGTCCGTAAGCGTTGTTCGAGATGTATACCGCAAAACATAACAATGAGCAGACAAAACTTGGCGAGAGTTGGTGCAAATTCATCATAGATAAATTCGACGCCGGCGAATGTGTTTATTACACACTGACTGATGACGAAACGAGGTCATAAAACAGTAGCTTAGCGCTACTAAGCTAATACTGTAGAAACGCTATTATTCTGTAAAAACTAGCTCCTCCCTGGGTCTAGTCAAAAGTATTCTTGCTACAAATAGATTATAACTTAATAATACATTTAAATATTTTTCGTTGTCTATTAAACTCCAGGAGGTTTTTAAACTACCACGGTGCTGCCAATTTGGAAATCGAACCCAATTAGCGAAAATGCTAAATTTAACTTTAAATAAAGGCTTTTTATCAAAGTTATGTTTTTTATCAAAGTTACGTTTCAATATATTATTTGCGTAATTTATCGTCTAATCAATTTGTTTGATTTTCTCATTTGTTACATAAGCTCTAAGGATTATAAAGGATTACACTTTATGTGTATCGATTGATTACTTGTTAGTTTATTGCTAGAACATTAATGCTGTCTCGGAAAACGGTGACACATGCAATATGGCTTAATAGCATGTTAAGGCATATTGCATTTTTATTTTATTTGTTTTTTATTTTATTTTTATTGCATTTTTGTAAAAAGAATGATGACGTCTAATTCATTGAAGGCGTCAGGGATAATTGAATCGTTTCTTGAATGATTATACGTTTATTCACCATATTTACATAGCATACAAATTGAACTCTGAGATGAATTTTTTAATTTTAAAGTTGAATAAATGATATAACATTCTGATCCAAAGCGAAAGGGGTCTGGATTCATGACTGATACGTTTATATTTCAAATTTGAAACATTAATTATATTGAAAATTAAATAAATTTAATTTGAATAACAATTTTTAAACAAAGTTCGTAGACGGGTCTGACCGATGATGAACCGGTTGATTATATAAAATATTATTTCATACAAGGTTTATGTAAAAGTTGCTCTTATTCAAGCTTACATTTAAATTATAGTTAAAAATTTGTTAAGCCATTCGATAAAACCTCAGTAAGACTTGAACCTTTACAAATGAACTTACAAAAACTGCGTAAAGCGTCAATAACCTAATGGTTTAGGGTACGGTCTGCGTAGCTTAATGTCGCAGATTCGATTCCATTATGCCACTTTTGTCGTGAACCATCTCTTAGCAAAAGCATTTAAACTTAGTAAGAGTGGCGAACGGGAATGTTAGGATTGTAAATAGCATTTTTAGGACTAAAATCGTGAGATTTTAAGTACCATCTTGCTTATACTTATAATTTTTTTTCATAAAATCATAGACAACTTTTTTTAAACTCTTCTATCTAAGTGTAATAATAGCCATATAGACAAGTAAAAATTGATATTGAAATATAACATTATTTTTACAATGTTCAAAAAATAAGCCAATCTATTTAATAGAGCTTGGGATTGGCCAGTGTGTTTGTACGAAGGGAAATTTACTTTTGATTTGGACGATTGTCGTGTTTCTAATAGAACAACCATAGTTTTTAGGTAGCAAATTCGGGTCAAAGAACCGGTTGTATTTTTTTTAAAAAGATTAACTTTTGATGAACAGAAGCAATCACTACAACGCTTACCAACATATCTGTGTTCAAAGTAATTAGTACTGGCAATTCATCCATGAGGAGTCAGTGTTGAGAAAGTCAATGTATTCAGTGGATTTAAATAAAAAACCAAAGGCTCTTTTCTTGAAAGTAGGGGTAGGAATTTTAAATCAACAAATTTTTGTTTTCCGTATTCTCTTACTAAGAAAAACTCTGTCTACTTCGATTTAGAATAAAATACATGAAAGTTAGTAAACTTTTCGATGCTGGGTATTCTTGAAGTGAGAATTTTTTAGATATAATAGAATAGAATTGTGTGAACCGTAAATATTTAGAATGGGTGGATTTTTAATGTCGCTTGCGACGAGGCGACACAATGTCCGGCGCCAAAGAAAATGTTAAGATTGTTTTATGAATTTATAGCGTGTGCTAAATATCTTATGTTTCGATTTATGGGTTTAAAATACCGACTGTGTGAACGGTGTACATAATTAAATATTGACAGTTAATCCTGTCGAACTGAAACTTTTAAATAATCTATTTATGGTTATTATTGTATTATTGTTTATGGCCCTGTGAAAAATCTGTCGGTCTGTCGAGTTTGCAGAGAGCTATATTCTATTGCTATTGTATGATTGCGCAACGTAGACATCCATATTAGAATGACTGTATAAGTCGTAGAACCGATGATCAATGGGAAAGAAAGATTTTTGCGTAGCAACCTCGGATGGCAGTCGCAGTCGCAGTGTAGTATAGAATACTGAAGTTCGATTGAACGCAGAAATAAAAAGGGGAGCTACATTGTAATAGTACATAATTTGATTAATATTAAATGTTCACCACGGCTTATGAAGATTATCCGTTCTCGATGAGGAGTCACGATAAAGATACGTTGTCACCGCTGAGGTGTAAGATGAATTGGATATCCAATTACGCAAAACATAAAATAAATTTGCTTTTCACAGCATAATACTTCCGTGATAATACTACAGCCACTTCTTAGCTGTAAGTAATGTGGGTCTACCATGATAAAAAAAAAGAAAACAATTACTAGAATTTATCAAGTAGTTTTTATTGGATCATTTCAGAAATATTGTTGGTTCATCTTTATCACACGTAACATTTTATGTGCCGTTCATGGACAGAAAAACCAACAGATAACAGCATAAGTTATGAAAAAACATCATCTTTGTTTTCCGGAATTGCGGTGAGAGTTATAATGAATTTTAAGTAGCATTTGAGAACCTCAAACCTTGTTTCTTTTGTTCACTTTTTACTATACATTCATTACTAGTAATGCAAATAGATTTTAATAAGTTTTAATTAGGTATCAAATATAAGTATCTGGTTTCGTCTTTTATAAAATGTAGGTAAGATCGTCATTATTGTAATCTTTTTAATCGTACGTAAAAAACGAAATGAAAATCACGAAATCAAATGTTCGGTACATTTGATTTGGTGATCTTTTTTTGAAAGCACACATTGATAAATCAAGTATCTGGCCACACTTTCCCATTTTAAACATAAAATTAAAATGGTGGTGGTAATAAATTAGTTAAAATGGTGTAATATTTTATTGAAGGTAAATGGAAGGTTGAGAATCATTGACCATTAGAAGGAAGGACCACTTGTGTAAGTTAGCGGGAATTCGGTTGATGCTGGTCGCTGGTGCTATTCGTGGTACCATGTGGAGAAGAATGCTTAAGTTTGTCAGAAAAATTATGAAGAGATGATGGTATACTATCATATGATAATAAAATGATATTATATAATATAATAATAAATATGATAATAATAATATAAAAAATAATAATAAGAAATAATATAATACAAATATAATAATAAAATCTTACTCATGGTATTCCTAAAGTAAAATAACGTAAAAAATACTATGTTCCCTTTATCCGCTTTAAGTAAATAAAAATCATTCTCTTAGATTGTCTCTCTTTTTTTTAATTTAAGTTTTTGTAATTAAGTCTTATTTTTTTGGTCTAATTTACAGATTTGCTTTTTTTGTATATTGTTGATATTTTCTCATTAAAAATTGTTTATGTCCATATTCTATACTGTATCTCGACAATTAGGTAAATGCTGTACATACCTATCGTTGGTGTACATATTAGTTTCTAATGCTATACAACTTTATTAACAACTAATGAACTAATGAATGTGTGAATATGTACATTGTTGGTGTGTCTACAATAAATAAATAAATTTAGCGAGTGAGGACGCGGCATTGTTGCGGCATTTTATCGTACAAGTAATTCCTTGCATATTTTTATGCTGTCTGAATAAAAAGTAATTCCACAAGACCCTCAAGTGTTCACATCTCAGAAGTGAGATCGTGTTTAAAATGTCTAGACCATACGTAAGCGGCTTGGAGAAACGTAAACGGGAAAATAGCGATTCAAGTTCGTCAGAAGATGAAAATAGTGAGTTTTTTTTCTCTAATGACCCGTGTAAGAAAACTTACAAAAAAGTTGCACCCAGCGACGCTGAAGTAATTCCGAAGTTCAGACCAGAAGATACCAACAATAATGTTATCGGGTGGCTATCACAAAATAGACCAGCTAGGCGACATCTACGGATGGGATCAAACCGTCCGGACGTTGATTATGCAATTACGGCTGCGAAGCTCTGCGCGAGAATGGAACGACGACCTTGAAAATTATAACCTCATTTGGGGCGAATGGGAGGAAATGTGGATGGTTGCATTTCCGCGATCCGCGAAAAACTATCCTTACAAAAGAAATGCAGTATCATCGGCGAGGATGCAATTAAATTTATTCAATGTATTATACGAGGGTTGCCTCGCGAATTGCGAGCTAACGCTAAAGCATATAGTTGCAACATTCCTGAACAACTATACTACGGCTACTAGTCATCGCTAGAAAATTTTCAACAGGCAGATTCTAATAAAGCGCAGCAATCTATATGGAGAAGAGGTACCAACAATATATAGATATGCTACATGTGTCGTCGGGCGGGTCATGAGGCTCGCACAACAGTAGCAGCGTTGCGAGAACTGCCGGCGCAGTGGATATACACCGGCAGGCGTGTTGGTTTGGCGCCGGGGCTGGGACTTCGTGACAGAAACCACAAAAGGTTAGTCGAATAATACCATTACCTACACTATTTGTACTGATAATTATAAAAGAATAGTAATGGTAAATGGGTGCCAGCTCGGAGCAATTATAGACACAGTTAGTAAAATAAATATTCTCTGTATGTCCCAAGCCAAAAGTTGCAAATTATAATCGAGCCTAGTGCAACTGTTATGTAAGGTTTTGGGGAAGCATTTGTAAACTCACTCGGTTCAAGTTACTTAAGTGTCTTAATAGATAATACACGTTAGTACGGAGTAGATGAACTAACTAATTATATAACAGCAGATATTAGTTTGTTAATTGGTCAAACTATGATTTATAGTAATAATATCGGTCTAGTAACTTCACCTTCTTCTGTACGTTTGTTTAAAGTCTTGTAAAGGTACAAGATTTATTTGAAAATATGAAGTTACATTCAACTGATTTCTTGGTAAAGTTCCCAGTTTATTTATAGCAAACTGTTAAAATACCTAAACAAAGGCAGCTATATGTAGAAGTAGATGTCAACTGTAACTAAAGAAACGAAAAGGATCATACATTTCTATATAACAAGGTTTGGGTACAGTTAGTTAACATTACATACTTTTTACCCTCGGCTATTATTAAATCATATCATTGTCATTTAAGTGAGACTGATATAGTATGGGAGGCACGTAAGCTTGTAGTTAGGGCTGAGATAGCAACGATACCAACGTGCACGCGCAAGTATACTACCCTAGATATAGATAATCCAAATACCGAAATTGTATAAAATGGATGAGAACGCGCCATTAACGCGGTATTTTTGTACAAGTAATTCCTTGCACAACGTTTCGCTGTCTGAATAAAAGTTATTCCACAAGACCCACAAGTGTTAACACAACGTAAATGGTTTTAACTGTTAATGCTTTGAAAGAAAAGATAATAATGTCCGCAAGAGTTATGAAAAATGTCTTCATTGTTTCCAAGAAAACAGTCTGGGGGAATTATCATATTTATTTTATATTCTTTACTCCTTTTGCTTGAATCAAAACAAGGATGATTTCATTTTATGATTTTGATAATATATTTTACAAGGATACGTATGTCAACGAGTCGAGGTTTGATCCTCTCAGGCGCCCTCGAGTCAGTCACCCTCGAGTCGGTCACTTTCGCGCAACTGGGTGACGGTTCAAGACGAGGCTCCCTCTCGGGAGTTCTTGTTCTGTTGATTAGTGGGTAATAAAGATTTCGGTTGAGCTCCGTAAGCGCTCGGCTCACATTTCAACCCGGTGAAACTGTAAAAGCCCTCTGGTCTCGTATAACAAAATGAAAAAAAGTATCGAGTTGAACTTAAACTTGTAGTTAATCCCTGACCGTTGTAGAATCACGGTGTACCTAGTTTAAAGCTGAAATATGAATAAGACTGCCCAACCTGTAACTTTTTCAATAACAACTTACATTTGTTTCAGAGATGTTCAGTCTAGTATATTTTTTATTTTTTTTTCAATTGAAAGTAACAAACGAGCACACATTTCACCTGATGGAAAGTGATTCCTGCGGCCCATGACATCATAATGTCACCAAAACCTCGGACGTTCATTAGTCATCACCATCCATTCTCCATACTCGGGAGAATCACTTGATAGCTAGGGAACTGGCAACTGGGGTGGCAACATCAGATAGGTATGAGATCAGAGAGTGGAGCGACACGCTCTGTTTATGAGCGCTTTGAGTAAGTAAGAGAACCACAATAGGGAACACGGTTTATAACTAGCTCACGGACCCCTCAATTCCGTGAGCCCTGTGTCCGATGAAGCTGTAAGAGCCGCATAGGCTAACAGCATCAACATCAACAGAATCTAGCTGCATCATAATGCAGAATCAGTTTTACCTTGAGGACTAAGATGGAATGCGTTTTACCTTGAGGACTAAGATGGAATGCCTCGTCACCAGTAATATGGGTGTCCGGATCCCTACACTCACCAGATGAAATTTACGCTGGTATTCTGTGAGGGCGTGCTCCTACCCCGGTCGAGCTGACCCATTCATTCTGCAGCTAGGAACAAACTACAGTGTAGCTCTACCACTGGTATACGTACTAATTTTTAATGATGGCATAGAAGCTCCTCTGTATTACAATCGGACGAGACGTAAATAGTTAACTCAACAACCGCTCGTTACCCAAAGTTGACCATGAGAATTTTATGTTCAAAACGTGACAAAAAGTAAAATGTCTGCGTGGGCGTATTTTATATTTAACAACCTGAAATGGGAAATGAGTTGGTAGAAATTAGGTAGGATTTAAACTACTACTAGATTGTAGCTCCGTCAGTTAATAGCCTAATGTCGCTTTTCACAATCCTTGTGATCTGAAAATAATTGACTACTCTAATTTATTATTTTAAATATTTTTTAAAAGAAGACTTAATATTATCTTTCCAAGTTATGGGACAACTGAAGGCGACAATGGCAAACATTCGGAATGAGTTATCAAATCGTCGCCTTTACTTCACGCCAAATTGAATTTGAAAGAATTTTTTTAATATCGTGTGCTTTGGAAAAACTTGTAAAGCTTTTTTGTTCCGTTGTTCAGAAGAAAGTTCTACGCAACCTTATTACCACTTATATTTCGTACTTGAATTTCAATGGAAATCATTATTATTGAAATCTATTAGCACAACCTCATTATATAATATATTATTAACTTTCAGGTCTGATTGAGGCGGGAACATTGAACATGTTGAAAATAAGCAGAAGGTATTTTTTATATTTAAATAATTCTAGTGCATGTAGAAAAACCTATTTACTGGTAGCGTAGCATTCTATCAATTCCCAGGGTTAATAATGCAGATGCATTTAGATACTTTGTTGTGGATTAATGATGTTTATGGGTTGCAGTCATAGGGTGAACTGTGTACTCGTTTGTGACCCTTAGTTTCATATAAATATATTTGAGACTAAGATATCTTTTTTTATCATTAGTTGGGTCTCTTGTTTCTACAAAAAGAAATACGGCACCATTATATAATTCGATTTTACATTGTACTGAATGATCCTTGCCTAGTAAAGCCAAAACCAAATATTTACTTTTAATTACTATTATTCTAGAGTAGTTCTCCTCATCACCATGAACCTTAAAACCTCAAGATTTTTGAAATAATAATCTTTTTGTTATAGTTAAAGTTAAATATTTGGTTGTAATACAAAGCAACTTAGAATTAAATATCTATACCTGAATATAGATATAGTTTTCGAACGAAGTTGACATAATAGTCTGAATTGTTATATATTAACAAAGTTACAGTTGTTGATAATGTATTGAGGACACTCCTGAGTGAACGTTGACCTGTGTTCCTCAGTTGAAGTTGTCTCATTATAAATAAAAATACTTACTCGCAACAAATACTGTAGAAAGATATTTGGTCAAGAACACATCAGTTCACCTGATGCGTGTGGCAAAATCGAAAATCGGAGAACATTATGTTAATATTGGTAATAAATTGCCCTACTATTACTATCAATAAAATATAATTATTTTATCATGGAAATAGTTTTGCATGTATAGAATATTTTGAGTCCAGTCTGAGGGGATTGAAATGTCACTAGAATCTTAGTAAAAGTAGCAATTAAAGAGCCAATATTCCATTAAGTCCTCGACAAGTTTTCAATGGATCGCAATACTTTTATCAGGTACGTATTCAATGTTCTTAGTCCTGTTGAATTTAGTATGCAATAAATCTGTAATTATATTTAATGTCGCGTTTTTAAGACGATATGATTATGTTATCTTTATTCTAGTATTTTTATTCAATTGAAAAGAAGGTTCTCGACTCAATGAAATTTATTTTATATAGAATATATATATATATCCCAATTATTTCTAGTTGAAGTTGTGCCATTTTTCTATAAAGGTCTGTCGGAAGGTTTAATTGGTTCTTAAAAAACATAATTTTTTCATATATTGACTATATACTACACGTGCCAGTAATAAACATGAGACTTTATTGAAGTCGACTATGAAATTTATACATATTATATAGTTACTTAAATGACGTCAATGTTTTGTTTTATTTAAATTTGATGTAATGTAACTAAATTGAAATAATGTGTTTTAAAACGTAAAATATAACTAATTTATATAGTGTTAGAGCTACGCCACAGTTTCTAGCTAGCGAATGACCTCGTGTAGGACCATGCTCTCACAATATACCCGTGTGAAATAGCAACATAATGCTGCTGTGTTTCGTCAGGTGTTGTTGTGCAGGAAGATCTGGAGACCCTTATTACTGGTGACGAGGTGTTCAATTTAATCTTCAGGGGTGACAACGCATCTTATTTTTATAGCATCAATAGGTTAATGATTTAGGGTATGGTCTGCGAACCTTCGTAGGATCGATATCACCATTCGAATATTGTTGTAAACCATCTCCTAGCACAAACATTTTCAGCATAGTTGGAGTGGTTAACTGGAATATCAGTAATGTTAATAGCATAGTCCATATTCTTTTTTTTCTAAATAAGGAAATAATTCCTTATTGATGTCCACAGGAATCATGTTCATGAGGTTTTTCACCATCAATATAATCAATGTCAAATATTAGACTGTAATATATATTTAATTATGACCTCATTTCAGCTTACATTTAAATTTCCACTTATCCCAAATATAAACAAAAAATATTATAGCCGTTAAGTTGGCTCAGCAATCTTTTTTACGACCCCGAAGTGTGACAAACGAATACCCTGGATGGAGGTGATGTCTGCATTTGTGTTTTGTATTCTTACAGCATCAATACGTACATCTATCCTCAACAAAGATTCAAAGTTGTCAATTCTGAGGATTGAAATGAACTTTCTGTATCATCTGTAATTAGGTTCGTGGTTACCTGCACTAACTACACAAAACACAGTACATAACGCTGCTGTTTAACGCTGGTTTTCTGTGAGTCCGTAGCCTTTCCGTAGTTCAAGTCGATCCATTATTATTAAGCTAAACTGAACTACAGGATGGCATTACTATTTTCAACCTCTAATATAGGTATAACAATCTCTTTGTAAAATTCGTATTTGTAATTTCTCTCAGTTAAATATTTGTAATGCTACAGGCTAAATGCTTTTGCAAGTTTGATATTTATAAAATATAAATCTTTAATGAAATTAATTTTCTTATTTAGAAGATTTTTCCCATTGAATGTTTAGACGAAACGTGATTATTCTGTGTAGGCACAATATTCTGAATAGTACAATTAACTTAATTGACAGCATGAAACGAACCATGACATGGCAATAAATAAAACATTATTTTATAAACGAGTTGGCATGCCTATAAATAAATGTATATTGATCACGTACATATAGGTAATTTATGTTAGTGAGTTCTGTTAGAGTTGCAGTTATTGTAGTTGAAAAACATAAACAAATTTATAATTATACCTTAATACCATTAAATTAAAATCCAAAATTAAATAGGTGTAAAATACGGCTGTGTTTTGTTTATTGAGTGAAGGGATAAAGATACCCTCATTAATGGTGACGAGGTATGCTGTCTTAGTCCAGGTATTAGGGGTGATAACGTATTTGCGTTATGATTCCTCCCATTCCCGAAGATTAATGTAATGTGGTTTTCCCATCAAATGAACTGTCTTCGATCATCGCCCTTACTGCTATAAAAATATCGTATATATACCATTACTATTGCATCTTTTTTTGAGAAAAGATATATGCTACAAAATTATAACATCCATCTGTGCGTCGGAACAAATATATATTTAAATATAAAATTATGTAAAAGTACTGCCATTGTTCTCTTTTCGAATGTCCCGGAGCGGTTAATCTTAATATACAGAATTGGAAAATGTACATATATGAGACGTACGAAAAATTTCAGCTCAAGTGTCGAGTTTTCCCTTTTGCATCAATAATGCGTAAAGGTATGGCACAGAAAAATGTCTCGTGTCCCCCCTAACAAGATATAGGCAGTTTAAGTTGATTTGAATAATAAATGTTTAGTCTGAGGATTGTTCTTGAAGTTGCATGCATTAGTAATATCTAAAGTTTTATAGGTTCACGTATAAACGATGTCAATTTGCTTTGTATGTGGTACATTTTTTCAACTTTGACGAATAACATTTGTACATTATAAATTCGTGGTACTGATACTGCATCTGAATATTCCTTCGATTATATTACTCATGTATACATTGAAATATATGAATATAATAAATATATAAGTAATATAAGTGAAGGGGATAACAATAGAATACCAGTGAAAAATAACAGTTTATAACGCTGTAGTGATTTTTCTAGTGAATGTAGGGTTCCGGAGACCCTTGTTACTGATGGCGAGGTATGCCATTTAGTCCTCAGGGGTGACAACGCATCTGTATTACAAAGGAATCCCTTATCAAAGGGATCGCGTACCATCAAATGAACTCATTTGTCAATCTCAATACAATCAATGTCGATTATAAAAATGCGATATATATTTAGTTCTGACATCATCTTTATCGCAGCATAATAAAATACAAATAGACAAAAAATATTATAACTGAGTAAGCTTTTTTATGACCCCAAGTGTAACAAATTAATATTTGTGTTTGGATCCCTACGGCATTATAATAGTGACATACGTATTTGATGTCATCTGGCAATAATTAGAAGATGGTTGAGAGACATAATTATCTTTATTTTAAGTACTTTCTGGACATTTTCCCTTATCAATAAAAGTAAGATCTTGATCGTTGGAGCTCTGTGGATAGCCCAAAATCGTGCTTATAGTGAGCATAAAGGATCTTATGTTTTTTTATGAAACTGAAGTGTCAAACACACGGTTCACGTGATTACCATCAGAAATACGCCTATTCTATGATTGAAGCCTGTATCCATCCTTAGCAAAGATTCAAAATGGATCGGCTACAACTACCAGTAATTGGTTTTCCCGTCCTGTACACTCGCCATAGAAAACACGGCACCGTTATGCTATTAATTCACATTGAAATTCCATGAAGTCTTCAACCTTCTCCGGGCGAGTTGATATATTCAAACTTCCGCTGGAGACGTGCTGTAGCGTGGCAAACGAACAAGCTGGTCGTGCCCTTGATTAGTACCTAATAGTACTTACTATTACGTATTACCGTCGCCCATGAATAATTCGCAACACCATAAGACGAATTACGAATAGTATATATATATAAAGAGAGACTGGGAGAGAGACTGGGAGAGAGACTGGGAGAGAGACTGGGAGAGAGACTGGGAGAGAGAGACTGGGAGAGAGAGACTGGGAGAGAGAGACTGGGAGAGAGACTGGGAGAGACTGGGAGAGAGACTGGGAGAGAGACTGGGAGAGAGACTGGGAGAGAGACTGGGAGAGAGACTGAGAGAGACTGGGAGAGAGAGAGACTGGGAGAGAGACTGGGAGAGAGAGACTGGGAGAGAGAGACTGGGAGAGAGAGACTGGGAGAGAGACTGGGAGAGAGACTGGAAGAGAGACTTGCAGGGAGACTGGCAGGGAGACTGGCTGGGAGACTGGTTGGGAAACTGGCTGGGAGACTGGCTGGGAGACTGGCAGGGAGACTGGCTGGAAGTCTGGCTCGGAGACTGGCTGGGAGACTGGCTGGGAGACTGGCTAAGAGACTGGCTGGGAGACTGGCTGGGAGACTGGCTGAGAGACTGGCTGGGAGTCTGGCTGGGAGACTGGCTGGGAGACTGGCTGAGACTGGCTGGGAGACTGGCTGGGAGACTGGCTGGGAGACTGGCTGGGAGACTGGCTGGGAGACTGGCTGGGAGACTGGCTGGGAGACTGGCTGGGAGACTGGCTGGGAGACTGGCTGGGAGACTGGCTGGGAAACTGGCTGGGAGACTGGCTGGGAGACTGGCTGGGAGAGACTGAGAGACTGGGAGAGACTGGCTGGGAGACTGGCTGAGACTGGCTGGGAGACTGGCTGGGAGACTGGCTGAGACTGGCTGGGAGACTGGCTGGGAAACTGGCTGGGAGACTGGCTGAGACTGGCTGAGACTGGCTGAGACTGGCTGGGAGAGACTGGGAGACTGGCTGAGACTGGCTGGGAGACTGGCTGAGACTGGCTGGGAACTGGCTGGGAGAGACTGGCTGGGAGACTGGCTGAGACTGGCTGGGAGACTGGCTGGAAGTCTGGCTGGGAGACTGGCTGGGAGACTGGCTGGGAGACTGGCTAAGAGACTGGCTGGGAGACTGGCTGGGAGACTGGCTGAGACTGGCTGAGAGACTGGCTGGGAGTCTGGCTGGGAGACTGGCTGGGAGACTGGCTGAGACTGGCTGGGAGACTGACTGGGAGACTGGCTGGGAGACTGGCTGGGAGACTGGCTGGAGACTGGCTGGGAGACTGGCTGGGAGACTGGCTGGGAGACGGGCTGGGGAGACTGGCTGAGACTGGCTGGGAAACTGGCTGGGAGACTGGCTGGGAGACTGGCTGGGAGACTGGCTGGGAGAGACTGGCTGGGAGACTGGCTGAGACTGGCTGGGAGACTGGCTGGGAGACTGGCTGAGACTGGCTGGGAGACTGGCTGGGAGACTGGCTGGGAGTCTGGCTGGGAGACTGGCTGAGACTGGCTGGGAGACTGACTGGGAGACTGGCTGAGACTGGCTGGGAGACTGGCTGAGACTGGCTGGGAACTGGCTGGGAGAGACTGGCTGGGAGACTGGCTGAGACTGGCTGGGAAACTGGCTGGAAGTCTGGCTGCGAGACTGGCTGGGAGACTGGCTGGGAGACTGGCTGGGAGACTGGCTGGGAGACTGGCTGGGAGACTGGCTGAGACTGGCTGAGACTGGCTGGGAGACTGGCTGGGAGACTGGCTGAGACTGGCTGGGAGACTGGCTAAGAGACTGGCTGGGAGACTGGCTGGGAGACTGGCTGGGAAACTGGCTGGAAGTCTGGCTGCGAGACTGGCTGGGAGACTGGCTGGGAGACTGGCTGGGAGACTGGCTGGGAGACTGGCTGGGAGACTGGCTGGGACACTGGCTGGAAGACTGGCTGGGAGACTGGCTGGGAGACTGGCTGGGAGACTGGCTGGGAGACTGGCTGGGAGACTGGCTGGGAGACTGGCTGGGAGACTGGCTGGGAGACTGGCTGGGAGACTGGCTGGGAGACTGGCTGGGAGACTGGCTGGGAGACTGGCTGGGAAACTGGCTGGGAGACTGGCTGGGAAACTGGCTGGAAGTCTGGCTCGGAGACTGGCTGGGAGACTGGAGAAGGAGAGGGAGTTTTGATGCACAAATATCAAATTTAGGCCCACGACGCAGCAGCCAGGTACTCCAAACACTAGACAACATGGCCGTCGACTATAAAATATATAACCAACAGAATAGACTAACGTGCTTAATAACATGACGCGGCATAGAGCGTACTCTTAGTAAAACGATAATGAAATTCGATAAATGAAAAACGTGTGCTGAATGTATTATGCGCACTTGGCGAATGAGTTTCTCTAATTATTGCATTCCATGAATAGTAAACTACTTTAAAGAAGAAATGTTTTCTGTTAAGGACGTTTTTGTGTTGACTTTTTATATATATCTCAAGCATCTATTTGATCGTTTTTAATTCCACAGTAAGTGGACTAACCGAGATTGATCAAAATTAGTCGCTTTTTAGTCCGATTTTATGCGCACCCGGAGAAGTTATTAAGAAAGAAACAAATGAAATGTAAATTTACGAATGACAATACAAGTTAAATAATGCATAAGATCATAATTTATATAATTTAAGAAAAATATAAATAATCTATATTTAAGATGCTAAAACATTGTGTTGCTTCACATATCATGGTATATTGTTTATACTAAATGTATCTCCACGTTGTATAACTTTGAGCCTTTACTTTCTCTACATGAATCCCTTTAGGGTCTTTACATCTTATTTAGAAGTCCATTGTACGTAAGTCTTATCTCGTTCGCATCTGAGTTAACATCAATGTATCTAGTCTCTAGAGATCGTATTAACACCAACTCGTATGTTAAGATAATTTCAACGACGTAACAGTTAATGTCAAATATGAATCTCGCATATTTATACACTAAAATAAAAAACACACCTACATAGATAAAGTTAACGTTTCTGATTTTAGATGTTATGAAAATATATTAAAATGATAAAAGATACACAAAATCGTATTTGTTTTCATCTTTAAATGTCTTTATGTACCTAACATTTTTATCCATGTTTATATAGACGAAAATCGCAACCTATTTTATTAATTTGTGGCATTTCAAGGTTATATCCCTTTCACTGAGTGTTATCCCTTCTCCCTTCTCCCTTTAGCATTTTCAGGCTAGTGTAAGGGTCATTTCAAGTAAGTACGATACACTAAGGAACGTTGAATTTTTTACTTCCTATTGAACTAGATACATTAATTAGTCATTTACAAATCCGATATGACATAATTATAACTATTTTATATATATTATTATTTCCATTTTTAAGGGCTGTGTAGGCTCCATTGTTTTCATAAATATGTACTTGTTAAAGTATGTATTTTACGAATTTTATAATGTGTTAAAATAGAAGAACAAAAGTCTAAGGATAATTTATGTACCAAAGTGTTTACAAGCCATTCGCAGATGTGGCCGCTCTTAAATCTGTGTATTACGGGTATGTGCGTAGTATTTTAGAGTACGCAAGCCCAATATGGTCTCCAGAATACATAAATTACAAAAATCGTCTAGAACGTATTCCAAAGATGTTTATCAACCATTTAAATTATCGTCCCCGTAAAAGTCCAGACTCCTAAGAGGATGGTTCCATCGAACATGGCCTAATAACCCTACATAAACGTTCACTCTTGGATGTGTACCTACTATTTGGCATTGTGCGTAGCAACATAGACTGTCCCAATGTATTACTAAATATAGGTTTAGGAGTACCGAACATGTCATACCCCCCATTGCACATACCTTATCATCATACTAATTTCGCAAAGAATTCTGTTCTGACACGCATTGTTGGTACCTACAAATAACGTTGCTTTTGATCACGAGGACTTGTTT
This sequence comes from Teinopalpus imperialis, assembly GCA_029286865.1. Taxonomy (NCBI): domain Eukaryota; kingdom Metazoa; phylum Arthropoda; class Insecta; order Lepidoptera; family Papilionidae; genus Teinopalpus; species Teinopalpus imperialis. Next base: position 7,237,940 of record JAGSMU010000036.1, on the reverse strand, counting down.
ACAAGCAGTAAATCCTAATTTAGAAAGGAAATCATTAATGCAATAGTTGGTAAATAACACTTCCTGTGTATGGATTTATTTCTGTATCTACTTTTTTTTATTTATTATTATCTAGCTGGATATCGACTTGCATTTCGAGAAAAATAACTTAGGCACATTTATTTCTACAACCATGCTTACACTTAGATAAACCTTTTATTGGCTTTACTTTTTAATTTATATTATTTTTTTAAGGATGTAAAAAGATGCTGTTGGCTTTTTAATAATAAATAACACTGATACCACTGTGTCGTTATATTTGTTTATAAATAAATGTTTTCCAACAATATTTTCTCAAGGAGTATTGTATATATATATATATATATTATATAGTGGTAATTAATTTAGAAATTACATATATTACATTTTTCCATTGGCCGGTGCGTGGCATTTTTCTTTTCCGAGTGTATCTGATAACCACCAGTGTGTCTTAAAGTTATTAAATATTAAAAATGATATATTTATTTTATTATCTTATTCTATTAATCTATATTAATTGTTGCTAATTTAAATTTATGTATATGGTATGGTGAGATGTTATCAAAATATTACTTTGTTTTTTTTTGCTTTTGTTAGTAATATGTAAATCGCAGCATAATGCTGTTGTGTTTCGTCTGGTGAGTGTAGAGATCCGGAGACCTCTATAACTGGTTATGAGGCATTCCATCTCAGTCCTGAAGGGTAACCACGCACCTGCATTATGATTGCTTGTCAAGGATGAATGTATAGCACGACCCGATCTAATTAGTAAGTAGTTACAGAAGCTGCACACTTCGCGGCTGGTATGGTTCCGTTACATAAAAGGCCACGGCCGCCATGCGTCGGATGATACATTATGTGGGACGTCATAGTTGTGAGAGCTTTTTGTCCATGCGTCTAGATTTATCATACGATATACGCACGTTCATTGTCTTTGTTTTATCTAATTCAACATACATAACTCGCGATAAGATTTGACGTTGCACAATCATCGTCAGCCTATTATAATACAAATTTCTGCCTATTACAGTCGACATGAAGGTTATTATTCTGCCAATAAGGAACATATGGTCCATAATCTTTGTGTTCTGTATGGGGTAACGTTGCGCCCGGTATTATCTCCAGACGTGGGAAGTTATATTAAGTTATCATTGCACGTTAGTAGGCAGCTTGGTAACCGCATCATGAATATTAAACTGCACTCTATTTCCACTTAAATTTTTCGGACTAGAGGAGGAAAAAAATAATTAGACCTTTTTGGAATTTAAAATGAGAACTAAGTTGATTAAAAATAAAAAATTATATACCAAAATTGAAAACACCATTTATCGTTATTAAATTTTCCACATATTCTAACAACCTTTTTGTTTTACATATTAAAACTTAGTTAACTTTACTGGCGACTTTCATCTATAAGTATCGCAATCTGGAATTATTTCACTTTTATTCTGGCATCATTGATAATATTTCGATTTAATTCCCACTCTGTGACTCATTTTGCTAGAGAAGGTAGAGAAGGAATTTTATTTTTTAGCGTCGGTGGTATATTAAGATAAAGATTAAAAACGTGTACCGAATTCAGTGATATGTTCATTTATAGTTCAAAAGATTACCTTGCAGTTAGTCCATTCAACTTCAACTTCGTATTAAATGTCTTTCATAAGGAATTCCCCGTCTAGTATCAGAAAATGAATACTTGCTGATTGGCAGGGTATTAACTTATTAGATAATTATATGGTTTGATGACAAAAATTGCTCTTTATTATGTTTTTTAAGGAAATAAATCGAACAAAACTTCTTTGTCATTGTTAAGGTATTTTATTTCGATCGAAAGCCATACTGTTGTTCAAAAAGGATGTTAATATTATTAAGGTATTTGCTGAGTCGGAAGTAAATTATTCGTAGAATTGATATCGGCCTATAGTTTCCGGCATCCATTATGCGTCCACTTTGATAAATTGGACTAACCTGAAGACAATCAGTAAAAAGGAAGGCCTTTTCCCGCAATATCATACTGTTTTACGTTCTTTAGAATATTTTACTTCTTGTAGACTTGTTCCATCAATACCACACTTTGCATTTTTTTTCTGTGTTGTAGTATTTTTTATTCGTATTATTGTGGAGTTAGTTATGTAATATATATATATATATATATTATGTATCACAGTTTTTGTGGTACTTTTATGCTTATTATAGAATGAAATTATTAAATCTCATAGCTAATATACAATTTTGAAAACAAATTTGTCTATTTTTATTAACATCTGTCCTATACGGATAGATGTTAATAAAAATAGTCAAATTTGTTTTCTGCTAGTCATGCCTAAATTTACTAAGTTTTAAAGGAATTCACATTTTTTACTCATCTTAAAAGCTTTAAATAATTTCTTTAATACATTCTGAAGTTTTGAATTATTTAATTAATTTTTGTATTATATTTGAACACAAAACATTTTTTTTTATGATATTCGTAGTAATTGCAATTAGAATATTTTTTTGGAAAATCCTATTTACCACAATATTATAATAAAACTAAATTTTACTAATGTTCAACTATCCCCAGGATATGACATTTAAATAATTCATTAAGTATGGGAACTGACATGTTCAGTAATAGTCCTAAAATATTTCTATTGTAATAAAATAATATTTTTATTGTTGTCTTAATATAAAAATATTTTTTTTAAGAATGTTTATTATTATTTATTATTATATTTTTTTTATAGAATTATATTCCACTTGTGAGGTTCTTATTTGTACTCTTAAAATTTTATTTGTTTTTTTTTAATTACAATACACATGCAGTGGGAACCCTTAATGGTTAGGTACTTCCTTTATATATTTTTATCTAATACTCTCTTATAACATTCACTCATTGTACCGACTTCTGATGCTCAATAAATGAAATAAGAAATTTTATTTTTTAGTTAAATCAAGCATTTCTTAATAAAATCATATTATTTTTTTAAAATAAAGGTATATCCTTTTTCCTCTTCTTCTTCGTTAAAGGTTTCGTAAAGCAATAAGTTTCTTTGAAATATTTCGTCGTGTCCCAAAGTATGTCTGAAGTAAAGACAATTTCTACCATTTAAAACAATACGAAACTGTCTCTTTGCCGTAGTCGATCACAGACGTTTCCATTTTAATAGGCTTACGAAACTTTTGCCTCACAAACCTATTTACATTTCAAATTATAATTTGCGTTATTATTATAATTTGTCTTTAAATGTATTAGCTAAATATTGAGTAAAAGTTATTATAGAATGTTTTTTACACCGACATTTCGAGTGCATTAGAGTCGTCATGATCTCAGGCTCAGACGAAAATTACGTCACACATTTGCGATGTGATAACATACGGAGTGAAAACGTGATACGTTTATGCTACGTATTTACACTTTTCCACAAATTGGGGCAACTTTTACCTATATTAAAGTAAGCTATGGAACGGTTATGTTTGGAATTTCACTGAAAAAATTCTCTGGAATTTCAACCGAGTTAGCAAGTCATAGTGGAAAAACATTGGCCATATAACATCATATATCTGCCATTAGTCGATTGCCAGTGCAGTCCTTTAATTGGTAGGGTATAACGATTTGGGTTCACATACGAGCATGCATTGATGGTGATTCCTACAGTCTATGTTGTATATTATACAGATTTGATAGCCCTGAGGGTCTGGACCTCGCATTCCGGTTTCTCTTTCACTGGACGTCACTTATTGTAGAGTAGGCTGTTGGTGCGTTAAATTTATATTACACATTTGTATACCTAACCCGTTTGCGCTGACTGATTCGTGCTACATATAGCCTATTACCTATTACTGTTTTCAACCAATAGTTTAGTGTTTTACGCCAATAATTTTTTTATACCTAATAAAAGTTAATAATATATCTAAATCTGTAAAGAAATAAATGGTATATAGTACTGACCTGATTCATTGTTCTGATCAGGTCCACTATCATGCTCCGATTCGGATTCGTCCCAGATAGTGTCAGTAGCGATCTTCTGTCGTGAGCATTCGATCCAGTATCCAGGAGTAGGGATCAGGCTGTGTGGGTACTCCTCGCAGAATTCATCTGAAACAAGCACGAGTGTTAAATCTATGCACTCATAAATATACATATATTGTTGTGTTTGTATAATATTTGTTAGGATTTAATATTTAAGCAGGAAACTATATGTAATGTATATGTAGAAAGTCCGTATCAACGCGTCGTAGTTATTTCATATTTCTGAAAGCTCGCTTCTTGGGGAAATCTGATAGTAATGCCATTACCGGCTACGTTTTCTGAGATACAAATAAAATATTTACAGTGGGACTGTAGACGTTCCTTCGGTAAATAGCTTGTGAGTATTGAAAAACTGCCACGTAATTTTACAGATGCAACTGCATTGAAGCGTCAATAGCCTATTGGCTTAGGGTACGATCTGCAAACTTAAGGTCGTAGGTTCGGATCCACTATTCGATTATCGTGGTGAACCATCTCCTAGCACAAGCATTTTTAGCTTAGCCGGAGTGGTTAACCGGAATATTAATAATGTTAAGTTGTAATAGCATTGCTAATAATCTTTAAAAAAAGAATTTACTACATAGCGCCCGAAAGGACATGGGCCACTCTCCATACATTGCACGGTCCACTTAACGAAGTTCAAGGACAGTAATGAAATTAAGTTTAAATAACAGACTATATATCCCTTTTATTATAAACAAATTAAAATCAATATTGTTCATGGGGATACAGAGATATTTAAAAAATAAGATAAGAATTTTAGGTTATATCATATGATTTTGGTGTCAATACACTGACACTTTAACATCATCATCAGCTCAAACATTATTTATATTACTATACTTTATGACACAGTCCTAATTCGTAAATAGGGCTTATATGCTCATAATAAATTCCATTAAAAAATGTTTTTATCTATAGATATTTCATTAATATCCTTGAGAGCACGAGTAGCTGGGCCGAAAATGGCCCATGTACTTTATCAAATAATTCATATAGGAAAAATTCTAGGGAATAAAATCTTAAAGTTAAAATTGTTGATGGTAGTACATGTGTAGAAATAACACTCGTGGAGTAAGCGTAAATAGCACAATGGTTCGAAATTTAAAGCCGTAGGGTTGTATTAGGGTTATATTTATTTCTTCGACTAATATCGTGAACGATCTCCTAGCATTTCAGATAAGAGTGGTTAACGGTAATATAAGTAATCTTAATAGCATTGCTAGTGTTTATTTATATTAAAAAAAAATACAAAACCCGGTTACGTAAAAGCCATGTATATAAATATGGCTTTTTACGCAATCTTGAAATTGTAGTCAAGTAACAAATATATGATATATTTTGAGAAATCTCGTGATTATTAATATTAAATACCCATATTGTATTAGCTAATAAAATATTTTTTTACTTTGCCAAAATAGCGTGTCATGTGTAATTTTTTGGAAATCAGATTACTCTCCTCTTCTCAGATGTTCTTCAATTTTATAATATCGCCTTCTCTTTTTAACTTTAAATATGTCGTTGAAACTGTATCATGGTTAATTGTAGCAATGACGTCATTGTTTAGTCATAGATATATTAAGTTTTTATTTGCAGCCAGTACAGGTTTGTCGCAAGTAAGAACTTAATAAGTAAGCAATAATTTTTTAATAATGTAGAGAAAAAATCTTTCTATAAAATTACATATTGGTATTATATCTAAGCGATGAAATTGTAGTAAATTGGGGAGCGCAGTTCTTACTAAAGTTTCATCGCAACCATCTTTCGAATTACTATATTTAAAGAATATATTAGAGACTACAGTATATCCTTTCTTTTTGTCACCAAACGTATAAAACATAAGCATTTACAGATTTTTACACTTTTACATTTTTCGTAATTATCAACCAGTATACATTTAACGATGAAGTGGACTTCAAGTTACTCTATAATTATTCTAGTCGTAATAAATAATGTAAAGCTTCTTAATTGATGGTTCGAAAAGAGCGATTCACTGTAAGGTAGAACACCAAACTGTTGGCATATGCTTGGCGTTCATACTTAGAGTGAACCGAACTTCTCCGTTACTCTGCTGTTTTTTTCTTGTCATTCTTCTTTCTTGCTTTTTGGATTTATTAACAAAAATCAATGAAAAAAAAATTTAAGAAATTTAACTTAACTTTTCACGTACAGACAAAGAACATTTATATTATTGATTAGGATTAAACTAATGTTTTAATGAGACTTAAAATGAAGTATGGAATAGCAGTATATTTACTATATATGAAAAAACCAAAAACTTGAAAAGCTTTTTTCTTGTGGGTCAACCTATGCAAATTCGCTTTAAATTGAAATTTTTCATATACTTCACAAATTTGAAATAGCATTTGTTGTTTTATAAAAAAAAACCTTACTGACCCACAAATCAGTCCTTTTATCAAAAGGCACAAAGGAAATATTAATTTCCGCTTCATGGAAAAGGGTTCTCATTTCAATTCTAGTGGTGGTATAATTTTCCCGTTCACCGTGGTTATACCGTAAGCTTATTAAGAAAGTATTAGAAAATATTACTTCTTAGAAATTAGCTACAGCTAACTGGGAAAAGTTATAGTCATAATTTATTCGTCTATCTGAAATCACAGCATTTTTGCACTTATTCATGTTTATTAAAATGAAAACAATGTGCGGACATTCATAGATTAATAATACAAAAACGGAAATGATGATTATTATGAGTAAATTATTTGTTTAAGGCTTCCCTCTGTATGTGTGTCTCCCTGGTCGATTTCGAACATGGTGATATATAACGTACATTACTAGATGACATTAATTACGCATGATATCGTCGTAGGCATTCGTGCAGCATTTTGGGGCACACAATTCCTATTTTTTAGACGGTGGTAATGCATCAATATAAGATTTTGGATCTTAATCTGAAATCAAATACTACTACTATTTATAATTTAGTTCCTCGACTGGGAATCGAATCTTAAATCCCGCAAGATACTACGGCCACTACGCTAGGTGGTTATCATATATACATAAATAAGTATTTTGTTATTCTTATAATTAGTTAATTACTCAAAACTTGTATATACTTTTTGAACGAACGATTAAGAAAATAAATATAAATAATTACATACAGACTATTATGATATATTATATATATTAGATATTTTGAACCAAAATTAAAAATGATTACGCGAGGAATAAAAGTATATATCATTTTACTCTCTAGGAGAATAAAGAACTTTTTGTGAGTGAAGTTGTGATAAAAGTCAAATATATGTTCAATATCTAATAAATATCATATCATTTAAATAACAAATTGCCATAGTTTATTATATATCGTTGTCAACTAAAAGTGTTATTATATTAAATTAAATAAAATAATGCAATCATTCAAAACCTAAATCAAAAACGATATGCATTGACTGAGTGGACATAAATTCAACTTCATTTAAACATACTAAAATTTTAAAGGCACTGTTGATTGAAATTAAGTAACACTGAAAAATCCTTATTTAATAATTATATTAAATACACAAATAAATCTTGTTATTGTGACGTCTCCTGTCTTGACTAATGAACTGTCAATGTCATAGATATGACACGAGTATGTAGTTAAAACTACAAGTAGTAGTAAAGAAATATTAATATGTAATATTTTTTTAGGGCGAACTTTTTATCGTAAACAAATGATGGTCCGCAATACGACGAGTTTGTACTTCGTTGCGCAAGTTTTTATTTATGAGGTACGTGCTTTATCATTTCACGGTTTAATTAATATTTCCCGTGTGTTTTGGCTTTCGGCAAAAGCAAAGCTGCTAAAGCTTTCGCGGATTATAATTTCATATCGCTATGATTCCGTCTAGCTTGTTTTACGTGGAAATAAAATATTATATTTGGTTTCCAGCATTGATTGAAGCGAATGACGAAGTTGTACCGTAGAAATAAATATACTTTAATTTATTTCTACGGTAGTTTTATTGGGTGTAGTTATTGGTTTCATCGTTTTTGCTTTAGTTCAATGCTTATGCCTAGAATGCCACTTTTATTCTTGTTCTTTTCACTAGTTTTACTAATTTATCTAATATTTGTCGACTGTGGTTAAAGTAAATACATAAACACTGTAGTCAAGCTGCATGCAATGCTAACATTTATAATTAAAAATATTCTTAAACGCAGACGAGGAAGAAACATATTATACAAAAAAGAAAATAATAAACTACTATTACTTTTTTCGTTCCCAGTTTGATTGGGAGAAGATATTGTAAATCGTGAGCGTATCGCATTCATCTCTGGTAGGTAGAAGTAAATTCCCAAACTTCACCGATTACGTATGCTGGTTGGAGGCTGGAGTTTTTAGATATATTAGCCCCGCAGAATGAGGCCGCCCAAACACAATTCGAGGTTGTCGCGTCGCATAAGTTTTTACCGTAACATATGATCCGTATCTTTGTTATTCGATTACAGGGGAGCAACTTTATTTTTGTTTGTATAAAATTGTTGAACAATATTAGTGTTAGATTAAATGATTAGTAATGAATGTAAAATTACAATATATCTTTTAATACATGGGAGTTTTATGAGATTTTTATACTTCGGTACAAGTAGTTTATTTACAATCGTAATAATTTAAAGAAGTACGACATGTTTCATGATGTTTCAGACATCGGGCATGGCATGCGAATGCATGTTCAAATTATTCAAAGGTAAAAAAAGTGTGGATAATTCGTGTACAGTATACATCAAAAAGATAAGCAGTATAATAATATCATCAGCACAGCTATTTTTAAATGTTGTATAATAAAACTGTAACCTAAATTTTAAGAATATAAAATGAACGTATATAAGTAAACATAAAATCTATAAATCAATTTTAAATGTCTAAGTCAATCGAATTAAGTAATAGACTCGTTCGCGGTATTCTATTTTAAATTAATGTGCAAGCTTGATTTACTCCATCCACATTTAAAAACTGAAATTTGATATATTTTAGACTGATGCGGTAAGATATGCTAGGAGGATTGTGTTTTATCATAAATTATCAAAGTGGGTTGTATCAAACAATTTAGTATCAATCTTTCCGTGGTCGTTGCAAGATTTGACTATGGAATATATGAGTTGGTAACTCCTTACCTATTGATCTGAAATTTTAACAAATATACATACAAACTCCGCAATTATAAAATTATCGTATCGCTGATACTGCATTTGAACCGATAAAGAAAAGACAAGGAAAAAAAGACAACATATAAATGATGCAGGTCTACATTGGAATTTGCACAAATACTTGAGCAGTAATATATTAAGTATATTTTAGCTTGTTGGTCATCTTTACTTACATAAATAAAAATTTAAAGTGTGAATCAATGATGTTGTAATTCACCAAAAACAAAAAAGAATATTTAGAAAGAAAAGTGAGTCGGCAAGACCGTATAATATTATATATCAGTATTGATACGAGTCCTAAGTGAATAACTATGTTGACAAAATGAAATTGACAAGGGATTTCTCACAAGAATAATAAGGTATAAATATTTTATAAGGGTTTGTGTACTTATTTATGTGAGAGGGGTTTACGAATAAAAGGCGCGTGATGCGGGTGTTTTGGGAATATTTTTGCTTTCTGCGGTGATCGCGGGTTTTCAATCTACTCAGGAAACTAAGGGAAATTGATTTTCCTTGCATTTCATTTCACGGATGCCGAAACAGGGGTACGTCATTGTCAAATCAATTGGAAAACAGCGTCGGATGGTTTAACTGATGGCAAACTGAAAATGCTTTTACGAACATTGTGAATATTGCTTTAGATCCATTAAAGTGAATGTTGAGGTATTATTAGTTAGCTCTAAATTTACTTGTTAATAATTCTCTGAGCTGATGTAAAATGTAGCAAAGCTCGGTTTACCGGTAACATGTTTCCTCCATTTTCGCGTGACAGTTATTGACTAGCCGCCAGCAGACATGGGTAGACGGGTCGCAATGCTGCGGACATGCCGAAATACGAGAATAGATGAAATCTGCTTCAGCTATGTTGACACCAATTAGCTGGAACTCATAATAATCTAGAATTCAGTTACTGATATTATTTATTACAATATCTGGCCAGGAAATAGAATACAATTACAATTCAGTCCGTATGATCTCTGTCGTATCATCATAGTCGAGTGTACACAATGTTTGGCTTTTAAGGAAGCTCTTTTCTAAATACCCTACTATTGTAGCTGGAAGCAAATACCGCTGCTGTAAGTTGACAGCAGAGTAAAGCATTTCCCGAGTTCTGTCATTTATGTACGTAACAATAAATGTGTTAAATAAAATTTCGATATATCATATTCGGTACATGATATATCGAAATTTTATTTAACACATTTTATGAAACAAGGTAGCGCACAGTTTTTTGTTGATGATATTTATGAGCGTGGGTTTTTTTTAGCAAGGTTGGCAAACGTTGAACGAAAACGCAAAGTAATAAACGCGGCATGGGCGTCCACATCTATTCTCAACTAAGATTCAATATGTAAATGCGTTGTCATCATTGAAGACTAAGATGGAATGTCTCACTATGTGTAATCAGACCTCCGGATCCCTACAATCACCAAATCAAACCGAAGCAGCGTTATTAAATCGCCCTTCCCCAATCAAGTTAACTCATTTATGCTACAGCCTTGCTTTTATCTGTAGCGTGGCTCTGTTCATAACTATTTCGAGCTTTAGGGCATTATTACAATTTTCAAGCAAAATTGACAAAGTGTCAACGTAGTGGTTGATCATGCTTTCTGTTGCCTTTTTTCAATTTCAAAGACTAACTGAAACTTATTAATTCCAAAAAAGGCGTTATAGTTATTAAAAGAGTAATCTGCCTGCCACTATGTTGAAAATTGTGTGTGAAAATGAAAATGAATTGTGAAATGAAAAGTACATTTTTTAATTTTAAGACAGCTTACTCGTTATTGCTATCATTTATAACAACTGTCTGCAATCTGGACAGCGAAGGTGCACAATGTGAGACGTCCATACGTTCATGTTTATGTATTCAAAATCAAATAAGGATGAAACCACATTTAGGTCAAATTTAAGCTCCATAAGCGGCGCCAGCTTACGAGCATCGCCGGTGCTCACTATCGTCTTCCATAACCAACCATATTGAAGGAAAGTAAGTGATCTGTGCAAGATGTCTCATCGATCGCGTTCACCTTAACCATATGAAGTCTCAAAAATAATGGCGGTCTTAAAAGCAGGAATATTAGTAGCTTACATTTTTGAACGGGTATCGTAAAAATCAGTGAAAGTTCGCGAATCAAACACTTTAGCGAGATCTGCGTATCTACTTACTTTTCATAGATTCTATATATAATATTCAAACCATAGAATATTCAATTCAGTACTTTATTGAAACTTTTATAATATAACGGTTATATCTCAAAATAATTGTGTTTAAGGAGTCCGCCGCAAGCTTTGGGCATAGTCTTCATTTCAAAGGCAGTAAATCTGACTGTAATTATTCAGATCTACGAATCCAGTAAGATTTTACAGGGGCAGCGAATGGTTGATCCGTTTAATCTTGTCAATTAACCATCGCATTTATTATTTATTTCCACGGGGTGAAATAATTATTCCGGGAAAAGTTTCAAGTCTGCTTTATGTTTTATAGTATATACCAATGCTATATAATACCTAGTAAAAGTGGAAAAGATCAAATAATTGGTATTCTATTAGGGCTTGTTCCTACCCCGGTCGAGCTGACTCATTCATTCTTCAGCTAGAAACAGAAGCGTAGCTTTACCACTATAGATAGATAGGATTTTAAAAAAATAATTAAATATTTAGTATTATTAAACATTATCGTAATGTTTTTATTGTGTCCATAAGTCAAAAGTATACGAATATATTTATGTTAAGGATGCAATATGTAAAATACATTGTTTGTTGGTTTGTCACCCAATTACATTAAATAAGTTTTACGTATTTCAATTTGTGCGTCAGAGAAAACATATATAATCCAAAAACGCAATTTACCTGAACAAGCTTGAGGGGGCAGTGGAAATATGAGGGTAGTCGAGGATTTGCGCCTCGCGACGGCGCAGCCCAGCGATTGCGGTTTGAAGCTGCGTAGTTGTTGCATGAAGTCACTGCACTCCATGAGCGCCACGTCCGCGAAGTGCAGGTCGCACAGGATCTGATTCTTGAAGCGGCGGGCGCGTTTCTGTTAAAATAGCACTTAATTTATATTTTTTCGACATATCTTTTCTTTCAGAAGTGTTTTTGTTTGCTAAATTTAAGAGTTATTTTTATATCCTATGAGCCACGGCTAATGCTACAGGCATTCCACTCCTCGAACGAGATCTATACCAAGAAGATGTAAAGGGATAATTATCGGAACACTCAGGACAACTGTAAAGATCATTATTATAGATATGGCATATGTTTTTTAGAAATTAAGAAGATTTACCATTATTGTTTTGGTTGATGTCTATTCTTGATATATTTATTTTAGATTTCGATATGTGAGTTTTAGAGCTTTGTTCAAGAAGGAGATCGTAAGTTTCTTCTGATTTTTCCCATAGTCACTTCTTAGGATCTTTCTGTTCGATGTGACAATTCGTTGTTAATGCTCATAGCAACTTATAGGTAGGTTTACCTACTAATAAAGGTCTGATTAGCATGATTGCATCAACAAGAAGATATGTTATGATGCTCATATATTGCTCAAAAAGTATGTGGTGAAAGTTTGAAGCGATAAAAATTTCAACTAAATTGAATCCTAACAAGTACACTATAATAAAACAAATGTTGAGAACATAAATTAAAAATAAAATTGTTCTGTCGCAGAGCTCATTAAGAAAGTAGAGATGGACTCAAACCCACTCTTTCCAAATGTAGAAATCTTATACTGATACTATGCATAATTACAATTTATATATTTATAAGAAATCATTTTAAAAATCGATATGTAAGATGAAACTATCATCTATTACGTTACCCTAATCTATGCTATGGCTTTAAATATCCATACCACACTTCCATAAAATTAGAAGTATAAAAGCGCTAGATCCTTAAGCAAATTTATTTAATTTGACCTAACGGACAAACAAATTGTAAATCAGACTTTTCTTGCTTCTTTGTGAAAATTGGGAATTGAATATTGTATGTAAGCAATCCCGGAACATAGATCTCTATATTCTATATATATCTAGGAAGATGTTTATACTTCGGAGAGATGCCCTGGGGATATATTCATTATTATTGTTTTACGAAGTTTTTTTCATTGAATAAAGGAATGTTCATTCTCATATGAGTTTCTCTTAACAAGAGGAAGTTACAATTACGGTATTGCTTTATTATTTTCTTGTTCTTTGATATTAAGATAAACGGGTATAAAGAGGAGAATGAATACTTGTTTAGCAATATATTTATTATAATTAATTTCATGACCGATTAACCAGGTTAAACACGGCTATACTTTTGGCTACTGCCATAAGATATATAATATTGGTGATTGATGATATTGTCTAGATTTTAGAATTTACGGTTTTAGTGGATTGTAATCTCAACTATCTTATATCAACGACAATCGGTTTGTCACCTTTTTGCGTACAAAAATCTGTTACAGATAAATGCGATGCCATTTTTGAAAGAGTGGATAGATCTATTAGTAATTACTACATAGTTGAAACGTTAGAGGTCGACCACAAACAGCTTTACCTCATTTGAAATAGTCTAAGATATACCAAAAAACTCGATATTAGGGTTACAAGCACACTGAAAGAAGCCTAATTAATTGTGTATTCATGTACGATTCTCTATTGGAACGTAATAAAACCGACCCGTTTTTGAAATGATTTGATGCTGTGTGCATAATGGATCAAAGAAAGAGTGTGATATTTCATCAACGTGCGTATAGTAGCAGATAATCACAGGGTCAGTGATGTCTATGAAGAGTGAGCGAGTCTTAGTTATCAGGAGTAACAACGCAACCCATTACATTTCGATAATGCATGGGTATGTTTATGAGTTGGAGCTGTTTTTTTTCCATCAGAATGTATTTGAGTGGAATAACTATTTCGAGATGAAGTCTTTTGTGAGGCTAAATAAAGATTTATTCCTTCGTATAGTATAAACATGGGGAGAATTTAATACAGACTTGACTCCATTGCGGTGACAAGAATTTGTTTTTTTATCCTATTTGGCATATAAAGACCAAGACAGCAATTTATACGCAAAACCCTGAACACGCAAACAAATTCGCTTTAAGTCTCGTATATAGAATATACATTAACTTGAACTATGTGTGTAAAAATACTATAGCAAAATTCAACTTTAACAAATTCCCACATTTAATACTAACGAAAAAAATATTGTAGAGTGGTTTCTTTCAATTCATTTAAATTTTACTTTTATATATATTATATATATTTTAACTTTAAATGCAAAATAAAAAGTAATGCATAATAGGATATTGGTTTTCTTTGATGTTGGCGAATAGCTTGCCGGCATTGGGTTGTCACGGTAGCTTTTACATATGTCCCTCGTATTCATTTTTACTTATTTCGTACGTGGATCGATTAGTAAAACAGTACATGCCGTAGTACGCGCCGACACTAGGGTATGACTTCATCCGCGTAGCGTACCAAGGAATTAAGTGCAATAGTCCAAAATCTGAGAAACGACTCTAACAAACTTATTAATTAAAAGATTTGTTTGAAGTTATTTTAGGTTACCAATGAGTAGAAAGTAATATTTTTTTATATATGAATAGCAGTCGTTGCAGGTACCCGTACTTGGAGGTCAAAGTACGTGGCTGTTGGGTCACAGATTCTGGGATGACAAATAGCTGATCCCAAATTTTGTAGAACACAATTTAATGGTTTTCGAGTTTATATTAGGTCTTTACCTATGAAATTGCCGTTCTTTAGTATTGGCCATTTTAAAAAAAGTTTTGACTGGCTGTGAATTCTAAATTCAAATTAATTTTGTTTTAAAAACATGACATTCTTTTTACGAAGTCAGTCTTTTGTTTATTGATTAGCTTTGTATTTTCATTACGTTTGAACATTTTTCGTCATAATATATATACTATTACGAATAACTAAAAAATCGTGTAATTTTGGAATATGAGTTCCGTCGTGGCATCAACGCGGCACAAACGGCATGTAACATTAACAACGTATACGGAGAGAACTTTACAAACGAACGCACAAACCGTTATTGGTTTGCCCGGTTCCGTTCTGGAAATTTTTATTTCAAAAATGAACCTCGTGGTCGTCCGTTATTTATTTAACTTAATGACGGCTATTTTTGTTTTTGTTCGATGATGAAGATGAAATTTTGCATTTTTTCTTGATGTACGCTGTACGTTGTCTGCGCATGAAATAATCCCAACAACTCCTCAGATCTCTCCTCCTCAAGGTAAATTCGGTAAAAATGCATAGAAATGCAACATCTCTTCTCAATGCTAGTGAATCAAAGCCCATAGGAACCTTCCTATGGGCTTTGATTTTGACTTTTGATTGAGCTTCGCAAGAAACACTTCATGCCAAACCAGGTCAAAGGCCTTCGCTATTTCCAGATTATTTTTATTTTATTTTACAGTTTTCGGAAAACTTACAGCTAGAATACTAACTACAAAAAGATAAACTACACTAAGGCCAATTACAAGATTTCACTAATAAACAACATATAACGTAACTATATGGTAGACTGGTTACAGATACGAATTATGCCAGCATCGTACAAACAATCGTATTGTTCAAAAAATCTTTCAGTTAAGAGTCTTTTTAACTTAATAATATTTGTGTTAAATAAATCTAGATTTATATATAATATATGAGTTTCGACGGTAGTTATTTCTTGTTACCGGAATATGTAAAATTTGCTGATTTGTTGTCATAGTTGGGACACGAATGTTAATTTGTGAGAGTAGTTGAGGCCATTCTATAACATTGTTACAATTTTATTTTTGAGAGATAGATATGTCAGTCATTATTCTACGCTGGTAGAGTGGTAATATGTGAATATTTTTACATCCTTAATAGTAATTTGGTAAGTATATCTTTGATCGAAATTGCAAATGTCGAAGAAATCGTTTTTGAATTAACTCTATTCTATTTATATATAAATCATATATAGGATTCCATACTCTATGTGACTGCGGACAAAAGCACAATACAAAATTTTCACCGTGTTTACGTCTTTAAAATTAGCTGACATTCTTAATACAAAGCCAAGTGCTCCTGATGCCTTACTAGCTACATAGTCTAAATGTTTGTTAAATATTATGTTTTTCAAACAGTAATTTAGAATCAAAAGTTATACCTACATCTTTAATGCAATGAATTCTAGTGATCACTGATTTTTTTAGTGTGTAGTTATTTATTAAAGGGTTAGGCTTGCGAGTAAAAGTGCATATTAAGCATGTAGATACATTTAAATGCAGCCTGTTTCAATCACAGTAAATTTCAAAGCGATTTAAGTCGTGTTGAAGTTCATTTGTATGGTTTGCATCTGGGATGGGACATATGATTTTCATATCATCAGCATACAGAATTATTTTTGAATAATGAAGGCACGCTGATATGTCATTAATATATATTATGAATAGAAGGGGAATGAAGACCCCTGAGGTACACCTGCAAGAGCAAGCATTGGAGATGACGTTAATCCGTTTAAGACGACTGTTTGACGCCTATTTTTGATAACAGAGGAAAATCATCGAAATAGGTTTTCCCGGATACCTATGTTTTGTAGCTTGTGTATCAAGATAAGATATTAGATAGATAGAGTCAGAGGTAGTGATAAAGTTTTGGCACATTTACTAAATGTCATCTCCCTGTGCCCCTCGATGAGTCAAGTAGATCAGAAGACCACTAGCTGGAAACCGTACTGGTGGTCAGTAATCAGCTGATTGTCCTCTAGGTACCTTATGAGCTGGCAGTTTACAATAGATTTCATTATTTCGAGAATAAAGGCATATGGAGCATCAAAGTATTCTTACAGCAACTGCTGTACCGAACTCGGTACGACGCCTAAAGGGAAGGAACACTGAGAAAACCAGGTAAAAATTAGTGAGCTCTGAACTAGTGAACTAGAACTCTGGAGCACACGTCCTCAGCACAATTGGAGGGATTCCATAAGACCCACTTGACTTGCTGATATCCAAGAAGAGTAGTGCTTTGCTCTCACACACACACAAGATGGTCGGTGGTAAGTTCTCCCTGTCGTCAAGAGTCGAGTTGGATGCGAAAGAGAGCCTAAGAAGTCAGCGTATCGTCTCCTTCGTATAAAGATGGAAGAGATGATTGACAGACTTAACCTTGGACAGCTTTGGTGAGAGACCAAAACGCACGAGTTCCCGAAAGGTGACGAATTAGTCCTCGCTAATTTTGCCAACATGACTGGTTCTGCAATAACTCTTTTGATGATCCTGTAGGCAGATTTGAACGTTTAAACAAAATGAATTTTGCGGGGATGCAACTCCGTCTTGTTTAAAGTTCATGGGAGTGACGCCAATGGTAAAATTCTTCCCAGGCCTGATAACACTCCTTGCTTATAGCTTGACGTACTATTTTACAGGAGTAACCAAACCAAGGCTGGGATCTGCCCCCGATGGGAACCATTGAAGATGAAATGAAGACCTCTATCCCCTGAACTACCACATTGGAGACAGAATCAGCAATAGCGTTGGAATCATCCAGTGAAAAGTATGCGGTATATTTATCCTCCATGGGTAGAATGCAAAAATAGATCGCATACCGTCGAGGCACGCATAGACACGCGAATGGTCGTCACTATCTTCGTGCAGCCAAAGGATAGGCAGGTCCGTGCCTTCAAGATTGCCAAGACGTTGAGAATAGATATCATCTCTCTCACTCCGGCCCTCGGTACAAATGAGTCTTCCAATTTGTACCCCGGATAGGTTAGAAATATGAGGTGTCAGCCGGAGAAGATATCTGCGTCTCGGGGAGAAAAAGCAATGCTGGTTTCACCGTCTCGAGATGGTAGTGGACCGCGTTATGGTTGGAAGAAGTCCCTCTGATATTTCAGAAATCAACGACGAACGTGGCAAAGTCTAGTCTAATCTAGTCTACCACCCTGCAAAGTCATAACATAACCATATAAAATACATATAGGTATATAAATAAATACATATACACTTATACTTAAATGGACGGCTTAAGATTTCACTGATTATTCTGATCGATCAATATCTATTTTATTTCTATACCTATTTGACTGATTATTATTTATACGTTAGGAGAAAACAATAAGAATTAGTACTAATTATAAAGCAGATGTTTTAACGAGGTTTCAGTGCAAACACCCTAACAGCGTGTGGGTTGAAGAAATCTTGTAGAAAAGTTATATTGTGCAGTTATGTGTGTACAAAAGAAATGTGAAGAAAAGAGTTATCATCTTGATATTTAATTTTATATTTCAAAGGTAATGAGGGGTAAATATGAAAATAAAGTAAAAAATCATTATAAATATTAAGTTCCCATAAGGAAATACGTTGAGAAAGATATTTATTTATAATACAGTACTGTATCGTGATAAATAAAACTTAATGTAAATGCTGAAGCAATTGAAATATAATATATGACGATTAATATCTTAAGTTCAGATTTTGCAAGAACGCTGACATGATCTCAGATTACGCAGGCTTGAATAATTTTATTAGTTCTTTGAAGAGTCCTTAAGGGGTCGACAGATTGATGATAGGTCGACAAGAGTTTAGGGGCAAAACCTTAAGTTTTAAACTTTGACATAGCGTCCACGGATTCCTTTCCAGTTAAACTGTTTAAAGATTTTTAGAGAAAATCAGAAAAGTCTTGACTTTCGTATATTTTAGTTAAAATTAAAACAGCCTTCTATATTAGCTATTATCCTTAAAGTATTGTTTTATATACTTCATAATTATATTTTCTAAAATATATAATTTTTCTTCATTTCTTTCTCGTATACGTCATCTCTGGTTAGCTTAATGGCTCAAAGGCATTTATTTTTTATACGATCTATTTTATGCATTAGTACTTATAGTAAATAACAAGGTTAAAAAGTAATTATTTATTTTATGCTGCGCCTGAAATGTTCGGAATGTTACCGGAGTTAAGGGAAATATTTTGAAAACATGCAGAGAATGTGTATTTTAGGACAATAGGGACTGTGACTTTGAGTTAACGTTAAAGGGCATAAATTAATTATATTTACCAAACTTGTTTTTTTTGTTTATATCGATTAGAATTTTTAACCTATGTTTAAGTCAAAGTTTTAGTTTGAACGCCTTGACGAGAAAAGATGGTCTAGTTACCACACTGGTAATAATTTATAGAAATCAATTGTAAAATGAATATCGTTAAATTGGTTATATATTATCTATCTGTCTTATATACAATACACAAGTATATTCAAGAGATACGTTATAGGTTTGATTTATTTCACTGGCGGTAATGATCTGCTGCTGGGCTTCTTTGGTGATTGCATTTTAATAATGTTCCCAATGTGATATGGGTCTTACTTTATTTTCATCATGTAGGTCTTACTTTATGTTAGATGTTTATTTTTGTTTTAACGTTTATCAACTGATTTATACAACTATTATTATTATTTAAAAACTATTATTAGCAATTAAGATTTTAAAATTTTCGTGAAAATATTCTGAGTGATACGTAGTACAAAGGGTTTCACGATTATGGTTACATGATAGAATCAAATAATTTGTGATATTAATGTGATGGAATTTAAATATACTTTACTGTATTGGTCAAATTTTTGTTGCAATAATTTGTATAGAATAAAATACGAGGAGTTTATACTCATTTCAAATAATTTGTGATATTAATGTGATGGAATTTAAATATACTTTACCGTATTGGTGAAATTTTTGTTGCAATAATTTGTATAGAATAAAATACGAGGAGTTTATACTCATTTCAAATAATTTGTGATATTAATGTGATGGAATTTAAATATACTTTACTGTATTGGTCAAATTTTTGTTGCAATAATTTGTATAGAATAAAATACGAGGAGTTTATACTCATTTCAAATAATTTGTGATATTAATGTGATGGAATTTAAATATACTTTTATGTATTGGTGAAATTTTTGTTGCAATAATTTGTATTGAATAAAATACGAGGAGTTTATACTCATTTCAAATAATTTGTGATATTAATGTGATGGAATTTAAATATACTTTACTGTATTGGTGAAATTTTTGTTGCAATAATTTGTATAGAATAAAATACGAGGAGTTTATACTCATTTCAAATAATTTGTGATATTAATGTGATGGAATTTAAATATACTTTAATGTATTGGTGAAATATTTGTTGCAATAATTTGTATAGAATAAAATACGAGGAATTTATACTCATTTCAAACATATAAGAAAATATAAACAAGTTATATGCACCCTTCTTCACTTTACGTCCTTTGTGATAAAACGAAATGAAATTTTAGCGAAAGTTACTTCTGAAAATTATAGTTGTGATTTAATCACATGATCAGAATAAGGAAATTCTACCGTCTTCACGACACGACATGATAAAGTGCTGCATGCATGAATATGAATTGTGACAGAGATTTTATTTCATGCTACAGCTAGAAAAACCTATAAAAAATGTAGGAAACCGGAGCTCCAATAATAGATGGCAAGGTATTCCATCACGGTCCTCAAGGGTGAGCGCGCATTTGCATCTTGAATCTTTGTTTAGGATTGATGTAGGTATTTATAGATATAGAGTAGGTAATAGTAGATATAGCAACAATAATTGTGTAACACAAATTGGTCATTTTCTGATCTAGATGTGTAAAATGCGAGTGTATACAGACAATATCATATTAGGGGTAACTGTCGTTTTTTTATTATTAATAATAGTAAGTTTTCAAATCAAATATAATGCAAATGAATTATTCATTCCGAATACAATTATTTTACTTCCCAAAAGCTTTCTATTCGTATTTCTTCGGAAGGCGTGTATACAAATTTCGCTCAGGTAATCACTATATTACGTGCACAAATTCCATTTCATTCGAAAGAGTAAGCTTTCGCCGGATATTAGTAGCACTACGAATGTCAATATTCGATTGCATATGGTGAAAACCAACAGACAGGTGTCGCTACTTCCTGTTTCGTTTATTGTTGCTTCTATTTTTAAAATAAAAATTATTTAAAAATAAACAAATTGTTTAAATCATTTTTATTTTCAATATTATAGTCTAGAGGCATTTTATTTATATATTAAATTTAATTATTTATGCACAGATACAACAAAAATTTAAAGAAACACTATTAATATTTTACTGTACATAGGCTATATAAATTTTAATACTTTCGGCCTTTCTCAAGTTTGAAATATCTAAAGTGATTGTTTCCGGTTTAGTTGTATAGTATATAGACCTTATATTATTAACCGTTCCTGGTAAGTAAATATTTGGTGTATCAAGCAAACTTACTTACGATTCCGTTTGCTTGGAATAGTAGTTTTTCATCTATTTTATTTCGTTATCAAATGAAAACATTTTTATACTAGAGAAATCCGTGCCCGTAGATGGTTTTCCGCTTCTTTCAGTCTTTATCTAGCGTGGAAGTCCTAAAAGATTTTTGTCAAGTTGCCACGCTTCTACTATAATTTGACAAGAATAGGGTTTGGGGAACAATATTTGTGTATTACAAATCAGTTTTAGGGTTCAGGTTGTATATGTATGTTCCGTGTTCATAACACTGCAATACCACATGCATATAATATATTTATTGTACGCATGTGGTATTGCAATTGTTGATGATCATGTATTAGATGATATAGCCGTGGTCGAAATCATTCAGTAGGGCATCATATTTATATAGAGGCTTTATTTAATATAATATAATTATTCTTTTATCATATATCATCATTCATTTTTCAATACAAATCAGTAATAACTCATATTTAGTGCCACTGTACCACTTAATACAGTGGAAAAAAAAAAATATAAACAAGTTATATGCACCCTTCTTCACTTTTACGTCCTTTGTGATAAAACGAAATGAAATTTTAGCGAAAGTTACTTCTGAAAATTATAGTTGTGATTTAATCACATGATCAGAATAAGGAAATTCTACCGTCTTCACGACACGACATGATAAAGTGCTGCATGAATTGTGACAGAGATTTTATTTCATGCTACAGCTAGAAAAACCTATAAAAAATGTAGGAAACCGGAGCTCCAATAATAGATGGCAAGGTATTCCATCACGGTCCTCAAGGGTGAGCGCGCATTTGCATCTTGAATCTTTGTTTAGGATTGATGTAGGTATTTATAGATATAGAGTAGGTAATAGTAGATATAGCAACAATAATTGTGTAACACAAATTGGTCATTTTCTGATCTAGATGTGTAAAATGCGAGTGTATACAGACAATATCATATTAGGGTAACTGTCGTTTTTATTATTATTATTGATAATACTTTTTATTTATTTTAGATTATTTATTGTCTTTTCATGTGTGTTCAGTTCTCAGAATATGTAATAATACAGTTATTGAAATTGGTAGATCGATAATTACTTCAACGAAAAACTTAAGCAGTTAAGCCTAACAAATTTGAGGGTATTACTGTTTTCCGATTTTCCCCAACATTGCATCAAGATAGTTGTCTATTCTAATCTAGAGAATGTTGGTGTTCCTCAAGGCGGTCTGCTACTTCCAGTTCTTATGCACATCAATGACACGTAGACACATTAAAATCTTTGCAGATAGCATGGGGGATAAGTTGTACGCAGACCTCAAAAGTATTTCTCGGGGAGACGTCAACGAGTGTCGTTACAAACAGATTTTGTCAAACAATAATTTTTTGGATTAGGGTCGACTAAATCTGGACAAGATTTTGGTTTTCTGGCCGCGGACTTACTCCGGTCGAGTCGAGCCATGTTACAGTTAAAACGTATCTGTTAGCTTGGCCCTGCCTGTTGGTTTTGGATCTAGTTGTGTTGTAAGTACGTCACTTGTCCCTGACACTGTTTCTGAAGCCTTCATCGATCCCATTGCATATATATTATACCGAAATATTAAAAGAAAGGGGTGAGTGAGTGGTATAAGAAGAAAAGGGGTGTGTGCTTCTACGCGCGCAAATACTTACGGCTCTATATCGATATAGTACGAGTATATTCTGCGCAGTTGATGTTATCTGACTTCTTGCCCTTTCTTCTCGCTAGCAGCTGCTTTTTGAAGCGGTGGTCCTATTAGTATATTGACTATTGAAGTATTTTGTATTAACCTGTTTGAATAAAGCTTATTTTTATTTCGATTTGTGATATAAATCAATAGATATCGCCATGATTGAGATCGAACTCGGAGGACATCATTTTATTTACACCCAGGTACCACCGAATTTATTTATACCCAGGTATACAATCAAATAAATATTTATTTATTTTGCTATTTCTTTGTGATATTATATACATATTACAGACAGCACCCCTGTTGGTTCTTTGTGCGTAGTGGGAAATGTACTCATAAGCTCAGTGACGGCTTGTGATACCGAAAATGAAAGTCCCGTTACTGATTCGGAAGTTGGGAAACTACCGTATGGTGTCTACACTGCGCACCGAGCTACCGCAAATATTACGAGAGCAGTTTAAGCTGGACTTGCCTGGCATCCTTCGTAAACAGTTGGAGGTCGAATTACCGGGGATTCTAAAACAACACTTCGATGAACACGTAACTATTCTCGAAAGCCAGAATAGGGACTTAAAAGAAATAATTAATTCTATGAAGGTTGAAAATAAGAGCCTAAGCTTAAAGTGTGTTGGTTTGGAGTCATCGATCTCTACTCTGTCTGGACGATTGAACAACTTGGAGCAACTTCTACGAGCATCAAACATCGAAATTCAAGGTTTGCCAGAGAAGGTATCCGAAAATCCTGTTAAGATTCTGAAGGATATAGGTACAGCAATTTCACACAAGGTTGAAGACTGCGATATTCTTACTTGTACAAGGGTAGCAAAAATAAATAAGGATAGTAAAAGACCACGAACAATTATTGCTAAATTCCGAAGCCCTCGCTGCCGTGACGAATTTTATTCTGCAGTTATTAGCTATAACCGTGATCATCCTGAACAAAAACTAAATACGGGAATACTAGGCTTTGTAGGTCCCAGAGTACCGGCTTATGTGTCAGAACATCTTTCGCCGGCAAACAAGGCACTACATGCGGCGGTGCGTCTTAAGGCAAAAGAAAAAAGTATTAAATTTGTCTGGGTGAAACAAGGACGCATATACATAAGAAAGGACGAATCTTCGCGCAACATACTCGTAAAAAGCATAGACATATTAGACAGTTTATAAATATTTTAGTATGTAAATCGTTATTTTACACTATAAATTTTTGTACTAGCATAAACATGAACAACTTACTATGTGATATTGATAATTTCTCAAATTGTGAAGCAACCTTATGCAAACCTGATGAATGTCAAGCTATACTGCCTACATCAAAAAACCTTTTTACTTTACTCTCACAAAATATCCGTAGCATTAAAGCTAATTTTGATGGACTTTTAACACTAATACAAAGAATAAACGTGAACTGCGATATTATTGCTTTAACGGAATGTTACCTTTCACCGGATATTAGGTTCTTATTGAATGTCAATATTTGTTTCCGATTTGTGACAGAGCCGACTAGATATGAATCACCTATAAGACATATACAAAGAAAAACTATCAAATATCTTTTTACTTTATTAAGTGACTTGTGAATAGAAATCACAATAATAATTGAAATTCCCGTTATGAATATTTTTAAAATGTTTTGATACACACTTAATATTTATGAATTATGAATTGTAATTTGTATAATAATTCAATTTATTTTTGTCTCATTTCATTGCATTGCCACTTTTTTCTTTATTAACGCATAAATCATTAATGAGTATTAGTTATATGTACGAGTATATGTATGAGTATCAGTATTCGATTTATTTGTTACAAAAACATGTTTTCCTTCCACATCGATTACGTGGTAAATCAGTACTTAAAGTTGCAATTAACAATTTAATTTTCACCAGCACCGTGAATCGAACGCGGTTTGCTCGCGTACCGTGAAATTAAAAGCAATCGCTCTGAAATAGGTAGGAAATAGATAAAACATTGAATTTTGGGGATCTTTTCCTGGTTGACCCATTCATCCTGATAGTAAGTTTTTTGAGAAGGCAAGCTCTTAAACCCTGGATAACCCAAGGCCTTTTGAAGTGCATGCGTCATCGAGATAATCTATACAAAAAAAACCAGAAAACTTCCGCAGAATGAAATTATAATACTATCATACAGGAGGTATCGTAATTTTGTACGAATTTGATCCGAAAAGCAAAAAGAGAGTATGAAAAGGTTGAATTTACTAAGGCTGGCAATAATTGCAAAATGATTTGGAAAGTTATTAATAACATTACAAATAAACCCTGTACTTCATCTTCATCTAGTGACCTCCTTAATAATTGTATCGATAAACAGCTTACTGTAAATAATATCTATTCGTATTTCGCAAATATCGGTAAAAGTCTTGCTGAAAAAATCAACCAAAATCCTTTATTTCATTCATGCCCTCTTATCCATTCAAATTCCTTTGTGTTATTGGAAACAGATCAAGCGGAAGTTTAACGCTTAATAATAATGCTTAAAAACAATTGTGCAGTTGGATGGGATGGCATTTCTAATGCGTTTCTTAAAAAGCACAAAGATGTCGTTGTACCACCTATAACATATATTTATAATTAAAGCATTGTTTCAGGCAAGTTTCCAAACGTTTTCAAAAAAGCACTTGTATGTCCTATTTTTAAATCTGGAGATCTTTATCTTTTAAATTTTTTAAAGCTGTACAGAAAATTACAGACCAATTACTACCAGCCCTGTCTAAAATCTTCGAAAAAATTATTAACAAGAGGTTGGTTTCCTATTTGGAGACATATAATTTATTATCCCGTAACCAGTATGGTTTCCGGACGAGTTTGTCAACAACAGACGCTGTACACAACTTAGTCGACCATATTGTACAAATACTAGACCAAGGTCAAAAGTGGATTGGTATGTTCCTGGATTTACCAAGAAGATAGACCAAGGCCTTCGACACAGTTTCTATTCCGATATTACTGGGAAAATTGGAGGCAATAGGAATAAGAGGTAATCAATTATCGCTATTTCATAGCTACCTAACAGATAGAACGCAAAGTGTAAAGATCAATTCGTATACTAGTTCTGAGTTGTCTGTTAGTTACGGCGTGCCACAGGGAAGTGTGCTGGGTCTCAGTCTTTTTCTGGTGTACATGAATGATCTCTGCGATCTCAAACTTCAAAATGGCACATTATTCTCATATGCTGATGATACAGCTATAGTTTTTTAGTTCACGTACATGGTTAGAGACTTACCAGTGTACTCAAATTGGTTTTGATTCGGTTTGTCGTTGGCTGCATGGTAATTTATTGACTCTTAATATTAGTAAAAGTAAATTCGTCAACTTTGCTATACGTGACTCAATAAGCCAAATAGACGTCAACCATCAAATTGTCGTGAAACCGTTAAACGTAAACTTAAGTGACACATTAAGTGCTTTGAATGAGAATGTACCTCACATTGAAACAATCACTTCTACGGTTTATCTCGGAGTTGTCATTGACAGAAATCTTAATTTTAAAAAACACGTAGTAAATTTATCAAACAAGGTGCGTAAACTTATCTACATTTTTAAAATACTTCGCTATTCAGCAAATGCTGACATATTAAAAATGGTTTATCTTTCTCTGTGCCAATCAATTCTTAAATATTGTATATCCACGTGGGGTGGAGTTGCTAAGTCAAATTTTATACAAATTGAAAGAGCACAAAGAGCATTGCTTAAGGTTTGTTTCTCCAAACCTCGGCTTTATCCTACAGATGCGCTATATAAAGACTGTCGCTTGTTAACGGTCAGGCAGCTTTTTGTAGAGGACACAATTCTCAATCAGCATAGGTTAATGCATTACTCAAATGTCTCATTGACCCGAAGTAAAGTTGTTGCTAGAACTGTAAAACTAAGAACTTGTTTTAGTCATAGCTTCTTTATATTTTTAAGTCCTTACTTATACAGCAAACTTAATAAGAAATTGTCATTGTATGCTTTAAACAAGTTCAACTTAAAACGTGTTCTTCGCGAATGGCTGCTTAAACAAACTTACATTGACGTTGAGAAATTCCTAGAAGTGATCTCTTAATAGTTTTTAATAATTTTATGTTAAAGTATATATTATATCACAAACATGAGGCACAATTACACACACAAACACATATGTACGCTGCAATACGTGCGCGCGTATTTCACAACACAACATATGTTTGGGCGCAAATTAAGTTAATTACATTGTTAATTATTTAATATATTTTAATCATGTATATTTTAGATTTATTAAAAATTTTCACATATTTTAATAAGGTAATTATATAAGCATATTTATCATAAGTCTTATAACTAGTTATTGCTTCCTAATGTTAAATGCTTGTTTATTTTACTTTTAATTTAATTTTCATGGAATATTTGGCAAACTTTACTAAACTCTTTGTATACGTAAGTTCTGCGGAATGGTAACCTGATGTCCTGTGATTTACAGATTTTTTAATACCTACTGCAGGCATCAGTCAGCCACGACTATGTACTAATGTTTTTTTATTAAGGAGAACATGTTTCTATTATGTAAAATTTTTTATTCTATGTATTTTAGTTTTGGTGAAAATAAATAAATAAAAAAAAAAAAAAGATGATATGGTGCCCAAATGTTCATAGAATTCAAGAAATGTGCTTCGTTCGTATTTAAAAAGGGTTAACGGATTAATTCAATAAACGGTATATGAGTAAATTATTATAAATAAATAAATTTTGTAAACAAAATAACTTTAGCCATTTGTCAAATATGTACCTGTTAAATCTATATAAATAAAAATGAATATATGTGACGTAAGTAAGTGTGTTATATCTCCTCAACCATTGAATCGATTTCACCCAGAATTGTTACATATATTGCCTAGAGCCAAATACTGTAGGGTTAAATCACCCTGAACTACCCTAGGGGTGGAGGTGGGAAGGGTTTGACATACAAACATCATTGAATAAGTCCGATATTGGTATCAAATCCACAGTTTTCGTGGTTGCCGAGATGAGTGGTGACAGTTTGAATAGTGTAAAAAATTCTCGGATGAACTGGGCGACGCCAGGTATTCGTATAGGTCTAGTATATATGATGTATATTGATAATTATATTTTCTTGGTCGACTTCAACTTTGGAGATTTTTACTGATGGCATTTAGTGGCGCGTAAGTACTAGCGGAGAAAGAGATGGTAGTCATCTTTACCTTCCCTAACTAAATTTATTTCTTTATATTTCATAGCATAAATACAATTGAGTATGTGTCTCAGAAAAAGTGAACACAGTGACAAAAAGGAGGCTAAGATGTACACACCTAGAACAAACTGTGATGCACGAATATTGGCCACGGCTGAGAATCGAAATTAGGACTTAGCACAAATTGGTCATTAGGCTATGTATATAAGATCTCGTCTTCTTGCATGAAAAGATATAGAAGAAGAGATCTTATATACATGACCAATTTGTGCTAAGTCCTAATTTCGATTCTCAGCTGTGGCCTATATTTGTGCATCATAGTTTGTTGGTTTATATTTGGACATAGTATGTCATTTATATATTGATATTATATTATTCATATAAAAGCAATACATATATATTACATAACTAAAAAAAAACATACTATTTTAATTTCGTTAAAACTCCCTAAGTTGAAAGGTTTAATAAAACCATTATAAATATTATATTGCAATGAGTTAAGTAGCTACCTAATTTAGTACAATCATACAGATGCATACATTTTCATAAATACGGGTCAACTTCGGGACCTCGTTATTGAAGTCGGTTAAAATATTTTTTTAGTTTAGTAGTTTAGTTCACCGGGGTAAAAGATCGAAACGCAATAAAATCCAGTTCCTAATGACAATTTTCTACCTGTATTGTTAATATACCTAAAACATATTTGAAGTTGTACTAACCTGATTGGGTCCCGTGAGGTTCAATCCGCAGGAGTTGCAACGAAGACATTCCTCGTGGTAGTGGTTGTTGTCATATAGCGGAGACGGTTCTGAAAATATATGTTGTTTGTACTTTTGTATGCATAAATTAAACTGATACAGATTTAATAAATCTTTTTTTTTTACTTCCCCTACAAAACACACTATTCATTTGATACGATAATTATAAGGCTCATAGAATATATATTTATCTTAGATAAAGAAATAAGACAGTGGTGGAGCTATACTGCAGTTTGTTTCTATCTGCAGAATCAATGGGTGAGCTCGACCGGGGTAGGACGTCACAGAATACTAGCGTTAAATAGCAGGATTATGCTGCTGTGTTTCCTCTTGTGAGTGTGACCTTTATTCCGGACCGGAGACATTCCATCTCAGTCCTCAAGGATTTTCATCTGCATTATGATTCCTTATCCAGAATGAATGTAGATGTCATGGGTCGCAGGAATCACTTGCCATCAGGTGGACTGTGTGCTTGTTTGTTACTGTCAATGTAATAAAAAAAAGAAAAAGTTACAGCCCTACTATATATACATATATATATATATATATATATATATATATATATATATATATACATAAATACTTAGCATTAAGCCATTTTATGATAGTTAACGTACATCAGCGTCGCAACAATCTTTGCACAGAACAAAGTTCATTGCAGAAAATAGTAGGACAATTTTCTTTCAATCTTTATATACAAGCGTTATTATAAATTTAAGTAATGTCATAAAAAGCATTTATTATTACTTTCTCGTAATAATAGAGTAACTTGTATCATGTATATATAGAAAAGCTTAAAAAAAAGTCGTCGAAAAAGCCTTGAGAGATTCACAATTAGTTTTGATAATAATAAAAAAGAGCTTTTCATCCCAGACACATCGGATGAATATAATTTTCCGCCTACAAAAGCGATCAATAAAGAAGGTATGATGGATGATATTGTAATATATCTACCTTTGCGTGGTAGTTGAGAAGTTGATAGCAAGCTCCTCCAAAAAATTAGGTCATAAAGAGATTAGGGAATAGCGATTTGTTAGTATTCGGAATTTTTTCAATAACGGTAACAAAATGAAATTCAGTTGAATGTAAAGAAAAAAAACAATAAGGTATGTTCACACGTGTGCCAAATCGCTTAGCCCTGGTAAAAGTGAAAGCAAATTTTCGCCTTGGATCTATGCCAAAGTGAATGCTGGAAAGTTGCCAAATAAATTAGAATATAAATATTTATGGGCAAATATTGTACTGAATTTTTGGTCAGATGAGAGATGGGATAAGACAGAGATGATAGTATAACTGGTCATGTTACGTTTCAAAGAACTCCTCACTTGAATCCGCAGAAGAACAACGGCTATTAATAAACAAAATTTTCTCTTGGTTTATTGCAACTACGTTCAAATTTTTCAGTTATTACCAAATGACATACATATACATCTGCACAGAATATATGTTAAAGTTCCGAGAACAATCGGCAATCATAGTGACACTCACTGGTCCTACCCTTTCCTATTCCGATGTAAAGCCTGTGTAAAGATAGGACGGTCAATGCTTACTTACCGAGACGATTATCAGGCCAAAGTGGCAATGGGTTAGCTATGAGCCTACAAGCTAGAAAAACTATGAAGAAGAGCGGTCCTTCAGTGGTCCTTCATACTCGTACTATTAAGTAAAGCAGTAGAACGCTCTCTGCTAGAAAGAGCAACGGTCTAAGCTAGTTTAGGGGATGTCGCTGCATGCTAATGACTTATAATCGCACTTCATAGCACATTAAACTATATTAAACAGCTCACTAAAGTTAGAACGGTATGCGGATGCTGATGAATCCCTTAACTTATTCTCACAAAACTTTCATGTTAAGATTTTAAAATAGTTCTACTCGGTGTCGCCAATATGCCGATAGATATAGAATTTAAGAGCCGTGGTTGTACAGTGTACGAGCGCTTGCTTTTAATTTAATGGGATCCATTCATGTTCCTACTAGAAATAAGCTGCAGCGTGACACCACCACTGTTAAAAGTCTAAGATAGTGTTTGATTATAACATATCCAAAACATAATCGTTAACCTACAGAAAAACCATTCTATACACTACTATACAATATTAGAATATATAATACTTAAAAAATACATATCATATAATGGAGGTGAATATGGAAGTTTGTTTCTATATGTTAATTATTAAATGGTAAAAATCGCTATTACGAATGTGCAGAGTTTCCTAACAAAAGAACATATATTCTTGCATAAAAGTTCAAACACCCATCGATGTTACCGATCGTTATAAATTAAAAAAACAAATCAAGTTCTATATCTATGTTTTATACCAATAAAATTATAAACTACAGTTATAACAGCTCGTTTAGAAAATGTTCAATGGCAAAGGAAAACATCGAGAGAAAACTACCAAACCTAAAAGATAATTAAAATAACAAATTTTTCGAAAACGTACAAAATCCGCCAATATGGAGTCGCGTAGTGGACTATTTTCCAGCACCCTCTCTAAATAGGACCCCTATGCCCAGTAGTGGGATATTTATATATAGGTTGTTAATGCATTTTTGTTTTTGTACAAATTCATAAAGCTCTATGGTTATATGATGACAGACTAATATATTAATGATGATTGAAATAAAAGTCTACCATTGAAGAATTAAATAAATGTATTCCGTCTCCCCAGTTCAGTGTTTAGTAGAATTCAAACATAAGATTTCAAGTGTACTCCTGGAAATATTATAATTTTTTCAGCCAATCAGACTCTGGATGGTATACGGAGAAAAAATGACATGAAATATCTCTATCCAATCTCGCAGTAACTCCTAAAACTTACTATTAACCATTGCAGTGCACCATGCATAAAAATTCCTGTCAAACTTTACTAGTTATACTCCTCTTGCATGGTTTATTTCATTTACCATAGAAATCATGTCAAGTTTTTTTTAACTTAGGTAGAGAGACGTACATTTGACACAAAGAGATGTTGGATCCAAAAGTCCGAATTATCGGCTTTGAGAGTTAGATATGGGTGAAAGTTAAAGAAAATGTTATGTATAAAATAATGTGTTTAATCTTCTGGTATTGGTATCTGGTACATTTATTTTTAAGAAAAACACAAAGGCAACACAAAGGTCAAAATGCATGCATGCGGTATTTTTACTTGACACGTAAACGATACCATATATCACCTTATTTTGCGGAAAAAGATGTGTTAAATGAAAACGAGAATTTTTAAACTGACATATTTTCTCCAACTTGAGCAACTTTTATGATATGGCAAATTAAGCTGGTCATCAAAACTAAAATCCAATAGCTTAAGATCTTGTACTCTTTGGTATAAAGAGGATAAAACTCAAGTCTTTTATTAATTTTGCGTCAAAATGCTGGAATAAGTAACTATATAGATTCAAGATGGTATTTGATGAACCTTCGTTTCGTCTCATTTAGGCTTTAGATTAAAACATCGAAGCATCAAACGCAATCAAAGCTTTGGGTATAATTTATTGATGATATTTATTTTAACTATGTTTCAAAATAAAAGATTAGCGGGCAGAAGCTGGTTAGAGGTATATATAAATGAAGACAGCTAGAGGCCTTTACCCAAAACGGTGTTTTGAGTTGGCGTATCTTAACTATTCATCTAAACAAAGAAAACTGATATTGATCGTAATAAGTAACATTAAATTCAATGTAATAAGTAATTTATTTACCATAAGGATATTTAGTGGATGGGATGGTGAAATCGATAAGATTTTATTTTTAACTAATTAAGTCATATCAATGTATAGTTGATTACGATCTTCGTTCAGTTTACTTATATATGTGATGTAATGAATTTAGTCAAAAAAATTAGTATCGTTATTTTTTATTGTGTTATTTATTGTTATGATAAACGAGTTTTTTTTTTAAAAAAATATCAAAATGTGTATAAAGTTTAAGCCGTTAAATTTAATTAACGATTTATTTTCGTTTACTTATACTATGAGAATAATTCTGTGGTATATAACTTCATGTAAGTTCTATTCTAAGAATATTCTACCTTTATTTAGAAATACGTAGGTATAATAAGTTGGTATTATATTTATATTGTCGAAAAAAAAATCAAAAGGCTCTATATTATCAAATTTATAATTTAACGTAAAAATATATCATGTTTTTTTTAGGTTACTTAGCGGTTTTGTTTTTTAAATTCTCTTTATGTTCTATTCAAATCAATACAAATTTAAAAGTATGTTCAAACTATTAGTTATTAATCAATAAAAATGATTACGAAGAAGCAAATACGTAGATTTATCTAAATCTCAAATCATAACACATTATATACTTGATTTTCACATTCACTTTTACTTACCATCATGCTCCAATATTTGTTGTATTCACATTTCATATTCAGATGAAATCAAAATTTTATTCCTATATCAAAATATCAATTCACTTTACTTTATTCTTTAGATATTAATTGGTGTTTCTCTTTGTCATTATATCATTAACTCCTATAATATTTCGTACACTATTCGAAAAAACATTAATCGTCTTATGTCAGACCTTAACACTGTTCAAAGACGTCGACGAGCTACACCACCTCGATAAAAGGTGGAATAATTAGATCAAAAATATAAATTACACGAGAAAGGTATGGTACAACATTAAAGCGCGATTATCTTTCGATGCCGAATTAATATCATGATAATTCCATTCGTTGTAACATATGTTTTATAGGAAGTAAATGCACGATTTTTTTTCCACGATCTGTGCTGCCAATGTGAAGTTTAAGAGGTTATTCGTTGTTTATGGCACGTCACTTTCGTTTTAGTAAACATGGCAGCGTTAATGGGCAACAGATGACAGGGCGCGGGCGGGCGAGCCTGCGCCGGGGGTCGCGTTCATCTCATCTCGAAACTAGGTCCGCGCGGCCGCGCTGCCAGTTAAAAGTGGCGAGCCGACCGCCGCGTCTATCTTAACCCGAGGGCGCCACTATACAACGTCCTCTCGGACGGAAAAAGGTTCCTGTTGCGAGTCCTCCTTTCCGTCGATAAAGCAGTATTTTTGGGGCAATGCGAGAAGGAGACACCGAAACTACGTGCGAATCGATTGGCTGATGGAAAGGGGCGGGGAATAAGCACGTGGCGATCTCTTTTGTTAGGAGTGCCTGTGTAGTATGTTCTGAGGTGTTGTAACGCTTACGGTTCTATTGAAGTTCATGGTAGAGCTATTGTTTACAAGTTTTTTCTCACTTACGGTTTGTTAGCAACTGTATTTATAAATTGAAAAAAGAGTCACCTATGTTATGGAACTTTTACGTTTTTGTGTCATGACAATTTGAAATTTGAAAACAAATGTTAGAAGCTAGTTCGCATTTTCAATTACAATGTATTGTACATTGTATTCTATTAAAATATCGAACATAGATACATATATCTTTTTTGGGGTAGATAGATTTAGATCTCTAATATCTACTTTTTAGCCCAAAATAGGAAATTAGCCTATCGACATATACTTGGCACAGAAATATTTGTTATTTAATATTTTTTTATATGTCAGGTTCTCAAAAACTGAAATATAGTACTAGTCAGAATGAATGAAATCCATAATCTTAACCTAGTTTATTACAGTATTTTTTATAATATTTTATACTGAAGGCGTTCTTTCGTTCGAGAGAACAGCTTCAATGTTTTAAGATGCAAAATGTCATAAATTTGCAGAAATCATATTAAAAAAGAAACACTCACCTGTCTGGGTACTGGAGTCGAAGAATGTACTTGTTGTCTCCACGGTCATTGTTCCAATTGTACCATCCAATATTTGCGTCGAAGAATCACGACGTCCCCTAGCGCGCATGCAAGCGTCGTCGCTTTGTGAACTTTGTCGTCTAAAGTTACGGCAGCGAATCATTTCCTCAGTGGTCGATTGCCGACGGAAGCCACGAGCTATTAATATTTCCTCCGTTGTTGACTGTCGACGGATAATCGTTCGTTCAGGCGGACGTGCACACGGACTCGGATCTCGACTGGAACACGAACTAGATTCAGGACTACGCGCTCTACCCATACGAGCACACGAGGCTTGTCTCCTCAATCTGCTTCGACGTCTGGCTGCTGATGGACTCAGTTCACCACCTCCAGCGCGATCAGGGCTTAATTGGTTTCGTTCGCGACGTGGTCGCGCTGCTGAATCAGGACTTAACGAGTCTCTTCTTGCCCGTCCTTCATCATCAGGACCTAAAGAAGGGCCGGAATCACGACGCCTTGGTCCTGGTGGACCGATGGGGTCATCAAACGCTGTTGCCTGTCTTTGCAATCGTCCCAACCTCCGTTCTGGACTGGCAGCTGCTCGAGAATCTCTTCGAGCACGACCGCATTGAGTCGTAGAATCTCTTCGTCCTCCCATATTAGGAGGTGACTTTCCACTAGGGGTTACTTGAGTGCCTTGTGTTATAGCTGGCGTAATTTGAGAAGCTTGATTAATTTGCATTTTAGTAGTGTTAGGGATGGTAGGTGATGTTGGCGATGGTGTTACAGCAGATGTGATGATGGTTGGCATAGTCATGGGTTGACATTCACCATCGGAACGACTGGGTTCATGTACTGTAACTATAGTAACAGATGGAGGTTGCGTCGAAGGTCCAGGGTCCGATGACGCATCGACAAACGATGGAGGTGCCGGTGTCGGTGGAGAGGCTCGTCTTTTTTTATGGGCTGCAATTATTCGTGGAGGTGGCACCACCATGGAGTCACGTCTGTGGTGACGATGTCCCTCTACTGAATCTCTACGGTCTTTATCGTCGCCAGAACTACGTCTTTTGAAGCGGCGGTCTCTCGGCTGTACTACTGTTGTAGAATCTTTTCGATCCCATGTTGGAAAATCTGAACGAAAATCTGGGGGTGCAACTTTTGAATCTCGGCGTTTGGAAGCTATTGATTTTATGCCAGAATCTGTTGAGGAGTCTCTTCGGCGCCGTGGTGGTGGCTCGTGGCGGGCCCATGGTAGGGAGCGTGCCAGGTCTGCAAGAGTTTCACGCCTAGATAATGGCGCTCTTTGACGCCGCGGTTGGCTGCTTCCGCCACCCCATTCGCGTAAGATATCTGTTAGTTGAGCTAAAGAAGATCGGCGGCGACGAGGTCCACCTACAAAAATCAATATTTTATTTCTTCATTCAAAATAAAAAAAGTGTAAAAATTCTTAATAATAATATAATTTTAGCCGTATCTATGTACTATTTTCGAGCCTCCTGAACGTTTTAGCACCATAGACCATATGGAATACATACTCTTCGGCAGATTATACAGAATGTAAATTGTTATTATTGGTGTATTTAAACTGTATTGTTCACCCCTTACAAAAAGGGGTACAAAAGGCCTACTTAATGCCTTAAGGCACCACTCTCTACCAATGAACCCGTGGCGTTTAGAGAAATTGTGGTGGCTGTAGAGCATAAGTTGTAAAAAAAAAACAAATAACTAAAAAATATATTATATTGTTATATTAGAAATAATTCTACTAATAAATAAAAATAACATACGATATATGTATATAAAAGTAAACATACTCTACTATATTATGTATTACCATTTGAATTTACATATAAATGGCTATACATAATTAAATATATAACAAACAAAGACAAGAGTAATTTACCATATTAATTACCATCAGACGTCTTAAAGTTGTTTTTCTCTACCAGCCTTTTAACAGAGAGCTTATTCGATGCTCTTCTTATATCTTCGGCAAACTGAGACTCAATGACCTCAATAGTGTTTTAAGATGAACATGGAAAAGACGACGTTCATGTCAAACGTGCATGTTACATCTATATTAGTTGTTGTTGAGTGCTACGCTCTAAGTTGTTACCCAGTATGTTTAACTAATAGATTAGGTAATTTCAACTTTAACCCAGAGGTCACTCGATTCAAATGGACATCGTACGGGTAACTGCGGCATATGTTCTCGTTAAATATGCCTCAATTTGTGTGATGACCTACGGATTTGAGATGATTTCATCTCAAATCCGTAGGTCAGGATTTGAGATGTAATCGTTCACTGCTGACCGAATGAGGAAGCTCAAAGACACCCAGCGAGCTATGTAGAGGCCAGTGCCCGGTGTTTCTCTCGAGTATGAAACTTGGATATCCGCAGAAAGTCTGAGATAAACGACTTACAAGGCTCAGTAGAAAGTACAATGGGGTGGGCCATTTAGTGTTCTTAAAACCGATAAAGTTTCTAGAGAGGCAACCTCGTTTTGGTCACAGCAGCATAGGACGACTTGCATAGTTCATAATCCCACCTGTGACAATCTATACAAGTCTGCGAAAAGTTGATGGATGCTGGATGATGATGATGACTATAATTTAACAAACCTCGAGGTTGATCAACACTGTCTGGTTCCGGGGGAGAAAGACAGGAGACTTGAGCAGCCGAGTCCCTGCGACTCCCAAGACGTTGCCGCAAAGTGGATTCTTCCAACGTTGAGCGCGTCAACTCGTCCCAGCCGTTCCCACCACTCCATACCAGGCCCACTTGGTGGGACAATATCGGCAGGTTGCATACGAAACATATTGCTGTCATAGTCCTGTTAAAAACAAATGAATTAAAATAGTTCAAACCAACACTTTAAAAGCTTTTCACAAAATCAACGACGAAGACTGATCAGGATATAACCGAATTATTTATTCGTCATAGTAGTAATTGATTTTACCAACTCACGCTTTATTGTTACGAAAATACGTGTAAGGATACATGTCAGCAGTCGGTTGCGGCCTGTTCTATATACAAAGCGTAAAGCCGCATATCGGGCCCTTGTTTTCGCATCACCGGGCTGATAACTGAACTAGTGGCTCGATATTAAGTAATAACCGCTCCCATGCTTGTCTACACGGTGTCGTATTACGAATAGACAATTGCTATGGAATACGAATATATTTTTTTCTTAACTTTATCACACTCTTTCATTTAAGATATCAAGGAATCTTATGGTCAAAATTGTTGGTGATAGTTTTAACTAAGCTCTTGAAATTACAAAGAACAGGCAAATAACATAATCCATTTATTCGTTATGGTGGAATGAAGTATCTAGTAGTAGTATCTATACATTTACATTTGATAAGGCTTATCAACGTCGGTTCAACCTTTTTTATTGTGTTCAAAGGAGTAACTACTTGTTTCTATAAAAAGAATCCATTGTAGGCATAAAAATATATTGTTGACACAAAAGTAACAAATATTTTGTCATTTCACATTGAATGACATATTGATAAAGCCTATCTATCGGTTATTCGGATGAATAAATTCGAAACCTTCATACGTCTAGAAACGATTTAACTATACACAAATCAATATTATTACTTGTTGAAATGGAAACTGAACATGTTCATTCGCTGCGAGATAATGTGTTCATTGGAATACTATTTCTATTTGTGCTATATGGAAAAATATTTTCTATTTTTTTATTACAAGTCATTTTCTATTTAAATGAGAGAAAATTGAGACCTCTTCTTATTTTTTGAGATAATTTATTTATTATGTAATGTTCAGTGTATTTGATGAAAAAGTTAGATTAAGTTTTAATTAAATCTCAGTTAATCTTTAATAATTAACTAAATAAAGTTAACTAGTGTGTTAACTCCAATTTGTTTTCAGTTACAAATTGTAATAATCGGCGAATGTACTTAATTTAAGTGTGTGAGTTAATTGATAGCTACTTAGTGCAATGATTTAAATTAGTTATATCTACTTACCTTTGTCTCTAACTTTCTAATGAAAAACTTAGATAATTGTAATA
Source organism: Teinopalpus imperialis (assembly GCA_029286865.1). Taxonomy (NCBI): domain Eukaryota; kingdom Metazoa; phylum Arthropoda; class Insecta; order Lepidoptera; family Papilionidae; genus Teinopalpus; species Teinopalpus imperialis. The sequence goes on along the minus strand of JAGSMU010000036.1, from coordinate 7,199,055 downwards.
GAATGAATGAAATGTGTTTAAATACGATAAATATGTTTGTAGGTATTAGTTGAATGAAATCAATTTGAAGTGTGGAAATAATTATTGTGAAGATAGAAGGCAAATAAAAATATCCATGCAGGATAAAGGACGATATTTATTTTTATAATATTAGGGATAGATTCAGAACCCAACAAAGATTTAATATGCATATGCATCGTTACCATTAGAGACTTGAATACCACTTTACCTGTAAATGTGTATATATATACAACTATAGGTGTCTAAAGAACAGACAGAAATGTCAGAAAAAATTGAGTTTAGATGCTGGAATCGAATATTCATAGGATCGGAGAAAGTGATTGTTAAACCGCTATCGAACTTGGTGATTACGGTAAATCCACCCCACTTGGTTGGAGCTTAGCAGTGGACTATGTACCTATACGCTGATGATGATTAAAATTAATTTCAACGTTTTCTAGGTGTTATTTAGCACATATTCTTTTTTTTTAATTTTTAGGGGACTTATTTTTATATCCTTTACTTAGAAAATTCGCTTGTTTCCTTTGCTGAGTTCCTTTAAATATAATTCTTACTGTCGTTACATTTGGAATTTCACATTTTTAATACTAGATTTAACATATTTAATATTACCAAAACTAAACTATCTTGTTTAGTTTATCGCGGTAAAACTTTGCGAAGGAATTTTACTTATACGCTTATATCTCAGGGGACGAAATATAGTGATGTATTTCTTTCCGTGGACACCTCGCTATATATTTTACAATTTTTCATAAGACGCTTTCGTTAACTTCGTAATATGTTATTAAATGATATATTTAACCTCGTTCTAGCTGTTTGAACTAGAAATTATTATAGACGCAAAATTTAAATCATGCTTTTAGACAAGCGTAGAAAGAGAAGTAGCATGGCAAAAAATGTTGATATTTAAAACATATGTGTAAGCATGCTTGGATATTATTGGGGACCTGTAATGGCGCAGACGAGGTGAAGGGGATTGAGGCATGACGAAAGCCGGGGCATTGGGGGCAGGATGCTAACTCGGAAAAATGCCGACACAGAATATCACATCAAACATTTTCAATATCTGAAACAATTGGTAAATTATATAATTAGTAAAAATAATAAAAGCAAGCTTTATTAGTGTGTTCCGTATGTTCACTTTGGTGAATTAAAAATGTAAGAGAAGTATGTTTTGAGCGAGTAACGTGTTATCAAAATTAATTGATCAATAATTTTTCCCACAAATTATTTACGTGTAGAATCTCAATAGTTTCTTAACCATAATGGAGAAATCTGATACTTATCATAATTCATAATTTACGAAGAGACATCTCTTAGGAAAGCCCCTTTAAAAGTTTTCCCTTTTTATTTTATATCCACGAGATGGCGGTAACTTAAGCTGAGATAACATACGAAGTTCAAAAGTTCTCTAAGCTGAACTTAGATGGCGGTATTCACAAACGAATATAAGGAAGAATATTAATGGTTAAATGACTCGACAAGAATAAAATATGATGTAATAACTAGTTGCTGCTTTAGCTATGTAGCACGGAATAGGCGTCCAAGTGCTGTCAAAAATTTATTAAGTTTGATTGATTTGTTTTGGCATCCTTCAAAATACATATTGAAACCAAAAAATATGAATAAAAATTTAGAAAAAAACAACAAACAAAAGAATCTACTATTTAGCTCGTTTCTATCTGTAGCATAAATAATTGGGAAAGGAACCTGGCCTTATAGAATACTAACGTAAAATAGCAGCGTAACGTAACTGTTTTCGGTATTGTGAGTGCGTATCATGTGCAACGTGGACAACGCATGTGCATCTTGAATCTAAGTTGAGGGTGGATGGAGGCATTCTTGGTCCGAAGTCTTCACTTACGTTTCTTCTTTTATTTAAACAATTTTTTAAGTTCATAAAATATAGAAAGATTTTATGAGCTCAAAGAATAGTTACATTTTTTATTCGTACCTTGAGCACATTATTGCTCCATTTAATATTGAATGTAATAAATGATGATACAGAGGTAGACGTTACTTTTGTGGATTTAGAATAAGATATAAAAGAAAGTATTTCAATATTCTCTTAACTCTTTTACCTTATTACCATATTTTGCAGACGCAATTCCGTTTGTTTTATTTTTATTTCTGTTTTTTTTCCGTTTATGAAGAATTATTACATACATATTATATTTTTTACCTGTTTATCCTGTTTTAACAACAGGATAAGTAAAACAAATATCAGGAATCCGAATAGTAACATAGCACAGTTGTCAACTAAATACTAGCCCACGTCGTATATTATACTATAGAATGATAAAAAATATTTGTATCAAAAACACAACGGTGCCGCAATATTTGTTTTATTTTCAGTTCTATAAATCCTTTTATTCTTAAAAGGGCCTTGAACAAACAAGGAATGTTGTCCAATTTAGATTGGATTTTGATTGATGGGGACGAGTAAACTTTGAAATGAATTTTGGTCAGAGTTCGCGTAGCTTTGGATTCACTGTTTCTCGCTATAATGCTATTTTTCATTAGATCATAATGACGATAGCTGTCTTCTATATAATATTGTCCCATAATTTTTGTAGATTTAAGTTATGTTTTTAGATTTTTGATCATGATCCCGCATATTTCAAGCTAGGCTTTCTGCGTGTGCAGTAAGAAAGGCCTATAAAATGAAAGGGATTAGCAATAACCAGCGTAAGTAGCTGTTTAATATTGAATAATAAATATTTTTCAAGGATAGATCATGATGGTTGATGGATGATGGATGGATCAGAACGTATATCGTTCTGATCCATCCATGTTATCCATAAAAAGACCTTAAATGAATTTGTACTGGTAAAAATAATGTTAATATTTGCAGCGAGCAGCGATTTCAATATTAAAATTTTAGTAAAAGCATCCACGAATATGAAATTTTATTTATAAATTATTAATTATAAATTTATTTATTAATATATTTGAATCATAAGAGAAATGTTTTTTTGAACCCTCAATAATATCAACATCTTCCGCAATTTGTGAGGTTTCGCTTATATATTTTTGTTTTCTTATAAATTATTATCGAATTGACATGTGATCACTGTGTGAAATTATTTCTATAACTATGGAGGAAAAACCTATGAAGCGTAACATAACATGTAGAGCAATCACTGAAAAACGTAATATACGATTGAAAAAATATAACTTAATACACAAAACAAACAATCATTCTTAGATTTTAGCTCGGAGGATCCTAATGAACTATATACCTATATAGGCACTTTTTGATCTTATTAAATATGAATTTAATAATTCCTTTCAAGATAAAATCTTTTTACTAAGCAACTGCAACTCTCTGATTGGGTCTGGTATTTATATTATTAGGAATAAGCTGTATGAATTATACGATCTTAGGAAACTGAATCGTGATGCTAAGTTTATTGAATGTTTAAAATGTAGTCTGAAGTATTTAAAAAGTTTGCCGCACGGACCGGTCATTATATATATTGAATCGAATAATCAAATCTAAAAGTAAAATGAAATATAATTGGGATTTATAAGTTCTGAATCAGGTTAAGTTAAGTCAGTTGATGGACCGATATCAGTATATGTCAAAGGTGATACTATCAAAACGGACCTATATAGTGCTAATACTTTTGAAGAATATTTTTGTAATATACCCATGAATACAATTAGAGGATTGATTGCATCAAATTTTTTTTGACGTTGCCGAAAAGGAGGGTGTATTTTCTTTTGAATTTGTAACCTCTTACGAAGTATAAGAAATATTTAAATTAATAAGTTTTAAAAATACACACATTGGACATATGGGACATATTAAAATATACAATTAAAATTATTAATAACGTAATTGACGAGTTAATAAATGTATAGGGTTGGCTACTTTTCCAGACTAATTATAGATATAATTAAGTCAGATAATCAAAATGATGCAGAAAACTACAGACCAAACTTTACTATACCAGTATTAAGCAAAATATATGAAAAAAAAAGCTAAAGTCTTCACATTATATTTGTAACATGTCACTGGCACCTTTTTATATATACTCGTATGCCTTATTATATATATGTATGCTTAAGTCGCGCTCTCTCATTTCAAATGCATACGTAGATGTTTTTCATACCTATAACATTTACGTGGCAGTGAACATGCGAGCATTTATGTAAAGGGTATAACGCTTGGGCGGACAGCCCTCTTTGCCTTACCTAACGACAATTTTATAATTTTACCCTGAATTTGAAACCGGAGCTAAAAGAAAATTATTAATAAATATTAAATTACGTAATACTTATGATTATTACGTAATTTAATATTTGATACTTACGATATTTTTTCATTTTTGTTTTTTCAATAAGGTATACTCGATTGCTAATTAAAAATATGAATAAAATTGCAAGAGTACCGGTATGAACCTGTACTGAATAACCAGTATGAATATGTAGTTTCTTATAATTCTGAAACAATGATCACTAGATCCCTAGTGTAAAATAGCAATAGAAGATAGAATATATTTAACATACAGTACATAATTATACATGAAATTATATTATATAACGAAATCCCTAGTACCTAACTAGATCGAATGTAAATCGGATCACCCTGTGACTTACAGTAACATTCGTACGCATACACACCTAGATTCTGTTGATGTTTATGCTGTTAGCCTATGCGGCTCTTACAGCTTCATCGGACACAGGGCTCACGGAACTGAGGGGTCCGTGAGCTGGTTATAAACCGTGTTGTCTACTGTGGTTCTCTTACTTACACAAAGCGCTCATAAACTGAGCGTGTCGCTCTACTCTTTGGTCTCACACCTATCTGATGATGCCACCCAAGTTGCCAGTTCCTAGCTATATTGTGATTCTCCCGAGTGGAGAATGGATGGTGATGACCGTCCGAGGTTTCGGTATGCGAACTTAGCCTCTGACGGACGCCACCTGTTATCATATCAATCGGAAGCTGTGGGCGGTGAGAATCTGTCGCGAAGATTTCGTCGTGCTCGGAGGCGAGGGCGACGCGACGAGGTGTATGTACTGTGTGTGGGTCCGGGGTCCGTTGAGGACGGACTGGCGTTAGGTACCCCCATGAAGTGGGGGTCGTCGAGGACGTGACGGGGTCTACGGTTCATGGTTTCCGGATTCGGTTCCGGATCGTAGGTTGCGGCGTTTACCACTAGCGGGTTAGAGTGCGAAAGCGCTTTCTCGAAGAAGCGCTGCGAGATAGATTTAAGGTATTCCGGTATGGTGACGAGATGTAAGTCACTGTGCAGATCGATGTCGCGTTGGTACGGTTCTGCTCCGGTTGCAATCCTAGTAAAACGGTTTTGAACCGTCTGAAGTTGTTTAATTTTGATTTCGGCTACGTGGGCGAAGACGACGCTGGCGTAGGTCATAATAGGCCTTACGCAGGTCTTATATAGAAGGAGTTTATGTCTTAGGGACATTTTACTTTTTGCGCAGATGAGCGGGTGAAGCCGGCCCATGACAAACGCGGCCTTATTTCTCGCATTTTTAATATGCGGGCGGAAGTTGAGTTTGCGGTCAAAGGTGACCCCTAGGTATTTGACCGTTTCTACCCAGGGAATGGGTCGGTCGAAGATCGTGATACGTCCTAGCTTTCTACGACTAGGTACTGACGCGGTGCAGAATGAGTCGGATGAGCCTCTCCAGAAGAAGACTGCTGCACTTTTATCCGGGTTAATTTCGATTCTCCATAACCGAAACCACTCGGCGAGGCGGTTGGCTGCGGCTTGGAGTCGAATGGTGATACGGCCCTTGTGTAAGTTTGAATAGTATAGGGCGGTATCGTCTGCGAAAAGCGCAAGACTGACCTGCGGATCTTTCGGGACATCACTTGTGTAAAGTGAGAATAAGAGGGGGGAAAGAACGGAGCCCTGAGGGACACCTGCTAGGAGCGGCCGGCTTGAGGAGCGCGTACCGTCGACTCGATATCGAAAAGTGCGATTCGACAAGAAGGCTCGTATGATGTGCACGAGCCTGTCTGGTATGTTAATAGAGTGAAGTTTATAAATTAAACCATTGTGCCAGACTTTGTCGAATGCCTTTCCGACATCAAAGAATAGTGCACCAGTATCGATGGGGTTTTCAGGGTTAACCCTGCGAGAATGTGTTCCGTTAAGCGGAAGGCCTGTTGAACGCAGGAGTGCGTATTCCTAAACCCGAACTGTTCGTCGGGAAGTAATCTATTAGCTAGGACGTGTTCTTTAAGTCGCCTAAGAATAATCCTTTCGTATACCTTGCCCACGGAGTTCAGGAGGCTGATTGGGCGATAGCTGTTGGGGAGGTTGCGCGGTTTGTGCGGTTTGGGGATCCCGATGACGTCCACTTCCTTCCAGACATCCGGGAAGGAGCAGCTGGAGAGGAGCGTGTTGAATATTGCCACTAGGAGGCAGATGATATTAGCGGGAAGCGCTTTAATTATTTTATTGTTAATCCCGTCGAGACCGGGAGCTGACCTCTTTTTGAGGTTTTTTATGATGTTACCTCGTCGCTGGTCACGGGTTCTAACGGTTCGCCCGCTGGTGGTAACGACGCCCTAAGTGCCACGTCGGCGTTCACCTTTCGGAGGTGGTCTTGGTCCGCGGGGGAGTTCGACGGGGAGCATTGGCTCTCTAGGCTGTCCCCGAGATATTCGGCTTTCTCCGTGTCATCGAATGCGAGAGTAGCGTTATCCGGTAAAATTAGAGGGGGCATTGGTGAGATGGTGTCTGCTTTGAGACCCTGCGCCACACGCCAGTAAGCTGTATTCGAAGGCTCGAGGTCTGCTAGCAGGTCGCCCCATTTTTGGTTATTATATGATTTTATGCGCTCTTTGACCTCCCTTTGGAGGTGGCGCAGTCTAACGCGATTAACATCAGTCGGGTATCTATCGTGAAGCTTTGCCGCGCGATTTTTTGATCTTATCAGTCGACGAAGACTCGAGGGAAGGACCCCGAATTGACCGGTCGACGCGGGGACCGTCCTTTTCGAGTCTTCGACGGCCGAGCTAAGGTGAGAAGTTAGAGAGTCGATCGCCCGAAACGCCTTGTCGGGTGAGTCGATCTCGTTAAGTGAAATGTCTAGCTGCTGGGTGGTCGTGGCTCTGAGCTTACCTTCGAGAGCACGCCAATTGACTATGGTTTTGGTCTGAGGGACCTCGCCTGTCGATTGGCCCAGCTTGAGGAGCACCGGCCTATGATCCGATGATAATTCGTGTAGCGGTTCTATGGAGTCGACCGCTAGGGTGATATTTATAATTAACGCAATATCTAAAACGTCGGGTGTTTGGCGTGTAAAGTTTAGAGCGTAACGTGTCGGGGGGCGGGGGCTATAACATCGAAGTTATGAGAGCCCATGAGGGCGTGAAGCGCCTTACCGTTTTTATTCTCCCTTATCGAATGCCAGGAGGCATGTTTACTGTTTAGGACACCTGCTATGACGACCGACGGCCTAGGTTGATTAGGGTCCTGATGTCCGATTCTAGAACTGTTTTCTTCGGTGATAGATAAACCGAGGCGATAACTATAGGGCTATGACCGGTCATAGCCACCCTACACGCGGTGGCTTCTATGTTTGTTAATCGCGGAACCTTGAGCGGTACGCAGTGCAAGCACCTTTTGTAGTAGATCAGGGTGCCGCCTCTGGAGGCGGTCAACCTGTCACCACGGATGGTTCTGTAATTGGCGATCTTGGGATCGCTGTGGCTAGGTTTTAAGAAGGTTTCTTGCACTAGCATAACGTCGACGTTGTGTTTCTTTAAATGGATCGCTACTTCGTCCTTTTGAGACCTGAGTCCGTCCGCGTTGAAATACGAGACAGTCAGAGAGCGGGGTTTGACTCGACCTAATGGTGCGTTAGCCATTTGAGACAGAATTAGGGGGTTGCCCTACTGGGCATGGGACCATTTTGAAGAGCCCAGAAGGAGCGTATGGTGCCCATGTGTTCTGCAGTGATCTGCAGCATTTCGAATGGGGTTTTGGCCTGCTGGAGGCGGATCCCCATGTTGGTGAGGTCCTCCAGGGCGTTGAAGTCGAGAGAGCTGATGAAGTTCAGCGAATAGGTGATTGGGTTTTGCATACCCAGAGGTTGAGGTGTGACCTGAGCTGAGGTGTCAGGCTGCACGGGGGAGGGGTTCGGCCTGGAGATAGGCGCAGCTTATTTGCGCGCCATAGCCGGAGGCATTACCCAGGCTGTTTTTGCAGGGGCCTTAGGGGCTTGCAACAGGGCAGCGGGTTTGGGGGCTGGAGCTGGAGCTGCATCTGGAGTGGGGGCGGGCCTGGGAGCAGGCGCGGCCCTAACGGGGATGGCTGGGGTTGGTGTCGCTTTTTTAGGTTTGGCTTTTTTGCCATTTTGAGCAGTCCCGCCGCGTTGCCTCTGCGGCGCTTTGGGACACCCGCGGTAGCTCGCTGGGTGGCCCTCTGCCTCGCATAGGCAGCACGCTGGGGGCTCTGTCGCTCTGGAGGGGCGCGAGCAATCAGGAGTGCCATGGTCACCGATGCATTTGACGCATCTGGGCCTGGCGAAACAGTTTCTGGCCGAGTGGCCGTAATATTGGCAGCGGTGACACTGTCCTACGAGTCCGCGTTTGAGGGGGGCCTCCACGGATATGCCGGAGAGGCCGCACAGGGTTTTTAGATTAAAAATGGCCTTGCCTTCTGGAGTCAGATCCAGAGTGGCCAGTATAAGGGGGGTTTCTTAGTGCGCGGATCTGTCATCCTGCGCGCATCAATGATGGGGAGGTCTTGGTCCTTAAGGGATCTGATAACCTCCTCTAATTCTGTCTCAAATGGGAGACCGCGAATTACGACCCGGAGTTTCCTTTCTTCCGGGAGGGCGTACGTATGAAAGCCTACCTTTTTATCGCGCAGCAGTTTCGTGGCCGCGCGGAAGTCACCTACTGTCTGTAGGTTTAGACGAATGCCTTGTGGCGTATTTTGGGCCTTCGGGCACGATATTTTGTGTGTGGCGAACCACCTGGAGACATCAGTCCATTTGGACTTCTCTTGTAGGATGATAGGAGGCGGGGGCTTGATTTTGCGCTCCGCAGGGGGCGCTTGGCGAGCCTTTTTAGCCGGTGTGGCGGTCGGCGAGACTGAACCTGGCCTAGAGAAGGTGGCCGTGTTGATGACGGCCGGCTGGGCTCCTCTTATTGGTGACGAGGGTGAAGTCCTCGTCCGGTTGACTTGGCCCTACCTCCATATCCGATGCGGAGGACTCCGAGTCTGACTCGGAGGACGACCGTGATCGGGGAGCGCGCGGAAGGCGCTACTTGTTCGGTTTCAGTAGTAATTGGGCCCGGAGACTGCGGGCTGTCGCTGAAGGCGACCCGCGGAGTTTCTATTTGGCGCACGTAATTGGCCCACGCTTCGGGGCACGTTGCTTGGATGAACGCCATAAGGATGTTGGCGTCCATTATTTATCACTTAGGGCTTAAGGCCCGACCGCGGGAAAAAAAAACTGATTTTATTGTCCCCGCCTTGAGGCGGGAGTGTAATAAACCTATAAACTAAACAGAAATCCTAGCGTCTTGGGTACGCTTAGGGTGAGTACCTGTCGGTCGCCTAATGCGACAGAACAAAAGAATACAATAGCCACGTCTGAGGCGAGCAGGTGTGGCAACTTACAGGGTCGCTGGATCCGGTGGGCGCGCAGGTAGGCGCGCGCAGGTGTGCTTGCAGGTGCGCGTTGACGCACTCACTTCACAGGGCGGTAATCCGCATCCGCGCAATCACAACACTCATGCACTGGTCGATTTCTTCTGGCACTTTTGGTACTACTACTACCACTACTACCACTTGGTACAAAAGGCGAAGCCCATACGCACACCGTCCACAGCTGCCGTGACGGTGACGCTGCCGACTGGCTCCACATCTTATACAAAAGTGATGGAGGTAGCCAAGTCGAAGATAAGGCTGGCGGACATTGGCATCGAGACTGTTCGCCAAAAACGGGCTGTGACCGGTGGTCTCCTCTTGGAGATCAGCGGTCCCGAGGGCAGTTCGAGGGCGGACGGTAGTGCGGCAAAAATGCGTGAGGTCCTTTCAGAGATGGATGTCCGAATTGGCCGCCCGGTCAAGTCGGGCGACATTCGGGTGAAGGACCTTGACGATGCCGTCAGCCCGAGCGAGGTGGCAGCGGCTGTGGCTAAGGCTGGAGGGTGTTCGGTGGACGACGTTAAGGTCGGAGAGGTCCACCGAACACGTTTGGGCACGTGCTGGGTGCGGTGCCCCGCAGCAGCGGTGCACAAGTTGGTGACCGCCGGACGCCTGTGCGTGGGCTGGGGTTTTGCTCGGGTAGAGCAGTTAGAACCAAGGCCCATGCACTGCTACCGGTGCCTGAAAAAGGGACACGTGGGCAGTAGGTGCCCTAACCTGGTAAACCGGAGCACGCGTTGCTACGCTTGAGGGGAGACCGGGCACAGGGCCAAGGAGTGCAGAGCCCCTGCACTCAAATGTCCACTGTGCTCGGACCTGGGGCTGCCCTCTAACCATCGTCTTGGTAAGAGGTGCGCCCCACCACAGAAGAGAGGTAGGAAGGACAAGGAGAGTCCTCCTACCTCCACAAGCGTGGCAGTCCCGGCGGCACCAGCCACAACCCCGAGCACCAGCTCGGGAATGGAGGTCGCGTAGGCCTCTTCGCACCCCTCAAGGTTCTTCAGAGCAACCTGAACCACTGCCGCAATGCTCAGCATTTGTATATGCAGACCATTGCGGAGTGCCAGGTTGCTCTGGCAGTAGTGGCGGAGCCCTATGCCATGCCGGACCACCCTCGCTGGTTCGGCGATGAGCTGGGTTCCGTGGCGATCTACTGGGGGGGTGGTGAGGGTGTCCCACCCTGCTCCCTATTAGGAAGGGGTCAGGGCTTCGTTGCAGTGCAATGGGGCACCCTGGCCATAGTTGGCTGCTACGTCTCTCCCGCGAGGTCACTCGCCGACTACGAGGTGTACCTGGACGAGGTGGCACTCTGCGTTCGCAGGTGCCTCCCTCGTCCATCGATTGTCCTGGGAGACTTCAAAGCCCACTCCAGGGCGTGGGGGAATCCCAGCGACAGTCTGAAGGGAGAGACGGTGATGGAATGGGCGGCTGGATTGGACCTCCGATTGGCAAATCGGGGGTCCGTAAGCACGTGCGTGCGGTGGCAGGGGGAGTCGGTCGTGGATCTTACATGGGCGACTCCCGCTGCGATGCGCATGTTGTCGGGCTGGCGGGTTGCAGAGGAGGTGGTCACGTTATCCGACCACCACCATATTTTATTCGATCTTGCAATCCGCCGCCCCGACGCTGACACCAGCCGCCGAGAAGGCAGTCACACGTGACGTTGGTGTCTCAAGCGGCTAGACCGAGATTTGCTCGGAGCCGCCGCCAACGTCGCGATATGGCCAGAAAGCGCTGAAGAGGTTCCGTCCGATCCGGAGGTGGAAGCGAACTGGTTCCGGGACACGATGACGCGTATTTGTGACGCGTCGATGCCCCGGACCGGTCGCCCCAAGCGCGGGGCGGTGTACTGGTGGTCGGCAGAGATCGCGGAGCTGCGAGCGATCTGCTTGCGGAGCCGCCGCCAGTACACCAGAGCCCGAAGGAGGCGAAGGCGAGCTCCGAGTGAGGATATAGCCAGACTCCACGAGGTGTATCGAGCGGCCACGAAGGCGTTGCAGGCAGCCATCTGCAACGCCAGGTCTCGGTCCTGGAGAGAGCTCCTGGAGGGACTCAACGAGGATCCGTGGGGGCGTCCGTACAGGATGGTGCTAGGAAAGCTCCGTCCTTGGACGCCCCCGGTGACGGAAACTCTCGATCCGGCCCTTTTGGGAAGAGTGATTAGCTCGCTCTTTCCGGAGGGCCGGTCAAGTCCCTCAGTCTACCCCCATTTTTCGTGCGAGTGGAGAGACGAGATGGGAGTAACCGCACATGAGCTGGACCGAGCCGTGGGCCGCTTGCGAGGCCGGAACACCGCGCCGGTACCCGACGGAATTCCCGGCCGGGTCTGGGTGTTGAGTCTGGCTACCCTCGGGAACAGGCTGAGGCAGCTGTTCGCCAGCTGCCTCCGTAACTCCTCGTTCCCTAGGGTCTGGAAGGAGGCCCGAATGGTCCTCTTGAAGAAGGCAGACAGAGTCGCAGATTCTCCCTCTGCGTACCGTCCCATATGCCTGTTGGACGAGGCTGTCAAGTTATTCGAGAGAATTCTTGCCGCCCGTTTCAACGGGCATCTGTCGCGTGTCAGTCCCGATCTCGCCGAAAACCAGTTCGGTTTCCGACGGGAGCGTTCCACCGTCGACGCAGTTATGCGCGTCCGCTCCCTGTCGGAGCAGGCTGTGTCCCGGGGCGGCGTGGCGTTGGCGATAAGCATCGATATCGTCAACGCTTTTAACTCCCTGCCCTGGGACGCGATAAGGGGGGACTTGTACACCATGGTGTTCCCCCCTACCCGCACGGCGTGATCGCGGACTACTTGCGCGACAGGTACATCTTGTACGTGGACCGAGACGGTACGAGGATCCGGAGGAAGATCCTGTGTGGGGTTCCACAGGGGTCGGTTTTGGGCCCGTTACTGTGGAATCTCGCCTACGACTCTGTTCTGCGAGTCGAGCACCCCGCTGGCGTTAATGTCGTCTGTTACGCTGACGACACGTTGGTGTTCGCCAGCGGGGACTCCTTCGAAAGGACCAAGAAGCTCGCCGAGCTTGGGGCGGAAATCGTCGTCGCCAAAGTCCACGAGTTGGGACTGGAGGTAGCGCCTCTCAAGACCGAGGCGCTATGGTTCCACAAACTGCCGCGCAGCAGGGAACCACCCGACTCGTGTGTCCGAGTAGGTGAGTCTGAAGTTAGAGTGGGGCGGTACATGAAGTATCTGGGCCTCACTCTGGACAGTCGCTGGGGCTTCGAAGAGCATTTCGAGCGCCTGGTCCCCCGGATCGAGAGGGTAGCGGGTGCTATGCACAGACTGTTGCCCAATCTCGGGGACCGAGTGTGGAAGTCCGCCGCCTCTACGCTGGGGTCGTACGATCCGTAGCCTTGTACGGGGCGCCCGTATGGGCGAAGAGGCTGGCCATCCGACACTGTAGGACTAAAATCTACAGCGTCCAGAGGAGGATGGCCATACGGGTCGTACAAGGATACCGCACGGTATCGTTGGTATCGGCGGCGACAATCCTGGCTCGATTTCCACCTCTGGATATACTGGCGGACATGGACGCGAGGGTGTATCACCGGATTCGCGTCCTACGCCAGAGCGGTGGTGGCGAGCCAGAAGAGGCGCTCGAGGCGGTAAAACGGCAGGAACGACGTATCGCATTCGCGACGTGGCGCGCAAGGCTCCACGAGGAGCAGTATGCGCGCAAACGCGTCGTCGGAGCATTCCGGCCGGTCTTCGAAGCCTGGATGCGGCGACGAGGAGGAAGACTCACCTACAGACTTACGCAGGTGATCACCGGGCACGGTTGCTTCGGTGATTACCTGTGTAAGATCAGTCGCGAGGCGACGGCGAATTGCTTCCACTGTGGCGGCAACGACCAAGACTCCGCATCGCACACGCTCGCTGCTTGCCCGGCGTGGGAAGCCGAGCGGCGGGTCTTGGTCGGTCACATCGGACGGAACCTGTCCCTGCCAGCAGTCGTGTCGGCAATGCTACGCGGGGAATCGGCGTGGAGGGCCGTAGCCTCCTTCTGCGAGACCGAAAACTTCCGAAAGGAGGCTGCCGAGCGGGATAGAGAGAGGACCGATCCTGCTCGGAGACGGGGACGACGCGGCGCTCTCGCGCCTCGTCACGGCCCTCCTATCGGTGATCCTCTACCGTAAACGGGGCCCTACGGGTCGCTGACGATCGGAGTGGGGGCTCCGACCGTCCAGTAATAGTGACCCCGAGGAGGATGACGGCACGACGTGGTACCGTGTCGTCGTGATAGTTCCGCGAGGGTTCTGGGGGTGCGATCTTCTTGCACGCCCCCGGGACGGGCTATCCCAGCGAAACGCAGGGGGGTTGCGGTTGCGTTCCTTACGGAGATCCCGCGACCCCTCGCGAGCGTTGGTGGTGACCACCGCGGGTTTTTAGTCGGTGCGAGTCCGACATAACCCGCCCTTGTCCCAGCGAGGGCGGGTATGCGTAGGCATTTCCCCACGCTAAAAAAAAAAAAAGGCTCGAACTTGCACAGCTTAAGCTGGAGCTATCCGCCGCCCGACTTGCGGAATTAGAACACGCAACCGAAGATGAAGATGACACCATCATTACCGAGGGTGAAAAGGAACGGCGAGTTGACGATTGGCTGCAGTCCAGCCACCCACTCGCAATAGACAACCAGCCCTTTAATGATGGAAGGATGCCACCGAACCAGCAGCCGCCGACCGAACCGATGCCAGTGATCACAGCCGCATCCTGGAACCCCTCGGCCGCTGCACCGGCAGGAGCTAACATCGAACTTCCGTCGATAGCGCATCCACCGATCTCGTCATCTATTCATCAAAGGCCAGCGACAGCGAACTACAGCACACGAAGTACAGCAGTCAGTCATGAACCTCAGCCAGCGATCCCTGCCGCATCCTGGCTGCCGAACCAAGTGTCGATAGTGCAACACCAACCAGTGATCAATGCCGTATCCTGGTTACCGAACCTCACCGCTGCACCGACACTCCAGAATGAACCGCCCAGGACCGATGCCGGACCTTGGGCGCTGCCAGCTCCTCCAATAGCAGAGGCCAGGTCTCAAGAACCGGGAGGAGCCAACGCCGCCTCACGTCCGAGGACGGAATTCCACGAACTCACATCGGCTATTACCCATGCCATGATAAAAAGGGACGCATTTCGCCGTATTGTCACTGACCGCCGGGACTCTACAAGAAGAACAAAGGAAGCAAAAACAATAGGAAGAAAGAGCAAAGAGTCCCCGGCCTAGTGAATAGTTTTATTGCCTAAGTTTAACGTAGTCAGTTTTTATTTGAACCTTTTAACAAATGTAGAATCTTTAAAATAGCATTAAATAGTGTTGACAAAAGGGTTTTTTCTTCGCAATCTAGCAATAGAAAGTGGACTTTGTTTCGGTCTCCCGAACAGATAGAGGCATCGTCCACAAATTTATACAGAAAACTTTAGAGTACTTTTGAGACTACCGAGGGTAGTAAGGTCAGTTTGACTATTAAACTTCTAATTCTTTAAATAAAAAAAGAATCGTATCACAAATCATATCAATCAAAAGATAAATGGTGGATAACGCGTACTTTGTTGGTAGTTTACAGTCTTATTAATTACTTAAATTTCGTTTTATTATTGGAAAACGAAAACGAAATGTAAAGTAATGAATGTGCTATTTAAATAAGTATCAGATATATTCATTAATGAGTGTTGAAGCTGTTCATCGTTATGTTGATATTCTTTAATAAAAAAATTGCTACATTATAATTTTTATAAAGTCACTTTCCGGTTTTTATCAATTTTATTATGTATTTTTGTATGTTTATGTGGTTGTATTTATGTTTATGTATGTTTAATAATTAATTTATGTATAGTATGTATGTTTAAGTAGGAATTATTGTGTTGGACAACGAACAGAAACGGTTATTATAAATATTCTATATACAACATACGCAAAGTATTTTCCATAAAACTACTTATGAATTAAAAGTGTAAAGCACTTACATTTTGAAGAAAAAATATTTCCCAATTAACGTATTTCTCCAAAAGTATTGTCTGAAACAGCATCTGCAACAAGAGAATAAATAAGAGTTTAAGCATAATAAGAATCCATATATTATTTGGTATTGAGGATTTAATAAGTATAGTAAAAGGTGAGTTGGGTTGGTGCTTCAAGAAAAATGTGTTGGTAAAATAAATTCCTCAGGGAATTTATTTGAGAATTTATCATCAAATAACTTCACTTAGGATTTTATTTCAATGTTTTAGATGTTATAATCATCTTTTCATTTTATAATTTAATGCCAATCAGCTGTCAGCAGTTGTTTATTACATAGGAAATTTATACACGAGAAGTAACACCCTGCTGTCGCAATGGGTTACTAATTACTGCTGACAACCTTAAACAATATGTCAAACATCACTCAAAGAATCTAAGAGGGAGTTTCAGACCAACCATCATACGAACAAGACCTGGCTGTATGGACTAAAGTCCTTTGCTTTTCCCATTAGGGATAAATTAATATCATCATCATCAAAGAATCTAAAAAATTAAGCTAATTAGCTTATTTAGCAGATTGACCAACCACGCTGCCAAATAAATACTATTGCATAATAGTCGTACGTAAAAATATAAAATTTTTGATTAATGTATAAAAGGAGAAGGTTTATTCAGTATCTTTATTTATATGTATGAGTACGAATCTGCGCGTCATTTCCATTTCGTATCTCTCTTTTTATTCTTATAGGTATAAAAAAATACTAAAGAATGAAGTGATGTGATATAAAATAATGTAAACGTAGGTTATTTTGCACTGCGGTAGCCTTGCCACTTGTAGTCGGGATAAATTGCACTTATGTATATAAAATACCTATTCACTGTTGTTTTGCGTTAAAGTTTTCTATTTACTTTAATTTCATATAATGTCAGGCATAAAATATTTGGTGTATATATATATATATATATTCAATTATATTAAAGTTTCGATATACATATATGTATTTATGTAAGTAAGGAAGATGTACATACAAGCACACTATTCACCTGAAGGAAAGATGGACTGAGATGAAATGCCCCGTTATTCGGATCTCCTAACGTATTCGTTTAAGCTTTCTGAATCTGTACCAAAACACCACATACCATATTGCAGGCGTAGAGGGTAAATTGTTTAATAAAATTAAATAGCAGATAATGAATTGTAACTTTATAACACTTAAACTTATTCTCTCTTCTCACATATTTTTCAAGCACCATCGTGAGTGAAAAATATTTGTGAAGTGTGATGTGTCCGTAAACATGTCGGTAAATATGATGTCATAATTATCTTTATAAACTTATAGGCTCATAAAGTAATAAAAAAAGTAGTAAAAGTTGATAAAAACTATATTCTGATGTTACAAGTTAAAAAGATCTTAAAAGATCTTAAAAGGCTTACGGTTTTGGAGCATTTTAGTCTGTATTAAACTGCCAACTAACTGCCACCCGACCAGCGTGCTGCAGTTATCGCTAAACTTTAAATAAGTATATCACTTAGGTCCTATATTATACCTGTCGTAGTGGAGCACTTTGTAACTTCGTACAGTTAGCAAATATTCATCTTGAAAATTCTTATAGGTATTACGATCACAAATGTTTCCTCGAAAATTTGCGTTTACGATATTTACTGTTTACTTATATGGAGAAGCCTTTAATACAAAAATAATAATTTACAGATAGATAAGAAAACCATATTATTAGGTTATCGTGACTATAATACAGTAACTTTAAGAGTAAGTTAGAACTGAATGCATACAAAATCTCTATTTTGGTAATAATTATATTCTGTATAAATTATATTATATTATATATAAAATAGAAAATTATTACACAAAAAATTATTAATATTTGTTTATAATCGGACATTGGAGAAATTAATTATTAGATTTATAAGGATAATTATTTATTGCCATATGTATCAAGGAGGATACTTTTACTTGAATGTTTTTTTTGCTATGAATGATAAATCTGGATCATTATATTATACATTGAAAATAATGAAAAAGTGGGTAGAGAATTTATAGTTGAATATTTAAGGGAAATTTATTTTCTTTGAAACGTACAAAATTTTCATTTCGCCGGAGACGTTTGTTGTACAACAAAGATTATTGTCAAGACTTTAGACAGTTAATGTCATACAATGACGGCTACGTGCCGTTGTGATTAGAGGTAGGAACGCGGCTGTGTAAAAGGTACGAATTTAATTATCAATACAATAATTTTATATTGTTTGTTTTCGGGTCAGGGCGTATTGCACAATCATTATTATGTACACAATCTTTTTTATAGACAAGAACAATTAGTGTATCATTAGTGACTTTGTAGTAATAATTTGATTAAAAAATTATTGCCTTTGTTACATTAGCGCTTTTAAATATTTTAAAATATATATTATTAGTTTTAACTTTACTTTAAATAGATATTTGTTTCATATAAACATATATGTATATTGTATTCAACAGGCTATCTTGTCACTCTATTCAGATATAATTAATTAAAGTTTAATCGAGGATTATACAAGTTCTAATTAGTCTCATGTTAATCCAAATTACTTACATCAGCGAGTCCTAATGTACTAGTAATCGAAGCAATATATTATGGTCGTTACTATGGTCGACACTATGATCGTCCAACATGGCCATAATTATTATTATTATTTTATATATAATATTAGGTCAAACACGAGAACACATGTATTCGAGAAGGATACTTTATTTCATTGAAACTTGCCAAGATCACTCCAATCTATAAAACTATAACTATATCTAAAGATGACACAAGTAACTACAGACCTATATCTGTGCTACCTATTTTCTAACGGAACGGCCCTACAAATACTTACGTCTTACCTAACAAGGACCCTCCTAACAAAAGACGTCCTAAATACGCAATCATAACGCCTGGTGATATTCTGACGGCAAACATTAACTTTGACAGTCCCGTCAGCGCCGAGCGGTAGAGGCTAACCGCTGCCCGACCATGGTCTACTTGATGCTAAGTGATAACTATTTCTATAAACATCCTTAATAAAGATTGAAGACGCACATGCGGTTGTCAACCTTAAGGACTGTAATGGATTGCTTGTAATCCGGTCCTCGGATCCTTTTAATCCGTCAGAAGTAACTGACCGAGCTGAAGTTCGGCCCTCTCGTGCACCCTCGAATCAGTTGTATTCGCGCCCAAGGTAACGGTCCAAGCCGAGGCTCCCTCACGGGAAACCTTGTGCTGGTTACCTATTAATAAAAGTCTCGGCTGAGTGCCAGAAGTGATTCACCTTTCAACCCGGTGAAGCTGCTCGCCCTCGGGATTAACAGTGCAATCAACCATAAAAAAAAATATCGGATCCTCATACTCCCTAAATGTTTTTATATTGGCAGGGTTATGAAAAGCTGGTTTCCTGCTGTTATATGAAAATATCGACTCGACCGAGAAGGGACCCGTATTTTTGTATTGTTGCGATGTATATTTCCTTTGTGGAGTTATAGAAAACAAAATTATATATATATATTATATATATATATATATATATATTTTTCTTTTAAGTTCCTCTAGTTCAAGTTACACATGTCCTCCAATTTTATATAATATTTTATTATATATTTAAGTTAATAGGAAATGTAATATCAGCCTCAAGTTAAAGAGAAGACGAGAAGGAAAATTTAATTATTATTAAATTATTTCATGTATCTCTAGTGTCATGTATTATCATGCTTCTTAAACTTTGAATCTTATTATTTTCGTATTCTATAATTATATTTTATGTAAAAACACTTTAGACTTAAGTAATTTAGTACCAGTTGACGTATACGGTGCCATAGTTTTAGGTGATTTCATCGTTAAAGTTAAGAAACTTAACCGAATAACTGCCATGAAAACTTCATGAAGCTCACTCCATTATGTAAGTCGTAACCTCGATAATGATCATTTGTCCAAATTAATGGAAACACGATGAGTTTTAGGTTAGTTATGAGTTTTGTTACATTAAAAATATTTTTTTTAAATTTTATCTTAGCTTTGGATTACGAATATTTGTAGACTGCCGTAAATGCACAACACTTTGAAAGAGCTAATAATGCACTAAAAATACTACCTGAATACATGGTAATACTTTTTACGTATAACAATATACTCAGATAGTACGTAATAATTTATAAATATGTTAATAATATAGACCAAAAAAAAATCATTGTATATTGATCTGCAAAGATCAAATCGACATCGATTTCAAACGAACTGACTAGTTATCCATCAACCGTGACTAAGGGAATTTCTTCGTCATAATTTGATTATAAATATAATTTTTCTTGAAAAGAGTCGCGGAAAATGTTAAGAAATCACCAACGTAATATATGAAAAGGTAAATATAAATGTTTAGTAATAATATTAGAGATAAAAATATATTGTTTTATTTAATTATTATTTATTAAGTATATTGCAAACACATATTATTGTAAAACAAGGATACAAAAATAGTATCGCTGACTTTCTTTCACCAGTTTTATTTTTTCCAACAGAAGTAGCTTTTTGACAATAAATGATTTGACGTTATGATTCAATATTGAATAATAATATTTGATTGTATTTTATTTTGGTCGTAGTATAAAACATTGTACAATTAGTACAGTAGTAGATTGCTGTGAAATATTAAAAATTTCAATTCTGTTGCAATGTACGTTGTTAACCGACGGAGCTAATCCAATCAATTCCTCAGAACTCTTGCCGCGGTAAATGTGTTAATATCTCTATGCATATCTCTTCTTAAGACAAGTGAATAACGCCATTCAGAAAGAAGTTGGTCGTTGACGCTTTGAGTCGCTCTTCGTTGGATGCCGTTCTCTATACCGACTGTCATATCCATTTATTTATAATTTTTTTCTGTCAATTGCTGATTTAGGTACTTCTATTTTTTTTTATATAGGTGTAAAAAATGTGAATATTATCACCATGGCTTGTAACCATCAACATAACGCGTCCAAACCTTCCCAGCGCGCTAGCGCCACACGTGTACACAACGGAAACTATATTTTGGTTCATTCATAAATAATGTTTATGTTTAATACTTCAAAATTTAACATCCTGCTTATCTAAATAAGTGCGACAAAATTTTTAGCTAACTAGCTCCTAAATGACGGAAAATGAAATGAATACAAATTACTACTACTGTTACTAAGTTGGAAATATTAGAAATGCATAAATAATAAAAATGGTTATATTGAGGCAAAAGAAGTAAAGAAATTGTATCCTAAATATTGAATTAAAATTTTTTTATTAATATTAATGCTACATCCGGTGTACCTAGATCGATCTGCGAAACTTTACAGTAAACAGAATGTCTATCGGTAAACTGATCTTTTTATTATACATGTCATAATCTATATTATAACTAATATGTAGTGGTTAAGGGGCCAATAAATAATTATATAGATGGGTTATGAGGTTACGTGCCGTAAACTCTCTGAATATGGATTGAGCCTATTTTAAAATTGGATGAAGGTGCCTAGCTTGGACAGGAAATCTATTGAAATCGGTAATAATTTACAAGCGTTCAGGCTGTATTGTTATTTTACTGGCGATGGACTGTTAACAAAGTGACAGTAACTATATGGAAATGATGTTTCGTTTACTTAGCAATACATTCAATAATCAGAATGTTTGTTATATAATTACTGTAATATAATATTTAATATAAAAAATGAAATGCAAATTGTAGCATTTGAGCATGACCATATAATGTAATCTTAAACTGCCCTGCAGTTTAAGATTACATTATATTTAAAAAATTAATAATCATAGCGATGTAAAATTAGTTTAAAGTGTAACATTTTCAAATTATCACGAAACAGGACCAGATTCCCGATTCAGATTTTACGACTTTTGTTTTCACCGGGACAGACAGAGATAGCAAAAGCTATGTAAATTTCACTTGAAGTTGATTTAATCCTATGATAGTAGAAATTATTGAAATATATGTAGATGAATAAAAATAACCTAGATAATCATCTAGATCTATATTTAAATAAAAAAATAAAACTGTTTTTATTTAAGTAAGTACACAAACACATTGAACAAATTGAATAAATTTCATTTCATAATAATAAAAAAAATAAAGACAGTAAATATTTTTATTAAAAAAAATTAGTTTTAGGACCAATATATGTGTTATCAAGCGATAAACTACAACTCAACCGATGTTTGATTTGTTTTGAGAGCATTCTCAAATAAAATAAAAGATTGTATAATCGGCTCAGAGATGTTAAAGAAATAAGTTTATTTACAATTTAAATTAAAAAAATCTGTATTGAATCGGGAACATCAGATTTAAAATATTATTAATATTATTAATTATCTGACAGTGACTGAATTATGTGCTGAATCCCTTTTCGGCGATTCAGCTCATAATATACAGGGAAATTTTTAATTTCTAAAAAGGAACTTTTAGTTCTCACAGCTGTACTAATCTACGCCATTCATTTTATTTCCATGATGGATGGAAACAATTACTTCTTATTTAAGGTACTTTGGAGATACGCTAAACAATTATTTTATGTCGAAATATTCCTGTGATTCCTTAACGAATTGTTAAAATTAACATAAAATTAAGTTTTTTACATATTAGTGCCATTTGCAGTCGTGATAATGGGTTCATGCGTTCAGATTGTGAAATATCCTCCGTCCTTTTTTGGAGTCGGCTAAAATGAAATTCATTAAGTACAAAAACGGTCTAAAATTAATTTCGAACATTAATTTTAGTAAGCATATATATATACATATACATATAATATATATGAGAAAATTTATCTCTATTAGAGTAAATGTTCGCCAATCAGTCATCTTATAATTTATTATAATCTCTGGGGTCATTTTGTTGTTTGGATTATTTATTTATTTATCTGTTCTTTAAAACACTAGATATATATCTTCGATTTATAAGTGATAGTCTACTCTGGTATGGATCATAAAATTGTTCAATAACTATTATTTTTGATTATTCAAAACTAGGGACAACACACGGAAATTGAGAATAGAGACTTGTATAAATGTTGTACGTTCTCAACATTAATTTGTTATATATTATTGTCGTTGTTCTATGAAAAACAATACCTTGTTTCTTGTTTCGAATATAAAAAAATTAAAGAAAATTTATTCAACCAATGAATTATTAGGAAAAGGTTGATTTGTTGTAAGTTTTACTCTATCGCAGGTGATATGTGGTAGTCCATTGAATTTGCAATTTGAGTACAGCAGCGTAATATTTGAGGACTTGGCTTGAAGATTTCTCTAAATTGTGCTTTAATTAGAATATATAGTAAAAACACTTTTCACAACATATTTCGTATATATTCGTCTAAAGTATGTTTCCATGACCCAAAGTCAATATATACTTGAAGATGAGCTCTGTTCTCGTTTGCCACCCTAATGCCTATTTGACTATGTATTACGAGTAATTTCAATTACTTTATGTGGCGGAACACGTATAGTGATAACAAGTTAATTTCAAGGCTCGTATCTAAATATGAACAAAACCAATACGGATATACTAAACCGGCCACACTGGTTTTTTTCAAAATTAATATCAGCTAACATTCTGTTTAACCACTCCAACTAAGCTTATATACTTGTACTACAAGATGATTCATGATAATAGTCGAATAATAGATTCGAACCTACAACCTTAAGATTCGCAGGCCGTACCATAAACCATTACGCTATTGACCCTTCAAAACTGTTAACTGACACTAAAGTTTAAGCTGCCAGAAAGCTGGCAACTTAAACTACAAACTTATTTTTAATGCAATGGCTCATTTTCATTATAACATCAGTAAACGTTTGATTACGAGAGACTTATTTCTTTAATTAAGAGTCAGCTATAGTTTAAAAAGCCTGGAGACCCAACTACAACTTTCCAGACTGATTTTATTTTTCTGTATAAATTTCAGTCATAGGCGTTCCACTTAGGGTCAACGGCCACTCCATCTGCGTATTCTAAATAAAATCAGTCTGGAATGTTCAAAGCAATATGATTTTATTTCGCATCGCCGCCACTTCAATAGACTCTTAGTTTTCAGAAGTGACAACAGCTTATATGAGTGGCACTAAATAAAATTAATTAAATAGATTAATAAAATTGAATTAGGAGAATATTGAGTCTATAATTAAGGGTATTGTACGAGGACAAAGTCTCAATTGCAGTGTTTTTTATAAATGTAAGAGTGAAATACGAGCACACAGTTCACATGATGGTAAATGGTGACCATAAACACGGATATCTATCTACAACAAGGTTCTAGATGGACATGTATTGTCGTCTCCTGTATAATGAGATCTTTCCGTTATTTGAGAAAGGAATCCTTTGCAACCAAACTATACACAAAAGCGTTATGCTGCTATTCTGTCAGAGTGGTCCTTTCCCGTTCGAGTTCACACCTATCTTTTACTGTTAGCAGAAACTGCTTGGCTTTAATACTGATAAAATAGTTTGTGGAAATTTTGTGCCTTTGATCAAGAGTAGCCGTGAGTGCGCATATTCCAGGCGGGCCTCGTTGTTTAAAACCTGACTCAGCGTGAAATCGCAAATAACGGGTCAATGCGTTCAGTGCACTTTTTATAATTCCAGTCCATTTTAATTAATAATAAGCATTGTTATAACTATTATAAAGTTGATAATCAGAAATAAAATGTTCACCTGATGGTAAGTGATTCCTGTGGGCCATGACATCTACATTCACCCTTGAGGACTGAGATGGAATGCCTCGTCACCAGGTGCCTGGATTTCTACACTCACCACACAAATCGACAGCATCATTATGACGGTATTTTGTGTGGGTGTCGTTCTACCCCGGTTGAGCTGACCTATTCACTCTGCAGTTAGAAACAAACATAGCAGCATAGCTCTAGCACAGGACACTGCAGCGTAACTCTACCAGTAGTAATTTTTACTACATCATTGTACTGTAAAGTTCTAATCGTTACCTTAATGTAAAGATTTTATAAAAATATACATAGAAAATGTATGTGGAAGTAATATAAAAATGAAGATGAAAATATATAAGGCACGCACTTTGTGTTCAAGGAAACATTAGCTTTTTGAATAAATATCTAGATGGAATATAGTCAAATTATTCTGGTTTAGGAGTGACGTTATTTCTCTTAGTGTTTCAAATTGAAGCAAGCGCTATACACATTTTTTCATGTTATCATATAAAATTAATTATTATTATCAATTATATATCATAAGAAATTTCTTGCTTCGGAGGATAGTCCAAGCACTGATTAATGTAGCCGATTGTTTAGTTGTTGAAATAAACACATTCGATTTTGATTTTCTTTTGACATTGAAATGATTCAGTCTTAATTAGATCTGACTTAATTCAGTGAACTTTTACTTTACGTAAATCGATGCAGTTCTAAGGTTTGGCACATTGTTTGTTATTCTATTTAACTTGATTGGTGAACATACATTAATGTACGTCCCTTTATATTAACTGAAGGAATTTAAAGATAACATTTATTATATATAGAAAACTGATAGGGGAGTGCGAGTTTGTATAAGGCTCTCGGCTGTGCTTCTGAAAGATCATGATCACGTAACGAATTTTGTTTAATTTATAGTGCCCCAAAATAATTATCTGTAATATAGTTAACAAACTTTAGATTTATTGGATATATACCATGAACTTATCATGTTCCAATGCTTGAACTTAACATTAATAAACTTTCTATGTCGGCTTTGTTTTATAGTAATGTCCGTCCGTGTACAATTTGTATGACACAGTGGTCGATATTATATACATAATCACATTGATCACACACAAACGTAAGTTTAAATAAATAATCTGAGCAATAACTTCAAGTGAAATGATAGATCATCGGCTACGTCTATTGCAAGGAAACAATCCAAAGTATAAAAATTTAAGTTAAAAATACAATTTCAAATTTCTTATTACATTACCATTCTATATTCCTATTCCTATACAATCTCTAGTGACATATGAACGGAACATATATAATTTTGCATATATTTGCTACATTTATCGGTTACCTGAACGTTTATCGAAAATGGCGCGGGTGCTCAATATGCCGACACAAATTTAAAAACTCTTTAAAATATGGGTAAAGAGTTTTCCAATTTATTTAAGTTAGCTATTTAATGTTATACCGTTAATATAAAATATGCCGTTTTTTAAAAATGTTAATTTTTTATCACATTTTTTTATAAATGTACTTCCCGCGAAGCAAAAAATGGGAGCTAAAAGTGAGGTCAGAGAAGCTCAGTGTTCTAGCACTCGGTTTTTATTTTCCGATAAGATCACAACCGAAATTTTTAATTATAATTTTAATTTAATTGCTGCTATTATAACGTGCTTAGCGGTGAAGAAACCCGCATTACTGAGAAATATATAAAAGATCATTTATTACATTGAAGTCTACCAAACCGCAGTGGAGTTTTGTGGTGGATTATGCTCGACTATCTTGCAAATAGTTAAGTGAAACATTGTTCTATCATTAAAAATATTTAATGAATAAGTTAAAAATAACAAAATCTCTTTTGAGAGAAGGCCCATGCCTGACAGTGGAATTAATATTGCTGCTACTTTACTGTGCAACTTACCACCATATTGTGTTAAAGTACAACAATTGAAAACCTCAATGATGATGATGAAGTTACGAACTTTAAATTTATTATCATACGCGCGATAACACGCATCAATTGTCTTACAGTACAATATTATATCAATAGTCTAGTACTATATTTTAATTTATTTGTCAATAAATCAACATTTCACTATAATTTAAGTCAATTTCCCGTATATTACGATCGTATGTTAGGAGTTGAAGTAGCTTACTCGATAAAGTAAAATCAACAACAACCTATGTATGTATCTCTCTAATAGGAACACTCCTTCGAGTATAAAATTGAGCATAGACCGCACCGCAGCTCCATTGCAGATTGGAGGACTTTATATCTTAATTTTTTTTAATTATTCTCAGCATGCAGGTTTTCTCACGTTGTTTGCCTTCGACGCCAAAAATGTGGTAAATCAGCTCTTAAAATTACTAATAACAATTTTATCTGTGCCGGCACCAAAGAGAGAATTAGTAAGTTCTACACTTAACAATCATTAAATACCACCATTCAATCAAAATAAAAAGAACCTTTTCTTGCTTTAACCCTTTGATCTGAGATAACTTTGTAATTTGATATTATCTTGTGTTTTTGCTAAAAGAATTTTAGGGATATTATGGTTTCTCTTATACTCGTATAATTATATTTTTTAGTTCAGAAATATTTTGTTTTTAAAGTTAAATTAAATTTGCCGCAATAATATGGGGTATAAAATTACTCGTTACGTTTGGATATCAATAATTGTTATAAAATATTTTAAGAAATTTAGTAAAGGGAGAATAGAAATGTGGTTTCTTTTTTTTTAATAATGTAATGTAAGAATATGACGACTACCTTCTATGGACTTAAACTCCTATTAGAAATTGGTTTTAATATTAAGAGATCAACTCCACTGGAAAAGGATTAACAGAAAACTATTGATAGATTTATCGAAAGATTTTGCGTCGTATATTTCACTTCCTAGCTTAGGGTTTAGTACGGGGCCTCGAAATTGTAGAACGCGGCATATATGAATATATATGTATATATATATATATATATATATATATATATGTATATATATATACATATATATGTATATACATCATATAAATCCGTAACGAGATCGGAAATTGAAATCCATTACCAGGTAAAGTCCGCAAATCATTTCTCTGTAATCTGCATAAACAACCGATCAAATACAATTTGACAATTAGCTTCGATATGGGTTTTATATATCGAAAAAATATATTTTTGGGTTCTAATAGGAATAAAATATAGTATGCGAATAATAGTATGAAATGTGTTTTTTCATTAACCACTTGAAATGACGAAATAAGGTTTAATAATTAAGAAAAAAATTCGTAACTCATTAACCTGTAAGACTGCGGGATATTAATCATCATCTGCATCACATCCCATATTTCATCGCCATAGATTGCCACAAGACATGATCCTCGGCCACCTATATCCATCGACTTCCCACAAACTTGCATAGGTTGTCACTCAATCTAGTGAGGGGTCGTCTTATGTTGCGACTGCCACTTTGAGGTTGCCACTCAAGAACCTTTCTTCCACATCGGTTATCAGTTCTGCGTGATATATAGGCCAAAAGTTTAAGACTACCTTAATTAAAGTAGGAAAATAAAGTAAAACTCGAACAAAATATTAAATGTTTAAGTTTCATTATGTAAAACAATGATGGTAGAACGCACGTTATTGCTAATTTCTTGAGCTGTTCCCATTTTATGCCGTCTTCACTGTAGAAACCATAAGTTTAGACTAATTGAGATTGTTTGTGAACAAACCCAATTAAACTCGGGTAATAATAAATCAGATACACGTATTTTCAGGAGCTAAATAATCCTAATTGTTGACCAATACGTAACAAAAGCAAAGTAATTAGTATTAAGGACATTATATAAATATTATTACGACTCTACCACCTGGCACTAACGCAATGTTTGACGGTGTTTGAAAACAATAAATGTTTATTGTCGAATAACTTGAAAGTAAACAAAAGAATGACTTCTTTAAATATTCGATACTAACAATAGGACATGCATTTCTTTTATTTATCCTATGGGATTTTATTACAATTGATGGATAATTATGTTGTTTATGTGCGGTCTAAACTTTTGGCTAGCAGGGTATGGCCAGCTCATTGCTACTTCAGCTTGCTAATCCTTTGACCTATATTATTTGACCTATATCAGTCTCTCCTGATCTATTGCAGCTGTCTACCTTTCGTATTCTATCATGCAGAGAACCATCGGTCACAGCTCGCTCCATAGCTGAGTGACTCTGAGATTCCTCACACAGGCAGCAGTGAGCACTGGTTAAGACTTTTGTTTTAAGAGATTGAGGAATGTTGGCCGAGAAGACGTGTCGCAATTTTCCGATCGCTACCTATCCGAGTTAAATCCGTCGATTGACCTCTGGGTCGAAGTTGGACTATCAATATATAAACATAAATAAAATCTTTGTCCCAAAAAAAGTATAGGACATTAAACATATACCGATGGGACTATGTGATTATGTAATTATATGGATTTGGTTATTTGGATATCTTAAAATTGCTTAAAATAATATACTCTGCCTACCTTTCTTGACGAGCGTTTTTAATATTCCGTGCTGAATTAATATTATTAGTTTTTGATTATAAGAAACTGAACAGCAAAATATGTCTATATCTTCTATACATATAATAATATCGTTTTTGCCTGTACACGCTAATTTTCAGTGATCTATTGAATAGGCTTGGGACATTTTGCTTGAATCAGTTAAAAATAAAGGCCGCGGAGCCACTAATTTAGTAAAATTGAAATTTAACTTTTATGTTTAACTCATATTGGTGTAGTAAAATCAAAACGGATTGCTTTGATTCTTCTTGCTTTATTTCACTATACGGAAATCGATTTTATATCGTATGCAAAAGTTCCACTAAATTCGTCGAAAAAATTCAACTTTATTTAAAGTGGAATTTTTACTAAACTTTAAAAACTTCCGTAACTAAATCAGTCGCTTTACCACTACTCCGTTCATCTGTGTTGACTTAAAAGATGTAATTGGTCTGATAATTAGTGACACGTCTAGTAAAGCCTTTGCCCATCCCCATATGTCTTTTGTTTATTGATTAGCTTTGTATTTTCATTACGTTTGAACATTTTTCGTCATGTAATTTTGGAATATGAGTTCCGTCGTGGCAAAAGGAAAAATGAACCTCGTGGTCGTCCAGACACTTTGGTCAACAATGATGAATTGTGGAAGCTGATGATATTCAATCCACAGCCGAGCTAGCAGCAACTTTTGATGTTAACATCAAAACAATGTTGGTCCATTTGCGATAAATTGGCAAGCTAAAAAAGCTTGATAGATGTGTGCCCCAAGAACTTTTAACGATCGCTAGCGCAAAGTACGCGTTAAGACCTGCCTCGCGCTGTTCAACAGGCACAGAAATAAAAGAATTTTGAACTGAATTGTTACGCGCGATGAAAAGTGGATCCTGTTCGACAAACGAAAGCACTCTTCAAGTTGGTTCTAACCAAAATAATGCCCTAAACGAAAAATAACCTCTAGAAAGTTGATGGTCACTGTTTAGTGGTCTATTGCCGATGTGATCCATCACAGTTTTTTACCAAACGGCATGAGTATTATTGCAGATGTATACTGTTAAGAATTAAAGACAATGATCGAGAAGCTCTCACATCTGCAAACAGCTTTGGTCAATCGGTCATCCCCACTGCTCCTACACGACAACGCGCGACCGCACACTGCACAACAGACAGTCTCCAAGCTGCAAGAGTTGGGGTTGGAAGCTCTTCCTCATCGTACTCACCAGACCTTGCACCCACTAACTATTAGTCTTTCCAAAATTTGGACTATTTTTTTAGCAGGAAAAAAAATTTAATTCCCGAGAGGCAGTACAAAATGCCTTTGAAGAGTTTGTTGTCTCCCGTCCAGCTGATTTTTACAACAAGGGCATTAATAAACTACCGCTGCGTTAGCAAAGATGCATCAATTACATGAGTGATTACTTTAATAACAGAAATAAAAAAGTTTGAAAAAATAAATACTTTAACTTATTTCATACAAAACGGCAATTTCATAGGTAAAAACCTATTATATCAGACAATCTATATGTTTTTTGTACAAGATTTAGTTTCATATATTATTAATATGAAATGTTATTAAAGTAAGTCTTCTTTCTCATAGGGTATTACATACGATATGTCTCTTTCTATATACTCTTATCTATATACTACTGAAACATTTAAAGGCTTCTGTCACAAAGGAGACGATACAAAAGGCCAAGAACCCTTGTCAACCTAGAAGAAAATGTGACCAACTTCCTGTCTAGTTGGACCGAGTTCTGTAGCCATTATTGAAAAAGAAAATTGTAATAATATTATCTAAATAAACTTGTAAATGTTATATGAATAAAGTTGAACCTTTTACTGTTTCTAGATTAAAGACATACTATAACTGGCTTACTTTGCTATTTTGTTTCTGAAGTCAAACTACTACATTAAAACAGATTATAATAAAATCACTACAGTGGGCAAACAGTTTGTATTTTTTTTATTTTTAGTAATCTTAATATACCACCCCCGTATCTACTATACATCTATTTACATAGGCTCATTATTACGTCGGGTAATTTAATCTAAATAGTTTTCTTATTAGTTTTT
The DNA here is from genome assembly GCA_029286865.1 of Teinopalpus imperialis. Lineage (NCBI taxonomy): Eukaryota > Metazoa > Arthropoda > Insecta > Lepidoptera > Papilionidae > Teinopalpus > Teinopalpus imperialis. Next base: position 7,168,094 of record JAGSMU010000036.1, on the reverse strand, counting down.
CAGTATGTAACATTCTTTACTATAGATTGTGCTATTTTTTTGATGCCGAGGTTTTATTTTATTTATCAATATTCATCATTGTGACAGGTCAGTCAAGAAACACATTTCATACAATTTTTCCTATACTACTTCTATTATTCATATTACTATTTAAACCACAATTTAAAAATCCATATTTATCAATATGTAAACTACTGCCGAATCATAATCAAACGTTTCTCTACAGATTACGAGAGAATGCTATGTGGACTTTCCTGATAAAGGTTTGTAAAAAAAATATTGTCATTTATTTACATCGTAATTTAACAAAGTAACTCACTCACTCAACTGTGTCATTAATTCTGCAGCTAGAAACAAACTGCAGTGTAGCTCTACCACTGTATAAAATCTGTGATAATAATACGTTAAAACATTATCTTTAGTAGTAGACTTAAATTGTAGAATTCCGTCATATAGTATAAGATATTTGTGAGACTGGCTTATGTTTCAGATTCTAGTGCCGTTATTTGATATCGTATCGAATCATGTCATCTTTCACGTCAGTGTTTCGAGATGACACATGCGTTGTCTCCTCTGAGGATTGAAATTGAATGCCTCGTTACCGTTATTGGATCTTCGAATCTCTTCACTCACCATACGAAAGCGCTGGTGGCTATCATGTTATTTCACGCTGGTGTAGGCCTGGTCCTTACCTGGTGAATTCAAGTCATTCCTATTACCACTAGAAACTAGCAGTAACGGTTCTACCACAAAAGCGGTAGAGAAACAATTATTTTTGCCTTACTTAATTAATATGAGATATATTAATTAAGTACGGTAAAAAATAATGCAAATATAGAAAATAATTAATAAAAATTTTATGGATGTTAATAAAAACTGTTTATTAAAATATTGCCACACGGCAAACATAGTTATATAGTTCAAATTCAAATACAAAATATTTAAATTAGGTTATAAATTGTGTTTCACAGTAATTTCGGCTCAAGCATTAATAGCACAGGAATTCGGAATGAAATTTGAAATGCTGCAACTTTTGGTTAAATATGCCATTTATACCATGATATTAATCTTCTTAATAATAAATTATTATTTATTATAAATATTATTTGATTTACTTAACTTTAATTTGGTCGTTGATATAGAAGATAATTTTTTTTTATTAATTTATTCGTGTAAAACAGGTTCATTTTATTAATTTGATTTTCATTTTGTTGATTTACCTTAGCGAATTCGTTACTTTCTTTGCTAATGTAGCTTCTACTTGATTGTAATACTTAGTTTTGGTAAGACATGGAGTCTTAATTTTATAAAATTGGCGTTTTCAATGCGTTAGTAACACGTAGATAAAATTATTTACGCTTGGTGCATATATTTATGACTCCAACATTTGTATGTAATCGTTATAAACCATTGGCGAAATTTCTGACCGATTATCGGCTATAGAATATAGGTTCAATATCTCATATACACATGATATTGAACTAGTCGTACAAACCGACTATTAATCTCAAGTGGGACTTGCAATCTTTTTATAAATCATATTTTTTAAAAAATCAGTTTAAAGGGACAGTAGTTTTTTTTATTCCCTTAATAGAACCGCGACAAGTCATTAGGTTTCTATTTAATAATCTAGTCTCGAGGAACCGAAATTATTCAATTTAAAGCTTCGACAAATTTTATTACAATTTGTGGTAATAGAAAAAAAATCCTCAGGGAGGCAAAATTAATTGCTATTTCTTTAACATATATAGCTAATTTGGGCTTGATTTTAAACGCCTAGAAATAATGTAGAAAATATATTTCTTTTTAATTAAATACAAACAAGAATGTAGCATAGCATACAAACTATTGTAATTTTACGTTTAGAGCTTATTACTTTGGATTTGCATATATGTATGTACTTAATACACCAAACAAATATGTTGAATATGTGTATCACATAAAAAAAACAAATTTAACGGATAGAGCTAAACAAAAAAATATAATACGTGAAAAAAAACATTTCTTTATTTATATAAACCATATTGCTCATACCTTATAAAAAGGGATACAAGGGACGGATTTAAGGAATGCTATAACCCTTTGTATGTGTTGCCATAACTGTTTCTATTATTTACATATTAAAGAAGGATCGAATTTGTGAAAGTCATTACATTATTATAACAGGTCCTATAAATTTCGATAACTATACTTTCGGCAAGAACCGACCCATTTATGACAAACGAAATATGAAATTGTCGGCTGTATATTTTGTGGAAAGGATGTAATACAAACCTAAAAGATTTAGTTATCTGGATATTAACGGTGAATCTAACGTTCTAAATATGCCTATAACAGAAATCCATCCGGATGTTTGGATGCTACGAGAAAATATATATATACGCATCATCTTTGTAGTCCTGAAATCGAGTTAGTTCTAAAACGTCTATAAACCGTCAATAGGCTTATGATTTAGGGTGGGGTCTGCGAAACTTAGGATTTCGAAGGAAGGTATGAATCCGCCCATCAACTATTGTCGGGAACCATCTCCTAGAACAAGCATTTTGAACTTAGTAGGAGTGGTAAATCTAGAAACTTCCAAAAAAAAAAAAAAATAGTATAAAGTGGAAAAGCATTTGTTAGTTGCATATTAGTCTAAAGCTTAGCAAAGTAATTGCGTTAAATAAAAATCGAATAATCAATTTCTCGTATCGATTTGGTTTTAATAAATAACCTCATTTTTCTTTTATTTCATTTCAAATAATACCAGATGTACAATTGATATCATGAATTTATGATATAAAATTCCTTCTTACACTGAATAAACACCTGCTGAGCGTAATCTATAGATTATTAAAATGATACCCCCATTATATAAAATGATTCTAGACTTTGTTTATTACCGCTGTAATTTTTTTTAATTAAATTTATAGTGTTAATATGTGCTATTTTGCAGTATGATTTGTATTGATTGTAGTTATGAAAAATAAAGATTCAATGAAAAAATGGATCGACGTTTTTTTTTTTTTATGAAACCAAGTCACACATAATTTTTCAGCCTGAAATAAAGATTCAAAAGCACATGCCTTAACTAATATGCTGTGCGTAGTACAAGTACTAGGGCACCCAAAAGACTTAAATAAGGTAATTCACACATACGAGTAATTTGCTGATTTCTACATTTAACAAAGGTAAATTAACAACTCAATCGATTAATAAGTTTATGTAGCTTGTCTGAATGAATATTCAGGAGGCATAAACTTCTCGAAACTCCGTATTATAAACATTTATCATACGCCTACTCGAGATATTGTGATACCTTCGCCACTACGCTCTTGTTGTTTTAAATTGTAAAGAAATTTACTATAAACATTCACAGCAAATATTCCATTTCCTAGAATTAAAAAAATTAAAAGACGAAACATTTATTTTTATACACAATTACAGAATTTAAAATGTTTACAAGTAAAAGTTTTATAACATAAGGAACTTATAGGTCGTTTTAACTTTCCTTCGTAGATTTTAAGAAAAAATAAATCAATTATATTTCTTACAATTCTTTTTTTCAGGTTTATAAAATAAAATAATTTGTTATTTTTAGTCTGATCGAGGTATCACATACACCATTATACTTGGTACAATATAAGCAATAAAATATTTGAAATTTAACAATGTACCAACCCAATAACAGTGGTCAAGCCACGTCGCGGCTTCAAGCATCCACTTGCACGCCAGGGACCCAATTAAAGGTAATGATGCATATGATCGTTTGCCATATCTAATATTATTAAGTAAAAGCATAAATGGATCGGCCTGTCAGGGGAAAGACCATGCCCTCACAGAATGCTAGTAAAAATGCAGCATGACGGTGTTGCGTTTCATATGACAAGTGTATAGACCTGAATTACCCCCAAAATCTGAATGGCTCGATTACTTGTTGCTAGGCATTCCATTTCAGTAATTATGGGTTACAATGCATGTGCATCTTAAATATTTGTCAAAGATTTATGTAGAAGTATATGACCCGCAGTCATCGCTTGAACTGTTTGCTCTTTTGTCTTGCTTCTTGAATTTATACAATAAATATATAATTCACTAAAGGAAAATATTTCTTTCTTTGCTATAACTAGAGGATCACCATGCCAAAATACGGGGTTTCTGGTTACCGTTGCAATATAGAAAGATAGTTATGGGTAACATTGTAGCAGAGAACATCCATTTTAAGAACAGAGACGTTTTTATCATAATTATAGATGTGCGCTGGTATAATATATAGGTATATATTATACCAGCGTATATATATATAAGTTTATATATATATACATATATATATATATATACACATAAAGGGTTATTGGTAATTCAACGTATTCCCGTTAGGAGGTGATAGGGGTGACTATTTGTGATAATTTTAACCCCCATATGTATTATGCATAAGTATACCATTTTTGAGTTATATTATAGGTATAGGCATTATTATCATGGTTAACACCTTTTTTTTCAAAATAAGTCTAAAATACAACATCAAAAATTTATCTAAAAAAATCTGTTTTTTTTATTTGATTTATAAAAGCGATTAAACACTGTTAATATATTTATCAATATTAAATTAAGAATAATCGGTCCAAATTTAAAAATGCAAGAAGAAAAACGATATTAATTCAATATATTTTTAAGATTTTTTTCCAGTAAAATGCCTTAAAAAAACTTTATGAAACATGGCTTGCAGATTATTTTAAAAACATCACCGTTTTCTTAGCTCTCCAACAATGTATAACAACTAGAAACTTATTTCCAAGAAACTGAAATTTTGTGCGATTGATTTCACAGGAGCGTCATCTTGGTGGAACAAAACTTTCTTAGACAACATACCAGGCCTTTTTATTTTTATTTCTTCACACAAACTTTGTAAGAGTGCAATAATAGTCCGCATTTATGGTTTTATTAATTATGTATTCAACCATAATGACCCCTCTACAGTCCCAAAAAACTGGAGCCATTACATTGGTTGACAAAATGGCCCGAGCTTTTTAAGGGGGCGGTGACCCTGCTCTTTTCCATTGCTTGGATTGTTCTTTGGACTCTGGTGTATTGTGGTGAACCCAAGTTTCGTCTATAGTTACGAAACGGCTAAGAAAATCTCGAGGATCACTTTGGAACAGATCCAATCCTGTGATACTGTTTGCCGGGTGGGTAGGTTTTCGGCTGAATGCAGTCTAGGTACCCATCTGAACAGACCTTAGAAAATCCAAGATCGTTGGAAATTATGTTCTGTGCTCGTTCATAGGAAATGCCTATTGCTTCTGCTATCTCTGCAATCGTCAATCTCTTGTCATTCAAAATCAGGTCTAATATTTTATTAGTATTTTCGTCTGTGGTAGCCGTCGGCAGCCTACCACTCCTAGGTTCATCTTGCACTGCTTCTCTGTCACATTTGAAATCTGCTACCTATCTTTTGACAGTGGCTTATGATGGAGCAGATTCCCCCAAAGTCATCTTTTTCATAAAATTGTTTTGGCGTAAATCCTTTTTTTTCGAAATATTTTATGACGGAACGGTGCTCAATTTTATCCATTTCTCAATGTCACAAATTTCACAAATTTTGCAATTTTGACAGAAGAAAAACAAAAGACAGCAGATTATAATTAAAAAAGAAATGGCAATTACGTGCCAGTATTATTTGAATTTAAATGTCAACCTTCGGCTCAAAACTTTTCAATGTGCCCTCGTACGTTAATCTTCACAATGGCCGAACTAATTTGAATGTAGTTTTCAATTATGTACTCAGATTAAGTCTTTTGACAGTTTTATTATATAGTATAGGTAACATTAAAATAAATACATTCAAAAAATATTGGCAATGCGTGAGGAAGTATTGCCAATATTTTTAACATTCACGTAATCTAGTTCGCATATGATTTCCGACAATAATCGACCTTAAAACTAGCTGATCTTACACTATTAGCCTTTTAGGGCTTAGATTAAAGAAAGAAGACGCAAGGTATCTAAGAACTAATATGTAACAGTATGTAATATGTATCAGTGTATGAGTTTTTAGTTCCTTATATCGGATTAAACATAAGACGTGTAGCTATATAAACTGTATTTCTTTTTAACTTTTTTTATATATTATACATTTATTCTCTTCCGGTGCCTTAACGTCGGTAACTACTAATGCTTCAATATTACCATAGAAGCTTTATGTACTTATGTCGGCCCGAAGCCTCTCCGGGTATACTCTATGAGCGCACCTCGGACGCGTGTCGGTTGACTGCGGGGGGTGGAAGTAATAGTGCGAGGGACCATTTTCTTTGGATCCAGAAGAGAGCCGACAACCAACGTGTAACCAGTGTGGTTGCAACGAAGACACAACGAACTAAATGTTGGAGGAGCCCAATTTATGTTGAACTTCGTCGCCATAGGCGGGACGACCTCTCACTGCCTTCATTAAGGCTATGGTCGAAAGCGATAGGTCAAGGATCACCAGAGGCACCTTCTACGAACAAGTTGTGAGGCAGAAGGAGGCTGCAGAAAGGAAGAGAGTGAGAGAGAGGTCAACTCTCCCGCAGCAAGAGAGTCGAGTGCCGGAAGAGTGTGTACCATGACCTCCTTCAACCACCCTTACTGAGGCATAGACGATGGCCACGGGGGTGTCCGTCACCATGTAATGAAGGCATCAAGATGACATGAACCCATATACGAAGAGAAGAGGTGGAGAGCTCTAGCTCCACTCTATCTTGAATTAAGGCTCGCAGTGGGCCAACGCTGTTGGGACTGCAATAGTGTGTGAAAGCGTTTTCGTAGTTCCAACCCAGAGCGTCGATTTGGACACCCTCCATGACGATTTCTCCAGGTATAAAACAATAGACATACAAACATTATAAAATATAACAGTTATTTTAATTATTACTATTACCAACATTACACCGTTTTTATATACCTTGCTGATAATAAAAATCAATGCTTTAATTTTATAAAAACCCTATAAAGTCCTCATGATTCCTTCTACTTAAGACTACTTAATCATCCCCACTTGGTATCGGATGTCAAAAACATCAAAGGCTCATGAGATCTTTAATGCTCAACAGTTACAATAGAGTACTAAGAATTTTAAGAATCTCTTGAAATATGTTTGAAATAAAACTAATTGGAATTTTCAACTCGAGTATAGGATTATACAATTCCGTGAGAGGAGGTAGGGTAATTATTAGTAGGTAAAGCCCACCACCACAGGCTTAAGTGACATCGGGTATAGTATATTATCCAGGGTATATCGGGTATAGTATACTTCGTGGTAACAAGTAAATTATCGTGCATTGAGAACTTTTTGTTCCACGTACTGGAATCAACTATAGGAGCTCATATTGGTCCCCGTAAATATTCGTCGTAGTTCTTGACAGCTGGGTCGACTATGCGCGTCAATTTTTAATGCAAAAATTGATATCATCAAAATACTAGCGATTATGGGGGTTTTGTAAATTTGCCTTTAAATCTGGTGCCTGCGCAGTAAATAGCCTCTGAACTTTACATAAACCACTGATAGGTTATTATGTCCCTCTGCTGGTAAAAATGTATTGCTTTTACAAGGAAAACTAATATCAACATACATACATTCCTGTACATTATGTACTCGTATATTAGATTACAACCAATAATGTGTCAAAACAAACGTTCTCTGTGTAACATATTATTATGTACATATTATGTTATGTATCAAATATTTATATATAACATAAAAAAGAAATAAATTGATAAGTATAACATTAACTATGTTTTTAATATAAAGATTAAGAATATAAGTATTAAGAAGTTCTACAAGTACCGAAGATATAAATTAAAAAAATAAATAATTACTGTAAACACATATATTATATTATATTTATATGTATCTATATATAACTATATACATATAATTGATAGTTATCGAATTGTGATATTTGACGATTGCAACATGATCTGTGTTGATACGTAGTAAAACTTATTTTAATTTGTGCTATTTTCAATACATTAAATTGTTGCTTAGGAGAAATATAACTTTTTAAATGTTTAAAATTGTCTTTAGTTTTCCACAATTTTACGTCTGAGCCATTATAAACATTTTTAAATCAAAATCTTTCATCATTTAAATAAGTTTATTTAGGTTATCCTACACAGTGTGTTAGATGATCGAAGAAAACGGGTGGCCACATAAAAAATATTTGGAACTGTTTAAAAACTGTTTGCAAAAAAAACACACAACAAATTCAAAACCAGGAATGAAATTTCAAAAAAACAATTCAATTCTCAATAATGAATAGAAATGGAACAGGTCAAGTACGTTGCAAGCTTTACTCTCCTGGTAACTTACACGAGGTCCGTGCAAGGCTGGGGTGTAATTCGAAACTATATGATGTGTATCGATCGTCCTCGTAATAACAACATAATTAATTAATTTTAAGTCGCAGCTTTTTTATTATTTTACTAATCTTTGTATATTCAATTAGCATTAAGCTTATTTGTATTTTTTTATAGAATAGGTGGCAAACGAGCATGCAGCCAACCCACAGAGGAATCTCAAATGCGTTTCCGGTCTTTCAGGAAGGTCGGACGGAATACTCTTTTCTTGAAGGTCCCTAAGTCCTATCGGCTCGGAAACACGGCTGGACACAGCTGATTCCACAGAGTAGTTATGCGTCGCAGGAAATTTAACGTAAAACACTCAGTGTTGGATTACCAACCATCGAGATGATGAGGATGAAATTTTATACGATGTTTAAGCTCAGCGGCTGAAATTAATCCGAACAAATTCTCAGAACACTCCCAATAGTAAATTCAGTAAAAAATATTGTATTGTATTGAAAAAAAAGACTTAAAAATATATTATTAGTGAAGTTTACCATTAACCTTACCAGGTTCGATTTCTAAATAGTTTTAAAAATTACTTTTATAGTTTGCTAATCGAGTGATATGAACGTGTTCTTTCTGATGCAATTTTCAGGCTCGCTAAGGAATGTATGATCCAAGAAATCGGCTCAATCGTTTCACATTCATGTCTATGTGAAAGTGGCAGGTATAAATGTGCAATTAAAAAAAAAGAAATGCTCATGAGCATGATGATAATTTATAGAGCATAGATAATATTATAACAATAAACATACATTCAAGGAGTTGGCCATTTATATATTTTTAATTATAGTCGACGCATTTTAATCTGAGTCGTCGGGCAATAAATGTCAGTGACAGTAGGAATGTGCACGCAATGCAACCCGTTATCGATACTTAGCTACCCGCGCACGCGGGGAAGATGCGTCATCCATAGAGAAGATAAAAACGGCCCTATACAGGGCCACATTACGATCTATACAGTTTCTCTATGATTACGTCGAAACAAACATTTTATCTTATAAATTAAAAACGAAAAATTATTCGTAGTAATAATACTTAACATAATTTAGCATATTGATCGTACCTATCCCGTAATCGATATGCACCTTTACAATTCTTACGCACATCACTACACCTCTCCATAAGACCTAAGTGCGAGCGAGACAGACAGATAAATATGATTTATGACCCGAAGCCTCAGTTCATAATGCGTCTACTATAGTAAGTTATTATGATTCCTACAAAATAATGATAAGGCAAAATGAACAAATTTTTGTAGTTTTTATGTATACAAGGTACACGCTGGTCGTTCCTACTACTAATCCGACGTAGAAAAAAAAAGATTAAAATGGCATTTCAGTTATACGGCACATATATGCAACACATCTGGAACAAATTTTCAACTATTTGTGTACACATAAATAGTTGTAAATCGAATGTTCGGTTCGAATCCGCTCGAAAATTCATTGCTGAAAATCGAAACCAGGCCTCGCTACGAGTAGAAACTTATGAAATAAATTGAATCATTCTTGTTACTTTGATGTATAATATGTATTTTAAAGATTTATTTTTCGTTTTCGTCTAATGGTTGCGTTCGTATACCACTCGACAAAATTAAATTTCTATGTGAGTTTGTTACGTTTCACAAATCGTTTCATTCGCTGTTACTTTGAAGTTAGCGTCCCAAAACATTTCCTTTGAAAACACTGTATTCATGGGCGTACTTTTGAATACACGACAATGATTGTTAGTCTTTAAAAAACCAGAACTTCAGATTTGTTAATACCATTCATATAATTATTTTTTCAAACTAGATTTGAGATCTTCGGAAATATTGAGTCCCTTTTATCTCATTATATATATGTAGTAAAAAGTGGCTATAGAAAATCTTTGCTAAACTTCTTAATTTGGTAGAAACTTTCATTCTGCTATAATTGATTAACGGTAGAAGAAGCTGGCATATCTTTATACCAGTCTAGAAGGCAGATAAAACAGTCATAGCACATCTTATGTCCCATACCTGGCTGTTTATCTGACTGGAAATCCAAGAGTTTACAAAACGGTGGATATATCTGTGAAAAGAAAAATCGAACTGCCTATTTTACTTATGTATTTACCGATATTTTTTAAGGGCTACATAAATTGAAAAACAGGTCCCAGTTGGAGCTTAAGCAGGCAATTAGTAATGAAGGCTTTTAATTAAATAAACACATTGCAAATGGAACACGCCTGTTTGGCGACAAAACCGCACGTGGATGTGTCTCGCAATCTAAGAGGATACGTTACTTAAACAGAGCGTCTCTCAAAATATTTGATCAACGGCCTTTAATGCTCTCCAATGTATAAGGAATCATTTACCAAATAGTTGTAGATATTTATAAATTAATAAATCTCCCATTTATCATTGCCGTAATTAATTTAGTCTACTTGCTTCACGTTTTAATTACTTAATTTTTATAATAACAGCAATCATCACGTGATATACTTATAATTATATCACGTGCAAAAATAATTAACAAACTACTCTGTGGAATTAGATGTCACCAGTGGTATTTCCAAACCGACTTAGGGACCTTCAAGTAAAAATCCAACGCCTTTCGTAAGGGCTCACAACACATCTATGAGTCGTCCATATATGTGTGTATATATATATATATAGTGTATATATACACATTTATATTTATATATGTAAAAATTTAAATCGTTTAAGTGTTCGTTGAGTCTACAAGGATTTTATATTTTATTCTTGAGATAACTTAATAATTTTGTACGTATATATAACATATAAAAAGTAACTGTTATTCCAATAAGGGTCTAAAAAAGGTATTTCGTTTTCCACATGGAGTTTTATTAAATTCATATATAAAAATATGACACTTCATTTAGTGTTTTGCCATTCGAGAACACTTGCTCCCCATCGGTTATCGGTTCTACGAGCTACGAGTCGATATGGTCCATTGCAGATTACAGATTCTTGGATCTCAATTTTGGGTCTTCATTCTAGTATGTACTACTCTTTCTGAATTCTATCACGTAGTGAAATTTCTCTCCACAGCTCGATAAGTATACCTGAGCTTGGTTATATGGCCAGCGGTGATCGACCAGCCATTTGTCCTTAAACAGACATATTCGAGGAGAAAATATATGTTGACACTATTACTTGTAGATTAATGTAGTATATATGTACATAAAGATAGTAAATCTAGTATTTTTATTTAAACATACTATTTGATTGTCTAATAATGTACTTAGATTTACATTCAATAAAAATATTTACTGTCATTCAACAAGAAAAATTTAGACCAGCCAAGCAAAAAGAATACAATACAGACAGTTATTTTATATATTTATGAGAACGAATGCATTTGTGTAATATCGTTTAACATTAAAGTTTAACTTCTATCAAAAAGTCAAATAAAAAGTTAATTTGCAGTTTGATTACGATTGTAGAATTTAAATTATCGTAAATTTTTTATCGTGGAATCCCAATAGATACTTAAATTTTATTCATTACAACGGGAAGAGCATTTATAGTCGTACGTTTGTATTGTTATATAGCGGGTGAAGTTAAAGCTGATATTAAATTAAATTTTCATATCATATTAACATATTTTACTTTGTGTTTATTATGTTTTTTTATTCGCTTAGAATAAATATTTTTAAATTGCTTAATTGTTTACTCATATTCTTAAAATGTTATGCCCATGACATCTAAATATATCCTGAACAAGATTTTAGGATGCGCATATCTTGTATATATGTTCATTCAGGCTTCAGCAAGAATATAGCTACGGCGTGGTTCTATATATATATATATATATATATATATATATTTATTGTTTTATAGTAATTATACTAACATAACATTGATATAACGAGATTGTCTCACGTAAACTTTTGCCTTGCCTTAAGCTTTACGAGTTTTATCCCTGTTCTTATATAATGAATTGGAATGTGTTTATCACATATTTTATGTTACAGTTTACTTTATATCACAGTCAGCTGACTCAAGGCTAAGACGAGGGGAGTTTCAGACCAACCATCATACGAACAAGACCTGGCTGTATGGACTAAAGTCCTTTGCCTTTCCCATTAGGGATAAATTAATATCATCATCATCATCAGATGACGTATTTTGCCAGCCGAACACTGTTTTTGTGCATCACAAATCTTTGGATTTTGGTGTAATATACGTGTGTGATTATGTCTTACTACATTATCCTTCTTGTAACCTAGTCATGTGATGTATATGTCGAATAATATAAGATAATAAAATCAAGTGCTTCTCTGTGTATGTAAAAACTTTTTATATGCCCTTAGATTATTAAATAGTATTATTATTGTTGTGGATGTTTTGTTTTCTGTCTCCGTGGGCAGTAAAATAAATATATAAAATACTATAAACATATAATAAAACAATTATTATTATTATATTAATCAGGTCGATCGAAGTGGCCGTCTCTAATGTTACACAATTGCTTTTAAATTGTTAAATAATGCTCTTAACAGTGTAAATAGTTAAATACAGTAGAGGAACGTCGACGTTTGTCTTAAAACTATAAACATACTCATCTGCTTAAATTGATTATTAGGTAAATGATAATTAAACTTTAAAAACCTTATATCTTATGATAGTATTTTAAATCGGTTGCATTTAATAATGCATTCACTTTAAACGGTAAATACGTACATTATCTAAATTATTTTTTTATTTAGCAGCTTGCTTAATTTACCAGATAGAGCATTGGTTTATGTTGAAACGTTGTCCATATTTTTAATAATAATTTGGGAATCTACTATAACGACCTAAAAAGCGTGAAGTCCTGACGTGAGGCAAAGTCCCGTGTCTATTTTTAATATACTCACATCCAAAGACAGAATATGCCTAACGAATGAAATTTATCATCTGTGATAATGATCTCCATTAATAGAAATCTCAATCGAAAGTTTTCATGAAAATACTTGTATATAAGAAATACGAAGAAAATTATGTAATTCATTTTTTATATGATTTTAATTCAAACTTCTAAATTACTAATTCCCGAGCTTTGATATTTCGTAGCAGCAATAGTAGGTAATTTTCGTGGTTGAACGGTTGAAGCTTACAGCACTTTTTAAGTACTCGTATATAAAGATGATACTATAAAAATACTAGAATTAAAGTAAACATCGTAAATAAAGATTACTTTAAACATTACCAGTTTTCTAAGTCAAGTTTACATCTTCTTGAAATATTAGTTTCGCTCTCAAATAAATAAAAAAGTTATAAAAGTTTTTGGCCATTTTCCTTCACCTTTTTTCATATCATATTTATAGGTTGTCTGCGTTTGACATCGGTATATCTTTGAAAGAAATGTTTCAGTGGCCTAAAATATTTAAGACATTTTATCTCTTCGTTTAACAACAAACAATGGAAATAGTTGAAAAGTTATAGTTGATCTCATCGAGTTTCTCTTCAACAACTTTCTTATACAAAGACGTTAGGGAGAAAATATTAAAATGTTGGGACAAGTAGATGGTAGTCTAACGTGTACTCTTGGCTGATGCCTGTAGCCATGTTCTCTTTTATCTGCTCTCATTTCGCTTTTATCTAATTATATACCCGTATGTCAACGGCATGAATGTAGCAGCTTTTTCGACGTCAATACGTACCATGACTTAAAACTTTTTAATATTCAAAGAGATTAATGATTTTACTATCACGTAAAGCTTTATATCTGACCCACTATTTTGGAGCAAAATCATGCCTGAAATAAAATGTTGAATGAATAATTCACATTCCATGGTATGAATCTTAATAATTGATTCGGCACATTGAAATTGAAGTAAATGAAATTTGCTACTACGATATGATATACAACCATCTTACGTGAATTGTATCAGCTCTTCATACCGGCACCGCTAATATTTTCATACATTTACAAAATTTGAAGTATTTTAAAAATGTTAGTATAAAGTTAAAAGTCACAATAACCTTTCATCGTATTATTAAGATCGCAAGACATTACGCGTAAGCGTGCCGGTGAAACGTCTTCCAAATGTAATATATATATGTAGTGTACTTGTCAAGCTTAATATTGGCTTCTTGAGATGCTCTTTTTTTATTACATTGAGAGTTACAAGCGAACACACAGTTCACCTGATGTTAAGTGATTCACATTCATCCTTGACAAGGAATCATAATGCAGATGCGTTGCCACCCTTAGGTCACCTGAGGACTGAATTGAATGCCTCGTATACAGTAATAAAGGTCTCCAGATCCGTACACTCACCAGACGAAACCCAGCAGCATTATGCTGATATTTCACATTGGTGTTCTGTGAGGGCGTGGTCCTACCCCGGTCGAGCTAACACCTTAATTCTGAAGTAAGAGACAAACTGCAGTATATCTCTACCACTGTTGAAAATGTCGAAATCTATGTCTTTGTAGTTGTGATCTTAAATATTCGAGACGGTTTAATACCCTACCGGCCAAAAGTATAAGACCGCACATAAACAACATAATTATCCATCAATTGCAATAAAATCCCATAGGATAAATAAAAGAAATGCACATCTGCATATTCTATTGTTAGCATCGAATATTTAAAGAAGTCATTCTTTTGTTTACTTTCAGGTTATTGGACAATAAACATTTATTGTTTTCAAACACCGACAAACGCTGCGCCAGAGCCAGGTGGTAGAGTTATAATAATATTTTAATTATGTCCTCATTACTAATTACTTTGCTTTTGCGTTGTTTTACGGATGCAGTGGGCTCTTGCCCATGGAGATTGGACTGAAGAAGATTTTAAAAAAGTGCTTTGGACCGATGAATCCAAGTTTGAACTATTTATTTTATTCAAAACGTAGAATTTACATTCGACGCAGTGCCCAAGAAAAGATGATGTCAGATTGTATAGTCCCAACAATTAAGCATGGTGGTGGCTCAGTTATGGTCTAGAGTTGTTTCTTTAGCCAAGGAACTGGCGATTTGATTAAAATTGAAGAAATTTTGAAAAAGGAACAGTACAAAAACATTTTAGAACAAAATGCCGTTTCTTCTGGGTTGCGATTAATTGGAGATGGATTTATTTTTCAACAAGATATTGATCCAAAGTATAGCTCAAAATTGTGCAGAAGATATTTAGAAGAGAAAGTGGCACAAGGGGTGTTAAAAAGCATGGTTTGGCCTGTTCAGAGCCCGGATCTTAATCCCATTGAACTTTTGTGGGAAGAGCTTGAGCTAGATTCTGTTGATGTTGATGCTGTTAGCTTATGCGGCTCTTACAGCTTCATCGGACACAGGGCTCACGGAACTGAGGGGTCCGTGAGCTGGTTATAAACCGTGTTCCCTATTGTAGTTCTCTTACTTACTCAAAGCGCTCATAAGCTGAGCGTGTTGCTCCACTCTTTGGTCTCATACCTATCTGATGATGCCACCCAAGTTGCCAGTTCCCTAGCTATCGAGTGATTCCCCCGAGTGGAGAATGGATGGTGATGACTAATGACCGTCCGAGGTTTTGGTGTGCGAACCTAGCCTCTGACGGATGCCACCTGTTATCATATCAATCGGAAGCTGTGGGCGGTGGAACCGCCCTGACACGCTTTGTAACGAGTGTACGCGGTGTCGCGAAGATTGCGTTATCCGGTAAAATTAGAGGGGGTATTTGTGAGATGGTGTCTGTTTTGAGACCCCGCGCCACCTGCCAGTAAGCGGTATTCGAAGGGTCGAGGTCTGCTAGCAGGTTGCCCCATTTGTCATTGTTATAGGATTTAATGCGCTCTTTGACCTCCCTTTGGAGGCGTCTGACGGGTATCTATCGTGAAGCTTTGCCGCGCGATTTTTTGACCTTATCAGTCGACGGAGATTCGAGGAAGGACCCCGAATTGATCGGTCGACGCGGGGACCGTACTTTTCGAGTCTTCGACGGCCGAGCTAAGGTGAGAAGTTAAGGAGTCGATCGCCCGAAACGCCTTGTCGGGTGAGTCGATCTCGTTAGGAGAAACGTCTAACTGCTGGGTGGTCGTGGCTCTGAGTTTACCTTCTAGAGCACGCCAGTTAACGATGGTTTTGGTCTGAGGGACCTCGCCTGTCGACTGGCCCAGCTTGAGGAGCACCGGCCTATGGTCCGATGACAATTCGTGTAGCGGTTCGATAGAGTCGACCGCTAGGGTGATATTTTTAATTAACGCTATGCCTAAGACGTCGGGTGTTTGACGTGTAAAGTTCAAAGCGTATCGTGTCGGCGAGTCGGGGGCTATAACATCGAAGTTATAAGAGTCCATGAGGGCGTGAAGCGCCTTGCCGTTACTATTCTCCCTTATCGAGTGCCAGGAGGCATGTTTGCTGTTTAGGTCGCCTGCTATGACGACCGAGGGACCTAGGTTGATTAAGGTCCTGATGTCCGATTCTAGCACTGTTTTCGTCATAGCCACCCTACACGCGGTGGCTTCTATGTTCGTTAATCGCGGAACCTCGAGCGGTACGCAGTGCAAGCATCTTTTATACTAGATCAGGGTGCCGCCTTTGGGGGCGGTCAGCCTGTCTCCACGGATGGTTCCGTAATTTGCGATCTTGGGATCACTGTGGCTAGGTTTTAAGAAGGTTTCTTGCACTAGCATAACGTCGACGTTGTGTTTCTTTAAGTGGATCGCTACTTCGTCTTTTTGAGACCTGAGTCCGTCCGCGTTGAAGTACGAGACAGTCAGAGAGCGGGGTTTGACTCGATCTAACGGTGTATTAGCTATTTGAGACCGAGTTAGGGGATTGCCCTGCTGGGCATAGGGCCACTTTGAAGTGCCCAGAATGAGCGTATGGTGCCCATGTATTCTGCAGTGATCTGCAGCATTTCAAAGGGGGTTTTGGCCTGCTGGAGGCGGATCCCCATGTTGGTGAGGTCCTCCAGGGCGTTGAAATCTAAGGAGCTGATGAAATTAAGCGAATAAGTGATTGGGTTTTGTATACCCAGAGGTTGAGGAGGTGTGACCTGCGCTGAAGTTGCAGGCTGCACGGGGGAGGGGTTCGGCCTAGAGACGCGCGCCATAGCCGGAGGCATTGCCCAGGCTGATTATGCAGGGGCCTTAGGGGCTTGCAACGGGGAAGTGGGTTTGGGGGCTGGAGCTGGAGCTGCAGCTGGAGGAGGGGCGGGCTTGGGAGCAGGTGCGGCCCTTGCTGGGATGGCTGGAGTTGGTGTCACTTTTTTGGATTTGGCTTTTTTGCCATTGTGACCTTGCCCACCTCGGTGCCTCTGCGGCTCTTTGGGACACCCGCGGTAACTCGCTGGTTGGCCTTCTGCCTCACACAGGCAGCACGCTGGGGGCTCGGCCGCTCCAGTGGGACGAGAAAAATCAGGAGTGCCGTGGTCACCAATGCATTTGACGCTTCTGGGCCTGGCATAACAGTTTCTGGCCGAGTGGCCGTAATACTGGCGGCGGTGGCACTGTCCTACCAGTCCGCGCCTGAGGGGGGCCTCCACGGATATGCCGGAGAGGCCGCAGAGTGACTTGAGGTTAAAAATGGCCTTGCCTTCTGGAGTCAGGTTCAGGGTGGCCAGAATGAGGGGCATGGGTTGGTGCGCGGATCAGTCATCCTGCGCGCTTCAACTATGGGGAGGTCTTGTTCCTTGAGGGATTTAATTATCTCCTCTAATTTGGTCTCAAAGGGTAGTCCGCGAATGACGACGCGTAGTTTCCGTTCTTCTGGGAGGGCGTAGGTGTGGTACCCTACGTTCTTTTCGCGTAGCAGTTTCATGGCCGCGCGGAAGTCACTTACGGTCGAAAGGTTCATTCGAATGCCTTGTGGTGTGTTCTGTGCCTACGGGCACGACATTTTTAGGTGGTGAACCACCTGGATACGTCTGTCTATTTGGACTTTTGGCGGGGGCTTGGTTTTGCACTACGCAGGGGGTGCTTGATTTTGGCGAGCCAGAAGGGCTGCCATTTTTGCTGGTGTGGCGGTCGGTGAGACCGAACCTGGCCTGGGGAAGGTGGCCGTATTAATGACGGCTGGCTGAGCGGGGCGTTTCCGCTTGTTTGTTACGAGGGTGAACGGCATGGCCCTACCTCCATTTCCGGAGGTCTCCGATTCTGAGTCGGAGGACGCCCGTGATCAGGGAGAGGCGGAGGTGGAAGGCGCAGAAGGCGCTACGGATTCGGGATCGACTGTAGGTAACGGGTCCGGCGATTGAGAGCTGTCGCTGAAGGCGATCCGCGGAGTCTCTATTTGACGTACGTATTTGTCCCATACGTCGGGACACGTCGCTTGGATGAACGCCATAAAGCTGTTGGCGTCCATATCTAATCGCTTAGGTCTTACAGACCGTCCGCAGTAAAATAAGTCAGATTGTCCCCGCCTCACGGCGGGGGTGTAACAAACCTACAATTCTATACAGAAATCCTAGGTCTTGGGTACGCTAGGGTGAGTACCTGTCGGTCGCCTAATGCGACAGAACAAAGGAAATACAATAGCCGCCTCTGAGGCGACTTGCGGCACTTACGGGGTCGCACCTCACATCCACAGGACGGATTTGGATTTTCCGGTACTTATTATCGTACTACTACTACTACTACTACTACTACTACCGATAACAACCACCACTATCTCACTGTACGTATTAGCTGCAGCTTCTGGCTGGAGGCGCATGGAGAGCACTTCCGGGACGTCTGCTCCACTGGAGGGATCCGAGTGGAATCCGAAGAGCTTGATAGGAACTTCCGTAATCGTCGCCCATCCTCGCGAGTGGAAATGTGGAATGCTTTATGTGAAATTTGGAACAATATATCATAAGACACCATTAACAAATTGATTTCCCGTATACGGAAACTTGTGAAAAAAGTCATAAAATGTAAAGGAGGATTTTTTGATGAAAAATCAGTTTAGCTAACAATAGCCTTTTTTTGCATAGACTGTTAATATTTCTTTACGCTTTTAAAGTATATTGTTTGTCAAGCAATGTTCTATTAGATGATTGAACAGGTTAATTAAACATTTAATATTTTATTGGAGTTTTAGTTTATTTTCCTACTTTAATAAAGGTGGTCTTAAACTTTTGGACTGCAGGTATGTAAAAACGTACTTTTTGGTCAAGCATTAAGACTTAAAATTGTAGGACCATGTCGTAAATATGTCAACCCGTGAAGCAAGGTGACTATTTAAATCAATCACCACCATAGGTTTAGTTATTATTTCGTTGCATTTCCTGCACAACAATTACTGGTTTCACTAGCCGGCTACATAACAATCAGCGATAACCACTTCACCTTACTGATTTGTATATTCTGCTTCGAAGTATAAGCATTATTTAAGGTTAAGTCAGCGGCAGATGAATTCGAAATAAAATCGTTTTAATCGATACCAAAACAAATAAGAATTAATTATAAGTATTATAATCCTCCACCTTCACTCCCTCGCTCAGTATCGTACTTTTGAGATTTAAAAATAGTGAAATGAATTAAAACATCTAAAGAACGTGACTCGCTTTAATTGACGAATATGTATTCGTGCCCTTATATTGTCATCTATTTTCGTTCTTTTTAGTTCTGGTGTGGTTTAAACCTTCATTATATTTTATTGTCTCTATAATAAACAACAAAGGACTTACTTTTTGTCTCTTTTCTTATAATGTTATAGATGGAGACAAACGAGTAAGCTGCTTACACATTATTCCAAAATAATCCATAATGCAATATAACCGTGATCAATGTTCATCAATAAATTAAAACACATAGACAGTATATTGAATAAAAACCATTTAATTTTAATAAGAAGAAAAAATTATAATAAAATGTCACGCACACATTAAGTGCCCAATTTTTGTGAGTCGCGTAAATTAAATCCCTCGTGAACAATTTAACTGCTACTTTTAAACTTTAGGAGAATACATACGAGATTACGTATCCATCGATTACTACCATGTAAATCAGAAATGCAATAATAATGAAACCATGTTGATTTATTAATTTTATTAGATATTCCTTTTGTAAGATCCAACGACATTTTAGTGATTACCTCCACCTATTAACATTCGCAACACCAGAGGAGATGCAGGTGTGTTGCTGGTCTTGAAAAAGGTGTATGAATTTATTGAAGGTTTCTAAGTAATTTTAGGTTGGAAATACTGGCGATATCAGGTTAAGGAGGATGAAATTTAGGATTTTGTTGCAATGTATGATTGACTCAGTGGCTGGAATTAATTCGAACTAATATTCATAATATTCTCTGTGGTAATTATGATGAAAAACAGTGAATGTAAGTTTGCAAAGTCAGTGATTTAACCCGATCGGAAAAAACTTGGTGATTTTCGTTAAATGTCATGTCATAAAGGAGTTCGTTTTGGGGTGCATTGAGTTAGAGGTGTGAACAGTATAATATATGCGCCGCATACAGCTATTATTATAAAGAATACAAAACTTTCTATAAATTCGTATGTCTTATACATCTTACATTTTTATCTTAAGGTAGTTAGAGATAGCAAGCGCAATACATAATTTGTTTTGCCCTTATTTAGTTCTGAACGCCATGTGTTGGATACAAATCATAGCGAGTGATCGTTGTTAAGGAAGGAGGAATAAATTGCGTACTTGAATATATTTATTTGTTTATAATTGCCCTTAGTCCTTGTTAACATCAAGCAAGAAGCAATACTTATACAAACTATAAGTAACTATTTTATTTTAATAGCATACAAAACTTGGATTCCATTTGAAACTCAAATTCCATGTAGAATATTTTGGGACAGATACATTCGGTACAGGAAATAGCTTTTTGATTCACTTTATAAAAGTTGAAGAAACTACAAGGGAGTTGAATAAATTTTCAACGAATCTTATTTGATATAAATTTATTTCCATTACGGATGGTAAGTTTGAATAATATTTTGTTGAATTAAAATACTTTTAACTGAGCTATCGTCTGTATATCTAAATGTTTATGGACTATGATGATAAAATGTAAAATTATCTGAATATTTACTAAAATGTTAAATGTAAAACTAATATAGACTTCTAATATGATGACTATTATATATCACTAAAATTTCCCTCCACGTACGCTAGAAAAAAACTGGTCAACATCATGGCGTCGGAAGCTATAACTATTATAATAGCTCCATAGATTGTTAAGAGACACTCCAAGAAATTTTGTACTTCATTAGTTATCCGAGTAACAGGCTGCGTAGCCTTACCATTGCTAAACCAATTTGTTGAATTAGTAATAATCTACCGTAGACATGGTAGACATTCGAATCCTGTTAGTATGGTAGGATTTGAATAGCACGAAAATTGTAGCGTTTATGGAATTAACGCAGTATCAGTAAGAGTAGCACAAAATTAGTTCAAGCGTTTTCAGTCCGGGAATTTTGATGTCAAAGATGAAGCGCGCTCTGGTTGACCTGTTACAGATAAAGTCGATTCCGTTTTTGTAAAAATGGAGCAAGATCCATATATTAGTAGTAACGACATAGATGAAGAGCTATGGGTTGACCACAAAACAGTTTTGACAAAATGAATAAAGTCTGAATATACAAAAAAGCTCGAAATATGGGTGCCACACGAGCTCACTGAAAGAAACTTAATTAATCCCGTACTCATTTGCGATTCTTTATTGAACTGTTTTTGAAAAGATTGGTTACCGGGGATGAAGAATGGATAACTTACATGACAAAAATGAAAAAGATCAAAGGGCAGTCAAGCTCCAGAGACTAAAGCGAAACCTGGATTAACTCTCAATAAAGTGATGCTGTGTGTATGGTGGGATTAGAAGGGCATCGTTCATTATGAGCTTTTACCCCCGGACAAAACCATCGATTTCGATCTCTACTGCAAACAGCTGATGAGAATCAAACAAGAAATAGAGAAAAAAAGGCTGAATTTTTTCAACGGGTTAAAAGGGTTTTCCATCACCAGACCACAAATCTGTAGCCATTCAGCAAATATTGAAAAAGCTTGGTTGGGAAGTATCAATGCATCGACCGTATAGCCCTGACCTTGACTCAGATTATTACGTATTTCGGTCTCTTCAGAATTCTTTAGGTAGTGTTAGGTTAAAATCAAGAGAGGACTATCCAAAATAATTGTCGCAGTTTTTTGATCAGAAGTCCCAAAATTTCTACAGCAATGCGATTATGTCACTTTCTACAAAATGGCAACCAGTTGTCGAATAAAATGGTACATATAGTATATTATAAAAAAATGTAAATAAACTATAATAAACGAATCTTGAATTTGTATATAAAATTCGAAAAAGCTTATTACCAGACCCTTTATTTATTGTGTTATAATACGCAGTAGCTACGCCGTAGCATGAATAGGTTTACTCGACTGGAAAGGATTACGCTTGCATAGAATTAACTATTAAATTAACGTAAAATTGTGGTTTAACATGGAGAGTAAGAGAAACCGGTTAGATATACATATAATTATCCCTAACTTATTTGGAATATTATTTCAACTATTATATTCAAAAATCTTAATAAGAGGGGAAGAGTATGTTTTTTTAACCAAATTGAAAAAAAAACATCGTTTTTAAAGGGTTAAAATATAAGTAGATTCATAGATTTACTTGTAAGAAACGTACAACCAACCGTGTAATAAACAATGTTTGGTGTTAATGTAAAAAAAAATAATTTATACATAACGTAAAGGACTGTTCTAACCGATCTGAGTATATATAATATTAAAATATAGTGCCTCTTCATCTGTAATTCACTTGCACTATATGCCTTTAAGGACATTGAAAGCACTCCGTCAACTTAATGGTTATTTACTTGGGGTAAGTTCAGAATCGGAACTAGAGACTTCACGTTGAGTAATTTCAGGTAAGAGCGGCGGTATCCATAGTATATGCACAGATTATTTGTGATTATATCGTAGTCCCTTCACTTGCCTATCATGCCTTGAAGAGCTTCATAATTTATATCCTTCCTTATACACTTATACATGAATATAAATTATTCAAATTTCAAGTTCACCAGATCAAATTACATCTGGTATAAAGCATCCAAATATTAAGAAAAAAACAATATATTACTTTTTAACTTTTTCTATCTTCACCAAGAGAGATCGTAGTAGGTTTAACTCTGCCGGTATTCCATTAGTTATTCAATGCAATAACCTTAACTACCCATGTGGTGCTGTCCGTTCAGAAATTTGTCAGAGGTCATTCTAATACATTCAACAAGAGGTAAGGATATTTAGGAATAACGATTATTGTTTTATATAAAAATAGCTCAAGGGTACAGGTTATGATAGTTATAGGTTAAACAGAGCTAGAGCTACGCTGCATTTTGTTTCTAGCTGCAGAATGAATGGGCCAGCTCAACCGGGGTAGGACCACGCCCTCACAGAATAGCGTGAAATATGAGCATAATGGTGCTGAGTGTGGAAAGTGTAGGGATCCGGAGACCTTTATTAAAGGTATCGAGGCATTCCATCTCACGAAACGAACCATCAGGTGAACTGTGTACTCATTTGTTACTTTCAAAATAATAAAAAAAGATTACGTGATTTACATATGTTGTACAAGTTAACTTGTATCATTAATCCTTGATTAACCAAATTGTTTTAATCTGCAAGATACATTAAGTTATCAAACTAAGATATGGATTGCAAAAGATGTAAAAGTTCAATTTAATGAGTAACATTTATATATTAGGCATCTTAGTATTTTTGTAACTTAATGTATTTGGAAGAATTTTCCGGAAACTCCTTGCAAATAATATACAACGGGGCGTGCCAGTTTGGTTCGAGGGTCATAAAGTGCTCTTTCTAAAAATATAATTACATTAAATTATAATGAACCAGCATCGTAACCTTTCATAATGATCCTAAAATCATTGACGATTATTATATTTAATTGAAATTAGAATTGCAAGCAAGCTGATTTGAAAATTCATCCTGACCAACGATGAAGTCGACGTGAGCGCGGGATGATCACGTAATTTAATCAATGACAGACTGCCCAACCATAACTCTCCAACGTTTTATGGTTTCTTATTCATATCAATGAAACCTTTCACGGGATGGAACTGATAATTTTCTATTTCATTATTTTTTCGTGAAAAGGAAAATTTTTTCTAAATATATAATTAAAAACGTAAAATATTGGTAATAAGTATTAAAAACATACATTTAGCAGAAATTATTTGGTAAAATCTACATTTCTTATGTTTTTGGACTATAAGCTAAAATTCTTATCGTTCTTAACTATTGAAAATGATTTTATTAAAAAGAATACCATGCATGGTTATGAAATATCTCTAACGATTTTATTAATTTGTTAACCTGAGCTCGTTGCTGTATTAAAAATATAATAATTTATTTATTTATAATATAAGAATCCAAAAGAGGGAATTTCATTGACATGAGCTGTGCCTTTGAGCACAACATCTTCTCGTCAATCAACTCGTTTTAAATGTAAAACTATTCTTCTCCATGAAAATACTTTGTGTAAAAGTTTAGTTGTATTTCTGAAGAATCAGAACTTGGTATTGTCGGTTCATTATTTTGATGATGTATGATTTGTACCACGGCGATATCTTCTTGTACCAGATGACACCAACTACTCAGGATATAGTCCCAAGTATAATAAAGTAAGCATTCGCGAAAATTTAGAGGCGTTCGCTCTTCTTTCTGTTCACTATTTGATGAGATACATATGCAATAGGTACAAGTCAGAAGGTGATTCAGGTGCAGTGTCAAAAACATAGGACACTCGTACAAATCACTCAGCCCCAATTTTCAACGATTTTTATACGTAATTGTTGTTCCTCAAGAATAGAACTTGGAACTCGTCGACGCATCATACAGGTACTCTAAATACAACGCTACGCAGCCTTCAATTTCAGTTATTCAATATTCTGTAGTTGGTCAAACTAGGGTATCCCTCCTTGTCCTGAGTTTTCTGACTCTCCAGCAGCTTAGTAATGGTAAGTTCGCAGAGTACAACTTACCTCACAATATGAAGCATGAACATTTATGATTTCTTATCCTCAACTGGACGATACATTACTTTTTAATATTAAAACAATGGGTTGCCTTGAAAAAACCCTCACAGAATATCCGTATTAAATAGAAGTGTATCGTATGTACTATGTGTGTATATTAGTGTAAGGAATCGAATGAAAGCTTCTCAGGGATAACGATGAATGTTTATATTCACTGACCATGGATTCAGGTATTTACGGACAACAGTTATTTGACATCTTACTTTTTTTTTTGACAACTTATTAATTTTTTTTGTTTTTTTTTTTATTAATAATTACAAAAATCTTAAATCAATAAATTGACTATTTATGAAAATCTCCAGTTTTTATAAATGTTTATTAGGTTCCAAAAAAACATACATCTATAGGGCAGGAAATGTTTTAAGATAATGTCAATATTTTTGTGGTTCCGTGCTAAGTGCCCACCGAGGAAGATTACCGCATTTAAAAGACTCAAAAAGATGGCCATATCTCTGCTCTGATCTACGGGCTTATTAAAAAAAGTTGAAGAATTATGTGTACAGATTGATTATCTTTTCGATTTGATCACTATTCGATTAGATTGTTTAGTGATATTAGGAGTAACAACCGAACACTCATATTTATTTTCAGTTGGTATTCAAAAAAGCGTGGTCCAACATGGTCTTAGTTCAAAACACGTACATACATATTTATTATTATATTAAAAGTCTAGCAATCCTAGAAATTTTTAAGTTTCCAATCAGGGGGCACCCTAGGACCTTATGTCTCACAATTTTGGACTGTGCAAATGGTAGTTTTCTGATATTCATTTCAAGTTATAAATAATATAAATCACTTTTTAATATCATCGATAATAGTATTTTTTATAGAATAGAATTTTACAGTTGACCTGAAAAACCTACCAACTTCAAACTTATATTTTTTTTGACGAGGTTGTAGCCCGACATGTGTCAGAAGTTTGAATTTCAAAAATGCTTACTAAATGTGGATATATACCAAGTAGTTCAAAACTACTAGCTAGACTAGGTAGCTAGAGCACGAATGGATGAAAAGGGATTATTATGATATTTAATATATTAGGGTAGTTTTTATCGTATATAGGTAAGTCTTATTATTTTATCAACGGAATGCAATATGAGAATAATTGTACGAATTACACTCATTACTTCTCAATAACACAGACAATACTGGTTTCGGTATATTGGCGATATTTCGGCATTTTGCCTAAGCTTATTTTGCCAACTTTACATAACAGCCACTCAAAGATTTGCATAGAGAAATTTGATTATTGTGAATTTAAATAGTAAGAAATAAATATAAAACGTGCTAAAACATTTGTTTATTGATGTTCGATTAAGGTAATAGTGATGATTGGATGAGTTCTTTACGGATATGTTCTCTTCGCATCTTTATTTTTACAGCAAATCAATGGTCTGCTGATGCTGGGTGTTTATGCTCGGGTTAGGTTACATTAATTACAAACCGACCGAAAGGCCATAGTAGAATGTGTCTATATAATTCCGAAAATTAATAAATAAAAAGATGAAATATACAAGTACTAATTACAAAGAAATTCCTATTTTATTCAAAATTACAATAATTGGATTGGACGATGCCCAATCCGACCAGTCATTAGTGAAGCAAATTCTTAATTTTCCTTTGAAACCAAACAAAATTTCGAACGTAATTTGTTCTTTAATTTGAATTTTCTTAAATTAAGTTTTTCCAATATATCTGCTTTATTATTAAATGTTTTAAAATTTCATTCTATGCTTGATGTTAAAGAATATTCCTGGAACAAATACTGTGATCTTTTAACAAATGTTCCTAAAAAGTTCGTTGTCTTTACTTTGTTTATTTTAATTGAACAAAACTACAAAGCAAATCTGTTAAAACCGAAAAAATAAGCTGCTGAAGAATAAACATTTTTCTTTAATAACTTTTCTTCTACTCAATTTAAAAATAATATGTTTTATTTTATTATTTGTCAATATTATTTATGCCTTTCTTTTATTATAAGTGGTGTATTTCCTGTAAATCTCTTACTAAATGAGGAAAACAAGTAATTGTATTGCTACATTCTTTTAATTGCAAAATCCGTCTTTTATTATTTTAAATTTACCTACTACTTACCCATTATAAATTTATTAGCAATCAGCTCAGAAAACGTATTAGTACGTTTTTTTTGAGATAAATTCTGTCATATATTCAAAAAAATATCGGGTTGTCGATAATCTTAATGATAAAATAAACTGTATAATCGATTTGAAAAATAGACTTTAATAATAGTTATGCAGGTGTTATCGATTGCGCAAACCAAGCCTCAGAATGCTTCTTAATCTAGCCGAAATCACGCAATCGGAGTTAATGTGCCATAACTGTGTCACATAAAGTTTGAGACAGACACCCCATCTGTTATTACCCGACATGCTTTATGGCTACTCGATCACATTTATGAGGATTTATTTTGGTACTGTTTTTATGTCTTTACCTCAACATTTTATGTCTCGGTAGAAACTATGTATAATCAGAAGATGTCTTTTATTAATATATTAATTATCTAGCAACAGCTTTTTGTCTATTTGAGGTAGTGTTGATAACAATATAAAGAATATAATGAAGAACAGCATTAACATCGCAAGTGATTAACGATTTTATTTGAATTGTTACGTAAACGCAATGAACAGAAATGATATCTTTTTCACCAACTATCAAATAGCGGATGCCCGTGTTTTGTAGTGGTGTAGTGGGATGAGATATTGATGATAATATATAGTGATCGTTACGTATTGGTACCAAACGTGTGTTGGACGAATTTATTTGATTTTTTAAACTATCGAAGTGCATCGTTGTCTGTACTCTTCACCGATGGGCACTTCAGGACTCTTTCTAACTATATAGAGGGAACATATTTTTACGGTATAATATTTTTTATTAAAACAGAAAATGAAAAACACCTTACAATAAATTCCCTGGGTGTTTGTTACCTTCATATAAAAAGAAAGGGGAAAATAATTCTAAATCCAAGTTTAAATACTTGTGTAATTAATTAAACTTTAAGGGACTTGGGACAGACAAGCAATTTTCGATAACTTGTTGCCATTTTGTAAGTAGTGATAAATATCAAAAAAAAGTAAAGGCAAGAAAAGTGGCGGGAAACCGATTTCACTTTTTATTCTTATGTTTTTAAAATATCATTTATTTAATTGTATCAAAACCCGTCAGATACAAACAGTACAATCAAAGAGATTTTATTGCAAATATTTAACTTTTAAAATATGGAAAATCTTTTTCTCCACCCATTACAAAAAATACACAAACAACATAAAAAAAAAGATATTTTTATTACATACTCTATAATAATTAATTGTTAAAACTCTTTATTTAAACTGAGGCTTATCTTTAGTATAAGACATAATTTCTTGGGGTTCATACTTCAGAAATCTTTATCATTATCATCACAGCTTACTTGTAATTCACAGCTACACTACCCTATCGGGTAGCATATGGGAGGTGTATGTGCAGCTATAATGGTGCAGGTATAATCGATAGATTGCATGAAGTTCGTACCTAAGCCATCTATATCGATCTCCCGTACACCTTCATAGATCGTCGCTCCATATAATATTGTGTTGTCCATGACATTGTTGACAGGTCCATCTGGCTGTCTGTCCATCAAGGAGATATGTGTATATTTATGGGCCACGGTGGCTACTTATCTTTAGGTTTAATTAGTTAGCAACTTTTCTAAATTTAAAAAAAAAAATTACAAAAGTTTTTTTACGAAATATTTTTTTTTATTAAAGATTCCATAATGATAAATCCATCTAATTACAGGCTTCCTCTTAAAATTGTAAATTCCATTTCAATAACCGGTCGTAGTCATAAAACAGAAAAATAACTGTTTTAGAATTTATGCTACAATATGAAAGCTTAATAAGAAAAAACACGTAAAAGCACTTCAAATATTAAATATGGATGGAGACCACACCGTTGCTATCTTATATCTACCACTGCTGTCGTCAGGCAAAATGTTAATATCGCTTGGCCAGACAATTACCTTTCCTCGTGCCGAATAATGCCGAAATAACATTATATTTCGCAATTGGCTGTTTAAGAAGTCTTGTCGTGTGGGATTATTCAATGTATTAAACTAGTTAATTTAGTCGCGTGAACTATTCACGCTTCAATATGATGTCAGTGAACCTATAGTGCAGTGTAGTATGTTATTGAATATTAATACTATGTGGTAAGAGTATTACATTTTTCGCAATATTTATTACCATTCTGGTGAGTATGTTTCAAGCTAGGTTCAAGGGATGCCCTTGCAAACTTATTAATAAACTTAGGAATTCACTCGATTTGAAACATCACAATAGAATTACATTAAAACGAGGTTTTCGTGAGTGTGATGAGAATCGGAAACTTAATTATAATTAGTGATGGATGGATGGACTCGGAAATAAATGGATCTAAATTTTGATAATTTATCGATGTATTTATCCTATCTTTGCGCGATAGGGATCTTTAATTTACATCGCGTTAGTTAATAGATTGTAGATAAATTCTACTAGAGTAAATTATAAATTCTATTAGAACACATGATATAGCATATTTTTTTATATTTAACTAACTAAATGTTCAAATAAACAAAATAGAAATTATCTCGTAGTTGGTTTAAGGGTTGACTTTGACTGGGAATATATTTAACGACAGTATTTCGCTATACTATTTATTTTTATTTTCTTGTAGTTATAGTTTTTTAATCTGGGTTATGATATTGAATGTCGGGATATGAATCAAAATTTATCTAAAACTTCGGTTACGAAGCAATGTTTGAAAATTGCTTTATATTCGTTAATATCGGATACGGTATGATATAGGATACGGTATCTATCCTAACCATCCCAGACAGTAATCATTCTGGAAGCGCAAAATGTAAAGATAAGTGCTCGTGTATCAATTGGTTTTCCCATATAATTTAGAAAGCCCATCTCTAGAGCTGATTAGTGACTGGTGACACGCTCTGTGGATTTGGAAGTTGTATTTGGTATCGTATTTGCTGACCTCGTATTTGGTGGTGATATCAAACTCTCTACTTAGATGTCGCCTCCTCCACAGTCTTATTAAATGAGGGAAAGAGATTCCCTTGTTCGGAAATTTAATATAAATATTATAAAACTCTTACCTGTATAAAAATAGGCAGCTCTATACAAGTATAACATATTATGAGCATAAGGGCTGGTAAAGTAAGTAAATTATAATTATAGTTAAATATTTTAAATTTTAAATATTTGCAATTGTGGAGTTGGGGGAATGTATTAAACACTGTTTGCCCGGAGTTCTCATTTAGTGAACGTTATTTCTCCGAAAGAAACCATGAGAAAAATCAATATAAGTTTTTTTAATCGGCCTTACAGAATATTGCCTTTGAAAATATTTTATGAATATTAATTAGTAGTAGTAAGTAACATGGAAAAAATTAATGTCATAAATATTAAAGGCTCCAATCCGCCATTACACTATTGTCGTGGACCATCTCCTAGTACAAGCATTCTCGGCTTAGTTGGAGTGGTTAACCAGAATATTAATAATGTTAAAAGTATTGCTAATATTCTTTAAAATAAATAAATAATTATAGAGGTTTCTTAAAAACGTAAAATTACAATATATATAATTTAATATATTTCTCTATATATATGTGAATGTTTGCATCCGTACCCGAAATCACAGAACTACTTCGATCTTTAAAAAAAAATCTAATGGCTTTTGAGAATTCAAATTTTCATTCTCATATAATAGTCATTGAATAAAATATACATTTATAAATATATCTACGACTCCAAACGCTTCTCTTTTAAACATTTGCTTTAACTTTTCTAGTTACCCACGCTTTTAGCGGTTAGTTCCTTATACAAGTCGACTTTATTTATTTGGTAAATTTCTCTTTTCGTCTTTTTATTCAATAAATAAATAGTTACCCAATTTGAAGTTAGAATATAACGTGAAATTACTCAGCCTTACGTTACAGTACAGTTGCTTGAAGAAGCTAATTGAGTTTGGAATGTGAAACGACTAACAGCGTGCTCTCTCGAGGCTCAGACTGTTGAATGTTTTGATTTGTTCCCTAATTGCAAAGCATGCGTTATATTTTCATTATAACGTTGGTGTATAGTCAGCTATACCGTACTTATGTTACTTATGTATTCAAAATACATAAATTTCCATTTTTGAATATTATAAAAAATTAACTTTATAAGGGAAATTAATGTTTTTATATCATTTAAAAAATGGTGATATAATCTCGCATCACTTGCCAAACACTGATAGATGATGATTTTTATATTGTATAACTATTAATATCATTAGTAAGACAGGAATTTAACAGCGGTAGACCACCAACGCTTGTTCATGAGTTCTTAAGCGTCATTTACCAGAAACTGAACTGTGTGATCATTGGTCACCGTTAGTTTAATTGAAAAAAACTGATAGCTATTTCTATAATATTATCACACGATTGGACAAGAAATGCATCGTGCAGTTACTTGCACGTAGAGGATTGACTAATCTCAGATTTCATATTTTAGCTTAGAATTTGTATGTATTACGTACAGGACGGATTACGTTGTTGCATCGAGTGAGATAACCCATAATCCCACACTTCCTAATGTTGGTTTGGATAATACTGTAAGTAATTAGTGGATTCTATATCCATCTATAACGTTTGTATGGTCAGCAAATATTTAGAGACGTATAACAGCCAATACTTTATAGCTGATCTGAAGCTACAAAGTATTGGCCAATATTTGCAGCACACTGCTGTCACTTAAAATTCTATTTGACACAAAGTCAGAAAATCCCAAAGAAAATTCAAATTTGACGATGAGCGTTATACACGCACACAAAGGCCTTTTCATAATCTAAGTATATAACGTCCTTGGGGCGACTATTATCCTCAATTATTATTTTCGGGGATTGACCTTGTTTTGCTTACGTAACGTGAATTAAAAACCATCGTCCAGACCACCGCTCATCGTATATACAAACTTATGTATGTATTTAAACATACTTTCTGGTATATCTTACAATTAGTTAATGGTTTCCTATGTAAATCGAATCATATTTGAATTTTGATAAACATTTAAAAATAGATATCTAACAGACTAGAATTATTTTGTGCGTAACAAAAATATTTTATTACGATCCACAAATTGGAACGTTGACCAACTCAAACGATACAATAAAACTATGACTATGAAATACTAACGAGTAAATAAATGAACGATTTTTAGTTAAAAAAATCCGTATTTGTTTGAAGATGATGAATGCAAATATATATACACACATACATTGTTGTCTAAAAAGATCAAACATTCTTTTAAAAGCATTTATTAATTTACAAGTATTGAAAATAAGTTGAAATACCGTGACCGACGTAAGAAAATCTCTAAAGGATCTGTGATGTAGTTTATTTTATAATGTTAGGGATGGTGATACGTAATGACTATGGGCCATGACATACAAGCCCATCTTCAACAAATATTCAATTTTGTGGAATGGATGATAATGAATGAAACGGACAGCCCCACGGTCTGAAATGGAATGCTTCGTTACCAGTAAATGGGCCTCCGGATCCCTACATTCAAAGCTGTTATTACCGCTATTTACCGAGTAATTCCTGCTGCAACAAGACTAACCTACCACCAAATATGTCGTCTATGAAGTGAAAATTTCAGTTTGAATCGCCTTCCCTTTCGTTTGATATATTTTTGTCGAACATGGCAAACTTACGTAATTTTAGCAAAATAGGCGGTACTGTAGAAATAAACAACTCGTAACAAATCACAAAGTTGACAAAGTAAATGAAGGACGAAAAAAATTGCTTCATTAAAGAATAAAAAGCCCTAAGAGCCGTATTAATCTACCCGGTTCGTTTTGTTTCAATGGAGAATAGAAATAATTACGTTGTCTAATTAAAGGCACTCCTACGATAAACATTGTTTTTTACGTTGACATTGTTTTACGTTTCAGATTTTTTCGTACAAAATGTGCTTTGTACTTCATATATACATTGTACTTATATACATTGTACTTATATACATACACTTATATACAATATACTATTATAATATACACTTAATAATAAGGTTTATAAAAAATACACATTTATCCATAAAGTTTAAATACAGGTTTAAATAGAGCTGACTTATGTATACTCTAGTTTCCTCATTATCATATCTATCTATCATTGTAGTTGACTACTGACTTAATCCAAAGGATCAACACAAAAGTGGCTTATGGCCGTTTGCTTACGCCACATGCCACAAATCGAAAACCATAAGAAAGCAAAAGACCTGTTCTCATATATATGAATAGTAAATTCGCATTGTGGCAATCTATGGTAGAGTCCTACGATGTAAGGTGGTGTAAACATAACTTGAGATATATTGTATCACATATATTATATCACGCTATATCGTACCACGTAATTGAGTATGAACCGTTTTAAATTAATAAAAGCAGATAAAAAAACTTATTTAATAAAAGAATTTTTAATGATAATCATTATTTCCTTCTATTATGCTATCAATTATGAACATTGAGCCGTATAGTATATGTAGACTGGAAGTTATAAACATTATATAGAAATATTTGGACCGTAGGTAACTTTTTTAAAAAAAATATCTTTGTTATTTTGTTACTAAGTTGACTCCTATAGTAATTGACTATTCAATTAGTTTCATAATTATCAAGTAGTTGAGTATTGTAAGTACATAATCCAAAGGATCAATACAAAAGTGGCGTATAGGTTTGCTCACTCCGCATGCCACATACCGAAATACCGAAATACGAATACAAAAAAGAAAAAAAAAATCTGTTCTTGGATTTATGAATAGGTAATTGGATGAAAATAGTTCGGAACTACACATTGTGACATTCTGTGGAAGAGGCCTACGATACTAATAGTGTAGTCATGAGTTGAGATATATCGTATCACATATCTCACTACGTAAGGAGTATTAACTGTAATAAATTAACAGATGAAAAGACACATCGAATAGAGGATTTTTTTTGAAAATCAATATTTCTTTCTATTATTGATAGGATTATCATAGTTAGATCAATCATGAATATTGAGCCGTGAACGAGTACATAGTTCATCCACATTCATCCTTGTCAAGGAATCATAATGCAGATACCTTTAAAAACTGCCGCTTAGTTTGATACTTGAAAATTTAGTTATTTAATTTACCATTTTTAAATTAAGTAACTAAACCACAAATGAAATAGAATAAATTAAAAAGGGAAATATAATTAAGACATTATTACTTATTTACATCTGCTCTAACAAGCGTGCGTTGAAACAGAGAGTATCGTATAAGGTATTGTAGATATGATGTATTTCTTACCAATATATTTGTATACGATGTTTATCTGAAACAAAAAAGAGTAAATATTATTCAATTGTTTTTGAGTTATTGCAAGTAGTTTCTAACTTTAGCATAAATATTTCGGCGTGGCCGCAGACGAACCGCTTCCATTCAGAACTCTACGATGGTACACGGGAATACTTAATATGAAGCATTTGCAATTCGTTTCATTTTTTCATAATTATATTGTATTATTTGCCTACTGTTATAATTATTGTTATGCATATATATACAGTTTTTTGTTATAATATTACATGGAATACAAGTTACGGAAAGGTTGACTGAAGAAGTGCTACGCTGTCATAGTTCAAAAATACGAGCTAATCGCTTCCATGTTTAATGATTGAAAGAGACCGGAGACATTATTACTTATTTACATCTGTTCTAACAAGTGTGCGTTGAAACAGAGAGTATCGTATAAGGTATTTTAAATATAATGTATTTCTTACCAATATGTATTTGTATACGATGTTTATCTGAAACAAAAAAGAATAAATATTATTCAATCGTTTTTTAGTCATTGCAAGTAATTTCTAACTGTAGCAAAAATATTTCGGCGTGGCCGCGGAAGCACCGCTTCCATTCAGAACTCTAAGCAGATACATGGCAATACTTAATATGAAGCATCTGCAATTCGTTTTATTTTTTCATAATTATTTTGTATTGTTTGCCTACTGTTATAATTATGGGTTATACATATAGGTATATACAGTTATTTTTTTTGTTATAATATTACATGGAATACAAGTTACGGAAAGGTTGACCGAAAAAGTGCTACGCTGTCATAGTTCAAAAATACGAGCTAAGCGCTTCCATGTTTAATGATTGAAAGAGACCGGAGACATTATTACTTATTTACATCTGCTCTAACAAGCGTGCGTTGAAACAGAGAGTATCGTATAAGGTATTTTAAATATAATGTATTTCTTACCAATATATTTGTATACGATGTTTATCTGAAACAAAAAGAATAAATATTATTCAATTGTTTTGAGTTATTGCAAGTAGTTTCTAACTTTAGCATAAATATTTCGGCGTGGCCGCAGACGAACCGCTTCCATTCAGAACTCTACGATGGTACACGGGAATACTTAATATGAAGCATTTGCAATTCGTTTCATTTTT
Organism: Teinopalpus imperialis; assembly: GCA_029286865.1. NCBI lineage: Eukaryota > Metazoa > Arthropoda > Insecta > Lepidoptera > Papilionidae > Teinopalpus > Teinopalpus imperialis. The sequence continues at coordinate 7,132,252 of JAGSMU010000036.1, read as the reverse complement.
TCATAATTATATTGTATTATTTGCCTACTGTTATAATTATTGTTATGCATATATATACAGTTTTTTTTTGTTATAATATTACAAGGAATACAAACAACGGAAAGGTTGACTGAAGAAGTGCTACGCTGTCATAGTTCAAAAATACGAGCTAATCGCTTCCATGTTTGATGATTGAAAGAGACCGGAGACATTATTACTGGTAACAAGCTCGAGTGTAATCTTCAGAGTTGACATTACGTTATGATTTCTTGTTCCTGGCACGTTAGGAATGTTATATATGTTATTTCATTAATAAAAAACTCAAAAAATGTTTTTATTATTAAAATAATTTGTGATGCAAATCGGCTAGAAGGATCTGTGCTAACATTTTTCTATTAATTAAGAATAAACAAGAGATATTTTCTAAATTTATTACAGAGAATTTTCCAAATTTAGGTTAAAATATTTATTTTATATATATGTACAATGTACATCCCAATTAAAACTAGAGTAGATTAAAATACGTCATGGATATCGGTATTGAACATTGAGTCCTGTCATACCGAGAATTCAGTTTTGTATTGTGGTTTTGAGCAGCAGAACACTAATTAGTTACCAGTTTTACTGTATACACCCGCCCCAACCTGAAAGTATTTTCGTATCTGTTCTATCAAATATTTTATTATTTATAAGTTTAAAAGAAATTACCTTTCTAAAATTATTAAATTTATTAAACATTTGTCATAAAGATAAAATACAAAATCACTAACTATTAATTGTTTTTTAACTTAATGTACCATTTTTTACAAACGAGCACACAGTTCATATGATAGTAAGTGATTCCTGCGGCCCATGACATCTACATTCATCCTTGTCAAGGAATCATAATGCAGATGTGTTGTCACCCTTGGAGAGTGTGATGGAATACCTCGTCACTAGTAATAAAGGTCTCCGGATCCCACTCACCAGACGAAAGACAGCAACCTTATGCTACTATTTTACGCTAGTATTCTGTAAGGTCGTGGTCCTATCCCAGTCGAGCTGACCCATTCTTTCTGCATCTTACAACAAACTGTAGTATAGCTCATCACTTATTTAAATGAATCCAGTATTTGGGTAGTTAATGTCTTAATAAAGAAATACACCCTGATCGCTTTAAGTCAAATTCAAATATAATAAACTTTTACGTAACAAGAACTGACAATTTGTTGAGCAACTCACATACGACTCACTAGTGAATAATGAATTAATTATTCGTTAGTGGGGCTAACGTACCATTAGGGTGGGATTATAATAGTAGTGCTATTATTTCCCAAACTCAAGCAATGAAATTTACAGGTTATAATTAAATATGAAACTGTTCTCTTAAAATATGTTTATTATTTAAGAACCGTTTAGATATTTAGAATATTAACTATTTTATTGCTGTTTTATTATGTATTCTGTAAAAATATTTTTATCCCTTTAATGGAGAGTATCTGGCAGATGCAATTCCATTAATACTCATCCTTTGGTTTGTAATTTTAATTAAAATTAAATGAATGAAGAGAAGAAATGGACGTAACTCAAGTTAAAGTACAAAATGATTACAGCATACACAAATGAAAATATGCGTAACAAGTAAGTCGTTAGAACTGTACAGATAGACAAGAGAAATATTTAATCCCTAAACCAATAAAATTGTTCTGCATAAAAAATGCAGTAGTATTCAAATTTCCCTCTACAAATTTTAACTCAACGAGCTAAATAGGCTATGCTTGGTGTTTCTCTGTGTGATCAATTTCAAAATTTAATGGAGATGTGTACATGATACGGGCAACCACACTCAGAAAATAAGTGTAGACGTGTCCCGGTTTGGTGGAATGGTGAGAAGAAAGTGAAATACAGACATGTGTCAAGTGGATTGTATAGCGCCGACATACAATAAAAAAATCAATGTCAATGGCGATATTGATACTGTCCTTGAAACATAGATTTATCTGTATCATTCAAAAAACTTATGACCCTTTGACTGTTTCTAAATCAACCATCACCTATTCAAGCGGAGCAAGGGAGAGAACAGAAAGAATTTTGATCTCAAGTTTTTCACTATGAGACCTACCTTTACGATATCAGAGAAGCCAACTTGTGTGCTCCAAATCTGGTAAATTCTTAAATTTTTTCAGTGAAGTAATAATATAAAGGTTTTAATTCCCGGAAAATGCACTAGACGAAAGTCGCAGTAGTGTCTGATGTATGTAGTATGTAGATCCGACAAAATAAGACAAAAGCTTTAAAAATTGTTTTAGACGTAAAATGTTTAAAATTAAAACTTGTGTTATTTCTTTTGTGATATTAGCGAAATTCTCTTTATGTGTAAATACTCTCTTTAAGACTCTTATTTATATCTATATAAAAGCCTATAGCCCAACTATATATTATTTTGTTTAGATTTCATTTTAATTAATATCTTTCATGTTTATTTATGCTCTACATCTGGTACATGATCATCATTTTCAATGGATTCAAGAATAGAGCTGTCTATGTAATCTTGTCTATTGCAAGTACCAAAATACTAGGTTATTAAACGATAGGACATTAATTTTTCCTTTTAAATTATCAATTTAGTCTATTCTTGATCTTCACGCACTCATGCTTTCTTTTAATCTATATACATACAGGTACCTATGTCCTGTGTGTGCTATTTTAGCCTAGTAAGATTACTGGCGACCATAAAATTGCCTCTTTGTATAATAGTATAGTTTGCCAGGTTTTACAGCTAGATTTTCATCCTTCTAGCTATTATATATATTGCTCTAAGTAAAGCACAGAAATAGCACAAAGAATATATCTTTTTTATTTTTTACTTCAGCCGTGATCGTCCAACCGCAGGGCAAAGGCCTCCTTCCATGCAACGTTATTAAAAACTGATTATAAGAAAGTTGATTAAAAGTTACATTAAAATAATAAAAGATAATAACGTCAGTAATTGACAGTAATATAAATCTTTGGCAGATGCACTATAACTGTATGCACAATTCATGTTAAACAAATACTAGTTGTTAAAATAATTAGAAAAAAATAAGGGAGATAAAAGAATCGAAATCCTTGTATTTTTTTGATAATCGTTAATGGTAAATTAATGAGGATAGATAAATCTTAAAATAATGTAGAAAAAATAAAGTGCAAAATTAAGTTTAGTGTCCAAAAGTTGTCGATTGATAGAGATCTTAAGTATCCTAGGCATATAGAGTCAAACCTTTTCAACAAATTATTAATATGATCTGATCTACGAACGACTTCGATTCATTGCTATTATAAGCAACCAGCTACTCTAGGAGTATTTTCACTGTGGTGAATGTAATTCTGAGGAAAATTGAAAATTATGCTGTCACTAAAAAATGTTTAATTAAAATATATATATATAATTATATGTATATATATATATATATATGTATATATATATATAATGCTATTTGCTTATCTTACACTCTCGCCACACTTACTGGATGTAGCTGTAGTGTAACATCCGAATGCCAAGGGTTAAATCAAAAATATATATTATATAATACGTAAGTATCGCCGAGGCAACCTACAGAGGACTCATTCTATTAATTGTTGTATGAACTAAAGTTTTCCTATTCTATGAACGGCATTAGGGTTTGTGATGCGACTTTGAATGGTTTCGGTGGCAGATTATTTTGCCTAATTAGTCTTTGATTCGAATGAATGCGCTCACACCAACGTCGGATTAACTTGAAGCAAAATCGATGTTATTATAACTGTATAAGTAGCTTTGAATTAAATAATAAATGCCTTTAAACATTGCATTCATTTTAATCTTTGATTTATAATGAAATTCCTTTCTTATATAAAATAGGTTTTATAATGTTCAGTGAATTTTTCTGCCTCTTTGCAACTCTATAAATACCGTCCAATTTTGTTAAGAAGTTGCGGTTGCAGTATACGAGTACGTAATATATTTTTTGCATGAACTATATTTTTCTATAACGCACTCATGAAAAATAAAACTTATAACAATATGCTGTGATTTATTCCGATAATATTTCAAAATCCCTTAAAGACTTTTTGGTTTTAAAAAATAATATAAAATAATAAATATGTGCTCAAATTGTGCGGTTCGACTAGGTATGGATCGTATTATGTATGTATGTGTTCTGCTGTGTTTCTCATGGTGAATTAGAGGAACGACAAGTCTTATAAAAAACAGACAGTATCGTATAGTATAGTGGTTTTCCGAGGTCACTACACAATTTCATCTTGATTTGTAAGCGAGGAATAATGTTTGGGTTTTAAGTTACCTTCTAGTAAGAGATGTATCTTGTGCTAATTTGTCACACTTACTTCTATGAAAAATAAAGAAACAAAAGGAGCTATAAGGATATAAATATAATCAAAGGCTATAATATATTTATCGTATACAAATTACTGCAGGCCAAAAGTTTAAGAAAACCTTTTTCAAAATAGGAAAATAAAGTAAAACTCCAATAAAATATTAATATAATATATATATATATTAATATATATATATGTATACATATATATATATATATATATATATATTACCTGATAGTATACAGTAAGAGATCTCATGAACATTATACCAGCGGAGTAGCATTTGCGCTGCCGCCCTGTAGGAAAGGTGTAGGCTTTTTCTTGAAGTCATGTTGGTTCGGAAATACCGTTGCCAGCTGACTTCATAAAGTACCTTAGTCGATTGCCAATCATTGAGATGATGAGGGTGTAATTTTGTATGCTGTCGTGATATACGTTATATACACTGCAGGCCAAAAGTTTAAGACCGCACATAAACAACATAATTATCCATCAATTGTAATAAAATTGCAACTCAGAGAGGCGAAGTTGTAAAACGGATGCAGTAGGCTCTTGCCCATTGAGATTGGACTGAAGAAGATTTTAAAAAAGTGCGATGAATCAAAGTTTAAACTAGTCGGTTCAAAACGTAGAATTTAGTTAATAGGTAATTAGGTTAGAAGCAATATTTAATAACTATTTTTGGTTAACTATTTTGACTAACCATAAAAACTTTTACTAATTAAAATAAGTTTATAAAATATTATTTCTAAACATACTTTTTAATTAAAAGTGTCAATGTGTCGAAATTGTTGGAGTAATTATTCAATATACTAATATTTCAAATGGAAGTAAATATCTGGTTAAAGAGTATTAGAAGGATCCTCCCTTAACACATCCGTTCACTTTATCTCTTTTAAAGGTAAACGGTAACTTAGTACTATGTACGGGAGTCTAAGTTTTATTTATTTTTACATATATATAAATAAATAAATCTAAATAATACTGTGTCTATGTAAAAACTTTTTTATAATGGTATGTGATTTTTCAATACTTTTGTACTCACGTTTATTCTTGATACTTTATTTTTATAAATAGATGAATATTTACTACATTGTGGTTATGGTATTTCTACCATGTACGCATACCATATAACAAAAAAAAAGCCATTGATAGATTATTACTAAGATAGCCTCAATGATGAATGCCTCTTTTTTCTTAAACAGATAACTTTAAATGTCTTAGCTCTAAGCTACTATCTTATTTTTTTCTATATTCTGCATGCTTTATGTGAAATTTCCTGTCACGCACAACTACTCTGTGGAATCTGCTGCTGGAAGCTGTCACCAGCGGTATTTCCAAACCGGAACTTAGGGACCTTCATGGAAAAAGCATCTGCGACTCCTTTGGTGATGCGGATGTCCATGAGCTGCTGTTCGGTTTCCACCTATTGTATAAAAAAATATAATATAATAAAAAAATATAAAAATATATATAATGTTATCGTTACTTTACTAAGTATGTTTTAGAACTAATCTCTAACATATGTTTTTACTTCGTACATTAAGGAGCATTATAAAACGGTGAAAAATTTTGGGTGTTTTACCTTCGATTAAGATATATTGAGATACGAAATCATACAACTTGTATATAGCTCATACAACTTGATGTCATATTATGCTTATCTCAGTATATAGTGACCGTTTGTTGTTGTATCACCATGTATACACAAGTAATATCTTACTTCGCTTATTTTTACAGTATGAGCAAAAAAAAAAATTTTTTTTCTTTAATTATAGGTGATAAAAAGCACACAAAGGTGATGGTAAGTGATGACTGCTACCCACAAATAGCTACAACAATTACATTGTCACCCCTGAAAGTGAAATGGAAGGCTTGTTAACGATAATTTGGTATATGGTTTCTTACACCCACCGTACAAAATATAAAAGCTGTTACTTCAATGTAGTGTTGTGAGGGAGTAGTCTATCTTCTATTGAAACGACCCATTTATGAAGCACCTTGCAACTAGCTACAGTGTAGTTTGACTGTTACTTTGTTTATTGTTAATTGTACGTTTAATTTTTTCTGGTAATACGGTGTGGGACTGCATATCAACTACCGAACAATAAAGACGACAGCAGGGTCTTCCATGGTCAAATTGATAACCATTTAGAAATAAACGTAAAAGGCGAACTTATTAACACCAAATACTCAGTGAGTAATTAGTGTTAATAATTTGTGAGTAATCTGTGAATGTAAAGAAGATCATCTAACTACTATGTGTAAAGTAAGAATACTTCACTCATACTTTTGCGTAGAGATGAGTGGGTTAAGTAAATACCTTGGCCCGCTCTCCCGGTAACGTTATTTATAGACATGGATCAATATGAAGCTCAAAAGGAAATCACAAGCTTTTTGTACTGTTAAACTAAACTTAAAATTAAACATAAACATTATTTTCCTTACGCAATTTTATAGTGTTTATCGGTTACAGTTATATATTATGCATTGCAACAAACATCATAAAGTGATGAAACGATAAATAAATGTAAAATATTAAATAAGGTATTTGATAAAACAATTTGTATAGTATAATATAAAGATATATTGAACGATAAAATAGATCGAAGATAAGATAGTGGGAGTAGATGTAATAAAAAAGCCCGCAGCTTGTTTAGAGGTTTTATTTTATGATATTAAGTAAAAAACGAGCGAACAGCTCATGCCGTGTTAAATAATATATGTGACCTCTGACTCCTATTCTCATGTTCAATGCAGATGTCTTGTCAGTTCTGAGGACTAAAATGGAACGTCTCGAAATATATATAACTATCTTTTATTCATCAGTATAAGCTCAGCAGCGTTAAGCAACTATTTTACGCTGGTATTTTGTCAAAAGATTTCTCTTTACCTGTCCAACAGACCTTGTCGTGTTATAGCTAGTTAGTAGCTGCAGCTGGTTTTACTTTAAAGAGAAATGTTGAACTGACTGTCAGCCATCTTGTGCAGTTTGTCGCCACATCAGGACGCATCCTATGGTAGGTTTATTTATATAAGAGCAACCTGAAAACATTTTCACTTCTCGGGTTGTCATTGTGCAATACAAAAATAAACGCTAACACGCAGGGGGTTAATCATTTAATCTATTTGCTTATCGCGGATCATAGTTTTACAACCCACTTAAAACCAATATTTTGGACTCTACCATTTATATGATCTAATCACAGGATTTCTCAAAACTTTATTTTCCTTTGATTTCCTTTTCATTTAATTTTTGGATTTCTTTGTTACCTTGGCTTGATTTAGAACGTGTAGTGAAATTGAGCAAATAATATTTTAAACAATATCATGAAATGTAATGCGGACCAGTAAAAATGTCGCTGAATAAATATTAGAAAGGTCTACAAATCAATTCAAAATTTAAATTTTACGTTTCATAATTAGTAGAAAAATTAAAAAAAATACATATATTTTTGAGGGTATTTTTAATGTTTATATATGTTATAAAATAAAGGCAGCGGGCGTTTAGTTGAGATGTGGGCTCCAGTTAAGTAAAGTTTTTGCAAAGTAAAAGCTAAGCTCTTTTAGTTTAATCAAGGTCAATGTGTTGCCATAAAAATCCATGTACTACCATTATAATCTTTTTTTAATAAAGATAAATTTTTTTATAGCTAACCGATACTTGTTATATATTCAAGAATTAACACCGTTCGTTCACAGTAATAAGTCAATAAACCAACACATTTATATTATTTAATAAATCAACATAACATACATTTGCAGGGATTTTGCTTAGATGTTGTAATTTACTCAAAATAAGCTATGAATCAAGATCATTGGATCACTCGTCGTCAGTTGTTTATTTTAAGGCCGTTAATATTCACATAAAGAGTCTACCTAGTAATTACAAATTCAGCAAGGTTAAAAAAGTAGATGCAGTGAGAAAACCAAGAATGATCTCACGGGCCACTCGTTTTTAATCAATAGATACACCAGTTTTATTTTAGCAAAGGCGCAGGTACGAGCTTTTATAATAACAGTTATAGACATTATAATTCAAATACCTCTTATCTATATCAGACAGTTTAATTTAACTAAATTAATCTAATCTAAAAACACTAATTGTGAGTGTTGAATTTACGACTCATTTACTTCCATCCCAAAGATAATTGAAATTATTTTAACAATGCAATTTCTTAGAAACAAACAATTTCAATGTTTAAATACCCTGAAACGCGCGCTAAAAGGTGTGACAAGGTTGTTATTTTCTCTTTATGAAAAGACATTAAGCAAAACGCGAGTATTTAGAAAATAATATTTGCTGAGTATTTTTTAAAGTAAAATAATGGTATATTTTACATTTAAAAATACTGAGCAAATATTATTTTCTAAATACTTTTTCGAAAGTACACAGGTGTAATATAAGTAAAGCATAATTATACGTTTGCCTATACAAATTCCAAATTCTAGTTTGAAAAATTTCTGTGCATGCTGAATTACCACCTAAACCTAGGCCATAAACCCAAATATCTTAGATACTACAATATTTAAATAAATCAACTGAAACCAAAACCTGTGGGTAAATAAATCTGTGGGTAATTAAATGCTTAGCTGTGAGATCTATATATATATATATATATATATATATATATATATATATAATATATATGTTTATATATTGCTATGCTTCAGTAATATATATGTAGCACGCCAAAAGCAATCAAAGTTTCTAACTAAATGAATGAACGTGGACAAACCACACGTGTCTGATACACTCAATCTAAGAGGACACGTTGTTTAAACATAGTGTCTCTCAAAATATTTGATCAACATCCTTTACTGCTCGTTTTAACTAAACACTGCGCGACTCAATGATTGGCGTTCTTGATTAATATCCTTGGATTCGCAAAAACAAATACAAATACCAATTTGGGCTAAGATTGTTTTTGGTATTCGAACTCCTGATTCTCCAGGTTATAGGCTATACAAGGTTTTGAACGAAAACCCTTCTTCAAGTAATTTAGTGTGCCACCGTTGGACATCGATACTTAACGGTTAATGTTAAAACAAATTGCTGTTTAAAATATTAACGTGTACGTTTTATGTATTCAGCACGAGGCAAAATAAATCTTTATCGTCATAGCTTAGAAAGTTACAAAGAAAGTTATCCACATAAACATTTCAGTCATATACGTGATAGTCACACCGATAGTTTCCTCTTATAGTATTATGGGTAATAATTCATCAACTAAAGTCACAAATAAATAGTACCCTAATCCCAGGATCTACGATCCCGCAGGTAAATGTGTAAGATACCATCCATACATTGCGATCGTTAAAACAATAATTATTATTTTTGAAATCAAAATATCTTATGAAACATACATGTATATATATATATATATATATATATATATATATATATGTATATATATATGTACCTATATGTAATGTGTGTGTGTTGAGCTAAAATATAAATGCCACAAAACATAAATTACTTATACATTGTAACATTTGTTTTCAGTCATGCATTTACAAAAATATTCATCATACAAGTCTCAGTGTCCGGGCCACTGAGCTTTTCGTACCGCAGCGCTCGTGGATGCTTTTAATTTCACGGTACGAGAGTTACCAAAGTTCGATCTTTAAATTTGGCACAAATGAAACTATATTCAATTTTAATGCTGATTTTATTGCACTCGGCGGTGAAGGAAAATTGCTCTTTCTAATCTGCCCCACGGCAGATTAGAAAGAGCAATTTTCCTTCTAATTCAAATCTTTCATTCTGTGTATCGATCGGTGAGTGAGGGAGCCGGTGGCCTACCACCTCCCCCTTACACAAACAAAATGACATGCTGGCCCATGGCGAAAAGGACGCAGCTGATTTCCTAGGCTCTCTATTTGCGTCCAACTCGTTTCTTGATGATAGAATGAACTCACTTTTTGGAAGGAACATATTTACTAAGCTAAGACGGCAGCACTGAAATTATTTCGCTCCCTAGGCCTGCACAGGTCCAGATGGCAATGCCCTGATGGAATCCCTCCAAAATCCGTACAGAGGACTTCAGAGTGGTCACTGGTTCTTCCACGTCTTTTTCGGTACTCCTACTCTTAGGCGTCGTCGCGAACTCCTGGATGCCAATTTTGGTGCACAGGCCTATTGCCATTACCAATTTGTTCTCGAAAATAATGGAATCCATTGTAAACTGTCAGCTCAAAGGAACAACTGCTGTTTAAACATTTGACGTGCTCAATAATAACAATAATATTTAATTAAATAGGTAATACGGTCTAGTTTAAGCTACATAGATAAAGGGACCAAACCTACGCTATCAACAATTGTTACTGTACATCAAAATACATTCAGATGGCAATAAATTGAAATTAGTATTATTTCATATTTTATATCTAACAGAACTTTAGATGAAACATGAGGATCTCATATTAAATAAAGATAAATAGAAATTGCTAAGTTCATAGGAGAGAATTGTTCTCGAAGAGACTCTTCGATATTAGTACATAACGATATGGTTTGCAAGCTACGACAGGATATTGTTTCGCTCGCTGTTGAACAAACTATCAGTTATTATGCGTTAAGTTATAGCGTCAAATTATGTTATATGTATACGGAACTCCAATATGTAGTTAGATTCATTTAAAATCACGATGGATATTCTTATATTTATATAAGTGTATTTTTCAAAAAAAAAAAATCAGTAATTGTCCATGAAGACTTTAATATATATCTTTTGCAGATCCTTTTTATTTTACACAAATGTTTTCTCCTCGCCGATTCGTATCATGAGTATACATATCTACAACATAGATAGATAATGACACTGACTGACTGACACTACGAGATATGGAAAAAAATAATTATAAGTAATTCAAGTTGACTAGTATTGTCAAAAATGTACAATGTGCAAAGATGTGTCGATCTAAAACAAGTTAATAGAATAAATAGTTTTAAAGAATAATGTGATAAAATCGTGGAATAAATAGTTTCAAGGAAAAAATACTTAGTTTGAGCACGAACTCTGAAGAAGCAAATACAACCCGTATAAACATAAATTTTTAGAAAGCAGTTTAAGGTTAAATGTAGGTTGTATTAAAGAGTAAATCTACAATTTTTATTTACAAAACCAACTCGGTCTTTGCCTCCATTGAAATGCCCGTCCACACCATCCGGGGACCTTCTCTAAATGCCACATGTTTACTTGCAGCATTAGGTGAATTGCTCTCCAGGTCTTCTGTAGATTCGTTGTCGTCTATCGCTGTCATGGATACACACTCTGCTTTCATCTGAGAAGAGAACAGAGCTCCACTAGTCGTCTGTTCTAATAAGAAACATTGTTAGGCTGCTAGCTCTTGTTAGACTTGAACGCCAGAGAGGGCCCGACTTCTAAGCGCAGCACTGACGATGAATCGGCTATCCCTCCCTGATGTGTTCCTTCTTCTACCGGATCCGCTTCTTCGGTTAAAGCTACCAGTTTCTTGGTATAGGCGGTAAACTCTGGACATATCAGATTGGCTCATGTTTTAACACACGAGCAACTTCTTTAACTCTTTCGTTGATTTATTATTTACTTTTGATTTACCTCTGATTATTAACTATAATTATTATTCCAATAAGAAAACGTATTAACTAATTAAGTATTATTTTTGGTCATAATTTTGAAATATTTCTTTACGGTACATCCAAATACAAGTCACGCAGTACCCTAATATCATATGAAAGCGGTATGTGGTTGCTGTGTTGTTACTTAAACATAAAGGCACGTGCTTTAGAGACAATTAAGTAGATCTTATTATACATTTAATCGGTGTGATAAAATAATATCTAAAGTCAATTTTATTTAAAGGCTATAAATGTAACATTTGATTGTCAATTTTTTTTTAGATTCGTTGGTTTTGTGATTTCATTCAAATAACTCATACTCAAAAGGTAATATAAAAGGTCTAGGTAATTAACGACTTAGTAAGCAACCTTTTTTACTTAATTTCGTAAAATAAAACCATTAAACAAGCTGCGAGCTCTATATATAAATATATATGACATTTTAATAAAGTGGATAAATCACTTTACATATGAGGAAACGGAAAAACTTATTGACAATATAACATGAGCGCAATTGAAAACGAATATATGTACGCACACACACATGTGTGTATGTGCACTTTTACACACGCCTATGTACATATATATACATAATGACAATTTTTTTTTAATTTGATTTAATTGCTCTTTTCTTTTGTTATAACAACTATATTTTAATTATTTATTTATAGTATTAGGTAATCTTTATAATTTCCTGTGCTTTAGTTATGGAAGAGCGGAGTCTCCTGGCACAAGCATTGTATACTTAAACAGAGGATCGAATCATTACGAATGAAAAATTGTCCAGATTTGACAAATGAGTAATAGAATATAATGGATGACTATAAAGTACAACAAACTTATAATCACGGTGTCGCTCTTGAGTCAACTGTGAAAACATTAAATTACTCTTAACTCTAGATAATGTTAACTAAAAATATATAAGTGCGACTGCATTTAATTAGAAGCCGGGATAGATCAATTTTTAAGCACTACTTTGCAATATCTTGGTACTACTACGTGCTTGACTGTGGAGGAAAACATCGTGAGGATACTTATGTGTCTAAGAACACACATATTACAAGGCATGGGAAGATCGCCAATCCGCAGACCGTCAATACCCTCTGTGTTCGAGTAAAATCCGCACGACCCAACCATGTGTTACTATACTCTTCAACTCGTGAAGGTCGTGTATAGTTATTATAGGGTAGACTCACTGATTGTTTAGTGTGAGATAATTGACTCTTTACAAAGATCGTAAATAATAATTAAAGAAACGAGTGTATTGTATTGTATAATATTAAAATTACAATATAATATAGTTTCGCGTTTACAAAACAATTATCATGTAGTAACTATTATGTACGATATCGAATAGAACTTTATATCGCAGTTGGTCGTACAAATTACATCTGATTTGTAAATGTCATTTGTTTTTATTGTGTCAAATAGTATATGATTGAATAGTCTTATTAGTTACGTGTCCGTGGGCCACCTATGTCACGATACGCAAGCTAACTGTAACCAATTAAGTGGTTAATCGCAAGTTTAAGTGCTTTTTATATTATATATATATATATATATATATATATATATCACTTATACCAAGAAAATAAAGTACGGAAACTTTTATTTCTAAGAAATAAATATGACTATATTTTAAATAAATATTTGTGAATTGCTTCAGCACCCATCACGAATATAGGGCATATGTCCAGCAATGGTATTTCTAGACACCAAATGGACTGCTGCTTTATTTTTTTTCCTAAGCACTTATTTATATTACCTAAAAACCAACAACCAGTATTTAAATTAAGATTGGTAGGTAATTGGGCCTTTACTTAGCATGTAATTAAACATATAGCTTTAATCTCCATAAGAAGATATCCACACATAACCCTAACTTATTGTCAGAGTGAACAATTCGAGTTCTTCGCTCTGACAATAAGTTAGCGTCATAGCGTCAAACAGATTAACAATTGGGGATCGCCCTTCCAGGATACTTATTACCAGATGACATCATCCACTTAAAATATAAAAGTACTTTTAGATTAGCATTGGTGACAATACAGACGTATTCACTCGTTGACACCTTCCCTATGCCGGTGCAATAAGAGTGAAGAAAGGAGAAAGATTCGGATGAAGTGTCAAGGATACAGGACTTACACACAGCCCGCCCAGCCCCGAAAACCAATAATTTGTGATGCACAAATATTGTTCCTCGGCCGGGAATCAAACCAAAGATTCTCAACGCTACAGCCTTAATCTACATACGGTTGATTAATGATATCTTCAAACGAATATATTTAAGACATAAAAAACTCGTCAAAAAAATAAAGATATCGCTTTCCAAATGTTTTTATGAAATTTATTCAAGTAATCTTTGAAATGCGTCACAACACTAAGGGTAATTTAATTTGCATCACTGAAAACGATTCAAATGATCAAGAGGCAAATGTCAAAAATATTCTTGCATTTCAAACTTGGTCTTGAAATCTAAGGAGTTCTCCAGACAGTATTCCGATGTTATGTATTTGCAATAAGATTGGAGGAAGATTCTGAAGCAGTATCTTAGACAAAGGACATATACATACACACATCGAGATCCGTAAACCAACAATTTGTGACACACAAATATTGTTCCTTGGTAGGAAATCTAACCCTGGACATTTAACAGCGACGCCATCGAACATTTCGAAAACGAATTTAATAGAAAAAGAATTATTTTGGGAATAGTCGACAAGTTTCAAACAGCTGACATATGTATACACAGTTATGACAATTATATAGTATATAATAAGTTAGCACATATCCGAGTTATGGTTTTTATTGTGGTGACCCTATTAAAATTATTTTGCGGTTGGTTGGATGTTACATTAGGAGTCTGTTGGATAATGCTTCAAACTTTGCCAAACTGCTTTGCATTTATCATTTATCATTCAATTATTTATACACAATATTGTTAAGTACATTTAAATTAAATATAATTTTACAAATTGATAATAATATACTTTGTTTTGTATAATATATGAGCCATGCCTCAAACCACGCTTGTTATAAAATATGCCTAAAATAATAAACCTAACGCTACTGTCTCTCGTATGGTGAATGAAAGATACTGAAAAACTTATTACTGCTGATGAAGAGTTCTATCATAGTTACATCTTAGTCTTCAAGGATAACAATTTCTCGATCGAGCCGACCCACTCAGCTAGAAATAAGCTGAGGTGTGGTATTAAAATATCTATTCGTTTTCTATCGCATTTAACACAGTGAATATTTTGAGGAATTGTTTAGATTAATTGAAGCCTTTTAATTTAACCATTAAACACCACGACGTAAACAGGAAGGCGGTGCTCCTCGACACCTCTCGTATAGTCCGCAGGCTTCCTCTATCCTCTATCTAACCCTCGACCATTTGGTCTCCCCTGTCGATGTATGATGTCCCTGTGTATGTTATATATGTATATATCTGTTTCATTATATGTTTATGGTGTTTTATTTATTTATTCTATTGACCAACCTGGCGGAGGGAGAAAAGAAGATATCCCCAAAATAATAATATTTTTTTCCTTCTTGGATACATATAAACAATAGCACCATCCAGCACATTCTACCGTAATGGCATGCAAACATTTACTTTTAAGAGATTAAAAATTGTATACGACTATGTAAGTAATAAAGCAGAAATTGACAAAGAAACTGTACAGTATATCACAGTGAATTTTTGCAACTTAGAGAAGTATGTCATGGCATCACAATTTTGTTTTATTTATTAAACAGTCTAAAATTAATCAAGCACATTTACTTCAATTAACAATTTTTCTGAACACGTTTATTACTAGAAAAATAAATGGTCGTTATTAACTTGTAATTAACATTTCCGACGAAATTTTTATTTCCGAATTTTCCGCGTTTATGCCGTTGCTTTTCTTTGTTTGTCTCTAATGTAAAATGAAAAAAAGTTATCAACAGTGGAGTTTAAAACCAAAGTTTTTCGTTTAATTTGTACAAATAAAGTGTGTTCATTTCATTTTAGACAGTGGTAGAGCTACACTGCAGTCTGCTCCTAGCTGTAGAATGAAGTGTAACTCGACCGTGGTAGGCCACGCCCTCACAGAAATAAGTAAAATAGCAACATAATGCTGCTGTCTTTCGTCCGGAGAGAATAGGGATCCGGAAACATTTATTACTGGTGACGAGGCATTCCATCTCAGTCCTCAAGGATGACAATGCATCTGCATTATGATTCCTTGTCAATGAATGTAGATGTAATGGGTCGAAGGAATCACTTACCATCAGGTGAACTGTGTGCTCGTTTGTTACTCTCAATGTTTTTGATTATATATCTTCTGTTTCCCAAGATATAAATATCATAATGCTAAATAATGCCGTAAGACTGAAAAATTTATTAGGTCGAAACTGAAATTTGAGATCTAAACTCATGTTCATGTCATGAAAAGTAACTAAGCTTTTTTTCTACTCCATATACTTCTTATTTAAAATACTATACTTACGTCATGTATATACTACCTATAAATCAAGCTTAATACAAACACGATGGTAAAGATAAAATTGAATTTTAGCCAGCTTTTTTACACCTGCGATTGAATAAATGGACGGACTTGGTCAAATAATAAATTTATGTATAAATTTTTCGGAGTATTATTGTTTTAATTTATTACTTACCGATACGAACTGGGTATGTATGTTGTTTATCTGAAACAAAAACCAAGCAAATATTATTGTACTGAATGTAACGTTCCTTTGTGAAATATCACATATTCAATAAATACGAGGATTATAAATTTATTGAATATGTGAAATATGAAATTCTTCTAGATTTATAGAGATAATTATATAAATATATTGAAATTTAATAAACCAGAAGATATCTGCAATAGAGAGGTATAAACCGGTATTCCAATAGGTATATAACTTAGATTTGATGTATTTGGCCATTTTATATCTAAAATATCTTTGGAAATTCAAATACTGCTTTTATTAATTTTAAATTAAAATTTTTAGGTTAAAAGTTTAAAGGTTTTTTTAACAAGCATGAAAATAGGGCAATATGTTTAGTTATTAAATATTGTAGACGTAAAATAATATGTTAATGCAACCATGCTTTCGAAATATTAAAATTTAATTAGTGTAATACAATAAAATGTAATGTTTACGATAAAATAATTATTTGCTCCATCTCACAGATCTGCAACAATTTAGAAATTAAGCACACTATGTCACTATAAAAGGTGCTAAAATTAAACTTGATATTATTTATTTATCCATTAAATTTAGGGATAGTATTACCGTATATTAAACTGATGGTTGTTTTAAAGGTAATCCGTGATTGGTGAGTGTATTCATTTGAACCAACGACTAATTAGCGAGAGTGATGTGACATTTCAAAGCCGCAGTACAAAGCTTAATGGGGAATCATTTGGTAGGTCCTTTGCACGTGTACAGTACAAGCGACATATATGTATATTTATGAATGTTGTTTATTAGATTTGACAGTTAGATTATAACATGCTAATTAATGTGTAATTTATTATTTTATATATTAGAAAAATATAAATAAACACCGCTACTGCACGTTTTTAAATAACCTCAAGGCTCATTAAATTATTATATAGAAAAAATTATAAAGCGTTTTGCATACATGAAGTATGCCTTTCAAACAATAAATGCATGGATTTAAAATATGCCGATGTTTCATTTTAGTACGTTTTTGAATTACAACCAAGCTCTATATTTAAGGAACAAGTTGTTTGTTGATTTTTAACCTGAATAGAATAATATTTCCCTAACCGAACTTCTCTCTGGAGTGAAACCATTTTGTGCATTTAAAAAAATTCAGGCATCGGGATTGAATTTATGTTGCTCGCATGATATGATATTAAAAATTTGTTTTAGTTAAAAATTGGTTTCGTTTTCGATTCAATATCTCGATAAATACTTAACTAAAATAGTTGTTATTTACATTTTATATATAGATTTTTATCTCAAAATTTGGTCCCGCTCTATTTAGTTAATTTAAACAATAAATTGTTAGCAGTAGTTATATTTTGGCAGGTTAGAATAAAAATATTATATAGATTTATACAGATTTTGATTAGATAGAGACAGTGATTAAAAAGTTGTTTTTTTTATTTAAAAGGTCACTAAAATCAATTATACCTTAATCAGCAGGAGGCACTACCTGAAGGAGGAGTTAACCCTATTTCCAAAAATATTGAGACCTTTGTAGTTTTTTTAATATTGAATTAAAAAAAGTAACTGATTTGAATGAAAAATGACACTACAAAAATGTATTTAAGTATCTAATATCTTTGCACTAAATAGAATATTGGCTATTTCATTTTATTATTATTAATAAAACCTACAGCGTTCTTTTAAAAAAAAATTTAAATCAAACAATATAAATAAAATGTTAAGCTAATAACAGATTTTCTTTAATTGTCTAATATAAGCGTGGTTCTCGAAATAAATATACTAAATTATTATATTTATTATATATATTTACGTACCTGATTTTTATATACGTAAATATAATAAATAAATGGATAAACGTCTTATCTTACAATACTGTAAAGAAAAATAAATAACTAAATATTTACATCAATTATAAAGTTCCGTTAGTATACGAGTAAACTAACTGACAAAAGATCACAATATTCGCCTTTTGATTTTAAAGGCTTCATTAAAGGAGATAAAGTGAAACCAGATACCGTAGAAAATCAATCCAATTAGCTCTTAAATGTTCTTTCTTATTACAAATTCCTTAACGAAATCTTTTTATACATATTTTAATAGGTTCTTTTTAAATATATCTATTTATACATATAATATATCTATATCCATATAATATATTTTTAAATAGATCTTTATAATTATTTAACAACTTTCTGCTGAATTTGACCTGTGTTTGTATATTATTTTTTCAAACACGTAATACTAATATACATATTTATGTTTGTAAATGTGAGTATTTAATTAAAAGTAATAAAAAAATATATACACATATGTTTGTGTGTGTCTCCTCAGAAACTGTGTGTGATACTTTCTTTCAGCTAAGAGAATAATAAATATAATAGAAAAGTACCTCCTCAAAGGACTTTACAAATCATTAATTTCTTATTTATAATTCTTATATAAACCAGTCTCCTTATATTTCTTATGTTTCTTATGTTCATATTACTTCGTTTTCTTTTGTGGTTGCTTATCGCCAAGTACACGGTTACACAAATTACATTATTAATCACAATTAATAATTTTGTTATTCCCAGAGATAGATAAAACGAAAAGGGAGCGTTCGGACATTCCATTGCCGCGGCCCAATTAATAAGTAAGTCTAATATAAACCAAAAGAAGAATCATAAACATGCTGTATTTTGGAACGTTTTACAAGTCACACTACTTCAACCAGTTGGTATTGTATCCAATGTTAATAATGCCCCGAAAAAAGCGTAGCAATCCATATCAAAATTTTGTGAGAAATTCGTGTATCAGAAGTAGAGACGCCTTATTGTCTAGGCGTCGTTGTTTAATGCTCTGGCACCGTGAAGTCATCAATGACAGGTCAGTTTACTCACACATTAAGCAAAAACTATTATGCTTGGTTGTTTATTAAAACAATTAGTTAACTTGTCACACTTGGCAAACTTAAGTAACACTAAAAAACCAATGCAATAAAAATATTGAACAAAATAATTAAAAAATAATTTTAATTGTAAAGTAATCTAAAATCACGATAAAAATATTTTTGGGTTAGATTTTTATTATAATCTGTAAATGCTGAATGGTGAAGATATAAATATTTGAATAAAAAATTTTCACCACATTGTCTCGCAGAGAATTCCAATAAGAACTAAGAATTCCCGATCGTATTTTAACTGGAAAACAATAATAATCAATTTAAGTTCTTGCTTGAATAAATGGCACTAGATGATATTAAAGCATTGCATATTATAATATAATGCTTAATAGAGTTGCTTGTATTGACAAAGGTTAACCACGATTTTAATACATGGCGTTAATGCTTGCTCAACACGAAATTAAATTAAAGAATATTGATTAACGATAATTTGTTTTGTGTTTTGTTTTTGTTAATTATCTTTTTGTTAAGTTGTTATACAATCTATAACGAAGAAAAATCGGTCAAGCTCACAATAATTGCCAATTGATCAATAAACCTTGATAATAGCACCGTATAAATACTTTATTTCCTTTCAAACTTTTTTTATATAAATAATTGATCAAATAACGTAAAAAACTCAATCAAAAGTTTAAATTTGCCATGAATACTTAATCGTGTTCATCGATATTTAATTTACGAAGTTGGAGTGTTTTTAGAAATATTTACAATATTCATGAAGTTATTTGTATTTTACTTTTGTAAGAGTTGATCATTATATTTTCACATTCTCAAATTTTCATTTTGGACATTTCGGAATCTTATAATAACTAATGAGTTGCATAGTGATTAAAAATTCGGGAAAGAGATTTAATGTTCAAGAATCAAAGGAAAAGTACATATTTTTTTAATAAAATTAAAATTGACAAAAAAACAGAAAGTTTATGATGGCAAATGATGACTGCATCCCTTTCACACGTCCAGCCTCATCAAAGATTTAAGATGTACATTATCTATTGTCACGGCTGAGGGCTGAGTTAAAATACCTCGGTACTAGTGACCGGATTCCTAATACCTAATATTCGGACACCTACTACAAAAGCGTTATGTTGCTATTTAACACTTATATTCTTTGCGTGCGTGATTCTTCCCTGCTAAAGACAAACACATTCATTTCAGTTCAAGTCAAGATGCAGGGCGGCTGTACTGTTATTGTAGCTTATTGTTTACATCGATACATTGATTCGCAGAGAATTCCCTAAGAACATCAGATGGTATTTTATGAAAGACGATCAGTATAAAATAAATGTAATATTTTGTTGGGATTTTGGTAATGTAGGTACTTGATTGAATAATAATTAAATTTCACAAGATGATATTAATTAGAACAATATATATTATGCTATTTTTACAATGCATAATAAAGTTGCTTGTATCGACTATGGTTAACCACCATTTCAATACATGATGTTAATGCATATTCAATACAATTTTAAAGAACATTGAATAACTATAATTTGTTTTGTGTTTTGTAATTATGATGTTCTTAAGTTGTAATACAATCTAGAACGAAGTAAAAAAATCAGTCGGTTAGTTCACATAAACGAGATCGTGTAAGCGTGGAGAATAATTTTCTACTTTCATAAAATAATATATATAAATAATGCGACTATCATATTAGTATCATCCTAATTGTTTATAAAACTGTTACTATAACATGATTTAGAAAAACCACAGGGATCAAATATTTGCAATTCACTTAATTTAAATCTACGGTGTGTAAATATTTGGTTGGGGAGTAATCCCTACGGTCCATATCAAGTACGCATTTATCCAATTTACCAATTGAATATCTTGTTTCAGAATAAATCATTTTTTGTGTTATCATACAAGATTTTGAATTTTTGAATTGATTGCGAATTTTGTTGAGCTTCATCTATCAACTTGTTGCAAGAATGTGTACACTCATATTCGTTTCAGACGTAAACTTTAATTTATTTTCTATTTCATTTACGGGTATTCGTGGTGTTTATGTTTATAAAAGATAGAGTAAATATTTCAATTTCCTTCTAAACAATTCTACCCAAGAATATTTTTTTTTTATTTCAAGTTTTTAATAAACTTCTCTTCGATGTCATCATGTTCAGCTTAGATTAAAAGCACTTCTCGGTAGAGAAGGAAATGTACTTACATAACATTACGACGCAAAGAAATATAGATTGATGAAACTGTAAAATATCAAAAATGCGGATTTATTCAATGAAAATTTTTTGATGTATGTACATACTTTCTGTCTTATTCGCGTCAACTTTATAACACTATTTATTACACGGTAGAACTTCGAATCGTATCGAGATTTTAAATAATATTTTTGTAACAATAAAATCTCCGTAAATTGGAAACATTTACATATTAAATTATAAAGAAGATTCAAGAAGAAGTAATAGAAAGTATTACGACTTGGAATTTTATTTTATAACTAATCTACACTTAGAATGAGAAATTGGCTGACACTATGCGAATACAGTATTTATAGAAATATAGGGCCCATCACAAAGTAACATAAAGTTTTTATTTTATTGCAGTTGGTCTTCTCTACTAAAGAATATTCCACTTTAATGTTTACATTTGTAAACATTAAAATGGAAAATTATTTTATACTGCATCAGTGCAGAAAAAAAGTATTCGCCTGCTCGATGTTCGGTAACTACCCTAATACCGAATATATATTTGAATTATAATAATATAATATAATAAAAGGGGACCTTGATCTACCATCTTGCTTTTAAAATAAAATATTTGATTTTTTTTTTGTATGCATATACATTCTCTGAAATATCTGAGCTGATTTACGTGATATTTTTAAAATTTTTTTTTAAGTTTGGTGGACTAAAATCTAATACATAAAATTGTTTTTCATTAATTTCATGCGTTGACTTTATTGAAGTTGAATTGTTGTTCTATTTAATATTATCATGTTCTGTATTACGTCTAAATAGAACGAGAACTTAGAAAAATAGTCTGCATCATTCTGACAAAAGCGACATTAGCAAAAGGCCGACGAGAATTGCTAACTAATCTTTGATTACGTAATGCCTTAGTTCTATGCCTCAGTTATTGTTCTTAGCCTAAGATTTCATTTAAATAGCGAATTTTAGAGAAGCGCTAATCGTAATAATTTAATAAATATTTCAGTTAAGATGCCTTTTGCTTGGAGCATTGTGGTTTATTGTAATGAATAGTGGCGTCATTAAAAATTTTAAAATAAATGAATTTCATTACCATTTCATTGTGATACTAGCACTAACACAAATTATTATTTTTGCGCTATTTTAATAACCAAATATCTTAACTCTACATTTAAATCTATTTCTACAGTAACATTTAATTGTGTGTGTTAATTAGTAATGTCATTTTATAATTCTTATGACGTCAATATTCCGATGATAGATTTTATACATAATTAATCAATAGTTGAATGTAAATGATTTTCTTTCATTGTAAACCAGGGATAGCTTTGATGCATACATACATATTTTCTACCCCTAAATGTTTTGTACAATTAACTTAAAAATACTTTCAAATAGCTTGAAGCCTTTAGTCCCCTACAATGGGTTATTGTATGAAATTATTCAATAAATAATTAAGCGTTATATTTTAAGGCTTGTTTTTATATCACTTAAAAGGTGTTTCTAATCCGTTCTGATTTTTGAGATTAATGTGAATCGAGAACCATATCGATAATTTATTTTTCAATAAACTGGAAATTACCTTCATTCAAGCCATAAGCGAAAGTGTCTAATATCGATATCTTATGTTATATAGCGGTAAGTAGAATTTTCCTCCAAGGGTAAAATAAAGAAAACACTGGTGTGGTAACGTAAAGGCCTCCCTTACCTTTGTAGCAAAAACAATATTCTGAGCCACCACATGGAGAAGGCGGCAGTTCGAGATTGTCAGATTTGTCTGGACCAATTAAATAAAAACATTTGTTTGTTTAATAGTGTAGAGTATCAAGAAACATATAAGATCCTACCAGAACTAACGAAGTTATAAAAATGGTGAGTTAATACGGATGATGCACAAGTTATTGATACAAGAAGTCATTTTTTTGTAGTTTGTGTTTACTGCTTTAGATACGTCGGAGAGTGTAGGTTTATTGAAGGAAATTTAATATTCATTCTATGTTACGAGTATATGAAACAGATATAAATTATTTTTGAATGGTAAAAATAGCAGTAACCTAACTAGTATAATGTTTTGATTATGGAAAGTATGCTCGATTTACTTGCTCACCCATTTACTTGTTAACTGCAAATTTTCCTAAGAAATAAATAACAAAAATATTACAAAATCAAGTACAACAACTAAATTGATCAAAATGATATTTGAATGTGCTAAATAATAAATCGAGGGTATTTAAAAAAAATAACAAATATCTGCCTATTTGTACTCGCAATCTCAATATCACTAAAATAGTGATACTTTTGCTAAGGTAATTATTTGTCTGGTAAGTTAAGTTTGTCGTGCTATTTACGGAATACCCAGTAGATAGCATGATTATATACATATATTACTATTATTACATTACAGAATATATTACACTATATATAACATTACAGAAGATGGCTCTGGCTGTTTTGTTCATCATTTGGTGTCCGTAAAATTCAAAGAGTCAGTATTTATTTTTCGTATAATAATATGTCTTTTTTACCTAAATATTACTTAAACCTTTAAGTGACATCATGCCCAACGGAGGCTGTACAAAAGGACAAGAACCCTCGTCAACATAGAAGGAAATGACAAGAAGTTCCGTAACCACATTGTACAACTCTGGGGAAACGAAAAATGATGTATGTTATCTACCTTAAACTAAAAAAGGTACTTTTACCGTTTGTATATATATATATATATATATATATATATATATATATATATATATATATATATATAATAAACAATTGTTATACAAAATAAAACTGGGAATTTTATTTATATGAGTATATTATACTTACATTGTGCTTAAGTACTCGAGTTTACTTTTTGTAAAGCGACAGATCATTGATAAAGATTCGAATGTGTCTTAAGGTCGTAAAGTTACAATTAAAGTGTAACGACGTAATAAAATAAAGGGTTGTAAAGCTCCTGGATGCCAGTGTGAACAGTGATTACAGTTAGCAACAGATGAATTACACTGGTACAGGTAAGCGCCGTAAATGAGTTCATGCCATTTCACGTTTCTGTCGCCCACTGGGCCATCTATCCAAAATTGCAGGATTAAAGAAAAAAGAAACCGGAACGGTTTTACAAAAATTTTACCGCGTGCTACTGTAATTATTATATGATATTCTGTGAAAGCATAGTTAGGGTAACCGATTTATGCAAAACCATGCGTACATCGATTAACTTTACAAATTCCACGAGATTTTGTTTAAAAATCACCTACTTTTAATCTAATTGTTAAATACTGCACTTGTTAAATTGTACCTGTTCTAAAGTGTTTTATATAGTAACATACTATATCATATCACATAAGAGTTTAAGCTTTTAGCTTAAACTCCACGACGGAGCCTACTGAACTTTTAAAAGTTACTCAATCTCACTCGTTATATTTCTTTTAAAATTTACGATCAAAACACAATTTAGAGCTCCCATCAAGTTTTAAATTGCAACAAAGCTGTAAAAGTAGATTGTCGTTAAGTAAGACGACAGGAAGAAGGATTAAGTTTGAAAATGGATTAAGTACATGCGGAAGAAGTTTAAGAGATTTGCATATATAGTTATAATATATTAATGGAGTAGTAGTTGTGACCACGTAGCACATTATCGTTTAGATTTGGGATAAACAGTTTTTATCACCAGCAATGAGAATCAAGCTATAGTTATCACGCTTTTAGAAAATAATTAAATATTGTAAAGTAATACAATGTGAAAAAGAACGGTAGTCGCCTTCATATTTTCTGGACACACATTTATTAAGACATAGTCCGCTAGTTACTTCCTTAACCATCGAACACAAGGCCAATGGATTCTTAAAACTGAAATAATCCTCCATTACTAACGATAAAAAAACAATAAGGAATTACATATTTTCATGTCTCTAGAAACAGAGTGGGATAGATATAGATATAATTAGAACGTCATACAGAGTGGTCGAATATTTTAACAAAATATATATATGTAAACTGCAGCTTGTTACTGTAAAGTAAAGTAATAGTTCATTATATGTATATCTTACTGCTGGGCATATGCTCTAGTATTGAAGAATAGTACGCCACGCGGCTTCACTGCGGATTGGCGGATTCCACATATCTTGAAATATTTGTTTTTATTCCCATATCTTAGACATGCAGGTTTCCTGAAGATGTTTCCATCATAATTGTCCCTGGCGATGACACCAGGAAATAAACTTGGTTTTCTCGCGTATCGTGAAATTAATAGCTACATTGAGCTACTACGGCTGTTCGCCATTATTTTTATCATAGTAATTAGTAATCGACTAGAGCATATTTATTTGACCGAATAAGATCTACTTTTACAGAAAATCAGCGTAAAATAACATTAAATAACGGTTAGAGTGAATAGCGAGGTAGATAAGTAATTCAACTTAGTTTCCCGAGTTGTCAGCACTAACACATGAATGAAAGCGGAATTCCATTCGAGTCTTCAATGTTTTCTTAGAAAGTGTGTATTGGTCTCAATGATTAGTATAATATACAATACTTCACAATACTCTAAACGGCGAAAATCATATTTCATGGCAAGAATATTTTTTGTATCATTATTTATTCTGTTATTTGTTGAAAGTTTTATCAAGAAAAGTAATCAAATTTGCGTGTAAAGAAGAGTACTGGTAATTCAAAATGTAATTTCGCGTAGAGATGATTGGGTTAAGTACACACCTTGCCTCTCTCTCTCCTGTGAAGTTATTTATAGAACCGGATCAATGCGTAGCCCGGATGCAAAACATTCTAGCCTTTGTAACTTTTATATCTAATTTCAACGACAAAAGCTTTCCTAGAGTTTGGACGGGACGATTTTAAAAACGCTTAAGACTGAATTTTAAACACATAATGTTGATGTCGTAATGATAGTTTTTCTAATATTTCCACGTAAAATATTTAATATAATTTAATGGTGGCAGCACTTGTTGACTTTTCAAATGCTTTTAACACAGTTGATCACGATATTCTTCTCTTTTTCCTTTCTTACCTAAAATTCTCAACCCCAGCCTTGAAATGGTTCCTTATTGATTCTATCTTCGCGGTCGCTAGCAGTTAGTTCATTTAGGATCACAAGCCTCTGGTTGGGCTGATATTGAACTAAAGTACCGCAAGACGGAATACTTTCTCTCTTGTTTTCTTAATTAATAAGTTTTATCACTTCAGTTTTAAATTGCAGGTACCATTTGTATGCCTATAATCTACAGCTTGAAGTGATGAGTTGTCTGAAATTAACAATCTCAATAACAGTATTGAAATACGTAATGATAATCTGGAAGTTATTATTGGTCGCATAGTAATAGGGTTGCAGTTAATTCAGGGAAAATGCAAAGTCATAATTATCGGAAGTCCCTGGATGATAATAGGGTTGATTATAGAAGTCATCCTATATTATCCTAATATTTATTACAATGGAAGATTGATTCGTATTAGTAATTTTACAAGTATTGTCAATTTTGGTTTGCATATGGATCATAAAATGACTTGCCGTATTAGCCGTAAGGTTGTTGCTTTGTGATCTCTTCACCGTCTTAAAAATTTCAATTAGATAGTGTCATACCATTGCACTGGGTTCTTTCATTATTCTTTCACAAAACAGGCTATATTACCCTGGAACGGAACTGGAACTAACCCTTCCAGATGATGTCAAGAAACCACGCAGTAAAACTCTTCCTCGACAATAATCTGAAGGCAAATAATATTTGATAAATATTTTCCCATTGTATTTGTGTACATGTATTTATATACTTGTGTATGTGTATTTATGTGTATACATATATATTTTACGCCTACCAACATTTTCTGTCACTCACTCGGGGTAGGCTGGCATAGAATGTCACTGGGCATTAGGTCAGCCCTTGTTAATCTCATTTAAGGGTCAAATATAAATAAAATAAAATTATGTATTTTCTGAAATCAATACACAAATAGTATGACTAGTCTTTTGTCTCTCCAATCTCCTCAAAGAACCCATATCTATAGTAAATAGACTTCTAAGCTTCTCCTTGATATTGGGAAATGACAGTGTACAAGGCTCTTACTGTATGGCGATAATTAGATCCGTATTTGAAATCATTTAAAATTTTTCCGATCCCATCGTATAGTCCGAAAACACTTAAAATGTAAACACACTAATCTTCTGTTACTCCGTCGCAGTTGTCTACAGCCTAAGCGATTTCTAAAAAAATATCGTACGTCTTAACGTATACGATATTTTTGACATCGCCTACGATTATTCGTTTACTTCCCAGTGTCAGCGAAACATTGCTGCGATGAGGTTAATCATTAAATTTTTAATATTGACGCTTTTAAAATCGAACTTAATAATTTACGTTTATACTAGTGTTTTTAAAGACTTCGAATACAATTTAAATCTTTAAAACTTCAGGCAGAAATCTGAAAGAAGAATAAACCTACGGTGTACTCGCCTTCTGTTTAAAAGGGGTCAAACATCCACTATGTTCTCTTTGTAGAGGCCATCCGTTAGTCGGACAGGCATGCAATGGTGCCAAGGTGTCGGTGTGGTCCGTTGTCTGCGCAGTCAAGACATGTCAGTCAGCCCACGAATTCAGCAATGGAGTCGATTTTTAAGAGCAGGCCCTTATGTAATTTCTGACGTAAGTTCCGGCGCTTACTTTCGCGCACATTGCTAAATTTTGTAAGGATTGCAATCGCTTTCACTCTGTTGTCGAGATGACAGCTTACACTCAGGTCAGCGCGGATGGATGTACGTTTTGTATATACAATAACTTGGCAGTTTTGATGCCGACATAGGATGCAGCAAGTTCTAGTAGCCCAAGCCTGTCGACCAAGGGTTCGAACTGCGTAACCATGTGCAAGGTGTGATATATCTGACATCCTAATAATATGTGTCGGTTCGTTTCCACTCAACTTTTGTAGGTGGAGCGATGCTTTACTGTTCTTCTTGTTAAGAGGCAACTTATGTACCTATCTTAACTTTCGTCTTAAGAGGTATTTCCATTCTAACCATTGATTTTTCTTTTAGGATAAAATGTTTGTTTCGACGTAATCATAGAGAAACTGTATAGATCATAATGTGGCCCTGAAAAGGGCTGTTTTTATCTTTTCTAGGGATATTTCTTAGTTCTTCAAAAATCCTCATTATATCCACCACGTTAGAAGATAAATTCTCCATCGTGCGTATTGCATAACGAAGCGCAAGTAATGTAATTAGTGTCATAATATAAAATTGTAACGACCAATCAGGAGTCAGAGTGCTAGGTCACGATGACGCATCGACCCCGCGTGCGCAGGTAGCTAAGTATCGATAACGGGTTGCATTGTGTGCACATTTCTACTGTCAGTGTCATTTATTGCCCGACAACTCAGTTTAAAATGCGTCGACTATAGTGGATATGGGTTAATTATCAAGTGTCACAAGAAGGATATATAATATAATATATGTATAGCTTAATTTAACTTTTATTACACTTAACACACAAGCTTGTACATCTTGTACAGTATGTTAGTCCCTTATTTGCAGTAAATAAAAATTGTAGCATTCTTTCACCACCATTATCTATTACTTTTAAGGATTGCGTTGATCTCCAAGATAATTACTGTTATATAATTATTACTTAAAGGATTTCAGGGCAACGTATAAGTAATGGTACTAAAGCAGTCCCTTTGATCTATTCTATAACATAATTAATACTTCGAGTTCAGCGCACTTTATAACATCTTGATTACACTGATTCTAAATCGTCTTACAGCTTAAATTTGAGAATTGGATTACTGTATAAAGATTAATTATTAAAACATTTAAAAAAATAAGTTAATCGCTTTCAAATTCAATTTCTTTCACTCTTATGATTGTATTAGACGTTACTACGACTATTGATTATTGAAATGAATTTGTCGGTGTGCCATTTGCATCTTGAAATAACACCATTTATGGTACAGTCCAAGAAATTACAGCCAATCTAGTTATCATAAAAATAAAAAAGTTTCGTAAATATGTTATTACATCTAACATGAAGTGTTTGTATGTTAAGATACTAAAAAAAACGTATAAATATTCTATATTATAAATTAGTTATGAGGTATTTATGTAGAAACATTATCAAATTTTAATTCTTATTATTCGATTTATAAGCACACGGCTGCAGATAATTTGCCTTTGCAGCCAGCAGAAATCTGTCAGTTCTGGAAATGTTCTCTCATACAATACTCAACATCGCTTTGCTATGCGTAGCGTAAATATGAGAAATTTGTGTTCGACATATTTGGATAGGTAAATATTGGCAGGCAAAAGTTACTGTATGCTATAAGTCAATTTGTAAGCCAAGTGTACCACATATATTTACTCGTGCATGACGATATTCTCCTAGTAGATGTCGAGCAAATTAGTCGGGTAGATTTACAGCGATATGTTATAGTTCTTATTGGATATAATCTAACATATACCCACACCTTCCCTAGTTCGACGTTGATTATATGCAAAAAGATCAGGGACAACATTTTCTTCTTCGACAATATTATTTAAAGGCTAATAATATCTGATATATATATTTTCTCATGGTATTTGTATGTGTATATATATATATATATATATATGTATATATATATGTATATATATATATATATATATATATATATATATATATATATATATATATACATGTATATCTATATGTATATATATATATATATATATATATATATATATATATATTGATGATTATACATATAATTATGTCTATTGGTAATTTGATACTTTTATCTAAATAACTTTTTTATTTTATCTCCACCAACATATTCTCTCTTTCTTCCAGGGTTGACTGGCAGAGAATTCCACTGGGCATTAAGTCCGCTCTTGTAATAAGTTTTTAATTAAGGAACAAAAATAATAAATAAATAAATAAACTACACCCAGGGCCGTAAACCATTAACTTTTCATTTTCACCACACAAATACCATTAAATAGACTTGGAATTGCACTCAGGGCAAGCTACTAACAAGCCAAACATTTTAACCAACACAATGTCACGCCATGTTCGGTTGTTATTAACATCCATATTCGAATATTATCTCACTACTGTTGTTTGAGAAATATACTCATGTGTCTACGTTATTTTCCTAAAGCTCACCTTTCTATATCTTATATAAGAGCCTAATGATAAGGACTTTGAAGTTAGGTGCCTGACGGATTTCCCTTGCCATCATTTTGTATTCACGGTTATAGGATTTATTATCGATAGCATTTCTTTTAAAATAACGTAATAAGAAATAAAGGTGATTTTTGTTTTTGTATTGAACACCAATTTTGTATTGAAAAAGAAAGAAATATTTATACTTGTCTATTAAATTGTAGAAGAATTGAATTCCGATTACACACAAACAACGAAAAACAAATTAGAAAATCAGTTAATAGTTCGCAGAGCGCATGTAAGGATTCTTTTTTGTAAGACACTATGGCTACTCTATACAGTAAGCACTACGTTGATGATATTTCAACTTCCATTTTCAATTTGATTCTATGTAAAATAATGACATAAAATAATATATTTACTTCTTACTATCTTTCTTTTAAATATTTAGTAGCCCGTGAACTTGAATTTGAACGAGCAGATCAACTTTAATGTATTCCATATAATCGGCTATCCGGTAATAGACCTTGGGGAATACGAATCGAGGAATATAAATAAGTTTGAGCATCGCTTCGAATTTATTTAAGTTCAACAACTTCTAATTGTCACTTAGATTTTATTTTAGAATCAATTCAATCAATTTAGAGCCAAAAACTACTTGTTTATTTTTTAGCTTTAAGGTTGAAACTGCAAGTTTTAAAATAGCTGAAAAAAAATTAGCATAAATAGCAGCGTAGCAGTGACTTTCGTAAGAGTGGCTTGACTAGTTTATATAACCGAATATTTATTTATTTAATTTTTGTTGTCAACTCATTATAAAAACCCGTAGTGTATAAAAAAGTTATGGTAGATGCGGTGCGGTGCACACATTAGAAAGAAAAAATTAGAAAAATATATATTCACTATATATTAGAAAAAATATTATTAATATTATAATCTATATACTAATAAATAACAATACGTAATATACATATACATAATTAAACATATAATAAACAACGACAAACATCTAGATGTGATGAAAGTAACTATATTATAATATATATTTCTTGTATATTTCATGTCGGGTTTTAAGTACTTAAATTATTATAATTAATGGTATCAGTACAACTATCTCTTGTACGTAGTATTTACTAAATCCATGGCTAATAGTTCCACGTTTTAGGTCAAAGTGTTTCTGAACTGATTAATTATAGTGTGCGAACTTTGTTACTTACTTATAACATTTTTCATTTTCATTACTTCGCTTTAGCCCTCATATCATAATAAAGGCTAAAGCGAAATAATTGTTATAAATAAAACAGGTAATTAAATGAAAATTAAAAGAACTTTGACATTATTAACAAAGGAAACAAACATCTATAACACGCATTATAATTGAGGTTAAATACAATGTCGAATGCTCAATCTTCCGTTGATTGGGCCTAAAAGCATTTGCGGTAGACGACGGTATCCCTACTGAGTTCTCTTTACCGCCAAACGTCCTCATGGCACTCCAAAGTGGATTTGTCCGGATATTAAATCTATATAATCCTGCGAGACGTTTCTATATTTACTTTGGTCTTATTATTTCCGATGACGTACGAAATATTACATTAGAACAAATGCTTATACTTGTCTTAATACAAACAATGTTTTTTGATACAGATTAATGGCGATAAGTGAAAACACGTTGACGATGTGTAAAACTTTGATCCATCATATACATTCAGTCAAAAAAGTATTGAGAATGGATGATTTATTTATTTTCAAATTAAGTTTTTTGTTTTACTTTGTTGTTGTTATATTGGCACAACTGTTTTCCATTTTGGTGCGGAGTTTGCATTACATCTGTTATTTAGATTAAATACATTTACGTTTACTCTCCATATAAAACGTTATGATACTATTTTACGTAATTTTTACAAATTAAATCGTACAGCTTCGTCACAGCTATAAACTAGCTGTAGCACTAAACGATCGGCTCGACCGGAGAATTATCCCACTTCCACAGAAAACCACAGTAAAATAG
The DNA here is from genome assembly GCA_029286865.1 of Teinopalpus imperialis. NCBI lineage: Eukaryota > Metazoa > Arthropoda > Insecta > Lepidoptera > Papilionidae > Teinopalpus > Teinopalpus imperialis. The sequence continues at coordinate 7,099,377 of JAGSMU010000036.1, read as the reverse complement.
AAGTTCAGCATACTTGATGAGTGGAGGCAACTTATTCAATGCGATTATTATGTCCCAGAAATAATTTAAACTCAGGGGAACTGTGTACTTGCACCCATTCAAGAAATCATAACATGTCAAAAATTGTTCCAGATCGAGGCAGCCAATTAACGTTGTTGATTATTTTTAACTGTGTTTGACTGCAGTAAATACCAATTCAATTAGCCTTACGAGGTGTTATTGCTAACTGGGTGAGTGCTGTATGAGAACATACTCGTAATACACAGGATACAAACTAAAAACCAAAATGTTCTCTCATTTAACAATTGTGATAATAAATCTCACGATGCTTCTGTGCGCGGTTATTTTTTATTTCATTATATTGAGTAAACATATGGCTCATCATCAGCCATTACTTACCATTCCCACCCAGACGCCATTCATTCATCTTCGGTAAGAATCTTAACGCTGATGCAATGATACCACTGAGTATTAAAATAGAATGTTTCGAAATCAGCAATAAAGGTCACGAAATAATGTGATCCATGTTCTCTGGACACTAACTGGTATTATTACTGATACTTTATAAAAAATCAAGATATCTTAGTGATAACTGTCGTACATCAAGACGTGGGGGTTCCGCAAAAAATATCTTAATTTTATATATTAATGAAACGATTTCTGTTTCCAAAGTAATAATCGGTTTTAGATAAATTGATAGAAAATCAGCCATATTTTTTAATTTGAAACCAATTTTTAGGTAAAGGTTACGTAATAAAAGACCAAGGGAAAACAGATTTCTATAACAGACTACGCTTACTCCAACACAGATTCTTTAGAGAAGGTACGTTCAAATTCTGTAAGTTTTTGTATTCGAAAGACAACCAATTCAACGTCTCGTCTAGTCTCGTAGTTCAATAGTGTATGAAAATTATAAGAAACTAGAAAATTTCATTACTTATTCAAATTATCCTCCATTCTTGGAGAATAACTATCGTATACGGTAACTGTTTTTCTCCGCAGGCAACTGAAAAACATTAATAAGATTTTGTTATTAGGAATATTATATTTCTGCTACAACAAAAATATCCTATTGTATAAGTTATTAGGATATTTAAACAAACGAAGAATTAATTGGCGGTCATTGATTCCTGAATATTGTTATAACAACAACTGATATTCACGTTAGAATACTTGGGGACGACGAAACCGCTCATTATGATCTGACTGCTACTTTAGTACGTGCTTAGCAGTGGAGCGTATATTAAATTATCTATCCGCTTCTTTTAAAATATCTTTTATTTAGATCCCTTAAAAATAAAATTCTAAAAGGCATATTTGTTTTTTTTTTCATGTAATTCTCTAAATTCAGTTATCTCCACCACCTATAATTATAGTTGTAAAAAACATGTTTATTTTATCAGTATGCTAACACCTTAGCAACAATCTTTTAGAATATGAACCAAGCTACTTACCTATATTAGTTCCAAAATATATCTAACAAATTACATTGTCAAGATGACAAAGAACGCTCGGGTTTAACCCCGATTTAAGTAATAAATCAAAGGGCGCCGTCTGCGGATCCCTTCGGTAGTTTTAAAACATCAGCATAATGGAGTATGCTTCTATTGTGATCTCTAGGGAGGGAAGACTTAGGCAATAAATACATTAAAAAGGAATGTCAAACGTAAATTCGAAGCGGCAAAATTATTTTCAGAACATTTAACAGAACAACAGTTTTATTCTCTTTTTATTTTAAATGTTTTGGATTTTTACTTTATTCCTTTTTTCATAAAGAAAGCAAACGTATAATCCGGATGATACCATGGTATAGTAGTGGTGATACAATAGTATGATAAACACAATGCACCAACGATTGCTTCATTTGAAGGGTTCATCTAATTGACAGCATATAAGTGTATCATGTAATATTCACAAATGTAGAATGAAACCTGGATATAATCTAGATGCTATGTACTCCCTAGGTATACAATTTTCATTTTACTATATTTCATTTGTGTAAGCCATAATTATTATTTTTATTACAGTAAGGACGTCAAACAAGGATATAGTTTAACTAGGGTTAGGAATGACTACGGGCCGTAGACACCTACAAAGGTTGAAGATGCATGTTATGACACCATAAGATTGGGATTGAATGCATTGTTTACGTAATTGTGTATCCAGTTCCTACAAACACCATACGAAACGTAGCAGCGCCCTTAATTTATCTTGATATGTTTATGAAAATCAATATTTCCTTCTATTATTGAAAGGATCATCATAGATAGACAATCATGAATATTGAGCCGTATAGTATCTTTTTTTATTTTTTTTATTACATTGAAACTATGTTATAGTTTACTTGATGGCAAGTTATTGCTGCGGCCCATGACATCTACATTCATCCTAGTCAAGGAATCATAATGCAGATGCGTTGTTACCCTTGAGGACTGAGATGGAATGCCTCGTCACCAGTAATAAAGGTCTCCGGATCCCTACACTTACCAGACGAAACACGGCAGCATTATGCTGCTATTTTACGCTGGTATTCTATGAGGGCGTGGTCCTACCCCGGTCGAGCTGACCCATTCATTCTGCATCTAGAAAGAAACTGCAGTGTAGCTCTACCACTGTTTAAGTAGACATTAAGTACACTAGATTAACTTAAGTAAGGATGGATGACTGGCACCTCTTTGAACATTTCTCACTATACTGCGCAGCCAACACTCCTGTGTGGTAGAAATTTTCATTCATTATATCGCTGGTTTTTATCAATACTTCTTTTTTGTTAGAAATTATTTCTTGCCTTTAATTTTCTGAAGCACCAATGCATGGTGCATGCTGCTTCAGAGGTAAGGTTATTAAACATGAGCAGGTTAAACGATAAATTATACAATAATAAAAACAACCCTTGCAATAATGTTCAAACGTTTAAGCAATTTATAAAGGCGGAAATTGTATAAGCATTATGGCAGTACATTTGTATGCAAATGAGCACCGTTAACGGTATTTTGCAACCATTATCACATTTCTTAATTATAAACTAGATTGGAACTTAAATAGTGATTAGGTATTATTTTAAAATAAAAAAATAATTAAAAAGTAAACTGCAAATAAATTAAGATTCTAATAAACGAACGGAATGAAAATTTTAAATTAATATTTTAACGATAGATAATTTTTGAAATACCTATCTCAATGGCAGACTAAAAAAAATCTATTATAATAGTGATATGCTTTATTTTCGACGTTTGGTTTATAAAATCATTAATCTAAAAACTAAGATATACTCTAGATTATATTGTGTGTCCAGCATAACTTGTGTTAATGAAGTGTCAATAACCTAATGGTTAAGGTTACGGTCTGCGAAATATAGGGTCGTAGGTTCGAATCCGTCTATTGTCGTGAACCATTTCCTAGCACAAGCATTATAGCTTCGTAGGAGTGGTTGCTAGCATTATTTTTAAAAAAATTATGTTAATAAACCCCAAACCCAATAATTTGTGACATTGTTACTCGGCTGGACTTTGAACCCAGAAATCAGGTACTCTAATCACTCAATTTCTATGGGCTTGATGGCCATTGTTAGCCCAAGGGTTACAACAGCTTCACCTGGTTAAAAGGTGGCTGAGCTGAGTGGCTGGCTGATAGTATAGCTTAAATTATTTAAGTTACATTACTTTGCTGGAGTGTTTAATACCATAGTCAACAGAATGAATCTCCATTTAGTAATGGTAGTTAGACTATAAATTTTAGAGCAACTTTTCTAAAACTTAGAATATAGAGATTTCTAAGTTTTGAAGGGAGATTATTATAAGAAAATTACCCACATGAAGTATCATTTAAAGTAAACTAACATAAAATAAATAATAGTGAACATTATTTTGTACTTATTCCTAGACCAATAAATTTATATACAAAAGGATCATGATTTATTGCATCACCGCCGCTACCCTACCAAAATTATTTTTGGCCCTATATAAATTTCGTTATTGATTTTTCCAAGGTTCTTTTATGTTCAAATTTGGCAAACGTTAGAAGAACCTTTTTCCAATGAACCCTCTACGTTTCATCTTAAACTCTGGTGCTCTGTGGTGTTTTATTTGTATTATAGTATTATATGAAATGAATATGCTCAAGGTTATACTTGCAGTCTGCGGTGGAGGCCATGGAGGCTGCGTTCAATAGTGGATTTCTAAATAGAATTTATTTAGTTCTAAAATAAATATTTAAGTATATAAATAAAAATAATAAATACAATTTAGGAACTCAAATGCCGTCTAATTAATACATAATTATTTTACGAGAACCACAGCGCTCATCTTCATTACATGCCAAAACTATATATATGTGATATTTACAATAAAAGAAAATCATTGGTCTGATATGGACTGATATGATGTGAAATAGATAACAATAAAAAGGTCCCAACTTTTATAAATGGCCTACTAAATAACCCTGATAACTCGTAATAGGATATCTACCGTTTCGTTGAAAGTAACTAAAAAAAACTAAAAAACTGACCTAATTAAGTTCTTTAAACTAGTAATTCGTTAGATTACAGAACGAAGTTCAGTATGGAGAACAGTTAAAATTTAATTTATAAATCAAAATTGTATAAAATGACCATGAGGCAGACATTAGAAAGTGAACCCAATATATTTAGAGACCAAGTTAAGGCTGCTATTAATATGAATTATAACTTAACTAGGTATTAATCAAAATAATAAAAATTAAAGTTTTTACTAACTTCTGAAATAAAAATAATAAATTCAAAGTTGACATATGAAATACGATTAAAGCAAAATAAAATTTCAATAACGGAGTGCAACAGTTTTTGACAATCCTCTCGCCCTTTTCTACATAGTACCAGTAAATAAATACAAAAGTACCATAATCTTGGTATAAAGATTGTAAATGTAAATCTTTATAAAATTATGTATGTATTATACACAATTTTGTCATCCATAACTATCCAGTATTATTTTACTACCATTCTATATCGTATATATTTTTTAAAATACAAAATATCGCGTATAAAATATCTTTTCTTTAATTTTCCGTATGAAATAAAATATTGAGAGTACGCCTGAAATTATTCATTTCATGCATATATTTTTAAAGTTGGCATAACTATACAATTATAGAATATACAATTTCACAATGAAAGTTTTTACCTCAAAATATCTTGCTTTTGCTAGTTTTCCTGAGAATAATTAACAGATAGAGTAGGGGGTGAAGACAGCGTCATAGATTATATTATTTACTCATATATTTGCTGAGAATGGCTCTCGAACGTGACATCAGTGCCATTTCAAACTTTTAGTGGTTAAAAGTTTTTAAATTGTTTTATAAATATATAGTATTATATATAAATATATAATATAATATAATAAATATATTTGCCTTTTCGTAACACTGGTCAATTAAGCGGTAGTATGACCATCAAAAAGTCTGTCATTTTAGTGAAAGTAGGTCATACTTACATCAGCATAATTTAAGGATTATCATCACCATGATTTCAGGCCAAATGCACTATGGAACACATTTATAAATTTAAATGCTTATGGATGTAGATAGAGAAATGAATTTTGTATTAAAAGTATAGCATTAGCATTCATAGCATGGGCAAATCAAATCAAAGCAATTCCATTATCCAACAAGACATGAAATAGGCTAAAATGGAATTCTCGATGAAATAAAAGAAATTGTTAATAATATAGTACTATAAGTAATAAGTATTAAGAGGCACTAACAAATAGCAGGCGTAATTAAGAACAGTTGTGGTTATTTCAAAGTAGGACATATTCAGCCCGCCTACATGCGATTTAGAATGTTAATGAACAGTTGCGACTACGTTACGGCCAGAGCTAAGTTATGTTACGTTATTAATACTCATATATTTTTATAGTTTTCTAACTCTACACAACTGTGTAGACCTGTAAATGGTTCTATGTTTTTTGTTCACGTATCTAGTTCGTAAGATTTATCTGTTGGTCTTCCTTAAAATAAATAAATAAATAAATGAACTTGAAAATAGCATATTTGAGTTTTTGTAGTATGGAACAGATCTATTTCTTTAAATTGAACAATAAATTATTTACTGGAGGTGATGAAAATAGGAAATGTTTAGTAACGACGAATTTACCAGTGATAGGACCAAGATGTAGCTGTTTTCTTGCTACTAAATATCTTAAAGTTCGACACTTTTCGATTAGGGGAAGGTACACACTCTCATAGAATACCAACGGTAAATAATATTCTGTGTTATTGCCAATTACACGTAACGAGGCATTCCATCTCAATACTAAGGGGTTACAACGCATGTGTAGCTTGAACTTTTGTTGAGAATGGACGTAGATTCTATGCTGGAATCAATTATTTATAAATAGTATTTTAATTTTAATTAATAATTTAAAACTCTCATCTAACTAGGTCATAAGAAACCGCAAATTAAACGTCTAAAAGTGACTTAAAAAATTTGCCAAATAAAATGAATTAAAGGGTTTGCACAAACACGCAACGTAGCTTAACCACATCTCATATAGAAAGGAACAATGAGAAAGACTCCTTAATATTAATTACGCCCTTATTGTTCTTTGTACGAACCTCTATTTCAGGCCCCTTCAGTATTGTTGGTCAACTGTTTATTTATATTGGCAGCTTAAATAAATGTAGCCAAGATTCCATTTATATTAAGAACGGAATGTGTTTTACGGTTTTCACTCTATACGGATTCCATATCGACTATATGCTAAGGCCATTTTTCTCATTATCAGTTATTATAAGATTTATGTCTAAAGTATATATTTGTACAGTTACAAAGCCATTCGCACTCTTCGTCGCTTTCCATAACCAATTTGATCGTTGAGAGAAGATTCGGATCCATTGTCAACGACTCAGTGACAGTGCAAACACGCAGATTCGAATAGTATCAATGTATTAATACGTGTTTCACAAATTGGCTTGTTGGCTTAGAACGGAACGTAGAATGCGCAACGCAATTGCCAAATAAACGGAGCATTTGTTCAAACTGGCCAAAGCTTTTTTCAGATACACCACAAGTTTAGTAAATATTTTTACTATTTATTCATTTTATGTAATTTTTGGTCATTTGTCTGTCTTTAAGCTTTACAACTCACAAAGTTACTTTTCAATAAATATCCTTTGTATTTAAAAGTCTTAATTCTTAACCCTTAAACTTTTTTTTCTGTTATAAGTGGGAACAAAGAACAAGGTCGACGGCTCTCGAAAATACTTTATATAATACTGCTCTCATTGTGAGGTTTTCAACGTAATACTCGAATATTTTGGGTGTTACATTTCTTTTCGAGTATTAAAGTATACTATACAATGAATGCGAGTAATTTATTAGGTACCATATTTTCGCTTTTATAATAAACAGAAACCTGTTTCGTAAACTATGTACTATCTGTTGAATAATGGTGATTTGAAATGATGATGTAACAGTTAGGTAGACCTTTTTTGGGAGCGAGGCATTCCATCTTAGTCGTCTGGAGTAATAAGGCATGTGTATCTTGACTTGATTCTAGAGAATGAATGCAGGCTCATGGGCCGCTGTCATCAGCTGAAATTGGGTGTACTGTGTGGTCGTTTGTCATCCTCAGTTAAATAAAACGATTATAATTCTTAATGTAACTTCTTAAAAAGCAGACTAGAATTAAACCAAATTGGTTATGGCTATGGCATGGTTTTTCATAAATATATAAAATACGGTAAAAATGAAACGAACGATATTAGATTATCTCTTTAGATAGTTGAAACAAAATTAGCACAGTAACCGCAGGAAAATTGGTTTTTGCATGTGATACATATGGGAAAATGAACTCATTAGATTGTATTGAACGTTATTTTATTAATTTATATAAATATAAACTGTATTTAATTTACGTGTATCGAAAATGTTATTGAAATTTGACATGACACATGATGACATACTGGCAGCATGCTTCGTTGATAATCTTTAAAAAAAATAAAAATTTAAATACCTATATGTTTTAGGAATTACTTTCAAAAATTTCAAATTTGCGACCAAAGTGACTTCTTCAGTCGAGTTCAAAAAACAGTGAATTAAAGTATCAATTTGATTTAATTTGCTCCAATAGCCAAATAATTTAGCATACAAGATGCAAAACTTAAGGTTACAGGTTGGAATCCGCCATTATACTATTACCGTGACAACATTTAAGCTTAGTCGGAGGAATTAGTAAAAGCGTAGGATAGTTTAGAAACATATCTAAGAAAACCATTAGAAGAAGAAATATCATAATGGTAGGAAGGCTTTATTTTAAGATTCACATATACTATGGTTCTTTACTTGGAAGTAGAAAGTATTACGTACAGGAATTCACACTTTTATCTGAAACACGAACCAAAAGACAGATCCAAAAAATTTGTGAGCCCTGTTTACAAAAAGATGGCCGTATAATTCGTATAACCATAAAACATATGGACCTGGCCTGACATATGATTGGAATTAATAAGAACTAGCTGTTATTGCTATGTAAATTGAGAAAGTTTTAATTGGCAGAATTACGAAAGAGGAAAACGCCAGAGATATCTGAAAATTTTCCATTTACCTATTGTTTTTTTTTAATATTAGGAATTAAAAAACGAACAAACAGTTCAAATTACGATCATTCCTAAACCATCATAATTCTATGCATTGTTACTTCCGAGTGCTTTTTTACATATATCAATCGCGACAAATGAACACTTTTAATGAACATTTAAATGTAAGTGATTACTTCGGCCCATGATATCTATACCCACCCTTAACAAAGATTAAAGTTACACATGCGTTGTTTATCATAACGACTGAAATGTTATATTTTGTTTTATGTTGCGGCTAGAAACTAGTTGGAGCGCGGCTATACTACGTGTAAAAATAATAAATGGTATATATATAATAGCAGATAACTTTAAAAAGTGTTTAAGTTTAACCTCAGCGTTCAGTGTTCTACATTATTAGACGGCTATAAAATTTCCTTTTATACAACCTTTTAACTCAGCGGGTGTGGTCGGAAGCCACTCTTTAATAACAAAATAGCAAAAAACCGAGTTCATTTGTAACTAAGAGTAAAATAACAGTCTATATATATATATGTTAATCTCACTGCTCGAGCCCGGTTCGAGCCGGTATACCTCAAGGCTCAGTACTATACCCAACTCTACAATCTCTACAGCAAAGACATTCCGCGTACTCGCAGTTTAGAACTTGCCCTTTTTGCCGACGTTACCGGTCTCTACGAACTCTAGGCAACACGTTTCGGAAATGGAGGATAGAAGTGAATACAGATAAGAGTACAGCTATGTAATTCTCTCGGCGTTACACCGATACTCCTTGAGTATTATGTAATTACATAGTGAGCACTATTAATTACTTGTGTAGTGTAGTGACACCGACCCTGCCGAGAGGCGAAACAGAAACTTGCCCAGATACCTTCTTGAGGACCTTTTTGCTGGTTACCCACAATAAAAATTTAGGCTGGGCGTCCTAAACGCTCAGCCACCTTTCAATCCAGTGAAGCTGTACAAAATTTAGCGCTAACAGTGGCTGTTAGCCAAAGAAAAGTACATGTAGTCACTCGTCGCAAAGTCCTTCGCCTCAAACGTTCGTCTTGTTCCCCTTTGTGCTTCACCCGATCTCCCTGCATCCGAGGCAACTACCTGAGCACCGACTCTTTTCTGCGTACATTAAGCAATTTTCATTGCATTGTGTTATTGTGCTCGGAATTAACTTCTGAAATATCTAAGAATCCACGTCATTTTGTAGTTTCATATTTACTTTTAGTTTAGTTATATACAGGATACCTGGCAGTGTTGAACGTTGCCCGAACAGAACACCCATTTTAATATTTACAATTTTATCATTTGCACGTGTCGCTATATCCATCTATGGTGATTTGGTAAAATAGAATTACTAAAGGACAGCCAATTCTACAAATGTAGCTACAACAATATAGCCGCTATCAACCTTCATTGTTCGGAAGTCCCTATTGGAGGACGTGGTAGAAACTTGTTGGTGATGGTAAGAAATTGATCCATATTGTTATACGAAACTTAATAAAAAAACATGTACTTTATTTCTTGATAAGTGGTCACTGCAACATTATTAAATTATTTCAGTTTTTAAGTTGAAACTTGAGTTATAGTACGTAGATCACATTAAATCATGAAAACATTCTTCAATTCATAAATAACGTATTGCATTGCAAACACAATACAAAATTTATAATATATAGAGAAATTTAAATACAAAAATTTTGTTTTATTTTGAACACCATTGAAATCCATTTCTAAGGTGGTTTATACTGTTATATTAAATTTAAAGGAACGTAGGTAACAATATCAACAAATATTTTAAGCTTATTGATTTACGCAACTTTCTTATTTAATTACATCGCATCTAATTAATAGCTTGTTAAATAATGTCATGTCAAATTCAAATAAGAACAATCTTGATTTTAAACATTTTTTCAAACAATGTAATTTGATAAAACCTTATTGGTCCCTTCCAATAGCACTTTTACAAATATTTGTGTGTAAATGTATACAACATTTACACACAAATATTTTACTATTCTTAGAGTGGTTAATGTTTTTATTTTATAATATTTCTTTCTTTAAAAGTTTGTTGTCAAATAAACAATAAGATTTTAAATACAAAATAAGTTTAACATATTAATGTTTTGATTTTTTTTCTACTTTTATTAAAATGTATAATTATACCCCGACCCAACTTGTATAGCAGGTAACAAGTCCGTGTGGGAGAGTTAATTTAATTTCAAATGCGAAACAAGGAGAACAGCGTGCCCTCTCAAGAGCTTAGACTTGTTGAATGCTTTGTTCTTTAATTGCAGAAAATGTTAAAATATGCGCTCTAAACAGAACAAAGGTAGGATATATACTTTTCTTATCGTCACTATTATTAAACAATGATTAAAAAAACTAAGGATTTTCTATTATTGTTTTTATATCACTGACCTATTTGACGACCCAATGTCATAGTTCACCTGGGAACTATTAGTTTTAGGGGAGATCTGAAAAAGGATTTTGGAGTAACTAGGGTTCCCCAAGCTACTTTACCTAGTCCGGCCATAAGTTTTTTTTTAATGAAGTAATGTAATATTATTAAAATGTATACATACATATTTATTAGTCTCAGCAAAAAATAAAAAAATATTATATTCGAAAGGTGGCTTTAATACAGGCCTGTAATCTGTTTGGCCACGAATTCATGGATTTAAGGAAAATTTCGCCACTTCTTGGTCTAAAGATTTTTTAAAAGACTCAAGGTCACTGTGTCGTTTAGAGCAGGCCATGTCCTGTAAAACTGACCATAATTTAAAGTCTAAAGGGTTAAGGTCTGGGCTAGATGAGGGCCAGTCTTCAGCTCTTATAAAGTCCGGAACGTTGGATTCAAGCCAGGCTTGGGTAGTTTGTGCCTTGTGACCAGGTGCAGAGTCTTGCTGGAAAGTCCACGGTATATTTTTAAAAAGTGTATTGCTGAGAGGTTTCACAACATGATCCAAGACTGTATCTTGATACATTTTGGCTGTAGTTTTCACTCCTTTTTCACAAAAATGTAGTTTTGTGACTCCTTGATAAGATACGCCTCACCAAACCATCACTGACGCAGATTGACGACCACGTTGTACCTTTCCGACCACTTGTGAAGCCTGTGTGGAACTGTGAGCGTACACTTTATCATTTTGTTTATTGTAGTGTTCTTCAATCGTAAATTTTTTTTCATCGGTAAAGAGGATATTTCTGTGCCTTTCACCTGCGTATCGCGACAGAAGGTGTTTTGATCAATCCGCTCTCTTTAATTGTAAAGATTGATTTAGGGCATGTCCTGTATATCGACGATAAGCACCAAGCTTCAGTTCTTGTTTTATAAAACGCAACAGAGTCCTTTTTTGGAATCTTCATTTCTCGCGATAATTGTTTTGCTTCCTAATGGGGTTATGAAGATTTCTGGCTTTAACAACATTAACAGCCTTTGTAGTTCTAACAGCACGCGGCCGCACCGATCTTTTCTGGTCTTCAACAGAGGAAATGTTGTTGCATCTGTTGATAGTACGATATACGAACAAACGGCTGATACCAAGCTTTTGAAGTGTCTGGAATATGACCGACGGCTCCATACCCACTTTGTGCAAGGCAATCACTGTAATGCTATTTTCTTTAAAACCACATTTCGTATTGTAATTTGATAATGAACACGAAAGAATATGTGAAATGGCGCAAAATCGAAAGAAGTTTTCAAACTAATATACGTGTTCCAAATTCAAAATATTTAAAAAGTTGAAAAAGAGAAAAGTTTTTATGTAACGTATTTATGGCCAGACTAGTTATATAATGTATATTGAACTTAAAGTAAATACCTCCACCCTGATAATATTTATGTAATATTATAAAATAATATATAAATTATAATTTAAATAACCGCAAAGACTCTTGCAATCAGGTGCACCGTATAATTGGTTGAAAATTTAGAAAAGACAGCGGTTGAGCCAAGCTGTAGCTTCTGGCAGCAATATGAAAGGGTGAGCTCGATCGGATATGAACCACGCTTTGACATAACACCAGCGTGAAATAATAGCATAACACTCCTGTGACCCGCATAGTGAGTAAGGATAACATCTCATATCCGCTAATATCATATAAAAAAAACTAAGTCCAAAGGGTATCCAAATTTATTTTAATATAATATTAGGTCTTCACCTATGAAATTGCCGTTCAAATTCAAATTCAGTATTGGCCATTTCAAACCAAAAAAGTTTTGATTTTCATAAAATTCTAAATTCGAATTAATTTTGTTTTAAAAATATGACATTTTTTTACAAAGTCAGTCTTTTGTATATTGATTAGCTTTTATTCTCATTACGTTTGACCATTTTTCGTCATAATGGATACTTTAAAAATTCGTGTAATTATGGAACATGAGTTCCGTCGTGGCATCAACGCGGCACAAACGGCATGTAACATTAACAACGTTTACGGAGAGAACTTTACAAACGAACGCACAACCCGTTATTGGTTTGCCCGGTTCCGTTCTGGAAATTTTATAGGTTAAGTCACCTATTATTAAAGACTCATTTACGTAAAACAATAATGTTAATATTTATAATTTAGTAAAATATTAAGAAAATTATATATAAAAAATTAAATAATTTGAGACTAAACCATTAGTAATTAAATTAATTAATTTTATTTTATATTCAACATGGTATCCATCTACCAAAAAAAAATATCGAAATATACGAACGAAAAGAATTATAATCTAACCGAAAATAGACTCCTTGTAAATTATAGGAGGCTTTGCAGGGCTCTCAGGCTTTGAGCTCTCAACTCACAACATCTGACATTATTTTAGGCACTTTAATGAAAAAGGACTGCTAGGAAATCTACCTCACTATTTAGTACAATGTATTTATAAGAAGCTAACTACTACTAAACGGAATGGCGTGACAATATAAGGATTATAGTAATTCTTTTCACTTTTATCAAATCCAATGGAACGGACCATACACACAGCACGATACTGGCCAGTACTAAGAATGTGAAAATGTGAAACTGACCATAAATACAGTACTGGAGCTTTTTCGCTTATGTATAGATGGGTTCTACGCATTTAGACAGATAAATAAAATGATGAAGATTACATATATATTTGGGTGTTAAATAGAAAGTTTCTTTATTATATATTAAAGAATATTATCAATGCTATAAACATTACTAATATTTCGGCTAATCACTCCAACTAAGCCGTTAAATGCTCGTGCTAGGAGATGGTTCATGACAACAATCGAATGGTGGATTCGAACCTACGACCTTAAGTTTCGCAGACCGCAGGTTATTAGGCCATTGACGCTTCTAAATGTTAGGTTATACATAAAATATCCGAAGCAACAAGTACCGTCTATTGCCTTGCGGGTTCTGAATTCGATTCTCAGATGGGGAACAATATTTGTCTATCACATAATGGGTTCCGTTTTCGGGTCTGAGTATTTTATATGTATATTGTGTCGTCCTCCAATCTTAATGCACATGCATTTCGATGGACGAGGAATCGACGCGTGGTGTAAGCGGATGACGCGTGAAAGGCACTGTGCGCGAATTAATACAGCACAGTGATATATTATATATTATGGTGCTATATTAATATTTCTTACTATTTTACGCAATTGATGTCATCTGAAATAATGACAACGTAAGAGTAAAATAATAAACGTGTTTTAATATATAAATTGAATGTTCAACATGAAAGATACGACCAATTAGTTAAGTGTCAATCTTTTGCTACTCTTATAAAATGAAGGTGGATTTTAAAAATTCCTGTCCATTGTATTAAAAGTAATATCACCATTAATTAATAGATTTACATTCTAATATATAAAGGTTAAATTTATAACTAGTTGGAGATACATTAGAAATTAAATATACACATAATTCAAGGTAATTGATTATCGACAGCCACGACAAATATATACAAACTCGACATAGAATCATAGCCTTAATATGTTGTCACCCCTAAAGACTAATAAAAAACTAAGAATGTAGAATGTCTCGTCATAAGGAAATCTAAAGTCTGATATATAAAATAAAAAAACATGATGTTATTTTATAAAATAAAAATTAAAGTTTAGAAAAAAATTAAATCAAACATTTTATAGATTTTTTTTAATAAAATATCTTAATTTATTCTTTTAGTTCTGTTTATGGTAGGCTTTATGGGTGATAAACGTTATTGATGCCCATTTATTTATCTCTCTCATTTATCTAATTAGGTTTTATTTTGTATTTTTAATTTCCTCGACCTAAGTCTGTTACTGGAGTAATCCCCCCAATCAGCGATTCTAAATATTAATGAACCCATTTGTATTAATTTGGTTAATTGATAAACTAAACACAATTTAACTGATCCTACTGTACAATGTGTAGTTTTATAGTTATATGTGTGTGTGCATATATAGATAGTATATATTATTTGTTAAAGTTTAAATGCATATATTTTAGATATGGTATAGCCAATGCAATCTGTTGGTATCGGGGATAAAATGGGTCACTACGCTCAGAGAAGGGCCACACACTCACAGAATACCAGCATAACTCTACTGTGTTCCTTTTAGTGCGTGTAGGTAGTTACGACAACGTACATGCATTAAAATTCCTTACGAGTATGAATGTAGATGTTATGTACCAAAAGAATTAATTATCATCAGGTGAACTGTTTGTTTGTCACCCAATCAATTAAGAAAAATATTAAACTCTATATAATTTTAAACGGGGTTAATAATAATAATTGTTCAAAAATAAAAAAACAAAGTCGATGTAAGAGGGAAAGTTTTTACGTAAAAGTTTGAACTTGAGGTACCTAATCAAAGAAAATGAACTCTCAGATATCTAATATTAAATTGTAATATATTTACATTGTGTCATCTACCAGACCTATTTGTACTGAAAGTTATTCATTGATATTTAAGTTATATTTATGTCTCTCCACCGTTAAATTTATGTTATTGTCACTAATCACTCGTATTTTGTTTAGTGAGTACAGTGCCAGAGACACTAATGATTGGTAAATATTTCATGATACATATAAGTACATGAAAACATTTTTAATAATGTAATATAACAGAAGATTCATGGAGTGTTCAAACGATGTCACGGTCATTTTTTAAAAAAAACTGTTGTTCCACGTTCAAAGTTATCTTCAAAGTACTCTCGCTTTTTGTAACCGAGATAAAAATTTTGTTTGCCCTTTACAATGATGTCATTTTTATCATAGAGTTCTTATACATCGCCCTTAACGGATGTTGGTTAAGCATTGTTATTTGTGAAGCCTGTAAAACGAGCTAACAGTTCACCTAATGGTAAGTGATGGCTACGTCCCATAAACAACTACGTTAATGCTTAACACACGCTTGCTTTGTCATCCCTACTGGACTGTGTTGGAATGCCTCGTTACCAGCACATGGAGCATTCCCTAAATCGTACGAGTTCAAGCAAGATTCTTAGAGAATGTGGTCCCTCCCTGTTCTGGCCAACCCTTCTATGCTGCAGTAGAAAATTTATTGTTAGAAGTTAAAACAACGACAAAAATATTCTGAGAATTCCTTCATATGTACATTTAGTCTATAAAATATTGCATCTACTAAATCTTTAATATGCCTACTAAATGGAACCCATTAAGCTTTGTGCTATGGTTTTTAACAGTTTTAGAGGGAAATTATTCTGGTTAATTAGTCGTCGGTTTGAATTAATGCACCCTCGCTCGTCTCGGATTACCTCTACCTAGCTCATAGCTAATTTTTAAGTTTATATTAAAAATATTCAAAGAACACGACTCTCAGTATTTATTAGTAAATTGGAATTCATTTTGGTTTTTCAAGTTATTAACTGAATACTTCTGTTTCTTCTTTGCAATTTTAAGATATTACTGCATATATGTTACATATGTTGTCCAATATTTCGCCAATCCATTCGAAGGCATCATCTATGTACTATTTAATTAATCATTATTATTTGTCAATCATGTTGTCTTATGTTTATCTCTCGTTTATGATTGCGTTGCGTTGTAATTCGAGTATCCGACTGATCGAATATCAAGGTGATTTATTCGGTGCGATTGCAACGTTTACTTCCATGTTCCCGGCATGGTGGTACACCAAAAACTAAAAATAATTGTCTGGTTTGTTGGTTTTGCAGGAACTGAGCAAATATAGTATTTTTGCATAATTCCTCTCCAATATACGATAAATATTTATAAATTAATAGTATTAATAATATGGAATCGCATTCCAAACAGTCGTTGGTAAGTATCCTGGCTATTTTGTACAAAGGTGTTTAGGTTTATCAGATTTTATTGGCAGTCCTGATTTATTGGAAATAGTCCATAGCTAATCTTGTATTTTCATTCTTGTAAAATTATTTTGTAAGACCATGGTGTATTCAAAAACTTTAAAAAAAAAATTCTAGCTGTGTTATTTACATTTGTAACATTCCCGTTAAGGGAGGACAATGGTTCGTTTCGAACTATTGTCCTCCCTATCTATTAGTATTCTTCTAAACTTTTGTGTAAAAATATTTTCAATATTACAAATTGAAATCGATGTCATAGCTTGTTAAATTACTTTGTTGATAGTGCGCGCACAACAAAGTTTAAATTTCACTGAGATAGTTTGGGTTTTGGAAGTATCTCCTGTTGTTCTGTTCTTGTTGTGTTATAACAGTGGTAATTATAATTCCACAAGTTAGCATCATATCTGAATTAGCGAAAAATAAATAGTCAAGTCCAAACTCTATTTACACATTAAGTGTTAACATTTGAACCCATAATTTTTAGTAGAAGTTAAATTTAAAAAGAAATATTTCATATAAGCCTTTTTTATGACCAGTACGAAAAATCTGTGGGTAGGTGGGTAGTTTCTTGTTCATTTATTTTATATATAAATAAAGTTCCGAGGTATATACCCTTTTTAGTTTATTGCAAACGACATAAATATCCCTCTTGTCAGTTTCCAAAGTTGATACAAGATGATTAGAGCGGAAGTTATTGTCATTTTCTCTTCCGTTGATAAGGGTTCTTGTTCTTTTGCTTCGTCTTCGTTGGGTTTCATATCTCTTAGAACTTTTGGTAATAGATGTAATAAAGACATGTAAATATTACTTTTTGTTAAAAGAGACAATTTTTTCTGACAACATTTTGTAGAGAAACGAACTGTCAAAAGCGAAAGAGATAGAGAGCATCCGAAATAATTTTACATGCTTAATTCAATATTGCATTTACATTATTTCTTTACCATTCTACCCTATAACGTTGAGGCAAAAATATTTTTTATAATTTTATTAAAATAAGTTACATCAAATAGTATTATTAAACAAAAATCAAACTATTGAATCCATCCATTTATCCATTAGATTTAGATCTATGTATATTTACAGGCATATTTACCGTATAATCCCACCCAAATCTTTTCATTTCGTAACTCTTTTGAAGTTACTAAAGAAAACGTTAACGTTTTATCGTTTTAAGATAAGTACAATTCCTTTTGATCTGATTTCCTCCGAACGATATTTACACAGGAAATTCATATTTTATAATATCAAATATTATTCAAAATAATTAAATGGATATTCACAGGATGATCACAGAATTCCAAGCCAATAATAATCATCTAGCAACGTTCTTGTTATATATTATATGGATGTTTTTTTTATATCAATAGCCTTGCAAATCTTCAATCTTTACCAGACAGAGCGAACTAAATTGAAAGACCAGGGCTTTTTAATGAATAGAACGGTTCTATGGACAGCTGTAACTAGAGTCACACGCAAGTGTAAGTAACGAGCTTAAAGCTACGCTTGGCCAATACCTAATGACAGGTAATGAACTGACACAATTATATATACATATCATAATATATTATCTTGACCTACATATTATTTTAATATTATTACAATGAAATGTATGACTACCAAACCCATCAAGTCTTTATAAAGTACCTTCAAAAGTCAGAATATAACTAAATACCTGTCACGTGTCATTGGTACTATATCCAGATTCTTATTGATGTTTGCGCTGTTAGTTTAATCGTGCAGCTTAACGGATTCTTAGCTTGCGGATCTGGGATCCCCGAGTTTATTTGGAGTTTCTTATTTACTATGAAGTGCTACACTTGAAAACATTTGTGTCTGTGACTATATTTACATGCCACTGAAGATTTGATCTATGTGAGTAATCATAGGCAGTAAACAGTAGTAGAACCATGCAGCAGTTAGTTTCTAGCTGCAGCACAATTCGGGATGACTCGAACGTAAATTTCAGCATAACGCTTTTAAAGTTTCGAATGATATGTTTGGAAATCCGAGAACCCAATTACAGGTACCGAACTGATATATAATTGCACCTTGATATACATCTCATAGGCCGTGCTTATAGATCATCTCTTGTCATCTCACAGTTCATATCACTGGTGAACTGAGTCCTCGTTTGACACCCCTAAGAATAGGTAAAAAAGCAATTTGCTTACTTAGCTTTTAAACAGCCTAAATATATATAAATATATCTATATATATAAATATATCTATATATATATATATATATATATATATATATATATATATATATGTATATATATATATATTTATATATATATATATAACACTTGGGTAGGTGCTTTTCCATTATAAAAGACAATTTATTTGTTCTGTGGGAGAACCGGTATTTTATAGTATTTTGATAGCGATCTTTCTCAAAATAGTAACCGAAGAAATAAAGGAAAACCTTATTATGAACTGAAATTTTGTTATGCTATTATATATATATATATATATATATATCTCATCGTGTCATTCTTTTAGTTAACTTTAAAGACAAATGATATAAATTTATTTTTATTGATTCAACCGCAAACATTAATTCATAGAAAAAAATATTTTTTACGGAATATTCAATAACGTAATATGTTTAGTGCTGTTATCATATAGAAATATCAATGCCAAGAAAATGTCAGCTACCTGTATATATGTTAGTTAAGATACACCTGTTTTAAGTAATTAAACAAAGAAAATATTTTCTTAAGAAGTAGTTACTCCAGTTGCCTTGGTATTAAAGGAACTACCTAAGTATATAAAATACATATAGCTTCAATTAGAACTTCATATGTCATCGATATATTGTTTAAAATTTTATTTAAAATATATAAATAAAATAAAAATTATTAGAAGCATTAAGGAAATAAATTTTACACTGCATATAATTCACATTTAACCTAACTTTTTAATATTCGTTATCGACACAACATTATTGATAACTGGTTTACCGGACCGGACCTTGACCGATTGCACTTGTCCGTAGTGTGGCCTAGTTATTTAAACAGTTTATTCGCTACACCCCGATAATTGAGTGTCGGTGAGGATGCGCTTAATAATGTTAACCTGTAGACTAGCGGCTAGGTTGTCGGGATTACATTAATTTTAACCTCGTTCTTAATTAACGATCAATGAGTAGAGTTTTAGTATATTTTTAGTGCTATACTTTTGGACTGTACAGATGACTACATAAATGTAAATGGAAAATGCCTCGGTTCCATATGTTGTTGAAAGAACCAGTGAATGCGTATTGACAGAGATGGTATAATAATTTTTTTATCT
The DNA here is from genome assembly GCA_029286865.1 of Teinopalpus imperialis. Taxonomy (NCBI): domain Eukaryota; kingdom Metazoa; phylum Arthropoda; class Insecta; order Lepidoptera; family Papilionidae; genus Teinopalpus; species Teinopalpus imperialis. The sequence goes on along the minus strand of JAGSMU010000036.1, from coordinate 7,079,211 downwards.
ACTAACAGGCAACTGTTGTACTTTGATATAATTGTACTTATAATATATTATAATTTAGAATGTAATTAACGTTACACCTTATCGTGCTTTACTGCCTTATCTTACGTGATATATCTAAACATATATTAAAAATAATAATCTCCTCAATTTCCAATATAACACCTGAATCCGTGCAATCCCTGGATTATTGAAAATTATCCCTGAGCGATTTTACGAAATGCCCGATTTGGCGTTATCGCATGAATCCTTTTAAAACCGAATCGATACCCTTTTGCTGTGATATAAATACAGACTTTAAATTTTCAGTTGGCATGCCAGCACCAGACAGGATTAGGCACCTTGTTTTTTGAAACTTCACTTATTTTATTTTCTAGGCTTTACAGAAAGTAAAACAGACTAGTACTACGGTCTATTATATTAAAATAGCAATACTACTCATTGTAATAATAAGTAAATATAATAGATGTTGTAAATACGTATTTTGATAAACATAGCTAAAATGAAATCGTCATTTTGTTTGTATTCACGGGAATAATGATAATTTCATGGAAAGTAATCATAGAAGGAAATTGTGGTTAATTCGACTGAATATTGTCGGCTATATGTAATTTAAATTTTACTACAATGTTGTAGCAAAACCATAAAGTAGATGTTATGGTCTTACAATAAGCTGGCACGTTTATGCCAATAGGGATAAACAGTGATAAGCCATACAAGTATTGTTTCTAGCAACATGAATAGGTCCTAAATATCATCAAGTAAATATGTGGTGCTCTGTTTCGCAAGTTGAGTGTAGGGATCCGGACACCCTATAACAGATCATTCCATCTCAATCCTCACGGGTGGCAACAGATCTTGAATCTTTATTGAGTATGATTTAGATATCATGGACCGCAATAATTACTTAACAGGTGATCTATTTCATTTTCTTTTTTTTTGTGGCTAATGGCCACTGTTATCCTATAGGGCTTTTATAGCTTCACCGGGTTGAAAGGAGGCCGAGTGCTTAGGGAGTCAGCTGAGACCTTTATTACAGGGTAACCAACTCAAGGGTTCCCGATAGAGAGACTCGGTTTGTAGCGTTACCCTGCGCGCGAAAGCGACTGGATTGAGGGTGCCCGAGAGGGCCGAAACCCGTCTCGGTAAGTTGCTTCTGAAGGATTAACTAAATTAATATCATTATTATTATTAACGACATTTACCATTACAACGGAATGCATTGGCGCTGTAGTGTGGGATTGAAGTAGCACAAGAAACTCCAGCGACGCTCCTAACTACACTAATTGGTGAAAATCTGCCTGAATTACCGTTGGTTGCTTATTTTACACTCCATTATTACAAAAAAAAATCTACAGAACATTGAAGAACGATTGTCTTGACAAATTATACAGGGAAATGATTTCTAATTTATTCGAATCAACATAACATTTGAAGTGAAAATTCTTTGGGCGCGAAGGGTGATAAATTATTGATCGAATTTGAGTGCAACGTTTCTAGTGTAATGTTTATGACTCAAAAATGACAGGAAAATAACGTTACTTAGCCATAGAGATAACTATGCAAACTTTGCTGAGCTCTTTTTTGTACCCATTTGCCCCATTTTCATACACTCTCTTATAATATTTTCTTTGTTCTATTTTTTAAGTATGTACTTACAACTCGAGGTTTAGATTGCCTAAGAATATCCACTCCTGTCACGTGTACTGAGAGACTTAGGCCCGTGCGCCTGCAAAGTATTTCTCCATATTAGAAAATCTGTCATATCTGGAACGACTGTTGTAGTAAAAACTTCATTACCATCGGTTGAATTGATAAAATGTAATATTTTAACAAGAACACAAACAAACTAACAATTAATAAATAAAAAAATATATCACTAATTTAGTAAAAAACTATCACTTCACTTTTATAAAATATTCGATAAGAATATATAAATATATATTTATATTGCATAAGATTCGAAATGTAATACGACTTGGTTTTGCTTTGACTTCGAAAACTAGAAATAGATCAGTAGAATACAGCGGGAGCTGCTGATGAATGTCCAACATTTTGTAAATAGTTATGAACACTTGAGTTTCCGTACGTTTCAGTGCCCCGAGAATATTTATATTTATTAATATTATTGAGTTAAGAAACGATATACGTTTATAGACTTTTGTTACATGTAGATTTTGTTTTAATAAAAACATCATAAATTAAAGTAAAATTTCAGCCTGTATATGTATATATGTTTATATAAATATATATGTATATGTATATATATATATATATATATATATATATATATATATATATATATAGATAGACCCCATACTTCTAAGCGGACGGTCGCTAAATTAGAGGTACTACGATTGGAATGTCGCATTACATACATGCAAACATATATCATCTACGCATCTACGTAATAATTACAAATGATAGTGGCCTAATATCCAAATAAAATAAGTAACTTTTTACTGTTAATCAATCGATTTAAATGCAAATAAAATAAGTAACTTTATACTGTTAATCAATCGATTTAAATGAATTTAGACACTAAAGCTCATCTCAATACATCTTTGAAAACCACACCCAAATTTTCACGCCTGCGGCAATAAGCTTAAAATACTATTAAAAAAACATCTCTTTATACAATTGGTTATTGGCTTTAGTGTAATACAAAAATATTTTATTGGATTATATTTGATAATGATAATGGAAAATAATATGTTAACTTGAAGCTTGAATCATGTTGCCTTAAATGAAAAAAATAACTTACAATCAATTATAAATGACATGGAAGTTTACGAAGAAGAGTTACGAATCCCAAGTTTTTTTTTTAACTTTTTCGTAGTAAACACTATAATAGCTGGCAGCAACTTGTCCTCTGTACTATAAGCCTCAGTAAAGTTCAGGTACATATAAGAGTACATATACCTCGCATTTAATTAACGTTGTTTAGAGTACGTAACATTACGTAAATTATATTACTTTGAAAACAGTTGTAGCAAAAGTTTTATTATATTTCTTATTGTGAATTATTTTATAATTAAAATTGATCACAGAATGTTTCTTAAATAGAATTGTATAGGTAGGACGCTTTATTGTGTGTGTGTTTTTTTAAGGTATTTAAATTAAAATGTACTATTTGACAATATACCATGGTAAACTAGCTCCGTTGTCCATGCGTTCATTTTGTTGAATATATAATATCGGTTGACATTCAAGGGTTATTTATGTCTAACTTTGAGCCCTAAGTTTTTGAACACACTAGTATCTCATAGTGTTGTTTGTGAATACGTGTGTTAGACTAAAGCTACAAATACTGTTCTTTTATTTATGCTGTAAAGCGCTCGTAACATCGGTTATTTAGGAGTTAAAATTAAATGTCATAAAATCAATAAAATTATTACAATTCGATTAGTGTTAAACAATGCAATAAGTAAACGCATAATCTTTCTAACTTTTTAAGCGGATACAAATAAAATTCACTTTCTGTAACTAAAAAAGTTACACAGTTAGTTAGTATACGTAACCGAACAAAATTTACAAATTAGCCATGCCCTAACAAAACAATTTGTTTGTTTTAACGTATAATCATTAAATTTGATATGATCTTAAAACCTCTGTGAACAACACCGCGTATTAAGTGAAAGAACTGAGTAAAAGAAACATGAAAGGTCAATAAGTAAATTATTGACTCTTGAGCTACGAGTATTGCGGCGAAGAAGCACTCTCCTTCAATATTTGCTCAAACCTAAGTCAAAGTTATTGATCGAGGCTTGCTGAAGCAACGCACTATCGTTATAGTGTTTAATTGTTTGTTTTTATTTTGGTTACAATGTATAGTTTTGTTTGTAGATGAATGTTGTTCATTTATTGATATTTAATATTTTTAAATACATGTTTTTAAACAAATATAATTGTCCACACAACGGTGGGCACGCAAGATGGTGAGTTAAGAATTGGTAATGGCGTAACATATCCATAATATTGTTGAACAGGTTAATGAGAATATTAGTAATGTTAATGACATTGTTAGAAATTTAATTAAGAAATATAAGATATTTGCAATAGTATTATGATGCTGGAATTTTAAGTATATTATTGCTTACATGGAATGCGCAATCTGTTGTTTTTATAAGAAATGTCCATAAAACACAATATAATATTCATAATATAATATATTTTTATACTTATTAAGCAAGCATGACTCATAAAACCGTAACATTTGGTAAACATAACACAATAAAAAAAAAGTATTGCAAAGGTATCAGGGCTAGTATTACTCTCACTTAAGGTCCAAAGAAATAATGAGGAAAATACTCGTTCGTTATCATCCATTACTATGTATTTTAATTTGTAATGTATCAAAAAAAAGGTAGGCAAGGCATTTATAAGCACCTGTAATCTTCATTAAGAAGAACCTTCAATTAAATTTGATCCCTGAAAGGTTTAGTGGGGACGTCAATCACGAACCTAAGTTGTACTTCGTTAGAAGTACTCTTATTCAATGTTTTCGATGACCCTTGTCAAATCTGTTGTTTGGGAACCGATGGCAGAAAATTCAATATGCCCTTACAGATTGTCGTTGATCTTTTATCGACCACATTTTTGTTATGTTCCTAGTTTTGAGAAATCTTTTTGCATGGAGATATACATTTTATACGTGTTTTTGACAAATTTTGGCAAATTTATTTATTTTTGAATTTAAATCTCACATATCAAACAGTAATGCAACGGAGATGGATACGGATATATATATATATATATATATGTATATATATATATATATATATATATATGTGTTAATTATCATTAACAATGCTTAGGCCATTAAACAATGTTGTTCAAAAAACAAATAAACATTAAACGTAAAGTAGATATAAGAAAAGGGGCTGGTCGAGATGGTATACCCCTCTATATTTATTAAAAAGACTTGTAAGTATTTAACATTACATAAATAATATAAAAAATGATCGTCCTGTGTCAATATTAAGTTATTTGAGAGTGCTATTTGTCCAATATTGTCTAGACATTTAATAACATTATTTCACACATGTGACATGGCTTTTGCAGGAATAAATCAACAGTTGGCAACCTTATTGATTATATGAAAGAAATATCAAAGTCAGTAGACAGTAAAATTCAAGTTGAATCTATTTATACTGATTTCACTAGTGCTTTCGATAAGGTCAACCATGACACTCTAAATTAAAATCATACGGAATCCAAGGGAATCTTTTACGTTTTACCTTAGGCATAGATTACAATGTGTAACGGTTCATGGCTTCAAATCGTCTATTTTATTTTTCATTCTAGTGTGCCTCAAGGTTCCTATCTTGGCCCAATTCTTTTTCTAACCTTTATAAATGATATTCCTAATCATATCACACATAGTAATTACTCGATCTTGGTGAATGACTTAAAATTATATAAATGTATAAAAAGTAAAGAGGATATTTCATCACTTCGAGAAGATATAAATGCAATTTATGATTGGTGTGAAATATACAAGATGGTCCTTAATTCTCAAAAATGTCCTTATATTAAATTTACTAGAAATAAAAATAATAAATGATATCTTAAAGGAAAGCAATACCGTACGCGATCTTGGCATTCTCATGGATAATAAACTGAAATTTCCACGACATATTAATAGCATAGTAAACCGTAGTTGGATGGCAGTTGGATTTGTAAAGTGTAATTAATTCTAAGGACTTTAAAAATGTAAAAACCTTAGTTACGGTATACGACTCCTTCGTTCGGAACAATCTAGAATACGCATCGGCAGCGTGGAATCCTACTTGCAACGTCCACATACAAAGGATAAAAGGAATTAAAAAAAATTACCCGTTTTCTAGCTTATACAACTGGCGTTTGTCCATATCGTGCTAATTATTACACAAGATTATGTTTTCATAATTAGCTCTTTGGAAAAATGTCGAAAAGTTTCAGATATATGTAATTACATTACACAAGATTGTTCATGGAAATATTGCAGCTCCGAATCTATTAAAGCAGATCAACTTAACTGTTCCGTATAATCCGCCCCGGTACCCTATTCGTAAAACGTTCTTTATTCCATTTGGCTCGATTCACTAGCATTGGGAAGAGATGTTGTATCTCTATCTCCTTTGGAGATGCTAATGTTCATGGGTAGTGGTGATCACTTACCATCAGGTGAGCTGTTTGCTCTTTTGTCACAGATTCTATAAAAAATGTTTAATTACTACTAATCATTTTTCCCTATGACTATACTTATTATATTAATTTCGGAATCGGAAAGGCTTGTGTCTGTTATTTATATAATAAATGATATTATTTGTACGAACCAGACTTTTTATGAAGCTTGTCAAGGAAGTAACGTATCGACGATACCAGTGTAGAATAAGAGTGGTAGAGCCACGTTGCAGCTTGTTCTTGTTGTAATATAAATGGAAACTGGGAAAGGAAATCGCTCTTACATAAAAATGTTTATATACATAAAGACAAAATAAAAAAATTCTATCGAACTCTGTTTATTGTATTACATACAAGTATGATTCTGAATAACCATGATCCCATTGAAATCCCGAAATTTATTGAAAATCTCAAACTTTATATGCTTGCTTGGGTATAATGAGCGAAGTATAAGAATTTCAACTCTAACTTCTTCCGCTTGTACAATTATATGTTGCACAGGAAATGTTTCAATGTTATTGTGTAGCGCATAATGCCAATCGTTATTATTTTCAGTCATTGATAACGACGATGTCACCTATTCTTTTTCAATCTGATGATTTCTTCTAAGTTTAAAAATTGGTCAAGATACAGAGAATCACTTAAAAAGTGATAGAGCCATGGTGCAAGCACAGCTTGAATGTTTCAACTCAACCAGAGAAAGATTACCGCCCTCACAAAATACCAGCATGAATAAACAGAATGATGTTACTATGTTTGGTATGGAGAGTAGAGAACTAGCGACCCAAATACTGGTAAGTATTACATTTCAGCCGTCAGGGGCTTGATGCATATTCATCCACATGTTTTTTGGCTGAACTTTATTGAGATAGATGTTAATAGGCCGTAGTCATTACTAACTGACAGGTTAACTGTATGGGCATTCATCATTCGAATTCCACTTACTCCGTTTCTTGTAGCCTGGACCTTAGGTTCTGAAATCCGATTTTATAATTTCTGTGTATGCTTTTGCGCCCGTTGGCAACACCTGCTCTGGTATGGGGGGATTCCAACGTCCAGGTGAGGTAGAGTCCAAGAGACATGTCACACAAAAATTAAATTCCAACTTATTTTTAATTATCTATGCATGCTAAAGGTATGTGACGACTACTTCCCCGATTTATGAATCCACAGTTTTCGATGATAATTATTGATGGTGCGATTGAACAGTCATGGAGACGCTCCTTAGCTCCGTTAAATACTTTTAAGGACACCGAAACCATCTTTGTAGTTCTGATGACTTATGTTATATTAAAATTATGAGCATAATATGATATAGGAATTGTTTTTTAAGATTCCTTATTACACGCAGGGGATTCACCTACTGTCATCAATTTCTTCGTTCGTTTTGATTTATACTAATAATGTTATATAATACTAATATAATTTTATGTAATATAAATATAATAATTTGTTTCTATTTTATTAACCCTAATGGTTGAATGTTTAAAACTCTCGGAGATGTTACTCATAACAGGAAAGTAGATATCATTACAATGTTTCCAATGACACTTACCAATATAATGTTGGCACATAATTTTTCTCATTGATTCATTTTAACCTATAGTCTAAACGTTTCTATGCGAAGTTTTGTGTACCGATTAAAATTTTGTTTTCTAGAATAGGCAACAAAAAATAAAATTGGGAATTTTCATAAATTCATAACCCATTTTTCGCTTTTAGCATCTGAGCAATTTCAAGTCTTTAATCAACAACTTTTATAATTTATAAAGTTTGTTTGGGGTTCAGTGAGACGAATCAAGGTAATGCGTGCTTATTTCGTATTGAATTAATTAAATCGCAGGCAGTATAAAATTATATGATAAGACTTTTAAATTGTTTATATTATTTATTATTATTTCATATACATCCATGATTTACGTATCCTTCAAATGGATACGTAAATCATGGTTAATTTACCAAACATATAATCATGTGTATTTCTAGGTAATTTTTACTCCGCACGTTATTGTTAAATTTACAGTGAATAATTATGCCTTCTTATTATCTGAGAGTATTAGCTGAATAAATAGTAAATTTATTATAAGTATGCCGAAAACAACCATTAAGGCTCATTAGATTATAATCCTTTTCTCTCTCTTTGTTTTACTTTTAAAACTGATATCGAGTAAATATTATTCGTGTCAAATACCAACATGCTAGTTGTGGCTAATCGTCAATACATGCTACATCGTAATACGTCCCAGAGGTATAAGTTGTAAATAAGCTTTTGTAATATTTCCTTTATTTTCCGTGTGACTAAAAATTTATGGGACACTTCAAATAATTGCCGTAAGGCGAAATTATAAAAAGACGCCGACTGCATTTTTGTTGTAATAAATAAATTAAATTTAAAAACTACCACATACATATATGGAAAAAAATATTAAAATATATTTTATCATGAATTTAAGAGAATAACTCTCCTCAGTGAGATTTTTCCAGTTTCTACATCCTGATTTCTCTTTGACTTTCCAATACACACAAAAATTCTATAATTAATCTTCTATAGCATTTGGAGTGATAAGAATATACATGCTTGATATGAGGAATTGAGGATAATTTTAGATTTTAAATTAGCATTCCGATTACAAAATTTGTTTGGTTTAAATATAATGTTAAGAAACAAAATCTTCAATAAATTGCTAAAAAGCTTAATATAATATTCAACAGCATTTTTTTTTAAATAATGAGAGTAGGCAATATGAATAGTAGTAGTAGTAGGTAATAGTAGTAGTAGTAGAGTAGTAATAATTTTTAACAAAATTAAATTGATAAAAAATGCTACAGCGCTTAAAAGGTCCATCAATATTCTTGATCCATTACCCAAAACTGGAATCTTGTTAACGCTGCCCTCGAATCATTAAAATTATATCCATTAACGGACATGTCACAATATAAAATCGCAGTAGTCGAAAGTAGTTTAAAACATTTCATTATTAATTGCAATCTTAATAAAAAATAATATGATATATATATTTTTTATATGTAGTTATATATTTTAATGGAATAGCAAGCATCATATATTTTGTAATACTACGAATACCTTAGTTCTTCTGCGGTATTCTCTTTTCTCTTTCACATTTCTGTTCTACAAAATGTTTTGTTAAGCAGTCCGTGTTAATAAACATAAAAAGTGAAAATGTTATGTTGAAGTTATTATCTACGTATTGCGGTGGTAGAGCATCAGTTATTCTATGAATGGGTCGGCTCGACCGAGGAAGTACCACCGTCTCACAAAATGCCGTCATAAAGTAGGTGTGTGATAACGGGGGGCCACGTCAGAAAACCTCCTCTAGTGCCTTGTCGTTGAATTTCCCTTTGATACTATTGTATCCGGGGGAAAGGCAACGCCGGGACGGTGGACCCTGGGTACTGATGATGATACGTTGTTGCCAGTGGCGGATGTTCTGACAGGTGGGGATAGCTGCTCTGCGTGTCCCTCTAATTAGCGGAGGGCACAGCGGAGTAGTGGGAAGTTGCTTTTCTCGTTGATTTCGGTATCCGGGAGAAAAGCAAGACAGTGGCGGAGTGCATTGAGTACGAGTGCCGGAACAAACTTGTGTCTGAGATCGAGATTTTGTTAAACAGGGTCTCAGATTGGGGCCGTCAAAGTCTAGTCCAATTTTACTCTATAAAAAAACAAGATTGCACGATTGCCACTTCAAAGAATCCCTTTGTCGCATTACCTAATGTTGGATACACTGCCTTTGCTACTTCAGTTAGTATGGGAACCCTTGGTGAAATCACTTACCATCAGGTGAGCTACATAGGTGGCAATCGGGAAACTTTTATGTCTTATTTTATATATAAAAAATATTTATTTACTATAGTGCCAACGGGCGTGTGGCTTAGTGTTTAGAATACCTACTGTATACATAGTATATTACTACCTTTTATCCATTACTTGTGGGAACTAGTTTCTTACTGCAGAATGAATGCGTCAGCTCGACCGAGATAGCACAGATACTCTTACAGAATACCACCGTAAAATGGCAGAATCTTGGTTCCCTTGAATTGTGTAAAGTGTCCATAGCATAAGCTCCGGGACATGATATGAAGATTAAACGTTTAGATTTACGTGTTGAGACGTGATTGATATAAAAAACATTTTAACCTTATATAATATTAGTAAAATAATTTATTTGTTCATTTGTTTTTTACGGCCACTCCATAGTTAGAGCGTATAAAAGGCAAAGACTTGTGTGCCTATGGCGGCTGCAATGGGGTTGTCCTACGCCAAAGTTTGTTTTGATTTACAATATTTTGGTATGTCGTCACACGTGTTTTGCCTTACATTTGGTGATTATTATATGTACATTACTACAGTAATTTGTTATATGTACGTAGATATAAAAGTCAATAAAAACATCCAGTCCAGGAGTAACCAAACAAGTGAAAGTTCAATATTTGTTGCTAATGAACGTAGGTATTCATGAGTCACAGTAATCGCTCACCATGAGATGTATTTTGAGAACAAATTGTTAATCTGATGGAAATTGGTGTTTATAACAAATATCCTTAACAAAGAGTCAAGTTGCACATGTTTATGTCACCCCTGAGAACTGAGATGGAATGCCTGTAATTGGATCCCCGTTATGTTATTTCACGTAGGTATTATATGAGGCCACATTCCATTCGATCGAGCTGACTGGTTGACATTCATGTTGCAGCAAGAATCTAGCTACATCGGTGCTCTGCTGTTAGTAAATATTTTATTATAATAAGTTAAAGTAAACCTCATTATATCTAAAGAGGCTTAATGGTAAATCAAAATGTAATTATGTACAAGATGAGTGGGTCAAGTATATAGCCCGCCACTACCTCTCGGTAAAGTTATTTATAGAATAGGATCAATGCGGAATTCCAATATAAGTTTCTAAGCTTTGGCACTGGCACTATTAATATTAAAATTTAATTTTATTTTATCAAAAAATCGGTAAAAATCATTTGTAAAATTTAACTCAATCTAAGCGCTCAAAGCAAATATTCTTGACAAATCTGTATAAGTAAAACGTTATTTCAGCTAAAATTTGAAGGCCTATCTGTTCCACTTGGTATCGGATGTTAAGAACATCAAAGCTTCTTGAGATTTTATGTGTTACAGCCATCATCGGTCCACTGTTGGACATAGGCGTCTTCCATGTCACAACACTGACCTCGGACTTCTTCTTCTTCTCCACTCTCTGCCCGTCACCCTACGAATATCATCGCCCCACCTTGTTACTGGGCGCCTACATTACCTTTGCCGATTCGCGGTCTCCACTCAAGAACCTTTTTGCCCCAGCAGCCATCGCAGCATATATGACCTGCCCACTGCCACTTCAACTTGCTAATTCGTTAAGACTTAGCGTAACGGTAAGTGTAGTTTTCTGCCAAAGGACTTTTTTTCCGGATTCCATAGCTCATGGGATCTCATAGGATCGTGAAATGGTGGAAAAGTCGCTCTGTGCGTGGCCACGTCTCTGCACCGTATACCATTACAGGTAAGATCTGCGCATTGATATATACAAGTAATAAGCAAAAAAAAAAAATATAACTTTTACCTCAATTTAGGTAGACTGATAATAGAAGATAATAGAAGCTAGGAGAGTTTGGATTTTAGTCTGCGGTACTGTTCTGGTGACATCGTATGTTTAACTGTCATAAACCATCTCCTAGTAGAAGCATATAAGCTAAGTTGGTGTATATAAAGGGAATATTAGTAATGCTTAGCTAGTATTATTTTCTATAGTAAATAATAAAATGACAGAGACAGCATATGCTATCCAATTTTTTTAATGAGTTTATAAGTTTCAAACGTACCAGCCTATTATAATACCCAAGAATTATTTATGCAGCACAGAAATCCGAAAATGGAAACTCTGTAACTTACGAGTTCATCTAGAATTAGAAACAATGACCGCTAGATTGTGAGTACGATGTTCTATCTAAGCCTTAAATTAATTAAAAAATAATTGACAAAATTTTCTCTAACATGGAAAACTCAGAAGAAAAATATTCTTGTCAAACAGATTTTATTTTTATATTAGTTGTTCGTGCATATTGAAACAGCGACGCGATGGCAAGAGTTTCGCATTTATTGATATTTTACTCAAACCATAATGTACCTTGAACAGCTTTTAAAGCCAATTAATAACAAGCTGTTTTCTACATTGTCACATTAAAATTAATAAAATATCCTTACTGTATAGTAGTGGATTATTATATGTGTAAATAAACCAAATATATAGAACCTAACAAGTTATAATAATACACATATTTTATAATGAATTATTTGAACTGAAAAATCTGATGTTACCATATTTGTAAATGGAAAAACAAATTATTTTACTACTACCCGACTACGGCGAAATTTTCCTTTCGTATCTTATGAGGGGTGACAAACAAGCGCTGAGTTCACCCGATGGTAAGTGATTCCTATGGTCTAGGCCACCCACCCACTACACTTGATAAGGATTCACAACAAAAGATATAAGATGGTGGGCCTCATCACCGTAAATAAAAGGTATGGTTGCTTCAACTAAACAAGCATAGCGCAGATGGTGTTATGCTACTATTCTATATAAATATATAGATATATATATATATATATATATATATATATATGTATATATATATATGAATATATATATATATATATATATATATATATATATATATATATATGAATATATATATATATATATATATATATATATATATATATATACGCTTCCTGTTGAGCTGATCTATATGTGCTACATCTTATTTATTTAGTTAAAGCGTAGCTCTACAGAGTAAAAATGAGAGTGAAATCAAGTTACTGCTATTAATAGGTTTTGACAAAAATAGAATAAATTCCACTGTTGGGCATAGACTACTACTACGGCATAGACCTCTCTAGAGAGTGTGTATTGGTGAACTTCACATTTCATCGAAATGAGTTTTTTTTTCTTGACATGCAGGTTTCATCATTATATTTCCATTCATTGACAACACGAGGCTTAAACAGCAACAATTTTATTGGTATTAGGAATCGGAATCGATTTGCTTGCGTACCGCGAAAATATAATTGAGCACTTAGACACTAATCTACTTCTTTTTTTTATTAGATTATAAGCCAATATGTTTTGAATAGACCAAAAACAATTTAAATACTGTCAATGAGAATGTTGGGTTTCTAACTAGTCAGCAGCAGACAAAGGCAGAGCTAGAAAATTGGCCGTGTTTTGTTGCATGATCTAGAGAGGTGATTCTTGTTTGAGTAAGAGCACAATTTGGAAAGTAATGCAAAATGTGTAGGATTAATTTTACAATAAGGGAAAATTGAACTTCACTTTGAGACTAAATTATAAAAAAGACGAAGTCTAAGTTGAAAATATCTTTAAAAATTCCAGTAAAATTCTAAATGTGAATAAAAGTGAGTTTCAGAAGTGAAATAATTACTACCAAATTTAAATTTTCAGAAAAAGATTAATTCAATGATCTATGAATACGTTTGGCTCGTTATGTAAAAGTGTAATCTTGACAAGATCACTTCAAATTGTCAAAATAATGAGCGTCAGCGAACGAAAAACATAGGATTCCAAAGTATGTATTTATAAAAGTTTTCATTTGGGTGAAGTTTTTGACACTTTACCCGGTTTTTATAAATCTTTCATCATTCCACTAGAGATTAGCTATGACATACAATAATAGGGTTTTTGATGAGTGCGATTTTAAGATGTCTTTTAAGTAGTTTTGTTAGGAACGATAGAACAAGTTTCCGTTCAGTATGTTCGATTGGCAACACGTACTGATTTGCTTACAGCAAACGAGGGCATTGGATAGTTATACGAGTATATATTATTATTGGTACCTGGATCCTAGGGTTTCCACTCGCAACTAACAATACTATAGATATGAATTGGATAGTAAACCCCTAGTAGACTGTAGTGAGGTCAATAAATACAATGCTATTCAATATATGAACATACTATTAAACATAGTCAATTCGGATTACATTGAATTTCATTGTAACATTAAATATAAAATTTCCGTTTTCAAGCTATTTCTTTTCTATGAAGTTTATTGTTAATGTTATTATTAGTTTATATGTACGGTAGAAGTAGTACCGTACATATAAACTAATAATATTTACACACTCTGTTCCGTCCGTGGTTATTTTTATTGTGGATTTCCAATAGATAATAAAATTATAGTTCCTTTACTATTCAGAAAGTTTTATATTTTGCAGTATAATATGATAATTTTCTTCATTAAAAATGAGTAACTTGAATTATTTTTATTCGTCTTGTCTCTAAATGACATGTCATATTTTAAGGATCTTTGAATCTGAATTGCCTAATTTTTAAGAACCCTTTTAAAAATGGGGAAACTACATGCGCCGAAAGTTCAAAGCAGGCTTCAGTAGTGGTATAAATCAATTTTCTCTACATACCACGATATTCATCAGTTTACATTTAACAAGTACTCTAGTTCGTGAGCCAGTCAGTATTTCTGCTACAGTTTATACAGAGGAAAAAAGGCAAATATCAATAATATAATATGTATATATATTATATTATTTATCTAATAAAGAAAAGGAGAACAGTCTACACTGAACAATTGCCTTCCATGGAATAGTAATTCCTTACAGTAAATAAGTTAAAAATTGTTGTTTTGGTTTTGTTTTTGATTTAGAAGTTTTAAATCGGAAATTTGAAGACATATTAGAATTACACTCTGTCACAGAGGTAATGAGAAACGAACTAAACTGTGAGATAAAACATATTCGAAATTTCTGGTTTCGAATATGATCTAAGAAGACAAAAAAATTACCGATAAAAAGATGAATACGAAAGCGGACATGTTTTTATTGGGAACATAAATTAGGGGTAACAAACGAGCACTCAGTTCAGTAATGTAATACTCGTAAATGATGATAGTGATTTATAAACACCTTTCCCCATCTTCAATAAAAATTCAAGTCGTACATGCATTGACGCTCCTAAGGACTGCGCCGGAATATTTCGTTAACAGTTCTCGGTTCTCAGATACCAGTCTGGGTTTCCAAGTCCCTACATTCACCAAACAGAGTATAGGACCGTTGTGCTGCTATCACACTCTGTTATCTTATATGGATTGTAGTCTTATCATGGGCATACCGGCCCATTAATGTTGCAACTACAAACAAGCTACAGCATGGCTCTACCGCTGTATAAGTAGTTTTTATAACTAATTTATTTCTGTACTTATTGTTTTTACTTCTTCTTTATTTTTCTATAATACTTCCTTATTTTTCTATTTCTTTGTTTCCAGCCGCTGAGTTTAAGCATTGTAAATCACCACAGAATTCAAGAGTTCATCCTCTTCATCTCGATGGTTGGCAATGTGTGCGCTTTATCCGAAATGCTGCCACGCAAAATTCTCTGTGGAAGCAGCTATCGTGGTATTTCTGAATCGATACAACTTAGGGATCTTCAAGAAAAGAGCCTACACTTTTCTTAAAGGCTGGCAGCGCAACTACGACTCTTCTAGTTTTGCGGATGTCCATGAGTTGCATCAATCACTTCCATCAGGTGAACTGCTTGATGGTTTGCTACCTTTTTTATAAAATAAATTGTTGATATTTATCGGTTTTACCCGTACATGTCCTAGTCGAAGCCGATACGGTTTTTAAGCCTATTTATAATTCTTGCAGGGATGTGTGGTTGTAACTCGGACCGCTCAGTAAGGGTTGAGCTTCAGTGTGTCGAAGGAACAGCATGAACGCACAGTTATGAATACACTTGAAAGCTGTTGGAAATTTAATAGATGAATAAACGAAAGAGCGAAACGAAGATGTACAAAAAAGAAATACCGTCATCGTCCCTGTGGTTACAAAATTATCTGATTTTTTTTATATCTTACTTTAGAAATAAGAATAAGCAAATATTACTAATGAATATTCAGCAGTTTCAGAACATCTACACATAGCGATCTCTTTGATGTATCTTAAAATGTAATTTACAATTTTAGAACAACTTAATTAAAATGATTCAGAATTATGTATTTGTTATTACACAAATCTTGGTTAAGGCATTAACCTTATATTAACCGTAATTATAATTTATATCCTTAGCCCGTAAGTGTCATAGATTTTTTTTTGAAATACTATTGCGGTAATTAAAAAATAATCCTTTGCTTATGTTATACTGTATATTATAAATTTTATATTATATTTATGTATTTTAAATTAAAAGAATAATAATAGCAATACGACTATATTTTGGACTATAGAGAATGGGCCTTGTGGCGATACCTACCTACAATACGCATCACGCTAAAACCGTTGTAGGTTTTTAGAGCGGAAGCCTATTCGCTAGCCCTTTTCGCCGATGACACCGGCCTCTGTCTGGATTTAAACCAGACGCTATTTGTAAACGCCTCCAATCTGCAGCCAACACCTTAGGGAAATGATTTCGGAAATGGAGGATCTAGGTTAACCCCACCAAAAGTGCAGCCATGTACTTCTCTCGGCGCAACAAAACGCCGCATCTCCAAACTATAGAGTTATTTGATCGTCCAATCCCCTGGGAAAAGACAGTCAAATACTTAGGCGTCACATTAGACGAAAGACTCACCTTCGGTCCGCATATCAACCGCGTACGGAATCGAGCAGCGTTCGTCCTAGGTCGTTTGCACCCGTTACTTAATAAAAATAGCAAAATGTCCCTGCGTAATAAAATTACACTTTACAAAGCGTGCACCCGACCCATAATGACATACGCAAGCCCCGTCTTTGCGCATGCCTCCCCGCGTCACATTCACCGACTTCAGGTAATACAAAATCGTTTCATGCGCAAGGCCACCGGTGCGCCGTGGTTCTTGCGTAACGAAAATCTACACATAGATCTTGAGCTGCCGACCATAGTTCAGTACCTGAAGCAGGCTTCTCGCCGATATTTCGACTTTGCCGTCACACACCGAAACCCTTTGATTGTAAGTGCCGCCACTTACAATCCCATCGCGAATCACAGATTTACCCGCGTCCGTAGGAGACCGAGGCACGCCCTCGACGACCCTGACAACGCAACCACCAGGGCCCAAGCCCTTCATAAAACACAACACACATACATTGCACCCTCATATCGCCCCCGCTGACGGCGAGGGCGTCGCAAACAAAGTTATTCGCGATACCGCCATGTCACTGGCCGGTTCTCTCCAGTCCATACAGATAGAAGCGTTGCTGGAGTTTCTTGCGCCACTTCTTCTCCAGCGCCCACACATTCTGAAGTGGTGGTACAGGTAGTTAATAATAATAGTGATATTAATTAAGATAATCCTCTGTCAGAAGCAACTGACCGAGCCGAGGTTCGGCCCACTCGGGCACCCTTGAGTCAGACGCTCTCGCGAAACAGGGTAACGGTCCAAGCCGAGGAAGCCGTGAAATTGTAAAAGCCCTGGGGCTAACAGCGGCCATCAGCCCGAAAAAAAAAAAAAGCCTATTCGCATATGTAGGATTTATCTTCATATATATTTGTTATTAGACTTTACTTCATAGAATATGTTATATATAGAATATGTTATGTATAGAATTATGTGCCTGGTTGAAATCTTAATTTCAAATATTTTCTCTCTGTCTAAAGGAAATAATTAATAGAAAGATATCAAATAATGTCACCTGATTCGTTTTCCGGGTGTTTTAAAATAACTTTTTTGATGAGTCGTAGGTTGACTAATCTTTTCCATTTATTCATCGATGGTTGAATAAGCTACCTTTTTTAGTTTTTAATTTATTTTTTGGTATGGGGGCGGCGAGGAATACTCTTTAAACGGTACCCTACCTGTAGGGCTATGCCTCCGTATTAGTTTAGTTAGACTACACAATAGCGATAAAAAAATCACAGAAGTAAAAAATGTGCTAGATTCTACGAAGCTACTCTTTTTAATTTCGAGTCCTTTTTTTGCTTTTTATGTTTAGAAGCATAACTGATTTTGAAAAGCTTGCACTATTCTGGGGGTAAGACGTCGTGTTTGCTTTTTATCTACAGAACAAATTATAAGTTAACGAATAGTCATTGTTGAATAAGTTGGTAGTAGCTATATAATTATTTTAACCTTTTTTGTGAAATAAAATTCATTAGAAAAAGAAAAAGGCAAGAGGGCTCTTAGTAAGCTTTTGTAAGTACAGTTTTTGCAAAGTAAAGCATTTCAGAATTACTGTAACTTCAAAGCAAGCTTCACTTAAATGTATTTTAGTTTAATAAAAGCTAAAGTGCTTAAATCGATATATTTTGTTCTTTTTCTTTTTATATTTTTCAGGTACTTAGTTCGTTTGGCAGGCAATGGTATATTCGATAAATATCACTTCGTTTCTGTTCGATCGAAGTAGTATTCTTAATAGGAAATTTTCATCAACATTAGATATAATAAAATTATTTCACAATTTTAACACGTATTGCTACATTGAGGTTTGACTTAGAATATGACTTACAAATAAAGGTACAAAACTTGTACTAAAATTTATTATTACATAAAGAAGGTAAATAAAGAATAGCTTTATAGTGAACCATCTAAGTTAAATAGTGATAGAGATGCTACAGCAGCTATCTAAGCTGTAGCATCCCTGCTGGGTCTCTGGTGGCTGGGTGGGCTCTAATGTGTTGGCTCGACCAGGAACGCCCAAGCTCTGCAGCTTAACACTACTACGTATCATATGGTAAATGAAGGAATCCGCGGACCCTTTCGATTGAGAATGAATGCGAGTATTAGATCAAAGACATCCCTTATCATCTTAATTGTTAGTTCGTTAGTCACTTACAAAAAAATGTGAGAAAACGAGTATCCATACTAAAATAAAAAATGCATAGTAAAATACTAAATTAATACATCTTAATATTGTGTGATATTATAGTCTCCTTTATAAGTCATATTATGTTTTATCATACAGTAAAATGAGAAAAAAAAAAATCAAAGCTTGATTTTGGCTATGCGGTCAACAAACGATTGGAGTCGGACACTGCTAATTATGTTTTAGACCAACATAACTTTTATACGGAATTTCGCAACCAAACTTCATTTATTTTTTGGTAATAGATATTCGTGAAATAACTACTGAATCGAATAATTATCTTACACTAACTAACGTTAAGGGTTTTCTAGTTTTCCCATTAAAGTAAACATATTCGAAAAATAATAAAATATCAGGTAAGTAAAATCATTCTGTTAAATATTTTATTAAAATATGACCACAACGAATTGTTTAATTTGGCCAATGCTTGTCTACAGTCGTACCTAATGTTACGTGTCGATGTACACGTCGATGGCATGAGTAGATCGCACTACCTCAGCATACGCCTATTCTCTCTTCTCTTCAAAACACCAACATTATACTCGGATGCTTGTTTTGATGATTATGCTGGCTGAGACAACAAGAGCTAACGGTGTTACATTTATTGTCACTATATTTTCATTATTACACTAACGATTGTTTTACTCCTATATTTAACGATGAGTATGTCTATCTCTAACCATCACAGGTAAGTCTGACACAAAAAATGTGTGATTTTTTCATCACGGGCTCTTAACGGCCAAATTTGACTGTAATATCAAGATTTATCGTAAAATGCTATTTATAAAATCGGATCAATAACAGGCATAAGCGAATTGATAGCACTGAAAAGTTCATAGTTCAAGTAAAACCAAAAAGGGACAATTTGTGGATCATATTTAAGACGCAAAAATTTTAAACCCAAACACCAAGAATGCATACTATGCATACATACAGTTATGTAATTCAGTAAAGTTATCTAAAAAAATATCTAAAACTTGGAGGATAAGATTTTATACAAGGAGAAACTCCTGATGGCAATAGATTACTATACAAGAAAATGATAAATATATTAAGACATTATTGTTGACACTGCGAGGTAATTCATGTTCTCATATCTAAAATCAGTTAAGGCATCATAAGAAAGGGTCCTCAGTCAGGTTCGGATTAAGTACTACGCCGCATACCTTTTATCTTTTCTCCATATTAGGCAGCAGATATGACTTACGTAAACAATTACAGTGTTCTAAGTCAGTGTTATTTTTTATAGTTTTATTTTAAAGTTGATGGTTAAGTGTAGAAGGCATCCAATATCATAATATTAGCTACCCACGTCCGGTGATATCCCCTATACCTATGCTAATTTCCCATTTCTCGTCCTAAAATGCCTTTACCAGTATACGATCCCCTTCTGTAGGTTACGCCTGAATTAAAGATGTTGTTGTTGTGAGAACATGTAAGTGTAGTTTTTACAACATACGTTAGTCAATAAATAAAGCCTAATATTTTTTAATTTTATTTATTTAAACTTTATTGGTCACACCTTTCAAAAACAGGAACAAAGGGCGGACTTAATGTCGTACTGTAGGGCATACTCCAGTCAGCCCGTGGTGTGGAGAGACATTGTGTTAGTGTCTAGATTGAAAATAAGAAAAAAAATATATCTTAAAACTTAAAATTTAAAAACATTTTTTTTGAAATTATCATACTCTTACACCGCTGTAGATTGTATTGTATTTATTTTATTGTATTTATTACATTAGCTCAATTTTTCTTAATTTTCAAAGTGCATTTTAGTTAAATAATAATAAGTCTATAAGGCACTATTGTATCTAGTTTTATTTATTATAGGGATATGAAAAAGTTATATCCAACAAAAGTACCTTGTTTTATGTCGCTGAAGTTTTCTCGTAATTAATTGAATAAATTCTGGCTTTCGTAGTGTTATATGTATATATATATATATATATATATATATATATATATATATATATATATATATATATATATTACATATAAAATGTCGATTTATTATTCTATTATTTATGCAGAAAATACTAAATACGCGAGAGCATAATGAATGAACAGTGAAATCGAACATAGTATCTGAGAGAATACGAGATTCTCTCAGATACTAAATATGTCTCAAGCAAAAACGGAATCTTGCACTTTTTTTCTCTTGAATCTTAAACAACCTGTATAGCTACTTGAGATGCCCTTGACGACTTATATGCAATGCCTAGTCTCCAGTAATAAAGCTCTCCGGATCCCTGCACTCACAGTATCATTAAGATGCTATTTTATGCTGCTATTCTGTGAGGGCGTGGCCCTACCCCAGTTGAGGTGACCCATTCATTCTGCAGCTAGAAACAAACTGCAGTGTAGCTGTATCACTTTCAAAATATATGATAAAAATCGAAATACTATTGTTTACACTAAACATTTTAATTTTAAATTGTGCCTTTACAATATGTAAAAGTCTTCATGCAAATTATGAAATGAATGAAATCTTCGGCAAATGATCCATAACATAAAAGTTGGAATTACTATAGCCATTATTTTAAAACAAACACTAACATATATGGAAATAGTTAAGGTTTAATACAATGTCGGGTCTTGAATCTCCCGCTGATTGTGCCTAAAAGGATTTGCGGTTGACGACGGTTTCCCTGCCGAGCTCTTTCCCGTCTAACGTCTTTATCGCACTCGTAAGTGGCATTGTCCGAATGTTTAATCCATATTATGTTACTCTACAATGTTTTTATATATATATATATATCTACTGTTTAGGGTAACATACAAAATAAAAGCAGAATATGAATAACACTTCCGCTTATGCCAAGAAAACTAAGTAACAATATAAAAAAAAGCAGTCCACATAGTGTTACATTTCAAAGTAATTAAATATGCATAGTATATCAAAATGGTTAAGTTACTGCACTCTCGTAGAATTTTCTATCTAATGTATATAATGTTATATATGGATATTTGTCAATATACATAAATAGTTCACAGTTGGTGTATCATAAGTTTATTTATAAAATTTCATATATAAATAATTACGTACTTTTAAAAAACTGTATTTGTTACTCATTTACCTTATGGTAAGATAATTCGGTATGGTAAGTTATTCCTGAAGCTCATAAATTCTAAATTCATCGACAATAAGGCATCATATTGCAAATGTGCCTTAACTTTTATGCCACAAGATGGAGTGCCTCGGCACCAGTAAAAAGCTATCTGATTACTCTCACTGAACAGATGAAATATAATTTTACAAAATATGTAGACGAGACAAACTCTCAACAACAACAAGAAACTCTTCCGGATGATTTAATGTACCTATATGGACTATCCAATATTTTTTAAATACGTATCCGTATACCTTATTTCAAATGATAAGAAACAAGAAGCCTACCTAAACAGTATTTTTCTACAATTTAGTACTAGATACTAACTACTAATACTACCCTTGAATGGGTACTACCCATGACGTTCATCCTCAACAAAGATTTAATGTATGCGTCGTTAAAGAACGTCGGTATGACTCGTAAGGCAGGCTCTGCATGAGGCAGACCGTCAAAAAGCGCAAAATAGAATTCCTCGGTCACGTACTGCGGCACGATAGGTACAAATTGCTGCAACTGATGATGATGGGCAAGATCGAAGGAAAAATACGCGTTGGATGCAGGAACAAGTCATGGCAACGAAACATCAGAGAATGGACGGGGATTAAGTCAGCCAAAAAAATTGTTTCCTTTCGCTCTGGACCGGGACAAATTTACAAAGTTGGTTGGCCAACCATCAGCATTGAAGAGGCACCGTAACAAGAAGAAGAAGAAGTCGTTAAAGAAAGTTGGTCTCTAAAGAAGCTCAAGCTACCAAGTTACAAATGGCACGAATGGTCATTTTTAAAGAATGAATATTGATGTAATGTCCACGGCCTCATAACATTATAAGAAGGGAAATAAATAAAACGGATAAGTCTAAGAGTTATAAGTCACTCAGCGAATAAAAACTTAATATATTGTATTAATAGTGTGCAGGCTCCGGTAGTAAATCTTTGCATTAATCCTCAAACCGATGTTCGATGAGAGTTTATATGTGTGTCATTATATCAGTACATATCTCCATTACTGTACTGCAGAAGTAATAACTGCCATTATTGACGTGTTTATAATGTCACAGTAAATAATATTCACTAGACTTCTATTGTAATTAATCCCTGAAATTTTATGATAAAATATCAAAGATTAATTACTCCTTTGAAATTATTGCAACAATAATAAACACAGTCTTTATTCAAAGAACTAAGGTTAAATTAAATGAAAGTACTCAACTACAATCATACGGACTAATCTTAATGAACACTGTTCTGTAAAATTTGCATGAATTTATAAGCATAGAATTAGATTTATAATAGAGTTAGATCTCTAGAAATTAATGAGAATGTCGTTTAATAAACTCGAAAGTCATTCTATTACTCTGAATAACGATACTTAAGGTATTTCATTCATTTGAATAGTAAAGCAGAAATAAATAATAATTTTATTTCAAAACGAAAAGACAAAGTAATGACATTTATTGGTTGGTGTGTAATATGTGCTCGTAGATATTTTGAAATATACGATTAAAATTTTATACAAGGAAGACAATAAATATAAAAACGAGAGTACTAGGAAGCATTGCACTTGAAACTTTTATATAATACCGAAACCATTTATGATTACTGGTACATTAAATTTATAGCTGAATGTTAAAAAAAAGTTAATGATACCGAATCCTCCACTTATTCACTAGTATTCCTTCTGTGTCGTGGATCATAGGTTTAAATCTCAAAAATATCTGTAGTCATATCTATACATATATGTACATATGTATTGATGTATACGGGGTTCTTACACATCTACCTATAAAAGCTACCATGAACTCGATTATCTCAAATATCAGTGCAAACGTTAACTTCTGTTCTGGATGTTTGTCTGATTGATGCAGAAACTAGATATTTGTAAATACTCATTTGTGCAGTGTAATGTATCTACACTAATGTGAAATAGAAAAACTTTTATTTATTTTCTATCCAAAATAAGAAACATATTATGTGATTGGTATACACCCACATAAACAATACAATCAGAAGACTATCAAAGATAATCGGAACACAAGCAATGAAAGGGCGATCGAAGTACAGGCCATAAATCCAAAGCGTCGAAGGAAACCACAAGTTTTACATATAGGTTGTATGATCTACGCAAGTATATTTAGACACTTATTACGACAACGATGATTAACTAGGGTGGAAAATCTGACCTCGTTTTCTTCGCTGGGTTCAAAAGGTCTCTGTATTTGTTTGCAAAAAAACTTTGAAGGTATACACGGTATTAACGCGTGCTCAACGGTCACGGAAGAGAATGTGTGATTACCGTAGAAATTAGAATATAAATATACTGTGAGTAAAGATTACTATCCAACATTATCCTTGAGATAGCCCAATACACGCCTTGACAATAAACTCCCACTGTCCATTACCCCTGATTACTTTTAACGCTGAGAAAAAAATGCCAAACCTTTTATAAAAATACTAAAGAATCAATGTAATGTTTTCACATACAACTGTCCGTGACTCTCGTTACAAATCGTATACTTTCAATGTTTGTTAGTATCGAAACAATAAATTATTGACAACTCCAGAGGTTAAAGCAATTTCATTAATTAATTCTATCCTATGCTGTTCATCAAGTAATCTTTACTGTATTTCTAATATCAATATTTATGATAATTCAATTACAAAATACTATATGTACTTAGAAGTTTAGAAATTCACTTTTATCTCAATTACTATAACCTGCTCATCAAATAATAGATAAGACGTAAAACCACCTTCACGGGATTTTTACTGCATTGTATAATATACACAATTGACTTAATATATATTGATATGAAATAATTTTTAGACCTTTTTCAGCCTATATACTAAATCGGCTGCTGTACATACATATATATCTTTCACTAAAAATAAAGTATAATAAATGTTTAGTTGCCATACTTGCCAAAGATTATAGTTTGGGTATTATAGTACACAAATTTGAATAAAGTTGATTTTTTTAATATTAATATGCAAACTTGAGCTATAAGTGGCTTATTGTATTTTATTTGAATGACATATTTTGGAAACATAAGAAAACATATGCTAGATTACTTTATCATTCATAAAACTTTTCAGTTGCCAAACTTACAAAAGATTATAGTTTGGTACACAAATTTGAATAAAGTCGATTTTTTAAATATTAATATACACATTTATAACTTGAGCTATAAGTGACTTATTGTAATTTATTTGAATAACTTATTTTGTAAACATATTAAAACATATGCTAGATTACTTTATCATTCATAAAAATCAGGTGGAATTGTAGTCAAGCACTAACTTAACTATACGAATAAAAATAATCTTGAACTTAAATTCAATGTTGTTGCAACCACAACATTAATTTCCATCTTCGGAATATCAACATCAGAGAAATCAATTAATCTTGGTATTAATTAATTTTCTACTACCTTTGACATTTATGCAGTATTTGAACACCGGATGTTTAGATGCTGTAAATGACATGCAATTAAAGATAACGTGATATAAATAGAAATCCATTTAAATAGAAATTAATAAGGAATGCCTGTATTTTCCAATTCCAGAAGTAGGCCAGCAAGGGTAGGGCGACCTGAGAGTACATCCTCCTTGGATACTAAGATTTAGTTTAACAATTAATACATAATAGTTGTCCCATTTAAGTTGTATTGTTAATTTAAGTGTTATTTGGATGTGGTCTTGACCATGATGCCGATATCCTGACGTGTGGGGCGAAGCTATGAATCTCAATATTTTATTACTCAAATTTGAGATGGACGTGTATTGTCAGCCCTGAAGACTGAGGTAGAATGACCCGGTATCCCTAATTGGGTCGCCGGATACCTACACTCACTACGGTATGCTGCTATTTCTCGCAGGTATTTTGTACGATAGATAGGAGATAGATAATAAAAAGAAGTACCTTAAGATTTTCAATAAAATCCTTTACTTATAAAAATCGCAAATGAATTTAGTATGTAGTAAAGTAAGTATTAAGTAAAGTATGTATGTTGTAAGTATTACCAAGTTGTCATTTATAGTCTTATAGTCTTGACCAATCGACTTAATACATATTGACATTTATAAATAGGTGAAAGTTTTAATTTGGCAACTTTTCTACGCAGTTCAGCCAGCCTAATTAACTTCCATTGAAAAATTGGCTATTAGCTTGCGCAGAAATATATTTCTGTTTTTATAACTTCAACATTTTTTTCAGTTTTACGTTTGTTTGAAAAATTGAGAGAAAATAAAATCACAATCCATGCTTTTCTTATTATTAATAATATTATTAATAATTATTATTGTTTTATATTATTATTAATAATAATAACCTATACTATGACGCTGATGGGGCAAGGTCTTTCTATCAAACATTTCTGTATTTAGCCCTCACCTGTCAATCCTTGTGAAATGTGTCGAGATTGTTACGTCAACATTCTCTCGCTACGACGATCAGGGTTCACTGGGGCGACATGGCCCGCTCATTCCCAATTGAGCACATAATATACTTAATTTAATTAAAAAAGTATTTTATACAAATAATTATTACACATGGCGAAAGGTGTTCAAGGCTTAAGGAGTTAATTTACAATTTTTTTGAATGCTTTAATTCTATTCTATTTACTAGTTATTACCGTATTTGATTTGGTTTCACCTATATTCTTTGTCATCAGCAGACTTACCTACAAGAACTTAGCTGAGAATTTTCCTTGCCGAAACTACCAGGGTCTCCCTACCTACTTTCGGGTCAAATAGTTTACGAGTAGATCTAACCGGCAACCTACCTTAAAACCTTTTTTTGATTTACGGATAATAAAAAAGCGTACACAATTTTTAAGAGCCTCAAGTTTATGGAAAATAATTATAGGTGTCTCCATTATAATTTCATAACACAAGTAAACCATAACATATTCTCAGTGAATATCAACGTATTCAATGTCAACTATTCAAGATAATACGGAAATAGTGTTTCTTTATGCTCGCTGTTTATTCACGAGCCAAACAATTTATCTATATTAAACTTGGACTGAAGCAGTCGATAGCGATCCGAGTCGAGGTTTCCTACCTTCTTATCAGGGGCCCTCGGATCGTACTATCACCCCCCTTTGTTGACGTCGACGTTCTTCGTCCACAGGGTTCGGAGTTCAGCGGTGGTGCAGCAGCAGTCCTTGTGCCAGCTTCACATCATCGTCGTTATCTCCTTACTCAGCGGGCCTCCCGCTCGCGAGTCTAATTAGAAGCTGAAGAGGTCTCTGGACCATCATCTTTAGAGTTGTGATTTGAAAATAATAGTCAAAATTGATTTTATTATCAATAAGCTACTACATATTATTATACAAATGGCTGCGTGGTGTAGTGGCTAGAATACCTGAATGTTGCGTCTTGTGTCCTGGAATCGTTTCCAAGCCGAGGAACAATATTTGTGGATCACATATTGTTGATTTCCGCAAATTTTTATGGCACTATAAAAAATTCTGCGTAGTTGATGTCATCTGGCAATCACCAAAAGCAATCGAGCAGGAGACATCATGATCACCAACACCATACAAAAATAATGCTTTAATATTATATGTTACAAAAACGTTCTTTAATATTATTTACTTCAAAAATTTCATTCAAACGTTTCATCTCCGATAACGCGGAAATGATGCATTTACTACGTCTCGTATGCTGTTCTATTAAAATCCAACTTTCTTGATGGGTTTCGTAGTTTTATAAAATAAATGAGAACGCAATTTCCAGTTCATAATTTACTCATATTTATGTCAAGGTTTTTTCCACCTTCCTTTTAAATTCAGAAATGATATGCGTTTACTACCCTGTTTGAAGAGAAACTTCTTTGACCGTGATGAGAATAAAATTTCAAAGTAGAATTTTAGTGTAACATTTTTATACGTAACGCTTAATGTCACCAGAAGATCGGAATATAGCTACTTGATAAGAGAAAGAGTGAACTATGCGTACTACGTCTCCGTTTTTCCCTCTCGCTGTCTCTGAAATATTTTTAGTCTTTTTTTTTTTTTTTATTATTTTATTGGTACAGTTACTCACAGGCGAGCATACAGTTCACCTGATGGTAAGTGATTCTTGCTGCTCATGAGATCTAGATGCATCCTTGATAAGGAATCATAACAAAGATGCGTTGTCACTCTTGTGGACTGAGATGTAATGCCTCGTCACAAGTAATAAAGGTCTCTGGATCCCCTGGACTCACCAGACGAAATACAACAGCATTTTGCTTGTATTCTGTCAGGGTGTGATCGTACCCATACATTCTGGAGCTAGAAACAAAGTACAGCGTAGCTCTACCACTGAATTCTGCTACGTGTGCACTAGTTTCGCGCGCTCTTTTTTTATACATAACTTTATGTTTTACTAAAATCCCACTTGCTGTTAAGTGGCAATGTGGACACTAATGTATAAAAATTATGGTTCCAAGGTTCAAGATAATCGTTACTTTATCATTTTTGAACGCCCAACTTAGCAAACAGAAAAAACTTTTAAGAAAAAGATTTATACAATGATTCACGATGATATGGTATGAGGGCGAGCGTCTACCCGTTCCATCTAACCCATTCATGCTGTACCTAGAAACAAGCTACGGCTTGGCTACCCAACTGTAATTTGTCAGAAGAGTCAGAAAATTGTCAAATTATTGGTTCAAGCTGGAATTTAAATTTACGACTATTAAGCCAGAAGTTCAATATATTATTCAATATATATATATTATTAATCAATCAAAATATATTTTGATAAATAAAAAGATAAGGAAGAAATTGCTTGGAAAATGACGTTGAAATTAGCAAGCCTAGAAAGTTTACGTAGCGGAATCTTTAAAGGTATACTCAATTTATTTGAGTAACGAGAGAGTGAGTTGTTCTCCAGCCGCTGGAGCGGAAAATTTGCATACAAACGAGCGCTGATAATTGCGTTACCGCGACACTGCACTCTATGTTCAATCGTTAAATTTTATTAAGTTTTAAAGTTAATTAGAAACATATAATTTCAATATAAATTTTCTAAAGAAAACAGCATTATTAATCAGAAATAAATTTATCAAAAATAGCTTGAATTGTATGACTTAATTTTTTTTTGTTATACCAATATATTATGACTCTTTTTAGGAAAAACGTTTATTCAGAAATTAGAATTTTGGGGTTAACCTAAACTCATATGTGGGACATCAAAAGCTCCTTATAAAGAGAAACTCTCCATCACGTTGGTTCGGTTACATATTCGTAGAACATTGATTTTGCTTGCAAATTAGCTTCGGGGTTACGTTCCGCCTTTTATTAGTTCGTTTTACGATATTTAGCCAAAAATCTTGTTAGCGTGTTTTCAGGTTAATAGAAATTTCACAGTTCGAAATATTGATTTGTATCACAATTATTAACAAAAATATATTTCATAGTATATCGAATAACTTACTTTACTAGCTTTAGTTCATGCTATTAACGACATGATTCAAGTTTATTATTATATTTTTGTATGAAATAAGGAATCGTAAAAGATTAGACGGTAAGTGCTGACTGTGGCCCATAATATCTACATTCGTCTTCAACAAAGTATTGACTGGATGTACATGCGTTGTCACCCCTTAGGACTGTAATGGAATGCCAGAGAATTATAAATTACAAATAAGTTACATAAGGTATGAACGATTTGATAAATCTAAATAAAAAAATGGAATGTAAATAAAAATCCCCCTGCATCAAACGAAAGTGAAACTAATGTAGAATATAGATTTCGTGATTATTTTTGAGCGAACTGAAAGCTCACTTTACTAGAACTTTAGGCCCAAGAGCCAAGATAACGCCTTATCTTCCACGTATGTGCTAACTTGAAATAAGATTTGTGCTTACGTCTTCGTTGTACTATTGTAATAAATATGAACGAATACAATACAACCGATTTGTATTGTAATACGTCTGCAAATTAGTAGATTATTCAGACGTCCAGAAATTACTTACACTTCATTTAAAAAAACTATGTTACATTCATACGCAAAAGTGTAATTAATTTCTATTATCGAATAAAGTAAATATTAGTAACGTGGTAAAGTTGTTTACCTCTTTACGACTTACCTACTGTAGCAAATAATTGTAGTAGGTATTTCCAGCGATATTTCCGAACCGATACGTCTTAGGGACCATCAAGAAAAGAGCCTACACATTTCAGTACATCTGCGACTCCGTGGTTCAGCGTATGTCCAATGGCAGCGATAATCACTTACACACACACTATGAGGTGAGTTGCTTGCACTTTTGCCCTCAATTCCATAAAAAAAAAATACTTGTAGTGTTCGTAACGTAAATCGGCAAATCTACATTTTCTGGTGTCGTACCTTGAAAATTGACAACGTCGGGAATTTAATTCGAGTTATCAAATTATTAACTAACCATAAATAAACTATCAATTTTTTTTTGACGCACAAATTTAGTAAATATGTACAATAATTAAAAGCTTTTAATAATAATTTAGTAAATCTCTGGGCATAATTTAATAGTTCAACAAGTAGTTGAACTTATAAATTAAAAAGATCTTAAACAAAAATTGCTTAAGATTTGCAAAGATCATAAATAAACATTTGAAAAACTTTAAATTTGTAACTTAATGTTACAAATCACGCTAAAGTCATTATTAATTTAGTTCATTTATTTATTTATTTAATTTTTGCCCCTTTTTAAATTATATCATAGGAATCGTCCGATACAAACGTACTATAGCAATCTTCTTGGTGGTAAAGTGAAATGGAGAACAAAATCTTAAATCTGCTAAAAAACTAAAAGAATATTTGACAGATGCTCCTACTAAGTTAATTTCCCTGAAATTGCGCTACTAATAAAATAAATTAAAACACTCCCTCGCCAGAGGCAGCGGGGATAAACAAAAAAAGACTCATTTTATTTTGTTAGAAATGTAGCTTATTCCAGTGGGAACAGATAAAAAATATTTTGTTCTATTTTAGTATTTCAATTAAACGTTACGTCGTAAAATTTTATTCAGATAAATAAATCAAGAGTACAAGTATGAGTTATACATCTGTATTCCCTTAGAAGCGAGGCATCAAGGAGGCACTTAAAGTCACGGTTTACAATATTTGGTTTAAGGTATGGTATTCTGAAGTATGAACCGGAAATGTTGTCGTGTAAAGTCAGAACTCCTCGTATTATCTAAACCGTTTCTCTAAAGGGATCTGATGGTTTTGATACTTTTGACTTTTAAAGTACTTTGAGAGTTTATAATATATTTTTTTAAATAATTTATTATAAACTCTACTAACTAATTAAGACTAATTTGACATTTGAATATGATACTAAATTAATTAATAGTTTTATCTTGAAATTTATCCTAGTGTAATTTAAAATAAACTTGATACGATCTTTTTATAAACTGTTTTCGCATGCCATTGTAGCAGTTAGTAAATTAAAATCCCCGCAATTTTACTAATGGAGCGCTACCCTTGTGTGGATGGCGATTCTAGTCATTTTAGTTATGTATCTCCTGTTTTACTATAAAATACGTATGAGTTCTGAATTATCTATTATCCGTTTCAGATCGTATCTATTAATATATTTTAGATTTTTTGAACCTTTGTTTAGAACGTAAATAGATGGTCATATGGCAAAGTCACCATCTGCCATCAGATGGACTGTGTACTGTATCATCTTTAGTTCCATAAAAAATAATTAAATACATAATATAGTCAATCTTATATCTTATAGAATAATCTTATAGAATAATCTGAAAATTAATTGATATTTAACATCGGTATAGTTACCCTGCTGTTTGTTTCTAGCTGCAAAATGAATGGGTCAGCTCGACCGGGGTAGGACCACGCCCTCACAGAATACCAGCGTTAAATAACAGTATAATGCTGCTGTGTTTCATCTGGTGAGTGTAGGGATCTGGAGACCTTTATTACTGGTGACGAGGCATTCCATCTTAGTCCTCAAGGGTAAAAACGCATCGCAGTATTATGATTCCTTATCAAGGATGAAGGTAGATGTCATGGTCCACAGGAATCACTTTCCATCAGAAGAATTGTGTGGTGCACAATGTAATAAAAAAAATCTCTGCTGGTACTCAAGTTCAAACTGAACTCAGAGTGAACTCTGAGTTCGACCTCTTAGGCTTCACCACTAAGTTTCTCTTACTTTTTCTAAACAATTTTCTACGCTTACCTGCCACTGTGTTATAACACAGGATCAACAGACTAACCGCACTTATGAAACATCTCAAAAGCGTATTCTGTTCTTTTATTATATGGTTAATGTTAGTAATAAAATGAAATAGCTATCTCAATAACGAGGCGCTACGACGGACAGATTGTCGTGTTCATCGCAACCTTTTCTTTAGTGTCTTAAAAATCGATACAAATGTACGATAATCGTGTCGTTAAATGTTTAGCTCACGAGCAACCAGTATTCACCAGGCTTTATAGCCTTTGCCTTTCTTAACGAAATGACTTTAGATATATGTGATGTGTTAGTGACAACGGTTGATTAAATTAAATTAAGTCTTTCGCTATATAAGTAGTACAAATCAAAATATTTCGTATTATTAAATATTTATATATCTTTGAATAAGTCTTAACGCGCAAAGTATTTGAAACAAATGAGTTTGTTCAGGTTTTCTCTAGAGATTACGCTTAGTTTATATAAAAAGCCATGTGATCTAAAATTCCCAAACAAAACCAGACTGATAGTCAGATACAGTTATATATAGGATCCCACTGTTGGGCAGAAGGCTCCACATTCTGCATTATTGTGACTATTTATAAAAAAATAAATAGATTACGAATAAATAAAAGTAAAGT
This sequence comes from Teinopalpus imperialis, assembly GCA_029286865.1. NCBI lineage: Eukaryota > Metazoa > Arthropoda > Insecta > Lepidoptera > Papilionidae > Teinopalpus > Teinopalpus imperialis. Next base: position 7,046,286 of record JAGSMU010000036.1, on the reverse strand, counting down.
AAAAAATATAAAAGAAATAATTAAGCAAGATTCAGCTCATTTCGAAGTAGGGCGTATTCAGTCCGCCTACTCTTATTGTGAATTTGTATGTAAATTAACAACGGTGATTACGTTACGGCCACGGCCACGCTACAGCCCAATAGTCATTATGTTTTATAAAATTTAAAGTCTTCCTATTACTTGAAACTTATTATTATTATTATCATTATCGGTCATTCTCAGAACAATTGTATCAAAAAATTTGCGCATCCCGATTCTTAAAACGGCACATTTTCCACACGCAATATCAATTTTGTTCGAGAGCGTAGAGCTTTTATTCACAAAGCACATTACATACTAGTACATATATGGTTCCAGGTTATGGTTACTTCTTTACAGGGCTTTACTACTTGTATCACAATAATGACTTTGCAATTAATTCCGGGTTGCTTACAGTGTAATTTATGAAGCTGATGTCTAGGAAATGCGTCTTACTAATAAACGTGTGCTAATTTTGTGGAATGAGCTACAAACAACAAAGAATGACAAACAGTCTAATTATTAATATAATATTATATTTGTTTAATCAATTAACTTAAATGTATTTGATGTCCTTGATAATGCATATGAAAATTCATCTCACCTTATTTCGCGTACATTACATTTTTTTTAGAATGCGGTGTAAAAATCTATGTTTACGCCACGGCTTATGGACGTCGCGTATATTATTTCCTACGCAGTGGTGTGCGTGGCATCTTTTAAAAAAATGTAGATATTTAGAAAATAAAAAGAAGAAGACGTGTAGACGTCTTACGAAACCCGCCGAAGGGTTCATGCATAAACATTGTCTTGCAAAGAGCAATATCAATTAATAATTAGTTTCTTTCTTTAAAAGATCGTTGCTTCAAGAGGTCTAGTTGAACGAACTTTGAAGTCCTTGAATACCAAGTATAAACATAAATTCACAGCTCTGTGGATTTTAAAGCCATGGTTCGTAATGGTCAAAGTACCTTCCTACTACGTTGCAGGTCTAAGGTTCGATTCCCTACCGACGACCATATTTGTGTAGCATAAATCGTGAAGTTATGGATGTATGTGTGGAATATCTATTCTCTGTCCTTGTTACTGCGTCTTAACTTTACTCCAATTTGAACTAGGGATGAGTACGACGAGGCCTATATTTTAGGGAGAATGCTTATGAATATTTTTTTTTTAGAATATTTGTAGTTGATGGTATCCAGTAGCAACCAAAAGATATCAATGTGATAGTGATCAATCAGAATGTTCTCTGATCGATAATCATAATTAGATGTCAGCAGTATTTATTAGTTAATATCTTCAAAAGGCTAAAAGAATATGAGCCATTATCATTAAAAAATTATGTTAAATTAGTAAGTGACTTGAAATACTATCAGTACTTAACTTGACTTGAATCTTCTATCGACTTTCAGAAATGAAGTTCAATTTAAAACTAGGGCATTTTTTTTTCGAGACACAACAATCGTCTTCGGATTTTCTTGTACTGTTTACTAAAATAACTTAGATTCGTTTTTACATAAGTTATTAAAACTTTTGTTGCCTTCTTTCTATATCCACATTCTTCGCAATAACAATTTTTTGCAGGTCTTGGTTTTGAATCTTTGTTGATAGCCAGATTTGTTAACCCCTAAATTATTGCTTTATAGCTCCTGATAATTATAACTTTACTGACGCTGCTTTCAAAGATTTTCTGTTGATATCGATGTCATCAACTGCATTTACTGCTTTTCTTTATACTATAAAGCGAACCGAAACAGGCGATATACTTATTAACTAACATAGGAAAAACTCTCAATAGCTCCACTAATTCGTTCTACTTGTTGGTAACATGAACACTGTTGTGACATAAGATCTTCTATATGATAGATAATATGATATTAACTTAGATTGTACATATTATATATTATTTTTATTATATATTATTATACATGTTCTTATGTCAGACAATATGATATTACATTACTGACATGCATGCTACTGGGAATGACGATGACTTAATTTAAGTACTAGTTGAAATTTTAGGAGGGGCGGGGGCAGTCCACTAAATTGTATTAAAAACCAACAATTTGTCTTACACAGTTATTGTTTCCCACCTTTTCCGAACTTCAGTGCACAACGAATCTGCTACTATTTCACATGGGAAATGTGAACTGTAAAGGACACACATTTTCACAGACACATTGAGGGCTCTTTAAAGAGACATTGTTTGTAACCTTTTTAGTCCTGTTATAAATAATGCACTGCCTGAAATAGTTTTACTAATTTGCAAAAAATTCCGTTACTCACTACGCTGAGGAAGAGAATTAGTACTTGTAGTACTAGACGATTCATGCCACGATATTATTTATCATAAATCTGACTATTTTAGTAGGATATACTTGTGCCAAAATATAAATTCTTGCTCTTTTTGTTAAACCCTAAAGTTTACCAGCTATAGCTTTTTTTTTAAATATTAAGGGTAGCAAATACATATTTCCTCGACAAATATTCAAGATACATATTTTTATTTATGTACATATTTGTTACATAATTATATTACAACATACATATCGTCGAGTTATAATAAATGGGCTGGCTTTAATTTTTACTTACCTTTTATTTCTTCTTTATCTCCTCTGTTGTATACACCTGAAACAAATGCAGTTTTTTTATTAATATATTATATAGTAATACCACAAACAAAATCTGTAAATATGCCACTTAGTGCCTCTCAATCTAAAGTCTAGTCTAATCTAGATCTAAAATCTAGTGCATTACTGGTCTCTTTTTCATTTTACCTAATTTTATATTAAATCTGGTGATTCTAAAACAACTAGTTTACAATTTTACAGTATGAAGTCAATTTTCAAGAATCAACATAAAAACAGAAAAGAAACTTGATCCGCATAATTTCCAAAAATACAATAAGTAATTGAAAAATGTAATCGGAACCGTATTGAAGTATTTGTAGCCGTTCAAAAGATTCTTTTCGATTACATATTCAAGGACCTAAACCTACCCTCGAGGGATGAAAAAAAAATTTCATTATCGACAAATTTGACGGTCTGAATTAAATATAAGCCATTATGAAATTTAGAACATTTTTTACAAAATCAAAATGTTTTAATTACCAGTTTAGTAATATGGCAGGATTACGGCTCTTCGTGTCTAAAGAAGATGGAAGTTAGTTGAAAAGCAATAGTTACAACGATCGCCAAGAGAATGAAGGGAAACATTGATAAATGAATAAAGATTAAATCCTAAGATGGATGTCCAAAAAGGTACATCTACCACATGCACTTTCTTATGGGATCTCGGTACCTTTTCCCTTTGATGTGTCCTAAAGAATTTGTCCATTTCATCATTTCAGTGGCCTGCACTACTTCCGAGTATAGAAGGTGACTACTAAAATCTTGTCTCCTGAACAGCTGCTTCAAAGCACTGCAACCTTGCTGAATAGTCAAGAGACCAACTGAACAATGTCTGGACGGAACCGTGTCCTTTTTTTTATGCGTGTAGTGCCGTTAGCCTCATTAACTTTCGTAGATTATTGCGTAGGTAATATATACGTTAACCTTGTTAGAAATCATGTCATTACAATTTAATATTAAGTATCATAAACAGAAAACTTTACTTACAATCTTCTATGTTTTATTACTTGTATCTATATTATGTTAGTTTATTTATTTTGTACTATAATTTTTACATGAATTTATTGCCGTCATTGTCTAATGAATGTTGAGTTTACCAAAATGTCTCCTGAAGTGTTTAGTATATTAAATATACTAATTTAATTTTATGTTTTTATGGGAATTAAACGAAATTAAAAAGTTGTCTTCATGATGTAAATGTCATTTCCCTACAAAAATGTTGAAAATTAAATATACAATTGGTATGAAATGTAAAATATACATGAGTATGAAGCGTGGACTTGATGACTTTTAATGTTTAATTTTTTTTTAATGTTATATTTTTACACAATACCGTTTTTTCCTTTGCTATCATCATATGATAAAAGTGTATAAGATATCTATACTAGTTTTATATATTTTTATATTAAAGTCATGGGGCAACATTTATTAAAATTAAAAATTCAACCGCATGTTTACCCCAAAATTGAATTAATTAAAGGTTCCGCGAAAAATTGAAACGTTCGTTCACCTGCGACTAGAAAGACTATTTAATATTAATTAAATTCTCATTACTCTTTGTCCATTAACTTCATATTCTGACCTCTTCGGCGTTGTGAGTAAGTAAAGTAAGCGTAAAGAATAAGTTAAGTAAAACAGTAAATCGCAAATAAAAGATTCCAATATATGAGATACTGTTTTTAAGTTACTTTCTTTGTTCTAAACATCCAAAGTTGAGACTTGATACTACCTACCTACTGACCTAGACTCTTTCCTGGTTGTGTAGAACAAAGTTAACTTGATATAAAGTTAGTACACCTGGCTAGTGTGCCTCCACAGCAATAAATATACTGGTCGCTTATCAAATACTGTATTTAAATTACAATGATAAAAGGATTTTTTTTAATCAATAATTTTCATGTCTGTACTTAAAATTTACTATTACCACGCATATCGCATTAGTATTGTAAAATAATATTTTAGCCACTAATAATATTTTCTACTATGTTCGTCCAGTAAACGGAAGCGGAGACCTTATTACTAGTGGCGAGGCAATCCATCTCAGTCCTTAGGGGTAACAAAGCATTATGACTCTTTCTTCTCAAGAACGAATGAGCTCGAGGCCCTCTGAAATTATTTATTATATATTATTATCCTACTAAGGAGAATTGTGTACTTGTTTGTCACTTATTTTAAAATTATTTTTCGGTAATACTTGACCTACACACCTTAGAATCAACAAGGTTACTTTGCAATGAATATGCTTTGTATTAAAGTTTTAACTCTTAACTGCGAACCGTTCTCTTCACTTGTAAGTGGGGACACAAAGAACAAACTTCAACGACTCTTGAAAATACTTAAATCAATGCTATTCTCATTGTGGGGTTTTCAATGTAATTCGTATTCTTCAAGTGCACTTCAATTGCTTTTAGAATATTTAATATGAAGCTACGAACAGGAGACTGGAGAACTGGAGATTAGCAAAATTTTGATGGATTGTATGTAGCACTGTATCGTGACTAATAGTGGACTATGAGTAATCGTAGCCGTATAGGGGTAGATCTATTAAATAGGGGACTCATGGTTAGCAATGTTTCTGTGATGAAAAATCGTATTAGCAAAGGTCTCACATTAACTTATTAGAATATATAAGGCTCTTGCGCAAAGTACATATATTAGGTTCTTAAATATAAAATTAGCGAATTATATGGAAAAAGTAAAAAACTATATTTTTATAAAATTATATATTTAATCAATCGAAGTACATATGTAACTATTATTTTATGTACACTTTCGTCATTTTATGAGTAGTTCATTGATTACTGAAAAAAATTTGAGAGCGAGAATCAATAAAATCTTAGTAAGTGGTTAGGACTGCCTCATCGGACTTTTTTCTCCTTGCAAGAAATTGTCCAAAATCCGAAAAAAAGTGGTATTCTGTTGGAGCATGGTCCGGGGAGTATGGTGGATGCCCGGGACATTCTAATCGCAGCTCTTCTAATTAAGTGACCGTCTATTATAAAGTATGGCATAACAATTGACCAGTCTCGGTCGCGATGCGATTCAAAATTCCCTATTTATTGTGACGGTTGAGTTATGTAATGCAGCACTCAATGCGTGTTTGTTAGTGTGCTTCACTCAATTCATGTGGTACCCATTTCTCGAGCTTTTTCGCTTTTCCAATTTGTTTTAAGTGAATTAATTGTTTTATCACTCAAACCGAAGCCTGCCGCTAACTCTGACATGGTTCGCTATAGATTCCACGATCGCCTTTAATTCTTCATTGTCAACATGGATTTCCGGCTGTCCATGGGGTTTGTTTTGTCAAGTTCTTCAGAAGAAAAACGTTGGAACTAAAAACGTGCAGTGTTTATTACACATTATCTTCCCCGTACACAACAATAATCCTTCCAGCTGTTTCTGCAGCAATGGTGCGACGGTGGAACTCATATTCGTAAATGACGCAATATTTCTATTTATTAATAGGATGTTAAAGAAAAAACAAATGGCGCGAAAACAAATTGTAACATTATATACACTGGTGTAGTGGCAGTGAGTAAACAAATGTAAAATATATCTTTTATAGAAATAATCAAAGACCTACCTACCTATATCAATATTGAAACAATGGATATAGGTATATTATTAGAAATTATATTATATATATGTAAATTATAATCTGACACATAGATTATTTTCCTTTACACTATATACATATATATATATATATATATATATATATATATATATAAATATATATATATATTATATATATATATACATATATATATGTTTCCAAGCTTTTTTTTAAAAGAAGTATGTTTATCTTTAATTTTTAATTAAATTACCGTAAGCGTTTACTATAAACTAAGATAATGCAGCTCTATTTTGGTTAATAGTTAAATGTAGATAAAACCTTAACATACAAAAACAATTTGGGTTCTATTCTTTAATCTAAAATGGCCGACCAGGTCAAACTTGACTGTACCCGAAATAAAATTGTGCAAGTGTGCAGAATAAATGCCAGGGATCTCGTACTGTCTACGTTTAGGTTAAGCAGGTGTTTTATAAAGAAGATTTTTATAAATAAATTAAATAATTATTATAATTATAATAAATGTATAAACGAGATTGATGGAAAATCAACAAACAACTATATTAACATTAACGTAATGATAGAAAATAGAGTACAAAGTGTCCTGATATCATCGTAGGGGATGACAAAGAGACGCCATTTAAGCTGCGAACAAAACGAGGAATTGTGATCATTCTTACGTATGCCGAGAATGAAAAATATAGTTACTGAGCTAGCGATCCAATTTGCTCAGAAAGTCTTAAGCTACGTCTTACGTAGCAAGAACATATTAAATGTTGCAATATTATTTTTGTTATTACAGTTTGACGACAATTTGAAAATAAATAAAAGGAAAAACTAGGATATTTAAGGGAAATTTGTAAAACTTTACATCACCTAACCTATGTTAACCTATGATGATCGTGTGGCATAGAAGTAACTAGCTGCTACTCGCGGGTCCGTTTCTTCTTTTCCCAACCGAGAACAATATTTGGCCATCACATAATGTCGTTTTCGGCTGTCGTTGTGTTGTATGTATCACAAGACCGCAAAATGGATTGGACTAGTCGAGAATCGGGAGTCTAAATCCCTAGAAACGATGGAATTAAAATTAGCAGCACATATCGTTGTGGTTGAAAACGACCCAAGAGGACATCAATAAAATTCCTTGGATATCAATTTCAGCGAAGCGTATAAAGCCACGTGGAAATTGATTTTCACGTGCGCTACATTTACATATTTTCAGATCAGTTACTTCGTTAATAGGTTACCTTGTTAGGTATTATATTATATTAAATTACGACAGAACATACCTAATTACATAATTACAATAATTCTTGACGTTCTTATTCATACTATTTAAGTTCACTACTCTTTCTAAAAAAACTTCAACAACTAAGCATCTTAAAAAAAAACCCATTCACTAATGCATGCATCGTCTATTGGTAGTGATTACTTTTATTCAATAGTAACCTACTATGTTATTATTTCGAGATCACAGATTCCATCATTCCGTCGCCAGTCTGGTCCGATAGCAGGACACGCCATTAGCATGTTTATTTAAAATAACCACTTGTTCTCACCTTGACCCAAGTTGATGGTTCTAACGATATCGTCACCCTTACACTACTCACATATAAATAGAGCACCTAAACGTGTTAATAAGTAAACTTAATGGTTAAAATCCTAGTAAACATTTCTTTATTACATCTTTTGTATAAAAATAGAATTTTGAACGTCTTTTGAGAGTTTTTAAAGTAATAAAACTACCAAAGCCCGTTGCAGTAATTTTCCTCACGCATTTAAATTGAGATAGTCTCAAAGATTAACGGAAATACTAGAAATGCTAATAATATTGCTAGTATTCTTTAAAATAATAGGTGTGCCTATATACGTTCCATATTTTATTAATTAACAAAAAAATATTTGTTTTTTTTTACTTTATTTAGAATAACATACGGGCACACAGTACACCGATGATATGTGATTCACTGATGGTAAGTGATTCCTGCGGCCCATGACATTTTCATTCATCCTTGACAAGGAATCATAATCCATATGCGTTGTCACCCTTGAGGATAGAGATAGAATGCCTTGTCACCAGTAATATAGGTATCCAGATCCCTTCACTCACCAGATGAAACACAGCACCATTATGCTGCTATTACATGATAGTATTCTGTGAGGACTTGTTCCTATCCCAGTCCAGCTCTTGACCTATTCATTCTGCACTTAGAAACAAACTGCACCGTAGGTCTACCACTGGTAAATCCAATGAAATCATAATGACAAGACAAGTCTGGGAGGAACACTACCACGTGTCCCCCGTAACTTCTTTATTCGAAACTAATTAGTAAATTTGAGATCTTATGAATGATAAAAAAAGATAATATAAAAGCCTTGATTCTATTTATTATAATTATTTGAACAATTAAAATAGTGGGTAAAGGGGAAAGTCTTTTACCTTTACCCACTATTTTAATTGTTCCCTAGAACATGGAAAATTTCCAAGAGAATGGTAGAAGACCAATTTAAGTAATTTTATAAATATATTTATAAAATTAAACCAAAACAAATCCAAAAAAAAAGTATATATTTACTTATACAAAAATCAAACATTACGTATTTCATACATATATATGTACCAAGAGAGATATATGTACCATATACATACTATATAGATCGGCCCTTCTATGCCTAAGTAACGAATCTCATCGATTATTTAAGGAATAGGAGGCACGAGAAAGTATTTTATATATAATATAGTGTCACGTCATTGAACTTTACAATAGACAAACACTAAATCATTAATTTATTGCATCTAGGTCTTTTTTATTATTAACAAAATTAAATATGGAAGTATAACTTGTGATGAGCTAAAGCTTATTTAAAATTATTTAAATTAAGTTAAAAGATATTTATACGTAATCCACGTTTCTGATAAAAGCATGAAAATAAAATTGTTTATTAATCGATACCGGGGATAGAACATATGCTACCTGTATGCTATTAAATAAAAGGCGAGCGCAGAAGCTTTTAACTTTAATTAGTTTGCACAGGATTGCATCACATGTCACATAAAGTATACGAAAAGAATTTTCAATGCATATTTGAATATCTGTTGCGTAAATCAAAGCAACTGATATGCATAGACAAATCATACAAGATACGGTTCAAGAGCAAAATCGCAAATATAGCACACTACAAAACAATTTTGGTAAAATCTCCTCATATCAAGCTAATTTTAAATATATTACAGGTCACATGTTACGTATATAACATAGTAGTCATCCCAACGCTTTCATGTAGGTGAATATTTGACCAAACGAAGTGTGAAAAGATACCCTTACTTCATGTGAAAGTGGTACGTGGTCAGCGTGTTACTTTTATAAATACGTTTATATGAGTTTCATACAAAGTATGACGCAACACGCTCTGGAGAATGAGAATGAGGAATTATTTCTTGTTATTAAGCTTGTAACTTCCGTTTAAATATATTGTAGCAATAATGGTGTTATGTATACAAATTTTTATTCACTTGGTCTAAAAAAACACATCTTTTTTTTTAAAATTAAATTGAGAGTAACAAACGAGCTCACATTTCATCTGATGGCAAATGATTCCAGCGGCCCATGACATCTATATTCATCATTGCCAAGGAATCATGATGCAGATGCGTTGTCACCTTTGAGGACTGAGATGGAATGCCTCATCCCAGTAATAATCAGTAATAATGGTCTCCAGACTCCTACACGCACCATTGTGCTACTATTTTAAGCTGTGAGGGCGTGGTCCTACCCTGGTCGAGCTGACTCTGACATTCTGCAGCTAGAAACAAACTGCAGTGCAGTACTCTACTACTATCAATACCTCTTCCACTGTCAGTTTATTAATTCGTAATACAAATAGTACAAAGTAAACGGACAGAAAGTTACATGACCCCATAATAATTTCATAAAAAAATGAAACGAAAATAAAATTCCTTTTGCAGAAGATGAAATACACCGCATCGTAAGTCGTCGGTCTGTTCTTAATCAAACTTTAACCAACTTGGGAGCAACAGGCAATTATACACTAAGTAGGTACGTAATAAAGAACCTCCAGACGTGGAACTTTAAAGCGAAACAGCAAAACAATTGTCGGTGCTAAATTTTTAACAAGCACAGAGTAGGATTGAAAATAAATAATAATTAATACTTAAATTTTGTTTATTCATTATTATAGAATGAATCATGGCGGTTGTTTTTATTCATAAAATAAAAAACTTATTACTTGTAAATGATACAATTTACATTTTCAAGAAATATATTAAAATCTCTCGTGGTCTGGTCTACCTTGACAGAAGCTACAATTATATCCATCTATTGTCCTAAAATTTTTGTGTCGACAATAATGACCATTCACTGTTAAATAATATAAACTTGTAGGTCATCAGAAAGCTATGATAGGCAAATAGATATTTGGGTACACTGAATTTTTTTTTGATTTTCAAATATATCATTCAATATTTTTCATTCGATCAATCAATCAACTTAAAATTAAATCAAATCTAATAACATTTAATAATCCACGTATTTGATAAAAATAAAAAGTAAGTAAAGTAAAAAAAGGTTAAAATATTTATTACTGTGCTAGAGAGATGCAGATACAGAGAGAAAAGAAACACAAGTTACATATTTACAAGAAAAATGTGACTTTAAAAACGTATGTTCTATGTGATTGTCCACGCAAGATATGGAGATGGATTTAAACTCAAAACATTTTAAAACCTTTTCGTTAGTCACTCCAATTAGATCACATATTAAAGGATTTTGTTTAGTTATATCCAGAGTTACTAATTTGCCAACATCTTATTACATAGTTTTTGAAATAGATATTTCGATCGTTGATGTTGATGTTGATGTTTCGTACAAGTTTTCAGTATGCATATATACATTAATATTATCTGGATACATTAAGTAAGGCCATTTACAAAACAGTCATTTACATAAAATATCTTCATGACTAGTATTTGGGGAGCGTAATAAGTACATACATGAAAAAACACTTAATTCATTAAATATGGACGTGGACCGCGCCACCCCTGGCTCGTGTCAATCTATACCGTCGTGTGACCCTCAGCGAAATATTAATACTTCAGGTCGAAGCGTTAATATTTGTATTTTATCGAAATAACAAACAGTTTCAAACATTATATTAAATCTCGCCCACGGACTGCTCATGACAACCTGCCATGTGGGATTATTCAATATTAGTTCTAAACTCATTAAGTTTCGTTGTTTCAATAATACTTGAATTTATGAGTTTTAACCTTTTTAATATATTTATTAATATGTGATAAGTAGAATTTATTGCAAAAACTTTCAAATAACTATTTTGTTTGAAATAAGATTTGTTTAGTTTCTCTAATGTTAGCTTAGTTATTGCTACGTAAGATGACAAGGAATATTTTCTGATAAAGAGTATTATAATTTTCATTGTTTGTCTTTTTACAGCTATTCATTTGTTTGAACCAAAATTTAAATCACTGGCCATTGTCTTCTTTAGAAAAGTCCTCAACTGCTCACGTCAACACTGTATAAGGACTACAATAGGCGGCGCATTTATAGTCTATGTGCTGTTCAAAATCTCTTAGGTGAGTTTTATTTTTGTGATGAAGCATTATAATGGTGTAGGAAAAGCTCTCAAACACCTGTTTTACAATGGATTTAAAATATTTTTTTATCAACAACTACCCTAAATACACTTCACTATATCACTCAGCGCTATTTGGTGTCTTCGGTTGTTTCCAAATCTGCTTCAATAAAAGGAAATTGCAACCATTTTTTTTCCCATACAGCCTAGGAGATTTTTGTATTCCCTTGACTTGTCTAGGAACTTCTTCGTGTGAAAACAACCAAACCATACGAATCTTATGAAACAAAACTCAAAGGCTTGATTGAGTACCGCACGATATATAATAGGCACAAAGAAAGACTTATTAATGCTAAGATCAGAAATAACGTTATAGTTGGCTGCGCAACAATAAGCTAGATGTAGTTTGAATAAGCCGGCTAGATCGGGGAAAGAGTCATGCTTCCATAGAATACAAGCGTTAAACAGTATTTCGGCGATGTTGTTTCGTCTTGTTGGTGTTACTAAGCCTCTAAAGTTAACACAACATTTGAAATTATGCTTCCAACTTTGGTCAGGGTAATATATAAATTATATATTGACATAATATTCAATGTAGACGGAACATAATATATGAGTATGAAAGTTAGTGGTATATTAGTAACCATAATTCAATATTATATAAAAAAAATCGGTACTAGCCGTGTTGGCTAGCTTCAAATTCATGGTACGCGAATAGGTCTATTTCAATCCTCGTTGTCAACTAATGCAATTCTTAGTGCTGATTTACTACATGATCGGTGGTAAAGGAAAACATTTTGAGAAATCCTGCATGTCATAAAATCATAAAATAAATATGTATTTCTAAGATATGTGAGGGCTACCAATCAGTCGTGATCTCGACAATGCTCTAGAAACCTTTCTAGATCAGAGACATATGCTTAACGGTGAATTTGTATTCATGGGGATTCATTTATATTGAAAGTTTCTGGAACTGATCACTTACTACAACAAATGAAAAAAACCAATAACGGAATTCGAACGGAAAATTGAAATGTTTTGGTGTTACTTTTAAATTTTCATTTGTTTTTGTCCCTTAAGAAAATTGTGTGCTATTACAACTTGTGTAAAATTTCGCCTAATAATTGTTACGATTTTCAAAGTAAGCCAACAAGAGAGTTGCCAAAGACTCATTTAGTGATGAAGCCCTATGTCACAGCTCTGTGTATTCAGGGTTCCGAAAATTTTAATGCGTGATTATCACCGTGACGATGTGCGTGAAGATCGGCAGGCAACTGCGGTTACAGGATCCAATATTGATACCGTACGACAATTTTTCAACGAATTAGGGATGGGAATTTACGGCTAAGTGCAAAATGTTTTGCACTTAGCCGTAAAACTTTAAAAAAATTTTTTTTTACAGTATAGGTGGCCAACGAGCATACAGCCCACCTGATGGTTTATGAACAATCGCAACAACAGAGGAGTCGCAAATGCGTTTAACGGAGGACAGTTATTGCCTATCTTTAATATTGTGTCAGGTGACAAAACCTAGGTGTATTGCTTTCAACTGGAAAGAAATGGGCAGTTCGCATAATATGTCTTTCATTTAGAAGACTTGCCAACGAAAGTTACGAAAAGTCAGAGCACCGACTAGAAAATGATTGTTTTTTCCTTCGGCAAATCAGGAAATCACATTACAGTGTCGCTTAAAAACTAAATGACAGTGACTGCAGATTGGTACGTATGTATATATAGCAGTTCGTCAGCTTAGCCCGACTGTTAGAAAAGCTCGCAAAAAGCGTCCTCGCAGCGATATTGATTGAAATTTTGCATCTGCCACATTGCCTGTGACTTTTTTTTATTTCCTAAAATTATAGATATATTCAGAAGTTTACGATTACCGCGTAACATAGCTGGGTCTACAGATAACCCACATATATGCTAATGCTAATTTTATGCTGGTGTTCCTTAAGGTCCCCGGTCGAGCCGACCTATTCATGTTGTAGCTAGAAAATTGCTGCAGAATGTCTCTATCACTATTGAATTAAAGCCATCATTAATACACTGTTGAACATAGATTTTTCCCACAAATGACCGCAAAGCACAATTCTCTGCAGTGTACATCCATTGACTGAAGAAGAAAGATTGAATGGCAACCTTTTACCAGCAAATGGAGCGTACCACTGGGTAGAATGAGTGCGTATAATGAATGATTAACGTTATAAAATTTCCCGTGAGTTTCTACTTTAATTTACTTTTTAATATATTTTGACTAGATTATTTTACTCTTTAAGACCTGGTTGTAAAATAAACTTATAAAAAAGCCGAATTCAAAAAAGGAACCACTGCGCAAAATTCATTCCTTCAAGGTTCACCGATTAAAGTTTTAGGTTGATATGATTAATTGGTAACTAAACTCGTTAAAAGATTTGTCCTTTTTGAAAAATCTAATAACAGGTATTTCAATCAAGCTGGCTTAAATTACATTTATTTTTTTTAACGACTTGAAACTTGATAGAAAAGTACTACTTTTACATTTTTATGATTTAATTTAAAGGTAACAGGCGCAGTTAACACTCCACTTATTAATAAGAATTATAAACATTCTTATTAATAAGTGAACTTTGTTAGAAATAATTCATATTTTTTACGTATTATGAATATAAATTGTACAAATAATTTGTCACATTAACCGGAATAAGAAATTTAAATATTACCAGTTTAAATAGGATGGGCTGTACATAGCCGATGGAAAAAAAGTATGATATAAGGAATGGTTGACACTATAAGCACTGCAACTTTAAAAAAGCTTTATTAATTAACGAGTTAAACTATGGAATGATAATTTCATGAGTTTTCTGTAATTCAAACAAATTCCATAACCTCTCTCGAAAGTGAGCTTACAAGTTATGTAAGCTCCTCTTAAGTGTAACCCAAGGAGGGCTTTAACCTAAATGTTATATAACATATCAATTTAGTACAACAAACAGAAACACGTCAATCAGTGGCAGCCATATCTCGGACGAAGTGAGAAGTAAAAAATATCATTGTAATCGGAATTGACCAGGAAAATTTCGGTCACTATCCAAGTGTTGAACTCTTATCGTGATGTATCTCATGGCAAGCGAATGCAATAGTATCTGTTCTATAAGTATAACAGTTAAAAAATATAATCCATCACCTTATGCAATACAATGTATTTTTTTAATAAAATGAAATTATCAGCGACTTACGAGCTACCATGGCCCTTATGATAATTATCAGTATATAATATTCTTAATTTATTTGAGCGAGGATACATATATCACACACATAAGTGTGTAAGGTGTACATAGATCATGTTCACCTTACGCACGCTACTAAAACACTTTTCATCACAATTAATTTTGACAATGGTAGAGCTACACTGCAGTTTATTTGTAGCTGCAAACGAGTGGTTTAACTCGACCGGGGTAGTAACACGCCCTCATAGAATACCAGCGTTAAATACCAGCATAATGCTGCTGTGTTTTGTCTGGTGATTGTAGGGATCCGGAGATCTCTATTACTGGTGACGAGCATACCATCTCAGTCCTCAAGGGTGAATATGCATCTCATCTCATCATGCATTACGATTCCTTGTTAAGGATTCATTTAGATGTAATGGGCCGAAGGAATTACCTACCCTCAGGTGAACTGTGTGCTCGTTTGTTACTCTCAATGTAATAGAAAAAATCCGGATGGTAAACGCCAGTGGCTAGATAAACATATAATAAATATATAATGCCTTTGATAGAATCTGATATATTTATGACCTGTTATAAATATATGACAGCATTTAAACATTTCCCACTGGACAAGTGGTTTCGATGGATTTGACAAAATGCCAATGTATTTGTAAAACTCTAGATCATAAATAGCGATTAACACAACTACTCGTATCATTTCCATCATACACATTATATAAAAAAATCATCAGTCTAACACTAACACGATGAATTAAAATGTAAAAGATACAATACACGCAAATGTTTAATGATAAGAAATTAAACACACGAACACACAGACTATCTGTGGATAACTGACGACTGCAGCTCGTATGGAAATGTGCTCGTGCCAGTACCTCCTAAGTGGTCTCCTAATCTTACCAAACGAAAGACTGCAATTTAACTCTAGTGTTTTGAGTCTACATCATTTTTTCCTTCCACACTGTTTTCTTTATAGTTTTCCTATATCTATATCTTGAGATAAAAGTATGTAATATATATGTATGTAAAAGAATAATTAGTATAAATGACTAATACCGTCATGGGGATCCTTGTAGTTGATATAACAAAAGTGTAATAAATAACACAGTGTAATTTGTGATATAACTCAATATATTCAGTTATCTCATTAATCATCTAAATGTGTTGATGAATAGGTAACAGGGACACCTACGAATTGATCAAATTCGCAGCAGATTGCCCGGGAGTACCGGTTATAGTTCCAGATATAATTTAGAGGAAATATCAACACTGAATCCAATCATGTTGATGATCAGTTAATCAATTTTACTTCTATCTGCAGAATTTCTGTTTTCTATATATAATATGTAGAACACGATATGGATTGTATATGTATAAACGTTTATATTTACCTAATCAATAAGTAACTATAGTATCTAATTCTTTGTTGTTCCCAAGAAAATAAGCTCAAAGATGCAGTCTAAGTCTTATCAATTTTAATTACTCCACATCAAAAGAATAGTATATTTTTTAAGCTAAAAAGATAAATCACGCTATATATTAATCGGTTAAACTGGGATATTATAATTAGTTCCACCCACTGGGTGAGTTTAATTAAAGCGTTATATCCCTCGCAAATTATGCAAATATAAAACATTCTTATATTCTGTTAGCCACAAGGATTGTTCATAATAAAGCTTTAAGGAAAAAAGTAAACTAGTATATTTGAAATAATATTTGTTTTCCTAAAATATACTAGTCATATAACCCAGATGTCGCTTATTACAGGAGTGATAAATACATCAATAACTGAAAACAAAGCAAGGTGCTTGCAAATTTATTTTTATTTTTTTACATTTTAATTTTCAATAGCACACTTATGGCATTAAAACGTTATATAATAATTTTTCATCAAATATAACGTAATAAGTTTTGATAAGTGTTTGGCAGCTGCGACGCAGATCCTGAGTTTGTTTCGGAGTGGAGAAAACTATTTGTGTAAATGCATTACATAAAAAGAGAGAGAATATGGCAACGAGTAAGTGCCCCGAGTTGCCCAAATACGGTATTTCAATAAATCACAATATATCACCATGGTTGAAATCAACAAGGAGAACACCAATCAATAACTCCAGGGAATCTGGGACACCGTGGAGATGACATGACCTGGCACTTATAAAGAAAGTCAGTATAAAATAGTATATTGTATACTACGACTGTGCTCTCTGGCAATAAGCATATCATTTTAATACACAAAGATAGCAACCATACTTTCATTTTTCGTCGTTCTCTAACATAAAATATCTCTACGAGCTTTAGTAAAAACTTAACTGTAAGTGATTACATGTGAAACAATTTTTTTTTACATGTACCTGTTACAGCGCCAACACAGTTTTAAATTGTTACGATTAAAAGCCTTACGACAAAAAGATGTAATAAATTGCATACCTCTTATCCCTCGCACTTATCGTCTTTTAGAAGAAATTACTAAACTTTATTCATATACTACTTGAGTTTATATGTTTAGTTTACGCTTGCCGACATCTTTGCGTTATAAAGATAAATAATATTTCACTTTTATTATAACAAACCTGGAAATATTTTTAGAAACATTTTTGAAATAGTTACATATTCAAAAATTTCAAAATGTTATGTTTTTTATATTTATTTAATATAGTTTTAAGGAAAAGATAAAATATATAAAATAAACTATTAACTAATTCTATCTCGTTTAAATACGTACCATTTGTGGTATTTTATATTTTTAAATAAAATGAAATCAAACAATCATATGAAACAATGATAAAAAGAAAAGGATGATTTAACTAAAATATATACCATTAATTATTTTTTAAAAAATGAATACAATTCTCCTATAGCTCGAGCACATGTGGAAATTCTCCTGGATATGCTGACGATCAAGTTATCGAGTAACTCTTGCGGTAGTGGTATATGGGGTATTATTGGGGAGTGGGGGGTGGCGATTCCAACAGCTCGTTAAAGATCTGAGTGCTCGATCGGGTTTAAATCAGGTGAGTCGGCTGGTCAATTTAACGGTCAGATGTTGTATTCTGGGAGAGAGTTGTTCACTCGTTCAACATGTGCAGACGCATTGTCATGGACAAACACGAATCGGTCCGTAATTTGTTTGAAACAGTCTAACATATCTATTATACATTATATATTAGATAACGGCCGTTATGTTGAAATTTGTCTTCATGGAGTCAAGACTCATTCTATACCAAGGTATAGAATGTGTTAGTATGGAATCAAAGGCGTTCTAGCAAGAATCATTATTTCACCCCAAAAGACCCTGATGTGCCGTCGTTCCAAGAACGATTCCAGTGGCATATTTTTGTCTTTCCGAGTCTCCACGCTTTCGCCAGATATGGATACGTCGATTATTTGGATGAGTACAGATCCGGGTTTCGCCAAGGAAAAGGCAATTTTTTTTAAATGTCTCCTCATATTTTTGACGCCGCCTCATCGACAGCAGTCTGATGAAAGCAGTAGGAATAGTTGGGAGTCCACTACGAGGTGAATCAGTCAAGTTATCAGAGCTCTGGTAATAGCAACGTGGTTACGACGCAGGTTTGAAAGACAGAGACTATCCACTATTTCCCCAATAGACTAGACCTTTTTCACTCAAAATTATTATTCTTGCTCGCAAAAGTCCCGGTAATCAAGGTATTTATTTTATATTCACCTTCTAAAATATCTTGATGGCTGGTATAGATGGCTTTATTTTTATATAAGAAAAAGTTTTACGATTTCTTTTTTTAAAGAAATATTTTTAAGCAAAGAACAAACGCTTAAAACTAAATAGTAATGCTTAAAATAAATAGTAGTAAGTGCGTTGAGCAAAAGTATAGACCCAATTACTCGTAATTAAACGTATCCAACGTTTTGATTACAACTAATTGGGTCTACATTTCTAAAAACTAGTCGTCAGAGATGACACTATTTCCATATTTTTGTTACTTATTGAAGTACTATACCTATAAGTAATATACCTATGATTATTAGCCTATTTTTAAAAGTTAAGAATTAGACAAAAATATTACGAACATACAAAAAATATTAAATTTAACAAATGATCACAAATAACATCACATTTACCCACGGCATTCCACTTCTGATAAATAAAACCAGATTACATTGTTTCCTATGTAAAATACATATATATGTACAATGTATATGTATGTTTATGTGCAATGTATATGTATATGTATTTACAATGTATATGATGTATGTATATAATGTATTATCATTATACAACACATATCCACATTATTATTCTTCCGCGTGGTCCCCGTACCAAAGTCTGTTAGTGATAGTCCGAGGTTATAAAGGAGCTCTGTAATCAATATCTACGAACTTCGAAAAGCCGATTGTGCATCAAGTTATACACAGTAATATTTCCGTTTAATTTTGTCGGGAACATTAAAATTGAATATAAATTTCAAACAAGCTCCTTGAAGTAGTCTTATAGACTAGAGTAGAGTCTACTTTGAGGAGCTTAAACATGGGCTTTGTACGTACACCACTATTGTACTAGAAAATATGAATATATTTTATAGGCCACTACTGTGCGCTCTAAAAGATCCCAAGTATTCTTTTCTGTTTCGAACAGCTGCCACATTAAATATAATGCACACACATACATGAATAATACGTGTGTATGTGCGTTTTGTGCTCGTTTTTTTTTTTTTATTTACATAAAAATTCCTATTCGATATACAAAAAGAAATACTGTACTAATTTAAAAAATAAGTAATAATATATTGCACAGATTGAATCAAATCCAAAGCGTGTCTTTGTACGATAAAGAAGGGATATCTTTGCCAACTAATTTTCTTCACATAAGAGTTCCAAGTTCTCAGTCTATTTTAACATACTCGGAATATTCGCCTCACGTCGATTTCTTAATAATTCTGGAAGTGCCTTGGGGTAACAAGTGTATAATTTGCCGAGATACATATTTATATTATCGATTCAAAAGAATTTCATGGAAAGTAATAAATTTATTCGTTAGTTTTTTTATCAATAACAAAACGAAAAAAATCTGTTACGTCTATTCATTTCAGTCCTTTAATCCCGGTACCAGTAGATATCGCTGTGTTCAAAATCGTCATGGAGGCCATTGCTGTAGGTACATATTGCAAAAATTTTAAGAGCGATGATATACGTAAGAATCTGAAAAATGGAAATTCTTTGTATGATGGCCTAGCTAATATCACTGTAAAAAATTAAATGGACGATAGAAAATATAAAACAATTTGAAAGCCAAACAGAAATTGCTATGTAACGAATATCGGTATGAAGATCGATGAGGAAGTTAATAGCCTATGTGCGCATGTCAATAGTAACATTTAAAAGATGACCAGCATGTCCATTCCCATTACTTTATGAATGGCAACGGTAAAGGGGTCCTATTTATTTCACACCTAGTACACATCTCATTCATCTATTAAATTTCCTTTAGTAAACAATGCTTTTAGAATATTATTCAATAATATAATTATCACGAATATCCACTAGAGTATATAGAAAGACGAGAGGCGGATTATATATTTTTTTTTAATTTTTTAAAAGCACTTGTGAAAAGAAGTTTAGCAGCCACTGGGTTCTTTTGGAAAGTATATTCGATCCATCCCACTCATTCACGCTTGACATTGTGATGGCTTTGTGGTTAAAATATAGATATTTTGGCATATACGCTGGCACATTCATAAAAATGTCTTCAAATTAATATTTTTAAAAAATATATTATATTCCTGAAAAAATATTTATATGTAGATACAGAATGTGCCGACAGAAAAAGCATACCAAAAAGATATAATTTAATTTTACAGCAGCTTTGAACGCATTCCGACCATACTCAATAAAATACTTCAGAAGATAACGAAAGCTCTGTTATGATGTAGCTAATTAAATTCTGTTGGAACTCGTATTGGTATTTTAAAACACTCATACCATTATTCGTTTTCCACAAACCTGTTCACTTGAATGGATGATTTAGGCATCATTATTTTAATATTAACTGGCTCTATCTTTTATGAAACTTTACAATGTCCTGTTAATTTAAATCCGACCATGGTGATATTTTCTGGTTGTTACCAAAATGCTGATAGCATTCATGCAAGCCAATAGGTACATGCCCCAAATCCTCTTCCCTAGTCTATTGATTACATCGAATGTATTCTCATATATTAGCATACATAGCAGTTGTACTAGATCCAAAAGTGTTTGACGGTAATGTCGCGGAAGGATATACAAATTTATTCACTTTTCGTGTTTAAAACATGCAATTTGTGTTGACTACTATTGTGCCGAGGCAAAGATGTAGGAACAAGTCAATTACTCTGGCCACAACGTCTTGCAGACGTCATGTTTGTTTATTAAAGAAAATAAAATATATGTATAAAAATGAAGCAGGTATCGAAAATAATGTAGTAGTATATAATGTAGTATAATGTAGTAATATGTAATGTAAATTAAATATGTAATGTAATGTAATGTAGTAATAATGTAGTAGTATGTAGTAAATACAAGCAGAACTTGTTTAGCAGCTATTACATAACATTTTTTAGACACGAAATTTAAAAACATCTTAATTTAATACTTTTTGAATTGGGGAATTGGGACTCCAATCAAGACCCTAAAATATAATACAGCGAATACACCCACCCCTATATTCCCTTGGGTAAAGGCTGCGTATCAAAGGCTTTTGAAGCCACTACTATATTAACAGGTTATACTATCGCAAAATCCTTCGATCCCTTTACTGACTTCACTACACTTGGGATAGAGGTGGTGTGGACTTTCGATATTTTTGGAAGTAAGGATAACAAATTATCAATAATATATGGCTTAAGGTACGAAACATAACGTAATACATAGGTTGAAATGCGTCAAAAAACTATTGTCATAAAGCATCTTTTAGGTTTCTCTTCTCAGTTTTTGCTTAGATATGCTGTGACAAAGTGATCATTCTCTGAAGCTCAGAAATATACATCAAAAAATATAGAAGGTTTTAAAATCTAAACCATTATTTTAAAAGGCACTGTAATAATCAAAAAGGCTCAAGAAAGAAACATTAACATTAATTTTAGAAGTTGACATGCGTAATTCATATTAATGATTCAAGTCACACCTTGCCGGTTAGGGAAGTGTAACAAATTTTTCTTTATATTCAAGTAAAAGTAGTCGTTTTTCATAAAAATGAGCACATAATTATTACAGTGTTTTTTGAAAGAAATTATTTTCGTCGCGTTGTTCGGTCACTGATTAAAAAATATACTGAAGTATGAGCACGGGAACAAACAGTTACTACCTTTTTTTATTTAATGTATTGAGTGAGTGCATAAAACTTAGCTAATGATATGTACACATATTCTAATAACATCCGTATATATCTATTATTAAAAACAATAATGAGGATCTATATTACGTACATTGCCAAGGGCCTGGTATCGTTGCCGGAATTAGCATGACCGTCCGTTATCGTCATTCACATCGTATTCAGAGCAATCCCTTTGAAGCGTCAATAGCCAATAGATTTAGGTTACAGTCTTTGAAATAATATTGAATTCGCCATTCAACTAGTGTCGTAAAACAAGTACAAGCTTTTTCAGCTTAGTTGGAGTGGTTAATCGAAATGTTAGTGATGTTTATTTTAAAGAAATTTTGTGAATCTTGATCTAAATCCATCGTTAGTAATTAAGATATGTTTTATCATGGTTTATTTAAGTTTGATTACAATATATATGTATCATTTTGTTAGATAACTTATTGCTGTTTTGTAGGTAGTGACTCCCATTGCTGTAGGAATTTTGGGACTTCTAATCAAAAAACAACAACAAGTAATTTTGACAGTCTCTTGATGTTAACCCAACGCAACCTATAAAAATTCTTAAGAGACCAAAATAGGTGAAAATTTGAGGATGCAAGGATAACCATCTAGGTCATGAAGCTATATAGGAGATACATTAACACTTCCTAACCAAGCTCTCTCAATATATATGGCTAAATATGTGTGTAGTCTGGCGTGAACATGATCCACAAACTTCTGTTGATCAATATCGGCCAATTATTTCGTTTTTTTTGCTTTAGTCTCATAAGCTGTTGGCAGTAAAGGTGTGAATCGATGATTTTGTCCAGTGCTATAAGTTCCTAATGAACGATTCCTATCTCACCATACACTCAGCGAACAGTATCAGTGCTTATAATTGTTACTACTTATATCGCTACGTGGTGTCTAAAAGCGGACAACCTGGACCGATTGTAAGAGTGACTTATATCCAATTTCCCTTGTTTCTATGATCTCAACCTATAACTATCAAATTTCCAAAAATATCCTTCCAATAATAGCTTGCCAGTAAAAGATTGTTGTTGACCTGTTTTTTAATCTCTTTTTTGGAATTGGCTACTCCAAGGTGCTGGTGTCTCGTCTGGTGTAAATGGTAGACGTAGATGGTGAAGCGCACTTGCTCAGAAAATTACTATTTACTTTTCTTTTAAAGACACACATTATACTCGGACGGAAAGACCGCCGCAGGCAAATTATTCCAATCCTTCGCTGTTCGCATTAAATTTGCATACATAAATAGAAAAGCTGTAAAACCGTTAGTGGCATTTAATATTATTTCGCTGAAATGGTTTTAGCAAACTGTTTGTAATCGCCGATAGTATGACAACGTATATGTTTTATTGTTTAAAATAAGGTGTGACAACGCATATGTATTTTATGGCTGTGAGAGTAACTTACCACCAAGTAGACCTTAAATTAAAATAAAGACGTCTTCTGAAAGTCTTGTTTAGTCTATCCGCAATAGTTCATTACCAAATATATTCTATAATATATTATAAATTAATTTCCTGAGTCTGGGGTGTAACAGTGTAATATATTCCATATTCATTTTCCTTCGAAATGCTCATGTTACAGTAACTTGTTGCTCCCTGCTAGCTATCAAGGTGCAACAGGTCACAATATAACCTCTGGAAACTAACCAAAAGCAGTAATACTATTCAAACTTGTCAAAAATGCTGTAGGATAGGTAACAGCATCAGTAGGGTACTAATACTGTGCTCACTAGCCGATATGTCAAAATTGTGAGTATGGCCAATTTAACTGACGATTTTTTTGCAAAGTTTCACTTGCTTTTTTATAATCTGCTGAAGGCATCAAGAAGTTTCCAATTTTTGGTTCATGGTGTAAAAGAAACCCCGTAACATAACGACCCTGCCCAACTTTGGAGCTTAATCTCCAGATATAAAGTTAAAAGCGCTTTTGTAAGTTTTGCAATATCTGCCTACCTCGATTGGGATATAAGGTCAACTTATATTTTCTATGTAATGAGAAGAACATCAAATACAATATTTACTTAAGACGTAACGGTTTGAAATAATAAAGCAGGATTAATCCATTAGGGCTAAACAGATTACTACCGTTTGGAAAGCGGACCCAATGAAACCCTTTCTACGCATTGGGTTTACTTCAACAAACACATTTACAAATATATAAACCCGACTGCCTTAGTTATTATAAGGTAAGTTCATATTAATTAAATATATCCTGCATTACGGTTAGTAGACACTAGCCATAAAATTTACCTTTTGTTATATTACACCACAACTCATAGTAATATCTCAATTTTATTTAAAACATAATATAAGTTGTAATTTTTATAATAGTATATTTTATAGGATAATAGATCTTTATTAAACTGGGTAGTTATACTATGATAATAGAATAATAGGATACTAATATAGGTATATTACTTATATCATATTAAAGATACGACTGGAATTCTTACAAAAATAAATTAGAAGCACAAAATGCAATTAAATATTTGTTTTTATGAAAACAATTCATAAACCTTGTAGACGTGTGGTGGCAGAGAAAAATCAAATTATTCTATACCCTTGCGTAAAGTATTCATAAATAATAACGAAATACCAGTATTCAGTTGGCTTCATAAAAATGACGTAGCAAATATATAGCGATAAATTAATTTAAAATCCTAAACATCAGACACTGCCTGATCTTTGCATACGGAATGCGGTAATAACACAAAATTTATAGATAAGGAGAGAGATGGCTGTAAGGGCAAAACAATTTCTGTAAATGCCAACCTCTCTTACGCGGTGGAACCTGCTTAGCTAACGGAGGGAGGTTTGGCGATCGACCGATGGTGAAATAATTTTCCCAAAATACGTTTCATTAGATTATGGCGAGGTGCAGTATCACTGAAATTAGGGCACCGGCACTTTAAACAACAGTGTACCAAGCTTGCCTAGCTTTGTGAGTATATACTACTCTGTCAAGTACCGAGAAAAGATCAATAATACACAAAATGTTAGTAATTCATCCAAATTTATTTTATCACTTTCAAATGCTATATGTATGCTCCTTCAGAAACGATACACTTACGCCAACGAATAATCCAATCGTCAAACCATTTTTTAAACGCTTTTTCCAGAATTGTGTTCAGTTCCCGTCGCGAATTCTCCTTTATGTCTTATACCAAATGAAAACAAGTGCCACGAAGTGATAATTTCAGTTGAAGAAGAAGAAAGAAGTCGGCTGGAGCCATATCTGGTGAATAAAGTAGTTGCTTGACGGCGTTTGTTGACTTTTAGGTCAAAAATTTGTTCACAATAATGGCCTTGTGCGAAGGCGCATTATCGTGGTGCATAATCGAGAAAGAGAAGAATTTTCTTTCCACAAATCTGTTTTTTTTCGTCGAATTTGCTCTCATAAACGCCGCATAACGCTCAAATAATATTATTTATTTACCGTTTGACCTTCCAGACAGTCAACATCTGACTTTTGTTCGACTTTGGTGTGGTTTTTCGGTTTCGGTTCAGTTGGAAGGCGCCACTGTGAAGCTTGTCGACTAGTTTGCATATCAAACTCATAAACCTTCATCTCATAACCAGTAACAACGCGTTTCATGAATGTTGGATCGAAATTGACTCGTTCTAGCATATCCTCGGCTACTTTTATGCGATAAAGTTTTTGGAGAAAATTCATCTTTTGATACTAGCCGAGCGGCATGTTTCATACCCAATTGATTATTTAAAATGGTACGGATTGACTCGTGAATCACAGAAAGTTCTGTGACTATCTCTCTCAAACTTGAATGAGGATTTTTAGTCACTTTTCCTTCACTTTTGCGATGTTAACTTCAGTTGCAGACGTTGGTGGCCTACCAGAGGGATGCAATCTTTATCACATCTCAACCGCTTTTGAACGCTTTGTACTACTCATAAGCGCGTGTTTTTGATAAAGTCGACTCGCCCTTTTGTAACTTTTTCAGTACTCCGAACACGATATTTCATTGACAATGTTAAATTTATGACAAACTTTTTGTTAGATGTTTTTGTCCATTATGACATTCACAATACACATTAGATATGAGTTAACTAAAAACAGCACTGTATTTAATCCAAGAAAACAGATGCAACTCAAACTCCGCGTCGAAATAAAAAACAGTTGTGCCAATCTAATCTAACAACAACAAAAAAAAGAAAAATTTAATTTGGAACCATAAAAAATCATCCGTTCCCGATACTTTTTTGACGAATGATAGATATTTTCTTACAGTGGTGGAGCCATGATACAGCTAGTTTCTAGGTATGTCATTTCAGTCCTTAGTAGTTACAACGCATATGTATCCTGAAACTTTGTTGAGCCTTGAGGTAGATGTCATGCCACAAACATTATATATCATCAGGTGAATTGTATGCTTTCTAACACTTATATTATAAAAAAGCAGTACACTGAGCGGTAGTTTTCAAGTCTTCTGTGTACTTTCTTACTTTACTTGTAATGGATTAAAAAATGCTGCTAAAGAAGGCTCTATGTCCGATACTTAAACATTTTTGTGATTATATTCATGTATAAGTATGTTCTATCAATCTATTTAGAGGTCACCTGACGTAGTGCGGTTTTTAGTTGAATATTTTTTGCAATACAAAATTGTTCTAATTTAGTGTATATTTTAAATGTATCAAATAATTTAACCCATCTTAATCCCAATACAAGAGTAAGGGATATCGAGAAGACAGAGGTATTAAACTTTTGCACAAACGCCCACGGCACAATACGAGTGATAACAAAAAATAATATACGAAATGATTTACTTAAGTACAAATGACAAAATAATTTATGTGACCTAAACCTAAACCAAGGGAGATGAAATTAAAAGAAAAATTTATTCAAAGTGTTCAACACACATTGAATAAATTTATTCAAATTTTTAGTTTCCTGGATGCTTCTGAACGTCCGAAACCAAATTTCTCCGATCAAGCCAACAAACATGATATGGATCAAATTAAATTTCCACAAAGCTAGATGGAAATAAAATTTAACATGTGTGAAATAATGTAATTTATTATTGTTTTATATATCAGTGTTATCAGTATAGAGGACGAGTACCTATTTGAAACAAATTAGCAAACTTATTAATTGTAAATATACGACGAGTCCTGGAGAAGATATAGATCTACGAGTCGAAGTAATATGTACATTATGATTCTATAATATATTAAAATTAAAGATTAACATATTACCTCTAATTTCCTAGCGATTCGAAAAGTCTAAAGAAACGTATCGTTTTTTTTTAGTTGAAACCAAATGACATCAGCTGCACAAGATAATTTTTAGTAAGACCAAATGAGACAGCAGCTGTTTGTATATTATTTGAGTTTAATGTATTATTTTCCCTGTAAAAGGAAATATAAAGATAATTTCGTAATACGAAAATACGTCTATGAATCAGAAATTTACTAATCAGGCTTAAATAACAAACAAAGTTTCTTTATCAGTCTAGGAAATCGTCCAATCCAGTAGATGATAAGTTTTATTAGTTCTACTAATTTTGCTATTAAATCCATCAAATTTGGAACGAATGTTGTCACGATAATTATTATACATAGTGGTGAGGATCTGAATGGATGTCGGCAATGGTGTCGACAAAACGATGATGGACACCTACCATAGCTTTTACTAAATAAATTGATGGCCGATTTGTTTCGATAAGCCTTGTTCATTTTGCATTGCCTTTAGGGTCTGTTGCTGTTACCGGTGATTGTTAAAGAAATCCTACAAAGTCTTTTAGTGAATACAATGCTTTAGTATTTATAGAATTTCGAAGAGTTCTGATCATTAAGCACTGCGGCATGTTTCTAGTTTTCGAACAGAATAATGGATGAAGAATTTAATTGGCTAGAAGTAAATTATTTAATTGATAGTCATTTAATTTGTAAACGGAGAGAATATGCATTCAAAAAATAATGTTTTTATTGAATATCAAAGCCTAAAAAAATGAAATCCTATAATATTAAACTAACACTAAAAAGTAAAATATATATATAGTTTCTATCTATAATTTGAAAATCTTGAGATGTTAAATATTAATCTTGTTTCGTTTTACATTTTACTAAAAACCTTTGCTTTAAGTTGATGACTTTTACACTTTAATAGACTCGCCCCCTCATATTTGCAACGTAATTAAATTTAGATAGTCCTTGATATCTCTGTTATTTTATGTTTTCAATTAGAAAATAGTCATAATAAGTTATTCTAAGTAAAAAATAAAGCTGACTGGCTTAACAACCAAATAATTATCACGTTTAATATTGATACTATTATTCTTTTAAAAGGCTCGAATGCCTATAATAATGTAACCCGGTTAACAATATACAAACAAGGTACTAACTAAAATTACTAATCTATAATGTATTTTAGCTGCGTCGACAAAGACTTAGAAATTCCCAACCTTCCAATTAGGATAATGTACTCGTATTGTTCGTTCTACACTAATCGTAACATTTTAAACATAAATACATTTTATTAATGTTATTTGCGTAGAGCTACACACCAAAGATCATGGGCAGAGATACAATAGTAGTTTCGTATTTATGTACTTTAAGTGAAGACATGGCGAATCTCTTTAGTGAGCATGTCTATGACCAGCAGTGGAAACTATATAAGTAAGTATTTATTCCACTTTAAATTACTTCCATTTTACCATGGACATTAATCTTAAATAGCTTCAATTAAAATTATTTGTATGTAAAAATTTTATGTCGTAAAGTGTTTATGTGTTTCAAAACATGTATGTCAACAAGCAGCAGATCCTATGTTCTAGTACTCTCTTTAAAGTGTATGCATTTGCTCAGCGGAGGGACTTGAAACAGTTTTACTTCACAATAGAAAAGTGAAGGCGCTAACCGTTGTAATACGGATAATAACTGTTATTAATAATGTAATGAATTTTGTTATTGTTACAAATTATTCCTAGAGCGTCTGAAATTTGAAAACCTGTCAAGCTGTCAGTCAAGCTCGACGTGAATTTCATCTCATAAGCTTCTGCTGCATTCGTCTGACTGACGCAATTAGATTGTATTAATAAAATCTACGTCGCTCGTGCGAAGTCGCATATTTTTTATGAGCTCCAAACGTAACGGAGACTGAGTTGTTGATTAAATTTAATATTTGCAATATTTTTATACTAATTAATATATTATTTATATTATATATATATATTTTATAATAATATTACTCAACAATTTTTTTATACTAATACAACTCAAAATTAACTTCTCAGTTAAAAATATGAAACAAAATTAAATTTATATATATATATATATATATATATATATATATATATATATGTATAGCAAACCATAATACACTTATTTATTTATATTTTTACGTCTTTTACTTATCACACTATACCAATATATCGCGGAAAGTCGATGGATAAAGTTGGCTCAAGGTTGTGCTTTATGGCGATCTACGGAGGAGGCCTATATACAGTATATTATAAAGATGATTCTATTTATACTATAGAAGTAGCATACATCCTACACTAAATGTTATAAAAAGGAATTTACTGCCTCGATGTTTTCTTTATTCTTTTGACAAACCTTGACAGGGGAAAAAAATAGTAATTACAATATTTTACATAAGAAATCAAAATATAAATGATTTTTTTAAAACTGTTTTAAGAATTTATCTACCAAAATAGATTGTCTATTTTTATTTGATTACACCGCCAAGAAGAAGGAAGTATCAGAAGAATGTTACAAGCTTATAATGTTAGATACTTGGTAACCTGATACTATAATATAGCGATTTTAATAAATATCGTAGTTGTCGTTGGTTTCGTCTTTATTCCTTAGCTCGTAGGCTATATCTGAGATCGTAGAAAATTCAATATGACGAACGCTAGGCGTAATGATATCCTTTTATTCATGGTTCGTTCCGTGCCTGCCAAGCCGTGGACCCTGGATTTGAACCTGAGCTAGGGTAATTTGTTTGTACTTTCCCTCTGTGATTATTTTTACATATAATAATTAAACGATTCACTACGAGTTTGTAACAATGTATCTGATAGTTCATCCGACTCATGTGACAACGAGAGAATAATGACTGTAATTTACTCAGTCGTCATTCTGGCAAATGGTGTTATATCTTTGTTACTATAGACCATAATCAATTGATTTTGATTTGAATGGTTGAAATGATATGAAACGAAAGTAATAGAGTCAAAATATGGTATCGATCATCTATTGAGTTTAACTGTCAGCTAATTTCTAGTTCAAACATGAATATTTCAACCGATGAAGGAGCAAGCTTTCAAAGAATACCAGCGTAAAATAGCACCATGACACCACTATGTTTCGTTTGGTGCATGTACGGACACAAGTACCGAGGCATTTCATCACTGACCTCAGTGTCACCCCTGACGCATCTCGTGTCTTTGTTGAGAATTGATGTAGTCATATTAAATCGTGTGATAAGTTACAGCATAAACTTTCAAGATATGTTTTTGTGCAAAGTCATTCACTCGTAGCCACCTTCGGTTTGTGCTTTAACTTATCGCCTCCACAAGCAGCACTACTTACTTATTTATTTAAAGTTATTCAAATAAACGCATGTTATATGTGATGTTTTTAAAGAAATAAACATTTCTCTGTGCTATTTGACTTTATCAAAGGCGTCTACGATACCTCAGTTGTTATAAAAATTTATGATCATCAAGTTCACTCACATTCACAGTCCACTCCACTAATTTCAAGACAATTTGATAAATGTTCAAAATATTCACCTCCGTTGTTGATAGCAACAACGATCTCCTTCTTTATCGTTTTCATAAAAAATACGTACCTAAAATAAGACCTGCAACCGCACACCAAACCGAAGCGACTTAACATCAAACGGGAGCTGGGTAAGTTACAACTGTCGTCAATGACCAACCTTCACGTAGTCAGTGTATTCGGAAACAATTTTCGAGGGCTAATATAATCTACGTATCAACTATCTTACAAATTAAAATTGTTTAACGATATCATATCAGTATATGACACGTGAATATTTGTTTATGTTAATTTTATATTTGCAACAACTTAGTTTCATAGACATCAAAGCGCAAACAGAATGTGTGCATCGAGATTGGAGGTGGACATTTAAATGATTTTAAAGAAATAAGTTTATAGTAAGTACTGTAATGTATTGTTAGGTTATATCCACACATTTATTCAGACTTTTAAGACAAAACAAACTTAAATATATTTTTTAAATTAACGTAATTAAACTTATTAACGTAACCTATTGCTCATTTGCTTGGATAAATACATGGTACGTCATATTAAATGAAATGTTCTATAACAATATTTTTTATTAACTGATACAATATGTTACATTTTAGGACACGTAGAAGTTTATATGCCTTTGATTAGAAGTAGAATGGACTAAGGTTGCCTTCTCTATGGCAATCATAGTACTACACACTGTATGTGTACAGCGCTACATACATATTTTAGTACGAGTATAAAATCTCTCTTTGCGAATAATCAGTGTATTCGTTAAAAGCACTCCCATCCCTTGATATGGAGAACGAACTATGTATTACATACACACAGCCATATTAAAGACTTTATCTAGCTTCCAAAAAATTTTTTTCCTATACCAATAGTACAATTAAGGACATGCTACGTAATTTTTTCAAATCCTATTAAAATAGATTGATGCCAGTATCTATCTCCAGAGAAAGAAACCGCTTTAACTTATAACAAACATTAATCATGATAATACATCATGAACTTAGATGTGAAATGGTATTCTCATCTTATTATTGCACATATTTAAATTAAACACGTAGGTCACTAACTTTAGTACTAACGATATTATTATCATAGATTACGTAACAAATCAAAGTGTCATATAATATACCAGTTAATAAAAAATATTGTTATATAGCAATTAAATATAATAGTTTCTCATATGGTTCTATGTGCCCTAATGGAGCTGTATATTTTGATTTGATTTCTAAATTAATTTATGCTACAAAAATATATCCAAAGTTAAATATCGACTTTGAGAGTATCTACCGGCTGGCTCTAAATGTGTAATGGTAGCCGGCAATGGATTTTTTCTCATGAGGCGTTAAAAAGTAACGAGGAGGTTAATTTCTTAGGTATGGAAGCTTGTTCGAGTTAATATCGGGTTACACAAAGATATGAAAATAATATTCTTTTAATTCAAACTATCTTGACTGGTGTCTAGCTTTTTAACTCTTGATGACAGGTCATTATATAATCTGAGCAATCTTGGTAATGCTAAGTTTATTTCTAGAGTTATTAAACATCTTAAAATGCGAAATAAAGCATTTTTATTTCTAGAATCTTTGTAGGAGTTATTTATGTCAATTCTAACTATAAGAGGAATAGGGTTAACTTAGTCCCAAAGCAATTTGTGCAAAAAATATAACGTCTCGTAAATTTCTTTAAAAATATAATGACAAAATATGAAACTGTATCAATTGGTTGTGGTGTGGTAAGAACAAAAAGAATGGAAGAAGTTACCGGTATAAGAAATCTTACCTGAAAAAAAATACTTTACATTTCGATGAAGTGTATATTACAGATTCCAAATTGTAAGGAAATGTGCTAATTTACTTCTAACAAAGGTATTAAACAATGAGATCTGTAAATAGGGCCGATTAATAAGTTGACTGATAAAACTTAACTTCGAATCGATCGACGACCTAGACAAATTGTGTCTACATCTCCTATTGGCTAATGCAATACCGATTCAAAATATTTTTTTTCTTGTATTTGAGAAATTCAATATAATATTATTTTTTTTACACCATTGCGTCAGTTTGTGGCCATTTTGAAGCATTACATCTGATTCATCTCTTATTACTCGTCTAAACTTGAGATCGTCAGCATACAATCTATACAAAGCCCATACAGGTTTTATATTACCATTTTTTTCTGTTTATTTTAGTATACACTGGTGATTAGTTTCTCAGCTTTGTTTAGTGCATTTTTATTAAATAATATATACTTATGACACGGTGACAAGGTACCTTCGTATTGATTTTTGATTGCAGATGTGAAATATATGCAATAAAATTTGTTACTTATAAGTTATTTTAGTTTGTCATTAAATATTATATTTATGAACTTGCATTAAATTAATTTTGTACTTTAAATATATGAAGATTCACCAAATCGTAGGAATCGGAATTGATTCCATTTACCCTTTCTCGGTCGTAAGCGTAGTGATGCGTTACAAGTTAAATATTAAAGTAGGATTTATGCCGGCGAACAGAACTAGTCACCTATTTGTGATTCGAAACGAAGGAAACCTTTTCTACCTGTTGATGTAATTTTAACAAATACAAATAAAATACAACACTAGCAAGACTTGTTTATTCAACGTTGAGTATTACGTTATGATAATTATACCACTGTTATAACTTTCGTAGCCAAATCGTAGAATATTGTTTGATGCGATTAAAATATCGATAATGAAATATATAATAACAATATTTTTATTAACTGATACAATATGTTACATTTTAGGACACGTAGAAGTTTATATGCCTTTGAAGTAGAATGGACTAAGGTTGCCTTCTCTATGGCAATCATAGTGCTGATACTACACACTGTGTGTGTACAGCGCCACATAAATATTTTAATACGAGTATAAAATCTCTCTTTGCGAATAATCAGTGTATTCGTTAAAAGCACTCCCATCCCTTGATATGGAGAACGAACTATGTATTACATACACACAGCCATATTAAAGACTTTATCTAGCTTCCAAAAAATTTTTTTCCTATACCAATAGTACAATTAAGGACATGCTACGTAATTTTTTCAAATCCTATTAAAATAGATTGATGCCAGTATCTATCTCCAGAGAAAGAAACCGCTTTAACTTATAACAAACATTAATCATGATAATACATCATGAACTTAGATGTGAAATGGTATTCTCATCTTATTATTGCACATATTTAAATTAAACACGTAGGTCACTAACTTTAGTACTAACGATATTATTATCATAGATTTCGTAACAAATCAAAGTGTCATATAATATACCAGTTAATAAAAAATATTGTTATACAGCAATTAAATATAATAGTTTCTCATATGGTTCTATGTGCCCTAATGGAGCTGTATATTTTGATTTGATTTCTAAATTAATTTATGCTACAAAAATATATCCAAAGTTAAATATCGACTTTGAGAGTATCTACCGGCTCGCTGGCTCTAAATGTATAATGGTAGCCGGCAATGGATTGTTTCTCATCAGGCGTTAAAAAGTAACGAGGAGGTTAATTTCTTAGCGATGGAAGCTTGTTCGAGTTAATATCGGGTTAAACAAAGATATGAAAATAATATTCTTTTAATTCAAACTATCTTGACTGGTGTCTAGCTTTTAAACTCTTGATGACAGGTCATTATATAATCTGAGCAATCTTGGTAATGCTAAGTTTATTTCTAGAGTTATTAAACATCTTAAAATGCGAAATAAAGCATTTTTATTTCTAGAATCTTTGTAGGAGTTATTTATGTCAATTCTAACTATAAGAGGAATAGGGTTAACTTAGTCCCAAAGCAATTTGTGCAAAAAATATAACGTCTCGTAAATTTCTTTAAAAATATAATGAAAAAATATGAAACTGTATCAATTGGTTGTGGTGTGGTAAGAACAAAAAGAATGGAAGAAGTTACCGGTATAAGAAATCTTACCTGAAAAAAAATACTTTACATTTCGATGAAGTGTATATTACAGATTCCAAATTGTAAGGAAATGTGCTAATTTACTTCTAACAAAGGTATTAAACGATGAGATCTGTAAATAGGGCCGATTAATAAGTTGACTGATAAAACTTAACTTCGAATCGATCGACGACCTAGACAAATTGTGTCTACATCTCCTATCGGATATTGGCTTATGCAATACCGATTCAAAATATTTTTTTTCTTGTATTTGAGAAATTCAATATAATATTATTTTTTTTACACCATTGCGTCAGTTTGTGGCCATTTTGAAGCATTACATCTGATTCATCTCTTATTACTCGTGTAAACTTGAGATCGTCAGCATATAATCTATACAAAGCCCATACAGGTTTTATATTACCATTTTTTTCTGTTTATTTTAGTATACACTGGTGATTAGCTTCTCAGCTTTGTTTAGTGCATTTTTATTAAATAATATATACTTATGACACGGTGACAAGGTACCTTCGTATTGATTTTTGATTGCAGATGTGAAATATATGCAATAAAATTTGTTACTTATAAGTTATTTTACTTTGTCATTAAATATTATATTTATGAACTTGCATTAAATTAATTTTGTACGTTAAATATATGAAGATTCACCAAATCGTAGGAATCGGAATTGATTCCATTTACCCTTTCTCGGTCGTAAGCGTAGTGATGCGTTACAAGTTAAATATTAAAGTAGGATTTATGCCGGCGAACAGAACTAGTCACCTATTTGTGATTCGAAACGAAGGAAACCTTTTCTACCTGTTGATGTAATTTTAACAAATACAAATAAAATACAACACTAGCAAGACTTGTTTATTCAACGTTGAGTATTACGTTATGATAATTATACCACTGTTATAACTTTCGTAGCCAAATCGTAGAATATTGTTTGATGCGATTAAAATATCGATAATGAAATATATAATAACAATATTGAAAAGTAATGAAGGGTTATACTCATGAAGGACTTTATTAAACTTTTGATTGATCTGTTCTTATTTAAGAGCGGAGTTCAAATGTTAAATAGCTATAATTAGGTTTTAAACTCATTCAGTAAAAAGTTTCACGCGGTTGAAGTAAAACTTAGTATATTTTCTAAAAGTTATTAATAAATATTTATTATAATCAATATTATCCTTACTCAATTAGTAATATATAAATATATTATATAACGTCATGTCAATGTGTGTGTATAATCATAAAGAAATTGAAAATCCTGTCTTAAAAAAAAATTAAAATCTTATATCTTATTATATAATACCCATTAAAACATTTACTTCCTGCATAAATGCGGAAACTGCCTAAAAGCACTACCGAAAGTAATCCGAAAAAAAATCTGTGCCGCCAATGAGTCACCGGGGATCGAACTCGGTTCGCTTGCGTACCGTGAATCAAAAATGTGCTCAAAGATACTTAGCTTTCACGGCTCTATTATTGAATACAAAAGATAAACGAATTTAATTCTTTACAACCGTAACTCATTTGTTTCGCACAATTGTTAATTAAATCTGGTATATCCAATATAGTGGAGTCTTAAAGAAATTTCTGCAACCTTTATATGTCTGTCTAGACAAGACCATCAATCGGTTTATGGCCGTATCATTCATAGCCATTGTTTAAATACGTAAGTCGTAGATCAATATGATAATGTTGAATGTTACAAAAATACAGGTGGTGAAATACACTTTATTACATTAAAGCTAATATATGGTAATGTAATATTAAACTTACATATAAAAAATATATTTTTTGAGTGAAATTAAAAAGACAAGCTCTCTTCTTTTATCTTGATGTGGTGATAGCCAGAGACCCTATCTGAACTCAGAACCCAGGGCATCAAACGTAACATTACGGTCAGTCGTAAAAAGAAAGTGACATGTTTGCTCTTAAGCATTTAAACACACGAACGTTAGGCCGCGAGATCATCGTCACTAGGCCATCGCCGCAGTAAAATAAACAATATATTTTGAAATTCTTGCTTCACAACATCATCATGTAATTTTTAATAACCTGACTAATATATTTAGTATATATTTAGACTAATTCATTTGTAATTAAAAATTAATTAAAAATAAATTATTTATTTTTACCATTTCATCTAATAATATTTACTAGCAAAGATAACATTGCATATTATTATAAAAAGTATTAAGAGAAAACACACTTCCCCTTCAACCAAGATGCAATTGCTATGTCATTCAGTAAAATTAATGTATATAGGAAAATAAAATATATTATCTTCTTAACTTACCTGATTTTAACATTAAGTTGCTTAAAAATTTAATAACAACCCATAAATAATTTTCATTCTACATATTGCGTGAGTATGGAGAAAACCAACGCCAAGCCGATTTACGCCGAGAAGATTTTTCATCCCATTTGTCAATTTATCTAAGGAACCTTTGTAAAGTATTCGCATTTTTCGACGTTGTAATTTACATACTTACCGATAATATTCTACCTGCCTAACCTACATTGCTTCTCTTCCAACTTATCCACATTATGTTTAAGTTTCGTGTTCTATGCATTAAAATATATTAAAATAAAATAAAAATGTGCAACAATATTTAACAATATAATATATATATATATATATATATATATATATATATATATTTAATTAAAAAATGAATATAACATTAACTTACCGTAGCAGGGATGCAGATCTCACAATTAGATTTCTTTTACAGCGACGTAATTATATATTTTAGAATAAGATACAAATGTCTACATAAGTAATAGTCAACAGGTAACACAGATACGAGTATTCAACAACAGTTTAAATATTTAAAAGGTACAACAAGTGAACCGCGGAGGCGTAATAGGGCTCGCAGTATCACGATACTCTAACGATAGTCGTCCGTAACAACAACAACAAGAGGAAGACCAAATCAAGCGTATTCAGAATACTTGAAATTAACAAGGCAGAGAGGAAGCAAAGAGAAGGCATCACAGGTAATAATCCAGTACAACACTCCGAAGATAAGGTAAAAAACTTAATGATAGAAGAACGAACAAAAGTTTGAGCAGAAGTCAATTGATCACGATTACGTACTGACAACACGCGCGACGTGACTTGAGCGAGTTCAGATATAGTATGAAAAGTCTGCTGGATTCAACAAGTGGTTTGCTAGGGCGGGCGTCGCGGGGCGAGCTCGGAGGTCCTCGCCGCGGGAACGCTCGCCCGCCAGTGCCCCGAGCTAACGTTCCCGCTTTACCAACTGCGCCTGTGTGCGCGCGCTAGGCCTCGCTCTACAGCCTTCATTGTTACATGTTCGCCTGTGTGCGTGTCCCTGATGTACGCACGTATCTTTTCTAGTCAGTGTGCATTGATTACGACAGTGTGAGAGAGTGACGCGCCTACGGGTCTAGCGCACAGGTGAGCCCGGGCCGGCGGCCCCCAG
Organism: Teinopalpus imperialis; assembly: GCA_029286865.1. NCBI lineage: Eukaryota > Metazoa > Arthropoda > Insecta > Lepidoptera > Papilionidae > Teinopalpus > Teinopalpus imperialis. Next base: position 7,007,762 of record JAGSMU010000036.1, on the reverse strand, counting down.
CCAGTTCCCGTTCTATCTATACTGCTTTTACATTGAAATAGCTCGCTGAATAAACTTCCTGCGTGCTACATTAGTACACGCATGAATTGGTTTGCTTGAGCGGTTATGCTTTAAGTCCTAGTGCATGGTTGTTTTGGAAATTTTAATAATAAACTCTATACAACATACAAGCACAAGGTTTAAGCGTATTATGAAACTTTGAAACCCTTTACTTCATCTTAAAAGGTGATAGGGGTTAACTGAACTTATATTTAATCAAATATGTGAACGATATTAAACTACACTTTATAGTAAATTCACTTATTTTACTTAAAACAAGATAAACTAAACTCCACACCGTTACAGAACAGAATTAATTAGAATATGATGACAGCTGCGAGATCATATAACAACGTTGTTTGTTTGACGTTAATACAAAGGCCAGACTCGAAATTGGAAACGTCCATTATGATAATTAAATGTTGTTTGCACACCAGATTAAAAAAAATCGTAGCTGACCCGTGGAGTCTGCACAAAAGGGTGTCGGAAATATTGCAAAATACTTTGGTATTATCATTATTTGGACAGTAAAAAATACAATAAGATAGTATAAATAGTAAATAATAGACAAATATAACAATCGATAAGACGGAACTCCCTCTACAGAGGAAGTCAGACGGTCGGAAGATAGATAGTATTTTTTTAATTTCCCATGTTTATTATACATAAAAAAATACATAACAACATGTGAACACCGTCACTTTTAACACACATTTATATCCATTACACACACAACACAATCGTAGTTTCATTACGATCTATAATAAATAACTATTGTTTACAATATTCTTACACGGTAAAGCATCACGAAAAGTAGCTGGTGCATGAACAGGCATCTCACGGTTAAGAAGCACTTATTCACAGAATATCAGTCTAACATCGTAGCAAAGGGTTGTGGTGCTTCATCTGGTGAATGACGGCAACCGGAGACCCAATTACTGCTAAGGAGGTATTAATTCTAAGTCCAAAGGAAGCAACGTATTATCTATATATTAATATTAAAAACTAGTTTATAATATTAATATAATGAGATGTTTATATTATAATTATAAACTTGTAAAATAATAATAAAAATATAAAAGGCAAGAACGGCTACGAAATTCCTACGTCTGCTACGCAGCTATGTAAATAAGGGCTATCGAATAAGGGCGATTTCCTTTTTTATTATAATTGAAAGCTCCTCTACCTTTGATTTAAAATGAAATTGGTAGTTTGTACTTTGGGATATTATTTTTTATACTTTAAAATTTATTTATCTTTTTTTATAATTCAGTAAAGTAAGGTCTTCCATCGCTACTTTTAAATGTGTAGTTACAAGTTATCAAGTACATAAAAGTGCTATAAAAAAATAGCACATAATTTCATAAAACATATTTGATTCATGTTTTGTAATTGAATTTCAACTCATGTAAAAGTCATGCTATCTATAAGTCAGTCATAATTATCGTAGCGCTACTTTTGCTGTATATTCTATTTCATCAGACCGAAGGTATGGAGTACCTACTACGAATTCCGAGGCACCGTTTGTCTACATAATATCTGTTTTTTAACTGATCACAAATATCTCAAGGGTATCTATGGCAGTTATGTCATTTAGGTTTTTGAGTCTACGGTCTGCTTCTTACTACTACCACTCGCATTTCAAAGCATTAGCATTAACAGGACAGGTATTTTTAAAACGTTTAGCGTTTTTTTACTACTTACTCAATAAAAATATACTTAGTTTTTCCCTCTTATGAAAAGTTGTAATAGTTTTCACATTAATTTACAAGCATGACAATACAAAATCCATTTCTGTAGACTATTAGAAATTGGGAATGCCAATGACTGTTTATTTGTATATTGAAATGTTGTAAATGTAAATGTATTTGGAAAAGACAGGTCCTATTCGAAGGCAAATCCTAGTGTTGAATGCAATTCCATATTATTAATACTATTACTTTCTCAATATTTCTTGTATTTCTGAGAGGACTTATGCAAAAATAGAATAATTGCTCAATTCCTCATACAATAAAAGTAGATAACAGAAGTAGTATACGTATTACGTTTAGACTTTGCATCTTTGTAACAGCATACCTGACCAAAATGATTCCGCCAGCTTATTGAATTAGAGGCATGCCCACTACGACTCAGTTCAGTAGTAAAACTCAAAATGGTTTCGTATGATTTTAGTTTTTATTTTAACTTTTTTATTTTTGATTATGACGTTATCTCGATCTATTTCCACCGTAGCAAGATTTAGTAACTACATAGAACTAACTAATGAGCACTTAAGTGTGAGTAATTAAAAAGGATTGTTAAATAATTCCCAATCATTCAAAATTATACAAAAAACTTAATAATATATTAGAATGGACTAATTTTTAGGATTATTTATTTATTGTATAGAAAATCAATACGTGTTTCTGAAAGTAGAGAAAGTTTGCAGCTCGATTGCACCAATCGTGAGTAATATGTTGACATGTGTAGAAAACTTTCATTTCTTTCCCTTTCATATTTATATGAGACCATTTAATAAGAATATCTTACGAAATAAAAGAGCACTTTTCCGCACTTCTTTCTGTGATCATTTAAATAGTCTGCTAAATAATAAGCGGGATCGAAATCATATAATGATGAAAATTATGTATTCCTGGTCGATTTTGACCACGGCAATATTTTCTAGTTATTACCAGATGTATCTGTAGTGCTGTAGGGATTCGCACTGACATGCAATACAATATAATGCATGTCTGCATGAGAGAAAGGTTCTGATGCAACCTCTTGGCAGGAAAAAGGCTACGCCCTGTCAGAATATCAGCGATAATAGCAAGCCTGTTAGAACATCTACAGACCCATGTAGCTGGTAGTGAGGCACTACATTGCAGAAGAGAAAACAGGCGTGTCAGATGCACCTTTGTTAAGCATTGATGTACGTGTTTATGTTCCGCAGTTATTACTAATCTTCAGATCAAGTGTCTGCGTGTTCATCACTCTTGGTCACAAAAATATAAGGACAGTAAAAATACTCACACAAATAAGGTCATTTAAGTATACAATATCCGTTGCTGTAAATAAAGATAAGAAGTAGCAGCAAAAATCTTAGAACTAACGCTTATAGCGTCTGTCAGCTCCAAGCAGGGTCGTGCAATTATTTACGCAGTATCCTAATGTTTTAATTCCAACCGATCTCGATGCTTCCTTAATGCAAATATAATAAAGATCAATCCGTGTAACATAAGCTCAAACGCAATAGCAAGACTGACAAAGTACTGGAACGAAAACGGTATACGGGTTTCCATCATTGTTGTAATGGAGCAAATCGATAAGTTTCCACATACTCACTACTTTGGAAAATCAAGATCAATCGACTGCTCCCCAGCACTATTCAGGAGAGTTTGAATGAATTTTCTCCCACTACGCATCTGACTTCTGCTATATGACAAAACCCATTTCACTGAACAACTTTAGTAATCAAGATAAACTAAACTCATATGAAGTTGACATTTGGAGAACAAAAATGTTTATTTCCTCCTTAAATTTTTAGACTATGTTATTTAAAATACATCAGGCTCAATGAAGCGAAGTAAATGCGTATGTGTTATTGTATGAGGTCATTGCATCATCGTTCACCTTACCAAGTCCCAATAAAGTGGGGTCGAGGCCGCGTCATTTATTCTCATACGCATCTTATTCTTCAACAATTGGACATCCACTCCAACTATTTTCATCTTAATCTGCACACATTCCATCCTTTAGTTCCTTGGTCTTCTTCTCGCATTGCATCCCTCTACATTCTTATCCATCACTGGCTAATAATATGGCTTTCATTTCTCTTCAATACATTATAAAACCATGCCAGCTTGGGATGTTACACTTGTCCACAGGTGCATAAGTTGCTCTAAGTCCATAAAGGTTGCATCTATATTGAATCTATACTGATTGCACACACTTTACCCCATGGTTAACGATTTCCACCGCACAAGAAAACACATCCATCGTCAATAAGGAATCATAATGCTGATTCGTTTTCACACTTGAGGACTAAGATAGTATCGATTCGATCATTTCTTCGGAATATTCCTGAAATGTGTGAGATAATAAAACGCTTGGTAGAAAGTGATGCCATATTCGACTACGATCCAGAATGTTCCCGATTGTGTACAAGGGACGGCTGTATGCGTGAAGGAGGGAAAAATTCATATTCTGCTGGAACATTTCCGAAGTTTATAGAGTTTACCACGCATATTTTAGGTCTTTACCTATGAAATTGCCGTTATTCAGTATTGGCCATTTCAAACCAAAAAAAAGTTTTTATTTGAATTCTAAATTCAAATTAATTTTGGTTTTAAAAACATGACATTCTTTTTACAAAGTCAGTCTTTTGTTTCTTGATTAACATTGTATTTTCATTAAGTTTGAACATTTTTCGTCATAATCGATATTTTAAAAATTCGTGTAATTATGGAATATGAGTTCCGTCTTGGCATCAACGCGGCACAAACGGCACGTAACATCAACAACATTTACGGAAAGAACTTTACAAACGAACGCACAACCCTTTATTGGTTTGCCCGATTCCGTTCTGGAGATTTTGATGAAAAATGAACCTCGTGGTCGTCCAAATTAAAGGCGATTATGGAAGCTGATGATACTCAATCTACAGCCGAGCAAGCAGCAGCTTTTGATGTTAACATCAAAACAATATTGGTCCATTTGCGACAAATTGGCAAGGTAAAAAAGCTTGATAGATGGGTGCCTCACGAACTTAATGATCGCCAGCGCAACGTACGCGTTGAGACCTGCATCGTGCTGCTCAACAGGCACACAAATGAAAGAATTTTGAATTGAATTGCGATGAAAAGTGGATTCTGTTCAACAATCGAAAGCGCTCAGCAAGTTGGTTAGATCCTGGTTTAGAACCAAAGCAATGCCCTAAACGAAAAATGACTTCTAGAAAGTTGATGGTCTAGTGTCGGTGTAATTCAATTCAAACGGCATGAGCATTACTGCAGTTGTGTACTATGAAGAACTGAAGACAATGATGGAGAAGCTCGCACATCTGCAAACAGCTTTGGTCTATCGGTGGTCCCCGCTGCTCCTACACAACGCGCGACCCCATACTGCACAACAGACAGTCTCCAAGCTGCAAGAGTTGGGTTTGGAAGCTCTCCCTCATCCACCGTACTCACCAGACCTTGTACCCACCGACTATTACTTTTTCCAAAATTTGGACAACTTTTTAGCGGGAAAAAAATTCAATACTCCAAAACTTACTACAATTACATAGGTTAAGACCTATTATTATATAAGCGGGTCGGCTACGAACAGTTTTCCAATGATGAGATATGACGCGATAAACATCGGAGAGAAATAAAATTCATGAAATTCATTAGGATTATTTTTAAAGTGAATAGTGATTTTTGCACTAAACTTACTATTACGTTAAAGACTATTTTCTATTCAACGAACGCAAGAGCTCGTTTATAATAACATAAATTGATAATGCTTTTCAATACAATTCGGTTAAAGCATCAATCCCTGAATTTTATTTGTATCGACTAGCGTATAATATTTTTGTAGGTACCTATAGAGAACAGAGCAAACGTATTGTTCTCCGTTCTGTGCCAGAATGCTCCGAAAATTAAAACAATGCGAATATCTAAAATATTCATACAGTTTGTTTGTAAAAATATAGTACATGCATACATAAATAAAGAAACATTAAGTTTTAGTAGTAAAAATATTTAATAAAAACTGATAATGTGGTCAGTGATCTTAAATTGATAGTAGTCCATTACAGTAGATTCATGCTGCATGATGAATGGGTTGGCTTGAACGGGGAGGATCACGCCCGTACAGAATACGCGCGTAAATAGCACCGCAACACTGCTTTGTTTAGTATAGTGAATATTTGGTGGCGAGGCATTATATCTCAATCCTCAGGGGTGACAATGAATGTGCATCTTCAATCTTTGTTCAGAATGGAAATAGACGTTATAGGCCGAAGCCATCATTTGCCATCAGGTGAACTGTCACCCTTAATATTATAAAACATATAACCTTTCTATATTTTCTTGTCAAATGTTTAAATTACACAGTGTAGAAAATATAACTAACACAGGGTTTCCTTTATGGTAGGTTGTGAAATACATATATATATTTTTAACACTTGTGAATAATCTCAATAAAATAAAATCTTTTTTTTAACAAACTAAATGGCATTTAAAAATCACATTATACATACTTATATACAATTATTAATATAATCTTTTTTATATAGATTACAAGAACTGTTTCTTGTTAAATATAAAACACAAAATTACTACAATTTAATACCGGTGTGTAGTCAGGGTTGAAAAAGTATACATAGCTATCACAAGCAGCCTTTCAATTCTCTTCTGTAGGTGGGAAGCAAAACATCCTGAGTCCTCTCACCAAAAGAAAGCCAAATAATCCCAGCCCCCCGCAGCGGATCAGATCTACGGCTCCGCCGCAAACAATACTTTGGCCGAGGAGGACAAGGAGAGCGGTTGCAGATCCGACACTCTTCTTCCCCCGCGGCCGCATCAACGGTACGACTACCGATAGAGTCGGGGAAGGTCGCGACTCCGCCCCGGATGCGTGGGTCACGGGCGACGGTTCGAGGGACCGGTTGTATATCCCTCGCATTGCCACTTCTTTTGTATGATCCATTCCCGGTAGAGTTGACCCATTAATGTTGCTATAAATACAAGAATACTTATTTAAGACGGAGCTTGATACTCGATCAAATACAAAAAAAGGAAATAAAAGTATCTTGTATCTTTTAGAATACACAAAAACAACTAAGAATTTCTTATTTCTATGATCTTTATAAATGTCAGTTACCATTAACTGTAAATTTTCAATATGCATCTGTACAAAAAGACAAAGTAAAGAAACATGAGTAAGACTTCCTCAGACCGTTTTTCCTATGCAAAAAATATATGTAAAAGTGTATCTAGTGGCGATGAAGCCCGTTTGCAAGATATATAACGTGGTTATATAAGCACGGGCTACCATCCCTTTTCATAATTTCTTAATTTATCATCGCTTTGAAATGAGCTCCTGAACGATCCGTCCAACCACCATAAACAAGTACGAGAAATACTCGTAGCATAACAATTATGTCGCACTTATTTATGGTAACACTTTGATTATATGTCACCTGACAGCCACGGACACCAAAGGAATACATATAATTTTAATGTGGTTTTAAAAATAATTAGTCTAATAAACATTAAAATTAAAAAGAAAAGTTAAATCATATTTAAATTTTTGACCAAAAGGGTTTATAGTGTTCATAAAATTATGTTATAAAAAGCATGGAATAAATCATTGTAAGATACGCGCATCGACCGACGTATGCAGTCTAAATATCGTATTGATTAAATCATCAAGTTACAATAAGATGCCTTTTGTTAATATCAAAAAGCAATATTTTATAATCGGCATGTTATTCTTTGTTGTGTTATTTTTGTTCAACAGTCGGCCTGCATTTCAATGTCAATTTACGCCTGAGATCATTCCATACATCCCCACGATCTATGGAATTACTCCAACGTACGCAAGACTCTCTCAAAAGGCAGATCTTACAAGGTAAGAGCATTTGTCGTGTTTTAATTGCCCTTGATCATATACTAGTACAAACATTACTGTTCATTGATTTGGCAATGGTACCATAAATTTGGGTATCATGCATCTGCATATTTTTATAAAAATTTCTATAATGTTTTATGTTAATATAAATAGTACTATATCAACAAATAAGTTTCTTTCATTGAAATTGCAATTATAACTTTCCTCTCTTATTCTTAAATACTTATCTTTAATCTGTCAAATAGTGAAACTCCTAGTTCTATTTCATTCAATATTAAAATTTAATGTCACCATTTATTCTATACTTAAATGTGTACAAGCCAGTACATGTCTCATTAATCACACCTGGTATTGAGTGGTAAGGTAGACATAGATGGTGGAGTACACTAGCTCAGCAAGCCAGCATGAACTAAATTTATTATTTGCTATGGTGATGTTGAAAGTGATTATACAAAGTAATTTTCATTGCATACTAATTCAATACAAATTCCAGTAGTTCTATATAGTAGTTGTTAAATATTTTTATGCTTGCTCATTGTACTGTGATTATTTACTGCTATCTGTTGCTTCATTTACTATTTAAGCTCCTACATACAGTTCACTCACTCTAATAATAGATTAAATCATCACTATATAATATTAAGCTATTTAACTCAATACCCATGTCATATAACAAAATTATATGCTGAAGCTGGTAACATTATATAACTGATTGACAAAGATATTTAAATATAACCTAATTTTAAAAGAACTATCAATTCAGTTTTATAAAAGTTTTCATAAAGTGACTCTGCTTATTTCATCACTTTATAGTTACTGTCTTATAATCAACAGATACAGTTTGATACACACAGTGAAGCTACATATGTGAGATTTTACATGAAGTAACATATGATGATACAGACCCAATTGATTTTGTTTGTTATGTACACACCAGACTAGGAAATTAAAGATATTAAGATATTTTCTTCGGCTTTTACCTTTTGTTAAGCTGATTCCTAAGGAGGATTAATAAGTTTAATAATATTTATATATATGTTGTATGTGTGCCACATAAATTTGTGAAGAAAGATAAATCAATCATTTGAGTATGTTTTCACTTGCCATATAGATGATGAAACTCCTGCTGCAGTAGGACCAGACAGCTAGTAAATAAATAAATATTTAGTATCTTGTTATACTAAAATGATTTATAGAAAATTTTAACTAAAATACTACAATATTATAAATATTCTTTACATATAGATTGTCGCAGACTCTGATGTTGGTGAAAAATTTTCACTGGATAGTTATTGAGGACTCGGATACAAAAACGAAACTTGTAGAGAACCTTCTTAAGGAATCCATACTCAAGTATACACATCTTAATGTAAAGACCCATAAGTCAAAACATTCAACGGTATGTATTTTTCCTTTTCATTGTATCTTTTACTAGCTGATATGTTATGTAAGATATAGTATATAATTTACAATTTTAAAATAAAGTGACAAAACATGTATTATTACTATTATTTTAAATCTAGGCAACATTTTATTCAAAAATGACTAGTATTATCAATATCATTTTCAATTGGATTATTTTGATCCAGATCACAAATGTATAATGTTATTAGTAATTTAAATATTACAGGCAAGTGGGGTTGAACAAAGAAATGTAGCATTGAATTGGCTACGTGAACACTTGTTGAAGATTCACGACAAAAGAGGGGTAGTATATTTTATGGACGATGACAATACATACTCCCTTAAAGTTTTTGATGAGGTACGTTATATTTAAGTATATTGATTGTATTTAATAGTTTCCTATTTATATTGACCCACTTTGCAGTTAATTTTTTTTACATATAGTTTGAAATATTGAGAATACAAAAATATCATATACATAGAAATATATCAAGTGTTTTAAAACAAGGAATTCTCAAATTGCACTTAACATCAGGGAGCAGCTTGCTAATTTGTCTCATGTTTAAAAAACAATATTTTTCACTTTTATGGTTCTTTGAAGCTTATTATTATTTTTTTACCATCAATTCATTGTCCTAGTTACTTCCAATTGTCACACGCTGAGTACTTTTGTTTATTTAATAAAATCATTAATTAGTTTATATGTATTCAATATTAGGAAACCTAATAATTATTAAATATAATTTGTTTAATTGCAGTTGAAAAGGTAAGATAAACATTATTTATATTATAATTTGTATTAATAAATTGGAATTTAATTTAGTTTCACTTTTCGACTCATTATAATCATATATGTGGATCTAAACTCCTCTGGTCTTATAGGATGGATAAAAAGTAAGAATTGAGTGGGTGGCCCATACAAACCTGCAACTCCAGGTCAGAAAATTGAAACATCACCTATAGAATTTGTACAGTGTTGTTTTGTTGTTATATGTACTATTATTATATTCTTTATACCTTTGGTTACTTTTATTTTAACAAAAACTTAAATTCGAAATTGAAGGGCAAAGTATTTTTGAGTTTTACTCAACCAACATATTTACACAAACGCAGCCCACTTTTTGTTACTGTGTTCACCCAAACTTATTTCTTTTATCATTTTTACTTACCATTTTTGAATAAGATATTTATAATAAAATTAAAATTTCAAGTTTGTTTTAAAAATATTGATCTTTTTGCAGTCAGTACTGCAAGTGCTTACGGATGATGTCAGCTGTCTCATTATTTTGGTTGAGTAGTAAAAAATCCAAATCCAAAATGGAGTAGAAGCAATTTGACCTTTATATTTTATTATTCTTTTAAATTATTACGATATAACATTAAGTTAAAACTTTAAGTTAAATTAGAGTTTTATTTTCAAAATGGCAAAGTTACATAAAATATTTTTTTGATTTCCAGATGCGAAAAATTAAAAAAGTGGGAGTATGGCCAGTGGGTATAGTGGGAGGGATGAGGGTGGAGATGCCTCTAGTCACCGATGGGAAAGTGTCTGGATTTAATGCTGTATGGAAACCATACCGACCCTTTCCAATTGATATGGCTGGCTTCGCTATAAATTCTACACTGTTTATAGACCATCCGGAGGCGAAGTTCTCTAGGAAAGTGCAATCTGGTTTTCAGGTGAGTTGCTTGCTGTTCATTTGATGTCAGTTAACAATTGAAGCCCACAATACCCTTTTTGTCACCCATGAGGACCAAGATGGAATGCTTTGTAATCACTCTCCGGTTTCTTTCATTGTACGGTTATAATACCTTTTTTTGTTATCGGGGGGCGGGGGGGGTCTACAAAACACACCCTGCCTCCAGGGGGAGTGACAGGGTTATGTACTATTTTTAACCACTTGAACCCCCAGTGGTCATCCTCAGTGCACTGGAAGGGGCCCGGGATCTCCTACGAAACACACCTGTGCCCCTCTACACAGTACCTAAGCACGTCCCAGGGGAGGCAAAGCGTCCCCTAGTGCCCTCACTATGCTGCGACAACTCTAGACCACTTCGAATTGCCGTTCTCCCCGGGTTGGCTTCCCCGGACGGTCAGATCCCCCACCCTGATCGCCCCCGAACCCCTCTTAGTCACAGGCAAAATAAATTTTAGCCTTATTCTATAAGCCTGGGACTAAAAATCAGATGCTTATAATATCTAAGTAAACATAAACGCGTCGCAAGCTGAGGTAGGATCACGTTTTCAAATAATAATTATAAATCGTGGTCCATTTCACCCGAAAACTGATGAATTTAACGCTACAACTAGTAGAGTAATGGCCTATGAATATAAATCCCACTGCTGGGCATAAGCCTCATCACTCAGGGAGCCTTCAAATGTATCAAAATACTTATTTCTTAGACATGCAGCTTTCCGAACGATGTTTTCGAATCGAACTCTGTTTGCTCGCGCACCGAGATATCATAAGCGAGCTATTACACACTGAGCTGTCACCGCCCTCTACAGATAATAAAAACTTTAAAAAAAAAATTATAATTAATTAATCGTGTATATTCCAATCAGGTTAGACTGATGAAGCAATATGCATATTACCATCGTGACCTCCCCAAAGTGACATAACAATAAACATATGGTGTGGTTTTTTTTTATCATTTTTTTCATAAGAATGTCATTGTGCACTTACGTTATGTTTATCATCGCTTAATAGGCTTAAAAAATATGTTAGGTATTTTGCATAATTATATTTTTTCGATGGAAAACGTGTTGCCAATTAATTTAAAAATAATGCGCTCATTATCCACGATTATGTAAGCCTTTTGTTGTACGTAAACCAAACAATTTAGGTCCACATTAACAATAACGCACGATACTATGTTGTTTAAACGATTCGTGTCTAATTATTGCAGAGATATCTTAATGTATATACAAACTATTATTTTCCCGCGGATTCGAGTGTACTATATAGCGATGCAGGTTTTCGTATGCGGGCAGTGGTTACCGTCAGCTGTTTGCACGTTTCCCGTATTTTCTATAAATTAAAAAAATATATATTCTCAACCTTTTATACTCAGCGACGCACTAGCATTTTTACATATTTTCATGCAAAATACCCCCGGGGTCACCTTGGACAAAAATATCGTATTTGTAAATCTCGCGACACACTTAACAGGTGCTCCCAACACACCAATGTGTTGCGACACTGCGTTTGAGAACTGCTGATCTAACCTTAGATAAATAAAAGTTGTTTAAACTTCTCAAAAATCGAAAACATTGTCAATTCAAAATACAGTTACAATAATTTGAAATATAAAAGTATAAAATAACACCACTAAGTTTGATTGAATGATTCATAAAGGTCCACGCCTCTCAATCTTCGCGCCACAACAACATCAGTGGAACGAAAATATCTACGTATAAATACTAGTAGTCCACTCAACTTAGTATTTTCTATAATTATATATATATAAACATATTAAAATTAGCTCTTATCTTTCTCTAAGATCGAACCGCCAATGAAGTCCCAACTTCGATTGCTTGCCTTGAGACTATGTCAATTTAGTAATTTTCTTCCAAAGGAGCCTTACACTCTTATTCCATAATTGCAGATATGAATAAATCTCAAGATAATCATTGGTCTCATAAGTTCATTGACTGACCAGACAATTAAGCTTATCCATATCTTTATAACTATGCATTAACGCACGTTTAAGTAAATATATACAATGATAGTGCGAATTATTAACTGTTGAGGTCATGTTAATTTAGGTCCATTGATATTGATGACCGTTGAACGAAGCAGCGGAGGTCGGAGAGCAAACGTGTTATCATTTGTTGTTATCTAACTTTCATTACAAATTTAAATTATAGTATGCTTATCAATTACTTCCTGCACGTCTCGTTAATGGTTTGCTTTTTTTAATGGTAATTAAAAATAGAAGGCATTAAAGATATTTTTATTATTTGGTGGATATAAAATTTCAGGGGGGAAAAGAGCCATTCTACATTCATAAATAAATGGGTCGAATCGATCGGGGAACAAATATACCTTCACAGAATACCAGCATGAATACACAAATAACAGCGAAACGGGGCAGTTTCGTTTGATGAATGTAAAGATCTGGCCTCGTCACTGTGAAGGTGTAACTTAATCCTCAGACATGGCAACACATGACATCATTTATTTTAGGTATAGACATACCGATATGTTTATGGGCTCAACTGTGTGCTCGTTTACCACCCTTAAAAGTAAAACATCCGATAACGCCAGTGTGTAGAATAAAGCATAAATATTTTCACCTGTATGTTGTCAACATGTACAATATATCGTATTAATATCATCTGTAACCTTCTATCCAGTTTTGTTTAAACCACAAATGAATTGAGAACATATACTATAAATAATTCTAAATGCAATTAAATATCGTCAACATCTTTATCTTATTTATCGAAACAATGCCCTTGAGCTGATTGGCACTATGATTCATTGGGTCATAACGATTCTAAATGTGTAAACATCAATACGTAATAAACGTTTTGTTAGCATCCATATTTATACTAATCATGGTCCATAGACCGGTTCTTTCCACATTTGTTGTAAAATTAATAGAATAAAGTAATTTTACATATTCACTCAAAATTCAATTCATAACAATTCCAATAGTTTGATTTCCTACTTTTTCAAATGAGACAACAGCTCTATGCTAATATTGATATTGTATGTACACAAACTAATTAAGTAATTACAAATTTGTTGGTTAAAATTGTTAGCGATTCTCAAAAAAAAACTCCGCAAGATGGTCGTCGTGCTAATTTACATAAATCAATCTTAATTATAAAGCTTAAAGTTGTACTATTAAAACTGAGTTGTATTGTATTTTGTTAAGTGATAGACTCACGATTATGAACTAGCTGTAGGGCACCAATATGTCAACGCAATACCGTTAAATATTAGTTTAGCGCTACTGTGTTTCATCTGGTGAAAGAAAGAATCCTAAGACCTTATTACAAGTGAGACGAGGCATTCCATCCATTTCCATCTCAGGACTAATGAGAACTTAAAGTTGCGTTATGTTTATTAATGGAGGATTAATGTGGATGACGCTGAGTTTAAACATGGTACATCACGACAGAATTCAAAACCTCATCATCTCGATAGTAGGCAATCCACCAATGTCCCCTATACGCGAAATTTTCCGGCACGCACGATAGTCCTTGGAACCGGATGTCTAGAGGTATTTCCGAACCGATACGACTTAGGGACCTCCAAGAAAAAAGCCTAGAACTTTCTTAAAGGTCAGCAGCGCATCTGTGACGCTTAGTTTTGCCATGTTCCAAGGGCGGCTTGCTTGTTTGTCACAAATTTTATAAAAAAAATGTCATGGGCTGCAGGAATTACCATAACTTGAACTGTGTGACTGTCATAAAGGAACTTAAGTTCACCTGATGCTATACTTACCATCAGGTGAACTTTCATCCTTATTTTCTTAAACGCCCAAATATTAAACAACCACTAAACTGCATGGATATCACATAAAAGCTTTGAATCCAAATTAATATCACAAATTTATCTAATTTTTCAGGAAAGCGAGATTCTTAAATACGTCACAACAAAAGATGTGTTGGAGCCCCTAGCGGAAAACTGCACCAAAGTCTACGTGTGGCACACACGCACACAAACACCTTCTATCCTCAACCCGAAGAAGCTAAAACACCCTCCATTGCCCGACGGCCATATTGAAGTGTGATTTGCATCAAATAAATTTACCATTGGTATTAATGAGGACCCCATTGGATTCCTGTTAGAGTAAACTTTAGATTTATGTTAGGGAAAGAGGGACCGGGTGACATGCGGAAAGCGTCCTATTTAAAATATCTTTTAGCTGTATTTATAAAATTCTCGCGTATTATACGAGTACTCGAACGGTTTGGGATTCTCATCGTAATTAGTGTCATAGCTGTAGTTTCCTATATATGGTTAAATCCAATCGTTCTTACTAGCATGCACCCTTTGGTATTTTATAAATGGTATCTATGGTATAGTCTGTGAATAGTCCATGATATTATTTAACTTCTATAGTTCGATTATTAAAGGAAACATCGCGGGATAACCTGTATGGTATAAATAAAGAATATATTTCGAAGACTTGTGTCCACCCATCCGCAGTGCAGCCTCGTGGTGGAATATGGTCTAGTTCCCCTGTGTAATTATTTCGTCGGTGATATCGGTCGACTATATAACCGCTGATCTGTGATTTGCAACTTCCCGGAAACCGCAAATTTATGTAAACATAATTCGAGATAAGCTTAAGTTTTTAATGTTACATAAATTGGATTTATATACATAAAACTCCTGCTTTACTATTTTTTAGGACATAAGCCCGTCCAAAAAAAGGATCCGTATACAACTTGAACTTGAAATATTCATTCATAGGCCTTATAATCACCGCGGTTGGTAAAGGCAGCATGGATATCCTCGGCACTTTCTATACTTGTACTTTACTTAATTTCCTAAGTGAGTTCATAATCATATAATCACTATCGCTGCTCGTAATACTGAACTATCTTTGGTAATCTCGGATTGATGCAAAATTGTAAACGTAGGTCATTATAAAGGCGATCTGTGGTTTTGGCGTGGACATTGGAGTCTTCCGATTAGTTCCCCAACATTTCATCATATAAATAGCTATTCTAAAAGCTATCACATTACCTCTAACATAAAGAAACTACTTGTTGTATTGTCGAGATATTTTTACTGTAGTCAACGCATTATGAACCGAGGCTTCGGGTCATAATTCATATTTATCTGTCTGTCTCGCTCGCCCTTACAGGTCTTATGGAGAGGTAGTGATGTGCGTAAGAATTGTAGAGGTGCATATCGACATGAGGATAGGTACGATCGATATGCTAAATAATGTTAAGTATTAATAGGAATAATTATTCGCTATCTGAAAATAAATTCTCCATTGTGCGTATTGCGTAACGAAGCGTTAGTAATGTAATGAGTGTCATAACAAAAAAACTTATATTTATAGAAAAACAACAACCCTTACTCGTATCGACCAATCAGGATTCAGAGTGCTAATGCGAATGAAGGTCACGATGACGCATCGACCTCGCGTGCGCAGGTAGCTAAGTATCGATAACGGTTTGCATTGCGTGCACATTCCTACTGTCAGTGACATTTATAGCCCGACGACTCGGTTTAAAATGCGTCGACTATATACACCTTAGTTTTTACCCAGAAACTACAGTGATAGAGTTTAAGTTACACCCAAGATTGTTTAAATCGTGCTATTGGCAATCAGCTTTCATAATCAGTATATGAAATGATTTTTTTTCTTCTAGACGTCAGTATTATGGAAACTCTTCTTTTTTAGCTTTTGTGTTTTATATATGTATATGCACATTGGATCCATTGGAAACTCTAGTTTTAATGTTTTAATTTAGTTATTTTACTGCGATATATATTGTTAGGTTCAATTTTAGAATTTTTATCATTTCGTTCATCATAGAAGAAATTTATACTGAAATCTATTTCCTTATAAAGTATTTTAAGTTTTTATTATTAGATGATATGCAATGAAATTTAGTTTTACTTTTCATAATTAATCTATTAGTAGTTTTTAATGTCTCTATAAATAATAATAAAGGTAAAATATCTAACAATATAATTGAATAGAGACACTATTCAATTATATAATATAATAGTGTCTCTATTCAATTATATTGTTAGATATTTTACCTTTATTATTATTTATAGAGACATTAAAAACTACTAATAGATTAATTATGAAAATACCTTCATATTATTTCATTTAAAGATTGAAACAATTTCTAATTTATGAAAAACAAAAGATGTATATAACATGTCATCAGAACCACTGTGAAATATTACGAGGTGGGTCAGAATGTTCTGATATTAAGGATATCATATACGTTTGATAAAATGACTCGCCTTTTTAAAAAGAAACCGGTTTTGACTGTACTTATCGTAATTATTTCTTATTATCAAATAATGTTATTACGATTAATTGAAAAACTTATTTTGATGGCCCTTTTATGTTATAAATATCTTCTTAACCATGACAATATCTTTTTATAAGATTTATAAAAAGATTCTTCAATCTTTTATAAGGTTTTTAAAGTCACAAATACAGAAATGGAAATGTTTATTGAGAATATTTTCTATATACTATACAGAGATTAACTAAAAAAGGGTTTAATTATGTATATATAGTTTTTGTGTGAATTAATTTTAAATGAATTGCCCAGTGTAATAACTTTTTAATTTGAGAGGAAACCGTGTTAATTAAAACTAATACCATCAAAATTCAATACAACTTTGAGATTACTTCTCTACTGCATTGGTTACAAAAACGCTCTCTAGGCCGTTATTGGCACGCGTATATCCAGAAATTATATATTTTTTTTCAGTTTATTTAAACAAATCATATAATGGTGGTTGTAATATGTCGATATACAATTATTTACATCAATCGCTCAATAAAGTGTAAGAGAAAATGGCTCTCATGTTGTATTTTTAAGAAGAAATTCTTCTTGCCGCTAATATATATATAATAATAATTTATTTATTGTATAGCACAATTGTAGTCAACCATTTTGAAATATCAATTAATTTCCATAGAGATGTGCAATATACTTTTTTGGTGTAGGTATTATTCATTTGTTTATTTTGACCAGCTAGTGCTTAAAATGAACAAGTTAATAGAGTTTTAGTTATTAAGTATATATTAATTCGCTGCTTATATACTCGGGAGCGACCAAATCGACTTAACTTATAACGCGTGCATACTATTTTAGGTTTTTTTTTTAAAATACGTTACTTATTTGTACAAATCATTTATGATTTAAAAACTTAAGACATGAGCTTCAAATCGGTGTCATTATTGTCAACATTTATTCAGTACTTTATAAAATAATGCAGGTATGTATGGAAAATGGGAATATGACTTGTGAGTCATAAATAAAATTATTGCACCAATCCTTGGTATTGTGTCCCCCTATCAGCAGTCGCACGGCTCACAGCCGGTTCTTTATTGATATTATTATTATTTTATATGGGATCTTGTGAAATACCATCTCACTAACACCCCGCCATTATTAGATTCCAAGCTTCTACCCTTCTCTCTAGCTATAGGACGACAATATGTCCTCGATTTATATCTGGTCTGAGTATAGGGCAGTCCATTGTCCGTATATGAACTTCCTCTAGGAATTGACGAGTGACACCGGGCATTATCTTGCTTATAAGTTAAGTCGATTTGCTTGCACCCGAGTGTATTATGTACGCTTGCAATTATTGTATTTAGTTGATTTTAAAATGAAGAAATCCATTAAATTATGAATATATGACACATTTGTGACGAAAATATTTGTGAAGAGAAAACAAAAGAGAGCTATCGTGGGACACTCGACAGAAATGATGCTATTATCACGCGACTCGTATTTAGAATCAAATTTATCAGAACAATTGTAATTGAATATTACCAAAACATTTACATAGGAATGTATTTTTTTAATTAATATAATTCAATATCGATTTAATAATAAGTGTACATTTGCAGTCTCTTTTCCTTTGTCTCGCTCACTCTCATTGGCAACAATTCGCTCTGTCCAGGCAATGAGATGCGTTGTATCTTATTTCCCGTTTATGCAGAAGCTTCGCCTTAAAATGTTTATTTTTATTAATTTTATGTTATGATTATTCAAAAATTACTTTTATATAATCTGTAAACTATAGAAAGTAATCACGCAACGTTGGTTTACGTATGTTGAGTTTTATAAGTGTAGATGTAGGTTTTCGCAATTTTTTGTGAGCCCAATAGAGTGGATGGACACAGAAATAAGCATTTTAGTTTTAATGCCTTTAATAATATGGAGGTTCCTCTTGGCAAATATCTTATAGAGACTTACTCATTGTCAAAAATTAGCCGCAAATTGCACTGTCTAAATACTTTTTTATAAAACTTCTTTTTGTTTTCTCTCTTTTGAATTTATTTAAATGTTCAAGAATCTACCAAATGGGTTAATCTTAAAATTGATAGCGGCATTCAATATTTTATTAAAATGTGTCATGACAGATTTTGTTGTGTGTTTGCGTGTGTACATTCAATCGAAATATTTACAATGGTAGTGTTAACTCGTTAAAAATGACTTTATTTTGTAAGGGCCATTGTATATGACGTAAAACTTCTGTTAGTTAATAACTTATAATACATTCCATATATAAAATACCTTTAAAATCATATTACTATACGATATATCACAAAAAAGCGAGAAGTATTTTGTTCTGTTCTGTGTTATTCTGTCTAATATATTAATGGAATCTTTTTATATATTCGTTGTAGTTTAGATGTAGTAGAGATGTAATCGTATAACTATCATACCACGTGTATATTTATTTAGAATCTAAGCTTTACCCTGCATAATCTTTTAGATATATTGCTCAAGTATCTCAGTCGGTCTAATACATATCCCCTTATAGTTATTTATAGATTACTTATCAGTACTTATCGTTGACGTCTTCATTGTTTAAGTAATAATTTAATTTTCTGTATTAAATTATAATTTTATTAATCATATGTTCATGTAGTTGTCGAGGTCCTATATAGGGACTGTCCACATTAGTTCGTAATAAGTAATATACAATTATTTTTAGTGGGTAATAAACTGTTTCACGTTTTGTTTATTTGTCAATAAATAATTTTAGGGTTCCGTATAAACTGAAAAAATCCTTATAATATATTGTTCTCAATGTAATGGCAGTCAATCTTAATATCTAAGCTAGCGGACTTGTGATAAAAAATAACAAATGAATCTATGTAAAATATCTTTATCTGTCATGCGAGTTATTAAAAAAAGTTATATTTTAGTTATAGGAATATTTTTTTGTTAGCTTTTGATCAAATATTGGCCTACAATGACAAGAGTAAGTTGTAACGATCACGTCCCAATTGTTTTCTTTACAAGAAATATATTGCAATATTAAAGATATGTCAGATAAAGCTAGACTTAAATTAAAAGATATCGTGTTAATTTTGAATATGTGCCTTCCATCGTTTACCGATATCGTATGTTACAGGAGAAAGTTAAATATGATATTGCAATAAATGATTTTTTTCATTATGGGTGTTACGTACATTCTCAAATGATCAAAAGTTCAAAAGGAATTTGATGTATTGATTATATTCATATTTATAAAATTTTGTACGTTTTATAAAATTACGGTACCTTTTATTGAACGTATTGGAATGTGTGGCAATTCCATATTATATATATATTTTAAATATCAATAGAAAAAAAAAACGAACATCAAAGGTCTATAAACAATTATGAAATCAATAAAAATGGGGATATAAAAATATGCGGTGTTTTAATTTTTCCTGTTGCATATTTTTTTTGTAAATATAACTCCATACCATTGTCACATTTTATAAAGTAATATAGTTATTTCCAAGAATACCCGTCGTTTAATTTGCTTTATTGTTTAAATAGTAACAATAATACAAGGTGTTAGGAAACCGCTTCCGAAAACGAAGACAGACGAAAGTACTAATGACACCTTTGATGATGGGACGGAAAAAAAATCGATCCTGAATAAAAAAAATCATCAACGAACGCACGGGCGAAATTGTCTGTAAAACTAAAAATACTAAACATAATAATCAATTCCGCCAAAACAAACCGCTAATTTTCGGTGGGCCGCCGTTGACCGCATTTTGATCATTTCCGCGGTATCATCGCCGCGCCCGGGCGTTCGTTGATCCGAGCATCAGCTGTTTTTGATTTTGTGTTTCATTGCTGGTTTTTTTTTTAGTAATAAAATGTATTTTTTATGAAACTATCGTTTCATTTAGCTGTACTAACATGATGGAGCGTAAATAATGCTAATAAAACGTTTTAAAAATATGATTTTTTTAAAAAGGATCGATTTTTTTCCGTCACATCATCAAAGGTGTCATTAGTACTATCGTCTGTCTTCGTTTTCGGAAGCGGTCTCCTATTACCCTAGAATTTATAATGGTATTGTTCTCCGTATGCGGTGTATACACCATCATCAAACTGATTGCTCTTGGGTTTTTATGTATAATAAACATACTGTAAGTAAATAACAACACAAAAAAAAGTAACAAAATCAAAAAGTTGTTGATGTCGATGTTTAAATTTCTTGCGTCGATTGTATGAATTCGTCTTTTTGTTTTGTTTAATATATTTTCATTTGTGCTTAATTATTACCAATTGGTTTTATAAAAGTAACTTTCGTTTGCAAGAACGTAATTGATATTATTGAAATTACATAAAAAATCCACTTCGCCCGGTTTATTATATTTGTATTAGAAATTTCATAAAAATTGGTATACATACATGAAAAAAATACATATATATTAAATATGCTCAAGCTGCTCGAAGAATGCTTAAAATTGTTTTCTATAGTACTAGTAGAGCTACTAACAGTGATAGAGCTACAAACAGCGGTAGAGCTATTAGGTCTTTATCTATGAAATTGCCGTTCTTCAGTATTGGCCATTTCAAATCAAAAAAGTTTTGTTTGGCTGTGAATTCTAAATTTAAATTAATTTTGTTTTAAAAACATGACATTCTTTTTACAAAGTCAGTCTTTTGTTTATTGATCAGCTTTGTATTTTCATTACGTTTGAACAGTTTTCGTCATGGATGCTTTAAAATTCGTGTAATTATGGAATATGAGGTCCGTCGTGGCATCAACGCGGCACGAACGGCACGTAACATGAACAACGTTTACGGAAAGAACTTTACAAACGAACGCACAACCCGTTATTGGTTTGCACGGTTCCGTTCTGGAAATTTTGATTTAAAAAATGAACCTCGTGGTCGTCCGGACACTTTGGTCAACAATGATGAATTAAAGGCGATTGTGGAAGCTGATGATACTCAATATACAGCCGAGCTAGCAGCAGCTTTTGATGTTGACATCAAAACATTGGTCCATCTACGACAAATTGCCAAGGCAAAAAAAGCTTGATAGATGGGTGCCCCACGAACGCCGATCGATCGCCAGCGCAACGTACGCGTTGAGACCTGCCTCGCGCTGCTCCACAGGCACAGAAATGAAAGAATTTTGAACGAACGAATTGTTACGTGCGACGAAAAGTGTGATTCTGTTCGAGAATCGAAAGCGCTCAGCAAGTTGGTTAGATCCTGGTTCGGCACCAAAGCAATGCCCTAAATGAAAATGGCCTCTAGAAAGTTGATGGTCACCGTTTGGTGGTCTAGTGTCGGTGTGATTCATCACAGTTTTTTAACAAACGGTATGAGTATTACCGCAGAAGTGTACTGTGAAGAACTGAAGACAATGATGGAGAAGCTCGCACATCTGCAACTAGCTTTGGTCAATCGGTCGTCCCCGCTGCTCTTACACGACAACGCGCTACCCCATACTGCACAACAGACAGTCTCCAAGCTGCAAGAGTTGGGGTTGGAAACTCTCCCTCATCCACCGTACTCACCAGATCTTGCACCCTCCGACTATTACTTTTTCCAAAATTTGGACACCTTTTTAGCGGGAAAAAAATCAATTCCCGAGAGGCAGCACAAAATGTCTGAAGAGTTTGTTGCCTCCCGTCAAGCTGATTTTTACAAGAAGGGCATCAATAAACTACCACTGCGTTGGCAAAAATGCATCGATTACATGGGTGATTACTTTGAATAACAGAAATAAAAAAGTTTAAAAAAAAATACTTTAACTCATTTCATACAAAACGGCAATTTCATAGGTTGAGACCTATTACAAACAGTGGTAGAGCTACAAACAGTGTTGGAGCTACAAACAGCGGTAGTGCTACAAACAGTGGAAGAGCTATTAACAGCGGTAGAGCTACAAAAAGTGGTAGACTTACAAACAATGATAGAGCTAAACTGCAGTTTCTTTCTAACTGCAGAATGAATGGGTCAGCTCAAGCGGGGTAGGACCGCTCCCTCACAGAATACCAGCGTGAAATAGCAGCATAATGCTGCTGTGTTTCGTATGTTGAGTGTGGGGATCCGGAGACTTATGATACCTTGTCTGCATTATGATTCCTTATCAAGGATGAATGTTGATCATAGGCCGCAGGAATCACTTTTTTGCGCTTTGTTCTGTAGTACCAAGAATTTAGATAGAAAGTAATCTGAGTAAGGGACAATTTTGCGGTCTTGGCAAATCAATAATTAAACATGAAATAATGTCAGTGACATCGTACAATACAGCTGAATAGAAGGACATCACTAAACCAGTCTCCTAATTTTACGATTTATTTTCGTAATGTGAGGTAACTTCGAAGAAGCTGCCGTGGAGGCTCATGAACAACTCCTATCGCCCTGTTTACTAGATTGTCTATTAATTCGCGGCCTTAGTTGCAAATAAATTACTAATCATGGACTAAATATGGAGAACTCTTGCAAAAGCCGTACCAGACGATCCATGAATACGACCACTCCTCCAGGACTGTACTACTACGAAAAACTGCAATAGAACGATAATTAGTAAATGCTCCCTTCGCCACACTTTAGCGCTGGAATTATTTTAACCTAGAAAATAAAAATCTGTAGTATACTGGTCGATGTCATTCCAGCCCGCGCCAGCATTAAGCTTTATTTCATCTTTATTATATTTCTCAAGAACAAAATAAGTTGCACTTGAAGAAGTCGCGGCTGTAAGCTGTAAGACGCAAGGCCAGGTTAGGCGTTGATTTTAATTATTTTTTCAGTCACGTACTTGTCAACTTCAATAAAACTTGTAACCATTGTTACACGAATTCTTAGGTGACTTATACTCAAATGTGAAATATATTTGTATGTTTATTTATAATATTCTAAAGAACTTTAGTAGCGTCATAGTCTTTAGTCTTTCTTTAAATGTTTTTGTAGAGAGATAAGATTTTATATTATTTTTATTATTTTCATGTTTAGGAACCTTTTAACTTTCTATGGTAAATCTCAAAAAATTATTGATGTGCTCTTAAGAAATCCATCAACCACGGTTTAAGTATTGTATTCCTGCTGATACCGTTTTAACTTCGCTCTAAGTCCTAAAGCCGCATTTTTAAAGTTTCATTTCATTTTTCTTCGATTGTGACGTACCGAATGTAAAAAAAATTAAATTAAACATTGTTTATACAATTGGGAATATTTTGGTTCTTTGAAAATTAAGTAAATATTCAAGTAAGTTTTAGGATAAAATATTTTTATTCAGAACAAAGAATGAAGTGAATTATTTATGGATATTCATTAATGAATGAAAAACCTTTATCATGGATCATATTATTCGCATATTTAATTAGATGCCACAATCTATTTCAGATTTGGCACTTTAAAATGCAAATTAGATCATGTTTTCATTAATAAATTCTACTATTCTGTTCAGTACCATACGAACGACATGAATGCTTGGATATAGAAAACGTTGTTCTGAACTTTTCCGGAAATAAAGCTATCTATTACAAGCGATAAAAAGAGCAACTGCTGTGATATCTGCCTTCTATGATTCTGTCGAGCTGGGAAAAAACCATGACCCGGACGACATCTTGCGTGCTCCATCACCAGCACTCAGGAAGCTAATGAGCGCAATTGATATGATTATTATCGACACGACAACGATTACAATTAAAGAGAATTTAAAAATCTATTTTATGACATAACAAAATAGTGTAGATAAGTGGCGAGAACTTTCCTATAATAAACATTTACATAAGCATCCAACAAGCTGCAAAGTCGTGATTAGTTTTCCTCAGGCGTGCAAGTTTCTCAAGCATCTAACGCAAAGATGAGTGCTTAGCGCTTACGGGCTCTAATATTATAATTTGCATCGTGTTCCTTTTAAACATCATTTTGTGACCCAATTACATGAATATAATTTTGTAATGAAAAGCACTTGATTTTATAATTTCTGCTGTATTGACACAATTATAGGCTATAAGCGTGAAGTGAAAAGCGCTCTATTAGCACGTCATTTTTCAATGTGTCAATCATGATATGCTTGTGAATTGTACCTTTTTAATTTCAATATAGGACGTTGATATTTCCTGATTTGATTAGCTAAACCAACACATTTTGGAAGATTTGGTAGTCCTCACCGCGATGGAGACCCGTGAGGTGCTGTTCTTCTTTAATCGTCTACCGCAAGATTTGGCTTCGGTATGTTTTGATGTTTTTTATGTGGGCCAATCACCAAAGCCTTCGTCGTTATTCAACAATAAGCTTTGCTAAGTTTGTAGTAATAGGTTATTATTTCCTCGTTACAACCAATTTTCTGTTTAAAATTCAATAAAGGGACGTCGCAGCCAGGGCTAACCACTCAACACGCGGCCTTAAATTGTAAATCACTACAAACTTGCATATGAAGTGCTACACAAACGTGAAAGAAAATATTTAACTGTATAAAAAGAAGACCATAACGATATTTGAAGCGTCAATAGCCTAATGATATAAAGTACGGTTTGTGAAACTTAAGGTTGTATGTTCGAATCCGCCATTCGACTATTGTCGGGAACCATCTCCTAGCACAAGCTTTCAGCTTAGTTGGAGTGGTTAACTGGATAATTGGTAATGTTGATAGCATTCTTCATGTTCCTGAAATAACAAGTTTATAAGGGCGGTCTTAATGCCCAGTGTCATTCTCTACCCGCCAGCCCTGGGAGTTCGAGAGATGTTGGTAGATGTTGGTAGGCATAAAAATAAAAAAGGCTTTTTAGTAACAAAATCAAATATATACATAACAAAAAATACATTATAAATATAAATAGTAAAACTTACATAACAATATTATATATATATATATATATAAATTTTTTATATATATATATACATAAATACACAAATACAAAGAGAAAATATATATATCAAATGTTATTTGCCTTCAAATAATGTTGTCGAAGAAGGGATTTAAAAGAAACTTTACTCGGTGCGTTCTTGAAATCCAGAAAAATCCAGAAGGGCGACCATGGGCTGTACTATGAATAACGACAGAACCCTGTGCAATGGTATGGAACACTAATTCTCATTCTATTTAGGAATTGAGGTACACGGTTAAGAGATTAATCATTTCTTTATAGCAAAGAAAAGACAAAAAAAAATAATAATAATAATTTACTATAGTAAAGATAAAAACAACACTCAATGGGAACAAAAGACACAACTCCACGTAGAATCACGTAACATACGTTTGAAACTTTTCTATCAAGTGAATCACGTAGTACATTATCTGAAGAGAACGGCTTAAGCAGCTTTCGTAGCATTATTGGATATTTTAGTCTATATAGGCTACTTTACAAAATTTCAAAGAATAAAGCTTTCTTGATTGAAACTATTTTTTATATAATTTTAAAGTTAAGCTTTATAGTAATTGTATATGGTTAGAATATATTTTACATAAAACACTTTGTATATTACCAAAATGTTAATAGTGTATACTTGTGAATTCATAAGTCTTTCTAGATCTATAAAATATTTATTGCCTATTAATTTGGTGGTTACCTAAACGTACTGATTATTACATTTCGCCTTTCTTATAAAGAAAGCTTAAGTAATTGTTATACATATGTATGTGTGCTATATTCAGATTGCAATTTCATCCCGTTCTTGTTTTAATTGCAACGGCTAAAATTATTTAAATGCTGTTAACAATTTTTTCGGAAGAAGTCGACTGCTAGTTACCGTAGCAGGCAAAATTATGACGTATATAGTTTAATCATTTTAAAAACTGAAATTTCGAAGCGAAGCTAAGGAGGCCTTATAGTCATTTCCTTTCTTTCAAAGGTTAATCCAGTTAAGCCAAGCTAAGACTAATAATTTGTGTGTTAAACTTATTTTTATTATATGAAAAGAAAATTTAGCTCATACCATACTATAAATTGAAGCTTGAATTTAAATGATATGATTACACCCCGGTCTTATATGCCAAGTAGTGTTAAGCGACGGAGATCATAAATATTCAAATATCAAATCGGCGTAGACAAAATTTAAATTTAAATTCATACATATAAACGTTATAAATAGACGTTAGGTTTGATTTTATTTTAATACAAGACGCTCGAGCCGGTCTCCCCTAGTGTTTTAAGTTTACATAATTAATATGTTCTATCCTTAAGCGATAGATTTTTCTCCTTTCAGGATAAATGTGAACTCCGATGCAAATCTACAGACATTTATAAATTATACATACAAACCAGCCGAGTGAGAATCTCTTTTTATAAAACTAAGGGCGACTGACAATTGGGTTACGAAGCACAGCGGCGTTACTTATTTCACGATGTTGCCAGTTCAAGCCGACCCGTTAATGCTGCATCTGGATATCAACTGCTGCGTAACTACTCCTATTAACAATAGAACAGCTCATTGTTTAGTGATTGTACTGAATATTGCGTTTCTGTATAGGATAACTACTTTGGAATTATTAGATACAACCTAACCTAAAATAAATTTTCTTTGTAAAAATATTATAGTTTTTGGATTTAATTTTAAATTTACATTTTGTATTTTCATGTATTTAGTCATCCTCTAGCATATTCTTTGTATTATCTCTTTGTGAACGTGTACGGTTCAGTGTAAATAAGGTTTGTGAGGTTTGAAATAAATAGATTATTCATAAACTGGGTCAGTGGTTAACATGTCATCTTGTAAATAGAAAATTTGCGAAAGTTTAGCACAAATACTTTCAATTGACTTGCGTGCGTTCTCATTCCAGTCTTTTAAATACGAAAGTGAAAATATTTTGCTTATCCTTTTAATTGGCAAATGAAATCTCTAATGATAATCTTATTTTTTTTTATTACATTGAGAGTAACAAACGTACACACAGTTCACCTGATGGCAAGTGATTCCTACGCCCCTTAATGCAGAGGCGTTGTCACCCTTGAGGACTGAGGTGGAATGCCTCATCACCAGTTTAAAAAGTCTCCGGATCCCTGCACTCACCAGACGAAAGAAAGAAGCATTATGCTGCTATTTTAAGCTGGTGTTCTATGAAGGCAGACTACCCCAGTCGAGCTAAAGTATTCATTTTGCAGCTAGAAACAAACTGCAGTGTACCTCTACCACTGTTATATAACTAAAGGTGCCTAAAGGTTAACTTTAAAATCACATTTCGATTTTGTTAAATATCTACACACAATGGATATTTCACAAAGTATTCGTATCTGTAAAAACATTTACATATTGATAAAGATTTACCTCTATAAAGCATAATCAAATATTCATAAATATATTCCATTAGTGATATATTCAAGTTGTTCTTTTGACTAGAGCCTTATTATACATATATCACGAGCAAAATACTGTTTACGTAAATTGCTTTTACCTTCCGCTCCGCTAACTCTCCCCAGGGAGTAAATCATCACTGTCAGCCTTTCAGCATAAATGTAATATAACAAAACATTTTAAGTGAAAAAGAACCGACTGACGGAACAATGTATATTGCTCATCCATATCGGTTCCTTAAATATCTTCGGTGATAGTGTAGTGATACGGGCTTAGGTAAGAATGCTATTCTTTTAACAGTGAGTTTTCATTTGGATTATGACCATCTATGGTCAAAGAATTAACACGAACGTTAATTTAAGGAAAACACGATTATTATAACATAACCTGTTATCGACACAAACCACGATTGGATTTATGTGGTTTGCGAGTGCATTTGTGATCGTTTTTTTATAAAACTAAAGGAGACTACACACAGTTGACGATGAGATGGTTAGTTATGAGACTGCAGTGTTTAAACACCTACACCATTCTCAACTACAATTTAGGATTCACATGCGTTGTCAGTCCCGAGGGCTAAGATGGAATGAGTCGTCAGTAATTGAGTCTGGGGACACTCATCTTAAGAAAACACATCAGGTTACTCTCACGAGTGTTATATATATATATATATATATATATATATATATATATAATATATATATATATAATATATATATAATATATATATATATATATATATATATAAAGTGTCTATTTAATTCGCGATTTATGACAATTGTATGGAAATGGACCAATTACGAGCCGACAACTCAAAAAATATTATTATGTCTTAGAAGTCTTTAAATGTTTTCCTATCCCTGCATGACCATGAAAATGTAATGTTTATGAAATACGATCGCAAACAAGCTACGTTACGCTATTTATCTTCTAATTATGACGCTTATTTTGAAAAAAATTACTGAAATAGAATATTTTCGTTTCGAAAATGTACGTAAATGTTATTATAAAAGTATAGAAATGAGTGAGTAGTAAAAATTTATTTACAACACCATGCAATATTTTATAATTATATAAACGTTTGAAAACGAAAATTTAAAAAATAATTGTGTATTTTGTGCAAGTTTATTGCTCTCAATGTAATAAAAAAACCCTTCACTTACGATGACCATGCATGCATCCTTGATAAGAATGTCAGAAATTAGATAGAATAATTATTTGTGATAGCAATAATCTCCTATTTTAGTGGTGAAAGACCCGTAACAGACAATAGAATAAGTGTTATCGAATTCAGATTTTAATATGTATGAGTTGCTCTGATAATTCATAACATTTTCGTCACAATTACCAGTGCTGCAAATCTGTCAAATATAATGTTGCAAAGCTTAGATATTAAGTATTTCACGTCACGCTCGCCCGCTTTCAACGCAGACAGTGGTTTTCATGTTTAAGTTTGCCTTACCGGGGGATATCAGGTTTGCTTATATCGTGAAGTAATTAAGCGTTATTATGAAGTTAGTTAAACGTCAATCATGTTATAATTTTTTTACTTATCAATGTATTCGTCGTCATCAAATAATTTTAGCTTTTATGTTTTTGGAAAGTAAAATAAAAATATTATTACTTTACGTAAAAATAGTAATAGACATTTTACTATTCGCAACACTGGGGCACTGCTTGTTAATAATTACTAAATGAAGTATTTGGTAAGTATATTATTATTTTATGAAGCTTCCAATACATGTTTTGCCCATATTATCATATACTTATCTTAATCTATCAATTTTAAATTTTTCCTTTCTTCTAATTAAAAAACACAATTTGCCCGCCCCCGTCAGATTTAATGTAATTAGATGTTTTTATTGTAAATCTAAAGGGCAAACTTATTTTTATCCTCTTATTTTTTAATAAAAAATAAGGCGAAATATATCGCCTTGTCACTACGTGACAAATACACCAATACGAGACGAGTTTGGTTCGCTCAGGTAGGCAGTTGAACATCCATTAAAACTTACTGATTTTGAATATCAATATTTGAAGTAGGAACATACTTTAATATAGCCCTTTATTCGCAAGTGTTAGTGTTATATATATATATATATATATATATATATATATATAGGTATATAATCGATTTGGTTTTATTATGATATAGCAAGTATTTTTAGATACACATTTGTTGGACTTATCATATAATATCGTGGTCACTTTAATAAAGTTTCAAATAAATATTAAATAAAATATTAAATTAAATTCCCAGTATTTTGAAACCATGTTACTTTTAGAGACAAATTTAAATTAACTACACGCATGACGGACAATTAATGGTTAGCATTTTGTTAACGCACCAAAAAGCGTTTAATAACTATTATCATGTTATTAGTAATTGGATTGTTATAAGATTGGTCGTCGTGAATACCTGTCCAATCAAATTTGTGCAGAAATTGTAGGTTTCGAATTTGAGAGTGTTGTATGTACGTTCATTGCCCCTAAGCTTTCATCCGATACTGCGCCGTTGATATCATCTGATAATAAAGAGAAGATCGCCGTGATCGAAATCAACCAGGAGTATATCATCATCCCAAATCAAACATACCAATGCCGAAGGCAGGAAGATTAACAATGACTTCATGACAACATGCTTTTTCAGTCCCGTGAAGAGACTTCGAGAGTTAAAAAGTAATAATAAAACCGTAAAACGATACTTATATTTAAAATATAGATATTATGATAAATCACTGACAATTTATTTCGATTTTTAAAATTAATGTACTTACTTATTATAATCTCAATATACAAGTATACCTAGTTAGAAACCCGGTGGGAATTTGTCATAATTACTCACAAATTCATTCGATTTTAATCACTTCTTATTTCTGATTATGTAATATTAATTGAATTATGATTTTGATAACTTTTTGTTGAGAAACCTTCAATGAAAAATCCATTATATATTAACATGTGAGTCCAATTTAGAGTTAGTTAGACTAGTTGTAGTAAATAGGTCCGCTGGTCCCGAAAACCGCCTTCACAGAGTGTTAAAATAGTTCTATTACTTCCGTTTTCGTTCTTTCAGACTAGACTACATTTTCGTTCAGTTGATAAGGTCATCCCTTGTCACATTTTAGACTTCCGACTTCTTTTAGAATCTGAACGTGAGATATAAATAACAATAAACGTCTTGAAAGCACAATCTTATTTTCTTACTCAATAGTTAAGATATACTAGGTGTTCCGTCAGTAGCACGACAAACTTAAAGTGAAGATAAGTTGAAGGGGTTGACCAGACAAAAAATGATATCTTAGTAAAAGTGTCACCATTTCCGAGATATTGAGATTTTTTATTTTTTCTATAAATACCATGAACAAATAACTAGGAAATAGGTAATTTATTTACGCAATACGTACTATGAATATACCTATTGTATACTCTAAGATTAAGGAATATCTGTTTCCAAAATAAATAATAAATAATATGTGTGTGTTCAATGGAATTGAAATTTTCCAAGCTGTTTCAAAACTTTGTTAATTAAATACGTTGGAAAGAAGTTCCAAAAACAAAGTACTTACAAACAACATAGCAACTCAGTACGTACTAATCAAACAGGCTTCTGAACATAATACTAATATACCTTATTATTTATTCGAATCCTTTTTTTGTGTTTATAATTAAAGAGTAACTATAAGCGAACCACAGGTTTGTTCTTTCGCACACTAGGGTGACAAGAATTATACAGGACAAGAGGAAGAAATCAATATTTGTAATGAACGGTACCTATGCTAATTTTAATTAATTTTGTTTTTTAATTAAATTTAATGTTATAAATGCTTGTATATTATGCATATCAATGCTGTTGTATGCAATTAAAAATATATACGCTATGTTTATAATGATGCTATTTTAACTTTTCATTAAACCTGACTAGATATGTCCTCTTGTAAGTACAGGATGAAAGGTTTACAACGTGTATGTCTACAATATAGTTGGAAGTAAAGCAAATCTGGTTGCCTAGGGCCTACAAATTCTAAACGAGGGAGATGTCCCGACATTTGATACGATTAGGGGAGGCAAGAGGTACCAAAGCCGCGTGGATGTGACGTTCTGCACCAAAGATATGCTGGACCTGATAGACGGATGGCGAGTCGATGAAGACTTAGTGAGCTCGGACCACAACGGTATGGTATTTAACATTAGACTTCAAAAATCAAAAAGCATCTTAGAGACAGATCTTAGAGATATCTCGCCTTGTCCACTATACAAACCGATGTGTGTAATAAATTAATTTAACAAGCATCTCTTTTTTAATGGCGTGGAAAGTTCCTGGTGTTGTGAGACATTTCTTTAATAGGGGCGATACTTGCATGATAACGTAGTTTTCATTTATGTTATGTCCGACTTTACACTGAGCACTTTTCTATATTGGTTGCCTGGATAACCTCCAATATATTTTTTTTGTGTTCTAACAGTGTTGACAGTTGTATAGCTACACTGTAGTTTGTTTCTAGCTGCAGAATGAATGGGTCAGCTCGAACGGAGTAGGACCGCGCCTTCATAGAATACCAGCGTAAAAAATTAAAACAACGCATCCGTATTATGATTCCTTGACAAGGATGAATGTAGATGTCATAGGCCGCAGGAATCACTTACGATCTGGTGAACTGTGTGCTCATTTGTTACTCACAATGTGATTAAATGGTAAAATGGTGGAAAAAAAATGGTATTTGTATAATATTAGGACAAACTAGTGCACAGTTTTTTTGCTAAGTGACAACCGCAGCCCTTGATATGATTCTCCATTCCAATTTAATACATCTGCACTTCATTGGAAATTAGCTTAGGTGGGACTTTATTACCCCTTGAAGATCTGTCTATTGATACTGCAGTATTTGCAGGAAATGCAACTTTTTTTGTAGTTTTACAAACATGATTTGCGGTGTTCCAATTTGTGATGCTGTTAATGTACTATATAGATTATAAGAAATACTTCATCTGAAGACGAGAATCGGTGCCATATTCTGAATTTATAACATAAATATTTAACGCTGAAGTCTATAGTTTGAAAAATTTTGGCTTCGTCCCAAAAATATTTAATATAAGATAATAAATTTTGGGTTACATTCATTCTGAAACTTGGATAGGAATTCCCTGCGACTTTAAGTTTAGGAAATGGACATAAAACACATTTAACGGAACATTTCCTTGTTAAATTTAGGTACACAGATTTTTATTTAGTGTTGTAATTAAAGCCGTTTTGTATATTCTTCCCAATTTTGTTAGATACAAATGAAGACTGCAAAACCAAAATTATAATACAATATTATTAGTTTTATTCCTGAAGATCATAGTCTGGTTGCTCGTATAAATACAGACGCGATGTCTTGACGACTCATAAACTGAAATGACTTCACAGCTCCTCATCATTGAGCAGTACGTCATGTCCTTCCATTAATCTCTTATTTCACTAAATTGTTCTTTTTTTATACTTTCTAAGCAAGTACTTGACCACAATCCCACCTGATGTTAAGTGGAAATGCAGTCCTGGATGGTAAGGCGCACTAGCTCAGTAAATGCCTATTCACTCTACTCTTGAAAATACCCACATCATAATTGGAGGGAAAGACAGACGCGGGCAAACTATTATATTATGGCCACTCCTATTTATAATTTGCACTGAGTTCATCTATCTTTTACATATTCATTGCATTACATTCATCAGCGAGTACCTCTACATTCATATTCGTCACTTGTAATTATGACTTTCGTCGAGCATTCATCACCGGACTGTGATTTCTCAAACTATTCGTCACAAATA
The DNA here is from genome assembly GCA_029286865.1 of Teinopalpus imperialis. Classification (NCBI taxonomy): domain Eukaryota; kingdom Metazoa; phylum Arthropoda; class Insecta; order Lepidoptera; family Papilionidae; genus Teinopalpus; species Teinopalpus imperialis. The sequence continues at coordinate 6,973,674 of JAGSMU010000036.1, read as the reverse complement.
CAACTATGAAATTTTCTTATAAGCGATAACAAAAACACTACACAATGTATACCATAGGACTTTTTTATTTTAATAGTTTTTAAGTTGAAAACTGTGTACCTATAATATACGAAGGGCAAAAGAAATGTAAAGTGCAAAACCGTAAATTAGATTATATTAAAATTGAAAACTGTAACCAGACCAGCAACAAAACAGTCTCCTTTTGTCACGGCTTCCACCTGTCCATTAGTGCTCTGATAACTTTAGTATTTTTGGAACCTCTATTGGAAGGCAAGCCGAATGAACCGAGAAAATATTTGTGGTAGTTTTCTGTTTTTCTCTGTTCAGTTGAATTATCGGATAGTCAGTAAAATTTAAAGCATTATGTGAGGATATATTGTTATAAGCTTTAGGGTTTGTTATAAAATAGCCCCTATCGTAATAGTAATTTTATTGAACTAAAAGGAATAACTTTTAACTCTATCACTCTGATGTGTATCACTTCGTATCTCAATCAAGAACTGACTGCCATCGTGCCCCGAACCGCTTAAACATGTGCCGTTAATCGCTGCATAAATTTCGGGAATGGCTCTTTCCTTCCTTCACGTGTACAGCCTTCCCTTGTATACATAATCGGGACCATTCCGAATTGTACTCAAACTTGACCATCTTTTCTATCTAGATTCTATTGATGTTGATGCTGTTAGCCTATGCGGCTCTTACAGCTTAATCGTATTCAGGGCTCACGGAACTGAGGGATCCGTGAGCTGGTTAACTTTTCTATCACGCGTAAAGCTATGCTTATCACACATTTCTGATCGATTATAATCGTCTCTCTCTTTCGCACATATGGCCATCCCGTACACACCTCTTATGGAATATTCCAGAGATATGGTCGAATATACTCGTCTCTCTCTTGTCCTTCTCACATACCGTCTGGAATGTTCCGGAGACGGGTAAGGAAGTATTAAACAGTAATTGAAAGTGTCCTGAAAAATTGCGACTTCCCCATTAACCGTAACAATAAGATAAAAATCTAAATTGTTTAACATTGTATACATATTGCATAAATATGCATTGCACCTTTAGTTCATAAACATTGTAAATAACAGTGTTTATATAATAAAAGAAAGTTTTTATATACTAATGATATAATAAAATTAAATAGGTACTTACTAACAAGTACAGATTTTGTTTGATCATAAGTATTTCTTGCGGTCCGTGACACGCAGATAAGAAATCATTTTGATACTGATTTCGTGGAATAGAAGCGTGCTGGTCCAATAACCCAAAGGAAAAGCAATTTGTCCGGTATAAACTAATTTAATAGAGAGCAAAAACACATGCTTGTCACAAACGGCAGTTGACAATGACTTTTGCCACAGACAAGTCAGTATTATGTTCAGTAAGGTTTATGGCATCCCAACAGCAACTCTTCACCATTTAGGCTATACATCTCTGGAACTCTTTGCCCGAAGATATAAGAAGAGCATCTTTTAAAAGGCCGGTACGGGAGCACTACTTAAAAACATCTATAGTCGACGCATTTTAAACTGAGTCGTCGGGCAATAAATGTCACTGACAGTAGGAATGTGCAAGCAATGCAACCCGTTATCGATACTTAGCTACCTGCGCACGCGGGGTTGATGTGTCATCGTGACCTTCTTTAGCACTCTGAATCCTGATTGGTCATTACGAGTAAAGGTTGTTGTTTTTCTATAAATATAAGATTTATTGTTATGACACTCATTACATTACTTACGCTTCGTTACAAAATACGCACAATGGAGAATTTATTTTCTAATGTGGTTTTGAAGAAATTAAATGGTAACATCAACGCTCAAACACTCGGTGTAATTCACAACGTGTTTCTGGTTTTAAAAGAATTGAAAACTGACCCCGAGAAAAAGCTTGCCTCAATTTCAATAATCCACGAGAGCTTGCAGCACTGATTTGTGAAGTTAGTATAGCGACCGTGGATCGAATAAAAACCGAAGTATCACAGGCAGGCAACCCGAATATACCAAGAGCAAATGTTAAGAAGACAGCAACTGTCACTGATCTAGCTTTGATGTCGGCGTACTAAAAAGTACCATTGCTTCATTTTATGACAACGGGGAATATCCATCGGTGGCTAGAATTCTAAAAAAATACCAAGAACAGATGCCTAATTTTAAGTGCGGATACTCTTCAATGAGAAAATTTTTGACGAAGGTCTAGAAGACATTCGTCAAAAATTTTCTCAAGTATAAAAAAAATGCCGATGGACGAAAGTATTTAATGGAAAGAGCAGATATAGTCTGTGCCAGAGTGGACTTTTTCCGAAAAGTGGACTTTCTCAGGAAAACCAACGATCAAAGGCTACAAATTTATCTTGATGAGACTTGGGTCAATCAAAAGCACTCGAGAAAACGGATGTGGCTTGGAACGAATGATGAAGGTGGTTTCAAGAATCAGCCAGTAGGGCAAGGCCAGAGATTATTTGATTTGTCATTCTGGTTCAGGAAAGGCTGGCTTTGTGCAGGAGGCAACATTTATATTTATTTAAAACCGTTAAGTCTAAGGACGCTGACTACCACACTGAAATGACTAGTGATACATATACGGCATGGTTTGGCAACGCTATTGACAATGTAACTCAAGGATAAGGACTTAAGTAAAACTATTTTAAGAGATCAAGCACCACCACTGATAATTAACCTACAGGAAGATGACAAAGATGGGGAAGATATGGATGAAGATTTTTGAAGAACAAAGAAATATCCCTAGAAAAGATAAAAACGGCCCATTTCGGGGCCACATTATGATCTATACAGTTTCTCTATGATTACGTCGAAACAAATATTTTATCTTACAAATTAAAAACTTTTATTTTCAGATACGATCGATATGCTAAATTATATTAATACTTAACATAATTTAGCATATCGATCGTATCTATCCTGATACCGATTAACACCTCTACAATTATTACGCACATCACTACACCTCTCCATAAGACCCGTAAGTGCGAGCGAGACAGATAGATAAACATTATTTATGACCCGAAGGCTCAGTTCATAATGCTCGACGCATTATAGTGTTATGAATATGGTAAGTAATAAATAAATAGTATGCTTTATAAGTATTGTTTTATAAGTAAATATATTTAAATAACAGCGTATATATATAAATAATATGTTATTTTTAATTGCTAGAATTATTTATAATTATTATTATAATATTATTTTTAACCTTTTAGTCTTTTTTTACTGTATGCACGCACTACACCTACAACAATGTTTCTACACGCCACGGGTTGACTGATAGAAAATGCCTTAAGGCATTAGATCCAGCCATTTTACCCCTTTTGTAAGGTGTGACGAATAAAATTTAAATAAATATATCGACCCTCACTAAGTTCTTCGGTTTCGCACCATAAGCTACGCGTAAAATAACGCTGGTATTTTGGAACGCGAGACGCTTCCATGTCGGCCTACTCGTGCGATAGCTAGTTTATAGTTGGGCCGAGTATCGTTAAATAATAGTGACCATGTTTTATAATATAGTCCTGCACATTCAGTAGTTATTAGGTCAACACAGTAATAGCCGAATAACATTAAAGTTTTATTTATTTCTTTTCAGTCTAAACTTAATATGAATACAATAAAATGAAATATTTAATAACCATAATATTTAAGTAAAACAGGATCGCCTCCACCATTACATCAGGTATGATTAACCACGAAACCTCGATAAAGAATACCGATTTCTCTAGGATGACTCGCGAGGCTTTTGGAATTGAAAAGCTGTGTGCTTAGATCGCGTGTAGATTGGACAATAAGTAATAAATAAAACCTAACGACCGCCTGGGTTGACCATGAGAGACATGACTGCTTTGCTTTTTCTCTTTCTTGGTGTTAGTCAATTATGTCAATAGTTACTTTGTTTCTTAAAACATTAGTTTTTGCTTTACCTTAGTAACTTTTAAAATTGCATTATTATTAATCTTTTGCATTTTTTTATTGCATTGAGAGTAAAAACGAGGAGCACACAGTACACTTGCTGGTGATTCCTGCGGCCCATGACATCTATTTTTCAAGTATATAATAAATTCATCCTTAACAAGGAATTATAATGCAGAACGTTGTCACCCTTGATGGACTGAGATGGAATGCCCCGCCACCAGTAATAAAGGTCTCTATTTTACGCTGGAATTCTATGAAGGCGTGGTCCTATCCCAGTCGTGCTGATCCATTAATTCTGCAGCTAGAAATAAACTGTAGTGTAGCTCTGCCACTGTTCAATATACATATATATTAATAGTAAATTTTAACTACTTAAAATAATTTTATAATCTAATTATTTCTTCATACAGTGTTTACTTGAGTAACGGTTAGGTTAGGTATTAGCTTCTACATCATTTTTAATTTCTCATGAAGATTATTCGTTCATAAATAAAGATGTGGTTAAAGTTTGTTTTACTAAACTCCTAGTGACGTTCTATAGACTTATTTTCTCTGGAGTGTTATAATTTTGACATCCTGACAGAAGTGTCATAACATGTCACTTCTTTATCGACATTATAATATATTTTGTGCTTCTTGTTATGAAATATTTTATTAAATAGAAAAGTTAAAGCACATAACTTACCCTATTATTATTTTACTATAGTATATAATCTAAACTATAATAAAACATTTTTGTACCAAGACATTTTGTACATTGTCTAATGATATGAACACTATAAATTAAAAGTTTAAATATTTTATTGAAAACATTATCAATAACTTTTACTTTCTATCTTTTAATTTTTGATTCACTGATAAAACCACTGGACAAGTTTTTATAGAACTTTCACTACATTGTTTCTTATATGATTTTAGTAATAGTATATTATGTGACTAATTAAGTAATTATATTAATTAACTAACTAATGGGTATATAATAATTTTAACACGTAATTTGTAGTGAAGTATATCACCGTGTGGAAACTGCATGTCTGAAATAATTCATTCCAATAAATATACGAACACATCCGCCAACCCGCAGTTTTCAGGTATGTTGTCTGGTGTCCAGAGTGAGCACAGGGGACGACTAGTGAGTGCCCCTACGTGTGTATGAATGCTTACGGAACTATAAAATTTCCTGAACAGTTCACGTCATCTAGTAATAACATCGTTATTAAAAGTATATTGTTTACTAAAAAACATTAAATGTAAATTCCTATCAAATTTTAAGTATCGACCTTTTTTAGGATTAATTAGGATAAAATTTCTTGTACACAAAAATATTTTTTTTTTTTTTAATTGTATCAAGTTTATAGCCAGACAATAAATTTGTTAAAAAGTTTTATCACTGTTTTACTCACGTTTTTTTTAATATGGACTACCTAATTAAATATTTTTTCCTTTACAAAGATCCATTTGAATAAGTTATTGGCTAATTTAATTTTGTTTATTAGGATAACTATTTTACAAATAAAAGTAATAAAGTACAAGTAATCCGATTTTTCATTGTAATTTCAAATTGAAATTTCTCCATGGACATCTCATGACCCTTCAATCATATCGACTATTTGTTCGTTCCGTGATGTTTTTGTTGGATTCTACATCCTTTCGACTCATTAATTTTTTGGTAGTTTATTTCCCGCAGTTGAAAACGATAGGCACGTGATTGATTAAAAGAGGAGTGAACTTGACGGACCCTCAATCGATAGGTGAAAATAGTATTTAAGAATTTTACGTAGTTTTTTTTCAATTTCCAATCGCTTACTAAAAATAGCTGTTTCTATCATGAAATATAGGAATATATAGTTACTATACTTTTAGTACTTGCTTGTTCCCAATATAGAACTACCCTATAGGAAGTCTTCATACAAAGCTATAACTAAGACCTTAAAATACCTAAATGTACGAAATTATTCATTTTAAATTCTTAAAGACACGTTCCTATTTTTAACATTATCGGATCGTAGGGATGAAGCAAAGTAATTCTAAATATGAATGTTTGTACTTGAAGTCTTCTGTTTGGACAAAGTATGGACAGTCAAATATATAATATTTAAAAGTAAAATATTGCAAAACATATAGTATGCGATGACATGTTTAATCGTTTAACATAAAACCACGATTCCTTAAACGTTCATGATTTCAAAATTTTGGCTTCTTTTCAAAATCACTTAGTAAGTTATTATAAATCTTCCGAGTTAAAAGTTACAACGAGAACATAAAACACTTCAAAAGGATGGTTGAGTGCTTAGTATGTCAAAAATTTTGTAATGAAATAATCGAAGATTATTGTATAATTTTTTTCATCATCAGCAACTATGTGGGTGCAGTTAATATTATTGGCAAAGGTTTGGAACAGTAATTTTAAGATTTATTATAAATAATGCTTGATCCGAAGGAGCGTAGCAGTTGTACCACAGGTCTAGGACCTAGCACGGTTGCTAAAGAGATTAAAAAATTATCTATTATGTAAAGGATAAATTAAAAAGTATTTTAATATCGAGTATATAAGATGGATTTCTTTTAAGTGTTTCAATATGAATGTTCCTTCTCAATAAACAATGTTTTGGTTATGAAAATAAAAATTATTTTCTTAACCAAAACATTGTTTAAAATTATTATCGGATCATGTGGAAAGCAGGACTATGGCTCCTAATTACAGATTTAAGCTGAGGGACCCTTTTTGTTTACGTAATAATAAATAATATCATGAGTATTTTAATTAAGAAAAACATTCAAACGATAAAAGACCTTTTCCAAAGACCGCTGTCAGTTAATATTATAGAAAATCCATGTAATTAAAACTAAGAAAGATAGACAGCCATTACATCCTAAGCAGGCAACGTGGCCTATAAAAACTATATTCTATATTTTGAGACTGACGCTGAATTAGTAGCAAGATATACTATTTTGTTGTTTTCTCTCTCTAGGGTATCAAGATCAAATAATATAAAAGGCCTAGGTCAAAACCTCACTATTATTATCAACAGTGCTTTTATAAGCCATTAATCCTGTGCCTACCCCCACAAGGTAATTAAGACGTATAAGTTTATTAATAATTAAAATACTAAATAATAATATAATAATAACTTTATTTCAAGCTCAAATATGCTCATAATTTTGTTAGTAAGACGCTTAATAACTATGTTAGTAACAATACATATAGATATTTTCGTTCCTAAAATGCTACATACAATTATCCCCTGCCACATGCACCCTCAGGCAGTGATTGACATACTTACAATCTAGTGTACAGGCAATCATCTCCAGAATGGGGTTGGGCTGGCTCGCACCCTGCGCACCAGGGCGTATCTTTCCGCATCGTGGCATAAAAAGCGACCGATGCGCGCTTCAGCAAACATCTCTGACGCGCTACAGAAGCGAAGCAGCCCCAATAGCACTCTGAATGCGTTGTTATATTGAACTCGAAGGGCGTTGTAGGACTTTTGCTTGTAGCTTGCCTACAGGCTGCTCGTAAAGAAACTCGTGCAGTAAGCTCTGAATAGAGTGAGTTTAACCTCCTTCAAGCAGCGATCAAACCAACGAGCGATCATGTTGGCCCTCACGGACAACCCCCTTCGGTGCCCTAGGTACTTAAACTGGTATACCCTACTCAAAGTCGAGCCACAGGATCTTCTTTGCTTTCTATGATTCCTATTTTTACCACCTCTGTCAAATATCATGTACTCGCTTTTCTTTACATTATAGATTAAACCGCGGCTATTGGCATAATTTTCACAAATCGCGAGCAATTTTCTCAGGCCACAGATCGAAGAGCTCAATAGTACCATGTCGTCGGTGTAACTAATGTTATTCACACAGACTTGATCAACATGGCAGCCGACATAAACTAACTAAACCTCGTAACATTTATGGTTAATACGACTATTATAAAATAAACACAAAGAAGCAGAAGCGTTAGATACTTCATTTAGTAAAGAAGCTACGTGATGTATGATAAACTGACCTACATTATTTCTTTGAAACATTAAGGCAGTGCTTTAAATGATTCTTATTAAATGTTAGAGAGAAATAGTGACTAGAAACTAGCGTGCTATAAATGGATTTAATGAGAACCATAATTATAGAAGAAATAGCATATTTCATTTAGGAATGTTTGAGTGATTGGAAGAATAATTTGATGCGATTTTTCTTTTTTTTTCGTGTAAGGGAGACAAACGGAACACAATCCATTTGATAGTATTTTGTAGTTTATAGTAGACATCTATAGGCCAAGATAACGAATCTAGATGAAGATATTATCACCGAGGATTAAGATACATTAACCAGCTACTGAGTTCTTCTTTCGACATATCTTACTAACCAGGCAAAACACAGCAGTTTTGTGCCACTGTTATTTTGCTATAATATATACTGGTATTTTGTGTGACTGTAATCTATTGTCAGCCGAACGTAATCGTAATCATTATCACACCCTATTTATAGTCCGCTGCTAAACATAGGCCAGCCCCACAGACTTCCACTGAGTAAACCACCTGCATCCATCTTCTTCCCGTAGGCTTGCATCGGTTGTCAATCCATTTAGTGGGGGGACGCTACGCTACGATGGCGAATACGAGGTTGCCACTCGAGAACCTTTCTTTCCCATCGATTATTAGTACTACGAGCCACATGGCCGAGCTATTGCCACTTCAACTTGCTAATCTTTTGATCTATGTCGGTTATCCTCTCCTACTTCTGATGTTTACGCTGCGTATTATATCACGTAGAGGTAAATTGAAAATTATCCGCTCCGTAGCTTGCTGTGTGGTTCTGAGCTTTCTGATACAGCCATCAGTGAAGGACCATGTCTCTTTACCGAATGTCATTACTGGCAACGCGCGCTGGTTAAATGCTTTTGTTTTCAGACATTGAGTGATATTTGAGGATAAGATATGTCTCAGTTTCCCGAACTGTGCCTAATTTATTAGTTGCTGTTTCTAGGTTTCCCAGCAATCCAAACAAAGATTTACTCCCGTTACTAAAATTTGTATACTATAAATCAGGTATGGGCAACCTTTGACATGTTGAGGGCCAAACTTTAGCGTGCAAATACGTTCGTGGGCAGCGTTTAAAAGTACTTAGTGCATTTTAAAGTAGTGATAATATTTTTTTCGATAGATATTAGACATGAAATAATATGACAATGTTATTATAGTACAATTTATTAAAATAACAAAATGAAATTTGAAAAAATGGTACATTATAATTAAATCATTAAATTTGCAATTGTTACTAACTAGGAAAGTAAAATACAACGAAATCAATGAGACACTTGAGCTTGAATTTGGGAAACTAATCCATGGATATTTGGATTACTTCCATTGATACAAAGACGTAAAGAATTTTCCGAATTATCGTCAGTCAGTCTTGTACGATGTGTTGATTTATAAACTTTCATCAATGAAAAGAACTGTTCGCATTTATAAGTACTGCCAAACGCACAAATCAATCTTCTTGCGAATTTTCTAAGCTGCGGAAAATTATCTTTTTCTAGGTATTTTTTTGTAGAAATCGCACATTCAAATTTTGATTTTAGGAGTGAGTTTTCTCGAATCTCGATCAACTTCATTTGTAAGTGTATTGGAGAATTTTGTACATTACATTTTGTAGGAGTAGCAAATAAACTGAAACAGTCTTCCATGTTTTTGAAGTCGCTAAATCTGTTGGAAAAGGTGCACCATCAGTGCATACTCCAATTAATTTTGACCTTGGTAAGCCAAAATTTGTGAATACCTTTTGAACTTCAATAAAAATATCCTCTCCTATAATGGTTCCTTTTAGCGCCTGTCATTTTTCTTTTCAGGACATAAAATACCGAAAACTTCTAACATACACTCCTTGATAAATTCTCCTACGGCAAATGGTTTTAATGCCTTTGCCAATTTTGAGCAACTATAAAACTAGCATTCACAACATTATCAAGTTGTGTTCTTTGTTTATGAAAAATCTGTTACTGTTTTTCCAAATTTGTGGTAAGCTTCTGGATTTTGTCTGTTCTTAATTGTCCTGTCAGCGTGTGCAGCGTAGCATGCTTAGTTGAGTAATGACTCTTTATATTGAATTCCTTCATTACTAAAATGGATTCATTACACAGCAAACAAATAGGCTTACCATTAACAAGATAAAAAAGAATTCTTCAGTCCATTATTCTTGAAACTGGCGACCCTCCGTATCTACTTTTCGTTTCTTTCCACCTGACATCATTTTTGTTTACTTTTCGTTCAATAAACTTAATTACAAACTATAGTTAGTAACCACTCAAGATGCACACAAGTTCACGGCTCGACCAGTTCGCTAGGATATCGCTTGTCCAAGTTATCACCTCAGTAGCTCAAATAGAACTGAACTAACGGTCGGGCCATCCACCCGCTTATATAGGCAAAATAAAGTAATAATCTGGAATAAACTAGTTTAGAATAATTGAGAAGCAATAAATCTTTTGATGTATCGCCCGCGAGGCGGCAAACCACAAAGAATTTGATCGAGCAAGCCGAGTGGCGGGATTATCAAAGAGTGAGGCGGCAAACATCAAAGGATTTGATGTTTGCTGCCTGTCACTCTCGTGAGCATAAGTACCTAATGTAATATTTTTTTAATTGGGTTTTTTCAAAATGTCTCGCGGGCCGGATCATATCTTACAGCGGGCTGGATCCGGCCCGCGGGCTGGTTGTTGCACATATATGCTATAAATAATTGATTAATAGGTTTCGGAGTTTTATGCATGCCGAGTGCATAATAATTACATTAAATTAGAGAGGGGACAAAAACAAGTGACTGTGTGTGATTTTCTTCGCCCAAATACGGCACTGTTATGCTGCGCAATGGATGTCACCAAAAAGTATAATATATTGCTGTTGAAATCGACCAGTAAGACAGTATTATATAATTATTTTCTAAACAAGAACATTGAATACATTGAAGCAAGTTTCTTAAATATTTTTGCGTTATTTCTTACAAAAATATACCCAAATAGCAAGTACGCGTAGCGTATATGTCTGATAACAGTGGCATTATAATAGAGGAAAATATGCCGGCAGTTATTGTTGAGCTGCAAAATAGATATCAGTGGCTGTAGGTTAACAAAAGTGGACCAGAGACCATAGACCGCGCTCTTAATATCAAACCCAAACAGCATTAATAGGCAAATATGGACAATGAATATTTCAGGATTGTAGTGTACATTTATGCATTTAATATGAGCATATTACTATGTTTGGTTTTATTGTGCTCTCCTGAATATAATTTTTATAAAATATTTTACTTTACTATAAAAAAACGGTTTCTCATAAATAGATTTAAACGTAAAGGTGTGTAATTTAATATCGCACGTATGTCTAATGAAGCTAGTGGTACAGAATAGAAAAGTATAGACACGGTTTATATATTACGCTTTTGTAGTTTACAACTTGAAATATAAACAATTTAAATAAAATATACGTGTTGGTTGTAAATTGACTGACAAGTTCAAGTTTTGACTAACAACTATTAATGAAGAAAATAACAGGATAATTGTTACCCTTCCAGCCATTAATCGCTAATTTCTTTTATAAAGTATGAATGAAGAAAAATCCAAACCAAATTAGTAACAGTATGTATAAGAAATAATATTAATATCAAAATATGGACTATACCTTAAGCCTGGTAATAAATTAAAATTCTAAAAGAAACCCTACCGGCAAAGACAAGGTTGTGTGGGGATTTTTTATTATATTCATATTTTATATTGATACCCAGTAAAACATGTGTTCCGACGTCATTCTCCCTGAGTTAATTGTTACCTTTCTTACTACCTACCGTACTTCCACCGACTAAAATGCCACACTTGCGGAATGTGGTAGGGCCACAGACTCTCACAAACATCCGTGAATCGACTAGAGCCAGTGTCCCTTCACAAGAATCCCTCCCCCGGCTTGTCCTCAGCCTAGGCATGTCGGAACATCGTGTGTATCTTTCTACACGAAGTCTTCCGCCTTGGAAAGGCGGGATCATGAGGGGGATGGATCTTGATTTCCCACGAACCCGAATTCCTATAGCTCAATCGGGCTATATATAATATAAATAATCCGGGGCTATAGGGCTGATGGACTGGATCGTCAATTACGAGCGGTCAGCGATCGACAACTCGAACCTGAAAGTTTCGCAGAAAGTGCAACTGCTGCTGAAGGCGGAGAGAGATCTTGCCCGATCCTCGAAGCTAACATTCTGACTCCCACGCATGGCATCCAACGAAACCCGGTCTTCAGCATCGTGGTGGCAATGTGTTGTAGGTTTGCGTTCGATCCTATTTAGTGTTCATGTCTGATCCATCGTCAACTGATAGATATCCAGTGTTGGAAATTGAGCTAAGACGGTGACCGCCTCGAAGGATGTCATGCGGAAATCTGCATAAACCTGATGGGCACCTAACGCTGCAGACTATGGAGCTCAGTTCTGAAATGTTCATTAAAGCATTTAATTTACCGAAACAAATACTCTGGCACATTTAATTTACCGAAACAATTACGAGTTACGTAAAAGAATTCAACAATAAACAAAGGTCTGACTGATAAGAAATAACTTTTCATAGCGAAAGGTTCCTAGGGCTATCGCTGAGCCATATCTGTATTCTGTTCAATATATTGATGGTATATTAAAGAAGTACCTACCCGGAATGGACTTCAAAGGTCGCTCTTAACGACAATCAACGATTTTTACTATTAAGGACTGTAGAGTATGGGCTAATTTTGATGTTATTTTGTAGTGTATAACTTTGCTCTTAACTTAGAAACTACATTGTTTTCTATGATGAAATATATTTTTTAACTTATTACTTATATACTTTAATCAAAATTTATAAAACTCATTTGAAAATGTAGGATCATTTTCTAATAAAATTATACAAATGGAATGGAATACGCAACAAATTTGCAGTGTAGTTTAAATTGCGCCTTGGATTTCATATTCACACCAAACATTCATCGCTGCTTTAGACGCCCGAGATAATTTAACGCCAACAAGAAACTAATTAGAAGTCTATAACTCGTTGGGTGCTTTTGATGTTATTAGGGTTAATGTTGCCAAAACTTTCTAAAATTAGTTGAGTAAGAGATAATATACAAAGTAACGTTATCCATGAATTCTGGGACTTTACGTTATCATCATCATCAGGTTGAAGCAGTTCATTGCGAATGGTATCCTTATCGGCGCTATGTAGTTCAGCCTCACGCAACTAGTTGCCATCAGTCTTGCGTAGGCTTGTTCCAAAATCAAATACAAATAAACTTGTGAAGTAAAGAAAAGCTGAAGAACGAGTGCAATGGAACTAAATGAATTGCAGATGAAAAAACTTAACATCAAACCTACGAGTGTTGAAAGTTTAGTTTGTAAGGTTAAACTAAATGGAATTTATATACTAGAGTTTTTAATTAACCCTACTAGTAATCATAATAGATGTACTGTATTTTTGAAGGAGAAGAAGGGGAAGGAGAAGGAGAAGGAGAAGGCGAAGGAGAAGGAGAAGGAGAAGGAGAAGGAGAAGGATAAGGAGAAGGAGAAGGAGAAGGAGAAGGAGAAGGAGAAGGAGAAAGAGAAAGAGAAGGAGAAGGAGAAGGAGAAGGAGAAGGAGAAGGAGAAGGAGAAGGAGAAGGAGAAGGAGAAGGAGAAGGAGAAGGAGAAGGAGAAAAAGGAAAAAGAAAAGAAAAAGATAAAGAATGTGATCTTCTCACCAACATTTATAGTTTTATTGCACACAGCACACTTCATAGTAAGTGATAAAAGCGGCCCGTTTCGTCATCCTTTGTATAATAATGTGAGAGTTGAGAATGGAGAATGCAGAAGAAGAACGGAGAAAGTTTAAATTTATTACATAACCTTCCTTTCGTCTTTACTTTAGAGGGCTTAATTTTTTAAAAAAAAATTCCACCCCGTAGTGTAACAAGTATTAAAAAAAGAATATATATTATATCTTGTTAAATATTACTTCACAATCTGAATTTAGCGCTTTGCTTTTGCAGAGCAAGAAAGCTTTTACACATCAAATCTGAGGTAAAATAAATAGCAAGCTCACAGCGTCGTTGCTGACGATCCATGTGAGTGTGATCGCATTTTCAATTCAGTTACGCTCGGAAAAATTACTCTTTCTGCAGTCCACAACAACGTTAAGCTACCTCTTGGTAAGATAATGAAATCGACATTTCTGTTTATCTGCTTAACTGTTTATGAGCCTGCGAAGAGGGCTCAGTACGTATTGCCCGATAAAATTCGATGATAGTTTCTCTCTTTTCAACAATTGTGAGAAATATTACTAGTACTAAAATTGTTTTCTTCTTTTCTTTTTCTTATCAAAAACAATTGCATTAACGTAAATATAAATTACGACATCTTGAATACGTTATTTCTGTCTATTTAATATATATTTCTTACCTTATTTAATTTACTTTAATTTTCTTAAGAAATTGCGTAATTAATTAGACGTTTTATACAAGGAAATATCCTCGTATTTCTTTTGAGTACATAATCTAGTTTGGTCCTTAATTAGATATAATATTAATATAAAGCCAAGAAATATCCTAACGTCGTAATCATAGCAACAAATAATTGACAAGATTATATTTAGCCGCATTGGTATATCAAAAACTTCAGAGTTAAAACGATACTCCTAAGATTTACATTTGTGTTTTCGTGAATAAAATAAACCAGTGTCTTAAAATATAAAAGAATGGGTTTCTTAACCTAAATAGCGAGTAATTATGGTATTCAAAATTACTTTTTAAGTGACAGTGTCACTAATTATTTCCAATCCGACAAATGCTGAATTGACTGGATTTGTGTGTATTAGCGGTCGTTTGGAAGATTCAATTAGTTAAAGAACATAGTCATACCATTCAAGTATTTTGAAATAAAATCGGTTGCGTTTATTGTTAACAATAACCTAAATGGCTGGAAATCAATATGGTATTGAAGATGACTTTTAATTTGATATTTGTATTATTATAGTTTAAGTTTCTAATTTAGTAATCACGATTAACACTGTTCCTTCCTTGAGATTCGATTGTGAAGCAATGTATAATCGTACCATTAGTTTCATGTGTCATCTTGTAGCAGTCCTTTGCTGGTTGCTTGTTTAATTTGGAAAATATGCAGTAGCATTTTCATCATAATTTTTAATAATTTTGTAATGTTTAGATATACTTGCAACCACAGAGTAAAAGAGTAAGCTACAACACAGCAGCTGTGTTTTGTATGGCCCATAAAACTGGTGACTAATAATGAGGCATTCTGTCTTAGCCTTCGGGCTGCAATGGCATTTGAGTGTTGTTGTTGTGTACAAATTGTTGGCTTTAGGGTCTAGGTATGTTGTAAGTACTCATGCCGCCAATAGTGCATCTGAATCATTCTTCGATCTAACCATAGCGCATGCATATCATGAGAATAGGGAAAGCAGCGGCGAGTGAGTGCCTCTAAATTTGAGCACTATTAAAATATTCTACGCTATTGATTTTATCTGGCTACAACTACAAAATATCGCCGTAGTCGAAAACGACCAGAAGGACATCACACGGTCACTGGTTCGTATTACAATTATATTCTACGTGTTTAAAATATAATAAACAGTTGTGTTCCAAATATAATAAACAAACCATTAAACCTTGAATCATCTTTTAGTCCTGAAGTATTAACCAATCCAAATAAGTTATTAATTAAAACCGTAAACCGTGCCTTTGAATCGAAAAAGTTATTAAAATTCTTAATTGACATCATTATGTAAATAATTTTCTTTTACATTTTCTCTTTGAGGTTCCGTTAATTAGTTTCTTGGTGTTAGTCAATTACGTTGTAAAGAACCTTCGCTGCCTGAGATAGGCAACAACAAAGTTTGAAAGTTACTATACCCTCTATATTTTTAATGAAAACACTAAATGTGGTCATTAAGATCGGCATCTTAATTTTAACCAATAAATATTATTATTTAAATATTAAATGAAAACAACAATTGAGATCCGGTTGTTAGTGCAATGTTACTAACTCTATGTTAGAACTTATTTCCTAATGTTAGTACATTAAATAACATTTTTTTATTTTTACTTGAGCAAGTGCATGACCATGATCCTGATGTTAAGTGAAAATGCAGTCCTGGATGATAAGGCGCACTAGCTCAGTAAATGCCTATTTACTCTACTCTTCTTTAAAACTTTGTTAATACTTAATAACTAGCAGTAACTCGATCCGTATGACTAGTGCCCCAAATAGTTAGGCAGTCAATCCATGCGGCTACCATGCGCAGCATGTTGGATGTTGGAGCTGTCACGAAGCCTGTCTAACAAGTGGCATGAATCCGCATTGAATGAGTTTGTATGTGCTTCGGCTACCATCGCTGAAGTGCTACAGAAACGCGTAGCAGCACTGGTTACGTAGAGCATTGCAAGCTCTTTGGGTATATTTCTGTTATACAACGCCTCCGATTACAACGACGTTCAATACGCTTTTAACAATTTCTTTTAAGTGCTTATCTAACCATTTATTAAGCTAAGTGTTTATTTGTTACCCCAACATGTATATAAAAAATAAAAATAATTAGAATCTCCTAGAGAGCATTTCAACCTTAGAGTAGTCAACGGAAATGTAAATAATGCTGATTGTAGTGCTAACATTAATTAAAAGAATACGGTTTAAATAATTTCTCTGTAAATGCTACTGAAAGATAATGATATTTAGTAATACCCAAGAATT
This sequence comes from Teinopalpus imperialis, assembly GCA_029286865.1. Lineage (NCBI taxonomy): Eukaryota > Metazoa > Arthropoda > Insecta > Lepidoptera > Papilionidae > Teinopalpus > Teinopalpus imperialis. The sequence goes on along the minus strand of JAGSMU010000036.1, from coordinate 6,956,995 downwards.
CTATTTATATACTCATATATTTTGTATAAAAACAAGTATCAACTTGGGTTATGTGTGGTCACAACACAAAAAAGTGATCGAAGTTGAGCCAAAAACAGAATATACAGGGTATGACAAAAAAAAACCATTTCGACTACCTTGTAGGTTTAGCCTCTACTATAAGTACACTCGAGTTCACTCACTGACTAATAGATCACAAACGCTACTGCTGAGGATCTAGTAATGATAACATTCCAAGACTAAAATAGACATAGATTATTACATTATATTCTTGTACTAGTTCATATGCTTTTTTATTTATTAAGAATACTAATTATACATTATCAAAAGTTATTATTACAACACGAAAACCACACGAGTTTTGATTATAATGATATATTGTGTAACTTTTATTGATACGTTATGTAATGTATTTAATTATTGTTTATTTATATTTAGTAATTATTTAGTCTGATAATGTCATCCTGGTCGACACTACGGCGATATCTTCTGGTATTGCCATATGACATCAACAGTGAATAGTGCCTTAAACATCTGTGCAAATACAGAGGCATGTGGTATAAGATCGCAAAATGGTTCAGATGTCAGAGTCAGGTACATTGAACATGCATACAACACAACACTAGCACGCGGCCGTGAGAGTTACTAAGCATACAAATATAAAAATCGGCAGTGCATACTGGCTGATTTATAGGGAAATCAGATTCCGATTCCGCTGACCTCAAAGCTTCAATATTGTTCTGAATTTCACGGTTATAAGCTTTCAAGTCTTTGATTGTTTATTCAGAATATACGGTGACAAAGACACCAGCGATTTCACGCTGGTTGAAAAAAAAAGAAAAAAGCGGGCTTCACCCGCCCCGACGCCGCCTCCTAAGGCGAAAAAACGGGAAATAAAGGCCCCCTCTCCCCAGCCATCTACGTTGGCCCTGCCCCAGGGCCCCCTCACAGCTGCCCCACAGCAAGCCCCCACCGCTCCTGAGCGCGCCCTAGCTGGCACAAAGAAACCTTCGGCTGTCTCACAGCCATCGAAACGCCCGCCGCCTGTCTTCTTCAGGCACAAGACAAGTGGCCGATTGTCGCATCGGCCCTATCCAATCGCTACAAATATCATAACCACGGACGACCATAGAGCGGTAACTCGCTTCTTGCAAGACAAAGGTGTTTTCTTTCACACCTACACCTTGGCGGAAGAGCGCCAACTCAGAGTAGTAATTAAAAACCTCCCGCGGGAAATCCCAGCTGATCTAATCAAAGAGGACCTTCAGGCCCAGAATCTCCCCGTCCTATCTGTGCATAGGATGTACAGTGGCCATAATAAAAAGCAATTCAACATGGTGATTGTGGCCCTCGAAAGATCCGAGGCCGGGAAGCAGGTATTTAACCTGAAAACCTGCTGCCACCTCTCTGGGCTGACTGTAGAGCGCCCACATAAAAACGGCCCACCAGGCCAACCAGGCCACAAATGCCAATTATATGGCCACTCAGGTCGCAATTGCTTCGGCAAACCCAGATGCGTCAAGTGCCTGGGTGACCATGGCACCACCGACTGTCCGAGACCCAAGGACAAGGCCCTTCTGGCCACTTTCGGGCCTCCCGCATGTGTCCTGTGCAACACACAGAGGGACACACAGCCAATTACCTTGGCTGGCCAAAAGCCCCCAAGCCGAAACGTCCGGCACAAAAAATCGCGCCCAAGGTCGCTACCCCGAACCGCCGCCCCCGCGCCAATTCTCGCCCCTGTCCGACCTCTACGCCCCGCATGGAATACGCCGATCGGCGTAGCGATCCTCCGTAGACCTCCTCCATCATCCGGACGGCCGGTTAGCGAAAGTTACCTCGATTTAGTGTGTCGCTTCGCCACCGTCTTCAACGGCGCCGACGTCTCAGCCCTAGCAAAAGCCTTAAGGGATTCAAATGGCAAGCCCGAAGTCAGGATTGCCGCCACAATGCGCTACCAACATGTAGTATCAGCCATCGTCAACTTTCAAGCATAGAGAGCCTTTACAACGGCAGAGTTAAACCGCGTTCCCTTAACTTCGCATTTTTTAACGCAAACGGTATTACCAATCAACGGGACGAAATCTTCAATTTCGTTCGCGATCACCAAGTTGACGTGCTCCTAGTGCAGGAGACATTCCTCAAACCGCACACTCGCAATCCCAACATTGCGAATTATAACATCATTAGGAATGATAGAACTTCTGCCGCTAATGGCGGAACTCTCATTTACTACAAAAAGTCCTTGCACTGCGTGCCCGTCGATACGCCAACCCTCACTTTCCTAGAAGCCTCAGTCTGTCAGCTAGCCATGACCGGCCATGCCCCCATCACAATCGCGTCCGTCTACCTGCCTTGCAGAAGTGATGCACAAGTATTACGAAGTGACTTCGTGGCACTCCTTTCCCTTGGAAACTCAGTCATTTTGGCAGGAGATATCAATAGCAAGCACACTCGGTGAATTGCAAATAAAATCAACCCCCGGGGGTTGGCTTTAGACTCGCTAAGCGACGCTCTCGACTTCGACGTCGTAGCGCCTACTACGCCTACCCATTTTCCATATATATTGGGTCACGCACCGAATATGCTTGATATTGCCATCTGTCAGAACATCAACCTCGCCTTCCAAGGGATAGATGTAATCCATGAGCTCGCTTCCGATCATCGCCCCGTTCTTCTTCGGTTAGGGCCCTCCGCCCCAACCTCACCCTCCACCAAAACCATAGTAGACTGGCACCGACTCAGGAACGACCTGAAGGAAGCCACATCACCACACCTAGATGCTATTCCTAGGAACATATCTTCAGTCCACGACACGAATCTCGCAGTTCATGCCCTCACTAGGCACATCCAGACAGTCGTCGAGGATTGCTCGAGGCGGGTTCCCTCGGTGGAAGACCACCGATGGACCCTGCCAAGCGACATACAGGACCTAATGAGGCGCGGGAATGCGGCGACTCGTGCCCACGACTTATATCCCACTGAAAGTAACCGGATGGTGCTACGTACCCTTCAGCATGAAGTCTGGTCACGCATAGCCCAGTACAGGAACGATCGGTGGGATAATCACCTCTCCAATATCGAACCTTCTCGCCTTCTGGCGACTTCCCAAATCCCTAAAAGGGGGCACCGCCCAAACAATGCTTCTCTTAGCGCGTCCTAATAAACCACCCGCCTTCTTAGACGAAGAGAAAGCCGAATGTCTGGCTGACAATCTGGCGTTCCAATGCTCACCGAGCACCCTACCGATCGACGCCGCTCACCTTGCATGGTTGACAGCGAGGTCGACCGGAGGAGTAAGGAACCACCTCGCGATTCCGTTACCCAAGTCACATGCACCGAAGTTGAGTCCATAATTAGAAACCTGCGACCACGCAAGGCTCCCGGCCCCGACGGCATCACCAACAAGGTGATGAAACTCCTACCCATGTCCATTATACACCTACTGGTGATAATCTACAACGTGGCCATAACCAAAGGCACCTTCCCGAACACCTGGAAGGAAGCCGATGTCATAGGGATTCTCAAGCCCTCAAAACATCCAACCGATCCATCAGCCTATCGACCCATAAGCCTACTCAAAGTCTTGGGTAAGGTATATGAAAGGCTCATCCTCGCCCGCCTCAAGGACTTCATGCTGTCCCGAGGGCTACCAATCAATGAGCAGTTCGGGTTTCGCACCCAACAATCATGCACACATCAAGTGCACCGCATCACGGAGCACATCCTCAGTAAATTTCTTCAGGGCTACCAAACTGGGGCACCTTTCCTCGACGTGGCGAAAGCTTTCGACAAGGTCTGGCACAACGGGCTCATATACAAACTATATGAGCTCGGTGTGCCGACTCGTACTTATCATACGAGACTTTCTCCGAAATCGAACCTTTCGTTACCGCGTCGAGGGAACGCGCTCCGAGGTTCACCCTATTTGTGCCGGAGTACCACAAGGCTCCGTCCTAGGTCCTATTTTGTGCACGCTCTACACCAACGACATACCGCGCACTCGCGATGCAGAGCTAGCCCTTTTCACCGATGACACCGGCCTCTATGTGTCTGGGTTCAACTCAGACGCTATTTGTAGACGCCTCCAATCTGCAGCCAACACCTTAGGGAAATGTTTTCGGAAATGGAGGATCGAGGTTTGGTGGGGCAAAAGTGCAGCCATGTACTTCTCTCGGCGCAACAAAACGCCGCATCTCCCAACTATAGAGTTATTTATCGTCCGATCCCCTGGGAACAGACAGTCAAATACTTAGGCGTCACATTAGATGAAAGACTCACCTTCGGTCCGTATGTCAACCGCGTACGGAATCGAGCAGCGTTCGTCCTAGGTCGTTTGCACCCGTTACTCAATAAAAATAGCAAAATGTCCCTGCGTAATAAAATTACACTATACAAAGCAAGCATCCGACCCATAATGACATACGCAAGCCCCGTCTTTGCGCATGCTTCCCCGCGTCACATTCACCGACTTCAGGTAATACAAAATCGTTTCATGCGCAAGGCCACCGGTGCACCGTGGTTCTTGCGTAATGAAAATCTACACATAGATCTTGAGCTGCCGACCATAGCTCAGTACCTGAAGCAGGCTTCCCGCCGATATTTCAACTCTGCCGTCACACACTCTAACCCCTTGATTGTAAGTGCCGCCACTTACAATCCCATCGCGAATCACAGATTCACCCGCGTCCGAAGGAGACCGAGGCACGCCCTCGGTGACCCCGACGACGTGACCACCAGGGCCCAAGCCCTTCATAAAACACAACACACGTACATTGCACCCTCACATCGCCCCCGCCGACGGCGTGGGCGTCGCAAACAAGGATATTCGCGATACCGCCATGTCACTGGTCGGTTCTCTCCAGTCCATACAGATAGAAGCGTCGCTGGAGTTTCTTGCGCAACTTCTTCTCCAGCGCCCACGCATTCCGAAGTGGTGGTACAGATAGCTAATAATCATAGCGAATTTAAAGAATCCTCTGTCAGAAGCAACTGACCGAGCCGAGGTTCGGCCCTCTCGGGCACCCTCGAGTCAGACGCTCTCGGGAAACAAGGTAACGGTACAAGCCGAGGCTCCTTCTCGGGAGCCCTTGTGCTGGTTACATATAATAGAGGTCTCGACTGAGTGCCATTAGCGCTCGGTCACCTCTCAACCCGGTGAAACTGTAAAAGCCCTCGGGCTAACAGTGGCCTTCAACCAGAATAAAAAAAAAAAAAGGGATGTGTCGTAATAGAAGGCGGGAAATTTTAATTTATAATAAATTTCAAATGCAATAATAAGAATTTTAACTACATAAAATTCCGATTATTTCCTTATAAAATGTTTGTGAGGCGTTGAGAGATCGGCGTCTGTTAATTTCGCAGGAAGATTAAGTTTGTACATGAAGATATGATGGAACTTTATGTACTCGTAAATTGCTTCTGGCATTGTATAATATAAACTTATTTTCTCATGTGAATATTATACATTTGACACGTTGACATATTAAGATTGTTTAATTGACAAGGCATAAATTATTTTAGAAAAAGTTGTTTCGTCTTCAATTATGATATCACCCACATATTTAGATTATAATTCACTTCTTGAAAATCAAGCAACCTTTATTAAATCAGCTTACATATCCGTGTAGATCAAGGAATTTCTCTTTAATATTTGAAAGGCGTGCCGCCACAAACATATTTATCTGCGGAAATTACATTTCATGTAGCTGTACTTTTCTCTTTATTTTTCTTTTTCATCTATTCATAAAGACAGTAGGAGTTCTGTAGTTATATTAAACTTCAAATTACTAAATTAAAATATAAATAATAAAGCCGTCTTCATATCAAACAAATGAAAGTAGGCTAATTGATAAAACGATATTAAGGATACAAAATATTATGTTATTTTTATGTAAATTTACTTGAAAAATTACGTAACTCTTCCTTATCATCATCACAGCCTATCCATAGCATTTTTTATTATATTGAGAGTAACAAACGAGCACACAGTTTACCTGATGGCAAGTGATTCCTGACCTCCATTCATACTTGACAAGTAATCATATTGCAGATGCGTTGTCATCCTTGAGGACTGAGATGGAATGCCTCGTCTCCACTAACAAAGGTTGCCTACACTCACCAAAAGAAACATAGCAGCATTATGATGTTATTTTACGCAGATATTCTGTGAGGGCGTAATCCTACCCTGGTCGTGCTGACCCATTCATTCTGAAGCTAGAAACAAACTGCAGTGTAGCTCAACCACTATGAAACGTAGATCTACTAATTTGAAGTGGAGTCTTGGAGTGGAGTGGAGTATTGCCATAAAACACGATCCTGACCCACCCAGTGGGGGTTCATCCTAAATTGAGACTGTCTGGGGACTAAAGAACCTTTCTTACCCATCGATTTTCGGTTCTACGTGCTATATGGCTAGCCCACTACGTCTACGTTGCATATTCTATCACGCAGAGAAACACCGAGCATGGCCCACTCATTCAGTGGGACTCTGAGTTTTCGCATACGACCAATAGTGAACATACCGTCTTTAATATTTAGACATACTATATGGAAGATGTGTCGTAGTTTCCCGAACGCTGCTAAGGGGTGCGCTCCTAAGAAACGAACAAGTTCTTCACATGTCTGTTATATACAATTTTATACGGTACGAATTTAATAATAGAAATTAATATTTAACGCTTATAATTAAAGTTGATTTAGCCAGTGAGTGAAATATTTTCATATTCATGAGCACTGTTATGATTTATTTATATTATATTTATACTATACATTATGCTATTATGATTTATTTGTTTATATATTAGATTATACCTCACCACATCTTGAGTTAACTGGTAGAGAATGCCTTTGGCATTAAGTCCGCCCTTTGTGAACTTTGAAATTTGTTAAGGTTAATGCAATAAAGAGTAAATAAATAAATAAAAATTATTACTTTTTAACTGATGTGTAAATAAAATAAACTTGTTTTCAACAATAGCTGTTTTTTTATTATTTATCGAAGAGAGAAAACTAGTAATATTACTAACATTTCCGTTAACTAAGCTTGTGTTAGAAGATGCAAATGCTCAAATGGTTGTACTACGACATGTTTACGACAATTTACAACACTATATTTCATTTTGTATTTAAATCCAAATTATAAAGGTACGTATTGTTTACTTAGGCTACCCTACCGCTTTAAAATAAACGGTCTCTTTAAGGTACGTAGGTATATAATTTAATTAAGTTGAAGTTATAAGTTTCCTTTAGATACTCATTCATGTTGCTTTCATCTTCACCTTTCTCAGTTTAAGTCAATCGTGTTACACAGTCAATTTATTTTCGATTTATTAGGATACTAAATTACTAATCATCGTTTCGTGTATAATTACTAGTTGAAGTTTATTACATTTTTAAAAAGATTTCAAGGGCGATTTAAATTTACAAATTATTGTTTATATAGTATTTTATTTCAAAACTATATAAACATTCATATTATTTTCCAACACACCGAATTGTATAGACTTTTGTTTGTGTATATAAAACCACAAAAACATTTCCTTCGAATGGGAACTTCATGCTATCGGTGTCGATACTTTTAGATGAACAGTACCTTTTTTCTAACGTCTCGATTATATATATATATATATATATATATATATATATATATATATATATATATATATATATATATATATATATATATATATATATATATATATATATATATATATATATATATATATATATATATATATATATATATATATATATATATATATATATATATATATATATATATATATATATATATATATATATATATATATATATATATATATATATATATATATATATATATATATATATATATATATATATATATATATATATATATATATATATATATATATATATATATATATATATATATATATATATATATATATATATATATATATATATATATATATATATATATATATATATATATATATATATATATATATATATATATATATATATATATATATATATATATATATATATATATATATATATATATATATATATATATATATATATATATATATATATATATATATATATATATATATATATATATATATATATATATATATATATATATATATATATATATATATATATATATATATATATATATATATATATATATATATATATATATATATATATATATATATATATATATATATATATATATATATATATATATATATATATATATATATATATATATATATATATATATATATATATATATATATATATATATATATATATATATATATATATATATATATATATATATATATATATATATATATATATATATATATATATATATATATATATATATATATATATATATATATATATATATATATATATATATATATATATATATATATATATATATATATATATATATATATATATATATATATATATATATATATATATATATATATATATATATATATATATATATATATATATATATATATATATATATATATATATATATATATATATATATATATATATATATATATATATATATATATATATATATATATATATATATATATATATATATATATATATATATATATATATATATATATATATATATATATATATATATATATATATATATATATATATATATATATATATATATATATATATATATATATATATATATATATATATATATATATATATATATATATATATATATATATATATATATATATATATATATATATATATATATATATATATATATATATATATATATATATATATATATATATATATATATATATATATATATATATATATATATATATATATATATATATATATATATATATATATATATATATATATATATATATATATATATATATATATATATATATATATATATATATATATATATATATATATATATATATATATATATATATATATATATATATATATATATATATATATATATATATATATATATATATATATATATATATATATATATATATATATATATATATATATATATATATATATATATATATATATATATATATATATATATATATATATATATATATATATATATATATATATATATATATATATATATATATATATATATATATATATATATATATATATATATATATATATATATATATATATATATATATATATATATATATATATATATATATATATATATATATATATATATATATATATATATATATATATATATATATATATATATATATATATATATATATATATATATATATATATATATATATATATATATATATATATATATATATATATATATATATATATATATATATATATATATATATATATATATATATATATATATATATATATATATATATATATATATATATATATATATATATATATATATATATATATATATATATATATATATATATATATATATATATATATATATATATATATATATACATATATATATATATATATATATATATATATATTTAAAACACTTATCAGTGAATGATAAGGCTTATACCACCATAAGGGTCCAACAGAAGCCAAGATCCTGGATAACTGTCCCCGTATACCCGACAGGCCTGAAGGATGTGGCTGAACCAGAGTAAATAGGAGCCTAGGAGTAGCCCGTCTACTCCGGAGGCCGTGAGGGGCCTGCCAAATCGGAGTTGTCTAGTAGTTTGCACTCTTCCTCCAAAAATATGAGTTAAGCCGAGAGTGGTGGCAAATATGATGTATACCTCTGCTCATATCTTGTTTTGAGATTAAAGAGGAGGCAGGAAATGATCATATGTAACATAAAACATTTGTTTTTAAATAATAAAATTCTAATGTCAATTATCAATTGGTTCGTACTATTTACTTCTTTTCTTGTTTATAGTTTGCCACAACCGTGTACACAATACGTGATTAATTATATACATTTGTCGAATAATATAATGCAACGTTATAACTTGTAAGAACCTCAAAGTAACTTTAATAATAAAACCATTTTAAACGACAATGTTTATTTGAATAATTGTTTTTCTCCAATTGCAGGAAACAGATACTGGCATTTCCTGAATGATCGTTTTCGTGTGAAGTTGAATAGAGTCGTAGGGATATTTTGGTCGAATTCATGACTAACAAACAAAATAAATATATATATATATATATATATATATATATATATATATATATATATATATATATATATATATATATATATATATATATATATATATATATTTAAAACCCTTATCAGTGAATGATAAGGCTTATACCACCACAAGGGTCCCACAGAAGCCAAGACAGGATCTTATAACTGTCCCCGTATACCTGACAAGCCTGAAGGATGTGGCTGAACCAGAGTAAATACTGCGTCATGGATCCTGAGGAGGCTACTCCGGAGACCGTGAGGGGCCTGCCAAATCGGAGTTGTCTAGTAGTTTGCACTCTTCCTCCAAAAATATGAGTTAAGCCGAGAGTGGTGGCAAATATGATGTATACCTCTGCTCATATATTGTTTTGAGATTAAAGAGGAGGCAGGAAATGATCATATGTAACATAAAACATTTGTTTTTAAATAATAAAATTCTAATGTCAATTATCAATTGGTTCGTACTATTTACTTCTTTTCTTGTTTATTGTTTGCCACAACCGTGTACACAATACGTGATTAATTATATACATTTGTCGAATAATATAATGCAACGTTGTAACTTGTAAGAACCTCAAAGTAACTTTAATAATAAAACCATTTTAAACGACAATGTTTATTTGAATAATTGTTTTTCTCCAATTGCAGGAAACAGATACTGGCATTTCCTGAATGATCGTTTTCGTGTGAAGTTGAATAGAGTCGTAGGGATATTTTGGTCGAATTCATGACTAACAAACAAAATAAATATATATATATATATATATATATGTTCATGTATGTATATGTACTGTTTGTTAATCAACATATAAAATATGTTCGTTTGTTAGTCTATAGGCTAACAAACAGATTTTATGCAAATAAACATACTTTATGTTAAGTGATCTTAAGAGCTACAGAAAAAACATCCATCCTACATAATCAATCAAGAAAACATAAATATCAGCCTCAGTTACTTTTATTCAAGTTTCAGGTTTAATTTACTACTCAAATAATTAACTGTGTGGCATTTTATATGATGGTATTCTGTGAAGAGATGCATTCGTGTAGCCTTCATTTGATCTGTCTGAGGCTTATCGGCTCTACCAAATAAAAAGAGGGATAAAGAGTGGGCGACTAATAAATGTCCAAGATAAGGGTTATACGCAGGTGAATTACGATTCCTTCTCGAGATTAAATATGGGTGACATGGGCAATAGGAATTATTTTTTTTTTTTTTAATTAATAGTTACTAGTATGATATCTACATTCAAGTAATTCCTTGTCAAGGAATCAAAATGCAGATGCGTTGTCACCCTTGAGGACTGAGATGGAATGCCTCGTCGCTAGTAATAAAGGTCTCCGGATCCCTTCACTCACCAGACGAAACACAGCAACATTATGTTGCTATTTCACTTTGGTATTCTGTGAGGGCGTCGTTCTACCCCGGTCGAGCTGACCCATTCGTTCTGCAGTAAGAAACAAACTGCAGTGTAGCTATACCACTTTTAAAACCTACTAACCTACCAACTCAGGTGAATTGTGTGCTCAAATGTCTCTCATAATAATCTATAATCACAATAGAGCCGCTGTTTATGCTGTTAAACCTCTGTATAAATAAAATGTCTTGTAGGTAATGTGCTCTAGTTTGCTAAGGGATTTCAGTTCATGCATATTTCAGAGTATGCGGTAAAATTGTGTTTATCTAAATAGCTTCTCTCTGTGAATACTACATTTTCTTTAGTAAATTTATTTTTCACTTTTCACTCCTGTAAGATCAGCCACTTGATGCAATTAAATATGAATATTTTGAAAAGAGAAATATGCAGCCAGTTATTGAAACTATAATGGGTAACACCTACAACAGTAACACATACAAGCTTTTTGAAATATATGTATATATATAGTACAGCGAAGTGTAGAATTTAACTTGAACGCAGGTAACTTTTAAAGATTCACTACCTGTAGATAGAGTAACACGTCGCACTCACGGCCAGGAATTCAAATACTGACAGTTTTTGTTTAAATGAAATAAAATCGCAGATATGTGCAGTGACACCATAGAGTATAGTACTATAGAGATGGGGCCTATGGGCAAAGGTAGCAGTCGTGTTATTCACGAACATGATTTTCAGTAAGTAAGTATGTTTTATCATTCACAGCTTTCTTTTATATTAATGTTCTTATACTATCGAATAATGTGGACATTTACAGGTTTATAGAAATTTATATGCTGATTTATTAACTGAAAATCACGCTTTAACGAATTAAAATGAAACAATCCGACTTGAAATTCCTTTATGGGTTCGAATAACCTTCTGAAGTTAACAGCAATCCTTTGTTACCATTTATAATGAATAGGATAATATCACTCTCGTGAAAAATGACGAAAACAATTATTTAACAATATGTGAGTGTTTGTACATGTTAAAAAAATCTCAAAAATTTGCTTCATAGTCTCATCTTTTATATAAATTAATAGATTTCAGTTCTTGCTTTGATACAATTTGATAAGTTACATGTTTTAGTATGTAGTACACTAACGTTGCAGCTAGTTTCTAGCTGCTTCATTAATGGGTCGATTTGACCGGGGAAATGTTTGTAATGTCTGTATTATATTAAATGTTGTTTGTTTAATGTAGATGTCACGAGCCTTACACTTACCATCAGGTGAACTGTGTGCTTGTTTTCACTTGTAGTAATACAGAAAGAAATCATGTTCAAACAAAAGTTAGGACAGCACAAAATAAGCAACATTAGCGAAATTTTTACGTATTTTGAAAATATTTATCGGGACTTATTTTATTTTCTAGCATGCAGTTTACCTGTGTACTGTGATGTAGGTGTTAATGGTTTATAATCATATATTTATACTTATATATGTGTGCTCGACAACAAATTTGAGAAGCAAGACTGAATGCTCTATTTTTTTTTAAATGAGTGAGTGACCTACCATCATTCCGGTTAACCACTCCAACTAAGATTAAAATGTTTGTACTAGGAGATGTTTCACGACAATATTCGATGCTGAATATATAATATGATATTCGAACCCACGACCTAAAGTTTCGCAGACCGTAGGTTAAACCTTAAAATTGAATTATTGACGCTTCTCTAACCAATTACTGGGTCTTCGGTTACTTTTACGTACCGGAATCATAATGCAGATGCGTTGTCGCCTTTGAGGACTGAAATAAAATGGCTCATCACCAGTAAAATAGTAATAAAGGTTTCCGAATCCGTGAAAAAATTCCGTGCAATGTAACTCTACCACGTAAAAACACGTAAGTATATAGTATATACTATTATATACTACAGCCAAGTTTCTAATTCATAAGAGTACCTGCTCTCAGCGCCCTGCGTGAGCTTGCTGAAATCGCAACCACATGTCTTATACCAGACTTCAGACTTCAAATCAGAATTTCACGTGGGCTCGGCCTAACCTGACCTTGACTGACAATACGGCCTAGGTGCTCAATCTCATTAGCGAGAAACACACATTTTCAAAAGTTTAATGAAAAACCTGTCTCGGTCAGAATAGTGAGTACTTCACGCAACAGCTGAATGCCCTCCTCGACCGTGGTACTCATAAGGAGTACGTCATCAATGTACACGACCACCACTCTACCCGCAACAATGAACTTTCTCAACGTGTTGTTGATGATCCTCTGATATACAATTGGCGCATTAGCGAGACCGTACGGCATTTTTAGGTTATTCATAGCGACCTTTGGGCGTCACAAAGGCAGTACGGTGTACAAAAGCGGAGTTGATTTTAATCTGGTGAAAGCCAGTTGCTATATCAAGTGACGAGTACCATGTTATGTCTTTGTCGCCCAGCCGGCCAATACATACCTGTCTTTGGCGGTAACGCGATTAAGAGTGCAGTAGCCCACACACATTCGGTCGGACCCGTCCTTCTTTCTAACCAGAATAATTGTCGTTGTCGCTGGTAACCCACTCTTTTAGTCACGTTTTAGCATCGCCCTTCAAACACCCTGCTACCCACGATAGACATTCTTTGTCCTCCCAATGGTTAGCCAAGGCGTCTATGTCATGAATAGTGGGATTAAAGTTTGAGACGTAGTAGTTTCGTGAACGCTCTGGGTTTATGGAGTGGATCATTCCGACAATAGCTTGAGCGACGGACGGTGCCGATACGTCCAACTGTGGAACGGGATTGGACGTAACTATATTTTTAATTACCTTTAATCGCAACAAAACAGAGTTTAAAGTTCTATCAATAGTTGCCAACGGACTGTTTGGTCTTAAACTAGATCGAGAATTAAGGGGCTTCGCGTGCCCGCGAACTAGACGGTAGTCGTGAACACGATGTACGCACCCGGGATCACGTTGAACCATCGTGACATTCATGTGACCAGTTTCTAGAATATTCGCGAGATTGGTGACGTGGACGACGTCGGTGCGATCTGCTGCGCGATCTCTTTCGCGAATTATGCCTATTAGGCATATTCGATTCACAAACAAACAAAATAAATCACATAAAACGATAAGTATGATCGGTCTGCTCTAATCTCGTTCCTATCTGAATGCCACCTAAGTAGCCAGTTCCCTAGCTATCAGAAGATTCTCCAGAGTGGAGAATGGATCAGCATACTTGACGTGGGCGCGCTTTTATACGTTAGGTCCCTTAACAATGAATAAGAAATATCTAGCAAAAATACATTGAATAAACTATTTTCTTTTATTTAGCGTGATTATTTATCTGTGTTATCAGTATTATATTTGAAACGATTATTTATGCTATCTCTCTACATTTTTTAAAGACGTGGTTTTAATTATCAATATAAATGAAAAATAAATTGTGAACCGAGAAAAATCCATAATAATCAGTTCATAAAAGTAAAACATTTATCATGATTATATCGCTAAGCACAAGTTTCGATTTGGTAAAAAGGAAAAAGCTTATTATAAGCAGCCTCTTATTATAAAGATCGGCTGTAGAAATCACTTACCAATCGGTGAACTGTGTGTTCGTTTGTCATCCTAATACAATAAAGAAAACGAACTCTTATCAAATAAACATTATTAACCCAGATAAGCCTACTGTCCTATATTTAGGACAGTAGAAATAAAAAAAAATATCAGAATACCCTCTTTATCTAAGATTATTTAGTCTTATGATTTGCAGTAAGAAACGTGTCAGCTTTATTAGAAAAAATAAAAAGACAGTTACTTTAACAGTTTTTACCTTATATTTTACCTTATAAGTGTGTAATAAAAGTGCGTTGCAGACATGGCAAATGACAGGTATGTATAAAAAGTTATATTTTACTCGTGAGTTGTTTTTTTCTGTGTTAATATCTAGTTGATAACCTTAACTTTTGTACTAAATAAATATTCTAGCAAAATAATATAAATAAATTACGTATAACTTGTTACAAATACTAGCGTACTATATATAGGACAGTAGGATAATATACATGATTTTAGTACAATAATACAACTTTTTCTTTACAGACCGTTAGCTGCGCATGAAATTTTATATGCTTTAGAAAATGTTTCTGATAATGAAGAAGATTATAGAGAACGACTGATATGTATTCTACCTCCTCCTGTTGATCCTGACTGTCTCACTGACGAAGATTCGGGTGAAGATAATGTAACTTTGAATAATTTGCCACGAAACATTCTGCTTCAACCGGCTGAAGTAATGATTCAAGGGCAGATTATGGTGAGTGATACAGAAGAAGAACCTTCTGATTCTACAGGTCGAACTAAACGTAGGCGTACCTACGCATGGAGAAAACGGGACTTGGCAAAAAATCCCGTGAATTGGCCAGATGTTCAAGGCGCTTGCCAAGATAAGCGCCCAATTGAGTGGTTTGAAAACTTCTTAGATGAAGATGTTATTTCGTTGTTGGTGTCAGAGAGCAATAAATATGCTGTCAAAAAGAATTTGCCTGGAGACATAACCACTGAAGATATGAAATGTTTCATCGGCATATTGTTGGTTAGTGGTTATTCATGGCTCCCCCGTAGAAGAATGTATTGGGAAAACTCCCCTGATGACTTTATTTTTCGCCACCTTCATGTTAATGATAATCTGGATTTGCAAGACAAATACACAAAAGTACGCCCCCTAGTTACATTTCTAAATAAAAAGTTCTTAGAGTTTTCTCCTCTTGAAGAGCATTACAGTGTAGATGAGGCCATGATCCCCTACTATGGTAGACATGGCTGCAAACAGCACATAAAAGGTAAACCTATTAGGTACGGGTTCAAAGCTTGGGTTGGTGCTACACGGTTAGGGTATGTTTTATGGATGGAACCATACCAAGGTGCTACAACTATGTGCAATCCAATATATAAAGAATTGGGGCTGGGTGCAAGCGTTGTTCTCACTTTTTGCGATGTGCTGATTTCACGTGGCTTCGACCTTCCTTACCACGTAGTTTTGATAATTTTTACTGGGACGCCCTTGCTGGAAGAGATAACAAAGAAAGGCCTTCGTTGCACTGGGACAGTTCGAGAAAACAGGACATCTAGTTGTCCTCTGATTACATCGAAGTTACTGAAAAAAGGAACGTGGTGCTGTCGATTACAGAACGACACATGACAACACGTTCATTATTGCTAAATGGCATGACAATAATATATTCAGTATTGCTTCTAATGCTGTAGGAATAAATCCTAAACAATCTGCCAAACGCTTCTCACAAAGTGAAAGAGAAACATTGTCATAGAAGAACCACATATGGTGTCCATCTATAACAAATATATGGAGGAGTGGATCGGTCTGATGAAAATATTTCACATTACCGAATTTGTATACGAGGTAAGAAATGGTACATGCCGTTGCTCACACACATGATTGATCTTGCCGAACATAATGCATGGCAGTTATATAATATAAATCATGGAAAACTGGATCATCTTGGCTTTCGCAGAAGGGTAGCAATTGCTTTGATTGAATCAAACAGAAAAAATGCCAAAAGAGGGCCTAGCCGACCCTCCCATCATGAACATGCTGATAGTCGTAAAGACCAAATGAATCATCTGGTTATTCCTCAATCGAAGCAAACACACTGTCGTCAATGTCACAAACAATGTTTGACACGTTGCAAGAAATGTGATGTTGGAGTGTGTGTCAAGTGTTTTGAAACATATCATTCATAAATAGTGTTAATCTAGTAAATTACATATAACAATGGGTAATATAATCAATAGTTATCTAATAAACTACACTTTTTGATTACATTCTGTTATGTCATAAATGGTCTTTTATTTCCTCTTATTATCCTACTGTCCTACATATAGGACGGCTGTTTCCCTTACACTTAATTTTTTTTTCATAATTTTTTTTATGTTGCATAAGATCTAATAAACTAAATAATGTAACTTTTTCAAAATTTTCAGAAAATTTTAGTTTCAGGGTTAATGTTATAATGGTGTTAGAATTGAAGTGAAGTCTTAGTCAGTCTTCGAATAATAAACCTGTCACTCAGTGAGCTTTGTTGAGGCATATAATTGGTGTTTCTTTGCAAAATAGAATTCTAAACATGGATATCCCTAATAGAACAAAGGTGTCAGAAATAGGATTGGTAATAGGAAAGTCGAGTACAAGGTGTATTGGCACGAAAATAGGACGGTCCCGGTTAGATGGAATAATAACCTCTGCAGGAACTCTATGGATACCGGTGGCACATGAAAGTGCATCATAATAGTCATTGAGAAAAGCATTTGATCAACAGAAGACTTGTGATGGAATAAGATGATATTGTGGGTTATAGGAAGCAGGAACTATATTGAGTCAATCTCAATATAGTTTCTGCTTTCTGGTTGTTTATGTTGCACGGTTTACAATATATATTCTAATATTAACAGTCAAATCTCAAAGCAAAATTATCTATTTTGATCTTAGCTTTGAAGACCAAATAATAGTACCGAATAAAACCACATCAACACCCTTTAGTAGTTTCAATAATATTTGTAACCGGTGTCAATGCGGTTCGATAATAACATACAACCGGAATAATATAAATGATTAAACGTTTTTTTACATAGAAATAAAATACTTACACATTCTGAACGTTTTAATTATTTTAATTGTGGTATACTAGTAGTTCGTTTTGGTTCTAGGAAACAGAGTACAGTTAAATATTTAATGGCATTCCGCCGATGCGGATATGGCTTCTCCGGAGCTTGAGCTAAACTGATTAATATAAAATACAATACGTATATCAATTTCTGAGTTTCGCCAAATATAGTGCAAATATACTAGTTTAATTTATTTGAAAATGTGTGGTAGTATATTATTTTTCTGTTATTTTATCCCGTTGGGACAAAGAAAGTACTACTTCATCTAGAGTCTTTTTTGTCACTAGGTAAACTGGTGTTCAGTTTTAATCCAGATTTTTATAAGTCATCGGATTTGTTTTACGTGGTGCATAGGCTAATGGTGGATAGTTCCAATAGATCCGCTTCTTTGCTCGTTAAGAAATCGAGTTGTAGTTTCGTTGTCAGTTCCGGCACCTATCGATGCCTCGTGACAAGAATGGATTTACACCTTTTTTAGTCACCATACGAAGCGCTATTCGAGTACATTAATGGAATTACATGATCTAATTCCCACATCCCCGTTCCACCAGACCTCACGACGCACTGCTGGATTTCATTATTTTGTTGCGAACATCCCTCAAACCCAAACGTAGCGCTTTGCTTCGTCTTTCATTATTCGTACAGCAAAGGGCTGGATTAGTTTGCCCGCGTCTGTCTTTCCCTCAGATTATAATGTGGGTGTTTTCAAGAGTAGAGTGAACAGGCATTTACTGAGCTAGTGCGCCTTACCATCCAGGACCGCATTTCCGCTTAACATCAGGTGGGATCGTGGTCAAGCACTTGCTTTGAAAGTTTAAAAAAAGCTAATTTTTAGCTACAATATGACCCTATCACTAATGAAACTTTTATTCGTAGTACTTATAATACACCTTTTGAGGATATATTAATATGCCATAATTTATGAAACATTTTGAATTTTAGCACACAAAGAAGCAATCACAGCGATCTTTAACAGCTCTTCCTTTCCCCTCTTTTTTATTGATATCTTCATAACTGTCAGTGGTGTAGTCACGCTACAGTATCTAACTTGTTTCTGCAACCTAATTCTTGGATCACCTCAATGGCTTATGCTGTTTGGCATTTAAAAAGCTCGAGGAGAAATGACGATGCTATAGCTAATAATTATTAAATAATGCACATTGTAGAAAATGGAATGTAAGATAGCTTCATGCTTTACCTAGTTTCATTATCATCAACATCAAATCCATGAAGTAGAACATAAATATGACTTCATGGTCGGAAGGCAGGTGTGCATAATTAACATTTATGAAGCTTTCAACGTTACTTGCTCGGAAAATTATGTAAAATTATAAACGAGTTTGAGGTTTGGTATTAAATTAACTTAAATAAAATTAATTTTATTAAATTAAAGTAACTCTCACTGTAAATATCAAAAGCCTAAAAAAATTGTAATAAGAGAGAATGGTTCTTAAGGAAAAACGAAATGCCTTTTGGCGATTTTATGATACCTACGTAGAATATATCTTATCGCCTTAAGCATTGAGCGAACATAGAGGCGCTCACCTATAATCCCCTTTAGCCCCCACTAGCCTGATATAACGAATGTGGAATAAATTCGGAGAAGGCACTCAAAAACTTTTTTTCTAATTTAATTCCTCGATTGAAAATTACCCAGGACCCGAACCGCAGTAGTCAGGTACCCTAACATGGGGTTATAAAATTTCGTTAAACGTATTTCAAAAACGTAGGATATATAAACAATGAATTGTTTAAACTTGCTGAACCAAAATCTATCTATCTAAGGCTTAAGTTTTTTTTTATTCATTTATTGATTCTTTATTTCATGAACCTTAACAAAGTTAAAAGGTGAACTTTTAACTTTGTTAAGGTTCATGAAATAAGGGCGGACTGCCCTCTGTGAATTTTTTACTCTTAACTCTCGGAACTTTTAATTCTCGGATGCCAAAGGCATTCTCTACCAGTCAACTCAAAGTGTGGTGAGATATGTGTATGATAGGGGAAGCAATAAAATAATTAATAAAAGAAAAATAAACAAAAAATAACTAATACAAGCAAAGAATAATACCTACACATATAGATATTTAATACGTAATACATATATACATACACAATATATATACAACACATACATACATACATTTCTTTAATAGAATGACTGAGAGAGTGAAAGAGGGAGAGAGAGAGAAAGCATAAACATTAACATTAATTTATTACAGAAAAGAAGAAATAAGTACTAAATTATTATTAAAATTAAATTGTAATATCTTATTGAGTGTTCAAACACAAATGACAGATGGTCATATACTATATAAGCACATGTTTCGATAATTAAATGTACATCATCTATAATACCATCAACTTAGATATACAATTGACAGCACCAGTAGAATATTTGATATCGTCTCTAAAAAAACACAACTATTTTATGAATAAGTTGTATTGTTATTTATTGCTTTTCATTGCTAGGTATTTTTTTCTCGTATTAAATTAATCTATTATAATAAATTGACATACATTACTTTTGAAAGGTAGATTATATTGACATCTGTCAAGGATATATATATATAAATATATATGTAAAATATTGACAGGGACTAAAAATGAACCCAATTATTACACGTCAAGTACACTTTCCTCATTATATAAACGTTTTTAGTATACAAATGTACAAAACCCTCTAGCAGACGTGAAAAAATAAATACTTTATTTACAATATGTTTTAATGGAAACCTTTCAGTGCGTTTCCAGTGGCTTTATAGTGCTAATGACTCGCAATGTTTGCTAATGCTACAAAGGGCAACAAAAGAAGCAACGCGGTACGTTGCTCCCCGACTGTTGTTTCGAAGCCTATACAATTTCAGCAAATACTTATAAATTTTCAATGAAAATTTACAAAAGAGCACCATGATAAACAATAATAGCACCATGGATGCTTTTATTTCTGAAACTTGATTTACTTTTTTCGAAATAATGAATATGTTACTCTTTTATTTTACATCTGTTATTAGCGTTCACAGCCTTGCGTGTATTAATTACGCGCTCGTGGGTATAAATTTCTTATAGTTAACTTTGTTCTTGTATTTAGCTTATAGTAAAATATTTATATAGGTTTTTTGTGTAATCTTAATATAAAAATGGGATAGATTCGAGTTCAACTTATTATTACAGTGTACATGGATGTGAAGCTGAGATGTCAAGCTTTTATAAACTATTTTAAAAACTTTTATACTTGTAATTTTCATGAGCGTCAATTAATGTATTTTTTAAATGTCTATTCAGTAGATCATCATCACCATTCTGTAAACGATTCTACTTCTGATAACTTTCTCAAGTTGAATTTTTTTTTCAAATAACTTGAGACGATTCCGACCTGCTTAAGGTCCATAGGTATTCCTAGTATTACAATGCGTTAGCCGGCCGCCCCGTCAACAAAAATCTTGATAACTACTACATTACACATGGTATATCGCTTTTGGGCGTTACGATGAGCGTACATCGTACTGGGAATGTTTTTATTTTCTGTTTTAATTTTGTAGTGTGCTTTATTACTATAACTAGTTACACCATTATTTAATCAAGAAGACATTGTGCGTAGTGTTCGTGTATCGAGTATCGGTAACAAGTACCGAATCTAACAGCAGTTTCCTTCGAAATTTCTTTAAGTTTCTGTTTACACCATGAGGTAATTTAGTGTGTAGAATTTCTGTCATTAATAAATTTTATTACAGTGGAAAAAAAAATATTTGGTGGCAGAAAGACATCTTAGTTATCAAGTAACAAAGAATTACATAGATTTTTTATCGTGTATAGGAATAACGGTATGTTTACAATTGTATATGGGTGATGATGATTTAATCATCACAGCCGTTCAATGGTCCATTGATTAGGGCAATTACTTAAAAATCAATTAAAAAAATCAGTGGTACAGCTAAACTGCAGTTTGTTTGAATGGGTCATCTCGACCACGCCCTCACACAATACCAGCATAATGTAGTATTATGCTGCTATTTCACGCTGTGTTTCGTCTGGCGAGTTTAGGGATCCGGCGACCTTTATTACTGGTAATTCCATCTCAACCTCCGAGGGTGAAAGTGCATTGCATTATAATTCCTTGTCAAGCATTAATGTAGATGGGCCACAGGACTTACTTACCATGAACTGTGTGCTCGTTTGTTATGCTCAATGTCATAAAAAGGAATTAGACATTAAGATAACGATTAGAACTTCACAGTAATTACAATGATGTAGTAGAAATTACTACTGGTAGAGCTACGCTGCAGTTTGTTTCTAACTGCAGCTAGAGACTGAATAGTCCAGGATTAAAGTAGATGTCATGGTCCGCAGGAATCACTTGTCTGGCCATAAATACTGTTACATAAAAAGTTTTCTTTTTTCACCTTTTTAAATATTTGGAATTCGGAACACGTATATTTTTTCTTTCGATTTTGCGCCAAACAATATGTGAAACATATTTTTTCGTGTTCATTATCAGTAATATGGAATGGGGTGTTGAAAAAAATAAGATTGCAGTGATCGCCTTGCACAAAGTGGGTATGGAGCCGTCGGTCATATTCCAGACACTTCAAAAACTTGGTATCAGCCGTATGTTCGTATATCGTACTATCAACAGATACAACAACCTCTGTTGAAGACCAGAAATCGTCGGGGCGGCCGCGTGCTGTTAGAACTACAAAGGCTATTAATGCTGTTAAAGCCAGAATTTATCGAAACCCCATTAGGAAGCAAAAAATCTTATCGCGAGAATTGAAGATTCCCGCTAGGACTATGTCGCGTATTATAAAACAAGACCTGAAGCTCGATGCTTATCTTCGATATACAGGACATGCCCTAAATCAATCTTTAAAATTAAAGAGAGTGGATCGATCAAAACGCTTTCTGTCGGGATACACAGGTGAAAGGCACAGAAATATTCTCTTTACCGATGAAAAAATTTTCACGATTGACACCACAATAAGCAAAATGATAAAGTGTATGCTCATAGTTCTAAAGAAGCTGCTCAAGTGGTCGGAAAGGTACAACGTGGTCATTATCCAGCGTCAGTGATGGTTTTGTGGGGCGTGTCTTAACAAGGAGTCACAAAACTACATTTTTGTGAAAAAGGAGTGAAAACTTCAGCCAAATTGTATCATATTGTATAAAGATACAGTCTTAGACCATGTTGTGAAACCTCTCAGGAATACACTTTTTAAAAATATACCATGGACTTTCCAGTAGGACTCTGCACCTGGTCACAAGGCATGAACTACCCAAGCCTGGCTTGAAACCAACGTTCCGGATTTTATAAGAGCTGAAGACTGACCCTCATGAAGCCCAGACCTCAACCGACACGGTGACATTGAGTCTCTTATGAAATCTTTGGAGCAAGCACTGGCGAAATTTCCCTTGGAAACAGTGCGTTTATTTTTTGCTGAGACTAATAAATATGTTGATATAAATTTTAACAATATTACATTACTTCATTAAAAAAAATGCATTTTCATTTGTAACAGAACTTATGGCTGGACTAGGTATGTATATATAGTATATACAGGGTTATTGGTAATTCCACGTATTCCCGTTAGGAGGTGACAGAGGTGACTATTTGTGATAATTTAACCCTCATATGCTTTATGCAAAAGTGAATTATTTTTGAGTTATCATATTTTTTACCTTTTTTCAGAGTCTAAAATGCAACATCAAAATTTATTTTAAAAAAATATCTATTTAAATCTCATGTTTTCTTCTGATTTATAAAAAAGATCAAACACTGTTTATTTATCAATATCAAAACAGCAATTATCGGCCCACATTTAAAAATGCGAGAAGAAAATCAATATTATTTTAAGATGTCTTGGAGATTTTTTTCCACTAAAATGCCTTAAAATAAACAAAACGTTATGAAACTTGGTTTGCAGATTATTTTAAAAACATTACTGTTTTCTAAGCACTCCAACAATGCATAACAACTAGGAACTTATTTCAAAGAAACTGAAAAAAAATGATCACAAAGGAAGCAGGCGGAAATTCGTATTCGAACTAAACTTATGGTCTAAGGCTGAGGTACGCATTAAACCTATTTGCAAGATATTCAAACGGCGAATAATTATCACTCATAATGAGTGATAATTAGTAGTGATATGACTATATGTTTTACCTTTTTACTCTTTTAATTGAAAAAAGGTTATGTAGGATGAGTTTAGGTTATGTTATTAGCTCACGTTTGAGTATTAATTAACGAAAATGATTATGTAGATATTTCAAACTTCAACGTTAGATCGATCTGTTATGAATTTTGTATTATAAAGCTATAATATTATATTTTTTGTGATTGAAACTATTAAAGATATCATGTGAAATAAAAGTATCTCTGTCTTGAAGTACGAGCATGAAGGGTGTATACACTGAATTAAAGTTTATAATCTTAATATAGCGACTTACTATCTTCGCAAAACACGGAACACCCGTAATTTATAACTCAGAACAAAGAACCAATCTTTCTATAATTAATCAATGTATAAAGGAGTTAGATATTTATAAATGGAGAAGACACGATTAATGAAATAGGTTACGTAAATGTTTGATATTAAGATTTACTAATTTGGCTTGGGTGCCGTGAACTCTCCAAGTAGCACGATTTAGTGCTATGCCCTAACGGGCAGGAATTTGTGACAACCCATAGCTCCGGAAGCCGATGCGTGGATGGTAGAAGAAGAGCCAGCCATTCTGACACCATCCAATACGCCAGCAATCGGGGCTAGCCAATGGGGTCTCGAACGTCTGGAGGGACTGCCGGACAATCAAGACTTAACTCCTGCCTGAAACCTGCTCGTGGCGCAGCTGCTCAAGACTGATACGGGAGGAGGGATTGCCTAAAATAGTAAGCACCGTTAGCGGCTGTTGCGGAGCTTCGATCTCGTTGGCACATCCTAAAACTGCGAGAGAAAGCGCACTTCCACCGCTGTAACCCTCGGGTGGCGGCGGTCAGGCTTGTGACCAGGTTTGCTGGATTCGTCCGGTATGCGCAGCGTTCTCCACTGAACGTAACCTGGGCTTGGTACGGGGTGAGATTCCCCGTACAGCCCCATTGGGAGGACACTTGTGTCCACCAAGTCGAATCGTTTACTTCGGTTGGGGCCTAGCGAAAACGATCGGCGCATTTAAGCAGCTGGGCCAGGTGCTCAGCTGCAAACCGGTTACCGAGCGTCGGACCATCCGTCAGGAATGGTCACCCGACCTCCATCGGAGCGGGGAGCTCGGTACCAAGTTCGGCCGCTCTACCCGGGGCTCAGGCTCCAGGCGAGTGGCCGATAAAACAAGGGCCGCTGCTGAGCCCACGGTGGTTGCGGCCAAGTGCTTTAAGCTTGCTTAAACGCCTAATTCCCCATACCATCTAGCAACCACCACCTACCATCAATCGGCAAAATGATGATCCCCCAAGCCTCAAAGGACGGGAGATGGGGACAAGTGGCGTCTCTCGTGGGTATCCGTGATGATAATAAATCACGTCGCTACGGCGATGGTACTGTGATCGGCAGAAGTCTCCGCGAACTCTCCAAGTAGTATGATTTAGTGCTATGCCCTAACGGGCGGGAATTTGTGACAACCCTTAGCCCCGGAAGCCGATGCGTGGATGGTCGAAGAATTGCCAGCCATTCTGTCACCATCCAATACGCGAGCAATCGGGGCTAGCCAATGGGGTCTCGTATGTCTGGAGGGACTGCCGGACAATCAAGACTTAACTCCTGCCTGAAACCTGCTCGTGGCGCAGCTGTTCAAGGCTGATACGAAAGGAGGGGACGTGCCTAAAATAGTAAGCTCCATTAGCGGTTGCTGCGGAGCTTCGATCTCGCTGCAACACATCCTAAAAACTGCGTGAGAAAGCGCATTTCCACCGCTACAACCATCGGGTGGCGGCGGTCAGGCTTGTGACTAGGTTTGCTGGATTCGTCTGCATACCAGAACTCCACTGAACGTAACCTGGGCTTTGGTTCGGGGTGAGATTCCCCGTACAGCCCCAATGGGAGGACACTTGTGTCCACCAAGTCGAATCGTTTTGTTCGGTAGGGGCCTAGCGAAAAGGATCGGCGCACACAAGCAACTGGGCCAGGTGCCCAGCTGCAAACCGGTTACCGAGCGTCGGACCATCCGTCAGGAATGGTCGCCCGGCCTCCATCGGAGCGGGAGCTCGGTATCAAGTTCGGTCGCTCTGTCTGGCGCTCAGGCTCGGGGCGAGTGGCCAATAAAATTAAGAGCCTCTGCCGAGCCCACGGTGGTTGCAGCCAAGTGCTTTAAGCTTGCTTAAACGCCTAATTCCCCATACCATCTAGCAACCACCACCTACCATCAATCGGCAAAATGCTGATCCCCTAAGCCTCAAAGGACGGGAGATGGGGACAAGTGGCGTCTCCCGTGGGTATCCATGATGTTTATAAATCACTTCGCTAAGGCGATGGTATCGTGATCGGCAGTAAGTTCTATCTTTCACTAAAGTTTTAAGAAATTTCTTTTACCGTTTATTAACAATAAAAAAAATCAATGTCAATCGAGTAACGTGGACAGTGAATACTTCATTTTTAAAATATGCAAGCAAAATAGCGACGATATTATAAAATGACAAGGTTGTCAAATGCCAAAGACCTTTTCACATTTCCATTTCATCACCGGAAAATGTTTACTTTTAAGGCGTGAAACACATTTTTTGTTAGCCGTTTTTTAAATGTAATACAAAACATTTTTTTACATTATTTTTAAATATATTTAGATTTATCAATAAATGGTAATCCCAAAAGTTATATTTCACATATAACTGAAGAACTTTAGTCCATAATTTAAGGGTAGTATAGTATAATCAAATATATAAAAGGGTATATTTATATATTTTCACAATCTGACTGACTATTCTTTCAAATATTAAATCCATAAATTGAAGTTACACGTAAAATTGAAAAGAAGTCTTAATATTAAAGTATTTCATCATTTTATGATAATGGGACTACGACGTAATTATTAAAAATTATGATTTTTACATTTACTATATATTAAAGATATTAATTTTTATAATCTATTTAAGTGCATGTTTTCATAGTATTTTATTATAAATTGGTAGATGGAAATAAAATATTAAATAAAGTTGATAATTCTGAAACACAAAAGCATACAATAACACAATGTTATAAAATATCTCGTAAAATCTTTCCACAACGTCGCAGGAATCTCTAAAACATCACTGCGATAGGATATTACGTCGCTTTCTACGGATATTAGCTGACACAGCATCTTCCTAGAACTTGCAAAATCTATTACGAGTCTTTAAGAAAAATCTTTGCTTACAGAACAGTATGGCCGTAAGTTCTATTACCCGTATATATTTCCTCTATGAAATGCTACGTACATTAAGACTGAAAAAAATATTTTAATTAAATCTGATTTTCATTGATTATATTTTAAATGTCTAGTCATTAAGTTAAGTTAGTATAGATATAGCTGCCGGATAAATATAACTAAGTATTTTTATACGTGCACGAAATAAACTAATTATTACACAGTTGGTCAAAAGATGTGCAACACCCACATGTAGTATAAAAATTTACATTAAATTTTACTAATTAAAGCTATTTAAAAAAGAATATGATACGAATGTTGTTACTACTTTTATGAACCCAATAGACATTGATGTTAACTAATTAGGTAAGAATTCTATATGATACTACTATACGGCAGTATAAAATATATTTTACAGTAATTTTGGACTTAAATTTTTTTTTGAGTCCAATATAAAACAAACATTATGAGGTCAAAATTGTGACTACGCTTGTGACATCTATAACCTCGACAAAGATTCAAATGCAAATTACCACTCTTGAGGAATTAGACGGGATACATCGTATTTAGGTCGTGTATTTAAGACTCAATTATGGTCTCAATTATCGCTATTTCATGCTGGTATACTATGAGACCAGGGTTCTCCCCCGGTCTAGTCAATTTATGAGTGCTGCAGCGTGGTTCTGTTAATGTACAAAACTGTCACTAAAATTGTTTCCTTACCTACTTCCGTCAAACATTAATTTAGTTATTACTCCATTTCTCATTAGTAGAAATGTAAGATTAGACTATTTCGTGTAGTAAATACCGTTCCGCCAACTGGCAGTAAAGTACTAAATCTACCCATCAATAACAATTAAATTATTTGAGGACGCGTGCAATAACGGACACGTACAAATCCTTGTCATTAGAGAGATGGTGTGGAAGTGACTGAACTAATATGCAGTACGTGAGTTGGCTTGACTTTCCTCATGTTGCATAGATGTTACATTTAGATATATCCACAATGTTGCACGAATACTACGAGTATTTATTAATGAGAAGAATTAACAAACGGACTGTAATCACAGTTCTGTTAATATAAATGTTAAATATTATTTATATAAAACTTTGTCTCTTTGTGAGGTGGAGCCCTATCACAATTATAAGGTCTCTGCATCATATATATATATATATATATATATATATACAGGTCACCAAGCGACGAGCAAGCAGCCCACCCGATGGTAAGTGATCACCGCTGCCCATGAATATTCGCAACAACAGAGGAATCGCAAATGCGCCGCAGGCCTTTAAGGAAGGTGTTGACTCCTTTCTTGAAGGTCCCAAGCCGTATTGGCTCGGAAACTGCTGATTCCACAGAGTAGTTGTGCGTGGTAGGAAATTTCGTGTGAAGTGCACGGTGTTGGATTGCCAACCACCAAGACAATGAAGATGAAATTTCGAATTCTATAGCGATGTACGATGTTTAAACTCAGCGGTTGGAATTAATCCGAACAACTTCTCAGAACACTCCCCATGGTAAATTCGGTATAAAATGTAAATATATACAACATCTCTTCGCAAAGCCCGTTAATCAAGTCGATCGGAAAGTACCTGGTCATCAACGGTTCGAGCAGCTCTCCGTTGAATTCGGTCAAATGGAAGAAGCTGGTATTGGGGTGCCTCGGCCCAGAGATATAGTGAGAACAGTATTCCGTGAGAGTCCGAAGTTGCGCTTTGTATGGCAACGCCAAGGATTATGATACTAGCTGAGATAGTAAGGGGAGTATTTTGCAAAATAAGGAAATGCGACAAAGGGATTCCTTTTAGTGGTAAATTCGCAAATTTGTGCTTTTTATGGCTTTGGACGTGTTTTGGTTAAATTGGATTAGATTTATTCGGACCCATTCTGGGACTTTGTTTAACAATTCTTGACCTCAGACACAAGTTTATTCCGGCACTCATTGACGTATTCTCGAGAAATAATGGTGCGGCCAGTGTATAACCCTTTCCCTGTGCTGTCATCCGCATAGCAATGAATGTTATTAATTTGCAACATGACATTGATATGCAGAAGAAACACGGTAGGAGATAACACACAGCCTTGTGCAACGCCAGCATTCACTGGTTTGGAGTCGGAGCATGCACCGTTGACTATTAGCTTGATGCTACGGTTCAAGAGAAAACTGGTGACTCACTTGCATTATTTCTCGGCAAGCCCATAGGAAGGAAGCGTCAAAGAAAGCGCTTTCTGCCAAACTCGATTTAACGCCTTCGCCACGTCCAGACTAACCGCCAAGGCAAAAGCCAGCCGCCTGCACCCTTCTATGTTACATCGTTTAAACTGGAAAGAACCTAGCTTCCACAGCGTAAATAACTTGATGCTGCTGTTTTTCGTATGATTACGAGGTAAGTCATATAACCTTTGATAGATAGTATTTGAATTAGAGGAGATAATGAATACGTGTGTCATATTCGTACCTTGTCAATTGGTGGTGATTAGTTGGTTCCGTTAATTTGTAATTCAACCATATCGTTCCACTAAAGGCTCTATTTACTACGATTATAGTGGGATTTGTACATTTGAACTTTCAGATGACATCAATAGGCGAATTTTTATCCAAAATCGTTATAGCGGTATTTGTAATTAAATGATTCACATAACATCAACCAAACTATGTTATTGTTGTTTATATTTGTAAAGTTTAACATTTTTATTACATTGCTAAAAGAGAGCCAGAAGAAAAAGTAAATAGACGAGTATTTATGGAATTATCTGTATTTAATACTAAGCCTAATTTTTTCTCGAACAATGGAGAAATGTTAGTAGTTTAAAATATTACGAAAATAAATATATATTTTTAAAAGACCGGGAAAAACCCACACTGTAATGTTTAGCACTTTCGCGAATAAAAGCTCTTGGTAAGCGTATTTTAGTGTACCAATTAACGTTAATGCTTTAGTGGTTTTCTGGTTTTCTCTTACTTTATTCCTTTATATATTCATCTATTTTATATTCTTTAGTTCTATAATATTGTTGTTAAAATAAAATTGCTTTCACAACAACCTATTCTTAATTCTGAACATAAATATCATTATATATATATTGTTGTTTGTTTTGAACGAAATAATTGTTATCAACTAAGCATGGAATCAAAGAAAAGGAGAAACAAATTATTTAGACTAAGTACTAATATATATATGTATACTTCATGCTTCCACATTCATCATAATTTCAGACCTACACTAATTCACTGCTGAACATTAGCCTCGCCCACATAGTACGATCCTGGGCCACTTGTATTGATCGACTTCACGTAAACTACAATGCAAATACACGAAAACATGTAAAATCTGAGATGTGTGCGTTTTACATTCTTAAAGAGACTTTCAGGACCAGGCTTCAAATACTAAATTATTCAACTAAGGGATAAAAAAAGAACTTTATTGTAGAAAGAATGGAATCTTAGCAAAAAAATAAATACTTTTTTTCAAACAGTCCCTTGAAAAAAAAGATTTAAATTTTTGTGTAATAGTGTGATATCGATTGAGTGATAAACTAAAGTTAAATTTGCTTCATTATTCACTGGTCGATGAAGATTAGTTTTATATTAATAATTATGTGTAATTAAAGGTTCAATACTGGCAAGAAATTAATTTTCGGCTACTCATAGGAAGAAGAAAAATAACAATCGTTAATTATTTTTGTTCTAATTTGCGAGGAAATATTTTTAAGGAACAAACATATAAAGTATAATTGTTATTATAATGTATACGTTTACAGCAACATAATATTTATAAGATTGGTTAAGACCGTACGCGTTTGGAATTTTGTCAGGATCTGCAATAATTTATGCCAATTTATGATATAATGTACCTTAGGTTAAATAACTACAAAGTGCTTTTCATCGTGAGGAGAAAATAGAAGTGATAAAAAGTGGAGTGTTCGGGGAGGATCTCGGATTTATATACTTAATGATCTTTATTAGTTGGCAACGCAACATTTAACACATTTCTATCTAATGCATTAATGAAATAACGAAAATAAGTAATTAAAAACACTATGGAAGATGTATTTGGAATACGTAGCAATTCAAAGAAAAACAGTTCTTTTTGTGGTGGATTAATTAATATAAATATAATTTTAGGCCATTGTTTCCGAACTAAATAATAGATAACTTAGCTTGTTTAGTTCTTTCAATTTTTATTGTTTTTATTTAAGGTTTTTATTTCATTAATTTAATTTAATTCTTTTTCGACAACTTTGTGACAAATTAAACAACGTATTCAATGAAAAATAGTTTAAATTTATCAGTTCATTTGAGATTTTCACATTGGGCATCAGTAAATATACACAAAACCGAAACAGACTGCTCGTATGAAACCAATTTTGCCTTCTACGAGTTTTTATTATTATAAAGTGTGCTTTTATTGCCTCTAAAATTTAACAAATTTGTAGATACAGGCGTTTCTCCAAACCTTATGGAATTAAGTAAAAAAATTCCTATGTTTAAATCCAGTAATAATAATTCCAACTAAGTGATTACACGAAACCCAGCTTGCAAAATTAAAATTTTATGGACTACCGGGTTTATTACTGAAACTAATGCACTTCTACTTCACAGATTGAACGCTAATAGTTGCGCTGAATGACACAAACTTGTGCGGGTCTCCAGTGTTAAAGATGGGTTCTATTAGGTCTTTACCTATGACATTGCCGTTCTTCAGTGTTTGCCATTTCAAGCAAAAAAGTTTTGATTGGCTGTGAATTCTAAATTCAAATTAATTTTGTTTTAAAAACATGACAATCTTTATACAAAGACAGTTTTTGTTTATTGATTAGCTATTTTCATTACGCATGAACATTTTTCGTCATAATGGATACTTTAAAACTTCGTGTAATTATGGAATATGAGTTCCGTCGTGGCATCAACGTGGCACAAACTGCACGTAACATCAACAACGTTTACGGAGAGCACTTTACAAACGAACGCACAACCCGTTATTGGTTTTCCCGGTTCCGTTCTGAAAATTTTAATTTGAAAAATGAACCTCTTGGTCGTCCGGACACTTTGGTCAACAATGATGAATTAAAGGCGTTGTAGAAGCTGATGATACTCAATCTACAGCCGAGCTAGCACCAGCTTTTGATGTTAACATCAAAACAATATTGGTCCATTTACGACAAATTGCCAAGGCAAAAAAAGCTTGATAGATGGGTGCCCCACGAACGCCAATCGATCGCCAGCGCAACGTACGCGTTGAGACCTGCCTCGCGCTGCTCAACAGGCACAGAAATGAAAGAATTTTGAACGAACGAATTGTTACGTGCGACGAAAAGTGTGATTTTGTTCGACAATCGAAAGCGCTCAGCAAGTTAATTAGATCCTGGTTCGGCACCAAAGCAATGCCCTGAACGAAAATGGCCTCTAAAAAGTTGATGGTCACTGTTTAGTGGTCTAGTGCCGGTGTGATTCATCACAGTTTTTCACCAAACGGCATGAGCATTACTGCAGATGTTTACTGTGAAGAACTGAAGACAATGATGGAGGAGCTCACACATCTGCAACCAGCTTTGGTCAATCGGTTGTCCCCGCTGCTCCTACATGACAACGCGCGACTCCATACTGCACAACAGACAGTCTCCAAGTTGCAAGAGTTGGAAGCTCTCCCTCATCCACCGTACTTACCAAGCCTTGCACCCACTGACTATTACTTTTTTCAAAATCTGGACAACTTTTAAGCGCGAAAAAAATTCAATTCCCGAGAGCCAGTACAAAATGCTTTTGAAGAGTTTGTTGCCTCCCGTCCAGCTGATTTTTACAAGAAGGGCATGAATAAACTACCTTTGCGTTGGCAAAGATCCATCGATTACATGGATGATTACTTTGAATAAAGAGAATATATAATTTGCCATTTAGCAATCGAACATTTTGTATATAATACTGTATGCTAAAGATACATATAATACATATAAATCAGATAACAGTGCAGCATCTTTGTAATGTGTTATTGTTTTTACAACAATACATCGGATCGCATCTGTTATTGATGATTTTAACCGGAGTTTTAGATGATAATTTTGCTAAAATAAAACAAATAGATTTTTGTAACATACACTCACTTTCTCATATAGTCACCGCGCTAATATGCGGCATTTTAGATAAGAATAATAAAAATCCAACTATAACAAGTTGCCTGCCATTTAAAAAAATAAATAATTAATTGTACGTACATAATTTGTAATTGACCCTATATTATCCCACCTTTAGGAACAGACATTACTCCTCTGGGCCCTTTTTTGTCAGTCTATCTCTACTCCTTTTCCGATCAGAATATTAGGAAATTTTCTAGTTAGCATCAAGATCCATTTTGGTTTCGAAGCAAGTCTTATATAATATGTTAATATTATAATGAAGGCTATTAGCATTTGAGCGAATACAAAGGGCTCGTGATCTCCCATAAATAGTACTGGAGAAAAAGTCAGAAGTGAGTAACATGTCACGTTATACACACGCATCTAGGCCCACGATTCAAAGGCATAGAACTCTGACCAATAGGCCAACAAAGTCAGATATGAATAATAATGCACGGAATACGAGGTTAAATAGTATATATACATATATATTTATGTTTGAACCTAAGTTAACTTCTAGCTCTTAAAGGTTTTTGTTAATAACTGGCTTTCGTCCAAAATTTATGATATGGGATACTGAAATTTTAGCCACATATATCTTAGGTTTCAGACAAGACATTAATTTTAGACAAGTGTACAGATTTATTTATGCTGTTATTGTTCAAGGAAATTAAATTTCAGATTTACTGGAGTAGTGCTCATAAAATATTATATATTTTGTATTATAAGATATATTAAAAGATTCTATGATAAATATAAATAATGGTAAAGTTACTACATTAGAAAGTCTTTCATGACTGTGTTATGTGGTATAACAATTGAGATTAGATTAGTTCATTAAGAATTTAATCTCTGATGTTAGTAATATATACATATGAATCTTTTTAAATAAAAAAATAAATAAACAAAATCGCTAATTTATGTATTCTGTTTTTGTTCATATATAAGGGTTTTTCCAATCTAATTATTTACAATATACTCGTAGTGTATAACGTAGTAGTAATAGATTTTATTAGACTTGCATTATATTGGAAGGTGATGCCGATTGTTACCCTTGTGCTTACCCAAAACCTTAAGCTATAATTAACATATTTTATATTTTGTTAATCTAACCTTTGGATGTATTATTTTTACTGTATTAAGGGTGACATACCTAGTTGCCTGACGTTAAGTGATTTCTTAAGCCTATGATCTAACATACAAATTCATCCTCGATAAAGAAACATATTTCAGACGCATTGTGGATGATAAGAGAACGAAGATGCATCACGAAGATAAGGTTGTCGTCAATTAGTGATAAGCGCGGCCCATAAACAGCCGCACTCACCCTCAACATAGACTCAATATACGCATTCGTTGTCATCTCTGAGAACGCATATGTAATACCTTGAGACCAGAAATAAGGATTTCCGGATCTACAAACTCAACAGACGAAACCTTGCAGCGTTATGCTGATATTTCATGCTGGTGTTCTGTGAGTGGCCTTCTCCAATCTAGCTAAACTATTCATAATGAAGAAGGAAACAAACTGCAAAGTGACAACCACTAACGAACGCCTGGTGCTGAGCACTACGGAAAGTATTTGTGGTGACCTTTGTATGCTGTTATTATTAGTTCGAACAATACGGCTAACTAATTGTCATGACAACGCATGAAATTTGCCCTAGTCGCCACGAGGTCTGTATTACATAACACTTGCAAGAAATTTAACATAATAATGTTCCTGCTGTCACAAATTACACTTCCATAAAATGTGATGAGTTGTTTGTTCATATTCAAACCAGAATTAGAACAGTCACACAAAGGAATGGAACAAATGCAAATGAAAGTAATTTACACTTAAAATTGATCTTTAAAAATTGTGCCGAACAATAGTCCGTATAAACAACCAGTGCTTCTATTATGATTCGAGAACTGAAGGAAAGAATTTATCAATGAGTCTTCCTATAATTGACGTATCCTAACGAGTTCGCTTATCTGATTAGAAATTCATTGACTTAACTATATAGGATTGAATAGCCTAGTAATATCTCACAATTGTTACTTTAAAGAAAATAGAAGTATTTTTTATGTTCAGCGTAGGGCAGCGTTCACTGTGTTTCAAGATCGAAGAATAACGGGAAAACTGCCAAAAGTAACGGTAAGGCCTCAATATTAATTGCTCTATACGCTTTACTTTATTTACGACATACAGCTCCTATCGTCGTTCTGTCAGCAAACACGGGCGCGCTATACCAAATACTACCGAAGTATGTAAAACCGCAGAAAATAGAAGTATTTTTTTATGTTCAGTGTAGGGCAGCGTTCACTGTGTTTCAAGATCGAAAAAAATCGCGAAAACTGTCAAAAGTAAGGGTAAGGGCCTCAATATTAATTGCTTTATACGATTTACATTATTTACGACGCATGGCTCCTATCGTCGTTCTATCAGCAAACACGGGCGCGCTATGCCAAATACTACCTTAGGTATTAGCCGCATAAATCGTTACCTTTAGTAAGGCCACAGCTTGATGTGGCCTTTTATTTATTGCGGTAAAATTCCTATTGTTATACAAGCGTAAAATAATATATTTTGTGTTATAAAATACTGCTTTGATAATATCTAAGAGGGGTGACAACGCATCTATATTTTATCGAGTAAAAGAAGTTGGATGGAATGGATATTATAATCACTTACCAACAGGCGAACCTTAATATCATATTAAATAAAATATCGCAATCTATGCTGTTTAATCAATATCAAAATAATATTGAAATAATATCAAAAAAACATAACATTACAAGGCTAGGTTATTCACGTCACCACTAGATGGCATAAATCGTTCTCGTTGTTTCGAAATTTATACACTTTTTAAAAAAAAAACGAACGACAAAACTATGATACGATTGTGACTTTGGGCCCACTTATTTACCTCATATAAAGAACAACAGTGGTAGAGTTACGCTGCAGTTTATTTCTAGGTGCAGCATTAATGGGTTGGCTCGACCGAAGGAGGATCACACCTTCATATAATTCTAGGTTAAAATAGTAATATAATATATATTAACTGTATATAGCAACTGATGACTGTATAAGGCATTCTGTCTTAGTCCTCAGATGTGATAACGCACCTGCATTATGATTGCTTATCAAGGATGAATGTAAATGTTCCAGGAATCTGTGAGATAACTATATATATAATAAAAATATAGTAATATAAAGTCAATGTTATTTGTTATTCATAATTAATATAGTTAAAGAAATATTTTTTTTTTCAATCTAAGTTAGTTTTTTAATACAACAGTCACGTAAAGCTGACTCCCTCGTAGGACGACCTTAATCATTTCTTTTGTTGCATCAATGATAAGCACAATTCACTCGTTAGTTTCTTCTCAGCGAGGGTTGCCAACAATGATAGGTTTCACCGCAATATTCTTCATTTTATGTGGTCTTCACAAATTAAAGATTCAATTCGCAGGGTCTTGTTGATAATTATAAATATAGTTTCTCCTATCATAAATAATTATGTATTATTTATGTTTGTTATATATAAGATTGAAAAAAAAAACAACTACGATTATTATTAGTTAACTAAAGGCTTTGTCGAACAACAATGCGAAAAACGATTAATTGTAGCGTCAAATGTATATCGCTATTACAATAAATTTTACTCCTGAAAATGTTCGTTCAATGATTATTTACGATCCTCATTGTGACTTAAATCAATAGGAGAGTTGCCAGAGACTGCAATTGGCAATTGGTGATTAAGCCCCATGTCTCAGCTAATACACTCATCTCCATAACGATGTACGCGAAGGTCGGCCGGTGATTGCGGTTACAGTTACGTACAATAACTAATTGAAACTGACGAAAATTTACTTGTCAGCTAATTCGTACTGTATTAGATATTGGAATGAGCCAACTGCAAAACATTTTACATGTGCATCTGATGCTGTTTTGCACTCGAAGGATACCGTATGATTAAACGGAGGACTAGAAATACTGCGTATCGAGTGATGCCGCAAAATTACAAAAAAGTTTAATGGAGGACAGTCATTGGCTGTCTATAAAATTTTGATAGGTGACAAAACCTGGATGTGCTGCTTTGAATCATAAAGAAAATGGCAGTCGGCAAAATGGGTCTTTCCCTTTAAAAACTGGCCAACTAAAGTAAGAAAAGTACCGGCAAAGAAATTGTAGCATCATTTTCAGCAAATCAGGACTTAACATTACAGTATCGCTTGAAAACCAAACCATTGCAAATTGCTTGCCTAAAGTGTTAAAAAAGTTCGCGAGAAACGTCCTCGCAGCAATGTTATATTTTACCAGGATAACACGGCCGTATATTCCGCTAAGATAACCCGTATCGAAAGCTTTAAATGTGCAACCGACTATGCATCCGCAATACAACCTGGACTTCGTGACTTATTTTTATTTCCGAAAATTAAAGATAAGTTAACAAGCCCGGAAGCCGCAGTGAATGCGTTCCACGAAGCCATTGAACAGATCCCTACTCAATACTGGTTCACACAATGGTTCCATCGAATTTAAAATGTGTAAATAGTTAGTTACATATACTTTAAACATCATTAAATGTATCATAATATCTGTTCTTATTTATCATAAATAAATCCAGAAACGTTCGGTATGACCTAAGTATTTCATTTAACATGTAATTATTAACATTTGTTTACCTGTTACGTTGCCGCCCTCTCTATCCTCTGCAACTGAAGCGGGCTCGCTTTTATGGTCGGAAGCGAAGCTACGACTTTGGAAAGCGGACTCGGGAAGGCCCGTTTTCGATTTGCTTAGAAGCTGTGTAGGAAGTGTTCCGGCGTGCCTTACCTAAAGAGATTATTCCTCACGTATTAAAAAGAGGAGGTGGTACACAACAGCAGTCGAATGGTTTTGAACCTACGGGTTAAGTTTCATCGACCGTATCTTAAACCAAATATTAACGGTTTATATCAAATCAATTATATTCCGAGAAAACAAGTATTACCTTGGAACGTATTCGTTGAATAGTTGTATTATATCAATTTAAATGCATTTTACAGAAATTAAATAAGATGAACTAAAATAACGACAATGATGGATACTTACCATGAACTAAAATCCCATTAATAATACACATTGAAAAGTATATTTATTTATTTAAATTATAAAAACACGATGATAATCTTTGGCAAACCATAAATAATAAAATATAAATTTAAGAAAAACTTGAGTTATTCTATAATTTTGTAGTAACGAAAAATAAAAAATTAACAGAGAAATACTAACAGTCTACTAAAAATAAGATATAGTATTTATACTGCTAATTTTACTTTATTATAATGTGAAAGACTGTCATAACAAACTATTATAAATAAATATTTCAGAAAATATATTTCTAAGTTGTTGCATCCACAACAGTATTCAGTAAAAATATAAATATTTTTACTACAAGGTTATTTTAACAAACATTTAGTAATTTAATTTGTCAAATTTTATACAAATACTTTTTACATATTACATAAATTAGTTATATTATTAGGTTTACCTATTAAAGAATCATGTATAACTAAAAAACATAATAGATTTCCAGTAATGTTAAATAATTAAATAAATACTTTTGATACAAATAAACTTTAGGATAATTGACATTGAATTGAAATGATATATACTACACACAACAGGAATGCGCACTGTTTCCTGAAACACTAATCGAAATAAGTCTCTTTCTAATCGGGTCACCATACTAAGTAATATAATAATATAGAAATAAGAATTAAAACCTTAGAGCTCATACGAATTATGATATAAAATTATTTTAATGTGATGTTGCTGGTACAACATGGAAGTAAAACTACGACAATTTACAAACAAAACAATGTAATTAGTTCAAAATTATAATATCTATTTTAAACAAGAAAAAATTGGCGCAAAATATTTTAAAGTTTAATTAACTACCTTATATACTCCTCTACCACCATTTCATAACAAGGTTCTCATATAAGGTTTTAATTAATGTCGTTAATACGATTATATAAACTTCGCCGTATAAGATATGAATTGAATGTTCTTAATTACATAACCTTTATTAACACCATGGTTACTACTACAATGATTTTCAATTTGAATATTTGTGAAAGGGATAAAGTGAGTTTTGCACATTTATATATGCTTACTAAATATAAGGTTATTTATATTACGTTTAAATCGTATCGGAATACCTACTTTGCAGCTTATTGTACACAATACAATTTCCATGGCGTAAATACACCTTATTCCTAATTAAAAATGCAAATACTTTTTTTTTAACGGCCAAGTACTGACAAGTCCCTTAATTGACACCGGAAAAATACTTAAATAGATAACTTAACTCCGTTTGTTTTAACCGAATTCTCTAAATTTATGTTCTATTTAAATTATAAGTCACCTTTCAATATTCTTTTATGTGATTAGTTTTATTTTAAATAATTATTAATCGCAAAGTTTGCGCTTAAAATATTCTTTTACAATTGAAACGACAACGGCCTTCAAACAGCTGAATGTTTCCCAGTAATTACTCCTGTATTTTTATCGTATTCGTACTCCTTGTGACCATTGCCCGGCCTCTTCAAACTGTCTCCTGATGTCGACTCGC
Organism: Teinopalpus imperialis; assembly: GCA_029286865.1. Lineage (NCBI taxonomy): Eukaryota > Metazoa > Arthropoda > Insecta > Lepidoptera > Papilionidae > Teinopalpus > Teinopalpus imperialis. The sequence continues at coordinate 6,916,671 of JAGSMU010000036.1, read as the reverse complement.
CATTGTTAAGAAGGACTTTTTTATCTCTAAAAAGATTTGAAAATTATTAACAAAAACAGTTTATTATAATTGAAGGTTTTTATAATTCAAACTAAATACTCCTTTCCATATATCCTTATGACAAAAAATAAATGTTGATTAATATTTAGCTTTGTGTGTGGTGTGTATTATGAATCTCCTGTGTGACTCGCACTTCATCTAAACCTTTATTCAATATGCATTTGAATCTAAAGTAATTGAATCCCTCTGAGTTTGTGCGAATGCTGAGACGGTTTTTTTATTTTATTTTTTCCGGGCTAATGACCGCTGTTAGCCCGAGGGCTTTTACAGTTTCACCGGTTTGAGAGGTGACCGAGCGCTTTTGGCACTCAGTCAAGACCTCTATATACGGCTAACCAGCACAAAGGCTCCCGAGAGGGAGTCTCGGCTTGGACCGTTACACTGTTTCGCGAGAGCGTCTGACTCAAGGGTGCCCCAGAGTGCTTCTGACAGAGGATTATCTAAATTAATATCGCTATTATTATTAACTAATTGTACCACCAATTTGGAAGGCGTGGGTGCTGGAGAAGAAGTGGTGCAAGAAACTCCAATGACGCTTCTATCTGTATGGACTGGAGCTGAGACGGCACTTTAAAAAATCCGACGTGGTTATAATGAGGAGATATTGTCATTATCGAAATTGACCAGAAGGATCATAACATAATAAAATAAATAATAACACCCTATCAGAAAAGGAAAGCAGTAAATCATGTAAATAAAATTTTCGGTAACATCCTCAAAGAGCAGATCAACCTTACCTAACGAGAATTAGAGTACAAAATTATTATATATATTATTAGTCGAGTTTTTATTGTACACATTTCTAAATTATAGTAAGGTCATATTAAAGATATACATTTTTTTATTTAATCAAGTACGATCAACGTAAATGAGGTGATATAAAGAAATTATTTTTATTATGACAGCTAGGAGAGGGGGGAAGGGGGTTGTATAATTGCCTTGTTTTCTGGTAACTGCAGTTACAAATCGCCTCCCACGCTGCTGCCTATCATCGGTTTAAATATTTGCCTCTGGTAAATTGATATTCCGCCATCTGTCGGGGGCCACTTCGTATTTGTGACCAAACCTTTAGGCGTCTCTTACGTCGCCCACAGGAAGAGATAGGGTGGCTTATGTTTCGCTGTCACCACACGGCCTATGTTCAGGGGTGGACAATTAATACGCTGTGATGATGGTGATGAAATACTTATAATTGATGCCATTATAATTTATAATTAGTAACTTAATTGTTACTAAGCGTATTAGAATGAAATATATAGTCCTAACAAAATCGAATTCATTCCCATTCAAGAAGAAAATTTCATAATAGCATCTTAATTATTTACCCGGATGCAAAATTAAAATTTGTTATTAATTTCAAACCAAAATCTTACCTTGACTTAAGTGAATCTTCTTTTCTCTTATTATTTTTCCTATAACAGCAGTTAGCTATAATGCCTTGTCGCCGCCACAATAGAAGAAGTAGGTCAAGAAGTAATAAGCAAATAAACACTGCTACAACTGATAATCCTATTATAACACCCGCTGACAGTACGGGTGACAAATCTTCTGCTGTAATGGTGTATATATATATATTATTAAACCCCATTATATTATTTTATCCATAGGTATAAAATAAATAAATAAAATACTATATCATAAAATAAATATATAAATATATAATAAAATAAATAAATAAATAAAAATTGTTAATATTATTATTATCGTGACGAATATTATGCTCTTGTGTTATTTCAAACTAATTTTACAATTTATTTTTTCTTAAACTTTAACTATACACAGAATGTGTTTTTTTAAATATATATTAGTATTTTCTCCTAGAAAACCCATCTCTATTATATATCCAGTAAACATCCGATAAAAAGAATATATCGCAGTAATCGAAATCGATCAAGAGTATGCATAGTAATAAATAGTTGGATAAAAAATAACAATACCTGGCACGACAACAAAAAGGTGTGAAGCGGATGAATTGCCCTGAGAATTGTGTGCAATCAATTCCAAATAATATGTTGTATTGTGTTGAAGCTCAGTTAGTTGGAACTCAGTGGATCTGATGATTTCTTCTTGGCATAAATCTCCTTGAACCATACTGTCCAATATCTAAAAATAAATAATGTTAATATAGTACGACTACGAGTAAGAATTATTGTATTATTATTAGTATATTAAAGTGAAAAAAAAATTGTAATTAAAAATATATTAAATATTCTTTATTTGTCCTCATGTAATCTTATAAATGTTGGATATTAACAATATTAGTAATATCCCAAAATAACTTATTTTTAATTTTAAGTTACCGGACAGTAACGTAAAGCGTAGTAATCTATCGCCTCTCCACTGTATTCAGGAATCTTCCAGCTAAGGACTTGTTGATCACTTTCAGCTACTATTGTGTCGAATTCAGCATCCCATTCTGGAGGGTCAGGAACAAATCTAAAAATATTAATATGCTAGACAAACAAAAGTATATAGAAATATTTACTGAGTATTGGTAAAGTTACCAATTTTAAGGTAACACATATACAATAAGATCGAAGCAAGTTTTCTGTGAAGTGGTTCAATTATAATACTTATAACTTATAAACTAATAATTATAATACATTACAACCAGTATACTAATAATTGTCTTTCGTTATTCAAAACCCCTAAATGACTTTGATTCGGAACGTATATATGACATGGAATATATTACTAGGCAACCACGTAAATCTGTCGTAAATCCAAGGAACTGTCGTACTCTAACTTTATATGAATGAATGACTTTTCGACTTTTCGCGTCTCCCATAAAGTAATATTTAAAATATAATTAGTATTAAGATTTCTGCACATTTCTTTAATTTACCAATGCTTAAAGCATGCATGGCATGATTAGTTGTACTTTTACTTCAAATGTATATTTAAATAAGGTTGAATAGACACAATACTACTGTTGTACCAACATAAACATTAAGGTGTAATTAACACCCCTTGATAATTCTATTAAGGCTAATAGCGTGCAGGCGCGTCTTATTTATAATTACGTCAAGATAAATTGTATTTATGTAATTTATATAATAAATTGCTTTATATAACTGCGGGTTATAACAATACTCATAACGGCCAGATCTTTCTGCTGACGCCACGTTTCTCTCGCTTGTTATTTCAATTCATAAAATAATTAAGTTAACACTTTAGTAGATTCTTTTCTTAATGCGTGTACATTATATGTGCAAAATATAGTATGTAATATACATAACGTGTTTTGAGTTACATTCATAAGTTGAATTCAAAGTTTAGTTTAAAAAATGCGTAATAAATATAATGTGAAAAATTGCACACATCTTTACCCGATTATTAGTGATATATAAGTAATATTGATTCATAAAAAATAATGTTTTAGGTGCCTTCCTTACCTGTTTAGTTTAGGTTATGAACCTTCTGTTCTTATCATGCGAAATACGCGTTACACAAATATTTTAAGGAAATATTTTGTGAGATTCTATGAAACTAAAGTAGGTGCAGAATGCATAAAATCCTAAACAAAACATTAAACATCGTGCAGTGCCTTATGAATTCTGATCTGATCTGCTCTGTTAATAAAAAAAATATATAAAAATAATAGTTATCTATTTTTCTAAATTACTATAATAGTAGTATTGCTATTATATTATATTATGATTTATTAATACTTTGTATTAAAGGTTTTTTCTACTGAAAGTATTGTTAGTTAAAGGTAGGTACAAAGTTCAGTACATAAATTTATTAAAACTTACGTCTCGAGGGTGATAAACTCCAAACTTTCGCTCCATTGCCCCGCACCAACGTCGTTTACAGCCGCAAACTTGATATTATACGTTGTATTCGGTTTCAATTTGTCCACTTTGTATGGTCTGTCTAAAGACCAAGTTCTATTGATGTGGATGTCAGTGATGTCGTAGTTGTTTGATTCGTCGTATTCAGCCCTAAAACCGATTACATTCGGTCCATTTACTTCTGTCGGACCAATGATAGCGAATGTAGCTGATGTCGATGTTATTTCAACTATCGTTACCTGAAAATGTAAGGATTTATTGGAATAACGGATTAATTTATAAGATAGAAATAGTAGGACTTGGTATTATACATACATATTATTATAATGTATAATTGATTGCTATATTTTATCGCTTTTATTTATTTTAAATATTAAATGGAAATGCAAAAATGACTTTTTTACTATGGCTATGTGAAACAGAAACATTAATTTACCTAAAATATCAAATTAAGGATTGGTTATTAAACTATCCAACTAACAAACAAATCCCTGTATTTACTTTTATTTCGGAACATATGCTAATGTACATATATAATCCCAAAACTTACGTTTCTAATAGCAGGTGGAATAAATCCTTCTTGCAACGTAATGGTTTTCGTTGCTTCACCATATTCATTTCTAACCAAACATTCGTAATTTCCGTAAAATGATTGTTTGTCTATGATAAGTGACATGTATTGGCCAGGTACGCTTATAAGTTTTTCTTCCAACACTTTATTTACTTCAACCTGTTCTGCTGTTGATATATCATTTCCTTGGTATCTGGTTGAATAAACATTTTAATTATATCGTTTTGTATATGTTATAATACAACTTTTAATTCAGTTAAGTTTACCTACCTCCATGTAATTTGGGAACTTGGATTACTTTCATGTTCACAACTTAAATTTACTGTTGTTCCGATCCACGCCCACATATATTCTGTTGGCGTCTCGAAATACGGTTTGTGTAATAATGACATATACATCGTTTTGTTTATAATGTCAACTGAATAAACATAAAATAAGTAATTGTTAAATAAAAATATAATCCTACTACGAATAAAAACCAATAAAATACATTGAAGTACTTTAGTCGTAATTTGCGAGTAACTCAGATAATTTTCCAAAGAAAAACCTAACAGGAAAATCTCCATTTACGCAGTTTCCGCATTTATGGTAGATATATTTTGCACGCATGTTCCATTTTTATGCAGTACAATAATTATTATTTAATTGCTAAATATTTTGTTATTTAGTAAATCATTTATTAAAAAATAAAATAAAATTAATAACTATTAAGTAGTACTACGTACGGATGTCAAGATATTGTAAAAAAATCGTGAAAATTAAAATTTTCATAGCGCATAGCGGGTAATAAATAACTACTACAGATATTATTAAATATATTCTACGATCGTTACCTTCGTTACTTGCAGTGCAGGTATAAAATCCTTCTTGAGATATTCGCGCTTGATTGAATGATAATTGTAATATAGTTTCATAATCGCTTACGTTTATTACAGCCCAGGATACTCTAAAAAGTTAAATGTAGTAAACATGATGACTGATTGGTGAATTTAGACCGTAACGATTCTTCTGGTTATTACCAGATCATGTTCAATGTTATAAAACGTATAAGTAAGAAGATTAGTGAAATTTAAAATTGTCTTTCCTGTCCTGATCTAATATCGGATGTGGAGTCGGTAACTCTAGATATGCACAAGCACATTTAGATTAGTAACAAAACATTTTCCTTTCACAAATTGTGTCGCCAAAAACAAAAGCATTGCCCCCGAAATTAGCTGGACTTCGAACCCAACAAGCGCGACTGACTGCAAGGTTCCCTCACAACTATTAGACTATACAGTAATTAGATAGCCGTAATAAGGGGTCGGATGCAAGCTCTAAATCTCATTGAATTAATTCGTGAAATATATGAAGCCATGTAGATTAAAGAATAAAATAATTTACCCTTTGTTATCATCTGAAGGGACTCCTTCAAAGGTTATTGTAAGTTTAGGCCTCGGTCTTCCACTCGCTTTACATTCTATTTCAGGAGTTTGACCTTCAAGAACTGATACATTGTTGAACTGTGTAATCTCAGGTGGAACTAAAACCTGAAATTTGAGATACTTTAATAATTTATTAGCATTATAATTGCAAATCGTAATAATAAACCAGATTCAATAACTGAAATATGTGAAAATTATCTCTGTTATTTTAAAGGTATTCAAATTATTATAACAAACTATGTAAATTTCAAAATATTTTATTTTCATGTAAGGTACATTAATTACGCCGTATGGTAGCTGTGAAAGACAATGTCGTATCCCATCTTGACACGTGCATTTGAGATCACCTGGCATCGGAAAAATAATAGAATAATAATTTAATTTATACCTGACCGAAAGTCACTAGACCTACCACAGTCGTTATCAACGTCTAATTGTTTTTAAGTTTGTGGGTGTCAAGATCATCTGTTCATATGTAGGTAAGTAGTTTTTGCCTTAGATAGACACTCATATAGGATGGAATTAAACGCATAGCTGTAACTTTCAATTTGAATGAAATGGGTGTGATCAGACATTCGTGATGAATTTAGGTTTTAGCTAAAACTTGACTTTCCCATTTTAGTTAAAGGAAGGTGTGAGAAGTTCTGATTAGTTATCGTTCTTGGGATTGCAGCAAATGTTTCACATACGGAAGAGATCCAGTTCTAGAGTGGTATATTATGGAATCTCGATTCAAATTATTATACAGTATCATCATATATCAGTATATATAAAAGCGAGATATACCTCGATACTAATTTTTTTTGTTGCATTTCCAGCACCATTGAAGGCAGTGCACTCGTAAATGCCTCTATCTTCTGCAACAACGCTATCGAATATTATACTATTGGCTATTTGGTGCCACGTTACATTAACGTCTGCTGGTTCCTGAAAACAATATTTCAGTAATAAAATTCAATTCTAGAAACATTACTGGTGGATTAGGAGTAATCGATTTTACCGAACTTCATATTTCTTTAAAATATATATTATTAATTTTGCATATATATTTACTCACGTTATCATTCTTCCCAGCCGTGGGTATAGTATCAGAGACATGGTCGGTACTTAGGTCGCTTGAGTACTACGAGATTCAAAAAGTAAACACCCAGATATGAAGCTACTACGGCTCTCTATTTCATCCAATAATTGCAATTAATAATTTCGTAATATCGGATGGAACGGTCTTAGAAGACCGAATATAAAGTAAAATGTACAAGAGTGGAGATATTAAACACGGGGAAAATATGGACGGCCTTGTCGTGTAGTGACTACCTGGCGAATGCGTCGTGGGTGCTGGGTTCGATTCCCATTCCATTCGACAATATTTTTGTATCACAAATTGTTGAATTTTGGTCTAGGTGTATTGTACGTATATCCCGTGTCCCATTGTATCAGAATAGTATATTTAGAAAAAAAATACAATTCAATACATGGGACATACGATTTAGTAAATAGATACTGCAATCGACTAAGCCAAAATAATCTCTGCAGCCGTGCTCTACAGTACCTGCGAGGACGGCTGGTACTCGATTTCGTAGAAAAAAAAATACATACCACTTCCGAAACCTTTTTCCATGCATATTCAGGATGAGGCATGCCATTTGCAGCACATTCAATGGTTAAAGATCCGCCAACGACTACTGTTGCTTGGGGTGTAGGTATAAGACCATCAATTATTGGCATATACGTTACCTGATAATAAAATATAAACATTTATTGAATTGTTAATAATTACATAATTACTCAACCATAAATATCATTTATGTGTGTACATATTATAGATATGTATTCATTGTAGCTAGTTATTTGTTTCAATTACCACAACTGTAATATCCCTGTCGATGCCTTCTCCAGTTTCGAGGTCTGATGCAGTACACTTATAAACTCCCAAATCATCTTTTGTTACATTTTTTATCATGAGTCCCTTTGAAGAAATCACTTCATACTTGTCATCGTCTGATATCTAAAAAGGTAAAGGTATTTTATACGTGATAGTCATTACGAGATCTAATGTAAATATATATATATATATATATATATATATATATATATATATATATATATATATATACAATATTTATAATTAGTAGTACTACAGGAAAATTTACCTCAATAAAACCATCTTCATTCTTATGCCAAGTGATAAAAGGATCAGTCTCACCTCTAGCTTCACAGACGATTAACTCATCTTTTCCGTTAACTACATACTGTGTCTCTGCTGTGTTAACGAAATATGGAGGATCTGCATAAAAGTATTTCTTATAATCTCATTTAACTTTTAATAAATTTTCATATTTGCTTATTACTTTAATATAAACATACCGTAGGCTTCCACATTAAAAATTCTTGTGTATTGTTGACCATTATAGTTTGTCACGCACTTATATGCTCCAGATATAGACTTGGTTACAGTAGAAATATACAAGCCATACACATTTTGATCTAACCATTCCGTATATATGTTTGATTTCGTACCTGGTCTTATAACAATCATTAACTTTAGGAAAACACACGGATAAGGAAAATTTTAAAAGGGTTAATATTAATAAGTATTACCCTAATGTGACTATTTCTTGGTCGTTTACGTCAAACCATTTTAAATAAACACCTGTTGGGTCCAGTTCTTCACATCTACATTCTTGAAAAAATGAAGTTCCTGATTTAACTTTGGTTAATTCAGATTCATCTTCCGTGAAACAAGTTACACACTCTGTAAAAATAAATTTAAATTATTATCTATTATTTTTATAATTAAATTTGCAAGGAAGTCGATGGATCCAGCCAGCTTGAATGGTGCAGTGCTTCATGCAATCTGTGGGATTGCTTTTTTTAAAGACGTCTCATGACGAGATGATAATGATTAAAAGTTAATATTAATAATACTAATAATAAAAGGGACCTAGAAACCTATTGGAATTGAAAAATTGGGTTCGATCAGGATGTAGCATAGATTATTCTATTCATAAACCTTTTGCTGTGCTAAATATGCTATTTACGGAGATACTTCGATAATGATTCAGCTCAACCAGGAAGGGACCAAGCTCTCACAGAAAACGAGCTGGAAATAGCAACATTACGCTGCAATGTTTAGTATGGTGAGTGTAGGGAATCAAATGCCCAATTACAGGAATTATATTTCAGTCTTTAAGAATGCATATCTTGATTGCTTGTTGAGGATAAATGAAAGTGTTAATGGGGGACAGTCATCACTTACTGTGCAAGAAGAACTGTGCTCGAACCTTAAATCTATAAAAGATTGGATCGCGGATGTATGTAGGTAAATAATTTAGCAAAGTTATAGAATTTTATGCGCATCGTAAACCAAGGTTTATTACTTTTACTTACATAAAACATGTAATAGACGTCTAATGTTGTAAAATAAAAATTAATGTTGTAGGTTGATAATTTTTAGTTAAATAGCTTTTACAAAAACATATTTTATATGCAAGTGATATTTCCGAGATTTGGCCTAATGTAGATCTTATTATACATACTTAACCCAAAGTACGAGTAGTTTATGCCCAAAACACCGGTCACTAACGTGGTTATGATGAGAATCTTTTTTTCCATGTAAATATAAAAAACTGAAACTCATCAAGTCAATGAAACCGGATGAGATTGAATCTCCTTAATTATCTGATTTATGAGGTAATTAAGGTTATGATATTTTTTTTCAACTTTCACTCATTTTAAGCAAATAACGATTAATACAGCATCAAAAAATCTTAGTATCAAAAGTCGGCCTAATTTTGGTAATTAGTTTAACAATTTAATCAAACATATTTCATGGCACTTATTTTAATTAAACTCTATGCGAGTAAAAAGAGTTCGATTCCTGGTATCGGCGCCAATAAGATTGTCAATTTCATATTTTAAGTGTAATTTACGACGTGTTTGGCGGCAAAGTCGTGAATAAACTTCCATATTTAAGAAATTTAAAAAATATTTCCAAGTAATGCGGAGAAACCCAATTCGAACAGCCAGACAGTAGATCCGTGGTGGGCCATGGTCCCTAGAGGTACCCTAAGACCCACTCTATGGCCACTAGTGGGATTTATGTATACAGGCTGCTCCTGTACTTTACATTTTACACTTGGTACTCATCGCTACCATAATTGATTAGTATCCGACTAATCAGTATTAATCTAAACAAAGAGTAACTAAAAGAATACTAGCTTACACAATATAACGACCATAAGTAAACAACGAAATCATTAAAAATGGATCTTCACCATGTGTATGTCCCAGTGAGATCATAGCATTTTATAATTAAGCAAATTTTAAAGCGTAGTGAATAAAACAGGTCAAGCAAACCCAAACAAGACCGTAAATCACTATAATGGGATCCAAAATTAAAGTACTTTGTAAAACAGTGCTTTATATTTTAGAGGACTTTGTGGGATTGAGTCATTTAACAACCGGTTGCTCCCTGAATTATTATTGTTCAAATTTTGATGGTTTCTGAAAAAACATACATAGTTTCAACGGAAAATTTCTGTTAACCACATTACCGACCGCGTAACGTAATGCATAGAGTAACTTGTCTGGCTGCTTTGTCGCGGATTCTGATCACAATATTGGGATTTGGGTGTGTCGCGTGCATGTTCCGTTTCCTTGTCGTTGCATCTGTATCTTCCTCCTATATTATTGTATATGCATTACATTCTAATAGACAGTAGGATCTGCCACTTGTCCACTGCTAAACATAGGCCTCTCCAGTAGACTGCCACAAAGCTGGAACCTAAGACACCTGCCACTTGGTAATAACTGGAAGATTGCGCCGTAGTCAAAATTGCCAACGTTACCAGCGTTTAAAAGTTCCCGGCCTTCGTGATATTTCTGTGTTCACTATTATTATGGTTGGTTCGTTATTGCTAATACGTTCCATATATATGTTTACTTAGAGACCTTTACTTTATAATCTTGTTTTATATTATATATTTATGTATATATAACGCATTTTCATTTTGAATCTTAGTTGAGGATTTAGATCATGTGCTAAAATTATAACTTACCATCACGTGATGATATATCTTCAATATCTATCCATTATCACCTAAGATTCAAAATGCACAATCGTTGCCACCCCTACATTCATTTCTACTTCTATAATACAATATCTTAGGTGCATTGTTTGCCTAGAACTTTTTAAAGACCGGTAACGCATCTGCGACTCCTTTGGTGTTGCGGATGTTCATGGGCGGCGGTAATCACTTACAATACGTACAGGTAGCAATCGAAACAGTATGTTAGTTTGTCACCTATTCCATAAAAAAAATGTGAGTTTAAGTTACATAATTATTATTAGAAGCTGCGTTTTACTAGCCGGTTATAGATGCTGCGGCATGTAATTTGTCGGATTTAGAACATGCATCTTCATTCAACTCAATTACCTTATGGTAATAATGGGTTTTATTAACTGAGACAAGAATGTTAAATACAGGAAAGTACAGGATGTAGCGTCCAGCGGAAGAATGGTTGATTACGTAATTACATTACTTAAAAATCATCCTTGTTAAATGATACTCCTACGAGTATTGACACGACGTTGGATGAACAAAATGTTGGAAAAAGAATAGTTATTAAACAATCTTCATCCTACTATCGTATTCATTTATAGAACTATTACATAGGTTATTAAAAAATAAAGTCATTGTACTTTTTTTTTTAAACATATGAGTTTTTAAAGACGTTTTGACGCTTATCACCTAGAGTTTTCATTTAAGGTAGCAATTATTATTTTTATTACTGTAGTCACCAGTGGTTAATAGTTCTATTATATAAACGCACTATAAAATGTTACGCAAATATACGTAACACTTACTTAACTACTACGTTTAATAAATATCATCAAATCAAATCGTATTAACAAAACGTCAATCCATCAGGAATGTATGAATGAAGTATCATTTATGTATATTATTAAATGTTTCGATTTCTGATAAAAAATAAACAAGCCTTTTAAAAAAAATATATGATAAAAAAAGATTCAAGGCGTAATATAACTAATCCTTTCAGACAAGATTTGTCAGTCTCAGTCAGTCTAAGACAGGTGAGTCTCCTCTATCTACGCCGTTTCCTGAATTAACATGTTGACTCATACACTTGAAGTTGATGTAGTCAAAGAGTCAGACGTAATAAGAGAAGATATTATGTGACATCATGTTTATTCTAAAACGTGACGATTTGTTGGAAGGATACGAGCTTTTTACAGCAATTTAAACTAACGAACAGTACTTTGAAAATAAATAATATAATTTATGTTGGGAATTAAGCGGAATGTCTGTTACTCGCACATTCCTTTTGAGTTGCTACAAGGCCAAAATGATTTGGGAGTATTATGTCGTTCATAAAAACAAGCCTGCCTGCATACAAAAGAATGTGGGTATGTTTTGACATTTATTTTGTTATGAAACTGATTTCGTAATGACATTTTTTTAGTTAAAATGTTCTTCGAGGAAGTAATACGTTCTCTATAATTAAGATTGAACGTATGCTTTAATCTCTTTCTTCTCTTGGATTTCACTCCAATGTGGTTGCACAGAAATATCTAAAGAATTATGGACGTTTTGCGTTTATTAATTCTTGAACATAACAGGTTCACTAAGCGCATATGTTAACATAATTTAATAATATATATATATAAATATATATATATATATATATATATATATATTACACATTATAGATAATAAGTACATTATAGATAATAATAATAATAGAATAGATCTCGCGGCAATTAGTATTTGTTACAATTATTATATGTAGTTCAAGTATTTTTATGACCGAGGTCTGTTTGGAGCAAAAGTAATCGCTGTCGAACCATAATAAACGAAGTAATGTGGAAATGAGTTTTATCGCATATAATATCATTCATCATCAATAGCTATACCAGGTCTTATTAATGTCTGAGGCACATATCACGTAATACACAACCGTCTTTGCCTTGGTTTCCTATCATATTGGATCTCTTCACGTTCATGGCACTCATCACTCTTGGTAAAATATGCCCACTGCTTCTCGTTTCATGACCAAAGAATGCCAGTCTGTGCCTTCTTCGACATGTTCAACACATGAACAACTTTGAAACAATCTTCTGTAGAACATTCTTATTGCACGGAATGGAGGTGCTTCAAAAATTGATCATTCGCTTGACAGAATAGTGAAAATTATCATCGTTCTAAAGAAAAGAACCGGAATATTTATTTATTTGTTTATGTATTACAAAAAAACTAGAATAATAAAGCTATCAATCAGTATTTATATAGCAAATATAGTTTTAGTTCTTCACCTTATCACGGCATAAGCGTAGAAAAATATCTATATATAATGCACAACACATAATTTTATATAACAGTTTATTTCTAATTTCTGAATTTCATCCAAATCACTATAAGTAATTACTTTGTCATTATAAATAAATAGTTTGTTAAAATAACCTTTCAAAATCTTACCTTTATTTAAAAACAAACAAAAAACATTGCAAATCGTCAAGCGGGGATACCTAAAGGAAGTAAGGGAAATGGACGCATCCCTCCCTCTGAATTATCGGTTCGTTAGTAGAAGAGCATTGGGAGCGAGCAGACCTCTGCAATTTAATGTTATTTCTCCCAAGTGAAGGGAATTATCACATTGAAAAACATGTGGGAGCGATGCCCTCGCTTAACACGCTCTTACTAGTAAAATACAAGTTATTTGAAAATAGTAAACAAGAAAAATGGAACGAAATATGTAATATTTATTTAGTTTACAAAATGATCAGGAAACCCTCGTGTACTTTAGAATTCTGCTTTCCTTGATGTTTTCTTGATTGCAATACTTTCGCTTCGTGTAGAATTACCCTTTTTATTAAGAGAATTCAAAGTGATGTTTTTACTATTAATATTTAATGTATTACCAACGGACAGTTTTAGCGACTGCATGTTAATGTGCCCACTATGGATCACAGACAGTGTGTCTAAACTTTTCTGTAATAATATCGTATACACCTAACATTGAGCTACAGTAGCCAACGGTGAATTAGTCTTCGTTTGTGCAAATACTACTACTGCCACTTTGTTATATCCTTTTGCATGTTTAAATCGACCCTAAAAACCTAAGCAAGAAAAACCGATCAAACTCAAAGGGTCAGTTTGACCGTTTTGCTTACTTATGTTTTTAAAATATATATATAAAAATATATAATTTAAAATGGGCATTTATGATGCAGCTAGTAAAGAGCTGCTACGTAGCTTTATCAATGTAAAAACTGTTTGATTTCACATCAAGATGCATATTCAAATAATTTTTATAACTACTGCATTCAAGTGTCCAACTGTCACTCCATCATAATTAAATGGGAATATAATAGCCTTGAATACAATGACACATTACTTCCTCATGAGACACGAGACAAAAGAAATTGAACTCGCTTTATCTTTATTGAACGATCGTGTATGTACTTCAGTATTATTAAATTCAAAGTCAAGTGTCTTCTGGCAAGTGGTAGTTAATTTTACAGGCGTTGAAAACATAACCCCGCCCTGAACTCGAGTTATTTTAGTTGAAAATCTGATAATGTTTCATTATTAACACCTTAAATAATCCAGTCCATACAGGTTTAAGTGATGTCGTCCACAGAGTCCGAAAATAAAGAAACCAACAATTAAGTATTTTATTTAATAATTAAAAATCAAAGAATTTCCTTCAAAATTTTTTGATAGTACATTTTTTAATACAATTAATTATACGTCCATTCTTCAAAGGTCTTGTAAACTCATGTTGATAAATGGGTATAGTGTATACGAATATTCTTATAATTCTTACCGTGAAGTAATAAATTATAGCCAAGGTTAATTTAATTTAAAATTAAAGTAAATGATTGAGTTCTTCAGATTTCAATCCTTTAGTTGTTGCCTGATCATTTCAAGTACATGTGGTATAAATATTACAATACCGTCAGTACATGTCCAATGCCCAAAAATAGAGGCCCCCTCAAGCGATGCTGTCAACTGAGGTTATTAAAATTAAGGTAACATATTGGGACTTCTATATATACTTCTATCCTAAGATAAACACAGAGTACTGAAAACAGTTCAGATTGATTGATGTCACCCGTCGTGATAATTTGTGTGTCAACTTCAATAAACTCGGTTACTTGTTTTATTTAACTGGTACGTATTATGAGTAGATCTAGATATAGCCCTACCATGACAGCTAGCTTATAACGGCTGCTTCATTAATTTGGTTGTACAGCAGTTCGGCACTCTCTTTTGACAAATGCCGCCGGCTGACCCTGTCGTGAATAGTCAAGAATATAACATCCACGTCGGAATTTCTTGTATTTGAAGAACATTGAGGGTATAAAATATAGCTTCATCCCCAAATGCTAATTGAAGTCCATAGCAACTATTGGTGAAAAATATTTTGAATTAAATGTAACGTAATGTAAACACGCAATTGTCAAAATAAGCCACAGTAAAAAAAAAAGCATAGACATTCATTCAAATTAAAAACTATTTTTCAGGCAAAAAATTCAGTTGAAAATTGGGAATGAATTAGAATTTTAATACCTTTAATGTAAGTGATCGTACACCTTCAGCACTAACATTGCGCTATATATCTGTACTAAATTCTATTGTTCATGTTTTTTTTTAATTACTGATCCGATTATGGAGAGACATTATTAAAGGCATTATTTTTGTCACGGTTGAATTATACTCATAACTTAAAATTATGTTATATATTATGGTATATATGAAAACTCCGTTTTTGTTGTGTTTTAGTTGGTTAAATTTACACTACTATCTCAGTATTAATAAATAAATTAAATTAGTTGTCATGTTAAATTATCACAAAAAGTAACGCCATCGATTATACAAAACAATTACAAATCCACTGCTGGCTTAAAATATAACTGGAACTATTAATTAAGACTACACACAGGCATTTGTTTTGTGCACATTCAATTAAACGCTAAACCGTGACGCGTTGGCTATTCTCGTTTTATTTAGATGGACGCTGATTAACCTGGCAGCGACGAAATACTAACCGTAACGAAGTTAGCCATTTATGCCATATTTTATAGCGACATAAAAATTTATATCATCAGCGGTTGGCTTATACTTTATGTGTATTCTTTTACCTTCTCGCCTGTTAAAAATATACGCACAGTACATATCAGGGGTGAAAACGGGAACACAGTTCACCTGATGGTAATAGATGATTAGTGCCCATGACATAACAATCCATCATGAGTTCAATATGCATGCGTTGATCCCTGAGGATAGAGATGGAATGTATCTATAAATGTAACAGGGTCCCCAGATGTTTGCAATCACCATACAAAACACAGGAACTTTAAGCTGCTTTTGACCACTGATAAACAAAGACAATTGTCTAGAATGATCATTTCTTGTGTCTGCGTAAACGTGTAAGTATAAATAAAATCAATAAATAATTCAAATGTCAAAATTTTTGAACCGATGTCAATAAAACTTCATTATTTACTACTGTAAGTCGTGTTAGCTAAGCGACCACGCTTAGCTAACACGACTTACAGTAGTAAATAATTATTAAATAGATAATAAATAATAATATTTAATAATAATAAATAATAATAATAATGGATAATAAATTAGATACTGAGCTCATACCAATGAGCTACTTAGTTCGACCCTCGGTGCCGTGGAATTGTTAGTTGCAATTTTAAGTGCTTATTTACAATGCTTGGTGGTGTAGGAAAACATCGTGGATATGCATGTCAAAATAATAATAATATTTCGAAGAAATATGAAGTCCGCCAATCCGCAGAGGAGTCGCGTGGACTAGCATAGTCAACTAACACCCCCTCTAGCGGGTGTGCCTTTGCCTACAATACACTATTTACGAAGTTAAAAGAGACTGCGAGCAATTATAGACGAATTATTACAATCAGATGTGGAACTTGTGAATAAAATTTGGACAAACATGTTACTTGCTGTGTTTGTATATATAATATTATCAACCAAATTAATTACGTATGATATCTTTGGAAATTCCTTTGTCGTAATATATAAAACATGAACAAAAGCTCTATGAATTAAATATAACGAATAGAAGTTTTAATTAAGATCAAAATCAACATCAAAATATGAAGAGGTCATAAAAAGCTGCCTTGTAAAAGACGTCCAAAAACAACGTACATCTGCAATTTATATAGGTAAATTGTACATTCGAGTTGTATATATATATATATATATATATATATATATATATATATAAACCTAGTCCGGCCATAAGTTCCCTTACAAATGAAAATGCATTTTTTTTAATGAAGTAATGTAATATTATTAAAATATTAAAGTAGAAGTAGAAATAGTAATATACCTACATATTTATTATTCTCAGCAAAAAATAAAAAAAAAATGTTCGAAATGGCCACCTTTGGCTTTTATACAGGTCTTTAATCTGTCTGGCCACGAAATGGATTTAGACAGTGTTTCCAAGGGAAATTTCGCCACTACTTGCTCCAAAGATTTATTAAGAGACTCAATGTTGCCGTGTCGTTTAGAGCAGGCCTTGTCCTCTAAAACTGACCATAATTTGAAGTCTAAAGGGTTGAGGTCTGGGCTTGATGAGGGCCAGTCTTCAGCTCTTATATAGTCCGGAACGTTTGTATCAAGCCAGGCTTGGGTAGTTCGTGCCTTGTGACCAGGTGCAGAGTGCTGCTGGAAAGTCCATGGTATATTTTTAAAAAGTGTATTGCTTGTGTTTCACAACATGATCCAAGACTGTATCTTGATACACTTTAGCTGAAGTTCTCACTCCTTTTTTCACAAAAATGTAGTTTTGTGACTCCTTGATGAGACGCCCCACCAAACCATCATTGACGCAGGATGATGAACACGTTGTACCTTTGAGTACCTTTTGGCAGTACTTGAGCAGCTTCATTAGAAATGTGAGCTTACACTTTATCATTTTGCTTATTGTAGTGTTCTTCAATCGTGAAAATATTTTCATCGGTAAAGAGGATATTTCTGTGTCTTTCACCTGCGTATTGCGACAGAAGGCGTTTTGATCGATCCACTCTCTTTACTTGTAAAGATTGATTTAGGGCATGTCCTGTATATTGACGATAAGCACCGAGCTTCTGGTCTTGTTTTATAATACGCGACTGAGTCTTAGCAGGAATCTTCATTTCTCGCGATAAGATTTTTTGCTTCCTAATGGGGTTTCGACGAATTCTGGCTTTAACAGCATTGACAGCCTTTGTAGTTCTAACAGCCCGCGGCCACCTTGATCTTTTCTGGTCTTCGATAGAGGAAATGTTGTAGTATCTGTTGAAAGTACGATATACGAACATACGGCTGATACCAAGCTTTTGAAGTGTCTGGAATATGACCGACGGCTCCATACCCACTTTGTGCAAGGCGATCACTGCGATCCTATTTTCTTTAACACCCCATTCCATATTGTAATTTGATAATGAACACGAAAAAATATGTGTAATGGCGCAAATCGAAAGAAGTTTTTAAAATAATATACGGGTTCCAACTTTAAAATAATTAAAAAGTTGAAAAAAAGAAAAGAATTTATTTATATTTATTTTTATATATATTTATTTATAACCAGACTAGTTATATAAAAACTAGCTTAAAAGGTGATCTACATATCTTTTCGCTTATGACGAAAATACAAGAGTATCCGACAATTTGCAGCTCCTGAGCTCCATTCCTATTTAAGGGAAATATCTTAAAACCTTTCTTAAAAATTTCTAGCATATTTATTTAATGGAACTGTTTGTACTAATCTTGTGTCACTAATACTGCACTCAGACCTCTCTCCAATCTATTAGTTACACATTACATGGCATTAAATGAAGCTACGGTGACATATATTATTAGAAAATGGTAGAGCTACACTGCAGTTTGTTGCTAACTGCAGGATGAATGGGTCAGCTCGACTGGGGTAGGACCACGCCCTCACAGAAGACCAGTGTAAAATAGCAGCATAATGCTGCTGTGTTTCGTTTGGTGAGTGTAGGGATCCGGAGAGAGACCTTTATTACTGGTGACGACGCATTTCAGTCACTCACTCAGTTCTCAATGACATGGACTAATAACTTGACAAGGAATAATAACGCATCTGCATTATGATTCTTTGTCAAAGATGAATGTAGATGTCATGGGCTGCAGGAATCACTAGAAATCAGGTTAACTGTGTGCTCGTTTGTTACTCTCAATGTAAAAAGAACAAAATACATTTAGTATATGTATTATACATACAGTGCATACATTTCTTACTTTTGATGTAATTTTGTTGGGACCAAATAATTATTCTGGTTGATTTCGACCATGGCGACATTTAAGATATCTAAAATCTACCATGCTTATATATTTCAATATTAATATTTACACAAGCCATAAAAATGGGCAAACAATAGGACCCAATGCTAAGAAGCATCCCTTAACAATCAACTCGAAACGTAATGAGAATATAAAGCAGGTGCCTTTGTAATGACTAAAGAAAATAAAATATAGATTAATCCTCAATCTCAACACCAAACAGATTTCCGTTCTTAACTCGCTGTAATTGCCTTTGCCCTAGATATCGTTGAGAGTGAGTTGAGTTGTGTAAACCCTTCATATTAATTTGTTACCACCATGACACCAATATGGCGGACATAATTTTAGGAATTGGTAACATCACGTTGCTTTTAACGAGCTCAACTAGATGGTGACCGAACGCATCAAATTGTCGTTTGATACACGCGCCTTGTATTGTGTTACGCGCTTTAATAACTGCCATTTGTTTGCGGAAAGTTTTCTATTATGGTTTACGTTTTAAATGTGCTGTCTCAATGTTTGAAAACACATTTAAAATTCTAGATTTTAAAGTAAGAAAGGAAATTAAAGTACTATAATGTGTTAATTGTCTAACGAATGTTATAAATCTGCACCAAAACTTGATAGATTTATTTAGATTCCAAATCAATAATAGATATAATGCATGAGTATTATATATATATATATATATATATATATATATATATATGTATATATATATATATATTAAAGAATGTTACAAATTTGCGAATCTTCAAGTAGGTTTATCCACGCGTATACATAATATTTTTGATTCTGATTTAGACGATATGTGAAAAGTCACTATTTTACCTACTATCATAATCAATACTTGAGCTTGAGCTACCCAACCAAAATTTAACAATTTAAACTACTTCGTTTCCATAGCGAACCCAAGACTCAGGCAAGTTGACTGTCAAATTATGAAATCTTCATGAAAAAGTACGCAAGATTAACTGTAGTCTTAAAATAAAGATTTCGAATTATCAACACTTAAATATATGTAAAAATAAGACCGAAACACTCAATGAATAAAATTATCTCAACAATACACGCTCATAATAAATACACAATACATTAAAACCTAACAGTGGCCTACAGGGAGATGGCTAGACGTATTTGGTTTGCGCGCAATTTCCTGTCATACCTAGCCTACCTGATAATTATCTGAATATGTGACAATGACATTCAAATGAAATATGAATGACAATAGGTAATTGGAATTCGAACATTTTTATGCTGATAAACAAGCACACATTTAGACACATAGACCTATTCTCAAAAGTATAACACATTAATGTCATTTTGCTAAGGAAAAGGTTGGGAAACCCCGTTAACAGTTATTAGGGCTCCGATTCTTACCACCAAACTTTGAGTACCGTCATTCTTATCCGGTCCAATCTATTGAATTATACTAAGACCAGTTTTAAGTTCCAGCGTGACTCTACCACGATAAAAACACATTTTAATTCGATCCACACTCATACACTAAAATAAAATGTAATTTTATGTCATCTACTTAAACTTTTGAGCATTCATCGTTAAACCAAACATATAACTTCTCACTAGTACTTAAACAGTAGAAAAAGTTGAATAAATTTTAATCACAAATATTCTTTCAATTCATAGATAATACTACGCAAAAACAAAAACAAAACTCACCCCTTATTAAACCGCTTAAAAACAAAATAACAGCGAAACAACTCCGACATCTCTCTATCAGCATTTTGACATTAAAAATTTTAATTTCGAATCTTAATCTTATCATAAACAATTATTTTTATACCAAAAAGTAGTTAAAAAGTTTAAAACACTATAAATTATACTGCGTATGCCCGTTCCCATGTATCAGATGGCGGTTAGATAGACGACTGACGTTCGCCGACGGCGCCTGAGTTATACACTTGGTTCTCGGGACGTGTATGAGAGCGTAAACATCACGATTATTTTTAGAGCTGTAACAATGCAGCCGATAGCGTTCACGGGAATGTCGTTACGTCTTAGTTAAAAGGGATCGAAACTATGCCGATACGGAAACTTTAACTAGAGCCAAATATAGAATATGAACAATGATCCAGGTTTTTATATCAATTGATATTTTTAATAGTTAATTATATTTCTAAATCTATAACAGTATATTATTTCTTTTGTTATAAAAATATATAAAGTTAATTAAGGTTTGGTATGAATAAAAATTCCAATAAAATAAAATATTTACGACTCATTCTATAGTTATGTAGCTATTAATCAAATAAAATATATAAATATAAAAAGAAAATATTGTATAGTACCTGGCAAATTTTGTAAAATTTATTTTAGTATGATTTATAAATCTTGGAAGCTTAAAGAGGGCAACGTAGAAAATTCTAAGCTGTTTTTCCCGTCGTCACTTAGAGCGGTATTGTTCAACTAATGCATAGGAATTTTTAGATAGTCTCAACCTTTGAAAAAATTCTTTGACGTCATTTCACAGAGGGCAATGAACAAGCGAAGCTTTTCCCCTCCTAAATAGATCGCTTCTCGTTACAAAAAATTAAGCTTTAACGTTTAATAAAAGGGGTAATGCAAAATTCTTCCCTATTAAGCAATCTGTTTCAATTAATTAATACTTAAATATAAAACAGTACGTTAAGAGTTTTGTGAAATTTAAAACAACAAGAATAGAAACTAAGAATATACCTATGTACGTCTACTTCTGATAGCACCTCCTCGGAAATTGGCATTTATCGATTTTCAATACCCTTATATTCAATATATATTCAATAGCCTTTATCTTATGAGTAGTACAAAGTGAGAGATGTGACGACAGATTTATTTAATCCTAACCCGTGAAAAACATTCACACACAAAACTGCTCTATTTTACTACTAAAAAAATGTACGTTATTGTTAAGATAACTACTAAAAAGATATATGTTATACTAAGAAACAATAAATTAAAAAGTTATACGTTCTTCAATTACTGTCATTACATGTCCTAACATTATGATGTATTTATTCAATAAGATTTATTTCCCTTCCTCTAGGTCTTAATTAAGTTTTCGAACCGTTGTACGACCTCTCATCGTTTCGCTACTGAACTAATATCTATATTCAACATCTGTGGCATAACCACGCCTTTGTAAGCTTGAAATGGACATAATGATACCCTTGTGATCCCAATAATATTAATAGACCCAAAGCTGATGGTCCCTTCTTCAACTTTAGGACAACAGAAAGTAGCATAAAAGTAATCAGGATTAGGATAGCTTTGCTAAACTTCACTGAAATTTTTTTTTTTTTACTATTTAAGATATTGTAAATTAGTTATTTTTTATATATATATATATATATATATATATATATATATATATATATATATATATATATATATATATATATACATATATATATATATATATATATATTTATTTATTTACATATATATATATATATATATATATATATAAATAAATAAATATATATATATATAAATAAATAAATATATATATATATATATATATACCTTCTTTATTTAATACTATCATCAAATGTTTTGTTTATGTACACTAACTTCTTAATTCTATAGATCAATACAAGTTGATTATAAGATAGATATCGTTTTCAATGTGATAAGGTCACTTGTACCAATTTTTATCCTGTTCGTATTGTATTTGTTTAATTGAAAATTCGTAACCAAATGCTCAACAATTAATATTAGGAAATAAAGAGTTTAATTATTTTACTTAATTTAACCTAATTTCATTTCATCGATGGGCCCATGTCAAGTAACGATATAACTAGCTGAATTGAAAGTGGCTATAACAAATCTTCTTATGAAGAACATGAGTTAATTTTGCTAATGGTAGAATTTTCGTGTTCTCCTTAGACAGCCAAATTAATTTGAAACACGATACAGGCTAGTTAGTTCTGTTAATAAAAGGATAAACAGAACTATTAATAGAACGATCTCATGTTCATTACATTTTTTTTTGTATGATCATTGTAAAACATCATATCACTATTGACATATTTGTTATTGATAACTGTAGCTATCTTTTTCTTGTTCTAAGGTGCTCCAAGCGATCACACACTTCATATGCAGTTGAAACTGTGTGTTCATATATCATCCCGAGTATCTTAAAAATATAATCTCAACGTCCTATATTTCACCTTTTATATAAAAAATATACTAACACATGAAGACAAATGAATACTTATAATTCATAGCAAATCTATT
The DNA here is from genome assembly GCA_029286865.1 of Teinopalpus imperialis. Lineage (NCBI taxonomy): Eukaryota > Metazoa > Arthropoda > Insecta > Lepidoptera > Papilionidae > Teinopalpus > Teinopalpus imperialis. The sequence continues at coordinate 6,893,240 of JAGSMU010000036.1, read as the reverse complement.
TCTTCTTGTATATAGAAGAGAAGAATACTTTGAAGAAAAGAAGAAGAATACTTTTTTCGCCCCAAAGAAATTTCTTTCTTCTTAACATTAAATTTTTCAAAAACATTCTTAAAACATTTTAAAATTCTTAAGATTTTTATGTATTTTTATTATATAACCAGAACAAGTCATTTCTTATATAGACGTGAATTTAAATAAGGGCAATTTCCTAATACAGATTTATATTTTATTCCTAGTAAATTTAAACGATATGAATCCACAAATGTTTATCCAATATCTAGTCCACATATAACAAAAATATTAAAAAAAATAAGAAAGCTATCATTACTGCATAAAACAATACCTACAATAAAATTGAGTGCAAATTGAAATTACTTGACCATTCTTAAAGAGTATGCGTTTGTGTGCGTAAAGGATGTCGGTAGGCTGACATAATGCTAATAAAATATTCAAATGGTATTTAGGTCAGCTTTAAAAACTGATTATTTATTATATTTATATTTCCTTTTATTAATTTAGCTTTTTTATTTTATTTAATTTTTTTTTTCCTTTATTACGTTAATATCATCACTATTCGATTAATTTCTTGAGTACAAAAAAAAAGTGAACAATTTAATAAATAGTGTGGATTTCGTATGACTATTCATTTCTAAAACTAACTAACTAATGTAATCATTAAATGCATGCTTTTGTAAATCGAAAATAGATTATTTAGAAGCAAAATTCTAATTGAATATTTATGTTGGAAACTATATCAATTGTTTATTTGATAAATAAAATACTTATAATAATAGTTGTTATATTATACCTAGTCCGGCCATAGGTTCTGTTACAAATGAAAATGCATTTTTTTTAATGAAGTAATGTAATCTTATTAAAATTAATACCTACATATGCCACGAATCTATGGATTTACACACTGTTTCCAAGGGAAATTTCGCCACTGCTTGCTCCAAAGATTTTTTAAGAAACTCAATGTCGCCGTGTCATTTAGAGCAGGCAATGTCCTTTAAAACTGACCATAATTTTAAGTCGTTGTCGTTAAAATAAAGGGTTGAGGTCTGGGCTAGATGTGGGCCAGTCTTCAGCTCTTATAAATTCCGGCACCTTGGTTTCAAGCCAGGATTGGGAAGTTCGTGCCTTGTGACCAGGTGCAGAGTCCTGCTGGAAAGTCCACGGTATATTTTTAAAAAGTTTATTAGTCTTATCACGAGAAATTATGATACCCGATCATCATTTCTCGTGATAAGATTTTTTGCTTCCTAATGGGGTTTCGACGAATTCTGGCTTTAACAGCATTGACAGCCTTTGTAGTTCTAACAGCACGCGGCCACCTCGATCTTTTCTGGTCTTCGATAGAGGAAGTGTTGTTGTATCTGTTGATAGTACGATATACGAACATACGTCTGATACCAAGCTTTTCAAGTGTCTGGAATATGACCGACGGCTCCACCCATATACCCACTTTGTGCAAGACGATCACTGCAATCCTATTATCTTTAATACCCCATTCCATTCCATATTTTTAATTCCATATTGCAATTTGATAATGAACACGAAAAAATATGTGAAATGGCGTAAAATTAAAATAATATACGTGTGCCAAATTCAATATAATTAAAAGTAAAAAAAAGAAAAGTTTTTATGTAACAGTATTTATGGCCAGACTAGTTATTTATCGTTTAATAACTTTTAAAAAAGTTTATTTAAGATAATAATAAAATCAATCAATTCGACATGACAGATTATTTGCAATTAGTTTCAACTACAATTATAATTTATCACATTTATATTAAACTTTTTTGAAAGAATTCTATTTTACATAAACTCCAATTTGTGGGAATTAAAAAAAAGCTTAGGTAGCGTACTTCCATATAAACATTGTGATGATTATTACGCAGTAATAGAATTTCAGTAAATGTAAAAGATCAAAGCTGAACTGAATACTAATAAATTTATTATTTGTACATTTAGGCACAATCGTCCAACCACAATACAAGGAAACAAAGTGTAATCCTCTTAAGTCCAACAGCATTCCAAATGGAATGGAAAGGCCGATAATATTGTTTGATGGCACAAGGCACAAGCCTTTCCAAGAGGAAAACAATTTTCTCTTTTGAGGGCCCGTTTGGGGCACCTTTCCCTCTAATTGTAAACGCCCAGAGCGATGAGTAAACGCTTTAGTGAGTAGTTGGGCTAAGTCCTATTGTTGCGGTTGCGTTGTTACATCATACACCGTAAGTCTCATTATACAGCTATATAGCCTTTTGTTTTGTTCCTTGTGAAGTGGGCTGGCGACTTTTTCAGCATACCGAACTTTTATTTAAGAAAATAAGGTGTGACTCACATCCTCTATCCTAATCGCGATATATGAAGATAGTAACCTCTATACACATCGTACTAGAGTTCATTAAATCGCAAACTTGATAGGAAGTAAATCAAAGTAGACCATACACAAATGTTAGTGAGTATTCTCTTTTATATATAAAACAATATCATAGAAACATTACTGCATTATAAGCTACAAAATTCTAAATTACCCGCTACTTTATTATTAGGATGTGAATGTAAAAATAAATGAATAAGGTAGATAGTAGTTGTTAAACTAAACGAAAAATTTTACGCAAGACCATAGGTCTCGATATTAGGTTATCTAGAAATACATTAGGTACTAACAGAGTACAGTCTATCCCATGGCTTTACTAGCGTCTTCTTTATTGATTTAATGTCTGTAACTACCTGCAACATGTGTTAACTCCACCGTCTTTCTTATACCCAATTTAATGACGAACGAAAACTCTCCTTGCTTTTAAAGTAGCTATTTTTTCCAGTGTTCAAATTCTTATATACAATTCAAAGAAGTAACAAAATTCTCTTTGTCTTAAAATTACCTACTTTACTCAGTGGAAACGCATTAAGTAAGAGACTAAGCCATAATTAACTTATTCCTTCTATTAGTTGTCTATATTAGATTTGAGGAACTCATAAATACAGTTTTATGTATCTATTTACAAACGTTCTCGTTGGAAACAAAAAAGAAAAGGCTTTACAATTTCAGGTTTACACTACTTCTGTCTGCAAGTTCCAGAAGCATCCATTTCTTTAGAGTACAGATATAGTATTTTATGACTTGATTGGTACAATGACTTAAAACATTAACGCCAAAGGAATTTCCTATTTACTTTGACTTTATACTTTGATTCAAATTATTTTGTAGGAATCATGGATTTTAAATGTACATTATAATCTTACAAATTTATATACAAATTAGAAACATTATTAAAAGTAAATATTACATATTAACTTGTGACATTCTAATTGTGATTTAAAAATAAAGTTGGTTATATACATTTTCAATAGGTAAGACCGAATTGATATTATATAAATAAATAAATTAACATTGGGTTTACATTTATTTTACTACCAATAAATTCATTTTAAATATCGTATAGGGACCAAACACTTTATATATAGTTAATTATTTACAAGTTATGATATCTGACCTGTAAATGACTATCTCTTAACAAACTTGGATCTTTCTTAGTATGATACACCTCGCACGATCCGTTTGCCCCTGAATATTTCAGCGTCAAACAGCAAATTTCAATGTCAGGTCAACTCCCACGAACGCCGTCTCCACTCTTCGAATAGTTTTACACTTCACGTTCCTTTTTGTAAAACTGGATTCTTATTTAACTCCATCAGCCCGCATGCCATCAATCTTTGGAATACTCTACCACTAAATATACGTCAAGCTTCATTTAAGCGTTTGGTCTGGAATCATTACCAATCAATATCAATGCTATACTAGTAGCTAACTGTACTTTCTGTTTATTTATTATTTTAATATTAACTATAATATGTATATATACGAGTATGTATTTATGTTTATATTAATGCCTCTGAACCTTAATTTATATGCATATATTTTCTATTGTTTATTACAAATAAACATTTAAATTTAACATATTCTCTTCTTGACATTGAGTTCGTATTTTTGTACAATGTCTGTTTTTCCTGTGTAAATAAAGTTTAGATAAATAAATATTTTAGTTCCATCCCAAATTATCTATTGAGTCTCAATCTAATGAAATTATTTATTTTCAACACCTGATGATTAGTGATAGTACAGTAGGTCTCTAGAAGGTTCGATGAACTGCCTGCCTTTAAAACGATACACAATGCATATTTGTTGACTAAGTTATTTGTGGGATAAAATTGTATGCCTCGTCACCAGTAATAAGGTCTTCGGCTTCTTTATATGACCAGACGAAGTACAACACTGAACTATTATTTTACGCTGGTATTTTAGATAGCATGGTAGGACCTCTGTCTAGCTGTCTAGTTACATAACTCTGTTATTTAATATTTAAATTAATTCCGAATTTACATCATATTTTCTCTTGTAAATTATAAATAAAATAAGTAGACATAAAATGTCAGTAAAAGTTTTACCATTTTCGAGATATTGAAATTTTAACATTATTAATGCAATATGCAGGTTGCTTGAACTGTTGAGCTCAATACATGTTATTCACGTAAAATAACAAATTTATCTGCCTATTTGTACACAGAGTAACAAAAGACAGTTTGAAGTGGGACTATTTTTAGAGATAATAAAAAGCTCAATACCTCGAATATGGTGACGTCGTTACGAACGTTATTTTTATTTATCTTTTAGGTGAATTGTCAACCTATCTTCTTAAGTTTTAACGTGCTACATACGGGACAGACTGTAAAATAGTACAGTTATATGTTAATAATGAATTATTTTATGTTTAATTTCTAATATTCATGTTACACCAACGTATTCTTATATCAATGTACTAATAATTTTCGTATTCATAGATCAAGTGAAGTTTATGGTGAAGCTATGAAATTTGCTAACAATTGTAATATTAATAAAATATATAAAAATAATTGAAAAATCGAACCCAGAAGTTTTAGCGGTATTCAAATGCCTCTGCTCAACACTATTTCTATTCGCTCACAAACATATGTACTCGTTACGGAGACTAAAAAGAAGTTTTAAGAAGCTTTTATCATTCTTTCCGGCACTTTAGCACCTACTTCTTTGAGTACACTGTGTTAATTAATTAGTACATAAAAACTTAAAACATTAATTCGAGAAGAGTTTTCTATCTCAATGAATGTTTTTCTTTAAACTCCTTAATAAGACCTGTTAAGTAATTGCGTAAATTCCATGCTTTTAAAATGTGCAATATAAACATAGGCACACATTTACAGTGGTAAAGCCACACTACAGTTCAGCCGGTGAAGATACACGCCCTCACAGAATACCAGCGTAAAATAGCAGCGTAACGCTTCTGTGTTTCGTCTGGTGCGTTTAAAGATCCGAAACCTTTATCACTGGTAACGAACCACTTCATCTTAGAACTCAGTAATGACGTCTGCATTACGTATCCTTGTCGTAGGAACCAACTACCATCAGATTGAACCATATATTATACCAAAATGATGAATTGACCATTTGCTTGTTTATCACCCTTAATACAATAAAAAGGAATAGGCATATTAGAAACGTTGTCACAATATAATTGCACATATAGTTGTGACTATATGTGAATTAAAAATAATATTAGGGTATATGTTTTGAATAGATAACTTTTATTTACTATAGTTGGTTAGGATAGGTTTTTTTTATAGAATAGGTAGCAAACGAGCTCATCTGATGGTTGATTGATGATTACCTTCGCCCATAAACATCCGCAACATTAGAGGAGTGGCAGATGAGTTGCCGGCCTAATATTAAATTGATATGTCAATTCATTTACATTCCTGTATACACTATATTATTGGTTAATTATTTACCAATTATGATATTTAACTTATTTTTAACTGCGGCGTGACACTAATGTCGCGCTTTAAAACCTTTCAAATGATATATAACTTTTAATTTATTTTAAAGTTACTGTAATTTGTAAATAATATAAATAATAATAAAAATGTTGTAGCATAGTGTAATTCTATAAAAATAATAATAATAATAAAATAACTTTATTTGCCTTAAATATACATAACATCGAAACAAAAGAAAAATATGTTGGATAATAAACAATAATTAAATTAAAAAAAAAACTGAAAGTAAAAACAACAAATGTAGAGAGAGCTAATAACGGTAAAAACTGTAATAACCTCAGCTAACTTTGGGAAAACTTCACAATGCTGATTTTCATCTTTAGTTGGTCTATGGTAAATACGGAGGGCGGCCCACACGATGCGACGTCATGAGCATTTGAGCCTTGTAAGTAAGCTCAAATACAGTGGAAAAGGGACATACATATATATTCATAAAAATTAACAACTTACCGAGTACGAGTATGTATCGCACAAATATAAGTTTTCACTGAAACTGAAACGATCACCCCTGACTCTGTAGCGATTTTTTCTTTATATTATATACACATAGGTACTTATTATAATTAGCGCGTACATTTGAAGCTATATTTTTTTTATACCAATAATTATTGAATCTCAACTAAAAGTGTGAATATTGCTGTACATTTTCAATGCAAAATCACTTGAAGGTATCGTATATTTTCGATATCACCTTGAGATTGATTTATGAAATACGCCTCAGGCGGGGATATAAAATATTTCATATGAATTTTTCCTTTTCCTTGATACTTTCCGGCTTCATTTTATACTCTTACATTTTAAGTTAAAATTCTTTTAGCGGAAGCTTTAAATTTCAGTGAAGGCAAAAGACCTCGTTTTTATATGTTAAAATAATATGTATAATAACATAGATTACTTTACTTAATATGACTTAGTTCTGTTTTACTATTGAAATTTAATGATTTTTTAACGTCTTAAGTGAATCCTAGGTCTACAAAGATCGGCTATAGGTCACCGAAGGATTTCAAGTCAAAAACTACTTCATACATTTCGGTATAGTTTTGGAAATTACATATCTGTAGTCTCAACTTAACTTCTTGTGTCTAGATTTGCCTGTATCAAATTGCAGAATAAATAGGTCAGCTCGACCATTACTTTCCTTACCAGCAGTTAAATAACAGCAGAACACGGCTATATGACGTATGGCGGGTAAAGGATACCGGAGATCTTTACAGGTTTCCAGGTAACGGTACATAGCCTGTTAATTAAGCTTTCCACCTCGTTCATTAGTGGTGACATCTTTATTTTTGCTGAGGATAAATGTACTGTATATAATTAATTTCAGTGTCACTTTCCATTTAGACGTATGACTTCCATATTCATCCTCGATAAATTATGCAGGTGCTCTATTACCCGTAGGATCTAGGATGGAATGACTAGGGTGAATGATTATCACCACTAGTAAGGTTGATATGTGTAGTACATTTAAAATGTAACCTACAATTTCATGCCTTTACACACTTAGGAATTTCCGTATACTTAAACCAGACAGCTACAATACAACTACGTTATAGTACAAAAGTGTTTCAAACAAGTTGAAGAATACTCGATTCCAACGCCTAGCCACTGGTACATCTCTCTTTTATCGTGACATCTATGTCTAGAGACTAAAACTTGACGGTCAAGTTTTAGTTTTAACCAACCGTTTCAGCATCAATCAACTAATGATTTAGGGTACGGTCTGAGAAACTTGTACGTCGTAGATTCAAATCCATTCGATTATTGTCGTAAACCTAGCAAAAACATTTAAGTGGTTGACGAGAATATTAGTAATGTTAATAGAATTCCTTTTTTTTCAATAAATCATATTGATGTTCGACCAAAAAAATCCTCATCGATAAAACCTTAACACATGCCAGAGCGAATACCAAAAAGCATCGAAGCTTAAACAAACGACGTTGATTGATTCATTGCGAGAAATGATACATTACTGTCGCGAGTTCAATACAGAAAATGAAACTAGTAAAACCTTTCGTATTATTCACAACTAGATTATGACATGTATATGAGATGTCCATGCTAACATCAAATGGCTTTTAGATTAAAAGCCGTTACAAAAACATAACTGAGTGACGGTAACTCCCTAATGGTTCACCATTGTAATGCCCAGAGGGTATACAATGGTTGGTGCGGTGAAAAGTGACACGTTTTTATATCATTCTCTTGGGAGTCTGTTACGCAAAATTATTTTACAACATAAGTTTTTGTTTTATGAATTAAACGTTTTGTAAAACATAGAATTCCAATAAGAGTATATTCGTTTGTTGGGTGTATAATAGTATCATAATATCCTATCATATTATGTTGTTGTGTAAATGCCCAGTCCTAGAATAAAATACATAAAGCCACCCGTAGACCCTTATAGTCTAATACTAACTATTATGTGACAACAACCGAGGCACTGCTTAACGTTTCATCAAAAGAATGTAAATTGTAATTACGAGTTATATGTTTTAAGAGTTTAAGACATGGCATGGACTTCTCGGTTTTCATCTTACACGATCACTTGTCACAATGAGATAAAATTCATAAAAAATGTTTGTCACCCTAATTAACCACATAACCTAATAAACAACAATAAGAAATAAATATATTTATGGTATGTTTAAAATTATAACTTAGTATATTTACAATATTTGCTCATATAAAAGAACACATCAGAATATAAAACTATCTGAATAATAGATATGAAACAGTAACGGCACTTATTATTATTTGTGCAAATAGTATATTTCGTATATTATATCATTTGAAATTATGCCTTAGCAATAGGTTTGTTGTTCTATAGTCTATTTCTGATAACGAATTAATCCCATTAGGTACAAGCGAACAATCTTGCACAGACTCGGACTGACTCATCTCGCTAAAGAGGGGAGCGGTGGCACAGATGGTCCGCCGTTATTGCCACCTTCATGGCTGGGGAACTTTAAGAGAAACGTAAAACGGTAATCAATATCTGCTTTGAGAGTTCTCTGAGGACGTGGAAGTCTTTTTATTAGCTTAACGCCTGTGCGAAATAACTTTAAGCAGCAAATTATTTTGTACATGCTATTGCGTTACATTATATTAAAGTAACTATAACTTTAAAATACTTTAGATATATTATTTATCATAATTTTATTAACATTTAAGGTTGCTCCGTTTTTAATTTGGGTTTCTAAGCTTGCAAAATGAAGGATGTTCGCAGTTAAATAAAAATATGATATTTAATAATGAACTTTGTACACAGGCAATGAAAATGTTCAAGAGAATACTGAAACTAAAGTATTAAAAATTGTTAAAATTAAAATGAAGGAATATATTTTGTTAAAGATGACAGATTAAAAGATATTTGCTTCAAGAAATAATGAAATTTTTCAATGGCTATAAGTTCTGTTCCACATTAAGGTGCTTCTCGATTTTTAAAGAAACAGTGTAAGAATACAACGTACATATATTTATCTTTATGGAAATTTAAGCAATCAATTAAAAACGATTCAAAATGGCCACGTTAGACTTTTATACAATGCCTTTAGTGGCTACTAATCTAAAGATTTCTTGAGACGCAATGTCTGATGTGAAATGACAATTTGAGCAGTCCTTTCTTACTTAGTACTTACTTAATTAGATAAATTATGCTATATATATATATTCAAAAGATAAGCTAAATTTAAGCATTTAAATTGGCATAATTTATTTAATTTACTATAAATATTATTACGTTTTTTTTTATTAATAATATAATGAAAATGAACAGTGAAGTAGTCGCCAGGAAATAACAAACTACAATGTACAATGTACAAGCGGATTCATGAGCTTTACCTGTAACTTTTCTTTTGTTAAATTTACTTAGTAATAGGCGTACTTAATTTCATTCTTTTATTGACATTGCTTAAGCTTGTTCTTGATTACAAAAATTGGGTCGACCCTCGTCACTAAGGCTTTCCGATGTCGCGCAAAACATTATGATCACGAAATTGAATTATATTGTTTGAGCAAATATCTATACAAATAAAGGTAATAACTATTTATTTTCTTTGCAAGTCTAAATTTATAAACGGCACATTTTGTTATATATGTTTTTTTTTTTTATTACATTATTTTACATACTTTTATAAGTTTCAACGTACAAAAAAATAACTAGTTAATAGTTAGAACGTCGGAATTACTGGTCGTGGGTTCGAATCTCAGATGGCTTCCTACCAACCTATGAACGGGACCGAACACGTTTTTACTTCTTAAAATTGAGAGTAAGAAACTAACACGCAGGTCACCTGATAAGTGCATGTGCAAGTTCGTGTTATGCAGATGCGTTGTCACCCCTGAGGACTGAGATGGAATGACTCTCCACCAGTAATAAAGGTCTCGGGATCCTTACCTTCATCCTTATCAGACGAAACACAGCAGCATGATGCAGTTAGTTTTCGCTAATATTCTGTGAGGGCATGGTCCTACCCCGGTTGAGGAGACCATTAATTCTACAACTAAAAACAAACTGCAACGTAACTCTACCACTGTTACAGGCCCTAGATTTTTTTTATGAAACTAAGGTGGTGGTAAATGTGCACACTGGACTACTGATGTTAAGTGATGGCTGTATTCCGTATACACCTATTCATATATATATATATATATATATATATATATATATATATATATATATATATATATATATATATATATATATATATATATATATCCTCAAATATTCAAGATGCACATGCATTGAAATCCCGAAGTACTGAGATTTAATGTTTCGCTACATAAAACTGGGTATCCGGATTTCTATACTTACCAACGTAACACAAGGGCATTATACTGCTATCTCGCGCTGGTGTAACATTATACTAGTTGTGTGTTTTTGTCATCCTTATTAAATCATTAAGGATTATAAGGTATTTGAAATGCTTTGTTTTATTGTAATACCAATTTCTAATTTAATTTTAAAATAAATTTATGTAAAAAAAAATATTTGTTTTTTTCAATAACTAAGGAAAACAAAAAAACCAAACAGATGAACCTCGTTTCACCGTCTACCGAAAGTATCCGGTGCTATAATTGTTATCATTTGACTTTGGGATCCTGACCACCCGGAGTATGCAAGTATCAGTTTAACTTTCAATTGAATTCTTTTAACTCTTAAAAAAGCACAACTAGTATTCTACAGATACTAGGTTTGATATTAAGGCGAGGTACTTTCTCAGTCAATTCTGCCACATATGTTTCACAACGTATTAAATGTGGATGTAGACGCAATAACATTCTTTTCCGATCAGTACATAGAGTAAATCTAATTTGTTACTAGACCTGATTGTTTACATGAAGATATATAAATTATTATATGATCGAGCACTTTTTTATTTATTAATATCGAAACTTATAATAACTGACGGTGGTCGGAATAACAAAAAGAAACTCGTATTAATAAGCTACTGTTAATACAACAGTTTCACATCTCATCGTCGAATCCTGTAAAAGTAATCAGTAAGTATGAAGAAATATCGAAAAGATTTCGACACGTGCACGATACCTAAATCCGAGCTCAGTGTAAAAGTTAGGCAATATTTCTTATTTAAAACTTTTCAGAGGAAACGTCGGAAAGTCTGCAATATTTCCAATCCAAACTCTGCCTGAGCTCTGTTTGTTATAACAATGAATAACATAAGAAGAAAGAAATTCCAATCGAACATAAATTTAAATTAAGTTAAAAGTACAGAAGTTACTCAAATTATATCTTTAAAATCAAAGTTATTTGTTTTCTTAGGTCGTGATGTGATTGAAATCATCGATAAATAATTAAATTTATTATTAGGTTCTAATAAACAGAGTTAGTTAGAAAAACCGGAAAGAAACTAACGGGCTTATTAAATAGACGAATTTTTCACATTTATAAAATATATAAAGCAGTAGGAGTCCTGAAGCAAGTATTTAGAAGCACCAGCCGTCTGGTCCACCTGCGATGGATCTGCTACATGACTTCGCTACAGATCATTATTTGGCCACGGAGAGTAGGAAGAACAATAACATCACACCTCTCCCCATGTAGGTTCCTATTTACCTCATCGAGGGGCCCAACCCACGTCTACTGTCCCAGCGTAGTTCTCTAATTGCTCTAATTCACAGGCAAATAAATACCATAAAGTGCTTATAAGCCAACGAGCCAATACCTTACAAAATAAATTCAACTAGTATTCGAATCTCAATCAACATTTAAAATCTAAGCATAACACATGTTTCTTTGTAAGAACAGAGACCATAACGCGACAATGGACGTGATATGTGCAAAGTTCCTTGCACAGCTGTGTCGAACATTCTGACATCCATTTGTACTTGTCTCTTATAAGTATCCAACTTAACAAAAACGTAACCGCAGAGATTACATACAATGTAATTTACACTAAAGAACATATAATTCAATTATTAACGTAATTTTAGCTTAACTGTATATGAACATTTTATTAACTGTCATGCTTGAGCCATATATTGTCATAGACAAAAAAGTTGTTGACAATATTTCATTAACGCGTAATAATAGCCTCGGTAAAAATCGCAATAAAAGAGAATAAAAGATAGAAATATAAATTTAAAGTTTATTATCATGTAAGCGTCAATAGGCTAATGGTTTGGAATACGGTATACAAAACTTAGGATCGTAGTTTTGAATTTACCATTCAATTAGTGCTGTGAACTATCTACTAGTACAAGCATTTTAAACATAGGTGGAGTGATTAACGGGAATTTTAGTAATCTTTATTGCACTGCTTTGATTTACAAGTATTCTAACGATATTCAAACTCAAGATGTCTTTGGATAAGAGTTTGTCTGTAATAATATAGTTATTTTGGCACATCAACATTCTTGATGTCCCAAAATAAGATAATATTATATAAAAAGATAATATTTGTATCATTAATTATTGATTATAAGGTCTGGGTGTTATGTGTGTATATTGTGTGTCTTTGACACTGCATCTAAACCTTTCTCCGATCTTATTGTACATCAAGCTGGCGAAGTGTTTTATAGTTTATGCTGTGCAGATTAGGCCATCTGGTAATTACCAGAAGATTTAACTATTGTCGAAATTGTTCAGGAGATACACCTTCATATATATTATATATATTCACGATTGTGCTCAAATACGAAGATTAAACGCTCAAGGTAACAGTTCCAAAACCGGAGCTAACAGCAATATTTTTGACAGCGGTAGGGCTACGCTGCAGAATTAATGGGTCAGCTCGACCGATCACAGAATACCAGCATAAAGTAGCAGTGTAATGTTGCCGTGTTTCGTCTGATGAGTGCAGTGATCCAGAGACCTTTATTATTGGTGACAAAGCATTCCATCTCAGTCCTCAAGGGTAACAACGGATCTGCATTATGATTCCTTGTCAAGGATGAATGTAGATGTCATGGGCCGCAGGAATCACTTACCACTGTGTGCTCGTTTGTTACTCTCAATGTAATTTAAAAAAAAATATGTTATATATAAATCATTATGCCACGTTATTGCACTTGCTAAGACTCTTAGATGGATCGTTAACCGTAGCGCTAACAATCCCACAGTCCAGCCGGCTTGTACTAGTGATTTTATGATATTAAGAGTGACAATCAAGATAGTAATTTACGGCAATGATGGTAAGTGAGTCCTACTTTTCATGACACTCGTTTATCAATGAAAATAATTCACTATGCAGTTTACACCCCTGAGCACTGAGATGGATTGTCTCGACAACTGGAATAAGGTTTCTAATTTATTTCTATCAGCAGGTGAAACACGGTATCGCTAACTACTGTAACTGTTTTATGTTTATATTCTGCAAAGCGTTGTCCTACCCCGGCAAAGGCCTATTTATTTTACCTACCTCAACTGCGGCGTGACCCGAACGCTAATAGTTTCCAGTTTCAAATATATGTATTTCGACTGTTAACTTTCCAAATGTTGTTTTTAATTTTTGTTCCTAGTACATGCTGATAAAGTCACCTATGGTCAAGTTTCGAAACCAACAGACTGAAGATGTATATGACTGGCTGTCTCTGTCTACCCCAATTGGGGTAATAGTAAATAACTACCTACATAAAGTCCCACATGCCACTGATGGGCAAAGGCCACCTCTCTAGAGACGGTATTATGGTCCACAACGCAACATCACTGCGGTTTACTTAAGTAATTATATCTCAGATATGCAGGTTTCGACGTTTTCCTACACCGTCGAGCAAGTGGTAATTTAGCAATTAACTTTTCGGTATCAATATTGATGTTGAAGATGAAGTGTCTACATATTTAAATTAAATGTAGAAGAAACGAAATAATTACTAAATTAGATTTTATTTATCTCTAAACTTGATTCAGACATAAATCATTTTTATTCAAGCGGTGATACCTAATGAGATAAGAATTCTCGGATAATCGTCTTGCACGATCATTTATTTCAGTGAAACAAAAAGTGTTAGAACGGATGAGGGTTTTGTTACGTTACTAACCAATAAATCACTCTTTTTTATTTTCTCGCTATCGAACAGTTAATTAGGAATTTGGTTTTTATTACATGCTTATCTCCTTTACAATTTTTTTTCGGAAGGACTATCATCGGATAAAATAGGCTTTTAATAAATTATTTAATGGACAGATTAAATATATTAACCACTGTTCCTTTTATTATAGAGCCGTACGCATTTGCAAATACAGTAGATTTTTAGACTTACTGCAGCGTATTTCGATGTAATGCATGACGATGACTTGAAGACCAATAATTTAAAACGCAGCCTGCAACTCGGCTGCATACACCACAAATACTATTCACCGGCCAGTAATCGAACTCAGGACCCAGGGCACAGAAGCCACACTGTTATTAAAGATATTCTAACCACTACGCCAAACAATCGTTGTACCTTGTTTCTAAAGTTGCAAGTAAGGTGTACCGCTATATCTCGAATGCGGTTCCCCCAAGTCGTAGTGCAATTAGTTATATAATATCTACTAAATGTTCAATTCGCAAAAAATCTGTTCGGTAATTTTGTGCAGTGATCAGTATTCACTAAAAATGTAAATAGTCGTACCGACGCCGAATTATAATTGTAATTTATAATTGTACAGATAAGATAGAAATACACATAATTATATACATTTCTCGTCCACTAATAAAGTCCACGTAATTATTATAACAAAGGACTGCGAAATGTTAAAAGATGCTATGTTCTGTACGTGTAAGATTTCCTCGTATCAGTCTCTCCTTAGCACGTAATAATACTATCTGATCATAGGGTCTGTTTCCTATCTTTTGCTTTCACTTTGTTCGATTTGACGTGTAGTTATCAGAAACTTCGCAAATTTTTATATCTCTTGCAATGACACCTGTCCACCACGTCTTCGGTGGTAGTCTTCTTTCTCTTTTCGTGTAACCAGCAATGCCCAGATTCATTACAAAATTTCAAATAACTGCTGTGTTTTGTACGGTGAGTTAAAGAAACCCTAGTCCTCAAGTGCGCCTGATAATTAATTAATAATAATAAACACTTTTCGGAAGTGAACTTTTACGATTCTCCAATAAAAAAATACAAGTCGAACTTTCACGTTTACTCAGAGCTTTCAGACATTTTAATTAACACAATCACGTATTACCGTATAAGACTAAAGAATATACGTACGTATGTATATAACAAACCGATGCCTTTTTTTAGGCTCGCCAGTAAACTTCACAGTTATGACCTTTATTTTACATTATAACCTAAGCACGTCCCATGGAAGGCCTTGTCTCCTCAAGCACCTTCGCTGTGGCCAAGTGAGGAGCAACCCGGGACCAATCTGAACTGCCGTCTTCCCAGGGGTTGCTATCCTGGACGATGAGAGTCCGCCCGCAAATCACTTATGTATAATACAGGCAGGGGTAGCTTAGCCCTAGTCTAAAAGACCGAGACTAAAAGAATGATTAAAATGTGTAATATATATATATATAAACATAATATGAAAAAATGTTACTAAGTTAAGTAAAGCTAAGAACTTGATATCACCATACCGTACCATGATAAAAATTTAACCTTTAAATTTGATACTCTATTTTAAGTTATTGGATTTTTATCACCCTACACGCTATTCCATTATAAGCATTACAGAGACCCTCATCCAGGGTTATCGGTTATCACGGTCATTCGACTATGCGATGAATTTCGTTATCATGTCGAGTCATCACGGAAAGCGACGATAAATCTTGTCCCTGATCGAAACTATTTATCTTACGAACAACAATTCACCAGAACTGATTTCCCTTTTGTATACGATTGATGAATCAGTAACTTGTTTTATTATTAATAAGCGTCCGACGAATCTAGTAGTTATTGTTACTTGCAAGATAACCTTATATAGAATGCATTTAATACTGCCCACAAGCCCTCTTCGCGAAATAATTTAAAAGCGCGTAAGCTAAGTATACTTTTAAAAAAATATATCTATTGAAATGTTCTCACTCACCCAGATAGTGGTAGAGCTACGCTACAGTTTGCATAATGAATGGGTCAGCTCAACCGGGGAAAGACCACGCTCTCACAGAATACCAGAGTGAAACAGCAGCATAATGGTGCTGTGTTTCGTTTAGTGAGATTTGGGATCCGGAGACCTTTATTTATGTTTGATACTCTCAATGTAATAAAAATAGAGTTGACAGGAAATGAAGAAATGCCACTGGGCATTAAGTCCGCCCTCGTAAATCTTATTTAAGGAACAAATAGAATAAGTAAATGAAATAAATTTGATAGATTTTTACATAAATTACACTTTTAATAAATTCTGATAGCAATAATGTTATATCAGTAATATATTCTCATAATATATTATATGTTATGTACCCACGCTTGTATATACATTGATATTTAAATTTCGTTACATTTTTATTAAATTTGTATTAAAAACGAAAAATATGTTATTAATAGGCTTTATTTAAGAAACCTTTATCATTGAATTACATAAGCTACTTATTATCCCAAGAATATAAATCTATCTTAAAAGCAACTCGGTTTGCGAGATGATTATTTTCCTTTGAACTCATAAAGAAATGGAAAGTGCTTTGGGTCTTTAATCCCGTTGTTAAGTAAGACGGGATTTAGAACATAAAATAATAGAAGAAACGTTTGTTTCATTTTTGAAGACTATCTTTCTTTTAGAATTCGTTTATTGAAAATGACATTAAAGACTAACTATTCGGAAAATCCTGAAGTACACATCAACTGCCCATGATAATATTAGAATAATTAGCTTCAAACGCGACGTGACCCACAAACATTAGTATTGGTAGATATTAAACAATATAGTTATATTACTTCACATATACGAATATTTTCTATACTATAAGTTATAATAACGTTTCTTAAAATGTTTAGAAAATAAAGTATATTTACTTTAATACAGCGATATAGAAGTCATAAGTGGACCAGATGCAAGGAAGATGTAATACACATATTTCTACTTAGTCCGACTGATGAATCGTCAAATGACAAAAACATGTTACGCCACTTACTATAGAAATGTTATTCGGAAGTTTTAGTTTTATAGATTCTAGACAATTAAAGCAGGTAAGGTAAAATTAAACATTAACTAGAATTGATTACCTATTATTCATCAATTCAAAGTCCAAAAGCATCCGAGTTTGAAATTGTATTCAACAATGCTATAACCGCAATTCCCAATTAGGTATTTCTAATTCGTTAGACACTGGCAAATAGCCCGAAACAATTTCCTTCCTCTAAATAAAGAGATTTGATTTGTTATATTGAATATCTGCATTGCAATATGTTTATTTTTGGTGCAGTTTGTATATTGTTTTATTTATTATTCCTATGGAAATACCCTCTATATACACTAGTATTGTAGTGTCGTATCTAAAGAATATAGCGCCGCTCTTTGGTCACAGTTTTTTAATGTAAATATGTACAAGACATCAACTTAATTGTCTCCATTTTTCATTTTTAATTGTGTATAATAGAAGACTGAACATCGTAATGATGTAAGCACATATGTCAAAGAAAAAGATACATTGTGTACAATTTCTAAAAGCTCTTTCATTTTCTCGCAAGACCACAAGAATTATTCAAGCCGTCTACTAATATAAAGCTTGCGGTATATTCACTGGGAAGGTATTTTATATAAACTTCTTTCTAATCTTTTATTTTATTTATTTACATATACATTTCATATATATACGTATCTTAAAATTGTTAAGAAACAATCATAGATCGTTTCCGTGATCAATGACTTTATTACATTTAATTTAAAAAGAGTAAGTAGTAATAGAAAATACAAAATGTACAAAATGATGGAAAAATTCTATCAAAATTTATTAAAAGTGTAATTTATTTAAAAATCCCGCAAATCTTTATTATTTGTATTATATGTATTCTTTTTATCCCTTAAATAAGGTTAACAAGGTTACGAGTGTTTCACCCTAGTTTCATAATAAAATCTCTGTATTCGATTGTTGACGTAATTGATTGAATTGACCTAATTTAAAAAAAAATAAAAATGTATAATGAATTATGGCTTCAGGTAAGTTTAACCAATGGAGAACATTCCATACCTATCACTATTCAATTAAATCTGCCGAAGATTCAGTCTTCAAGTTCGCTGAAGCGCCTTGACACTATACTCATTAACCTAAATAATTTTATCCAACGACCAGTTCTTGCGAGGAATGCTGTGCACGTTTGGATAGCCCAAGTCATATTGCGGGCTAGTGGGTCTGAGTATATTCAGATAAGGACGGATGACTGGAATAACACAACTATGTTCACGGATTGTCGTTTTAAAAATAACTTTTACTGTTTGTTTACATAGTACAAATTATAAATAAAATAAGGAAAGGCTAGAGTCTTTTTAATACTATTGGTAAAAGTATATATGTATTTTATAATTACGCATATATTGTTTATTTTTTAATTAATACAATAGTATTTTAAGCACGACATAAAGTTTTTAAGCATACATATTTGTTTTTTTTAGTGTGGGTAAATGCCTACGCATACCCGCCTGCACGCGGTTGAGGACGGGTTATATCATACTCGCACCGACCCCACGGTAGTCGCCACCAGCAATGCCGAGTGGTTGCGGGATCTCCGTAAAGAACGCAACTACAACCCCCCTGCACTTCGCTGGGATAGCCCGTCCCGGAGGGGCGTGCATGAAGATCGCACCCCCAGATAGTTCGAAGAACCTTTTTTTTTATTACATGGGGAAATGCCTACGCATACCCACCCCTGCGGGGGCAAGGATGGGTTATGTCGGACTCGCACTGACTAAAACCCCATGGTGTTCCTCCATCGTCGCGTATGGCGGGGTCACGGGAACGCTTTCGCACTCATCCGCGACCCCGCCTGCGCCAGTCGACCAGGCGGCCCCTTCTCCGGGGGAGGACATCTCCCTTTCCACCCCTCCAGTGAAGGCACGCCGGAACACGGACGCGCCTTCCGACGCGGCCTCCTCTGTACTCTGGCGGTATGCGGACTCCCCCGAGTCCGCCCGACAAAGGCCATGGGGGCCAGGAAAGCTCTAAGCAATCCCAGCCCCCTGCGGTGGATCTGGTCTGCAGCTCCACCACCGACCGATGTTCGGCCGCGGAGGACAGGGAGAGCGGCAACGACACACCGACACTTCTCTTCCCCCGCGGCCCCACCGCAGCCGCATCATGTGGTGCGACCCCCGCTTGAGTCGCGGAAGATAGGGAGAGCGGAAACGCAACACCGACACTCCTCTCCCTCCGCGACTCCACCTCGGCTGCTGAGGCCAGGGACAACGGCCTCGCTCCGTCACTTTCGCCCTAAGCAGTCCACCGACACGCTTCCGAGGCGAGCTCTTAACGAGCCCACCTGGAGCGGCCTCCTCGGGCCGGCCTTAGAGCGCTTTAGGCCGGCCGTTTGGGTTCCTCTTAGCTTCACCGTAGTTGACTAAGCCACGGTTACTAAACCCCCCCGCCACGGCAAGGCGAGAACTCTACCTAACCTAACCTAGAGCGCACAAAGAACTTCAAGTGATAACTTTATTTTGGCAATGCTAATTGCAAAAATAGCTTGGAATGACCCCTCACAAACTACTTAAGTTTGGACCCATGGTCGATGGTGCAAGTGGCTCATGATCGTGGCAATCTATGGGAAGATTTATGTCTAGCACTAGTGATGGGCTGAGAAGATGATAATGATAAAAATAATATATCGATAAAAATTTGATAAAATAAATAATGGAGACTGAAGTTACTTTCAGTCTTATGTTCTGCAGTGAACTGGATGAGCTGAGATGGTAGTAATGAATGAATGATGATGAAGCAACTTTAAAAAATATATAAATTTATTACAATGTCAAAAAACAATGGGGCACAGCAACAGCATTTTGTTGAAATAAAACTTCGCAGCTATTAATTTCTCATCACGATATTTAAGTTTGTAACTTCTTTTCTTAGTCTCCAAAAGTAATATGTCAATTTTACAAATAATTCCAGAACAGTAGATTAAAAACTCACCAAAAGAAACGCGCATTATTCTTTTCATTTAGATGTCCTTTGAGTAATCTCTCGTTGGCGTTTGTTCAACATCAAAGAATTTAGACAATCCAATTCTTGGAACATGTAATTTTGTGTAAAATTCTTTCATTCATTTTGAATAAATGAACCAAAAGAATACATAATTTAAAAAAAAACATTATAATTGTAAAAAGAAGATAATGAACATTTATTGCTTAAATTTTGTAATATAGACATAAATATCAGTTTAATATAAATATTTATTAATTGCAAAAAATATTTTAACTGTGATAGAGCCATGCTACAGCCTGTTTCTGTTAGAATCGTGATTCGGCTCGGCAGGAGAACAAAGGAGAAGGATCATCTTCTCACAGAACCATAGCAACAAAATACTCCCATGTTTCATTTGTTAAGTCTAGGGATCCGGAGAACATTGACCTGTTTCAAGGCGGAATCTTGGTCCTCAGGAGTGACAAGGCATTTTGAATTTTTGTTCAAGATTTTCAGGAGTTGCATCCATCACTTACCATTAACTGAACTGTGTGCTTGTTGTAATACTGATTTCATAAACTACGATACCTACGGACAACGATACCTTTTCATTGAATCGAAGATATCAAATCCGGATTATTATTATAGATTTGAAAACCGTATTCCTTGTTCGTAAAAAGAGAGAGTATTAATATTTCTTTACTCTTTGGGACAAAGGATGCGAAACTATATTTATTTACTTTGTTAAACACTAATTCAGGTGTAATTTTTGCTTTTTGTCATTGTGCTAGAATTAGAAGGTATTTTTGTATTTAATTCTGTGTAATGTTAAACCTTATAGTTAAGACTCTCAGGGGAGTGTAGTCACACGTATTTATCACGATGTGTTAATTAAACAGAAAACGTGCTCCAAATCATTATTCTGCACCGAAGAGAAAACGGCTGCTTTTAGAAATGTAAAACGTTAAATCTTACTTTTTTCCTAAGCTACCCTTTTAGTTTACACTCAATGTTTATATATATATTTATATATATATATATATATATATATATATATATAAATATATATATATATATACTTTTATACATGAACAATTGTTCGTCCTTAAACGGTATACCGTTTGCAAATCATTGACAATAAACCTGTAGGAAGACAGAGACAGAGACTTATGCTTCTGTTCTTTTTTATTATTTTGAGAGTAACAAACGAGCAGACAGTTCGCCTGATGGAAAGTGATTGCTACGGCCCATGACGTCTACATTCATACTTGACAAGGAATCATAATCGGCAGATGCGTTGTTACCCTTGAGGACTGAGATGGAATTCCGCGTATCCTGTTATAAAAGTCTCCCTACACTCACCAGACGAAAAATAGCAGCCAGCATTATGCTGCTATTTTATGCTGGTATTCTGTGAGGGCGTGCTGACCCATTCATTCTGCATCTTGAAACATACTGCAGTGTAGCTTTACTACTATTAAAACGGTTCTTCGATGAGCCCGCCTCATGTGATGCTTTTGAATTTCTTCACGTTCTTACACGTTCACGCAGTGTCGTGGTCGAAAATTGTGCAGTATCAGGAAGCGAATTTTACGTGTTGGTAGTGGTACTGCAATAATCGACTAATCGATAATTTGTCTATTGTTATTTACTCTGTACAACAATTCTCTTACACTTAAACGACGGATCTAGTGTATGGTACCCCCACCGACAACACTTTGGTCGCTGATGATAGAAAGAGAAACGCAGCTTATTAACTATTAGATTGCGACATCGAATCTATTATGTGTTTCCGCACGACTCCACCTCGGTTCAAAAGTCAGGGAATATGGTTTGTCGGAAACCATCACCCGGAGCCTCAAACGTTCACCTGCACGCATCTTAGGTGGCGCAGAGACATCACTTGTATCTAACGCCGTAATATGGCAGTGCGTGTGCTTCTTTTCACCCTCGGTGGTTATAAATGTGGTCTTTGCTTTTTTTTCATCTTAACATCTTACCAGTTAAGTGACACTATTAATTATAAAACTTATGACTAATACATTCTCTAACGTACTCTCTACAATTTCCTGATATATATTATTAGATATATTTTTGCTGTTTCGTTCCTTATTAACGCTAATACATTGTATTTATTATTTTATTTCAAATATACAACTTACAAACTATGCATATCGAATCGTGTCACCTCAATTATAGTGATAATTTGCTGATATGAAATTAATAAAAATATTTTACGGATTGTTTATTACTTTGCTTCATTCTCTAAACAACGTTACTCGTGCCACAATGTTTGCCGATTGTACAATGAAAGAGCAAATGGAGATAAGTATAGAATAGAAAAAAGAAAGAGGCTTGCGAATAATCCATTATATTAATATTGGTACCATATAGGTACCTAACCTAAATCTGACACAGTCAAATTCAATACTGTATTACTAGACCAAGAGACTTTGTATTGCGAATAGTACGCACAAATAGACAACCTTTCAAAGAAGCGCCAGGTTTGCAGTATTTTTTTTATTTTCTTTAAAATTCTAAAAGTATATTCTACAGTAGACAGCTGACAATATTGTTGCAGCATATTGAAATATTTTTACTTAAATATTTAATCAATTATAAGATATTTCATGTGAAGCTTCTTATGTAAATAAATTAGTAGTAAAAATAAATCCCTCAAAAGGTTAACGAACTCTCATATTCTAAATGTACGTGAATGATTAGTAAAAGCACAAATACCAGGTTGGTAAACCCATGGGGGCTATTAAAGTGGGGTGGTCGCTAAGCTACGGGAGAGAGGCGACGCGACGGCGCGACGAAGTGGCGCGTCACGTGACGCATCCGACACCTCTATATGCCTTTTGTACGGAGGGAATCTTGCAGGCTCCGCTTCGTGTTGACTCATGCTTATGATCCTGTAGCTTTGGTCATGTAGCGAGTATTAGCAACTAACAATAAATTCTTAGCTTCATGTAAATTTTTGGAGTTTAGTAGATCAAGGGATAAGATCTTTTTGATACATTTAAGTTCTCGTGGCCGAATCCGTTGAGGACTATATCGGGTTATTAGAAGATGAAACCAATTACTCAGGTTATATTATAATGCTTATGATGCTGTAAACATACGTGCAAACAGAAAAGCAATCATTAACTATGGTCTTCCCTAGTCAAATGTAATGCATGTAATAGTTATATTGAACATTTATACATGGATATTGCGTAGGCCGGAGAAAGGTTCATGTAGTAGTGTCAAGCATAAGACGTACTCGCAATACACCCATGTCTAAAAATGAATAATTTTTGATTTATAAATGTCCCGTGGCTGGAAATCGATCCCTGGCCCGCGATGGAGCGCCCAGGTACTCCGACCTACTTCTAAAATAAAATGATGAAAAAAATACTAGGACAAAAGCTTGCTAGTATTCTTTTCATTACACGTTATCATTCCGGATATCAAGCTAAGCTTAAAATGCTGGTTGTTTATAAGCTTTAAATGTTGGTTCACAAATAGTCGAATGACAGAGTCAAACCTGTGATCTTAAATTTCGTGGACCGAAGCTTAATAAAACATTACGCTCTTGACGCTTAATTTTTCGTACGAGTTGTACCATTTTTCAATATTCTGTACTATTTTGTCTCTATTCATTACCAATAAACATAGCGCGATTGAATATAGATCTCTTCTAAGCTAAGAGGATTTACTTTTATCTTTACGCTGTACCACGCGAGTAAGCTGACTCAAAGTTCTTAGTGGGTATTTTAAGCCATATAAACGTTAAAGCTAAGAGATATGATAAGAAAATGTGGTATTTTGAATAATCTTTTTTCTCTTATCTATTTTATTTTCAATTTGCTTAAACTTTAAAAAATCTTAACAATTTATAGAACCTACAAAATAATGAAGACATGAAACAACTAAATTCATGGATATTTTTTTTCGTAAATCGTATATACTATATAATCGTCATAAATTCGTAATCCATACTTTATCGAATTATATTCGTGATATATATATGATGTTATAAAAGACATTTCTTTAATAACAACGGATACATTATACAGTTTTCCGTGCCGAATAATTTTCTCAAATAAAACCCAAATGACTCATAGGATTTCCGGACGAGATCAGTTGAACTCAATCCGCACGATCCGCCTTTTCGCTAATATTATAAATCACTTATACGTTTCGAAAGTTACATTTACCTCTAGTAAAATTACATCTCAATTTAAAGTAGATGTTTTGAAAGCTCATACTCAATATAACGATATAATGTTCTTTGTATTTTTAGTAAAATATTGTTATTAAAGCGTCGTTAATATCATGAAATCAAGAATTGCCATTTAAAAATTTTCAATAAATGTTAATTAATACTAAAATTATCGCTCTGTATCTAATGATATTTAATAATATCTTTCACAAGTATGTAGGTATATGTAAAAGTCTTCGTGTTGAAACGTGCATTGCAGTAATATGAATAATAATGACTTGGAGTAACATTATGCGTCAAAAAGCACTTAAGAAGTGCACGTGTATAGCTTCCTAATAAGGTTGTAGACTTTTCGCTTGAAATTTTAAAACAATTATCTACTTGGAAAATAGAAAGAAACCATTCTTGCTACAACTTACCTTCTTGTGCGAGCCGTGAGAAACAAAAGAAAAGAGTTTTATGTGACGTCATTAACGAACTATGTAATCCTTGGTTACGTCTTAGGTTTGTATTATAACATAGACTTTCAACCACAATACAAGTGGTCGTACGTAACTTAAGATAATATTTTTTCAACAACCGAATCTATCCTTAATAAAGGTACAAAAAACATTATACTAAAAACAGTGGTTTTGAGTTGTGACTTTTCAATAACCAATTCAATTTTAGTTAGCTTAACAAAATTGCAATGACTTACAGTTATGTATATGACCACACCCTCTAAGGCAATTTCAACCACAACGAAATCGATGACGCCATTTTTATATTGGATTAAGGAAGCAGTCAAGTCAATGCTGTTTGCAGGAGTACTAACGGAACTTTCATATAGCCTGTTCAGTTATGTGCAGCATGTTATTAGGTAATCGCCGTGAATGAAAACGACAAGGACAGACCATTATCAGATATATAAAATAAATCTTAAGTGCATTTAAAATCGCTCTGTTAAGTATTCATTCCTAATGTTAAAAGTGTGTTAAAGTCTACAGTAATTTCAAACTATTCAGACCGTGAATACGAAATGAATGTAAAATATTATTGTTGGCTTAAGAGCAGCATTTTGGAATAGTTCCACGTAGCGTCTGCTTGCAGCGAGATAGTTACTTCCGTAGAGATTCAACTGGATAGTTTTAATTTCTTTTCCAAGCATAAAAAGGTCTCTCATTTATTTTTTACTACAAGAGTATTATACAAAATGTAACTCGTTTACTCAAAAATTTTAATGATGAAACCCTTTGTGTATTACCCGGTGATGCCAAATGTAAAAGTTTTCGCTCAAAAACAGAAACATTGACTTGTCTTTACTCGTCGTATCTGTCATTTAACCACTAAGAAAAACAGCATTTAAAAACGAGGATATTTCGAGAATGACGGTTCCATTGGAGTAACGAGATGGACCCTTCTAAGCTCAATTATCCCCACAAAAAAACTGGTACTGAATCTCTTATAGAATTCTTTCGTACCTATATATAAGCTAATTGAAGAAAATTACGGAGCGTTAAGTAAGATGGGTTTGCAGTCGATAAAAGGGTC
Source organism: Teinopalpus imperialis (assembly GCA_029286865.1). Classification (NCBI taxonomy): domain Eukaryota; kingdom Metazoa; phylum Arthropoda; class Insecta; order Lepidoptera; family Papilionidae; genus Teinopalpus; species Teinopalpus imperialis. Next base: position 6,867,119 of record JAGSMU010000036.1, on the reverse strand, counting down.
AAGTTCAATGTCCAGGTTTTAATTTTATTCTACAAGTGTTTAACTCCTGGTCGATCTTGCTGTTTGGTTAGATTTCATTCTATATTATGCATGTAACATCGTTCAAGGATTTGCTCATCAATTTCGACTAGGGAATAAAAGACGACATGACGAAAGAAAAATTATATAAAATTTACCAACACAAAGACTACTCAACGGATAAGCTGATGTGCGTAGCTTTATAAACTGGCCAAATGACACATTATAAGAAGTGCGATAGCAAATTCTGATTCAATTTTACAATTTGTTTTTTATTGGACCTAAGCTTGATTTTTAAATAAATATTAATGATTCAAATATCTTATTCTTATTTTTTAATTACAGTTTTATATGTATTACTATTATAATGGGTCAGGGAAAAAGTTTTTCGTATTTTATATACAAATTCAAGATATTTTTTATCATAGCTTATTAAGATTTGATTTTAATGTATATGTATGTGCCATTTTGTTCGATAACTTGTTGCCATTATGTAGGTTGTGACATAATCCCAAAGACATAATACCTAAAGAATTCTGAAGAGGTGAAAATCTAAGGGTTCAAGGTCCGAGCTATATGGTGGATTCAATAAACCTGAGTGGCTAAGTATATGTGTGGTCTGCCGTTATCATGATGAAAAACCACACTCTTTCTTTTGATCCATTTCCAACGTTTTTTCTATTTCTTGTTTGAGTCTCATCAGTTGTTGGTTGTAGAGATCCTCATCGACGGTTTTACCTCATGGTATAAGCTCGTAATTAACGGAGCCCTTACACACAGCATCACCTTATTGAACGTTAATCAAGGTTTCGCTATAGTCTGTGGAGTTTCACTGCCCTTTCACCATGATCTTTTTCGCACGTTCTTGTCGCAGGTAATCTTTTCATTACCTGTGATCAAACTTTTCAAAAAACGGTCCGGTTTTGTTTCAATAGAGAACTGCAAATGCGTACACGTCTGATTAATTTCTTTCAGCTTTAGTGGCACCTAAATATGTAGATATATGCAGTGTTTTATATATTTAGTTTTTCAAATGGGTCAAAACTGTTTTGAGGTCAACCTCTAGTTCTTCAGCTATGTCGCAGCATATTAGTAATATGCTGATTCGATCCCACTTTTACAAAAATGGCATCGACTTTATCTGTAACGGGTTGACCAGAACAAGCTTCATCTTTGACATCAAAATTCTCGGACGTAAAAAGCTTGAACCAATTTTGCGCTACTCTTACTGACACGGCGCTAAGTCCATAAATGTCACAAATTTGATATGTGGCTTGTGTCGCATGTTTCCCTTTTTTGTAACAAAACTTCAAAATTTATCGAATTTCTATTTGATTCACCCATTTTGGTGGACAGGAAAACAGCGATGTGTATTCTTTTGTTACTGTGACTGTTACTCTTAGTCTCTAGTAAAAAATATGTAAATGGGGTTTACACATTTTGCATTTCCACTCTATCACTGGTCGCTCACGTGAATTATATGTTTAACAGTGGGTTGCGCCAGTCAAAATTATAGAAACAATCATATAAAAAATACATCTGATTTCTTCAATAAATGACTAGTTTACACCGATTAAGCAATAGCAAAAAGGAATTGCAACAATGCCTAAAATAATAATTGATATATTAACCAGTAAAAGAATAGTAACCAATAATATTCTCAATAAATGAAACGAAAGAAGCCGTGGTAGCGCATAGGCCGGGCGGTCGCTTTTAATGCACAGTATGCGAACACACCAAAGTCAATCGGTAAATTCATTGATGCCAATTGAATTGTTGAGGGCCATTTGAAATTTTAGACGCTTATTAACAACGTGCTCGGCGGAGAATAAAAGCATCGCGAGGAAGCCTGCATGTCTATGATATAAATAAATAAATGTATTTTGAAGACATGGCGAGTCCGCCAATTCGTAGTAAAGCCTTTGCTTGACTATGATATTAGAAATTTTAGATTTTAACGAGCACACAGTTCACCTGGTGATGTTTTCTGAGGCCTTAGCATAGCACCCACATCATTAAATGTTAAATTACCAGTTACCAATGACAAGGTCCCGTTCAATAGAGAAAATACAGTAGTGCTAAGCTTCTATTTTACGCTGGTATTACCGCAACCGTGTCTTTCCTACCCCGGTTTGTTAATAACTGCAGAGTGACTATCATGTAAAAAAGGTTACCGAACAAATATGATTAAACATTTTTTTATTGTATCAATGTACATGCTGTCATTATTGGTATTACTTTTACTTCAATATCTTTAATAATACATTTATTAAGTCTATTTCTCCTCTACTACTCTTCATCCGAATACTTTGCCAGCGGCGAGAATATCTCCTTTCAACAAACAAATTCAATATTGAAACCTCAAAAATAGAGCTGGCTAGTGCATAGACTCCTTGGGTGGGATTGGTGTTACTTACCATTATGTTACCTGCGTGGTAGTTGACCTCTCTCTTTTATATGAATATTATTGAAATATAATATAATATTTTTATATCACAGGATCACAGGACAAAAATAATTTAGATTAAAAAATATTATACTCTATTACTATAATATTATATACTAGTTAATATTTTTACTCCAACATAGCAACCGTGTCATATTATTCCTATTAGAGATCTATTTGAAACATCTTCAATTATCCTAAACCCGACAACGGGATTTATGCACATGATCTTGGCATGTAATTAGCGAACACTGATGAAGCGATTCACAGGCGATCGCGATTAACGAACCCAATTTGGCTGTAGGACATCCAATTGCTTCGTATCCCTGATTAGACTTCAATTAACAGCACTGTATACTGTAGGATAGTAGCACATAATAACTACTACTCTGGGAATAAATACTCTGGGAATTAGAATAGTAAAAACACAAACATAATATTATATCATATATTAGTTATTTTTCCCATTTTTATATTATATGTGCACCTAGTTATGAGATACGGACAGTATAACAAAAGAACTAGAAGTGATTAATTAATAGCTCGCCATATTATGCTACTCGCGCAAATCTTAACACAGGGATATAAAATATAGCACCCTCTACGTTGACTAAATCAAAGTTCTTAAGGAGCTAAGTAAAGTGAACATTGACAATTACTTGCAAGCTACATTGAAAACTAGACTACCCTTAAATCAACTAGCACATTAGATGTTTTACAGTCTCTCTAATGCCTAGTAGATTCTGATTATATAAATATCTTCATTGTCACCGTAAAATGTCGGCGGTGTAGAATATATTATACGTATATTTTTTAGAATATTTATTAGAATATTTTATATAGAGTATGTGACAAACGAGCAAGTAGTTCACCTGAGGGTAAGTGATTTAATAAATATTGTTGCCTAGTTTTCGTTTGTCGCCGCCCTAACCAGACCGATAGAAATTTGAAAGTAAGATCGTCAGGACGATCCAGTTAGAAAAAGCACCGATTGTAGCATAAACATTAGTCCAGGCAGAGAATCAAACCCTACCTTTTGGTTGTTAATAATTAAATCGTGTGATTCAAATTAAAATAGAAAAATATTGGTATATATGAATAACTTCTTGCGTAACATTACAATGGGGTAGTGAATATATTTTTAAATAATTAAAAAAAAACCATACTAATAAAAATATTGAAGGAACTAAAACATTTACAACTATAATCGAAATTATATTCTTTGTTCCATATCACATCTGAAAATCCCTTGCGAATCGCACACAGATTAAATAATTACATACAATTTAAACGGAAAAGGTCGCTCGTGTACGTTTGCCAATATCACTCTATCCAAGTTATCTTATTTGCTTTTATGAACTCAGGTATTCATACATGTCTAAAAGCATCAATAGCCTAATGGTTTAGGCAACGGTCTACGAAACTTAATGTCGTAGGTACGAATCCACCATTCGACTATTGTCTTGAACCATCTCCTAGCACAAACAATTAAAGCTTAGTTGGAGTGGTTAACGGGAATGTTAGTATTATTATTATTATTTTTTATTTATAGCACTGCTAGAATCATTTTTTTTCTTTAAAAAAAATAACATGAGCTTGTAAGATATGAAAAGAACTACGAGAAATGTCTCCCTCGCTATCGTAGTAAAATGTGGACACTGACAAAAATAATTAAATAACATATTTTGGAGAAACAGTGCCTAACACCAGTAGCCCAGTTGGACCGACATAAACAAGGTTAAGGTCGCAGTTTGTATAAATAAATTTCCCTATTAAAGATTCCTAGTTCGTGTCTTCCCTTATTGTTAAATATAAATAACATTTGCTATTTCTCTCTACCCCGATATGGACGTAAATGAGAATTAGATATTTATTTAATGTAATTATAAAGGAAAATATTAGATGCATTAAAACAAAATAATTGTAATATTTTATATATTTAAGGTAAAAAGAGGACTTAACTTTAGAGAGAGAGAACCACTTTAAATTATAACTCTGTACTAGTTATAATTTAAAGTGGTTACGGTTGAATTTAATATTTTTGGCTTCCGATCCATATCACATTGGGAGTTGTATAATTAGTTGTATAAATGTATCCTTAAATAATGTAGAGAATGGAAAATTATCAGTGGTAGAGCTACACTGCAGTTTGTTTTTAGCTGCAGAATGATTTGGTCAGCTTGACCGGGGTAGGACCACGCCCTCACAGAATACCAGCGTAAAATAGCAGCTTACCGCTGCTGTGTTTCGTCTGGTGAGTGCAGGGATCAGGAGACGTTTATTACTGGTGACGAGACATTCCATCTCAGTCCTCAGGGGTGACCACGCATTCACATTATGATTTCTTGTCAAGGATGAATGTAGATGTCATGGGCCGTAGGAATCACTTACCATCAGGTAAACTGTGTGCTCGTTTGTTACACTTAATGCTATAAAAAAAATTGAACGAAAACATTTATTTGTATCATATAGCGGTATAAATGAAAAAATGCCGAGTCAAGTAGAAATCGGATGGTATGGTTTATTTCATAATTATTGAAATAGTAACTGGTATAAAAGAAAAATAACATCAATGACTTTTTAATAACGCAACAAGTAAATAATATAGTGTAAAATATATGTATGTATTAAATGTATTTGTATATAAATGACAAAATGCATGTTACAATTCTACTCTAAAAATAACTCGGGTATGAGTTACTTTTTCGTCTGATAATTTTGTTTTTAATATTTTAATATTAAACTGCGTAATAGCCATCGACTTCTTCGACTTTATTTGTCGCGATATTAATATAGCGCCAAGACTCACAGATTGTTTTCATCTACTGAGTCCACACTCGACATACATTTTCCAACAAAACTTTATTTCCTTCAACCATAACAACCACTGATGAGGCAATAAATGCGGCGTGGGCAGGAAAAATAAAAGCATTCCGTGATTGTCCCGTGGGGGTTCTTGTCTAAGGCCCCCCGCTGATGTGCTCCGGCCCTTTAATTGTATGTTTCAGAACGCATGGCGTCCTTTATTGCAATATTTTTTTACATAAATAAAAACAAAAAGGAATTGTGTCTGACATAAAACATCGCTTCAATGAGTAATCGAAATTTAAAAATATTTATTATAAATTTTGCCACATTGTCTCTATAAAATTATAGAATATACTATATAATGATAGATTGTAAGCATGTGCTCTGCATAATTACAATTTGCCACTAGTAAATAAAATGAAAGTCATTCAATGTTAAATTAACGTGAATAAAAATTTAATGACAGATACGCAAAAATGGCTTCAGAGCCAGACTAGTGCTATCTTTTAAAACCAATACATGATAATATTTTTTACGTCTGCCCCTAAACAGATATAAACTATTTATCATTTTCAGCAATGTTATGTCATTATATATGAAAAACAGATACTGCGAATTCGAGGCTTAGTATTTTAGCTACATCATCGCCTATCCTATAATCCTGTAATTCACGTGAGTTGTTAAGTGATGTGAAGCAGAATCTGAAATCGTATTACGTATGCAAGTAACAAAAATACAGGGAATTCATCATTGAAAACACTAGCCGTTCCAATTTATTTCGCAGTATTATTGCGGCTGAACCCACAATAAACGTAAAACCGTAATGTTTTTAATTCATAGTGCACTGAATACACATCGAAGCTTTTAAAACTCTCTACATTTACGATGCAAACTAAATTGCCATTTGTAACATATGTTAGAAATGGTAATATTGTTATGTAGAGTTTTCAAGTATTTCAATTATTTTTTTTCATTGAACTTTAGTTTCGATAACATTTGAAAATAAACATGATATATATGTATATATATATATATATGTATATATATATATGTATATATATATATATAATATTAACACTAATATATAACACTTTGAACTCAAGATCTAACGGTCGTTGCTCCGATAGCATTGTCATATTTCTACACACAAAAAATAGCTTTCCGTTATTTTATTCGTGTACGTATAACATTTGTATACCGGACAAAGAAAAATTCACCCACGTATTTCACAAATCTAAAAAGTTCGAGATGAAATATAAGTAGTCCTTGCTATCTATGCCTACACCGAATGAGGATAGAGACAGTGAATAATATATTATAGTATATTATTCGTATGTTAACAACATTTAGTACAAAACTTATCAAAATAAAAAAATAGTCTTCCACAAATGTAATTTTTTTTAGTGGACTCGTTCCTCGTCCAAATTGTAATTTGTTATATATATAGTATGTACTATATGCTATCAAAACGTCAAACCTGTCTATACCTCACTGTTACACATAAACTTATTTTGTATCATCTATGAAAAACAGCCATATCCTACAAACAACATATTTGTATTTGTAAACATTCATATATTCTAAACAATATTAGGAAATCTTTCAACATAAATTTGGAGGATAGAAATAATGGAAGGACAATAAAATCAATTTTTCAGTCTGACTTGAAAATAATAGATTAGTGACTGTCCCAAGCCGAAGCATTTGTATGCAAGTACGGTTCGTAACAAATCAACATCCCACCCAACATTCGCTATTCTAGCCGCGTTTGTACCAGCCTCCCAACCCTTCCATGTTCAGTTCATTTCTTACCTAAAATTGTGATTTTACATCCCCTCTAATGTAAACACAAAAATAGTATTTAGTTGGGACGATAAAAGATATAGAAGAGCTCAGACAAAACTATAACTGATTATACAGTACACCACCAGTATTTTAAAAATTAACTAATATATAATATTTAGAGGTCTTTTAGGTTATGTTATTTAGTTAATTATTTTTGAACTACTTTTTGGTTTAAGTTACAACCTATTTTAGAATATAAAATTCATTATGCTATGAAATTCAATAATTGAGACTGAAATAAAACTATTTTCCAATATTATAATTGACAGAGGTAAACGATAAAATGGTAAATAACACGGAAAATGGAAGCATGGCGATAATTCGAAAATCAACCAGCTTTCATTTCAGGAACTTGCTAAAATATAAAACGAGGATAGCTTCAATATTTTTCATCTTTCAGTTTCGATGCCACCTCGAGTTAATTTTTTGGCAACATAAGTAGGCCGACCTTAGTAAAGGTGATTGCACCCACAGAGTAAAACGTATATGAAATATGGCTAGTCATCTATTTGGAGCAATATTCAGCTGAATTAATCAGCGCCTCTTATCCAACTCCACTGTCTCATTCATTCAGTTTCTACCAGTAGCAGAAACGAATTTGCCAACTAAAGTTTGCTACTTTATGGTGATCTAAGGGCTGATCACTAATGTGGCAGAAACTAAGGGAGACGCTTTTATTAGTGGAGCCCGCATATCGCCTGTTGCATAGATAAACTGGCGATCAATGAAATTCAATTAAATTAAATCAAAAGAATATCAAATGCAATGAGAATATCGTTCTTTGTTCAGCAAGCGATCGATAATGGACAAGCTATTAGTCGTTTGTTATGTCGCAGCGGAATTTTCGATTAATTATGACAACTGACCGGTGGCGGGATTGAATCAACCCTCGCGACGTCAATCACACTCGTGCCGATCGTTAGCTGAATTTCAATTTCGTTTTAAATATATATACATATCAACTGTAGCTATTCACATTTCGCATGCAGACAATTGAATTGTGTACGTACATATTAGAATACGTGTGTATCTTTCATTATAAAAATATAAGTAGAAAATTATCTCTCACGTTCTTTTCTTATTATGTAGGGAAATATAATACGATATTTTATGTAAAGCTTTTTAAATCTTAGAAGTTAGAAAGCTTCCGTCATTTTTACATGACAGGAGATGATGCTATCGGTGTACACAGAACATTGGTGTCGTTTTATTTGATTTTTACACTGTAGAGCTTCGCTACAGCTAATTCCTCGACGTAACATGAATAGTTCGGCTCTACAACTTGAAATAGCAACATAACGCTGCTGCATTTCGTACGATGAGTGTAGGGATCCAAGGACGCAATTACACGTAACGAGACATTCAATCCTCTGAGATGACATGTGCTTTTTAAATATTTGTTGTGGATGGATGTCAATCGCCACAGTCATGGCTTATCATCAGTCACCAGTACCAGTTCACACTGTATGCACGTTTCACGGAAGTAACTTAGGGTTTCATGGGCGAGGTCGTTCCCCAGTCGAGCCTATCTATTCATATTGAACCTAAAAACAAGTCATAACTGTAACACTGTTATATCATTGCTATCACCTAGTAGCATTGATTAAATCATTTTAACATTATTATATTACACTATTCGAGCAGTTCAGTGGTAGCTTAGTGTGCAGTGGCGCTCGCCTTTAATTCCACGATACACAAACCGAGTTCGTACATTGGTGCCGGCACCAATAAAATTGCTACTTTTTAAGTTTTAAGAGCTCATTGCCTACGTGCTCGGCGATAAAAGAAGATATCGCGAGGAAGCCTACGTGTCTAATAAATTAATGAAATAAATCGAAGAAATGAGTAGTCCCTTCTGGAGTCTTCTCCAGTCACCTTTACCCTAGTGGGATCTGTTGTCCGCCCGGTCGATATCGACCGCGGTGACATTTTGACTGCTTATTACCAATTTAATTCAGCTACGCTTGATTATTGGTTCAGCATTTGTTATTACATACATCTATATGATATCACATTTGAGCAAACAACTTCGCACGTCACCTTCACGAGTCTAATGTAAAGCAAGTGGAATGTAAAGCTATATAATAAGACATAAGTAATATAACGTACATAACATGACATAAGTAATTAAGAAATATACAAAACTTACATACAACACAGGCAGATCCGTTTTCCATTTTGTTATATACAAATATATCTTCTTAGCCAAGGATATCAGCTGAATCTGTCCAAATTTCTGTGTCGAATCAGGCACGTACTATTACCACTTTGCCATGCGGCCCTAGAATCTATATAGAGACTGTGAGACACTACAGACAGTGGTATATAAGGTTGCTTTATTACCATTTTACCATTTACCATTTTAAGGTGATGGAGAGAGTATTTACATGCCCTTTTTTATTAAGCTAAGAAAACTATATTTCTGCAGTACCCATCAAGAACTTACCCGTCTCTTTTTGGATCGAAGTCCCACGGCTTGAAATTTTGGTAGGTTCTTTTATGTTATTGATAATTTTTGACATCTCCCACGACAATACATCGCTGATACTTTAGTCAGAAATGTTGTAATAAACCTTGCGAAAAATGTTCATTTTTACGTTACGTCGGTATATATCCAGCGTATGAAAAATATTAAGCAATTTCACAAAATTACCATAAATGCTAATGCCTCATTTCGGTTACGCTGTTGGTCGTCCCCATTTCATTTTACATTCGGACTGCTTATATTTTTGCTGTTTGTTACTTAACATCATCTTTGTAGAAATATTTTCAGTATTTGAACTAATATATGTAGAATACCACTGATTTGCATAGGAAGCGGAGGTTATGGAAGGAGTACATCAAAAAATGGCCGCGGTAGTAGGTATTATTTTTTATTGTAAAAGTTATTATACTAAAACATTTGAAGTAGGTCTGAACATTTTTTATTTTTGTTCTAAGATTTATTGCAAGAGGTGCACTCATCTAGGCAGGAGCGTGGGAGATAGCGGTGTCAGTGTGATAACCATTGACCACCAATGATCCTGCCTCTAATAGATTTGATTTCGGTACATTCGGAAAAGTTTTCTACCATCAGCCCACTGTCCAAGCCTTGTCTTTCAATCAGCAAAAGCTGTACAGTGGAGTTTTGTAAATTTGAGGACCCAATTACAAGTAACGAGGAATTCCTCGTTACCTGTAATTGGGTCCACCATTTCTGTGCTCTGAGGCGATAACTTGTGTGCGTCTTAAATCTTTATTGAGGATGATTATAGATTTACTGGGCCGTCAGGTGAATCATGTGCTCGTTTATCACCAACAATATTATAAACAAATATGTACGGTTTTGATGAGTTTTGTTCCCGTATGTGGGAATAACACAATTTTGTTTGTTTATAATTTTTATTTTATTTAGTTTTTTCTCTGTTCCTCTTTTTTTTTTATTAATTATGTTACTCAAAGATATATACTATGTAACTAGTGACATTAATTGGGAAGACACTGTAGCTTGTAACACAGTTTACACTAGCACAAGCTACAGAGTTACCACAAACTTGTAATTATGTCATAGTAAATAAATAAAGATTATTATTATTATTATTAAAGCATGTGTTTTTTTTTGGTAGATTATTATGGTATCAATACGTCATCGTACAAGTTACCAATATTCGTAACTTATTCGATGACGTCAACCAACAATCCAAAGACCCGTAACTCAGAATTTAGGTATACTCACAGCAGAGGTACGCCGTTACGTAGATAAATAAAGAAAACTGTCACGACCACTCAAGTTCTTTACTTGAAATTCCTTTGAGGTCTGTGAAAACTTAATTTAACCGAACATCTGTATATATGCATTTTGTGATAGATCAATTAAATGATATAAGGTTTCCAGCACTATAACTCGACGGAAATATAATAATTTTCAGCAAAATATTTATAAAAAGTCGAAATTGGAAAATAAAAAGATATTTTCGTTTTTTAAACCGGTACAAGATTTTATCATTGATATTGAAATGATTATTTATATCAGATACTTTGCCTTTCGAAAGAGATTTTTGTTTACTAGTTACGTTTTTTTTCCACAAAATATATGTATAACTGTACGTTCCTAAAAACACAGCGAATTTCGAATATTTCATTCGTATAAAAAAGAAAAAAAAAACAATGGCTTAAACTACTGCCAAAGTAATTTCGTGCGCAATGTTTCAATTACCCAATGTCCAGAGTGGCACAAAGGGCAAGATATCCGGCATAAAGTTGCATGTTGCCTTTTCAAAATTATATTTGACACGTGCGAAGTGAAGTGATCTCTGAATATTGAGGATCTCAGCGAATAGCTAGTACGTGCCTTCGGAGCATTTTACCCCTATACAATTTATTTAAGTAGTCATTCTGTATCAGCCTTGTAAATAGTTGCTGACAAAGTTGCTCTTTTCAATTTTTTTCTTCAAGGACTTATTTTTAAACAAAATGTTCAAAGGTAAAGAGGCACTTACGATACGACAATATACAATTAAGCATATCTTTCTAATTCAAATAAGTTGAATTATCTATTTTATTATTGCTGTGTGCGAGTGCATCTCTGGTATCGAAAGTTTTAGACGACGAAGCCTACGACATAACGTATGCTTTCGTAAGCCGACAACTTTGATCGACGGCATAAAAAGCAAAAGATCGGTAACCTATTTATCAGGATATGTGATTGATAAAGAAATGAATAGTGTACTGTACAAATTAATATAATAATTAATAATTAAAGGAAATATATCTTTGTCTCTAGTGAAGTGTAGTTTTGTAATTTTAGTATTTTTGTTTCGTGTGATTTTAAACTTCACTACCCCAAAACGATGATATCGGTGCGTATTGTAAGGTATCATTTGAGATAATTTCCAGTTCTTTATTTTATCATTAACAGTTCATTCATCCATTGATTTACACGAAGAGCTATCTTGTGCTAACTACGTCAATTTTCTTCTCTCAAAATTGAACGCGTCGCATGTTATAATGGAAGTTAACTTTATATTAAATTTGTCAGTTTCTTCATAACACACAAAAACAACACAATACTACACTCATTTAAATATTTATGCATAAAACAAAGCGCTGAAAACGTACAGGCATAATTTTCCTATTTCTTCAGAATGCCTAACTCTCAACAACTTTTTCCAATTTCGTAAAATGTATCTTGAAAGTAATAAAATTTAATATATATCTTTTATACTTGTTGTAATGATCCTTGATTATTTTGACCACAAAAATATTCACAACATCCTATTGAATTTTATTATATTATTCATCAACATTACACTGTATTGTATACTTTCCAAATTTATTAAGATTATTTAAGATATGTGCCCTTCGCCCTATGCTCTTCCCTCATTCTTACTGCATGTCCGAACCGACATAAGGCTGAATTTATTTCGTCTATTATGTGTGTCTCGTGCTCGCTGACTAGACTCTTGACTTTAACTCTTCTATTTCCTTTAGTTCCGTCTTTCATTTTCGTCTGTGAGTAGTCCAAGAAAGAAAAAGAAAGTTCTTGAATGACAATTCTCTCCGCTACCAAGAGTTTATTATCTTCTTTTAGCGTGTGTTCGAACCTCGGAACCGTACATCAACGTCAATCTTTCTACTTATAAAAATCTTTATGGAGTGCCGCCAAAAACCTTACAGCACTTTCCATACAGAGTACTACTTTTCTTATCTTCTGTTCGTATTGGTCACTCCCTATGTATTCAAATCTCCACAACTTTTTTTTGTTTCCTTCTTTCTCTCATGTTTTTATATCTGTTTATGTAAAAATTCCCCGTTTTCACGCTATTAATTGTCAGACCAGACTCTCCGTCGCTCTTTCTCCAGGATTCTTGCCGTGCAGACTAGACTAGACTAGACGTCCTCCTTATTCTTTACAATATTGTTACAAGCAAAAGTCTAAATATTATATACTAACATACAAATATGGATTTATAGTATTGTGCTCAACTGCAATTGCACATTTTAACAAGGCACTTTCCTCTCTTCTTAAAATAAAACAGAGTAGAGTAAATTAAATAAAATCCTCATCGTGCCCATGAATCATTGTTAGTGCCCTCAAATCTTGATACCTATCGCAATAGGGACTGACCCCTCACAAACAGAGGTTGTGTGAGATGACCAAATTTACTTAGACACGAAAACTATACAAGTTTCGCACTTCGGTATAGTCGAGCACATAGTGGTATAAGATTTGATTATTAATTTAAATTTTCTTTTAGTAGTTATTGCATATATTGTTTATAATATTAAGCATAGCAAAAGGAACACACAATTTACCTCATTGAAACTGACGACTGGGACGCATGAATCCAGACCAAAAAGAACCTTTAATCCAATCTCAACAATGGTTCAAAACGCACATACGTTGTAGAATCTGAGAACTCAGATACTTCGAATACTTCGGAATACTTCCTCTGTAATTTAGTTCTTGGATCCTTACACTCACCATACGAAACACAGCTGCATTATGCATATCACGCTGGTATTTTGTGAGGGTGGTCCTACACCGATCGGTGGGCTCGACATTGATGATGCACCTAGAAACTAATTGTTACTACTGACATGTTCAAGTAAATTGCTTAATTAATTTGATTTTATAGCTAATTTGATAAAGTACAAATATTTGTAAAAGTAAAAATATTGATTTTATCATTTTCTTACAAACCTTGCTTAGTCCTTATTTTAAAAAAAGTTTTGCCATTATATGTACTATACGCTACTCTCACATGAGGGTACAGTAAACACTGGAGATGAATCATAAACCCCCCAATAGTTTACGAGTACGATGAATTTTATGACTCCTCAGCAGATTGCCCATTGCTTTCGTATTTATTCCAAGAATAGGCCAATATAGAAGATAAAATATAATAGGCTACAAAAAACTTGCTATTATAATTTAACTGCCATGAAAATGTAGGGTGTAATGGAAAAATAAACATTTTAAATAATTGTCTTGAAACAACTTTACCCCTTTAGATATTCGTAATTGGCTTTTATGTGAATAAAAGGTTTATTTAATATACAAGATGTTTAATAAAGTGGGGAATAAGTTTTAAGTAAGTACAGTTTTCTTCGGTATCCAAACTTAAATGTTTCTAAAGTTAATTTAATTATAAAGTTCGTTTTTCCCGTTGTGATGAGAGAAATAAAGAACAATCCTTGGACAATAATTTTAATATTGCAATAATAACACTGCTGCAATATGAATCATTAACAGAATTGCTAATAAAATATCACAGGCATTCAAACCATACAAAACTATTGAAAAATTACGAAATCACCCATTTTTAAAACATTTTGTTACAACAGAATTTTAACATAATTAGGTATATTATGCATCGAACAATAGATTGATTTAATTTCAAGAATGCCTCTAGCATTTATATATTATTTAATTGTTTGCCTCCGAGTACGGCTTTAAAATTTTACTATTTACCCTTTTACACGCTGTGATAAATAGCAGTGTCGAAGCTGAGCTTAATGGGATTTACATATATGCGGTAAATCCTCACGACAAAGCCTTTTACGCAAACATTAGCAGGATTTAATCGAGAAACCTACATAGCATATACTCTACATACGTAGACTATACAATTCTGGTGGTTTTGTTTGCACCCTTTGGAGAGCGCTAAGCCTCGGTAATCCTAGCAAAACGTCGAGACATGTAAAGGCTTCAGGATAGCCTCCAATAAAACGTGACACGAATAAAGATTTAAAGGGTTATTAGCAATTTTATTTAAAGACGAACCAATGAAAATTTAAATATGTATATGTAGCATTAATCAATCAATTATAACACTATTAATCTAAACAATAACAAAACAGTAAAAGGGAGAGACCATCAGAGACTTAATAATAATTGTAGGAAATGATTATAGGAATGACGATAGGAAGGAAATGTACTAGTAGGTGGTAGTACATAGATAGTTATATATTTTTTTATAATTTAGGTATGTATTAGTCATAAACCTACAAAGAAATTAGACTTAACATTCGCTTATTTCAATTAGCTGTTACTACTGTAAGTTCAAGTTATTTAGATATTTTTATGAGCTATGACGGACATCATTGTATGCCCCAATTATAAGAAAACACGCACCAAGCACGTGAGTATCGTAGAGTAAAACGAAATGTATATATATATTTTTATGGTTTCTAGTTCTCATCTAGCATCAAAAACTTTATCATTTCCATCTTATTTTTAATCATTATTAATATTGTTTAAGCTCTCGTTTCCGAATATGATTTTTTTAAACCAACAAGAACGAATTTTGCAACTAGGCCTATTACAATTTTGAGAACGATATTCTCGTCATGTCAGTCTGTCGTTGCGTTGTAATATATCTGTACATAGGTTTATGGTGATACTGTAATGAAATGCTGGTGCTGCGTGTCGCCCCCTCGATCTCTACGTCCGCAGAATACTGATACTGGAAATTCAGGGATGCGTCTTTTTAGGGGTGGATATGTCGTCTGGATATCAACAAAAAATCTATACTTTTTACACAATACGTAAACCCTTTATACCAACCCATATGATATGCCGCTATTTCATGCATTTTCATGTTTATATGATATGCCACTATTTCATGCATTTTCATATGTTTATTTTCGATTAAACATGTCTATTTACTTAACTCGTATTAATCGACTTTTTTGAATGAAATACGTTTCTTATTTAATTTATAGATAATTATAAAGATCAAAGCAAATTTCTAGTTTATCTTAATATGTGAATGTAATAATGTATATTATTTTAATTTAACTGATTCATAAATGTTACTTAAATAAAGAACTTTCAACCATTGATATTTTATGTAAGAAAAATCGACAAATAAAGAGTTTATTTAAATAAGTGATTGATTACAGCGGCCCCTGACATCTACATCAGTTCTAAATAAGAAATCGAGATGTCGACAATTGGCAACATTATGGAATAAAATGGACCGTCTCGTTACGTTATAATAAGTAAAATATTTATGATTAGGTATTTTTTTTCCATTTACAATAACAAGTAAATATAAAATTTTAAAAGTGTAAAAATAATGAAACGTTCATTATTGTTGCAAATACAAGAACAGGATGAAATATTTAAATGTAATCGTTAATTGTAACGTCGAATTAGCTAACGAAGTGTTTTGCTCCAATTAAACATTTTAGAACAACAGTTGAAATTAATTAGCACAAAGGAATCGACGATAAATTTTGCAAAATCCCGATGTTTAAATCGAAGCGAGCTCGAAATTTCTCATCTGCGCCCTTATCTGTAATTAAACTCTCCTGCAGTGGGATATTGTTTTCACCTAGAAGATTTGCTGGTCGGAACGCTGATATAATTTATGATAGGGCTTCTCGCCGTCGGCTACGGTTTTTAAAAATGGGTTTACATTTGTTTTAACAGCCATATTTAGCAGCCATTCTCTATTACGAAGAAATGTGTTCATATTTAGATAGAAAATATTCATTATCGGTGTTATTGTTTATGTTATCTTATCATGTTAAGAAATACGCCGACTAAACCTTTGAGTCCCCGAAACTATTGAGCTCGTAAACACCCGTATTGTTTTGTTATTGTTTATTGCCTTGAGCACGTGCATCATGCCTGGTTTGCTTGAAAATGATGGTCTCGAACTAAACATACCTATCGTATTATCAGTGGTAAACCAACTTTGCAGCTGTTAACATGTCCAGTAAATAAAACCGTTATGTGTTGACGAGAAAGTTTGCGTGATACGTGCGATTGAAAAGAGAGAAAGAAAAGTGATGTTGGAAGACGTTTTAACTAAGTCAATCTACTGTCGCTACCATTTGAAAAAACAAGGAAACAATTGCGGCACTGGAGAGAAAGTCTCCTAAAAAATTAAGGAAGCCAAAATTCGAAGAATTGGATCAAGCAATGTTGTCGTGGTTCAACAATTAGCGCCAGAATAATGTACCTATCTCAGGTCCAATTGTTAAAGCCAAAACTGAGAAAGTTTGCGAAAAACTTGGCGTAATTAACTTTAAAGCATTAGAAGGCTGGCGCGGAAAATTTCAGTACCGTCACAAAAATACCTACGGTAAAATGAACGGAGAGGCGCGGGTTGTTGATATGAATGTGACTAATGATTGGATAAATAAAGTGTTGTCTAAGTTAAAGGAGAAGTACTCTGCAAATGACATTTTTAATGTTGATGAAACTGGATTTTTTCTCAAGACGTCTCCCAACAAAACTTTTAAATTTAATGGAGAAAAATGTGTTGGAGGAAAACTCTCCAAAGAGCGCATTACTATTCTAGTAGCTACTAATATGAATGGTACAGAAAAAAGAAAGCTCTAAGTTATAGAAAAATCGAAAAACCCTCGGTGTTTCAAGAACATAGAACAGTTGCCAGTCACATAGACACATCACGTAAAGCAAATAAGTTAGCTTGAATTACAGCGCAGTTCTTTGAATAGGAAGTGATAAAATGGGATGCTGAATTGAAAACTCGAAAAATCTTGCTTCTAGTAGATAATTGTCCTGCTCACCCTACTATATCTAATTTTTGAAACATAGTGTTAGCATTTTTCCCAGCTAATACAACCAGTATCTTACAGCCAATGGACCAGAGTGTGATTAAAAGCCTTAAGGGTCACTACAGAAGGAAAATGTTAATGGAACAGATCGAAACTGACGACAAGAACAACAAGACCTCAATTAACATGCTACAAGCAATGAACTTTATATCAAAAGCCTGGAAAGAGGAGAGCTACTATACAGCATTCATTTAATAATCATAGCGAATTTTTATTGTTTTTCTTTCTTCACTCCATGTAACGGTAACTCTCTAACCTGTTTAATCTAATAGAACATTGATTGACAAACAATATACTTTAAAGCGAAAAGACATATTAAGAGTCCATTCAAAAAAAGGCTATAGTTAGCTAAACTGATTTTTCAACAAAAATCCTCCTTTACTTTTTTCACAAGTCTCGGCATACTGGCAATCAATTTGTTAATGGTGTCGTGTGATATTTTGTTCCAAATTTCGCAAAAGTTCAATGGTATTGAGATCCGGACTCGGAGGAGGCCAAACTATGTTTTTTAACACCCCTTGTGCCTCTTTCTCTTCTAAATATCCTCTACATAATTTTGAGCTCTGCTTTGGGTCAATATCTTGTTGGAAAATGAATCCATTTCCACTTATTGTACTTATTGTTTACTCTATTCATTATATATGTGTATATATATATATATATATATATATATATATGTATATATATATATTACGGTACTCATTGTTTACTCTATACATTATGTTACTCGATACAAAATTACCAAACGCAAACATTTCAAATTTATCATCGCAATAATATCATAAAACATATTACAAAAAAACTCAATAAAACGCATAAGGAACATTTATTATTTAATGGTGAACGGGACTTTTATTGTGAGGCAAATTTAGTGGCAAACGATTTAGGGGCGGTTGTACGCTGTCCGCTATTTCCGATTTTACGCATCGCTTCTCACAGACTCAAGATTTATACACGTTTTTCAGTAATACACGGGAAACTGCGAGCAGCAGTCAAAATTGTCGTTACCGTATATTTTATATATGCTACTGTGATACAAAGGAAACAGTTTGTTACTGTTTACTTTCCTTTGTGTCCAGTAGCCAGCAGTAATTTATTTTACCACGCGTCATCATAGCTTCGATCTGATCATACATATTTTCGAAATATATTTCGTTTTTATATCTGATAAGCAACTTTCCTTACAATGTTTTTTTCTGAAAATAGCATGTAATAAATAAGCGGATACTATATATAGGACCTAGCATGTGTAATATAACTACGGACGGACACTAATTTAAGTTGGTATTTAACAAATAAAGAGCACAAAATACAGCATATCTTTAAATGTAATTCACTATGTCCGTGCTTGGATATCACAATTTACAACATCGCCATCTGCTACATATAACATTACAGTACTAAAACAAAACCATTTTTGCAAAAATAATCACCGTACGAACTGAGATTTACTGTTAGATATCCCGAGATATAACTCGTAGTCCTGACCGGTTCAGGCTTTTTTCTAATATTATTTATTATTATCATATTTTCTATCTTAATCTTTCTAGCACAATGATTATTTTAGCCCGTCTTCTGTAGGCCATGGTAGGAATACCATTAGTTAAACTTTATTCTGTATTCGTTTGTCATTCTCACCTGTATCAAAATAGAGAGCGAGTTTTCGTTTCTTTCAAAAATACAGTATAGAGAATAAACCACTCAGCTATAAAAATGTTCATAAGGAACAAACAAGTGCATGCTGTCTCATAGACTCCGCTATGAATACTTTATGTAGTAAAGCCAGATCGGTAAGCGTGTTTTGGCTACGAGAACTTTAGCTTAGAGTACCCTTAGCAGCCATTTTATTGAGCTTAGGATTAAAATAAAATAAAATTGAAATATAACTGGAAATACTTAAAGAACTTTGTTATGTATACACGGTGCACGCAATATAAGAAACGGTTAAACGTATTTTGGACATAAATATTCATTTGAGCGGTGTGGACTGAAAGCGTAAAGAATACAAGACTTGTTGATTTTTTTTTTAATGAAGATATTGATTTTAAGATCTAATTGTTATTTTAAAGAGACAATTATGTACAAGTATAGTTTACCTTAGTTTTGTCCGTTTTACGTGTGTCTAATAATCTGTCTAATAAATTGGCAGAACATCACTTCTCCATTAATTGACACTAATCTATCGAGTGTCATGTAGAAAACCTGAACAACTAGTAAATCTAAGCCGTCATCTCTGTGTTTTCCAGTGCAAATTCCTCCAGACACCTTTTTACAAATTCAAAATGAGATTGATTAATGGTTTAATTTTAAAGGGTCATGAAGCCACATGGCATACCCATAGCTAGAACAGTAAAATTTTCTAATTTCATCGTAGTAGTTTAATATAAAAACCTTAAATATTTTATACGAATCTGTCGAGATTTTTTGTACCAATATTATAAAATTTTACTGCAAAAACAGATATAAAAATAATTATGTATTTTTAAAATTATTTATTAGGTTTTAAAAGGTTTAATTTGATATAAAACTCAGTGTTTATTTGATACTTACCAAACTAATTATATTTACAAGCTTTGCACTTTGTTTTTAAGACTTGATTAGTTTATTGACTTACATAGTCTTACAATAAATATATATCTACTTGCTTTGATTCGATATTATATTTCTATCCGCAATAATTAAAATAATTCAGGTCCGAGAACAGACCGAGAATGAACTCAACATTTACGATCAGAAATATGACGTCATACATTTAGTATTTTTTGTTCTATAAAATTATATTGTGTAAGCAAAACAATTTTTTAAAGATTCGTATGACTTTCTACATTCAAAGCAATAAACCGGCGTACACAAAGTTACAATCTTAGGCACGTCCCCTTTCATCTGGGCGAAGGGAATAAAAGAAACGACACGGTTTGTTGTCAATAACATCAGCAGGTGTCCCATAGGGATGGGGGGGGGGTCATTCACCCCTACATACGGCTTGTATTTAGTGCTTTATTACATACTGTGGTTAAGGGTTACGAGCACGTTGTAAGGTGATAAAAATTTCTATTCCGCGATAGAACCATGAAATTGTGCCGTTGAATATTTTATATCTTGAGAATTAGCAAAGTGTAAACTTTAGTATCACTTTTTTTAACTGTTGTATTCTTGTTATTGTTTCCCTACTATATGTTATTCTGTTAAATTGTAAGTAACTGAATACGCTTATTTTATTTATTTTACAAAACTAGGTTTACGATTTGATTTACAATCGTCAAAACAACCGAATAGTAATACATATGTTGTAATTTAGTACTGGTGCTCACTTTTATGGTTATTAGAGACAGCGTGACATTTATGGCCACACAAGCTCTCAGGTTTTGTGGCTGTAATTCCGAATCATAAATATATAAAAACCTAAAGGACACGTTCTGCAACTGAAAAAGTTATCCTGCGCGCTGCATTAATTTATAAAAATATTTAATATAATTCTCAAGCCTATTACTACTACTCTTCTACCTTCTGAGGCAGTGGAGTAAAAAAGACAAATTATGACTTTATTTATTGCTTCTTCTTCTTCTTAAAGTATCATCTTCTTTCGAAGTTCGGCGATCATTAGGGCAACTTGAACTCTTGACACCGTGGCTCTAAAAAGCGAACGGGTGCTCTTTCCGAACCACTGGCGTAGTTTTTTGAGTCAATGTTCTTCTTGGACCTACACTTCACTTAAACATGATAAATTAATTAATTTATTTAAAAAAACGTTTTAACGACGAATTTAATGAGACGAGATGTCCGGATAAGATTTTTTTTTTAAAAAAACTATCGTTCTAGAGGATTATTTTAAAAGTATTCATTAGAAAATGTAAACAAGTAAAATAACACAATATCATACTAAATTCATCTATACTTCACATTACTTTATTAGGGAAAACCCGTAAAAGCAACGCCATCAGAAATAATGGATATATGTGTTCCATAAAGGAAAGCACAAAGCCGGACGTTCTCAAGAGACGCCGGAGAATTTGCGGAACTAACCGGGCCCCAAACCTTTAATAAATATTTTATACCTACATAATAAGGGGCTTCTTTTGTAATATGTTTTTTTTATAGGGAAACACTTTTTACTCTATTTCATTCAATAATAATTGAACGTTCAGATGAAGGTTAATAGAAAAATAGTCCGTAAAATGTGCAGCTTTTGTTGTCTTAAGACATTTATCAGTATTAGAACATTAAGGTTTAAATATCTTGTGTTTTGTATTACCCGAATGCATTTTTGGTACTGAAATAATAATATATGCGGTTTATATTAAGTATAATAACAGCTTTGATTTGATTTTACATAGCTTTAACAATATTCTGAGTCTAGACATTCTCTCAAATTGGGAGTGTTTATTGTTATTGGCGATCTCGTATATCTAATATTAGAACACAAAGCACTACAGGATCGGAATCAACGCTTAACAATTTTTATGATAGAGTTTTTTTGCCACGACGAGAAATCAAATCTGGAATCCCCATATGGTAACAACATTCTCTAACTCGCAACCCACGAGAGCATCTAATACGGTGCTTTCGATATTACACTTCAAACTACAACAGTGGAAAAGATAATATATATAGACGATATCTACATTTTTATGTTCTTTATATTGTGGCAAATATTATAGTGGGGTTATAAACGGTTTATTTGAAAACAATCAGAAAATATTCTGCTTTCTAACACTAGAATTAAGTTCCCGTTCTACTGACATATATGGATTGTAAAATTTTTGAGACAATTTAACTGACTTAGGAAGTCTTTATATTTCTGTCTTAGAACTACCAACGCACAGTTGGTTTTCCGAATATTTATGTTAAATAATATCTATAATCCTATATGATGTTTTTTCACATTGTTTCTCTTCAATACCGTTAACTATTTGATTCAATGTAACGAAAGTAGGTTGTTGGAGTACTGTTGTGAAATAAAAAACGGTCGCTCCAACTCTGATCCATCAAGACTCACTATTTGACGTTAATTAATGAAAATTGGAAGAAGTATAATTATTACTTACATTGCATTCATATATAGTCTAAATCATTCGCAGATTTCAACACGCAATATATGGTTTTGTATTGTAAAACCACTTTGGAAACAGCAATAGGATTAAGTGCGAATGGATTTGTTATACCGAGTAAGTTAACGTTTCTATATTATATGTTCAATTGATAGCCCTGCAGTATGTATTACAACCGTCTCAGCTTATTTTGTTAAGAGTAGAGACACGCCGCTACTATAGACTTGCTATAGCACAAATAGTTCGCTCGACCGAATTAGGAAGCAAGTTGCACCCTGTTGTGTTTAGTATAGTGAGTGAAAAGAAATTGAGACTTTATAACTGCTTATTAATCATTCCATCTTAATGATAGTGACAACGCATCTGCATTATGGATCTACTATATCGGAGATAGTAAATGCCCCATGAATGATGATGTATCGCAGAAAGCATTTAGCAGATGAAACCTATGGACGTTTGTCAGCATCTAATATCATAATAAAAAAACGCAGACGTTATTTACCAGTGTTCACCAGTTTATTGGAAGTTTAAAGTATAATTTGAATAGTTAATACCGGCATAAGTTTCTAGAAACCTTATCCGTAAACAAGGATGATGGAAGCGATCCTCTGTTAGATTATATGACGATCGAAATAAGCCTCCACTAACCGCATTATTGTATCTGCTGCATTGTATTAATAATATTGCTTTGTGGAGCTGCGTTGTGGAATCTGTCACAGTCCTATATCCAATGTTACATTCATGCAATTAATTTATAGAATTCATATCACTTATAACCCTATAAAGTAATTACATAACCTGTATTCCACCGCTAAGCTTGGACCTGCTCTCTAAAGAGGAGTTAAGCACAGACCTCGTTTACCATAGACTACATTTCGGACTACATGTCCTCGAATTATTTTATTTTATTCCTCACGACGATATTGTTTATAAAGTGTATGTAGATAAACACTTAAAATTTCTATTATCAGACACCATGTATGAAAGTCGTGTTGCATACCAAGATGAAATGGAGCTTCCGGACACTGAGGTTTAATCACATTTGATTACCGTCAGCGTAACTCGTTGTTAATGATCTTCTCCTGACAGATGTAATCCAAAACGATACCTTCAGGTTATTATCAGATGAAATCAACTGCTCGAGATATTTTGATGATATCGAAATCGACCAGGAGGACATGATTCCTCCAGGTCGATTTCGACACTTATCAACTACGCAGAATATTTTACAGTGCGTAAGCGTTTGCGCAAACATGGAGTCACTCTCTCCTCCCTTTTGAAGTAATGCATGCAAAATATGATCGGAGGAAAGTTCAAAAAACACGGGATATATAGAATACACCGAGACCCGAAAGCCAACTTGTGATGCACAATATTGTTACCAAGTTGGGAATCTGGGGAAATGGGTACTCTAACGACTACATCAAGCACGGCTCAGGTTATGTAATAGTGCCCTGAGCATTCGGGCAAACAGAGGCTTTAGCTAATCAGCTATCTACCCTGTTGCTACGCTTTTTTTATTATTTTTTCGGGCTGATGGGCGCTGTTAGCCCCAGGGCTTTTACAGTTTCACCGGGTTGAGAGGTGACTGAGCGCTTATGGCTCTCAGTCGAGACCTCTATATATGGGTAACCAGCGCAAGGGCTCCCGGGAGTGCCGAACCTCGGCTCGGTCAGTTGCTTCTGACAGAGGATTATCTTAATTAATATCACTATTATTATTAACTACCTGTACCATCACTTCAGAATGCGTGGGCGCTGGAACTGTTGATACGCATGTGCAATAAAATCAGTGGAAGTTTCAAACACAGTACTACGTGTTGGGAAGCTAATACAACAGACCCAAACTACAATACCAACAAATTGAATAAATATTTTTCCCCGATTGATATTCGAACCTAGAACCCTCGCAGCTGTAGCCCGGTATACTATACTAATTCAGAAATTTGCTACATATTTATACCTCAACATTAGTGTACTGTTCAACTAAATTGCCGTATTTAACTGCGAAAATTGCTCCAATATCAAGCAGTGTTTGATATCAAGCTACTCTCATTTAGTTTGCAAGTTGTAATTACTTACAAACTACAGCGCAATGTGATTTATCTGGGAACTTCAGGAATCATAAACTAAGACAAATTAAAGTGTGTCTCAACTTGGAACAGGTCTCATAGATACAACAACTCCAGGACTTCGTTAGACACCATTTGAAAACTATAAAAGTTTAACATTATTTTATTTTACGAAAAAAAATATGATTAAAAATATTTTCAATGGGTATAGGCGGTATTATAACAAAAGACTATAGTGTCGTGCATATCTACGCCATGATGAAAAATGAAAATTCAAGGTTTTTAATTTAATTAACATATACTGGCAGCGTATCGCCAACGAAACACTAAAGACAAATAGTTCCACGAAGAAAAATAGCACATTCATTTTCTCAGTATATATATATATATGTATATATATATATATATATATATATATATATATATATATATATATATATATATATATATATTGATAGAAACATGGATTCACAAATTTAAGAAATACAAGAAAACTACCTACTTATGGCTTTTGTTAAAATCAAGAAAATATTTTTTTTTTATGTTTCATCAGCATAAAAGTTCTTTTAACGAGGTACCCAATTCAAAAGGTGGAGCGATCGAACCCTATCGTCAATTTTCGTAATGACCATTGCCTTTGTCACAAAAATCCTTTATATAATTAATTAAGTGATAACAATAGCACGGGCCAACCCACGGGTTGATTGTGGGGCGTCTGTAAGGGGTCACTTTCATATTAATAGCATCAAAGTTTGTTTTGAGGGGCCAATGACCAATATTGTCCATTACATCTATTTTGAGGATTTTATTTAGTAATTATTTGGCCACCAAAATTACATAATTGATTTTATGTAAATTCATACACAGGAATCGAGTAAGAATCTTAGAAAAAAATCATTATCATGATTTCAGCCCATCACTACCCCACTGCTGAACATTGAACCTAGGTCTCGCCCATGGACTGTCACAAAGTTCTCCAAGATCCTGAGCCACCTGCATCCATCGAAGTTTTTTGTTTGATTGTTTTCCGTAGCTAAGAAATCTACACGTTACGCGCATAGCTCTGTCGTTAATCGATGACAAAGAGTTTATAATGTTAAGTTTCACTCAATTTATATTTTTCACACTAATGGGAATACGTTTAAAAAAGGATATCGTAAAACTGATGATGCCATGCATGCACGGATACCATAGACACAAATAAACATATCTAATCAAACACACCCACAATATGTATGTATGGGTGCATACAAACACACAAATTCAAAATTAAATTAAATTTCATCTTCATATTTACTGATTTGGTTTCACAAAATTTCATTTTAATTTTAAAATTTTATCATTGTTTACTTTTATTCAGTCTGTTTAAATAATGGCAATGAATCTCTAATCTAAAATCCAAATCTAAAATCTTATGAATTATGTCAAGAAGAACAATATGTTAATTTTTATTAGCTACATTTATGATAGGCAAAGGCATCATAGTTATGTTTACTGTAGGATCATAATGTGGTTTGAGTTACTGAATGCTACATTGCAGATCCTGAGTTAGATTCCTAGCTATTGAACAATTTTTGATGCTTTTCGAATGTAGGAGTCCTATGTTTCTTGTGTCATTGACGTTGAATTAAACATTTGTTTAATCTTATTTTACATGCAATTGGATAGCCTTTTGTTTGCAAATACTTTGAGACACTTATATAATAAATCTGATTGATGTTATTTAATAATAACCAGAAGAAACCAAAATCGTCCAGGAGTACATAGTCATCATTTTGTTTAAATTCTATCTATTTATTAATAACAAACTATTTTCTTTATTTTTTTCATGTCATCATAAATATATATATTTAAGAATAAATAAATAGACATCTCACATATTTGCATTGGTCGTTTTTCCATATAGTGGTGGGCGTTTACTGCGATGGCCATGAGGCTGCCGCTGGTGAACCATTCTTCCCACTGGTCATCAGTTCTATGAGCTAAATGGCCGGCCTGTTTCCATTTCAGTTTACTGATCCTTTGAGCTATGTCGGTTATCTTAGTTCTTCTGCGGATATCAACATTAAGTAGACACACAGAGAGGAACACGGGGCATAGCTCTCTTCATAGATCGCCAGCAGTCAAGTAACAAATAAAAAATATTAAATGTCATAATAATATTTCAAAGATATATCAACTCGCCAGCCCACTGGAACCATTTTTTTTGTGTTTATGTGAGGCAGACCCGAGCGCGGAGGTTAGCTGAATAGGGAGACAACGAGGATGCTGGCAATGCCGGCACAAGGACTGCTACTGCACCACCGCTGCGCTCCAACCCCTGTGGGCGAAGAACGTCGACGATCAAGGACCCCATAAATAGGTTCGAACCTCGGCTCGAACCACTATCGAAAAGGGAATTCAGGGCGATTTTAAATGCGGCATAGATGACGATCCACTGGTACACTGAACTAACATAATGGTTTAAATATAGACTAAAAATCTTGTCCGCGCGGCCCTGTACTCGGTTGGTTCCCGATAATACATCGATCTCTACAGATTTTTTGTGCATATATAAATTAACTAACACTTATTTTAAAATCTATAAATATTTATTAAACTTTTTACCTACATTAATTAAAAGATATACTTTAATTATTATTTTAGCTGAAGTTATTTAAGTATATACTAATAAATGCAAATTATTAACTTTTTTCAATTTAAAAACAGTTCAAAACATCCATTTATTCTACCTTTGATATCACTTATTTTTGTAAATACAAGGCAAATAATCTTTCGCGACAACAGTAGATAATAAATAAAGTTAATAAAAAAGACGTATAAAGGAATGGAATGAGCAACGTACAAAGAATAATATTTTCCTTTTGGTTCTCTTAGACGGAAATTTTCTAGGGAGATGATATCTGTCTGCGTAACAAATCGTGCCATTGTCCTACGCGAGACCCTCACCGTGGAGAGATTTTTCCAGTCCATAAAATTAAACATTGCTACAGGAAGATGAATGTTAAGTACCGAAGTATTATTCATTTTTGTTTGAAGGCAAAACTTAATTTTGTACCTTCCTTTTATTTGAATTTCCATTTTTACGCTGATTTAGATTCTAATATATATTATATATACATATGTTTAGCTCTTTGCTTTTTATATTCTTATTCCATATTATTTGAAACTTTCTAAACTCTAATGAAGCTATTTTAATCAGCTTTGAACAAACTTTAATAATGTTATCTAAAATTTGACGCCTTAAGTTTTGTAATAGCAACTAAATTTTATAATTGTAAACTGAGAATGTTATCTTGTTTTGTCGATTATTTTGTAAATGGGAAACATAATGTACAAGGGGATTAATGTATCGATAATATCATCCTTGACTTTATTTATATAACGTGTTTTAAATAAAACAAAGTAACATTCTATTTCATGTTACTATATATTTTTATTATACTGACGTAATGTACAGTCACCAGCATTCATAAGTATAGTTAACTCCTTGTAAACCTATGAACCTTATAATATAATAGTAATAACACTCAACATTGTTTAATACAGGTGACATAATAAAGTCTGCTACTCCTCCGGACTCAGCTGCTTGGTCGAGTTCAGAGTAGATATTGCAATTCTAGTGAAGCCCTAACAGTCTCCATTGCCCTCGTATGTTATATATATTTATATATCTATTAGCGTAAGCTTAAAACTCGTTCTACATATATGAACTTATTTTTAGCAATTTTATAACCAACATTAAATACTTATACATATTTCATATTCATGTGGAAACTTGGCAATTATGACACAACTGTGCCGATAACTGACTGTGTTAAATGTTGCCATATATAATATATACGGTAATTCTTTTTAGAGTTACCCGGAGATTTTAAGATTACTTTATTGTTCGTAATATAGGATTGATAAGTTTAAAAATAGAAATTCCTTATCACGCAAAACGACAAGTACAAATATTAGTATTACAGAGTATTACAAATAGCGTTAGTACATATATTAGGTTAAAAGAGGTTTTCAATTATATCATTTAAAAAATACGACGCCATAAAGGCTTAATTTGTGTATGTCCTGAGGTACAGGTAATATACTTACGAGACTAACTCGTTGTCCTATTTCATTAAAGCTGACAAAATAATTGAGGCAAAAGTAATTGGAGGATGGAGGCTTGGAAATATTCAATTACCTGAGCGTGTTATTAAAGGAGCTGTCGTAAAATTAAAACATATTTTTCTGTTATAACTGCCATAGCGGTCAAATTTACTTCTTCGAATTAGTTTTAAAATACAAAATAGTACAATTTAATAAAATGAATCTGCAATAAATTGTAGTGGATAAAAGATTATCAAAACACACAAAAAAATATATATTATTATGTATACTTTCAGTAAGCTCCAACTAAAAACACAAATTTTCATATAGATAATGGAAATTATTTATAATTACTTCGAATACTTAGGATACTATATATTATAGGATACTATATATACATATATATATTTATATATGGATCGAAAACAAAAACTTAAATATTCTTTTTTCGATAGTGATGGAGCCCAGCTGTACAGTTGGATTCTTCTTTTCAGAGTAGCGTGCTAGTAGCTTTACTTCATCATACGATGAGGAGGAGGAGGAATAGGAAGAAAAGAAATCATGACATAATGTGAAAAAATGAAGAAAATAAAAGCTAATAATTACTACAAGGCGCATTTCCTACATTCGATTCCCAGAAAAGGAGCAATATTTAGGCATTACAATTTGTTGGTTTCTGGGAATGGGTGCAGTATAGTTCATGTCATTTGGTAACAGCAGGATGTCGCCATAGTCACCGGCGAGAAGGTCTTATCTATAATACTATTTTGAATATACGAGCACACACACACTTACCATATTGTTTATAAAGGTAGTATTGCCGTACTCAACATGCGATAACGACTCCAAAGGGTGTTATAATTAAATTATAAACTTTTGTGCGCCTCTCGCAGGAGGGTCAACTTGCGCTTTAAGTAAATGCCGTATCGTAAAACTTTATTACGTGCCAAATAAAAGGGTTATAAACTTTTACATTTGTTTCGAACGCGGTAAGATTGTTAAATACCGTGTAAGTTTTAGTTGATAACATTTTAGTCATCGCTGTTGGTTGAATGATATATTGAATAATTTTAATTCAAATAATATTATTTTCTTTTTAATAGATATTTTAGAATGGGTCACACACAAAGCTAGGTTACTCGCTACTAGCAGTTTTGACCATCACAGTGTTTAATATTTTTCCTCTATTATAAAAGTTATTCTTAGAAATAAAAAAAAAATACATACAAACATTTTATTGCAGTAACTTCATAAGCATTATACTATTATAAACATATTTCAGATACTCTCAACTCGTGTGTTTGTAACCCTTTTTTTGTTTCAGCTCGGATACTTCGGATACTTATACATACCTTTTTGAAATATAATGTATAGTTACTTGCGTACTTACGTTGCCTTTTTAAAAATATATATAAACATATAATGTTTCTTTCTATTATTGTCGGTGAATAAAACCATGTGTTGCTCTGTAATCAAAGAAACGACATTTAACGTTTATTATTCACAATCTCAATCTTTTCTTCAATATTTTTAACACTTGAACACAATAATAAATTACACTCTTATATCTTTCAAACCTCTCAGACAATGACAGCCCCGCTTTACCAACGTAGTAGATTGCATCCCTTATACCGCCATCTGTCGACCGAGCCCGACT
Source organism: Teinopalpus imperialis (assembly GCA_029286865.1). Classification (NCBI taxonomy): domain Eukaryota; kingdom Metazoa; phylum Arthropoda; class Insecta; order Lepidoptera; family Papilionidae; genus Teinopalpus; species Teinopalpus imperialis. The sequence continues at coordinate 6,836,559 of JAGSMU010000036.1, read as the reverse complement.
CCAAACTTCTTTACCAACGGAGTGAGTCACGGTTAAATTCAAATTAAAGAAATGTTCTATAATAACTATTTCTTTATAAACATTTAGCTATAATTATTATTTTTGATATATTTTGTTTATTTATTATATATTTTTATTATTTATTTTATGTAATATCTAGGAAGAATTGATTGACTGTGAATTTGAAATTATACGTGCCGGCGTCTGATTATTTTATGACGTAGGGTAAGTATGCATAAAGGGTATTAGAATCAAGTACACAATTTTCAGTAATATCTGCGTTCTGAATTATAAAGTACCACTATGAAACTACTATCAAAACAAATGTAAATATTCTTAATATTTAAAATATTCTCGTATAAAGACCAAACGACCACACGGTTCACGGTTTTAAGGTAGTCAACCTTTGCGAGGTGTAACTTTAAAGTCAAGATTAACCACAGTGCCTCACAAAAGTACACGATTGTTATCAATATTGATTCGCGAAGCTATAGAAATTAAAATAGAAAAAAAACAGAAAGATGGTTTTGTTACCAATAGCTTGGTTTTATGTGATTAATAAAATTAAATCCGATTCCAAACAAGACCTTAAGACTGTAAGTTTTTATTGATAGGCTATCACTAGAATAGAGTATAAATTGATAATTTCTGGTAACAAATGAGCATTTATTTATTTGTTTGAAAAGACTCAACAGCTTACTACATTTCAAAGATTGAATCTAAGAACGATTACTGCCTAACCGATGACGAGGTTACCGACTTCGTCAATCATCAAACCGTCAGTTTTATTGCAGCTCTTCCATATATAAAAAAAACGTAATAAACGTAAATTCACACTTTATTTTTAGGACAGATATCAATATCACGTGAAACAATTCGTATGATTAAACTCAAGGTTGAATTGATTTGTGCATACGCAATGTACTCATACAGAACACTGTTCGAATATAAATTGTCCATAAAAAATACGTACACTTCAAACGAATAATAATATTATTTTCTTTTTAATAGATATTTTAGAATGGGTCACACACAAAGCTAGGTTATTCGCTACTAGCAGTTTTGACCATCACAGTGTTTAATATTTTTCCTCTATTATAAAAGTTATTCTTAGAAATAAAAATACATACACACATTTTATTGCAGTAACTTCATAAGCATTATACTATTATAAACATATTTCAGATACTCTCAACTCGTGTGTTTGTAACTGTTTTTTCAGCTCGGATACTTCGGATACTTATACATACCTTTTGAAATATAATGTATAGTTACTTGCGTACTTACGTTGCCTTTTAAAAATATATATAAACATATAATGTTTCTTTCTATTATTGTCGGTGAATAAAACCATGTGTTGCTCTGTAATCAAAGAAACGACATTTAACGTTTATTATTCACAATCTCAATCTTTTCTTCAATATTTTTAACACTTGAACACAATAATAAATTACACTCTTATATCTTTCAAACCTCTCAGACAATGACAGCCCCGCTTTACCAACGTAGTAGATTGCATCCCTTATACTGCCATCTGTCGACCGAGCCCGACTCCAAACTTCTTTACCAACGGAGGAGTCACGGTTAAATTCAAATTAAAGAAATGTTCTATAATAACTATTTCTTTATAAACATTTAGCTATAATTGTTATTTTTGATATATTTTGTTTATTTATTATATATTTTTATTATTTATTTTATGTAATATCTAGGAAGAATTGATTGACTGTGAATTTGAAATTATACGTGCCGGCGTCTGATTATTTTATGACGTAGGGTAAGTATGCATAAAGGGTATTAGAATCAAGTACACAATTTTCAGTAATATCTGCGTTCTGAATTATAAAGTACCACTATGAAACTACTATCAAAACAAATGTAAATATTCTTAATATTTAAAATATTCTCGTATAAAGACCAAACGACCACACGGTTCACGGTTTTAAGGTAGTCAACCTTTGCGAGGTGTAACTTTAAAGTCAAGATTAACCACAGTGCCTCACAAAAGTACACGATTGTTATCAATATTGATTCGCGAAGCTATAGAAATTAAAATAGAAAAAAAACAGAAAGATGGTTTTGTTACCAATAGCTTGGTTTTATGTGATTAATAAAATTAAATCCGATTCCAAACAAGACCTTAAGACTGTAAGTTTTTATTGATAGGCTATCACTAGAATAGAGTATAAATTGATAATTTCTGGTAACAAATGAGCATTTATTTATTTGTTTGAAAAGACTCAACAGCTTACTACATTTCAAAGATTGAATCTAAGAACGATTACTGCCTAACCGATGACGAGGTTACCGACTTCGTCAATCATCAAACCGTCAGTTTTATTGCAGCTCTTCCATATATAAAAAAAACGTAATAAACGTAAATTCACACTTTATTTTTAGGACAGATATCAATAGCACGTGAAACAATTCGTATGATTAAACTCAAGGTTGAATTGATTTGTGCATACGCAATACAGAACACTGTTCGAATATAAATTGTCCATAAAAAATACGTACACTTCAAACGAATAATAATATTAGTTTTTAAGCGATATTTATATCTACGTACCTACTTACTGGTTAGACTGGGGGAGGACCACACCCTTACAGGGTACCAGCCACATAACTGTGTTCGTACTGCGTTAGTAACTTAGGGAATGGTATGCGAAACGTCATGACCGAACCCGCCATTCCATTTTTGTCGTGAACCATTTCCTAGCACAATCTTTTAAGCATTAGCATTTAGCATTCTTCCTAAAAATAACCATACATCACGTTAGCTATTTCTATTACCGGGTCACACTACGTTATTCAATTCCACTAAAATTGTCCGCACCGTGCCTCTAGCTAAACAGTGAGAATGTTTTTGTACGTGACCCCATCAGCTGCAGTCCCGGAGTTTTCTTTCTTTCTCCGTTTATTTTTACTTTTATTTCCCAGCATTGTCCAGACTATTTGGAGATTCATTACTTTATGTAAGGTGGGTGAAATTTTTGATTTGTAGAAAGGTAGTAATGGAACAGATTTTTGCGTTTGCATATTTTGATTTTATTTTTTAAACAAGATGTACTTGTGATAAACACAGGTATATAATGGTAAGCTTCCTATGATACATACATTCATCTTCCTTAAAGAAACTATGTTCAGATGCAGTATCTTCCATAAAGATTTAAGATAAATATGTGTAGTTACCTCTTTTTTGCACAGGTATTATTCATAAGGTCGTAGTCCACGTTTGCGTCGTGCCCACTTATTTTGTAACAATAAACTAGCTACGACGTTGCTCTTCAATTTTAGTTTAATTATTAAAGTAATAAGTGTTTGACGATAAGTTGGTTTATTTTAGCCTTGCATATAGGACAATCCACATTGATTTACGGATTATATACAGGTAAGACGCGGTTTAAATTGATGGGAAATCTTTTCATCTTTACTTTTGATTAGATTCTCGACGCAGTGTTTACCAACTGAGTGCTTTTATATTTAATATTTAGCGACATGACATTAATGCTGACAATGTAGACAACGCATTATTTTACATTCATTAAAAAGCGACAAGTGGCCCAGTCAATAAACAGTTTGGTTTTTGTCTCAAACCAATGATTTCGAATTACGGATTCCAGTTACCTACCTATTCACCTTCTGCAGTATTTGACGTCATGTTTGCGACCAATTGATTTATTTTCTCTGTAGCTTTTTATTTGCTGTTCATTACTAGCACGTAAAACTATATTCGAGTAAGTCTACAATTTGATAACTATCTCGTCGTGGGTTAATTGCTCTCGTTAGAGCCGGTAGTAGCGCATAAGTTGATGATATTCGGCGATCGCTATTCTGTAGGTAATGGTACGATGCAAGGCAGTTCGTTTCCGCCGGTTTAGGTACTTCGACCGGGAAACGTAATTTTAAACGATCGGTGTACGTGGTTCTCAGTGATGGACAAGTCGGTCTTATTCTCAAAGCGGGCCGATTTGTAGCTCCCAAAAAATCAGTTTCTATTCGTGCTAGTTTGTTTCAACAGTGGAAAACTTAACTGATACAAGTTAAACATTTGCATTAATCTTTTGTGTCATATCCATAAGAGTACATTCTTATAACTTCAAACACCTCACGTGGGAGAGTCAAGCCGTACTTATAAACTAGCTGTAGTTAAAAAAAATCTTTGTTCGTTATCAATAGTGCGAGTTTTATATTTTTAAGTTTATAGGCGAAATGTCGTCAATGCCAGTCCCTCGACAGGACTACGACGGGGGAGTATATATTCATACGAAGTAAATTAACTTTCCGTTCTCTCAGATTGCATCACAAAACAAGTGTGATTTTAGTGATAACAGGTAGGCGATATTTCTCCACGTTAGAAATTCCTAAGCGGGTCTGCCCTGCCTCGAGTTAGTGTAGATAATTTAGAAACTGAGCCAGTTGATTACTACCAAATCATTAATTGGTCGTCTATACATCATTTAAACATAAATGAACTTAAAAATTTTAAAATTGCGAAACATGGACCACTACGACACGCTGACAAGCATTCCTGTTTTACCATGTAGTTGCGGTGAAGAAAAAGATTGTGAGAGAACCTACACAGGTTCACCGCAATATAAATATTGAAATATTACTTTGACGTATTTCTTAGACGTATGTCTATATAATATTTCATAGACATAAGCCCATGGCAGACTAATCTCCAATTTTCTCTATTACATACATACATATATGTATATAGGCTTGCTTCAGCTTTTTTTTAACTTTTTCGACGAATTATGATCTTGTTTATCATTGAATTTTTTTGGCTTATTATATCCCCAATGTTATTTCAAGTATTGCCAACCCTATATTATCCTATATCCCAACCAAAATTAAACAAAGAAGTGGACGGGATAGCTTCAAAACTGTTTCACAAACAACATCTGCCGCTGGCAATATTCGAGCATTAGGTGAGATTTGTTCATGGCACCGATCCGGTCAATCGCTTGACCATCTGCGTCGAATTGACGGTATCGAATTGGTTGTCGGTTACACCGATTTTCACGTTTTCATATCGAACTGTGTCTATTAGCCAACCTTTTATCTTAAAGACCGATCACTTTATTCATTCGACATCGACATGTAAGTGTGGAAAGTCATCAAATTAACTAAGGGCATTAAAGTTATTCTTTATGTAGGTATTATTGAAAATCTAAAATTTGAACTATGACGATTTGTATTGTTGTTGGGCATTCCTACTGTTAATGTTTTAATGTTTAAGCGTAACATAATCACATTAAAACAACACATAAATAATCCTTTTATCTGTATATGTAATATGCGAAAACATTGAATTAAAATCCAAATATAATTCGAAAGCAATTACTATATATTTAAACCCGAAAACCTAGTGTATGAATGGGCATATCAATACGCCGCAAAAATTTGTTCCATTACTACGTTTGAAATTTCACAAACACAGTCATTGAAAAGACTAATTGACTTTACGAAATTGGCACTAGGTTTTATTGAGACAACTCTTTACTATCAGTTTATATTTTTAAAAGCTGGCATTGTTAAACAATAGCGATTAACGCGAATTTAACTGAATTCAGCGGTCACATAAGTTTAGCATTATTATATGCATTGAAAATTGATTGATCATTGTCCTCAGAAAAATAAAATTAAAAAACGTAAAAAATCAGTTGAAATAAAATCCGTTTGAAAGAGAATAATTATCATGATCGAAACAAGTGGTCGCATCGATGCTCGTTTTACTAATGCCTAAGCAAACAGATTCGACGCAAAATGAATTAAACAAATCCGATACCTAATCAAAATGCGTCAACGCGAAACAAGGGGCCCGCGTTTTGGGTTTCCTCTAAAATATCTGTGACAATTAGAGGAACTTCATAATCCACCCCTGTTTACCCACAGTGCCATGACCCGATCGAGCCCAGACTGATCAAACAAACATTGTATAATTAGATTAATATGTTCAGATCTAATTTATCCTCATTAATCTACGTTCAAGCTTTTTAAGTAATATGGAAATAACATCTGTGTAATGAAAATATTTATTATATAGCTTATATTTGATAAACTCCATAAAAGTTCAGTAAGTTAAGCTGTACTATTCAGTGGACTACTATTATTGGACTATTCTTAAAGCCGTGGTGGCTCAGTTTCCGGACGCTCGCTTTTAATTACACGGTACCCCACAAAACATAGATTGATTCACGTTGTCAGCGGTTATGAAAGAAAACATGGTGAGGAAATATGAATGTTTAAATAAAATGTTTGAATAAATAAAAGTATTTCCAGTAGATATGATAGACCATGCTTGGATACCTCTCTAGAGACAAGGCTTACGAAGCAGCACGTACATATATATTTGTGGGAATTATAAGTAAATTTTTTTTTATCTTTTATTTTGTTATTAAGTTTTGTATACAGTGAATTTATTAATTTTCTCCTCGACACTCTGATAACTTGCTAGTACTCTGGCTATTGATCGACATCAGTGACCGACATTATCTTAATAATTTACCGACCGCCGCATGGCTAGATCGGAACACGTGGATGCTGCGTCATGGATCCCTGTTTCGATTTCGGGCCTGTAGTGCATCGCAAATCGTAATGTATCTCGTTATCGCGATCGTATCCCGTGCCCCTGATACTGCATCACAATTATCCACTTACCCTATTTTTATTTTTATTTCCCATAACGCTTACGGCGCTAAATCCTGCCCATTTTATGTCTTCTGGTAAAATAATATATACACAACGTTAGTATGTCATAGTACCCGGTTCTTATTTATGCAATTATATTGACAAAATAGCACTCAATTAACTCGAAGCCCATAGATACTCACATTCAGCATTACAGGGAATCAGGATACGGATGTTGTCATGTCACTGTTATCCCGAAAGAGCGGAATGTAACGCCCTGTTCACACATCTAAACAAAGCAGTGCTGTAAATTCACTCTATCATGTTTATAACTTTGTTTTAACTCTTATAACATACACAAAAAATTATAAACTAATAGAATCTTATATAACCATCAAACCTAGGTAAATAAATATCAATATCCTGATAATTAATCTTAATCTTTGCAATTACATACCATCTTACATTAAAACATTTACTCGTTTATAATATATAAACATTCATACAGTTGCCTTTCTCACAAACAATTATTATACAAAATACTCTTTCCGTAATCAATTTTTAAATAAGCTTACATGTTTACATTTTTATTTAATTCTAGCATAATCATGGTACGAACATAATTATAGCCGCTAATTGAAACTAGTGTTGTGATCGCTCTTGGAATAATTTTCTTATTTATCCTGTTTCCTTTGTATCTTTTATGGATTATTAATGTTCTTTAATATAATATATATATATATTTATATATATTATTTTGTGCCCGAAGGCACAAAATACCCCACAGGAATCAGAATTAATCTATCCACCGTAGGCGACTTCCGCGCGGCCACGAAGGTGCATAGGGAAAGAACATAGGGTTCCACCCCTCCCCGAAGAACGTAAACTCCGCGTCGTCATTCGCGGATTACCGTTTGAGACCGAGTTAGAGGAGATAATCAAATCCCTCAAAGAACAGGACCTCCCTATCGTTGAAGCGCGGGACGACTGATCCACGCACCAAACAACCTATGCCCCTCATTCTGGCCACCTTGGACCTGACTCCAGAAGGCAAGGCCATTTTCAACCTTAAATCCCTCTGCGGCCTCTCCGGCATATTCATGGAGGCCCCTCTCAGGCGCGGACTGGTAGGACAGTGCCACCACTGCCAGTACTATGGCCACTCGGCCAGAAACTGTTATGCCAGGCCAGATGCGTCAAATGGATCGGTGACCACGGCACTCCTGATTGCTCTCGTCCCACCGGAGCGACCGAACCCCCAGCGTGCTGCCTATGCGAGGCAGAGGGCCACCCAGCGAGCTACCGCGGGTGTCCCAAAGCGCCGCAGAGGCAACGAGGCGGGCAAGGACATAATGGCAAAAAAGCCAAACCGAAAAAAGTGCCACCAACCCCAGCCATCTCAGCTAGGGCCGCGCCTGCTCCCAGGCCCACCCCCACCCCAGCTGCAGCTTCAGCTCCAGCCCCCAAACCCGCTGCCCCGTTGCAAGCTCCTAAGGCCCCTGCAAAATCAGCCTGGACAATGCCTCCAGCCATGGCGCGAAAACAAGTCGCGTCCATCTCTAGGCCGAACCCCTCCCCCGTGCAGCCTGCCACCTCAGCGCAGGTCACACCTCCTCAACCTCAGGGTATGCAAAACCCAATCACTTACTCGCTGAATTTCATCAGCTCACTAGACTTCAACGGCCTGGAGGACCTCACCAACATGGGGATCCGCCTCCAGGAGGCCAAAACCTCCTTCGAAATGCTGGGCACTTCAGAATGGCCTAATGCCCAGCCGGGCATACCCCTAACTCGGTCTCAAATGGCTAACACACCGTTAGGTCGAGTCAAACACCGCTCTCTGACTGTCTCGTACTTCGACGCGGACGGACTCAGGTCTCAAACGGACGAAGTAGCGATCCACTTAAAAAAACACAACGTCGACGTTATGCTAGTGCAAGAAACCTTCTTAAAACCTAGCCACAGCGATCCCAGGATCGCAAACTACAGAACCATCCGTGGAGACAGACTGACCGCCCCCAAAGGCGGCACCCTGATCTACTATAAAAGGTGCTTGCACTGCGTACCGCTCGAGGTTCCGCGATTAACGAACATAGAAGCCACCGCGTGTAGGGTAGCTATGACCGGTCATAGCGCGATAGTTATCGCCTCGATTTATCTATCACCGAAGAAAACAGTTCTAGAATCGGACATCAGGACCTTAATCAACCTAGGTCCCTCGGTCGTCGTAGCAGGCGACCTAAACAGCAAACATGCCTCCTGGCACTCGACAAGGGAGAATAGAAACGGAAAGGCGCTTCACGCCCTCATGGCTCTTATAACTTCGATGTTATAGCCCCCGACTCCCCGACACGATACGCTCTAAACTTTACACGTCAAACACCCGACTTCTTAGACGTAGCATTAATTAAAAATATCACCCTAGCGGTCGACTCTATCGAACCGCTACACGAACTGTCATCAGACCATAGGCCGGTGCTTCTCAAGCTGGGCCAGTCGGCAGGCCAGGTCCCTCAGACCAAAACTATCGTTAACTAGCGTGCTCTCGAAGGTAAACTCAGAGCCACGAACACCCAGCAGTTAGACGTTTCTCCTAACGAGATCGACTGACCCGACAAGGCGTTTCGGGCGATCGACTCCTTAACTTCTCACCTTAGCTCGGCCGTCGAAGACTCGAAAAGGACGGTCCCCGCGTCGACCGATCAATTCGGGGTCCTTCCCTCGAGCCTCCGTCGACTGATAAGGTCAAAAAATCACGCGGCAAAGCTTCACGATAGATACCCATCAGTGGTTAATCGCGTTAGACTGCGTCACCTCCAAAAGGAGGTCAAAGAGCCTAATAACGACGACAAATGGGGCAACCTGCTAGCAGACCTCTAGCCTTCGAATACCGCTTACCGGCAGGTGGCGCGGGGTCTCAAAGCAGACACCATCTCACAAATGCCCCCTCTAATTTTACCGGATAACGCTACTCTCGCATTCGATGACACGGAGAAAGCCGAATATCTCGCCGACAGTCTAGAGAGCCAATGCTCCCCGTCGAACGCCCCCGCGGACCAAGACTACCTCCGAAAGGTGAACGCCGACGTGACACTTAGGGCGTCGTTACCACCAGCGGGCGAACCATTAGAACCCATGACCACCGCCGAGGTCGCAAACATCATAAAAAACCTCAAAAAGAGGTCAGCTCCCGGTCCCCACGGGATTAACACTAAAATACTCAAAGCGCTTCCCGCTAATATTATCTGCCTGCTAGTGGCAATATTCGACACGCTCCTCTCCAGCTGCTCCTTCTCGGATACCTGGAAGGAAGCGGACGTCATCGGGATCCCCAAACCGCAAAAACCGCGGAACCTCCCCAACAGTTATCGCCCAATCAGCCTCCTGAACTCCGTGGGCAAGGTATACGAGAGGATTATTCTTAGGCGGCTAAAAGAACACGTCCTAGCTAATAGATTACTTCCCGACGAACAGTTCGGGTTTAGGAATACGCACTCCTGCGTTCAACAGGCCTTCCGCTTAACGGAACACATTCTCGCAGGGCTAACCCTGAAAAACCCCATCGGTACTGGTGCACTATTTTTCGATGTCGCAAAGGCATTCCACAAAGTCTGGCACAATGGTTTAATTTATAAACTTCACTCAATAAACATACCAGACAGGCTCGTGCACATCATACGAGCCTTCTTGTCGAATCGCACTTTTCGATAACGAGTCGACGGCACGCGCTTCTCAAGCCGGCCGCTCCTAGCGGGAGTCCCCCAGGGCTCCGTTCTCTCCCCCCTCTTGTTCTCACTTTACACAAGTGATATTCCGAAAGATCCGCACGTCAGTCTTGCGCTTTTCGCAGACGATACCGATACCCTATACTATTCAAACTTACACAAGGGCCGTATCACCATTCGTCTCCAAGCCGCAGCCAATCGCCTCGCCGAGTGGTTTCGGTTATGGAGAATCGAATTTAACCCGGATAAAAGTGCAGCAGTCGCCTTCTGGAGAGGCTCAGCCGACCCATTCTGCACGGCACCAGCACCTAGTCGTTGAAAGCTAGAACGTATCACGATTTTGTGGGTAGAAACGGTCAAATACTTAGGTTACCTTTGACCCTAAACTTAGCTTCCGCCCGCATATCAAAAATGCGAGAAATAAGGCGGCGTTCGTCATGAGCCGGCTTCACCTGCTCATCTGCGCTAAAAGCAAAATGTCCCAAAGACATAAAACCCCTTTAATATAAGTCCTGCATAAGACCAATTATGACTTACGCCAGCGTCGTCTTCGCCCACGTAGCCGAAAACAAATTAAACCAATTACAGACGGTTCAAAACCGCTTCACCAGAATAGCAACCGGAGCAGAACCATATCAACGTAACATCAATCTGCACAGTGACTTACATCTCGTCACCATACCGGAATACCTCAAATCTATCTCGCAGCGTTTCTTCGAGAAAGCGCTTTTGCACTCCAACCCGCTAGTGGTAAATGCCGCAACCTATGATCCGGTACCGAACCCGGAAACTTGGAACCGTCGACCCCGTCACGTCCTCGAAGACCCCCACTTCATGGAGGAGCCTAACGCCAGTCCATCCTCAACGGAACCCGGATCCACACACAGCTCAAACACCTCGTCGCGTCGCCCTCGCCTCCGAGCGCGACGCAATCTTCGTGACACCGCGTACACTCGCTACACCCGCGTGTCAGGGCGGTTCTCACCGCCCACAGCTTCCGATTGATACGAAACCAGGTGGCGTCCGTCAGAGGCTAGGTTCGCACACCAAAATCTCGGACGGTCATTAGTCATCACCATCCATTCTCCATTCGGGAGAATCACTCGATAGCTAGAGAACTGGCAACTTGGCTGGCATCATCAGATAGGTAAGAGACCAGAGAGTAGAGCGACACGCTCAGTTTATGAGCGCTTTGAGTAAGCAAGAGAACCACAATAGGGCACACGGTTTATAACCAGCTCCCAGCTCCCGGACCCCTCAGTTCCGTGAGCCCTGTGTCCGATGAAGCTGTAAGAGCCGCATAGGCTAACAGCATCAACATCAACAGAATCTAGCCCAACACTTTTCGACGTTCCAAAAATGATATTTTTGTAAGATTTACCATAACTACCTAATACATACTAACTAATCAGTGATAGATGGATAAGCAATCCGAGCACTAGACCTTACGCACTTAGACTGGTAACAGCGGTTTTGGTATTTTTGGCATTTTTGTGATAGCTATTTCATCATCCAAATAATTGCGATTTAATGGAGTTGTCATTATTGGATTCTATAGAATACTATGCAAAGAGAATGGCACGGTAGATTCTCTTAAGATGCAACCGTAGGTTATACGTCTCTTCACATGTGAATAGTTTTATTAAAAGATCTGCTTATTCGAAAAATAAATTAAATAAAAATTTTATTTTTGCTACTATTTACATTTATGGTTGTTTCAAAACTGAAAGCTTTTACATTTAGTATATTAGATATCTGAAAAAATACTAAAGCATCTTTAGTAAACTATTTTAACGCTCGGAATGAACGTTATATTTTATATATATTCTATTAGTATTTCAAATAATACTTCGTCAGTAAAACACGTTATGAAAATAAAAGTTGCACGTCACAAAATATTTACTATTTGATTTAGTTTCAGAGTTTTTCCAAATCGGATCACAGTCCGCGATGACGGCCAGTCCCTTACGGCCAATTACGTTATCGAATTCTGCACTAGCTCAGCTGCTCGGAGAAGTTTAATCTCCTTTGAGTGATGAGTGCAACACTTCGCTATGACGTGTATTATACTCAGCTTGAGCTAAGTGTATATAATAAGTTGTTGAACTGAATAATTTAAAATTATTTTATTATAAAAATACCGAGATTTTGAATGCAATATATATGGGATCATAATAAAAGGCTATCTTTTAGACTGTAATCTACGATACTGGAGAGTAACACGCTAAATATGGCAATCTAAAGAATAACATGAAGAAAGATATTTCGTGTTTTACATTTAAAGCATCTTATTAGTGAAACATTTTTTCTACGGAATGTAGATTTTTATTTTGCAACATATCGTTACCATGACATATGTCACATAACGTATAAACTTTTGTAATAAGTAAGCAAAGTGAATCATAGCTATAATATATGGATAATATTGATATCGGTTTGGTCAATTTTAAGTATGATTTCTTATGATTGTTACCAGATAACATTGATTATGCAGATGTGTTGTAGTGCCGTAAGCTTTCGCGAAAACATAGAGGAAATCAAGTGCTTTTACTATTCGATGTAATGTGTGCGAGATAAAATCTTCAAAAGTTTCAACGGTACGGTTAACACCTCAAATAAACCCAGACCCTAAAAGCTACAACTGGTATTGCACAAATATTGCCCATTCAGCAATCCGTTAATCTGAGCATAGCATAACATGTTTAGACCTACCAAAAATCAATGTATATAATAGTTATGTTTAATACGGTTTGTAACAAAATCTGATACAAAGTCTCGTAAATAAAAGGTTTAATATTTGCCGATACTTTACCTCGAACAGGCGTTGGCACATTTTATCACCCTCGCCTGCCAACCCGGGGTTGGCCTGCAAATTTGATGGATAACATATTGCTATCGGGATGTCAATAACGGAACTAAATTGATAGAGCACGTTGGATAGAGGCTTCATTGTGTTAAGTTATTATCGACGATGAAGTTTGGCATAGCGTTGGCCTGTTTAGACAATACATGTCGATGCTTTTGTAAGCACAGCATACATAGGTGCTTGCGAACAATAGGGAAGTTATAATTGAACGGACATTTCTGTACAAAAATATATAAGTTTTCACGTAATATACCATTGTATATATATATATATATATATATATATATATATATATGTACTATATTACAATTACAGTATAGTATGTATAATTTAAGAAAATTAAGAGTTAATCGTTATTTATAAGATGATTTGGGAGAGGATAAAATATAATATCATATACTTATGTGATCTAATATTTCTTTCCCTTTATTTATTTTTATGGAATTATGTATTCTTAAAACTGGTGAAGTGGTATTCCATCTTTTACGTTAGGTATGAGAACGCATCTAAATTATGTTTCCTTATCGAGTAAGACTGAATGGCATGGATAGGGATCTCTTACTAACAGGCGAACTGGGAGATCGTTTCTTACTCTCAATGCAATAAAAAAAGACAGATACAGGCGGCTAGCACATAATGGACTGATTTGATTGTATTTCTCTTCATTATTACGAATCAAAAGAACTGACGTCATGTTGGGACCAGAAATCGGTCACCAGTAATTCAGTCGATGGTTCACCATACGAAACGTTATTCAGTACTTAGATTTTACTAAGAATTGTGTACTAAAAGCAATAACTATTGTTTTATAAAAGATATCTATTTTAAAAAATAATATAATAAAGATATTAAATTTACAAAGAACCTATTAATTATTTCCCAGGGCTTCTGTTTCGTTTTGTGCCATTAAAAAGTATAATACGCGCATGATAACCTTTTCATGGGCGTTTTTTGTCGAGTCAATAGCAAACCCCAGTATCAACGTTTTTCGATTCAATTTTCATACTTTATTAGAGGGCATACACTATCCGAAGCTAATCCGTATCATCTGCTACCAAGGTAATTATTTAAAAGGGAGATTGCATGTAAGCTTGAGCGCGTGTCGGACCCTAATTGTTGCGTCGGATAACCAATAAGGGCTTATGGTAGGGCGGCCAGCTTCATATAATATAGAGATCCATAGTAGTCGTAGCTAATTAAATTTAACAGTTGGTAAAAATGACTCTGTTAGGATAAATTAAATCGCAAAATTCCAAAATGTCCGTACATAAAAAGTAGCCTTTCCAGCAAATTTACTACATAGTTCCTTAGTGTTTAACTAACTAAAAAAGATAACTAAACTTGTTTTTGGTTTATATTAAAATGAATAAAATATAGGTGTAGTATTGAATAATAACGCAGAAAGAATTATATAACAAATTTGAGATAATACTTAATAAAACAATACAAACAAAAACAAACAATATAAAACTTATTACAAATTTAAAGTTACTGTATGAAGCAACATAAGGAACTCAATTAATCCGATACTGGAAATAATATTCTCAATATTTTATTTTGCAATCTACTCTGAAGTAAATTGCAAATATATTGTATTTAACCGTAACGCCACGAGACTAAGTCTTCGACTTTTGAAAAACCACGTCCTCAGAGAATACCAGCGTAAAATACCAGTTCGTGGATGAATGTGGATTTTACATTACATTAAATATGTGCTCGTTTCTTAGCGCTAATATTACTAACAAAATGTCTAAGACTGCTTTATGACCCCAATAGGAGTTTGCATTAGAGATTCGATGAAGTCTTCATATAGTGAAAGTAAAAATTGTTGTAATAATTGAAAAAATATATTATAAATATCTACTTAAAGCAACCAATATTTTTTTACCCAGTACCCAGTACATTAGTATTCGGTCTTCACGGAGTCCTGCGAGATATGGCACGTATTGTGACCCTACAGTTAAGGGCATAAACATAAATTATAGAGCAGGGTGCGTCAATGCTGCCCCCATTCCTCAAAATGTATCAAACCGCAACGATTGACTGCACCTCGGCCGTGACGCATCGCCTCTATCGACTAGATGTCAATCCTATCGATAACATTGTTTGGAGTTTCTCTTGCTTAGCACAAGGAATGTATTTCAATAAAATTTGAATGATTTTATATTACATCATATTTACTACTCTTGACTGCTGACTTTAGGCGACGCTGCATTAAATAAAAGGTGGTCGAATATTGATATGGTAACAGCAGAAATTGCGTGTAGGCTTTCCGACATAATACTGTATCTTGAAATTATTTTATTCTCTTGTTTTCTTTTTGCAAATGTTATATTCAAATAAAATAATTGGTAGATATCAGCATTTTTTAAACCCTTATAATGCACTGATAAAACATAGAAATACAATGTTGATATGTTACGATATGTACATTGGGAAAATCTATCATATGCAGAAGGAAATTATTGTTGAATGTAAAATATTAAAAAAATAAATATTTCCCAACGATTCAAGGTGATGACTAATTTCGAAAGTTATGTCCCAGTATGAAAATCACAATATTAAAACTATATATATATATATATATATATATATTACATGTATCGATAAACGTTTTCATCCCTCTTCTTATTATTTTAGTAAGTGATGTTACACAACATTTGCGACATTGTTCGAAATACTGCGGGCGCGATTGTGTTTCGGTTCATCCCCTCAAATAGGATAACACTATAATAAGAACGAACGATTAATAAGCGTGACAACAAAATTGACACTACATGCCTACTACTACCTATACATAACAAATTTGTATCGCTTTTCTAATATATAAGTTGTTTTGACATAAATTTATTTAAACACTATTATTATTTTTATATAAATATATTGTTAAATTAGTAATATAATTAAAATTAATAAAAAGCAGTAATTAGTATTTCAAAAACGTAATTATTTAATAAATAATTAAAAGAATGCATTTTGATTTTTATAGAGCAAGCAGGGCACTAGATGGTAAATAGGTGTAGCCTATGTTCTTGAAGATTTGATAAATAAAACACCCGGTCATATTAAAGACATTTATTTTTTTTATTAAAAAATGCGCATATCAGTTGATATAAAGATTATTAAAAAGTCGACATTCGTCCGTAAGCTGACAGAAAGACATATACGAGGTTCATTAGCTTCTTAAGTATCTATCAAGCTTTATAAAATAGAGAATAAATAGACAGTACAAAGTCGAAGCTTTTTAGAAAACACATGAAGGTATATTAAAAAAGAGATGTTTGTTTGTTTTTACAAAGTCTTTATAACGTCTTAACAATTAGATATCAATAAAGAAAAGCCTCAATAAGCCATATCTGAGTAGTTTAAAAACTAAAAAAAAATTGTTGAAGTTATAATAAAGTAATCAAAGTAGTAGTACATTTTCTCTTGTCAATAACTTATTCTAACTTAAGTATTAAAGTTAATTTTGGAAATAAGACGTAAATAAATACGATATCTAAGAAAATATTAGTAAATCACCAATAAACAAAGGATAACATTTAATTAAAATGAAATACGAAGAAACTATCGCTTTGTAATGTCAACATGTATACTACGAACTAATAATAGGACTTCAGAGAAACATCACTAAAGGAAACCCGTTGTTTACAGATAAGATTAGGAAACATCTAATAACATTATATATTCTAACCTATAGTATGACTAAAATCTGGTTAAGTATGTCCGTAGGCTAGTTAGTATAATGATAATGGGTATAATTATTTAAAAAACACCCTATATAGGCTGCAGAGATCTGTATTCCAGTAAACCATTCTGAATCGTAATACATAAACGTTGTCTTTATACCGGTTGTAAAATATTGGATTCAACTTAATGTAAATTATTTACAAAAATATAATAATAATATATTTACAAAACTAATTCTAAAATAATAGTGATTTATTTCTCAATATTTAAAAACGAATTAATATAAACTGGTTACACAAAACGCTGACTATTAAGATTTTTCTTTATGCTGAGTACGCTTATATAAAAGTGATAAATGTTTATTCATTTTCAATTAAGCTTTAATTATAGGCGTTATAGGACACATAGAAAGTGTAATTGTTTGGAACGTAATTATCTAATACGTATTGATTATGTTTTATTATTGCAATGCTATTGCTAAATTTGTAGCTATGTAATAAAGTTATTCTAAAAGAGTGATGCAATATTGTGATATATTTTAATGTGTTTTGTAGACAATACAAATTGTAATATTGGAATGAGGTACACGCGTAAAACAGTATTTGTGACTTTATAATATAATCTAGAACTTTATAATACTATGTACATTACTTATATTAAAATACCCTCATTAGAAGTATCCGAATACGATAGAAGGCACGTTGTGTACCTCAGGAAACGGGGTGTATTTCATATCATTTATGCTCAAAATATCCTGTAGAAGGATTCATACCACAGACATTACTCGATACAATTTAATGTAAACCTAATGAGACATAAAGCTGGTTACAACAATTAATTATAAAATGATAATTCGTCGTTTGGCAGTTTCAAATACTGACCGCGTTCAGTACAATCACACAAGCTTGAGTCGTTATCCAATAACATGAATTCATAATATCTTTAAGACTAATACCGCAACTAGGTGTTAATAGTGACTTATGGTTTGCGAAAAGCTTAGAAATTCTCCTGCTTTAGACGGCGGAGTTTTTGCCAATGATTGTTCCACTTGTAGCGTACACGCGACGGCCATCGAATTCAACTGAAGAATTTCGCTTTATTGTGTCGTCGCCCGTATCCTTTAGTGGCTCTTTCTCGTCTCTGCAGGGTTTTGTATTTCAAAATTAGACATATATAAATTTCAATTTGGCTTTGTTCAATAAAAGTGATAAAATGCAACTGATTTAGAAGGTTACATTGGACAGTGATTGGTCACTTTTTGTCTTTGACAAAGTTGTTATTACTTACTAACGAATATTTACAGTGTGAAGTTTGAATTGTTAAAATTATTAGTATAAGATCAATACTTTGTGTGACTATTTTAAACTGGTTTATCATGCATTCCGATCACTTCATACTAAAGTAAATAGAGTATTTACATTTTTTGCATTAATAAGTTCATTAATATTAATACAAATAAAATTAAAATATAATTTAGCGATAACGAATGAAGTTGCAAAGATTGTTACAAAAAAATCACAAATCATATAAATCAAATTAAAGCCAATTACAACTTGCACATAAGCAAAAATAATACAAAATAAGCAGCATAATGCGAATAGCTCAACCAAATATAATAATCAAATGTGAATAAATATCTTACACTGGTGTGGTCGGAACATAGCTAAAGGACCAGACGCCGCGTGGAGGAAGAAAATATTTTTATTAGTGTAAAAGTGCATACATAAAAGTGAGGTCAGGCTGACAACAAAAGAACTGATATATAATAAAGTATACGTTAATAAAAATACAATTCATTCTTTTAAAAGGTAGAAATATATAATAAAATGATAGGAGAAATGTTACATTGCCGTAAGAGATGTTCCGGGCAATTTAACACGTTTCAGAAACGAAATTCTCTCCCAGACATAGCGTCTGAGTTTGCCTTCTAATTTTACTATAATTTTAACGTTTTAGCAGACTTGTTACTCAAACTACGCAATTAAAACAGCTGTCATACGATACCAAAACTGAAACCGGCGATATTTACAAAGGCTGTGACGCTAAGCTTGGTCGTTCAACTCAATATTTACAAACGGTCGGCCTCAGCGAAAAGTCACGTTTTAACAACTACGTACTCTTTATTTTTTACCTGACTATGGTGGAATCAAATGTTATTTACATATATAAAGATAAGGTTATAATCGTTTGTATCATGTTTTCCATGAGCATGGGCTAAAAATTTAACACAATAGTAAAACAACAAATTATATCATTCAATATTTCGATATAACAAATATAAAAATAAAATTAACAAACAATAAAGCCTTGAATAGATATAGTAAAAAAAATTTTTTCATATTTTCCAAGGTTGGATTATATCGTATATTCTTTTAGATAAATAAATCGTTCTAGGTGGACTTTCCCACAGAGGCCGTACCGTATACAAACAAAGCATGCAGGCGATGTTTCATAGTGCCTTACGTAGGAGTCGGTACGAGCTTGACGGGCGGCGGCAGGGGCGCGGGAGAAGGCGGCGCGCGCGGCTTCGTACTGCAATAAGGGAGCGGGAAGCGCCAACCGTACAGACTAGCGGGCAGAAACATCTCTCATCGACACTAACAATAAGACACGGGAACACGGAAAGAGAAAACATGGGGCGATTCGATATAAAAACTAGAAGGGAACTTCAAAAATGTCGATGATTAAAAAATGTTTTTTATATAGAATGTAAATTGTATATAGAAAATAAAAGAGAACTCACCTTCCCAATTTAGCTTCGTCCTCCTTGTGCTTCTTTGCTCGTTTGCCACAAATCGTGGCGATAACTCCTTGCCGTCTAAAGCAGAACAGCAAAAGGTCCACAATGATCAGACAGATGAATACGCCAGCTAATGCCACTCCAATAATCATGCCACTTGATAGCAATTGGGGTGGGGCAAATCCAGAACGTTCCACTCCTGTAGATTTAACATCGAATTAGAATGTATAGAAAGAAATAAATGAAATATAAGCAAGAGCAGTAAACGTTTACCGATATATTTCTTTACATTTAGAAAGTAGGACGTTTGCTGCTCTTTAGCTTGTTAGTCTGATGCATTGTCGTTATAAATGTTAGATGTCATGGCAGTGATTGGAGTAAATACCATGTTGGCGCCAGTGCGAGGATTATGTGAGTGATTTTTTTTATAGAAATTTGGCATCTTACTAAGCAATACACATATCATTCATAACAGTAAAGTGGTGAACAGAGAGTGCTTTCAATTTAATAATACGTGCACCCAATCACCAGTAGAGAATGAGAAAAGATAATGCAAATAAAGGGGAGCATAAGAATTTGCTCTGTATAGAAAGCGCTTCGTCGGTGTGAAATGGGGTTTGAATGAAACTGAAATTATGAATGATGATGGCGAGTCTATGGCGTCTATGATGCACGAATATGAGCCTTACAAGTTAAGAACAATTGTAGGAAAGAAAAGTTGTCAAGATGCGAACATTCCAAATAATTTGGCTGAATGCAAAATAAACATTTCAAACCCCATGACAAAATCATTTCGGTTTATAAATAAGCGTATCAAAACTCGATATCTACCTACAGTAATGTTAAAAATTGAAAAAATAACATATACAAAATATTAAAATTGGTTCCTACAACCATCACCTTTGCCGTTGTGTTTCTAACCTTTATAGGTTATTAACTGATTATACATTTGTGAATGGGATTATTTTGTAATATACATCAATTTGTTCAGATCGAATATTAATTATAATTATGTGGTGAGCATATTCAGCTAAACCAAATAAAAAATAATCCAAACCACAAATATTCTACAATAATCTAAAAAATAACGTTAATTGAAACCACCAAATTACGCAAAATCAATAATGACGCCAATTATTTTCTTATAAATTAAATATTTGCGAACCAAAAATATAATTTGATTGAATTGATTTGGCAGTTTCGGAATAAAAAAATATTATCCATAGTTAAACAGTTTTAGTCTACATATACCTAAGGAACCAAAAATAAATACAATACGAGTACACAATTATGTGATGTCACCTAGAATGACATTTCTAAACACAGATTAAAAATTAGAATTTTATAAATGACGCATTTTATAATGCATTATTCACCATGCCTAATGGCACTAATAGATTATTTCGTGATGTGATATGAAGGGAACACAAACCAGCAAGAATGTCATGCAGTAGTAATTAGTTCATTCCGAAGGATATTTAAATAGCAGGTTTAAAATCTACTGAACATATTAATATAAAATATATTTACCTAATGTCAGTCAGGGCGACACAAACACACTTGTCAAATCAAAAGGGACTTTGGATTGGTTTCTTGATAAGCATCTTGACAGCTTTCTTTTTTTTGGACTTTATACATATATTACATTTAAATTTAATTTATAAAAAGTAAATTACACTGTTGTAGGATATGTGTAAGGGGCTAAAGGTTAAAATGAATGAAGTGCGTT
This sequence comes from Teinopalpus imperialis, assembly GCA_029286865.1. Taxonomy (NCBI): domain Eukaryota; kingdom Metazoa; phylum Arthropoda; class Insecta; order Lepidoptera; family Papilionidae; genus Teinopalpus; species Teinopalpus imperialis. The sequence continues at coordinate 6,815,173 of JAGSMU010000036.1, read as the reverse complement.
CGTTTTGAAATTTTTTTTTTTTTTATGCATTCCTTCATTCACTTTTGGACGTAACTCACAAATAACTGCATCCGTTTTTAAAACATTTATTTTTTCACATTGGTCATTTCCCTGATCTATTCACAATTCCACAAATTTCCATTGAGCACTTCTTTCTCTAGTTTAGATCTTTTTCATTAATTTCAGCCCAGCAATGACATAATTTTAGGTAAAAATCTTTGATCTGGACGATTTTCTTCACAATAAGCTAGTAAATTTTTTTCTTAGTCTTATTAAAAGGAATAAAATAGTCGTCAAAAATTCGTACACAAGTGTCTCTACCTACTTTCAAGAAGACAATACATTTCGTGTATTGGTTTACATTAAATTCTAAACGCGATCAAACATTTTGGCAGTGTATTTATACCGATTTATCTACTAGTTAAAACTTTAACATACCTATATAGTCTTTAGGGTTCATTATAGGTTTCATTAAGCCCTAATAGAAATTATTTTTTGAATTCAATAAAATTTTGAAATATTCGATATTAACCAATTTACTTTATTTTGTATAGAGCTTCACAGGCTTAAAGTGCATCATTAGATGATAATTTTTCGTTTAAAACACAAGCGATAGTCATACTTATATTTATACATCAACGAATCGTTATATCACAAAAAAATATTCCTAATTAACAGTCGTCTTTGGACTAATTAGTTCACGTTGAATATGTATTATAATAACTAATTTATTTATATTACGAAATACAAAAGCAGAAGCGTAGTTAAGATGTCCATTTTAGATGGAGCCCATTGGAAAATGCTTGTACTTCCATTTGGGTTACCTAAAAACATTACGATACGATAAAATCTTTAAATTATGAAATAGAAAACAGTCCTATGCCAATAATCAAAATGAATGTACGAGTAAAATGAAACTTACCAGATTATAGAAAATAACTCCAACATAAATAAATTATATTTGTTCAAAAATACTTGGTAGGTATTTTCAATTGATTTAAAAACATAAAAACTTAAACATGCACAAATGACCGATTTCTTTAGAATTTATGACGCACGATATACTCTTAAACTCACAAATTAATTATAAAATAAAAATTAAGGATAAAGTAAATATACCATTATCAATTGATAAACTTAGTCTTGCAATGTTAAAATGGTGTATTTGTTACTAGCGAAAGGCGACAAGATGACAAGTGGAGAAAACATTTACATAATTATTTGTACAAAAGATGTATAAATAAAGTTCTTAAGCAATATTACAAAAAAAAAACAAGAAAGAAAAACACTGGGCAAAAAATTCTTAACTAAAATTAATATAAATTGTACTTTTACAAAATGAATAAAAACAAATAGTAGGAGGGTTACTACGAAATTAATCGCTTTTTAAACAGTGTTAATAGTAACTACGAACACCGACACAAGTGTCACATAATTAGATCAGAGAAACAAACAAACGAGGTGGGAGATGAACAGAACTGAAACACATGAGGAGGTGACGGTCGATGATGACTGCTTATCGGTTGCGGCATAGACGTTGTAGAAGCCAGCCTTGTGAGGTTTGGTATTCTCTGTGCTGTACTCACCGAGGGCAGTCTGGACATAAAGTTGGGCAGGTAAGGAGTAACCCAGCACGTTGTGAGCCCGAACTTGCATTCTATAGCGGGTATCAGGGAGCAACTTTCTGACTTCGTAACTGATGGCCTCATAGGATCTAAGCTCTTCGACAACACATTGTGAATCTGAGGCTACACGCCATTCTCCACTTACTTTCAATACCTGAAGACAGTGAAATATCGTAATAATCTTCATAAATAAAAAATAAAGCAAAGAATCCTACGCTTGCTAATAAAAACAAAATATCCAAAGCATGCTGGAAACAAGTGGTTGCATTCGTTTTAAATTAAATTGGAAAATATACGGAGAATATAAAACTTACCGGGCAATAGTTCACTTCATACATATCGATAGGTTCACCGTTATGGGCCGGAATTTTCCATTGAAGTTCATAGCGGTCTGCAAATTTACCATGTATTAGGGATTCTGAGCTAATAGCTTCCCGCCATTTAGGTTGCTCCGGTGGGGACCTAAATTTAACGGAAGAGAAATTAATTTCCAGACAAATAAATTAAATTCCATGTTATTTGTATCTATTATTATTTTATACCTTCTGGGCATAACAACTGTTATCGGAGCTCCCCACGAACCAGCTCCTACTTGGTTGACTGCTGCGAATCTAAAGTCATAAGTAAACATAGGTGTTAAGTTTTCCACGATATAGGGAGAATTGGCAGACCACGTTCTATTCATGGATAAATTCCAGTCGAAATTTCCATTTTCTTTGTACTGAGCAGTGAAAGCTTGTGTTGGTGGTCCCATATCTTCGGCCGGTCCAACGATATTAAACGATACCGACGTCGCTGTTATAGTTTCTTGTTTAACCTAAAAATAAAAGTAACATATTAACCATCTATGTTCAGAGTAATAAAGATAAAAAAATATTTCCATTTAGTTTTCCTTAAATGACTCTTTTATGTTTATGTTTAACACAATATACGTATGTCTTAATTTTGCAACGGACATAAGTACGAACAGTTAACAACGCTACATGAAAAAAAATATGAATTTTGGTCGCACCTGCAAAACTGGGCCTGGAGGGAAAGCTTCTCTCAATTGTATTATGTGTTCTGCTTCACCGAGTGTATTAGTGGCAATGCATTTGTAAACTCCATATAAACTGCGATCAACCGGAACCACTGTGACATAACTGATTGGTCCGGAGCCATAAATCTTCACATGTGGAGATTCACCCAAGTCGTATTCGTGGAACCTTAAAGCAAACACAATAAGTACAAAGGTCTTAACTATGGCAAAATAATTCTAGGGGACGTTTACTAACTTCCATTTTATGGTAGCATTAGGGATACTCTCTGCGATGCAGCTAATGTTGACTGGTTGACTATTCCAACTCCAGATGGGGACATTGGACATATGTTCGAAAGTTGGCTTGAATTGGACAGTTAAATGCCCGTTCTTTCTTGCTTGGCCACCTATTAAACAAAACAAATTTTATTATATTATGGTAAAGCATAAATAATCACAAAAATATGAAATTTGTAATTCAATACCTTCATTTTCAGCATAGCATTCATACAAGCCATCGTCAGTTCTATTCAGTCTCGATATCGAAATAGCCGCGGTAGACTGCATTTGATCACCAGTTTGACGGTTACTAGTCTCAATTATAATCCTAAATGAAAATGAGTAAGTTATGTAAAACCATAAAATTTGTGAAATAAAAAGTTCAAATTTTCAAAACTATTATGAGCTATTGAAGTATTAAGTAATAATTAAAAAAAATAAGGATTCTTTAAACACTTTAATATCAATATATATTTCAAGGGTTTATACCTTCCTTCATCATTAGGTCCGTTTAAGAAGGGCTCACTGTTGCTAAGCTTTCGGAAACTAATGTGGGGTGCAGGTCTACCAGTAGCTTTGCACTCCAGTCTTCCATCAGTCTTTTCTGCTGCAGTCGTATTGAATAGCTCGAAAATTTTCGGCGGTACTAAGACTTCTACTTCGATTTCCGTTTCATTCTGTCCAGCTTGGTTAACAGCGCTGCAAATGTACTTTCCGTAGTCACCCGCTTCGACTCTATCAATTGTTAGTAAACCAGTGTTATCATTCACACTGTATCTGGAAGTCGTTGCTAAGTTCTGCAAAGAAATATGTTAGTTTATACATGAGCTCGGTCACACGTAATCAACTTTTTATTTATATCTTATGCTACCTCTCGAGTATTGGCTTTTATCCAAGTATAAGTTGGAGGAGGTTTCCCTCTTGCTTTGCACGTGATGGCTGCGGACTCTCCTTCCTTTATTTCAACTCTTGGTTCACGCTCTTCCATTTCAGGAGCAGTGTATACCTATAAAATAAACTTATTAAAACAAAGTAATTTCGCGAAAAATAAAAAATGTTAAAAGTTCACCTCTAATTTGATATTCCTTTCAGCAAGTTCACCGGTTTGTATAACGACCGCTCGACAAGTATAAGTACCATCGTCACTTTCCTCAATATTTTTAATCATCAATCCGTTCGCATGAATGACATATCTATCAGAAGTTACAATCTGGAACAATTAATATCAAAATATTAATAGATTTTCATATTTTTTTAAACATGTCCATTTTACAGTTTACTTACAGTGGTTCCTTCTTTAAACCAGTCAACTGATGGTGCAGGCTCAGCAGTAACTTCGCACATTATTTTGAAGTCTTTACCTTTGGTCGCAAATTGATTCTCATTGGCATTTACCCATGTGATAGCAACTGTAACATATACATAGGATACAATTATAATAGAATATTAATGTTTTTAATGCATTTATCAAAAGATACTAAGTATTAGTAACTCAATTAGTAACTGCAAATCCATACTAAATAGTTATGAGTACGTTAATGAACTAGTGAACTGTTAGATTACGGAACAGTATTTTAAGTGGAATTTAAACTGAGCTATGTACGCTTACAATGAAAAGCAATGAATATGGTGGTGTTACCATACCGAAAGTGTCCAAAACCACGCTGGCGCTGAGCGGCATGTTGGTGTAGGTCGCGACGCAAGTATAATTGCCTGCCATTGCGGGTGTGATAGATGATATGTACAGCAATTGCGACTGTTTCGCTGGCATCGCCTCCGTGTAGATCTCTGGTCTCGTTCCAGGTCTGCTTGCAACAAATTATTAATAGACATGTCTATGTATATGATGTTACGTTTTTTATATCACAATAGTAAATTAAGTGCTATAACAATATTCGAAAATAGTTTTTTATTCAAATCTGATCCTCGAGTACGTATTATTTTAACTAATAAATAACATCATATATCTAAGTACCGATAGATGGCCGAATAGTTCAAATACGCCACACCCAAGTTGTATTACAGGGAGAAAACTTATTATCTAACGTAAAATCAAAAAAAAAATAGAGTTTTTGGTTCTAGTTTAGATACGTAAGCTGAAAATATTATTTTTAATATAACTTACGCGGCTTCATTAATGACAAATCCTTTAGGGTCTTTCCACTGGGGTTGCGTGACCAATGCTGGATCCGGTGTTTCAGCCTGGCAGGTCAGTACTACTGATTTGCCAACGGCAACTGTCTGCTGTTTCTGCATCGGGTAAATCCTTAGGATTTGCGATGAACATCCTGGGAAGACAAAAAATAATAATGTATCAGATTTTCTTAGCCTTCTATTTATTATATATTGTGAGAAAAAAACGTAGTAACATTTGAAGTTTGTTTAATGGATTTTATTCTTCACGCACATACTACAAAAGTGCATTAGCATTGTTCCTTACTAAAACATGGAACTTAATTTTTTCGCGTGTAATGACTTAAATGTGAAACCTTATTAAATTATAAAAAAACATCAATCAATCTATTAGTAGCAAAATGTTATGCATTTAGTATGAAAAATTAAAGATCATCTAAAATTTGAGTAACGTTTCAGTATTTGAATTTTAGTCTGAATACAGATCGATCACTTAATATTTTTAAGTCGAGAGTTGATGACTTACATGTAAAAAAAGGTATCAATAATTTTCATGCAAACACAGTACGCGAGCAAAGCGAGCTCGTTCTCGGGTGCTGACAACATTCAAATTGTTTTTGAACTCCGTGAAGGAAACCATCGACAGGAAACCGGATTGTCTAATACATAATAAAATAAACGTGCTGTTAGTTTACTTTTACTACAGTCATCCTAATTATATACTGAACGTCCAGCAGTACAATGCAAATTGTATGTTTTATCATTATAAACATTATAAAGCGTTATTTTTGTTTAACTTTTACGTTAAAATTAACGTAAAAGTTAAACAAAAGCTTTAGGGAACGCGGACGTCGGAGCGCTGCGCTACGCAACTCTTTAATTAAGTTTACCACAATTTATTCTGTAGCACGTGACTAAACTACGCGTTTTTGTTGTCCATTTACCATGGAAACTGAACATTTGGCTAATTTTAGTCTAGTTTAGAACAAAGATATAATTATTTAAGTGATTACTAATTTACAATAGTAGTTGACTTGTATTGTAATCGTATTACATTCATCTGATTATAATACAATTACTTTAAGAAGCATAATGGTTTAGGTTACGATCTGTGAAAAATTAGGTAGAAGGTTCGAATCTGTCTTTCGACTGCAGTACACGATTCGTCGTGAACCATCTCCTAGCATAAGCATTTCAATCTTAGTTGAAGCACTAAACCTGTTGTTTAATATTAGTCGCAGCCTCTATCATAAATAAATAATTGACTATTTAAATTTGAAAATAAAATATACTATGCACAATTATAAAATGAAATAGTTCAGGCATAGGGAGTAACGCATCAAGGGGAAGGGCACAGTAATGTCCGAATACACTTCATAAATCTTCTGAAACTATTATATACTACTATTAAAAATGATGCAAATTATTTTGGATATTACAACTATTTTAAAAATAGAAGTCAATTAATTTGAAATCAAACTGGTCTTTTCAACGAACTAAATATCCTATGTAAAACACAGTGGCTTTATGTAACACATAGAAAACAGTAAATGTATACAATTTTTGCTACTAAATTGATCAGTTTTCAATGAGGTATTTATGTGTGTACTACATAAGCATTTATGTCGTGTCTGCGAGGTAACAACTCGAGCGCTCTCAAGTCTATTCACGCGCGGGTATCTCTTTTTACAGGAATTTTGAAGCCTCAACCCGCCGCTTGAATAAGGATCACTCTTTTGAATCTTGTTATTATATAAATTACTTTTCCTTTTATAACGACGGCAACGTTATTAAAGAATTATTTCTCATGGATAAATTACTGGTAGCTGTAATAAAATTATAGTAAAATTTCAACGGTTAGTTATTAATTCGTTGCTGATTTTAGTGAACACTTAAAAGATATACAATTAATCTTTTGGTACTAAGGAAATGTGATCGAGTATTTTACAGCTTTTATTATATAATAATATCTCACACATTTCGCTATATTAAATGGCCTAACATTTTCCCCGTCTATTTCCATTATTTCCATTTCCTTTTTGATTCAAGTCAAAAAGGCGTATATACTGACATGATGGGAGTAAACGCGACTTTTTACCTCGTTTTAAGAATGCAGTCCACGTCGCCGGACCCTTCTTTATTCACCCGCTTCCCCGGAATCTGCGTCGGCTGCATTTTATAAGCAGCTATGTAGACTACCACTTTTTATCTTTACTTGATTTTATAAATAACATAAGCATCGTGTAAAAATACTGTATCCGGAATATTATTTGATTTTAAAATAAAATGATATTATTATATAAAATTTCTGCCAAAATCTTTTGTATTCTGTGAAATCCTTATATGACAGGCAAGTAACTCGAGAAGTAAATTTATTTAAAATACTAGTACCCGCTACGGGTACAAGATGGTAAGGATGAAACTGTAAAAATATTTGTGCACTATTTTTTTTATCAGAAATTATTTCTTTTTTAATGAAGATGTTAATGATAAATGTTAAAAAAGCTGAAATTTTCCGCCTAAAATAATCTGTTTCGATAAGTGGAATTATGAAATGGTGCTAGTGTGTGTGTGACTTTTTTTTCGCGTCGGACAATAAAATATTTTATTCCATTTAAAAGAAATGAACTTAAGATAAAGTTTCGTGTTTCGAAGACCGTAAAAGGAGCGGCCAACCTCGTATGATTAGGGCACCAGCTGTCTGTCATTAAAGCAGTGCGGAGGCGCATCCAACGATATCCCGCCCGCAAGCAAAACATGTTAGCTGGAGTTAAGAAGAACTATGGTTAAAAGTGTACTGAATGAAAGCCACGGACTAAAACTACCTTATCAAAGAAAAACAGGGCATTCAAAATGAGGAGGGTATTTTTAATAACATTTTAATTTATATATTATACGAACTTTCATATCATATACACATTTTACTCAAACATCGAACACAATTTATCTAATGGTGTTTGTGACAGAACTTATGACCCGACTAGGTTTTTAAATCCCACTGTTGGACATAGGCCTTGTCTGTAGCTCTCATTGCGGACTGATGGACTTCACATGTCTCTTTTTATTTTTTATTTATTACTTATGTATGAAAGTTTTATCAATGTGTTTTCTCGCACACTCCAGCAAGTGGTTATATGTCATAGAACAATTTCATTAGCGTCGATACGGGGATTGCTCGCGTGTCATTAAATTAATATTGATCGTTATAACCTTCGCATACAATCAAAATCTGCATAATGCTGCTGTGTTTCATATGGTGAGTGTAGGGATCCGGAGACCTTTATTACTGGTGACGAGGCATTCCATCTCAGTCCTCAAGGCTGACAACGCATCTGCATTTTGATTCCTTTTCAAGGATGAATAAAGATGTCATGGGACCCAGGAATCAATTATCATCAGGTGAACTGCTCGTTCTTCCTCTCAATGTAATAAAAAACCAATTCCGATGCTCATAATGAATTTATGGAAATTGCTTTGACTATCATCTCCTTAGCTGTGTTGGTAAGGGGGAATTTTATTAAAATCTCTTATGGCACCTTACATCTCACACAACACCGCAATAGCAATAACCCGACTAGCATGTAAGAATTTTTATATTTATCAAAATTTATGATTATTGAATCGGTGATAGCTCAGTAGCTGATAAATACGTATACACAGTGCCATTACTGTTCATTTAACTTGTAATAGTTAAAAATAATTGAATTACTACAATATATAGTGTGTTATTAAATTAAATAAGTAAATAATTTATAAACATATTTATTAAGAGAATACTGTAAAAGAGAGTGATTACTTTGACCAACATTACTTTTTACTTTGGGATTATATTGAGGGCCTACACCCGTACACATAGTAGGACATACACCACCAATTTTATACATAGTATATCTATGAACGACGAACCACTACAGAGAGTGGCGATTTATGCAAGTACATATGTACGAAGTCGATGGATGCAGGTGGCTTAGGATCGTGCTTTGTGCCTATAGGTAGACCAATATTTAGAGTTAGCGAAAGCCGGATTAAATTCCACTTAATATCTTCTGACGTGTGATAAAGGCGTTTATACATAAATTGGGTTCACATTTCGATATTTTTACGTTAATAAAAACGATGATGATGTTTTCCTTGTCTATTTATACCACGGCGATATTATCTGATTGTTATCAGATGATGAGAACTGCGCAGGTTAAACATTGAGACAAAACTACCTCTACCTCCACTTCCTTAGTCTATTGTAAAGAATGCGCTATAAGACGCAGTACAGTGGCATGTGTATGTAGCCACATTAAATACATCAGTTCACCTGATCGTATTTCTTCTTCACACTTCCTCATCTTCCCCACACAATAATTGAGATTTACAAATTACAAGATAGGTATATAACGACTGCACATTGTGGCCAATCTTAAAATTCCATAATTTTTACCGTTCAAAAGCCATAGTTTCGGTCATCTCAAACATAAAAGAGAAACAAACTGCGGCTTCTAAAAACAAGAGAATATATTTAGGAGTATCTTTAGAACCAGTAAAATTACATTGGCAAGGGGAGCAGAGTATGGGGATACATTCACCATTGAGGGGACAAGTGAAATAAGCGAGCGGTGGATTAAAGGGTTTGTGAAAATTTGTACGCTTCGTAGCGGTTCCCCATCCCCATGCGGTTTTGAATTACCAATTACTTTCATTTAGTTTGTAACAAGGCCTTTCGGAGGATCAGTGGATGTTTGTCACCAGTACAACGATACATTAATCCCACTTCATTGTTTGTAAGCACGGGCACAGTATGAGAAATAACGCAACAGAAAACATACATATAGGAATACGACACCTTTGACCTAAAGGGGTACACAGATATATCCATTTTAGCCAACCCTGATACGTTTTCTCTCTCAAACTAATATCAATACACCTACGAATACATGCCGAACATACACCTGATGATATTTAATTCCCGGATTACGTGAAACCCACTTACACCCTTGATAAGGAATATCGATGCAGATTTTCCACTGCTAGCTTATACAGAATTTCGATAAAACATGCATCATTCATAATGAATCTTCATTTCATTTGGCTAAGCTTTTGAAGCGTACCAAAATTTTTATTACAATATTTTCGTGAAATCTTTTAATGTACCATTGCAAGTTTAAATTGATGTAATAACAATTGTAATGTGTTATTCGTCATATATTTTTTATGCAAGCAAAAGTGACAAACGAGCTTTCAGTCACTTGACAATAAGTAATCACAGTGACCCACTTACATCTCTGTGTTTGTCCCATTATAAGGTCGTTGTTATCCGTAACGACTAGATAAAATCTCTACTAATAAGGAGAAGTATCAGTGATCACTTGCTGTCGGACAAACTACTTTTCCTTGAATAGAACATAATACGTACATAATATAATAGCATAACACTGCATTACTTCATATGGTGAGTGTTGCCTACAATTACCCGATGACAGAAAACGAGCCATTCCATCTCAATACTCAGGAGTGAATGTTTGTTGAGAATAGATGTAAATTTTTATAGACTATACGTATATCACATCATCAGGTGCTGGACTGTGTGCTCAGTCGTAACCCTTAGTTATGTAAAAAAGTTGTAGATATTTATTTGGTCGGGTTACTTTATCCGTACAATTTGCAACTAAATCAAACCTAAAAAGTTACTTCGATTTTTACCCTTACGGCATTCAATCTCACCTTTGACTTTTACAACAATGAGTAAATCGTAATACGGTAAAGTGAAGCGAACCGGAACAGTTTCAGGTCTAGTGGAGACGTCCCTTGCCCACGTTCCGTTGGAAATCAGCCTCCTGAGCGATCAAACATATACAAAACAAGTACTATACATGTAGCTTTGTTCGTAGGGTTGGTACTGTGATTAATTGCTTAGACATTATTTTCTAATTAAGGCCCCCCTTTCCAGTCCTCACTCGAGGGCGTTTTTGTCTTTAGGGAAAAGAGAGGAACGAACTTAAAGATCAAGTGAAGACGAAAATACGAAAATCTGTCCCGTTGATTCCTTTTGAGAATTATTGCACATTGGATGTAATTTTGTACGTAATTTTATATCTTAAAATTATTTTTTAAGTAATCTTTTTGCTTCGCTTCGTAAATTGTTCACTTTAGTACTATTCAAAAACCAAACCAGTAAAGTGTATTGAAAGAAAAAAAAAAATTTCTTCGTAGTGTACCGAAGAGAAATTTAACAACATAAGAATTTTTCGATGTGCGTTATCGTTGAAGAATATTTTCATATTCATTTTACATATTACATTTAATTTTATACTGGCAAATATAATAAAGTCAAGTAATATAACTCTTACCGTCCTGATTCACAAGCTTAAAACAAAATACCGGAGTTCACCCTCTTTGACACGAGACATCACGAATATTTGGTAATTGAGGGAAATGGGATAAATTACAGTTGCGGACTGTTTATTTCAGGGGCGCGGAAGAGCAAGTGGAAAACATATAATATTTATTTGATGTGACGTGTAAAACATTTGTAAATTAAATAATTTTACTCTAACTAATAACTGGTTTTAAATCTCTTTTCAAGTAAATTTAGTTCCGCAAACTTAATTTTGTAATATAACGAATTTGAATGAAAATTATATTATTACTGAGAATAATAGAAATAAAATCAGTTCATATTTTTTTCTTAATTGCTGCTTTTAGGAAGATTTATTGTAAACTATTGTAAAAAATATTGTCGTGAATATTAATCCAAATAAACTCACAAAAAAATTGTCATACGGCCTTGTGGCCAGGATTTAAATTTGGGATCATCATATACCAGCTTGTACTTATAACTTGTAATTAACCTTTCGCTTACGTTTTAGGCCGATGTATGCCGGTAAATTCACTTTTGCAACTTAATAAGCTCAAGTAGAAATGTGGACAAAACTTGTATTCGACGTCTACCCCGGCTGGGTTAGTTGTGAAAGCTTATTCGATAATGTACTAAATAAATTTTGTCTAAAACGGAAAGTTAAAATATACATTGAAACGGCAATTTGAACGAATTACCTAAGTTTCTAAGTAGATGTTGCAATAAACAAAACCCAATTGTAACAGCAACAATACATTTACTTTCTCGCAACCAGGTGTTAGAGTTCTTAGAATAACCATTAAAGGTACCTGTAACAGGTAATGAAAACCATTACACGGGTAACGATAAATTTTCATTCACAGACTTCGTTTCGTGTATCCGAAACTCCCCTATTCCCCCGCTTTCATTATCAGTTTAGCGGGGACCCTTTTGAGAGCAAAAAGTAAAAAAAAAACTCTATCGAAAATTCAGCAAGTACAGGGGCGTAACGAAGTATAGCCCACTTAAAACAATAGCCAAATGTAAGGGTCGAATGTCTTCAGCACTTCCAATGCTTAGAACTGGAGAACACTTAATACGCGCTGAATCCGTAGAGTTTTTATGGGTAACGTTGTTGTACGGTTTATTGCTTACGATATTTATGGTGTCCCGCGGGGCTAGTAAATTTCTTTTGAAATTTTAAAAACAATTCTGTTAGTATTCTTCTAGGTGCCCTTGTGATGTACGACAATGTATGAATAATCTCTTATATAAAAGATAAGTCTGTGTATATATTGCAAAAAGAAGGCCTAACCTAGTGGCTACGACACAGACGATCTAGATGACGTAGGTTTGAAATCCCAGCCAGTAAGTCATGAAGATTTGCGTTTGCCGCATGACTGTAGTGGTAGAGCTACGTTACTGCTTGTTTCTAGCTATAGCATGTATGGGTCGGCTTCACTGGGGAGATCCACGCCCTCACAGAATAGAAGCATGAAATATCAGCATAATTCTGCTGTGTTTCGTGTGGAAGGTGTAAGGATTCGAAAGGTAAGCAGCTGGCAACGAGGCAACCCAGCACAGTCATAATGAATTACAACGCGAGTCTATTTGGATTATTTTTTGAGAACGGATACAAGAAAATCATATATAGGTATTATAGGCAAAAACAGTCAGTTCGTTTGTTCTCCGCGTACGACGAAAGGGTAAAGACCCAGGGTCACTTTCGAAACCTAATAAGATTCTGATTCATTATTCATAACGAACGATCTTTAATTTCGTTTTCTCCCATTGAAGTAAAAGATCTTAAAGTTTGGATATTTATTTTATTTGTGGAAATTTATAATGACCTGTATTTTCCTATAATTACCGCTCGATTTCCAATTGTAAAGCCAAGAATGGTTGGTAAATTAATCCAATTTCACCCCTGACTGTCCTGCCAGGCCATTAATTACAGCGTGATGCGTACCGGGCCAGGGCCCAGTAAGCCTACTCCACCGTTTATAGCCCGCGAACAAACCGACATTTCGCCCTGCGTTAGTTTATTGCTCTTCCTTGCCAAGTTCTCGCTAGCTAAGTTTTCGTACGGGGATGAGTAAACACTGTTAATTTTGACTTTATTGTTTTCAGAAAAATAGCGACAATAATTTTAAATTACAACTAATAACTAATATATGTTTTATTTTTTATATAAATGAATAACTAATGAAAAACTAGTAATATAATACAAAGAAAAACAAGAATTTCTCTAACTCGACATTTAAAGTATATAGTTTTTGTAAATAGCTTTAATACAAATTGGATCGGAATACATTTAGTTCAGAAATGTCCTACACTCTAGGTATTACACATTCCACACAGATAATATCGAATTAAGAACCACCTCCATTTGCGAACTCTATCGGGACGAAGTAAGCTCAATATGATACGTGACTTTAGTCCCGATTTGTTCAAATTCAATTCATCATATTATCAGTGCTTTAACAATATGATAGAACAAATAGATGACGTAGACTTACGCAATATCCTAATAATATTCGTGAATGTAACACAGTTTACAATATGCAATGAAGTGCCGGATGCGAGTACTAGAGTTGATTCAACTCGTGCCTATTGACCGAGAACCAGCTTGTAACGTCACCTACGCACTTTTATGATCAACGCTGTCCCTTATGCGAACACTTTAAACTGAACACACAACTCTCAAGAGTTTTTAATACAGTTGCAAAGCTATAAATAAATATTAATTAGTATTTCTGAATTTTATACATGACTAAATATTAGACGCGACCATCAGTCCAGTTAGTATATGCTCTATTTTTGATAAATGATGAATATGCTATATCTTTTATAGATTAGGTGGCAAATGGGCAAAGAGACATCCCGATGGTAAGAGATCACTGTTGCCCATGAATATTCGCAACTCCAGAGCAGACGAAGATACGCTGCCGTCCTATAAGAAAGGTGTACTCTTTTCTTGAAGGTTCCTCCTTCATCTCATCATCGTAAATCGTATCGATTCGGAAATACCACTGACAACAGCTGATTAGTTGTTGGTAGCGGAAAATACGTAAGCGTACAGCGCACCATAGTGGATTACCGACCATCGAGATAATGACGATGTAATTTCGAATTGTTTCTTCTGAAAAATTCTGTCTTGATTGTACGATGTTTAAACTCAGTGGGTGGAACTAATTGTCATTACCCCTCAGAACAGTCCCCATGGTAAATTCGGTAAGAAATGCATATAGATGCAACATCTGTTCGCAATGCAAGTGTATCAAGCCGATCGGAAAGTACCTGGTCGTCGACGATTCGAGCCGCTGTTTGTCGAATGCAGTCAATATGACTGGCCTTATGATTACTAACGGGAGCGGTACCCCTAGTGAGTGTTGGATTTTAATTCATTCTTCCCTTGCCATTCTTAATAAATAGTTAATGGAATAAAATAGTTACAGAAAATAGGGTGTCAGATTTTTCTTCGTGTGCAGAAAGGATTGGACATTTTATGGTCTTGTGGCTAGAACTTTGGGAATGATTTTTACCAATTGGTTTTGCCATTAAATGCACAACAAAAAAGATTTCTTAGCTTTGGCCATTACCATGAAAATGGAATATACCTACGAGTACATTACCTTAGTGAATGTGCCTTGTGGAGCACAAGTCGTGATTGATTGATTTGATCACAATTTCTCAAAACGTTCTAGTTTCAAATGATAGCTGTCGAGTGTCGGGTTGAATAAAAACTGTTTTAGAATTTCGTTTAATACCATAAAATTACTTATGAAAAATGATACTTTGGAAAATAAAATGACAGGTATCCTCAATAAGAATTCAAATTTGAAGCAAATATTAGGTTGAAATTGATTCTATAATATAAAAAAAACAAAAATATTGAACATAATATCTAAATGCACCAGCGTAATACAAAAAAAAACTGGGTCTCACAATTTTTTTTTATTAAGTCACATGATGCTTTAAGCATCATTGTTCATTTTTATCTGAACTATTCCAGTTAAAGATACAATGTGAGACGTGACTTACGGACAATGTGTACAAGTATTAATAGCTTTCGTTACATATTGTATTGTGCAAACAAATACACGATTCGATCGTGTATTGTATATAATGACCTTATCGATTTTGATGACACGTAAACAATCTAAAATAATAACGTAACAACAAAAAATATAAAAAATATCGTGTGAATGGCTTCTCTGTGTAGTAGTGCATTGGATCAGTTTTTACTTTTTATGTGCTAGTAATTAATTTCATTTATATATTAATTGATTTATACAATTATCATAATAATATCTTTATTTTTATAATTCATTCAAGAGATCGGGTAAAGACATTATACAGTTTCATTCCACAATTCCTTTCCAACATCGGACATCTCTAGATAGCCGTCTCAATTGCACTTGCTCGCATTCTGAAGAAACATTATGGTAACTTTATTTTTGAGTACAGTATATCTTTGGAATAATTTGCCTGTATCACGTGTTTTCTTGCGATTAGAGTCCAGGGGTCATCAAAAAAGAGCTCCTGTAACACGGTACACGTGATAGTAGTGAAAGTTTTTGCCAATCAACACCTCCATTTATATGTATACAATACAAAAAATAAAGAGAGAGAGAGACGAGAAGGAAATAGGAGGACAAAAACGATCCCAGGAACGTATATAGAATAGTTCTCTCTTTTTCTATATTGCCAAGTTCCTATTTATGTTTACTTTTAGCATCAGAAATTTATTTAACAACGAATTTGAGTACCTTTATGTATAATTTAACGTTATACATAAAGGTACACAAATTCGAACTTTACATTTTATTCTCATTCGGCCCAACGATGTTTCAATTCAAGATGTGAATAGGAGGAGAAAAGGATTACTAATCTTATGCGTTTCACCATCAAACTTTACCTTACCTTAAATTAGATGAGATTATATTCAAGCACTAGTAGACGACGTTTAATCGGACTATGTTAATGTTTATTTAATTTAATTTATCAAATTTCATCAAAAGAAAGGTCGTTTAACTCTTAATAGAAATGA
This sequence comes from Teinopalpus imperialis, assembly GCA_029286865.1. Classification (NCBI taxonomy): domain Eukaryota; kingdom Metazoa; phylum Arthropoda; class Insecta; order Lepidoptera; family Papilionidae; genus Teinopalpus; species Teinopalpus imperialis. Next base: position 6,798,740 of record JAGSMU010000036.1, on the reverse strand, counting down.
AAAAATCATACGGAGTGTACTTGTTCTGTGCCGCATACAATTTATTTACTATCACAGCAAGCAACGGTAGTGAGATTTATTTAAAATTTAAATGTTCCCGTAGTAAATCTGGAATGATATTAAACATTTTAGACTTTAGCTACTGCAATTTACATAGTTCATAAGGTATGCTATTTTAAAAGAACTTTATACGAAACGTGCCTTAACTACAAAGAAGAACGAGCAGCTATAATATTTTATAAGGATCTCTTCAAACAATACTCTAGCTTATGGAGCAGATATTACTTATGTTTATTTTTACCCTGCTCTCTACTATTTTCACAAAGATTTATAAATATTATTATACGTTTCATGTTAATTTGTTATACAATGAACACACGTTTTATTTTATATGATGTTATTTACATATTCAATTTAATAAATTTCCTCATCCCCTCAGTCAATCAAGAAACTAGATCTATAGTTGTGTAGCATAAATTATTTGGACCGATCAAGGTAAGAAAATGGTAATACAAAATAGTTGCCGTAAATATGTATTTATATTAAAAAAAAGAGAAACAAATGTCCGTATTACCGAAATTAAGACTGTGTTATTTTTTAGGAGTAATAGACAATATCTTTTATTCATATATAAATGAATTTGGATCGGTTTGACCGGGGAAGGACAACGCTTTTTAAAGGTTACCCTAAAATGTAGCGTTGCTCCATTTTGTCATCTCATTACTGGTGACGAAACATTCTATCATAGTTCTGGGTGACAATGCATCTGCATTATGTTTTGTTATCGAAGGTGAAAATTGATATAAATGTTCTCTTTTAACACTCCATCTAAGCCAATACATGGCTAACGAATTTAATCAAATGGGAAATTGAACCAGCAAAGTTTTTCAGACCGAAATAAAAGAAAACTGCTTTTTATATTTTTTAAGTAACTAAAACCTCCTTAACTAAAACTTGCGGTAGTTTAATGATTATTTATTTAAATAGATGCATCGTCGTGTCGAGTATATATTCAAAATTGCACTTGTAAATGTATAGCCAGCCACATCGATTGCTCTCATCACGACGGCGCAAATCCGTGATTTGTATTCCACACCTTTCGCTGTGCCATCCGTCTGGCTAGATTAATTATCAGCCGCGTCCCCTCCTTGTTTGCCAATAAGGAAAATCCCGTGACTTTTCAGTATAAATCTCTGATATTAAACTTGTCTGTCCTGTAATCCCGTACATGACAGGAATTTGAAAGGTAACGCTTGAATTAGATTACACAATCAACCTAATTCAAGCATGCGATTATCACTGGATTGTATCATCGAATACTTAAAAGGAACTTGTCATGTGTGGCAAATATAGAGAATAGAGACAGGTAAAGTTCTAGGTAGGTCTAATCCACGATTCATATGAAATATGTAAGAAAATTTTCCTTCATACGAATTCATTCAAATGGGATAGCCTGTGGTAAAGAACAAATGATAACCAACTTTACTACAATTGTGTTTTTTTACTTCAGACTTTAATATAATTTTGTTATATTAGCTCCTTGTTTCGCCAAAGGCTATTACCGAGGAATAACCTAAATAACATTGCATAACCGAATATATGGCACATTTTAAAGTATTTTTAATTTTTCTTACAAAATATTACGACGATATATTTAATCGTATCCCATATAACTTAGCTCAGATTTACAAGTAAAATAAGACAAACATGATAAAACAATATATTCAAACAACAAAACAAAAAATAAAAGAAATATTAACAATAATAAATGATATTAAAAAAATACGTATTGTACATATATTAAATTACTTTAAATTTCACTTCAAACTCAATTTTTCTCTCCTTATTGTAACGTATTTTACCGCTTCATTTCAACAAATAGACTTTTGTTGTCACGATATTCTTATACTGGATGATGCGTACAGAAAGCCGATAGAGCCGCCTACGATCACGCGCGTTGTTTGCCGAACATTTCGCAGACAAACTGGGGTGACAACGTACGTGCCACACAACGCTGGCAACTTATTACACAAATGCCATACGTTGGAGCAATATTTGTAGATTTGTTTGTTTACTCGCAAAGCAAGATTACGCTGAACGCCAGGATTCGTATACAAAATCCCGTCTGAGTTATACAAATATAACGAGCTGCAAATAATAGGGCGACTATACGGCAATGATGTATAGACATGAAACACACGTACAGACGAAGACGCCTATGAGATGCGGACGTAGAGACGTAATTTAACGGTGACATGTGAAGGCGTGTGTGAACTCTCCAGGGATAACGCTGCAGGGACAGAATGTCTGGGAACAAATGAATCTCGCGTTGACGTGTGAAGTTTTTTTGAAATACATTTGTGACGAGATATTTGTGTGTGTAACAAAAAATATAGTTACAAATATGCATGAAGGTATCAAATTGTATAGACGACACAGTTTTTTTACGAAAGTAAAGTCGACGAGTAAGCACACAATTCATCTAGTAGTAGTAGTTCATAGTAAGTGATGATGTAGCGCAAAAACACATTAATGATTTAAGATTTTTACGTCGTCACCACAGAGATGTTCCAGTTAGAAACTACTAGTAGCTTTAACTAGCATGGCTCTATCACTTTTAAAAATACACTTTATCCCGACGTATGACGCACATTGATTTTTGTGTAGTTTGTTTCCCAATCAAATCGGGCAATTTCGATTTGGCTGTGAAGGTCTAGTTAATTTGACCGCGAATGATGTAAACTGTCGTAATTTTAACTGCGTAAATTTTTAGTTGTCCAAAATTACTTTAATTTTCTTTTGAACTGTGAATATTATCTTAAGATTATTTCCGTAATGGATTGTATAGTTTAATTGTATTGAACTTACTATTATAACAATTTCATATATTCTTAAAGTGTAAAAAATTTTATAAAATTTTGCCGCAGTTTAGTTGCAATTTTCTAGAATCTACGTGACCGTTTCGCTGCGAGCCTGACAAGTCACACGGAGGTCTCTGCAACTTTATAACAAATAACAAAACTGTGCGAGATGTGTGACAATAACACTTCAGAGGAAATTGGAAAACATCACAAGTTAAAAAAATTGAGATGTTCCGTCAAAATGGCAGGAATGTCGAATAAGCGAGAGACGCAATTGTTCGAGATAAATGGCATGAATAAATTATGCTTTAAAAAGAGAATTTTTGCGTAACTGCTGAATGTTACAGAGTGGAAGTGCGAATGGGATTGTTTATTTTTTTATTTAAACACTGAACAAATTGGGCGTAAATAAAGTCGTGAGCTATGTTATAAATGGATTTAAATATTTATAGTAGACACATTTCACAAGTCCATGTGCTTCTCTAGAGAGGGTGTTTGAGCATAATCGAATACAGCGGATTGGCTTAACACGTCTTAGAAATATATTTTTTTATTTTTTTTAATATTACAGAGAGAATTACGACATAAAATTGCTATAAACAATTTCATTGGTGTCAATAGGGGGATGGAACTCGCTCAAAAAAAAATTAAAAATATGAAAATATTAAGTATATTAAAATATTAAAATATTAAGTTATATACTAGTATATAGCTTTTTGTAATGCTCTATCACCATCGTCTTAACAATTATTCCGCTTGGTAAGAGGAAGAAACGGATGACTGGTGACAAGGCAGTCTTAGGCCGCCCTGCTGAATTGTGTGCACTACTTATCTCACTCCTATTATCATTTAAAAAAAACAGTGATTTAATATTAGATTTGTAAAGTTTAAGACGCAATCAAAGAAATAAATAGCTATAAACTATAGCACGCTTAAAAAATCTACAGTCACTTTCACCAAATAAAAGAAGATTTATTTAGATATTTCAAGAGCACATCGGAAAAATTTGAAATGAAAAATGTTTACTTCAGCCCCTCCACCTAATGCGCAAGCTAACTGGAAAGTGGCGAACCCGAATAATTTTCCAATTATATTTCCCGTCCAATTTTCCAAGGTGTCGCCCGCGGCGCTCGTCAAATGCAGCCCTGCGTTATAATGGATACCGAACCCTCGAGGAAACATTTATTTTGTTATGTGCCACTGCAAAAGTCAGGTGCACTGCTATTACAGACGCTGCCGGTATTCCATGTTTTCATGAGCAACAGGCGTACTGGTGGCCTTTATTTGCCGGTTGAACAAGCTTTCCGTGAGCTTCATGCGTATGTAATTTTATGAATCACGTGAAATTACATTTCAAATACGACATTCAAATTCGTATTAAATGTAATACAAGTGGGAGAGTATTGGTTACTGAATCGATGATTTGTAGTAGAGTATTGTATATTAATTTGCTGCTATGTTTCGCTTTTGAAGTTTGTTGATTAATCGCTTCGTTAAGCAAATGTATCGTTTCATTTGGATTTATTGGAAGTTTTAGTATTTACGGCGTGATAAAGTAAAGAAATACAATGATGAAAAAGATATGTTTTTTATAAATCCATGTGTTTTATTCTAAAATAAGTACCGTTTATTTCCACTAATAATTACATACTATTTTAAAGGAAACTAACAGAAAAAGAAATGTTACCTCAAAGTCAAAAACAATTGCTATGAAAAATATGTGACTTATTTTATATTGACTCATTATAGTTAGTTGAAGACAAAAGCACAGTTTAATTGATCATAAGTGATCTCTTATGAGCCATGTCCTACTTAAATAAAGATATTAATAACTTAATACTATTTTACACTATTAAGTTGTCGTTGAAAGCCCCGTCATTCCCCGATCAAACAACGCTAGGCTGCGCTGTGCTGTTCGTGCTATTTATCATTAAAAGCCCAGGCATTACCCGGCATTCCACATCAGGCTGGGCTGATATTTACTTAAGAATTCTTTAAAAAAACGCAATCATTCCCCGCTAACACTTATCAATTTATACTCTAGCTGTTTAGCTGTAGAGCGATTGTATTCTACGACATAGTAATCCTTGCCAGGTCGCATGGACTCACTGGAGCTCTACGTGCTATTTAATTTAAGCTTGCGTACATTAAAAAAATCATGTTGTTTTAACGAAGATATAAAAACAATACATTGCCACCCCTCTTATACAGCCAGCATAATGCCTTCTTAATCCTTTTCCATGTTTACCCTTTATGAATACTCAAGAGCAACATATCATTCTGATGTACTATAACGCCCAAGGTACAATACTGACTGCATAAGTAATATGTACCCATTAAAGGGTGTACAGAAAAGCAATTTTAATTCTACACCGTTATGTTTCTAGTAGCTTAACATATGCCTAATATGTAATAATATTTGTTTCAAATTTACATATAATATTATATTAAAATATATAATAAATAGTATATTAAAATTTCGATACTCTACCGCTGCGTACAACTGTCTTTTTTTATTTCATCCCATGAAAATATCATATAGCCATAAGGAGAGCTGTGTATTTCCTTGTCATCATTAGTGGCATAAAAAAAGAAGATTAAAATAACAGCAAAAGAATTTTACTAGCGCTGTAATTATTAGTTTATGTGTACAATAAGTTCAAAGCTAAAAATTTGTCTATCTTCCATTTTTTTTTTGACTCTTAATCCCACGAAAAATTTAAACAAAGAAACAAACAAAGTATGATATTATATGATACTTTTGTTTTCGCTTCCAATGTCGCGAATATTTATTGTGTTGTAAAAATAATTTTCCATCGTCGCTTTTATCTTCATGACGACTACGTTCTCCCCTTTACCAATTTATATCACTTGAAGCGCCCTGCGGTCTTCTGCGCCCCTGGTAGCTCAATTTGTATTAAAACCATTTTCACGGAATTATAGTTACGCCTAGGGGTACCAAATGGCCTATATAAACAAGCCATGAAGATTCTAAAAGGAATTTACTAAACCCTTGAAACATAGATATAGATATGAATTTTAATTTACATTTTAATTTTATCTATGTCTAGGTCTTACCTGATGCCTTGGTCCCAAAAGTGACAGGGATTGAGTCTATCAATATACATTGTTGATACATAAGAATTAATAAATACAAATACAACAATGCAGATACGAAAAGTCAATACAAGTAAGCTTTTTTTATGGAATAGATGGCAAACGTAAATAAGCAGCCTGTTGTTATGAGATCACTGCCAACATCCACCACAAATATCTGCAACACCAGAGCTGAAGGTGCGATGCCAGCTTTTAAGAAAGGAGTAGGCTGTTTTCTTGATGGTTCGAAAAAACTGGTGGCGATGTCACAAAGTAATTGTACGTTGTAGAATAATTGTTGTGAAGCCCACACTAGTTAACTGTCTACCATTGTGGTGGTGAAATTTTGTAGTCTGATGTATTTTGAGCTGATATAGGTGTTTATGGGTTGCCATATTCACTTAATATCAAGAGAACTATGTGCCTCTTTGTCTCTCAATTTTATAGCAAAATATACTTTATAATTAATAAGAATTACCGGTATACTATTGTCATAAATTGGTATACGACATCTACTACCACGTTTATAAAACAGAGTTTGAAACGCCAATTTTAATATTTATTTTCGCGTAGATTTCATTCCATTACAAAACACAGATTGCAACAATTTTCGATTAACATTACAGTTCAATGCTATAAAGGCAGCATTCGACACGTATATTTACGGAATATTAATGTGAACCATTTGCTTTGTTCGATTGTTCACGGCGAACTGCAATCATTTTCTGGAGTACATCAAAATTAATTGACATGAAAAGATACGATACGAGAACACGCAATGGACAATAGAGCGGTGATGAGAGATAATAACTGACAATTACACTATATAACTAAACCACTGCATCGCTGAACAATGAACATTAATGATTACGAACTAGTTGTGTAATATATACAATACTAAGATATAATATATTTTGGGAAATTATATCTTGGTCAATTTATAGCAGTCTATAATAATTATACCGTCGTAAGAACAACAACGTACAAAATTCAATATTAATATCTATATAATAATAAACACAAGGATTTAGTTTTATTTACAATATTGGGGATAGCAACCTAGCACATAATATACCTGATGGTGAGGAATAATTGAGGCCCGTCTAAGATTAAACAAAGTCGTCAACAAAGATTAATAAGGTACATTTTTGTCTCTTCTGAGGACAAAGATAGAATTCCTTGTCTTAACTAGGTAACTAAAAACTCAATTTCGTACGTGAAAATGTACTATAATCAAAAACTAACTTCCTATTCAAATAGATAAAAAAGTTAGTGCTGCCCATATTTTATATGGATCTTATGAGATCACAAAATCTAATCATCTTACACAAGAACCGTTAGCGCGTGATCATTGGTTGAAAAAAAGCTTGGGAACATGCAAATAAGACAGCAGAATATCTACGAAACCTTAATTCGGCGAGTTACGGCAAGCATCTTAATTAAACATTGCAGCAGATTCATTTTAAATATGAAATATAATTCATCTACTTCTAATTACATTATTTAAATGTGACATTAATATTTCACCCCTAGAATTATAATAATTAAACTAATTTAAGTTACGAATGGTTAACATTATTATTTCACCTCTAGAATAATGATAATTAAACTTATTTTAGGTATAAAAGGTTAATTATGCTGCTCAAAAATCTTAGATGTTTTTATACCTTAAAAATCCTAGGCATGAGAAATATTACGAGTAAAAATCCGCAAATCTGAAGGAAACCTCTGAGGGCAAAAGGATGAATAGTCTCATTAGTAATCCCCTGGCGTTCTTTGAGTGAATTCTAATAAAGTTAATCGCGAATGGAGGTAGAGCCCTCTTTTTAATTTTTACGTGAATGGCCCTGTAATGTAATGCTATCTTAAATTTATTGCTTTTTAAATAAGCCTTAAACTACTCGTGTTCTTCTATTTATATTTTTAGTACTTTTAAATGGCACAACTTGCAATTAACCGAAAAATTAAACGGTCATCTTAGTTGGGCTATAGACTATTATTGTCTTAGGGTATTAGGGATTTAAGATAGATTTTTATATTAAAGACAATTTATAATAATAATTTAGCGTCAGTTATTTATCAGAATGAAAAAAATCAACAGAATAGTCAATACGAACAAATTATTGCACAAGTTTCAGAAATTGCATTTATTATAACGAAATGAAATCATAAAATCAAAAGTTCAGAAAAGTGTCACTATAGTCGTAAACTTTACGGCGACCAGAAATCTCATAATAATAAAAGTGAAAAGTAGAATATCTACTTATATTTGTATTTATATAAAAAACGATTCCACTGCTGTTTTATCGGACTTTACAACTCTTGGAAATAAAATAGAATAAAGCCTAAAACTGCAATTAACAATTTATACAATGAGACTATGCCGCCACGACTAACAAGCATAATACTCTAAATATAATAGAAATAAAATTGTTACCGAATTCAAAATATACAATAAATATATTTTTGAAAAAACTATGATAGACGTCTCCTAAAGTAGACACCGCCTATGCGATAACATAATCTAGGACGCTACCTGACTGGGTAGAGCGACAACTTGCACAAGGAACGACCACGTATGCCTAACTGGACTACCGCTGCCTGCTGATTATAATGATGAAATAGGATAATCTTCTTAAAAATGACTGAAACTAAAGTCAGTGGTTATAAAAATGTTTGTTTGTTATCTATAAATTTCAAAAGATTTCGTCATGTAGTTTTTAGAAGTCCTTCACTTATGATAAATTTCAATATAAAAACTGCGATACATTCGATTTCGCTGTATCTAGGCCATGTGTAAGCAAATCCATGGACACAAACGAGTAATTAGTAAAGTCCTAGATAGTTATGTTGTCGTGGAGTGGTTAAGCTGGTTGTATTCCTAGTCGTGCAGCGTGTCACGTATCGGTTCTATAATGAAGTGACGCTACATCTGCACGTGCTGTCACGTCGTGGAACTTCTGAGTAATTGTGCCGCGCGCCCGGGAAACCTCTACGAATATAAAGAGGGAAGTTCTCGACACTTCCTCACGTAGCCTCTGCTGACTACTGCATTGTAAAAGTTCAACAAAAGAATATGATGAAGGAACGACTTGAGTTTTTATAGAAAGTCACTTTTTGTTTGTCGGCGTTTTGTTACTGACTGAGCTTAAACAACATACCCTTTTTATATCTTGCGCGAGTGGCGAGTTTCAATGTACGAAATATATGTATTTTGAATACTATAGTAACATTTTTAAAATGGCATTTAAAATTTAAATGAAACAACAACTGGGTTCGATTATTTACAAGTTGCTTAACCCGAACATACGGTTTATTACGGTTACATATTTGTCTGTTTGTTTTATATAGAACAAGAAAAAGGTATAATAAGGTACCGTTACCTTCTATTTAACTACATGCGACTATATTTATTTTATTATCAATAGAGAAGATAAGTATTAATTCTACTGTAATTGCTATAAATCATAACACTAATGCCAAATTATTAAAATGCAGGCAATAAAGACTTGTATTTAGCAACAGTTGAGACCTAATTCGTTTTTAAATAAATTAAATTTTATCAATAGAGTATTATCAATAGAGACGATATGTATTAATTCTACTGTAATTGCTATTAATCATAACATTATTGCCAAATTACTAAGATGAAGACAAGAATGACTTATATTTAGCAATAATTGAGACCTTATTCGTTTTTTTTTATATTCGGGACGACTCAACTTCATTGAAAAAAAAAAAATCTCACAATGCCTTCACAAATGATTATGATATTGTTATAAATTAATTATTATTTTATTGTATTTAAAATAAATAACCAAAAATCTCAGATATCATCACTTGAGTATCTTTAATAATGCGATCAGCACTGAGTGTAGATAACTCTTAAACAGACTTAGGTTTAGGTATCAAGTTTACGAGAGATAGGTTTATTTCATTATTATGCACAATAATGAAACAATATTAATTATCAATGCATATTAACTTGTAATAAATTACACAAAACCAACAAGCGGTACGAAACCAAGGTTGCAATAAAATGATGTTATACAAATAAAATATATCAAATACATTGATGACACTAAATTTATGCATATATAACAACACAACAGGAGTAAACCTAGGCGGTAATCCAATACTGTATTAAAATGACCTCGGCAGTATCTTCATAAGAGCAAAACAATTGAGCAAGACAAGTAATAGGCACAAGTAGTCTGTCAATTTGTTCTTGTGACGATTATTTTTTTCACCACTGCAGCATTACCACGAGAAATGAGACGTTTGAACGTTTGATATCATCAAGGTTAAATTGGTTTATGATATGTTGACACGAATCTAAATTTATAATTAAAACTAACATTAGTCCTTCATACCGATTTTGTCCACGACGATATTTTCCTCTTTCTATAAATATTCAGATGTATATGAAATGTTCGCTAAATTCAAATATTGGGTATTTATTTTGATTGGGTATTGTTCGTGATGGAATGAACTATAGTACAAACTAAAGCATAACCAGCTCTTTCATATTAAAAACAACATAACGAAGAATATTTTCTTAAAGATAGCATTTAGAAAGTACCCACAAAAGATCCCATATAGATATATACAGCATTAGTTAAAATCTGCATGGCTTATACCCATTAATTGTTTGGTTTAAAGCAAATTCAAAAGTTATTTGTATTCGAATGAAAACTATATGTTTATATAGTTTTCATTCGAATTCATATGAAATAAAATTATATGTTTAACGTTATTTTTGTCTGAAATGCAAATCGAATAATATAGAGAAATATTGAGTTGTATTCACAGCGGAAATAGGCAGGGCTAAAGGTACAAAAGATGCGGGCAGCACAAAGGGTTATCTATATTTCTGAATATTACGTTCGACGCCGTAATGTATTGATAAAATGTTAAATTGAATTTATGTACGATTTAGACGATTTTCATCATATTTGAAATATGTTTTCAGATTTTGAAATAAAAGTTTAGACAAAATAAGGCGGAATAACAATAAAACAGAAGTGCTTTCTCGTTTACAATACTCTATAGTAGAAAGTAAAGTTCAAGGTAAGTTTAAGTTTTCTTGCTAGAATCATCCAGCAAAATAAAGTTTTTTGATAAAATTGAGTCATCAACTGCAGAATCGATAAGATGACAATTCTCTAAATTGTGTGTCTAGTGTACAAGTACTTTTTTTCCACATGTTATAGTTTTACTATAACAATATTAAGCATAATCAGTTTTAATAAAAACAAGCGTAAACCTCGTTAACATTTAACATCTATAGAAATAATATTTAAATTACTTATACCAAATAGATGCAAGTACTTTAAAATACAAATAGGCAAAAAGTAGGTATCCAAAGAAATAAATAAATACGAGTAACAAAAAAATTCAAAATATATCCTTTTACAGGAGGAAATATACTGTCAAAACGACATAAACATCCTCGTTAATTTAACGCACTCTGCTATAAAATGAGGTAATCCCTCATTCAATGTGCCCTTAAATCGATACGAGTTAACGAGCGGAGAATCCAACGTGTCCCGTATGCCGCAGGTCCCGGCTCAGGTGGCGCGGCAACGTGCCTAATTTGTCACAGTAGACCGCCCCCAGCCGACAGCTAAACCCTTAAGAACAAATGGTACGTATAGCATATTAGCTTAGAAGTAAATAAATTTAAAAATAGACCGAATTTGAAAGTGAACTAAAATATTTATTATTACATTTGAAAAAAAATATATACGAGTAGATACTACGATGTGTCGACATTTCGTATTGGCATTTAATCAACAGCAAATATATTCTTTTTAGAACGAAATAAATATTAATCACTAGTACATAACAATTTTTAAGAGTGATAATAGAATAGAATAGTGTGAAATATAATAGTAGTAGTATTGAACCAAAACAAAAAGTAATTGTGGTTTCTGTCTATATATATGTATACACTCTTTAGCAAAAAAATTGAATCAAGCATCATTCAATCAATCAAGAAGAAGTGGATCCGGCAGAAGAAAGTGCATATCGGAAAGGGATGACCGATTCGTCAGTATTTCGCTCAGTAATCAGGCCAAGTCCAACAGAGCTCAAAGCAATGCAAGGATTGACTGTTAACCTGACTCCTAAAAGGCCGGCCACTGGCCCTAAGTTGACCCCAGCTCATCGAACAGAAAACCCGTGAACTGGAAGGACGAACGGTGGAGCTCTGTTCTCTTCTGTGAGTAAAGCAGTGTGTCTCCATGGCAGCGATTGCACATCGAGTCTTCAGTAAACCTGGAGAGCGAATCAGCCAGTGTAGGATAAGTGAAATTGTGGCATTTGAAAGAGGTGCCTGGATGGTGTGGGGGGCATTTCAATGGAGGCTAAAACCGAGTAGGTTTTCATCGAAACTAACGGCAGCTTTGGTGGTTTGACGACGAATCGATATATTGGAGAGATATTAGGGGAACATTTCATTCCGTACGCAGGCTTTATCGGTGAAAACTTTGTGCTAATGCGGGACAAAACCCGTCCATATACTGCTTATGTTATATAGCTTCTGTTCGGTGGTACCTGCAGGAGGTCGAAATTGTGTGCATGGAGTGGCCAAATTAAGTCTACGTGACTTAAATTCCGGACTTAAGATTCTATTAATCATTTATGGGACGACCTTAAATGGAAAGTTCGGGCTAGAAATTCTACGCCAGCGGCAAGCCGCACTCGCTGAAGAATGGGATGGTATTTCTCAAGAAACAGTGAAAAATCTTATCCAGTCCATGAAGAACCGATTCGGAGCTGTAATATATACAATAAAGCAAGGGAGGTAACGTTATATATTGATTTTATTTATATTATTTAATTTATGATTACTTTGTCTTTTAGTCTGTATTTTCTTTAGAGTGATTGTTACCTTATATTACAGTTTAATACGAATTTTGTGTAAACATTTTATTATTATTTAAAAACAATTTAAGAATATGAATGTTCATATATATATATGTATATATATATATATATATATATATATATATATATATATATATATATATAACTTAAACTAAATATATATATCTAGTTTGTCTCGGTTGAGGAAGGATAATGCACAATAAACACACGCTAACGTAAATAGACACAAGTAACAACACTACTGCAACCGGAAACCTACAGGCTAAGCGGCATTTATGTAGGCCGTGAGGATGATAGCAGGTCTTCATATGCTTAAGTCAAAGGTTTGTACATCTATGGACATCAGCAATATATAACGTAAGTAATACTTAACCAAGACCTTTTTAATACGCTTTTATCAACTTGGACCTGTATGAATGTAATGTAATTTTTCACTCTGTTTTCATGCTCTTCTGGACGTCTATATAATCTAGAACTTTTCAGACGTTTTGACAACCGATGACAATACGATAATTTAATAACTATTTTCTTAAAACTATAATAATTATTTCTCCTATCATTACATTCTTATCTAAAATGAAAATATTCACCCATAATTTTTAGTATGCGTCAGTAAATAAATTGGTTTCATAATAATTTCGCAGTTGGTATTATCGCCAGACATGAAATTGAATTTTCGTACGTACAAAAGCAAACAATATGCCGGGCCGTATGAATGAGGAATGAGATGACAGTCGGGGCCAGTTCCTGTAAAGTGTAATTACTTCCTGTGCAGGACTGTTTCCAAAATGTACGCATGCATTGTTACAACGATATTTCTGACAATAATATTATTAAATAATGATTTAAACCCTTAAATATGCAGCTGTACTATTCTTGTTTACGATGTTTTTTACATGAACTAATGAAAATGTATAATGAAAATGAAATAATGCTCTCATTTTTCTAATTCAGTATCAAATATAAAGCAAGTGAACCTATTCCCGTACCCACAAAATACCTTAAGACATTATTTATCAATTAACGCGTTTGTTAAAGAATTTTAAATAATTTTTTTATCTCAAAATTCAAACGTGTCCCTGAATTTTTTCTCTTAAAATATGATATTGGATAAGTTTTTCTATCATTTAATTAAAAATCCTGATCAACTATCATAGAATGTTATGTTATTTACTAATATATTTTTAGTTTTATAATATAGTATACACTGTTAACATGCTGTAATAAGACAAACGTGTAAGAATTTCATTTATCGTATTATGATTTACGGAAACATAATTAGTAACGTTATCGAACTGTAAAGATGCATTTATACAGATAAGATCAAAAATGAATATATTATTGCATAATTGATAGAAATTCAAGTTTAAAAATATAATATATTATATTGAATATGATGAGGATTATATCAAAAACTACTAAACTCTCAATAAATGATTTAAGAGAAGGACTGAGATTTTTTCTCGTACAGAATTGGGGCAAACGAGGTAATTTAGTCGCAGGAAGTTCCCAGTGTTCCGAACTGGCGGATCTCACGAAATTCATCTGCACAGTGTCGATTTTTTGTCGCATCCACTTCCGCTCACAAGATCCCACAAGCTGCGACTCATATCGAGTCGTTCTAAACTTAGTGTTGACAAATAGCGAGGAGATGAGAGTTTGAAGTTGAACGTTGAGCGATTTAATTGAGTTTTCTCTACTTTTTATTAGGTACGGTCGTTGTGTTGTTTGTTTAAATGTACATATTTGAAAAAAAAAAAAATAACTTAAGACTTATTGATCATTGTGCATTCCACATAACAGTAAAATATTTAACCTCCCTTTTAACATGAGAGGGTGTAGTACGTTTGAAGTAACTAGATATCCCACACATACAAATCTGACGGCAAGTGATCCACGTTATCCAAGAACATTTCATTCAATTTACCATGGGGAAGGTAAATTCGGTACATGATACATAGAGATGCAACATCTCTTCGCAATGCCAGTGCCAGTGCCAGATCGGAAAGTACCTGGTCGTCAACGATTCGAGCCATTCTTCGTTAATACGGTCAAATGGGAGCTGGAGCAGGGGTGTCTCGGCCCAGAGGTGACAAACACAGTTCACCTACATTCATCCTCGATATTGAGATGCTTCGTTCCTTATAATCTTCCCTACACGTTATGATGTCATGATGTTATTTCAGGCTGGTATTATACGAAGGCGAGATCCTTCCCAAGTCGAGCTGACCCATTCATGCCGCGAAGCTAGTAATTAGTTTCAGTGTGTCTCAGTGTCAAAATTATACGTTCATAACAAAAATAAGTCTTTAGTTACGTTTTTAATTATTTTATTGTATAATAAATATTATATTGTATGTATATTTTATCCTGAAAGAGGTTAAAATTTTATCAACGAGCTCACAGAACCCGGATGGCCGCAGTTATGGTTGATTCTTTTGAGGTCATGAAGTGTAAATTACCAGTATCTACTATAAGCAGTAAAAATACGAAGTAACTCGTTCACCTTCCATAGAGATACTAGGCGGAAGTTTAGAATGAATAAATATTGACTTAGGAAGTTAAAGATATTTAAAATCGTGACTGACGGTAGACACATGCTGCTCACTTATCTGATTATTATAGAATAAAATATTATAAACACCAGTTGTAAACAGAGACAACAGGGTTAAAGGCTCGAAGGTCAAAAGGTAGATTAGTGTCGACGACCTATATGCTATGAAGAGATGTATAATTTTAGAGGAAAACAACAAAATTTCAAGATTGACAGAGTCAAGTATAAGTCAGTTTTTTTATATATCTATAAAGTATCGTGAAATTACATTCATAAATGCATCCAACATCTCTTCGTCTTCATCTACTCGCTTAACACTAAAATGTATTTTTTTTGTGTAGGGATTGTTTTTATAATATTATGGATGAAAAACAAGCCCACAGTTTACCTGAATGTTAATGATTACTACGACCCATAACGTACATCCATCCCATCCCTGGTGATTAAGATAGAATGCCTTGTTACCTGAAATTGGATAACCACACCCCTACCCTCACCATACGAAACAGCAGCATTATGGTGCTTCACATTGTTATTATGTCTGTAGGGCGTTGTCCGTCTCCAATCTGGCTCATCTATTTATGTTGCAACTACAAACTAACTATAGTGTGCCTCTGCCACGTAAAAATACTGTGCGAGCATCATCAAAGACGTTATAAAAGTTAATAAAGTAATATCGGTAGTCGGGTCATAACTTCTGTCGTAAACGATTCATTAAATAAATTGTACGACTTTTGATGTTTGTGTAAAATGCATATATGAAAACAAAGGTAAATAGATGTAAATCAATATATTGTTAGCGTTATTCATAATTATGTCTGATTTTTAATATAGGCGTTCAACCTCCAGGCTAGTCGCTGATCGTATCACGCCTAACGTACTTGTCTTTATCAGCTACTACTTTAATCAGGGTTGCTTTAATAGACTCCAAATTCTAGTGAGGTGTAGCACAAGCTTTGTCCTCCGAATGTTACTATATGTTATGATCCAATGGGTATAAGTTTGGGCTGGAGGATGGCCGTTCGTTTTGACCGATGAAGTCAATTCCATGGGCGAACAGCCAATTTTGCGTGCTTGCTGCCCGATGAACTGGCGCTGAATCTTGCTACATAGGTCTTCAAACATTTTACGAGAAAGAGGGTCCACAACGTTTGTGAAAAAAGTATTGTTATACACAAAAGCAATAGGTTCCACACCTTTTACACAGAAAAACACCTCAGTCAGGTCTTAGTATGAGACTCCAAGGCAAACCATGAATGAGGAACGATACGTTTGCTCACTTCTTCAGTGTTCGGGTATACTTTATCATTTTATTTGTATCACTTTATTCACGTAAAATTTTGTTAATATATTAGACCCAAAATATTAAATAGGTAGATATAACGAGGAGATGAACGAGACGGTGAATGACGAGTCATAACGAGAGGTAATTAAGAAACTATTCAAAATTAAAAAAATTACCATTTTTCATGAACCTCAATTCAAAATTTCATTAGTTTGCAACTCTGAAATAAAATCACTTTAATATAAAATCTATCGATACGCTTTCTATAATATTAAATACATTGTAAAATCTATTTATATAAACATTTCAATAAATCTAATTAAAAAGGAAACTTTATAATTTAGAAAGAAAACCTTATCAATCCCAGCCAATATATATTCACAAAAGGGTAAGTATCCAAAAGTGACAAGAATGTAGATTATCATGTCAAATGGGAGCATACAGAGCGACTGAGGGTAACTCAATCCTTAATATAACAAAGGGTTGATCGTTTGCTTAATCCTCAGCTGCTTCCTCTTCGAGTCAACTCATGTTCGTAGTTGAGTTTGAGGAACAGTATGTTTAAACTGTGAAAGCTTTTGTTTCGTTCAATTAAACCTTTGTAGTGCGATAGTGCCTTATTCCGCATGTTGAAAGGCTTATAATCATTTATATTGAAATCTTTACTTTAACCTGTCTACATACAATTTCTTTATATCATAATATGAATAATAAAAATGTTTTGAACTACTTTTGACATTATCTTTAACGTGTGTTTTTTTTCACAAGTGTTTTTTCTAATCTAGGAAGTCAAAGCTCAGTCTAACGATTAAGGGTAATCAACACAACACCCAGAGCCAAAAAAAAGCAAAGTGATACACAGATATTGTTCTTCAGATCAGGACAGGACCAGCAGTTTGAACCCGACCTTCTACACCAATTGTAGATATTATTACAACATGCTTCAAATTGTTTACTTAATTTTAATTGGATTTTTGTCACTTAAATAATCTGATTATTGTACTAAGTGAATAAACAAGATTCAACTTCTAAAAAAAATATGAAATAATCAAGGAATAGTATTCTAAGCCGAATTTGAAGCTAAAACGCCTAATTAAAGAATTTAAAGTTGCTTATACATATTCACGAAAGATGTTTACAACAATTTTTCAAGAGATTGGTCAATTGGCATGACGCGATCGTCAAGAGAATCGTCTCGTGAATGCGAAATGATGGTCAAATAATGCGGTTGTCGGGGGTAACAAAGTGGCGGGTCGGTGTACGTAGCATTGACTAATGCACGAGCCCGCTACGCCTAATGCGAGCCCCTGCTTCTACATGTCCATATTAAATCACCGGCTTTGTCTCAACTACAGTCCATCGGTCAAATCAAGAGCTCGAATAATAAGGGCTTTTAATATTTGCCACATTTCTTAAGATAAAATGTATCTTTGTGTACTGAAAAATAAAGTAAAATATATTCCGAGAATACTATAAGAGAATAAAGGGTTTTCAGTTATAACAACGATTATATCAATCGAATAACAAGATTACAGTTTAGCGATTATTATTTTCCTGTATACTAGTAGTATCTTACGCACCTCGAGAGAGAGAGAGAGACAAATAAAATAATTGATTGTTTGATAAGAATTTAACCAGTTTGTCATATTTTATTGAGACTTTATATACCACAGATTGCAAGATATGTGGAATATGATGTTAACAAATCCCTGAAGTAACCTGAGTAATTCGGTTCAGATCAAGTTAACAAAATCGGGTTAATGGGATTTATTCAAGAGACAGTACTCGATCATTTGGACCTTTCCAATTTAGATATAACAAAACATTATGCTGTAATAAAAGGCATGGCAAAGGCATCTCCAAAAGCGCACATTTGTATTATACCTATAATATAAAAGCTCAGCTTTTCTCGTTATTATATTACTAGTATAAACAATTAAATCAATTAGTTATGCTTTAAACACGCTTTAAAATAAATATGGCACTGCGAAATCATTACTGTTGAAATGTTAAATCTATAATATTAGGCAAGTATAAAAAAAACAATGGTGAATATGTACTCGTACTTAAGCGTAATAGTATTATTTAAAAATAAAATAAAAAAGAGAAGACTTTTAATTACAATTGAAGGGACAATATTTGGGGACTCTAATCATCTTCGCTCATTAATGTTATAATTAAAAATATTAAGAGTTTAAATTAAATATTATAAAATACTCAAGTTCTAAAGAGTGTACTTCATTTCTCTTTTAGCATTTTAAAAAATACTTAAAAATAATAATCAAGAAATTTTCCGAATCGTATTTCAGATAAATACAACAAATACACCAGATTTAAACTTAAAAGGATAAATAGCTATATTAACAGACTAGGCACGTTCTGCCAAATAAATTCTAATAAAGTTAATTAAGCCGTAGGACGGTATTATCTCGGCAAATTTTACCTTTTTAAATTAAAAAAAATTCGCCCCCTCGGTTTGCGCTTTCATTGTGTCAACAAAAGGAAAGATAAGATCGTCTACGTGACAGTCAAAGCGATGTGAAAATCGTTAAAAAAAAGCATTGTTAAAAAAAGGGAAAATAAAAGAAACTTAATTTAATCGCTTATAAAACTACACTTGAGTTTAGTTTGTTCTCTTAAAAGTAAAACATGTAAAAGAACAATCCCTATCACTCTATATCTATATACTATGTAGTTGTATAAAAAATGAAGTTCGTCGGTTGATTATTTTACGCACAATAAATTCGATTTTATACTTTAATCTACCACATTAACACTGTTTGCTGTACCATTAATTTATCAGGTCGACATAGAAGGGACTACGCTTTCACAGAACACTTGCTTAAAACAACAGATTAGCGCTGTTATGTTTCGTGTAATTAAACCTTTAACCCTACTACTGGTAACTAGGGTGTTCATCTTCAGGGGTGATAAGATACCTGTATCTTGATCTCTAATTGCATAGCAGGTGTTAAGGGTGGCTTGCAGGAACAATAAACATCATGAGAACTATATGTTGCTTTGTCCCATAAAGTTCCGTAAAATAATAATTATGTTTTGTGTGTAGTACTCCAAGTATGGGCACTCCGCTGTTACTATCTTCAAGCAAATTACTAGTGAATCCACTTTTATTTGAAAGTATTTTGTCTCAAGCTCCAATATATTATAAGTGTGTCAATAAGGACTCAAATTGAATTTTCGACATCCCACTGGCTATTAGGGGTAATTCAATCTGACGCTTATAAGGTTTCTTACAAAATAAAATACAATCTCGAGCGCTTCGTTTTTCTTCCTCGATGATAATTCGTCGGTGAGCATCTGCGTAACGAGTGAGAGGCAGAAGTAAATATTTTAGAAGGAAAGGGAGGGTTGCAAAGGTAACTTAATCCACCGTTAATGATAACCTCCACACCTGCGTGTAATTCGTGTCGGAAAATATGGCCCGTGAGGAGGATGTTAAAATTAAGAAGGGACGGTATGAAAATGTAAAATTCTGCAAGCTCATTACGTCACTATGGTAACGTAATTTGTAATCATGAAGTTGAATATTCCTTTGTAAAAACAAAAGCGAGAGAACAAAAAATTTTTGAAATATATTAATTATTTGAATTAGTTATTCTTTAAATTTCAACTAAATTTAGTCTTTACGATTCAGAACCACCCCGGTCTCCGCGAATTTTCAGATAACGATTAATATTTAGACCAAAAATTCGTGTTATTTTGTGAAAAGAAATTTACTTTAGGTTCAAGGACTTTAGGGACACTTTAGGTTCAAAACGATGTAGAGAGCAGTAATCTCTGTTATTGTCATGTGTGGTTAAAGACTAACTTTTTATATAGTATATTAAAGAATTTAAAAATAAAGTTCATATTAGAACTAGTAGAGAAGAAGTAAGTCCATGAATTGAGTTGCGGTAATAAATTAATTACTTAACTGATCAGAATAGAATAATATGTTAACGTAGCAGATATATCGATAACAATGCCGGACCTGATGCGGGGTGTCAGGTCTACTAACCACATTAACTGTCTCACCTTACCCCTTATTTTAAAAATAGATCAGAATAACCTTTAAAATTACATCGGAAACGTGGTCGCTGCTCAGTAAAGGATCAAGGAAATAATTAAAGGTAATTTTTCATAAATCCCTCCCCATAATGTCCTCCTCCGCGGTTGATTTCGATCATATCGACATCTGGTTATTGCCAGATAACTTAGTTGTCATTATTTATATGACAGAGGCACTAACTTCTCGTTCGTGTTTTTCCATATATGCAATAATGTGGTATTTTTATTATCATATATATTTATCGTAACAAACAAACACAGTTCACCTTAAGTGATTCCTGAGGCCCATGACATCAACATTCATCCATCACAAGGAATCATAATACGGATGCGGTATCACCTTTGCGGATTGAGATGGAATGACTCTTCACCGGTAATAAAGGTCACCGGATCCCTACAATCACCAGACGAAACGCAGCGCCATTATGCTGTTATTTTACGTTGGTGTACTGTTAGGGCGTGGTCCTACCCCAATCGAGCTAACCTGAAGTAGCTCTACCACTGCTTCAGATGCAGTGTCAAAGATACTACATAAAACACCGAGATGAAAAGTTGATTTTCCTGAACTTTACTTTTTTTTTTTTTAACGAAGATTGATGGTTGTAGATGGATGACAGGTGAGCTCTGTACTCATTTGTATCTTGATGTCATAATTAGAATTTTTTAAATCGGACATTTCATTCATCATGTATGATATATAGCCTATAAACAGTCCATTGCTATCCCCATCCCTTGCCATAAGCACGATCCTAAGCCTCCTGCATCCATAAATTTCCCGCAATTTTTGCATAAGTCATAATCGCAATCCAAGGTACTCCAGTACTTTTCTTGTCCATCGGTTATCGGTTTTTCTCTATATGGCCTATTACCACTTCTAAATATCGTTCTTTTGAGCATTTCGGTCAACTTCGTTATACTGCTAGATGTCCACATTGCGTATTCTGTCACGCAAAGATACATAGTAATACGTCACTGACTCATATTTCCCTTCTCAACATCTCTACCGTACCTCACGTATAATTGCGAAATTAAAAATTTCAATAGTATGGAAGATTTAAGAGCCATACCGACTGAAAAACAGAATGAGCAACACAAAAAGAGAAA
Organism: Teinopalpus imperialis; assembly: GCA_029286865.1. Lineage (NCBI taxonomy): Eukaryota > Metazoa > Arthropoda > Insecta > Lepidoptera > Papilionidae > Teinopalpus > Teinopalpus imperialis. The sequence goes on along the minus strand of JAGSMU010000036.1, from coordinate 6,776,881 downwards.
TACATAAAATAGAGAAAAGTAAGTACATAATGAGCAAACGTGTTCTAATTAGAAAGTAGCGAATTACTTTTTTTACAGTTAAGTTTATATTAAGCAGAAAATTCCGTTTAATTAAAGAACAGAGATAGGCTTTAGTTAAGACAACACGACATCAAAGTTTCACTTTTTACATTAAAATTTTTAAGCTCCAAAGTGGAGCTGCAAACAAAGCCAACAAAAGCTTTGAGACTGAACGCGAAAACGGTGGGAACACGTAGCGAATGTTTGCCGCTTCTTTTGTGAAACGTTCACGAATTAAGGCGACTGTTTACTTTAAATTTTAACTAAGTGTTGTCATATTGAATTTATTTCGAATTTCGTTCAACCATTTGTAAATTTCTATGTAGCTTATAATAGACGCTGTATTCTTAAGAGTGCCAGACTTATTCCGATATCCAGCAGAAATATTAATTTTTACTTCGAGCGAATATAATACGACGGCATTTATATTTTTGCTTATAAATTTCCGCAAAGTATCATCAGATCGTTCTAAATATTATTATAGTATATTAAAATCTTATGAGATTTTTTAGCGTCATTATTAGCCTTATCTCTCTGTGAATGTTACTAAACGTGAGATTGCGCAAACGCTCACGGCACTTCTCGTATAATCTAATCTGCGCAGTTTATTTAATCCGCTTTTAACCAGAAGATCGAAATCTACCAGGAGGACACCATCATGATCATCATCAGCTTTACGTTCCCATTACTAACAAAAGCAGTACGTCATGACCTTCCATGTATCTTTTTTCTCCATCACGCAGCTCCTTGCAAGTTACTCTTCGCATTATTATATCTATCTTTTCTCTGGTCTTCCTCCCGCCTATATCACTTTTCATATTCATAACTTCCTTAGTAATATAGCTCTTATTTTTTCCGATTACATGTCCAAACCATGCCAATTTTTTGCTTGGTTTGGACATGTATAACTTAGAATCTCATAAGGTTTGTCTACATACAAAAACATTTGTTAATGTTCAATTGATTAAATATTCGTAAAATATTTCAATAAGTTTTGTATTTTTAATAATTTGGTCACGGAATGGATTATCCTATTTATCGTATGTTTGTCGATAAATGCAACACAAATTACCAAAGTTATAAAAATAAAAGCGTGTGCAGTATATATATATATATATATATATATATATATATATATATATATATATATATATATATATATATATATATCTGTAGGTGATAATAGAAGAAATAATACTGATAGCATAGAAAAAATACCGCGACCCTGGTTTGAAAATAAGATTAAAAATGTAATGGTAAATAGTTAAATTCAATGATGAAAGAAATAACATTTATCTTATATATATTTTTTTTTAATATGTTTAAGGTTATTTTGCTAACGAAGCCTGAATGTCTTACGCAATAAAGATTGAAAGGGAATCGTCTGAAGATATTTTTAAAACAATCTACCTAGCTCATATTTCAAATAATGATTAAAATCCAAAAAACATTTTTATTTTTGATATACTAATGAAGGAAATACGTCTTCAGTGGTTTCCGAGTTATGACAGACAGACAGGAATTAAAAAATAATCATACCTCGTCTTTACGATTACTAGTACTTTTCATTTTATGATTATAAACTAATTGAAAACATAATTAACAACATATTTTGAATTTAATTTTAAAAAAGTTGTCGTTATTCTTATATATAGGACCAGTTCTTTTAATGTACCTTGACGTAAAGACGTTGGGATTGTAAAGAAACTAAACCTAAAGAAAAATCCAAAAGAAAATGCTGGTAGAGGAGCTTGTCTAGCTGTTTTATAGCAGGTCCATAAGGTTAAACATCGTTTACAACAGTCTCTATCTATTTGGTTATGTGACAGTTAGTGGTATTTACTCGTCTGTCTGCTAAGAATAGCAGTTGTTATGCTACGTCTCAGATCTTCGGAGGGTCTTATAATTCGGAAACCATTTTGCTTTAGAGTTGTATAGAAAGGTAGAGATAACAAAGATGAAGAGAAATTATTTGTCGGAAAAATATCATGGTTTACATAAATAAGGGATACTAAGGGATCTATGGTTTAGCGATTGATTATCTAGGGTTGATATTATGCTTTGCTTCAAGTACCCATATAATATGATTTCCCCCTACTCAAATTTCTACCACAACGATATTATTTGATTATTATCAAATGATATCATGTGCGCTGTATATATTATAAAACCGCAACCATTAATACATAACACTACTACTAACTAACACATAACACTACTACTAACTAACACATAACACTACTACTAACTAACACATAACACTACTACTAACTAACACATAACATGCAAATACAAAGGCACTCACTCATAGCCCTTTTCCCGAAACAGATGTTATCCATGTGCAATAAAATCAGAGGAAATTTCAGATACAGCGCCCTGTATAAGGGACACCAAAACCCGTAAACCAAAAATTTACAGTGCAAAAATATTTTCCTTCGGCTTCGTCGGGTAATTTAACCACTGTGTGGTACACAACGGCCATTAATAAATATCAATAGCAATAAATACTACAAAAAAAATGCACACTTTAGTTACTAAACCGTGAGGTAATCTACTACAATAATATACACAATTTTTGTTTCCCGATAATATGTCCAGGCCTGCTGGAAGAGATTTTTATTGTAAAATAAGCTACGCCTTTGTACATGCCTTTCTTTTATTACTTCCCTTATATTCCATCTGCTTTGTGTACATAAGGGTAAAATAAATAGAATAAATAAATAAGCCTAAAACATTTAAACGAAAGTCTTAAATTGTTAAATTAACTAATCTTTCTAACATCAGACTACCGTTCGTGAGTCTTCCTTTTAATGCGCGCAAAGAATAAAATTCACGTTGATAACCAATAAGTTATCCATATTATTCTTATTCGTATCAAGAATTTTTTCTCTTTTTCCTTTTCAACGATATTGGATTCATGTAGGTACAATTTCATTCTCAATATTTACACAAGAAGAACATGTATGTAATTGAATTTCTTTTGTATGGAACGAGCAGTATAGTAGAGCTAGATAGGTTTACATGAGACGTTATTCATTATTAATTTATTCGTGTTCATTGTCCTTCGTTAAAAATAATATAATCCATTATTGATCCCATTAAACAAAATCCTGTACCCTCTCATTCTATCAATGTTTTGTACACTATCGCATTGTTAGGGTTTTATTGCTCTATAATCGATTTTTTCGTCTCTATTATTATTATCATCTTTTGTCCCTATCTGAAAAACAAAAACCGAAAGCACTAATTAAATTTTAACTGAAGCTTATTAAACTATAAATGTGTAGATTTACGCAGTCATATCAAAAAATCAATCCCAAAAATTCAATTAAATATGACATCTGGATTTGAGGCCATAGTCACTAGATCCAACCTGCTAGTTAGCCGGCAAGATAAATAATGGCAATATTTTGTTAATTAAATTAATAATGCCAACCGACGGTATACGCAGCTAAACTTAAGGTTTTCTATACGGAATATATAAAAACGGAATACCTTGCAACCAGTATTAAGATCTCCAGTTACGAGAGCAAACAAGGAACGCGTTGAAGGCCGGCTTTACTTTTTTTTACTTTACTTTATATATATATACACAACATACTAATTACATTAACATTTTTTCCAATAACTTGTAATAGATTTCGAGAATAGTTCGCTTAATTCTATTGATCCTCCTGCTAATGATAGGTTTTATCATATTTTATTTACTCGATTTTGACTGTATTTTTTATTTACACATATTTTCGTTTTTTGTTACCGGTACATTCACACCGTTTCATGTCACCGTTTCCCTAATTCTACTTTTAATCTTTTCATTATTATTTTTTCGGATGTTAACAAATCGAATATTTAATCAGTTCAAATAATTTTTATACTTATGAATTAATTATTCTGTGTTTACTATGGTGTCGCATTCCGATGTACCAAAACATAGCAAAAACATATTGTTTACGCTACGTGACATTACATGGTTTTTACGATAATATTCATGTCGATACAAATGATAAAGACGACTTTCTCTTTCATCTTGTATTCGTATACAAGTTGAAACAGAAAGTGAGTGTTTTAGTAGTGGATCTGGAACAAATAGATTCCAAGATATCTTGGCCTTTTTCAATAAAATCAAATAAATGTAAAAACATGAGATACTTAATAACAAGAAATGTATTTGAAATTCAGCATTTGAGTTTTCACTAATTCCCACAGACAATGCCGATGCGTTCTTAGACAATGTATCCAGAGATTGGAGCTATTGTATACGTCAAAACAAAGTGAAATCTGAACAGATCACGGTCGATTGATGAATGGACTATAAAACATTGCCATACTTTCATATTATCATTGAATATTTCATTAAAAAAACGTAACATAAAAGACATTGATAACTAACCACACTTTCACATAAAATATGATATAAATTTTATCAAATACGCCAATGAATATAATTGTTTAGTAGATGAAATAAAGCAGACCTTTTAATTCATCCTACATATGTTTTACCATAAATCTGGGAGTGTAACAAATTTAACAAATGATATAAAAATAAATGAAAGGTAGAATCTACGAAATATTAAAAGGTATTTTATTAGAACAGGACATCGGACGTAGCGGTAGTGGGTTCGAATCCTTCTAGAAAACAATTAAGTTATAAAAAGTCTTTTACAATATTTATGTCCAGAGAATGGCGACAGAGTCAGCACCTATACATTAGTGATGTAATTAAATCTCTACGTGACATATCGAAATTTTCATTATTTCTATCTCGATTGTGTTAACAACTCGAGTCCATACTTTTTATTGCTTCTGTTATTCGTGTCATAAAATTAGGGCTACGAAATGTAGGCATAACAGTAGAATTGAGTATGTAACAAGTTATTAACGGGTCATAAAATCTTCCCGTGACAGTCGTCCTATCTGCGAATACGCCCCGCCCGTCTAATCAGATGTAATCCAGTTAAAACTTTTCCAATAAGCCTCCCCTACTGTGCATTCCGTCATGCTACGACATCGTTAAACCTACATAATTACATCTGAAAGAAAAAGGCCGCAAGTGTAATCCACGATAATTGAGATGATGCCAAGTTAGAAGCTTTTCGTTCGTCTTTAGTTAACTTACTTGATCGCTTGTAGTTGGAATATATTGTCGTCAATTTATAGACAAAAGTTAGAAACAATGTAGACATATCTAACAGTATAGTAATGACTTGTCACTATCGTTAAGTGACACTATCCGGAAATTATAATTAAGTGCCAAGACTATAAACATTACGTAGAATGATGTTCTGTGCTTTACGGGTCTATCGATAAATGCAAGTGACTCAGTAATATGCTACATGGCAGTTTGTTTGGAGTGGAGAGAGTGGAAGGACCATAGCTGGGCTAATGAATGGATTGTTTATAATTCATCATTATATTATTATCATATCATTCATATAATGCATCATTATTATATATTAGTTTATAATGGATCGTTATAATAACTTTTACATGGAAATTTTGAAACACGTGTTTATTCCGAGAGTTGATTGTTTGGTTACTAAAGTTTAATTCATGTTCATAGAATCTTATTTTGGTGATAATAAGAATTGTTCAAACATGGATATAAAATATGGATCATAAATATTTAGAAAAATAATTGAATAATCAATTTTCTGTTTTACTAAAGAATTTAAAAGTTAAAACTCTTATTTTAGCAAGAGCAAATAATGCAAGAAAATCACTCTTCCAACTCTAATAAAAAGATCTAGACGGACGTTTTTCATAGTTATACACGTCGAATCTCGGGTCATTAAACAAATGAGATAAATCTTATAAACGAGCCTTTTTTTTCACCCCCAACGTTGAACAAGTAATCTTACAATCTTTTGATGGTACAACTTCTATATATAAATAAAATACTGTATGCGAAGGATGGTTTTGGAATATATGCAGGGATTTGTTTTAAAATTTATTTGCACAAGAAAAACAAACATTACATAAAAGTGGACTTAATGCCATACCAAAAGGCATTATCTCAGCGTACCTTTGGGTTGACCAGATAATACACATTATGGGTGTAAGAAACTTATTTTGGTTACAAAGTAATTAAATCTAATAAATAATAAATTAATAGAAATAATATATGTACATATTAATTAAATTAATCTGTCTTTTATATACATATATTATGTATATTTCTATTTGTTTTTACTCTATTTGTTTTAACTTTGTAATGCCTTCGTCGAAATATTCGTCGTAAACCAAGTATAATATATCAAAAACAAAAAAAGGAAAAAAGGACAAGTGGCGAGCAGTCAAAGTGTTAACAAGTTGATGATGATATTAATACAAATATAAGAAAAATACGAAATTATAATTAACAAAATGATATTGATATATAATTACTCTTTAGCATCCAAGTAATTCGGATTCACTTAATAACAAATTATAATAAAACTTCTCTTGAATAATAATCCCGTCTCTAATCTGAAGAATGCAGCATCCTGTGAGTGTAATCATTCAAATTATTCCATTCCCCTAGACAACGGAGGCAATGGAATGGAAACTCAAAAATGTAATCCATTTCCATGGTAGGTAGATCATAAGATAATAAATGCTGAGAAATATTTCTCCCGAGGCCTATACTTCACTAGTCTTCCTTCGAGTTTTGCTATAATTTCGGATAATAATTATATTATTCATGATTTCATGAAAACTTTTCTCTTATACTTTACCATTGGAAATATTTATGATCTGATTTATTAAAGAAAAACTAATTTGGACAAGGTATTAATTAGGATACGTAAATTATCATAAACTTTATTATTGCTTGTTAGTTTGAATTTAAATAAAATAACATCCAATACGATTTGTCACTATAAGGATAAGATACTACAACTAGATGTGTTGTAGAATTAGATGAGCAAATATAGCACAATTAGCAAGTGACTCATATCAAGTGGTAAACTAACTAATGATTGGCCTCTTGGGCCGTATCGTTAAGAAAATTAAACTGAGCTTATAGTTTCCTATGGTGTTAATGACGATCAGTAAATAATATGTATAGTAAAAGTGTGTCGAATATTTTTAAATTCGCTTTTCTTCCATAAACTGGTAACCAACGTAATATGAAATTAATCATACTGGCGTTCAATATGTAGAAGGGGATCTTGGGTACTCAACAAAAAGCTCTTTACATGTTCTCCGCTTAGAATTGCAATTTGCGAGATATCTGGGGGCGTGGATGACGCAGCCTCCGACATTAGGCTCATTGTCACTTTACTCTCAACAAGCCGAATTAAATGAGTCGTGAACATTAAAATGGTGTTGCAGAAGCAAGAAAATAATGTTATTACTCGAGAGTTATTACTTGCTTTTTTGCGGTTGGTTTTTTATAATATCTTCATATTTCATTGTTTGATTCAGACATTTGTGGTCTAAACGGATCTATTACAATAGTAGTAACTGTTTAAAAATCAACCTTGGTATTTTTTTCTATGCTACTCTCAGAAGTCATACCTGTAACAAGATAGAAAAATGTATAAGTGTATAATATAAATGATACATTAAAATATAACGTACAAATATAATGTAATTGTTTCCTGCGCCCAATGCCCATGACACGTTTCTCGACGTGGTTCTCATTAGCAATCATAATGCAGATGTAGTCCCCCCTTAGGACTAAGTTAGAAGGTCTTAAGGCATCTGCCTTAAGATACGTACTTACTTATTTACGTACTTTACATGGGTTTATGAAAAAGTACTAAAGTATAAAATAAAACCATTTACTAGATTACTTCTATATAACTCGATAAGCTCTATATACAACTAAAACTTAGTGCTGCAATGAAATTATGAGAAATCTTCCGCAATTGACTTAGTCCATAATACGTCTACTTTTTCCTGCCATTAAAACAATTCGAATCTGTCCAGAATGAACATAAATCACCCGGTCGTCAATTGACATCCATAAGAACGAATCAGACATCTAATTGTATATAAGATGACAAACAAAGAAAATATTCAAATTAATTTTAGCAATGTAAAGAGCTTTTTAAAGCAATTGAAACTTCCGGTGTCCATACATCATCTGATGTTTGCGATATAAACCGACGGCCGTACTACAAAGTCGCGTAGCACAACGCATACACCTTAATATTTAGTGGTTAAAAGCCAATATCGCTAATTTTAGCTGCATTATTTTCCATTAATGCGCAGTTGATAGACATGGTTAAGGGTTTATGAAAATTTTCATTACCTCGACGCGATTATTGTATGTATAATATGATCAAAACTTAATTTATAATTTCAAACAACGTAGGTGTTTACGCTTAGATAATTTATGCGCTAAGTATAGTGGGGATTATTTTGCCTCGAAGATGTTCATATAAATAATGTAACAAGTTGTTTTATCAAATATTACGCCATTTATAATATTATATTGTTAAGCCAAAATATATAACTAATTTATATATCTAATTTAGAAAACAAATCATGCAATAGCACACCTTGGATATCAATATAAATAATATACTTAAACTAAATGTTGTATTCGTATTACGATTATATTTTGGAAATTCTGTCTGTTTGTCTATTTGTTTGAGGGTGACACATTCATAGCGAACTTGCGCGTCCGAAAATACGAATACAACTTAGATGAAGTATTCAGTAAAAGAATACATTTGTACTGAATAAAACATGGGTTTGAATAATTAGCAACGTATAATCTTTAGTTTATAAAAAATATTTTTAGTTTATTACTATTATTTATGAAAAATCTTTTTTTTTTGAAAACAATATTTATTTTTGAAAATTATCATTTGTTATGGATATTTATATAATGTAAGTTATTTGACAACAGCAAGCAAATAAAGCAAAGACCGTTATTATTATTTTTTACGTCATAACGATTACTTTATTATTGATTTGAGTATTCAGAGGACAACAATCGGTTGATCGCATATTCCGGGAAGCTTAGTGCGAGCTAGGAAGCCCTAAGAAGGAATTTATAATTAAATAAATGAATAATTGAAGTTACAGGATACAGTCGCAGTTTACGAGTGATAGCCGCAAGGAAAATATATACGTTTATTATTTTGAATTGAATATAAAATGTTTTGTTTCATATACTAAGAGTATAATTGTAAAGTAGTAATAAAGGAACGATCCATAATTAATCATATTACTATTACGATGTAATGATTGGCCAATAATATTATAGGTACTTAAGTGATAATACATTCGTTAAAAAATTTAAATGTCAAATTACAAATTTATTTTGTGAATTGCGGCTTCAAACTTTGGTTAAACTAACTGGAATAACTATATAACTATAGTAAGACTATATTGTTTATTTAATTAGAGTATTGGAGTATAGCTAATCACGGCTCTTCGGAGAAGAAAATAATTGTAGAACCTAACGTATAAAATAGAATAAAGTCGGGAAACTTCTGTAGGAATCGATTTATTTGAGATTTTTTGCGTAATCATAAATCAGGACTTCAGCCACTTTCACAATAAAATTACCATCTGCGTAAAATATATTTCGCGAAAAGCGGCTCGATTTTAAAAATAAGTTTACGCCTACGTTCAAAACCGCGGCAGCTATTAACAGCCGCATGTTCCAGACATGTGCTGATATATAATTCGTTCACGCTCTTGTCAAGCCAAATCCGATCGTATATAAAATTCGGTCTATGACGTGATGTCAACGAGAACAATTCTCTGAAAATTGTTTCTGGTAAACTTTCATTGAACGGACATGTGCGGTGTACGAAAGTTTTATATTTAGTCGTCTATTTCACGTTATTTTTTTTAGGAAAGCCGATGAATGTAAACGCCTCAGAATACTCCGTGGTATACGTGGAAAGCCAATGTTGGCAAAGTAAATTAACTCTTTTGCAGAGTGCCAAAGTAAATCAAGTCTTTATGTAGAGATCCCACTGCTGGGCTCGATAAAAATCAAAGGTATTGGCAACTTTGAAAAGGGTATAGTCTGCTGTCATTTTTGCTAGCACAATTCATGAGAAGGGTATAATCATTTAAGATACGATATGGTTTGCTTTATCATCTATTTATTTCCTTAATTTAAGGATAAAATTTTGTGAAAAATAGGAAGGAAATGAACCAATTTGTTTGTTCAGCAGAGCACGAATAATGATTGATGATGATGTTCTATATTTAAAATTTTTACTTACTTTTACTTCAGCACCGACTTGTTTTTTTTTTTAATAAATTCATGGGTTAGCTTCGCATAAAATAAATAGGATTCATTGGATTAGGTGGCTACACGATGTTGGCCACGTTATCCGTGGAGGTAGTTGAGTACCAGCCTGGTGAGTATCGGAGACTTACAGAACATTGACGCTTGTTTCGGAAAGTTTTTTTGCGCCCTGGTAGTATTTAATTAGGTAACGAATGTTTTACAGTAAAACAATAACTACAAAAAATATCTCAACTCAAATTTTGTATATTATAGCACCCACCACCAACTTGAGATAACATTTTATAGGCATCACCTTTTTTGTCTACCTTTAAAACAATCGAGATGCAGCCTTGAAGAATAAATTGAAATGTTTAATATTTTTAATCATGACTACCCGTTTCACGCCCGTCGTGTGAAAGAGCGGTGTGCTGATCAGATCCAATTTTACACTAAGACATATTCATTGTACATATTAAGTGATTATTTTATAAGAAGCTAAGCTTCTTTTTAGCTTAGCCATATACACATATATATAATATATAACTAATTACCTAAGAATGTTTGAAAGCCGTAGATTCCTATGACTTATAAACCTATATTCATTTAATATAATAATATATACATTAGTTAACACATATAATTTAAACTAATGTAATTCGAAACTCAACATTATAACTTTCAAAATAAAATTTGATTAAACAAGACCAATACTTCTACACCTACCATGAGTAAATAAAAAAAACTCACTTAAAAATATTACAGAAATGTTGTTTTTAAGCAAACGACAAAACTGCTACTCCATTTAAGAATTTAATAGGCCATAGAAAATTATAACACTATTAGCTACAAGCCCTTCAACTTTACCCAAATATGCCAGTTTTCCTTTCAAATTATAAAATTCTCACGGCCGGCGTCATTCAGTTATGTCTGTAATTACATATGAGCGGACCCGAGGATGCGTATAAATATAAAACGCCTTCCGTTTCAACCGGAAAGACAAAACGTATTTTGCGCCGTAAAACAATCTCCTGTTGCTGCTTTCAAATAATAAAGTAATCATCTCAACTTTGTTATGCGACTTTTTCATGATAGATTAAGCTTTAAGCGTCATTCTACTGTTTACGTAATAACTTTTACGCATAATTTGGTCTTCTACCTTATTATTCCACCGTTCTAGATGTTTGTATGAATTTCACACATATTTATCTGTGTACTGAAGATATAATATGTTTATACTGTTCATAAAATATTTACTAATATACGAAAACGCACATATATTATTCATAAATGTATATTATATTGTTTATTTTCATATATATCTATGGCTTATTGTGTACAATATATATATATTTTATTACATTGAGAGTTGCAAACGAGCACACAGTTCACCTGATGTTAAGCGATTCCTGTGTGGGCCACACATGACATCTACATTCATCCTTGACAAAGAATCATGATGCAGATGCGTTGTCACCCTCGAGGACTGAGATGAAATGTCTCATCACTCACCAGACAACAAAGTCATGTGAAGTCAGCCCAATGCGCAGTGGAGCTGCGTTCTATACTAATTTCATACTATAATTCTGTAGTATCTAAAAAAGGTATATAACTGACTGACAAACAAGCACACAGTTGATCTACTTCCATACTCAAAGAAGATTCAAGATGCATACACGTTGTCACCGCTGAGGACTCATATGGAGTGTTTCGATACCAGTCATTCGATCTCTATTTCCCTGCACTTTAACCCACGAAACACAGCAGCGTTAATATGCTTTTTCAAGTTCGTATTCTATGAGGGTCTGGTCCTTCTCAGTCGATCCATTTTTGCTGCATTCAAAAAATCACTGCAACGTGGGTCAACCAAGGTTCAACTATTAGAGCATAGTCCGCTGCTATGGACTCTATATATATTACGACTGCTTTTTTATTGTCCACGAGGAGTTTAAATGCAAATGCGTTGTCATCCCTGAATACTAAGATCACATGTAATAAGGGTCTCCAGATCCACCACCAGACGAAACATGCCAGCGTTATGCTTCTATTTTACGCTGGTATTCTTTGATGGCATGGTGCTTAACCGGTCAATCCGACCTATTCGTTCACCAGCTACACAGAAACAAGCAGCTAAGTGACTACCAGTTTCTTCCGAGCAATGCCACTTCGTTCGTCATTACAGTTTGTTAATGTAGATCACAATTTCATGAACCAATTGCAACCGGTCAACTAATAATCTAAATGACAAACGGCTACGTAGCGGTACCACGAAGCATTTTTTATGAATTTCAACGGTGACAAGCACATAGTTTACTACACTGATGATCTGCAGCTCTCAAGACACCCACTTTTATCCTCGATAGTAAAGAAACGTATTTGTAACCTAATGATAAAAAAACGTACGTACTACGATTCGAATTTTTTTTTTAAAAAGTTTAGTTTTTTTTAATTAGTTAAGATAAATAAAAGGAATTTCACCACCACAACACCACCATTAATTTTATTTGAGCTGTCCTCATAATGTAATACAAATTTTACTATTAGAGTGAATGGAACCGCTGTCTCTCTGATGGTTGACATTCCTTTCTGTCATAGGAGATTCGAGACTTACCATCGTTACCATCTAACATACCATATTAAAACCACTATCCATCACATTTTTCCGAAGCCAAAGGTAGAGACGAAACCTGCCTTTTGGAAATAATTTCGCGTTTATGTGAAATTAATTTTATATAAAATGAGAGATTATATATATTATCAAATAATAATTGGTCAGTGCAAATATCGTTTAATACTTTTTTATAATAGTTTCAACTTCATTTATACAATACTGAAACAATTTAACCCTTTCGAAGTAAACAGGATTAGAATTTCTTTGTATGTTACAACATTTAATTTTCTATACTTATAACTCTGTGTCAGTACCCGGGCTATGTTTTGAGAATTCAATTTTCTTTGTACAATATAAGTAGCATAGCCACTCCAATAGAGAATGGAAACATCTAAAAATATATCATAACCCTCGGACATAAAGTTGAAAATAGAAAAACCGAAATAGCTATCGTATAGTTAATTGCGTAGCAAAAAGGTATCTGAATGTACAAAGTTTATTAAAACCTAGTATTTCTGTGAATTGACTTACTGCCGCAGAACCTTTAATTATAGTTAATTTTGAATTAAGTTATTGAAATAGTTATAGAAGAATAATTTCGAATAATTTGGTATTATATATATTTATAGGTATTTTTTTGTATATATTAAAAGTGAACTAAATGTTTAAAATCTTTTACTTTTGATATAAAAAATTGATTGCAACAATAGACATTTTGATTTAAAACATAAAAGAACGCTTTTAATTTTTGCTTTTTCGTGATAGTGTTAATCATTATGTGTATTACGTGAGTTTAAAATAACACAGTTCACATATAATAATAAAATATTTAATTATTAACCATTTTTTAAAGCGTAATGATGTAGTATTGGTCGTTTACCATCAGGATGATATCTTCTGGTTGATTTCGGGTGACAACAATCACGCAGTATATCTTAATGTTTCGCCAGCTTTTGGACAAACATAGAAGCACTTGCTCGTCGTCCCCTTCCCTATTTAAATTGATTTAATGTATGCAATAATGTCGTTGGTAAACCTAACAATTAACCCCAAGCCATAATAAATACTAAACAAGGCGTACGAACTATAGGAATGGCAACTAATGGGTTAAATCTAAAGACAGCACTGTAATCCGAAGGAAATATTAAAAGTTCTGGTATGTTCAGCAATTAAATATATGTTCAGCAACTAATTTACACCAGGTGATAATTAATAAATACCTAATACATACAAAATCATAAATGTAAATTTGCACCAGTTAGTTTAGTAAATTGGGGACACATTTTGATTATGTAAAAACTATATGTATCTATATATATTCAGTTTAACTCTACATGATAGTAAGTATAGATAATTAACCAACGTTATTATTTTAAATATACATACATATAGCATATGTAGCAGTCCCCCAACTTCCTAACTAAAACAAACAGCGATTTAAGGGACGGTTGTTGATGGATTAACCCCTAGATTGCAATATCCGACGCCTGGCGCGACCTTAGTCCATTAGTGGTCGCCACTAGGATTAGTGAGATTAATTGTTGATGGAAGAGGACCGACAGCTGACGTACAATGGATCGTAGCTTGACATAACCTTAGACTATCGTTTAGTATTCGTGATTCATTATCGACTAATTTATTGAATTGAATTGACGATTTGCCGGGATTATGTTATTTTTAGGTTATGCTTGCCGCATATCGTACCTATAGGTAATTTATAATATTCCAATAATATTAAACCAATGTTTTGTAATAAATAATTAATGAAATCAGGGACGATCCCCGTAAGATGTAGTCCTCAGTTGTGACCTAACGGTTTGGATATTGTTGACGATTGATCAAAATGTGTAACGGCCCTATAGTATCAAGGACAGCAACCAAACAGCGACTGCGATGCGTAAATCACGATAACAGTTTTTGGACTATGATGTATAACTGTATAAATAATAAAAACACCTAAGCATTGACCGCTACCCAGGCTAGCCTGGCAGGAGATCTTCCCTTTTTCATCCTACGTCCAATTAAACCTATGTAAATAAGCCAACAAAAATGTTAAATAGTAATAACTATTCTAATTATTAAGGCAAAGAACTCAAGAGAACAGTAACAAAAACCACATCCGTAAACGAAATCCAGAAAAAGCCCCATCGGTAAATTAGTCATGTATCGACCGGGCTTTCTCAAATTAAGGAAGTTTAACGGTTTATCTTCTTATTAGCGTATTAACTGGTATGGTTATGGATAAAGTTTGTTTTTGGAACATTAATACAAGTTAACAAATCCTTCGTAAAAATATTGAATTTATGATGCTTTCAAGTTGTACGATTATCCAATCGCGCAACATGTCATTTCATTGTTGTAATGCCTCTAAAGTACCTCAACACTTAAAATAGTTATATTTTCGTGAATAACGAATACCACATATTACATACTACTATAGGATCTGTGTGGGAAACTTTACTATATAACTACATACTGTATATAAAAAAAAATTAAAAGGTAAAAAAAGTTGTTTTATAGTGCTGCAGCCTCGTTAAAGCTTGTTTATGGACGATAGATGTTACGAGTTTATGGTCTGCAGTCATCACTTACTATCCCGTAAATCATGTACTTGCTTCTGAAACATAGTTTAATAAAAAAATAAAAGTCACAAACACTGTCATAAGGAGTCTAGAAGCTTTAAGCACTAAAGTGCCTGCACACACATCGCGTCATTAGATGCAACTGCAGTCCACTATTTACGTTCTTTACTTCACCTCGGAGAAACATGCGGTGAATTAATGTAGAAAAGCAAATACCGTAGTCGGGTAAAACAAACAGCACTCGACTCTAAACTCGCACTGCGCGGGTTTTCTGGCAAATTCGAGTTTTTCGCGTAGTATTTATTCGGAAGCGTTAGTTTTTGTATGAGCGCTTTATCGCTTTAAATAATGGTAAAATTGCAGCAGTTGTCATTGAGTAAACCGACATACTTTAAAAGTATCCGCCTGATTCCATATATTCACGAAATATATCGAAGGTAACTCTTGTTAGCTCTAGGCCTGCTGAAGAAGCTACCTCAGATTTTGGGAAGTAGCGTGTAAACAAGAGTAGTGGGCTACTACACCTTTAGGCGCAACTGAGTTAGGTATTCTCAGTACCTAACTCGTATCATTTCCGGACGGAAGTAACGTTTTTACATAGTTTCCGCATTTATTAAATTAATGCGGAAACTGTGTTCACGTCCGCAATACAGAAGTGGACGTGAAGAGCTGAAGCAAGCATTAGCGACCATACCGCTGGATAGCCTAGTGCAGACCATGCTGGAGACTGAAGATGCGTGGAACGAAGTAAGCAATTATGCAGCTACGGTGCTAAAGCACTAAGGCGCAACGAGCAAGAAAGGCGCAAGGCCTGAGGATTGAGGAAAAGCAATAACTGCTAGACCACCCCCACAAAGCAATACCTGACAGTGTTCTCGTGAGGGATTAAGAGAGTTCCCTCGGGAGGGTTTTTTGTCGATAACACCAGGGGTCGACTCCGACAATCCCCGCGTAAAGGCGATTTTTTCCTCCAAACACACGCACGCACATATACATCGATACACGATAGATAAGTTAAGATGATAAATACTGCTGCAATATAATTTTAAATAAACTGTCATGGAATAAATACTTAAATTCTATTTGTTTAATATAAATTCATTAATAGCATAAGTCGTCATCCATCTAGTGGGTGGTCGTCCTACTTTGCGATTGCTAAAACGAGGTTACCACTCGAACACCCTTTGATTATTGCAATATACTCAGAATGTTGGTATTGCCGTGTGTGTATATTTGTGCAAACTATTCCTCTTTAGATCTGCATGTGTTTGTACATCGGAGTTAGGAAGGGGACAAGTCTGGGCCTCTATAATCTATATATTCTATCTTAGCTTACCGGGATGTTAAAGGATAAAGCTTATTTTAGTTATTACACTATATTATTTTTAATTATTTATATATTATTTTCATCTGAACCTGTCTCCGATCTTTTTGCGCATACATTATACCGATAAGTGAACGACTCTGTATTTCCACAAATGTTCACGTTACAAAATAACCTTAGCAGTTGACGACATGTGGTGACATCTGAAAGATGTCGCCGCGGCAATAATTCAGTACGAGGATATCATCAGCTATAAGTATAGTTTATGATCGTCAAATTTTATATTTACTCTGACTGTTAACACATTCATTCATTAAGCCGTATACTAACATTGTACTATTGGATACATAAAATCGAGTTACATTTTATTAAATCGATGCGAAAAATGGCTACTATTGCGATTTTTATTACATATACCATTGAGCTCGACGGGCACATCCAAAGCCATTTGTTTGATCAGTCAACTTTCATTTTTATACCTTTTATTTACACAAATCGAATTCATAAATGTAAATGTCATTTGTTAAAAATGAAAGAGAATTATCCGATGGCAATAAATATAAAAATAAAATTTCTATTGTTTTGTATGCAATAAATTTCTATTGTATATCCATCAATCACTCGATTAAACTAAGAAATGAACACTTAAGATTGCAATTTCCTTTGTACTCTCAGTGTCTGAATGCGTCGTGAGCCCGAAAGTACGATATATTTTTATCACACGTTGTTCGATTACGGGTCTCTAAGTTTGCTCAAATGCTTTTGGCAATATTTTTTTTGGCAGCGTGCATCCGGATGTTCTGGTAAACATCATACATCATAATTTATCGCGGTGGTCGAAATCCACCACTTGACAGTGCATCTGCATTATGATTGGATATCGTGGACCACAGGAATCTAAACTGTCAAAACTGTGTGCTCATTTGTCCCGTGATAAAACATGATCATATTGTGCTATTGTGCTATCGCATAGAATAACCACATCAATTTGGAGCCTCATCACTTAAGTCCTAAAACCGATTTAGCTTAGTGAGCTATATACTTAGGATGTATTTGTTTGACGATAGAACAACGATGAGCGCCACGATTTGAAAGTTTCTGCAGTGTCAGCGATTAGCTTTATATTTTATTGTCTTTACATATACATATATTTAGTACTGAGACCCTTGCACGAGACTTACTACCTGTCAATATTGAGATACATACCCGCGCATCCTCGTGTGCACATTAAGCATAATTAAACATTTAATAATCAGGCAACGACCGTAAAAGAACTACTAAGCTATTTAACCCTATAAAGGATGGTAATGAACTTCTCATATCAGAGTAGCAAACTCGTCGGGATACGTAAATTGCCAACACAAGTATAAATTCTTTCCTCAATTTCACGAATGAATAAAGAAGCATTGATAGACCAATGTTTACTGTACTGGCCAATTTCTTACAGGTCAAGGAAATTTCAAGGTCAAATATTCAATGAACTTCTACCAGCACCTCTGTGCGACTGTTCTAATTCTAACATTAAATATGAACATATAGCCCATCGCATTATTTGCGAGTGCGGCGAGCTCTTGCAACGGAATACAGTATGATGCTAAGTTTCCATTAAGCAACATCAGGTGTACTACCGAGACCTTGTGGCAATGATTAAGACAAGAGCAAAGGGCCAAATCACGTAAAACACAGTACAGTAAGTATTATTAAAAAAATCCCAAAAGTAGTTGAGTCCCCGGATCCCAATACTATTCACGCTGATATTCTCAACAGCAGCTCAAGATTACTGGGGGCATTGTTCTTCACCGGTTGAGCCAACCATTCATTTTGTAACTAGATCTACCATTGATTAGACAGATAACTATCCGTAGTACTTGACCACCAGGCATCCCTAGACTGCGCAAACTCTCAACACGATGATTTAAGTCAACTTTTCAATTTATTTGTCTGCTGCTTTATAAAAGGGAGAAGTCGGCAAATAGATTTTCCTACACCTCCTTTAATGATTAAAATCTGTGTGGATCCAAAGATTGGTGTTCTCTGTGAAGAAGGACAGAGAAGTGTAGTCACATTGAACCCCACGGTCTATGATTTTCTATTTCTGTGTTGTAATATGTAAATAATATGTTGTAATCAAGTTATGCCAATACCCTGTCTAGAGAGGGACCCGTGGTGAAAATGGTTCAATAGTAGTTAGTTTATAGGCTGTTACGTAAATATAACTTATTGGCATTTGTGATATTAACAATTTAACTTGTGTTAAACTTTATAAATCAAAAAAATAAAATTTAAAAATCAAACTATACCATTAATATTTAAGTAAAAATCGGAAGAAATTTTCATATTGTTAAAAGTATTTTTGAGGATGGCAACTGATAAATTAAATGAAAAATTTACCATAATATGCACGGAACCCTATTTAATTCAATTGAGATCACTAGGTAAGAGACAATTGTTAATATATTAGTTATAATTATGAAACAGTATTAGGTAGAATACAACAATAGTTTGCTTGAAAGTAATAACTGTCTAATAAAGGACTTTACCTTCTTGATAGCTACGAACATACGAGTACCTACTATAACCCAATCATCGGAAACGATATCGCGGCCGGTGGCATTAGTCGATCTCTACTCTCGCTGAAAGGTTTCTAACTTTATAACGAACGCGTATATAGGGTGGTCCATTCGATGTATGTGGAAATGTAATTTGTAAGGTGGCAATTAAATATAATTAGTTTTTTCTTTTCATTTTCGATGTAATATTTAACCGTTTAGTCTAACTATTGACATTTCTTACAACTTTTAGGGACTGTTTTGGACATATGTATATATAAATAAAGTGTTAATAATGTACCCGATATACTAATATGACGTTTGATAGACAGACTTCACTTCTAAATTGAGTCAGTTAATATTTCTTGTTTTGTTTGCTTGGTGCACATTCAAATTGTAGGTTCACTGACGTCATACTTAAATTTGTAAAGATTCAAAGGTACACATGTTCATATTTTATTAAGGATTCGGTGCACGGACGACAAGTATGCCACGTGATGGTAAGCAATAACTACAGCTAATAAGCACCTCCTTACCATCCATCCATCCTTACCACTGAGTTCTGAGATGAAATGTCTACCAGTATCTGTTCCGGACCATTGTTATGCTGCTATGCCTTTGGTATTGTATGAGTGCCTGCCACTGAAAAGCGTGTTCAAGAAGAGTTTCAAAAAAATAATATCAACGTAGTGTTACTAACGAGATATCCGAGCTCCTTGTTACGGGCGTATCTCGAAACTATTTATTACCTTTAGTTAGTTTCACTTAGAGTGAAACTATTCGCTAGTCCATAACACAATCACGCGATCCGATCTCTAGCGATCCCGTTGTTGTGAATCGATTTCCGTAATACACTTTTCGTTAACGGTTCGTGAGAGGCTTCGTGATCGAAATCCAGAGTAAACAGTTCGAAAACAATAACTTTTAATAATTTAAATAAAATCAATAAAATGCTTGAAAAATTTCCATTTTTTAAGAACTTTGTTTTATATAAGCGTGGCAATCGAACAGTTTTTCTGAACGTTCGGCTACATATAAAAGACTCTCTCATTTATACTTATTAAGGAATCATAAAATCAGAAGCATTCTCTCCTAAGGACTAACATGAATTGTCTAATCACCAATAGTAAGATCTTCCTCCACAGAGGCGACACACAGCAGCTCTAAGCTATATGTTTTAAGATGGTTTCCTAAAACAGCATGGCTTTTTCCTGATACCACGTAGGAATACATAGGATATAGTATGTTACTTAAACTGTAGAAACAACTATCTTATCTTTCAGTGAATTATGCAAATAAAATTGTATAAAGTAGCTTCTGGCTGCAGCAGGAATAGGCCGGATCGACAGACGGAAAGATCTCACTCTCGTATATTAGCATCATTTATATATTAGTATATTAGCGTGAGATAGCAACGCAAAAACGCTGCGGTGTTTGGTATGGTCAGTGAAGGATCCGAAGACCCTATTACAGGTGATGAGTCATTCCATCGTAGTCTATCTGCATTATTATTCCTTATCAATTACAACGCATGTCCATCTTGAATCATTGTTGAGAATAGAGTTACGCGGTTAAGGGTTGTTATTACTTACATTCAGGTGAACTATGTACTCGTTTGTAATCTTTATTTTCATTAATAAATATATGAACAAAATAACGTATATACTGATAAAAAAATTCGTTGCTACCAAATTCCTGTTCCATAATACATAACATCATTTTTTTTTTTTTAACACTAACACATTTTAACAGATTTCGTTTAAGTCGACATCTATATACAAACAAGTGTCGAATTCTATGAGTATTATTAATATATTTATTTGTCTTATTTAACAATTTTATTCATAATTTTTATTATACATTTTTGGGTACCTATCTCCGTCAATATTTTTTTTCGGACTATTTCGAAAGAATTAATACGCCAAGCGAGCGGCCCATACATGCTCGTACAAAAATACATGCGATAAAATTTCCTAGTGAGCGCAATTTACGGATTTTAATCATCTCCAAGCCACTGAAGCATTGCATCCAAATCAATAAGTGGATCGACGCTAGGTAAAAAGTTACGACGCTAGTAAAAACATACTCTTGCGATGCGCCGAGGAATCTTAATTTGAATTCGGCTCAGTGAATAAGGCAAAAGACGCTGTAATCATTTCACATTACAATATTTTAAAGATGCTTTTAATCTGCCCTAGTTAAATTTGTTAATAAGTTGTTTTTATGTATTGTTAATTTAATAGACAGTTACTTAATTCCTGTAATTCCTTTTGAATTGAGGTAAAGCGAGTTCTGGATAAGGGGATAATGTGAAACACAGACCGCAGCGGCTATATTCACAGGGACGTTAAAATCAGTGAGCCAGTTTATGTCAACCTTTTGTCTAAGCTGAGCTCATCATAGACGGTGAAACCATTTAAAAACGTTGGGCCCGAATCTCAGTGGCTGTTTGCTTTAATTCGGCCCTAGATAATAGGTATAACAAAATAATATATTAAGGTAATTATTAATAATACATTAACAGAAGTTCATCACTTATAATCGGCAGGTTGCCCAATATTGCACGATTTACAGCTAAATAACAATTTTATATATTAAAATGACAGTAAACGATTTTTTTACATGGTGAATTAATGTAGTTTTCCATGTTTTTTTTTCGTAAAAGTCTAAGTGTGTAAGTGGCCGGGTCATTATGAAAACCTGTAGAATACATAATAACAACTAAGTTAGAATACCAACGTAGAATAGCAGGATAACGCTGCTGTGTGTTTGTTGTATGGTGAGTGTAGGGGAGATCCGGGGATCTTGAATCCTTGTGGGGGAATATGGATGTTATGGGTCGCACTCATCGCCTGTATGAAGTATGAGCTCACGTGTTCCCTCTATTGTCTTGTGAACATTTTGGTTGACTGCGTCCAGCGTGTAATATACCGTTATTCTGATTACCCGTTTTGTTAATTTTGTTAATTTCGATAAGTATTTTTATATTCATTTGTTGTTACTTTTTTTTATTTTTAATTTTCGTTTATTTTTCTATTTATCTGCCGCTGACCGTTTTTCGCGCAATTTGTCTGGGTTTCTGCAGAATACCAGCGCTGATTACCCTCCTTGGGTAATCGGTATCATGCTGAGCAGGTAACCCTGGCGGTTCGGCGTTGCAACACATAGCCTTGGTAACCCTTTAAGTGTACCGTGGACCTTTTGAGCATTTGTAATTCTTATTACTTTTTCTTTCTCGTTGTTATTATTATTTTATTGTTTACTTTGTTATTATTATTGATATCATTTTATTTCTTTGTGTGTTTAATTTGTATTGCATTGTGATTTGTCTAACCGATTAAATGGCTTATTATTATTATAATTATTATAATATCATAAAAAAGCAAATCAATATATTATATGAAAAATGGTAAATATAAATTTGTCTACTTACGCCTCCTTATTTTAATAAAATATATAATTATATTTAAACTTTAAAAACAAATTGACCCGGACGTAAAGTTAATCGTAGGAACAAAGTTTCTTCCTGAATTCACATTCAGATCGATAATTTACAATAAAATGAACCCAACGTAACCCAAGCACTATTTTCAATGCCGTAGTTGTGCTTAAAATTATTAGAAAGTACTTGAAGAACTTTTACGGTGGGCGACATCCCGCCAACAATGGGCGGCTTGCATTAAATCCGAAATTGACGTACAAAAAGCTCTCGGAAGCCACTCGATACCGGTCCTAATATAAACCGGATATGGTTGGATACGAGGGATACAATCACCGCAAACTTCAAGCAGTCCTTATAACAATAGCTTGGCACAAAAAAGAATCCCTTTATAACCGCATGCTGTCAAAAAGGCTTAACCCCTAATAGATTTTTATATATTTTTATGTAGTTACTACCTGTGAGATAGAAAATTTTAACGAAATACAATATATAACGTAAAGATTAAAATAGTAAGTAAAGGAATAAAACCCCTTTTGAAATTATTATTTGAAAATAAATTAAATTACATTACAAAATAACATATATGCCATATATATGAAGTATGTAATGAATTATTTTGAAATAAGAATATTAATCAAAGAAAACTAATTGTTTAGATAAAATCCGTAAAAATAGTTTTATTAAATAACATGGGATTTAAAACATGATATAAAATGTATAACTAAATATATAATTAAAATTAAATAAAGGGAAAAAGAATTAGACACTTCTAGGGAAATCAATCGTTGATACATCTGAACAAAAGTTTTCACTCGAAAATAGTTCGAAAGATCAGACTGAATCTGAAAACAAACAATAGTAAATCGATATGTCCCACGGTAACAAAACAAGAAACCCCGATAGAAAACAAATTGACATTTCAATGGTATCCGCCCAAGGACCGCCACATTTGCAATTCAAAGAACCACTCTTCAATAACACGCCAACGTATGGAAATAAGTACGTTTTGAAAAGGATCTGATTTCTGTAAAGATACGCCTCTTTCAAGCGTTTCCGATACAGTGCGAAATGTTCCACGGTTATTTGCTTATATGTTTCTGATATATGAATCCATTTCATTCTTAACAAAATATACCAACTACATCGCATGACGACAAAGTAAATTAAAAAAACATATTGGGCACAACAAGCAATAAATGGCTTGAATTAAGAAGCAAATTACTCTGTAGTGCAAATGTTCTTGTATTTAAACTTCCCAATAAATATAAATATATGTAAATGCAACATTGTTGTCAAGTTGCGATTTGTTGTATTCCGGTCTGAGATAAGAGGAATGTTTTGATATTTAACATATATATCAAAACATTCCTCTTATCTCAATTCATTACATCGGACTAGAGACTACGAGTGAGTATGAGAGAGTGGGATGGATTTAGATATATATTGCATTAATTTATCTGTTAAATTACTTAACATATCTCCCTGGACTATTTGTTCCGGAGATATGAATCATAATACACTACTTACTACGTGTATAGTTAAAACGTCTTCGTATATTTCATATTATAGAAGTTTTTTAAATATATTTTGATGTGACAAAATAAAAAAAATATAAACGTAAAAACATCTTACCGCAAACCACTTTTAAAATCCATTATCATAAATTTGTATTGAAATTCAATATAAGACATCAAAAGACGGTTACTTATGGAAACAGTAAAAGAAAAATACGCTTCACAAAGACATTTTATATTTATATGTTAGTGTTGTGCAAGTTAAGACAACATTGAAGAACGACGACTATAGGTATATTGACAGTTAACAGTATGTAGTATTTTACAATAATAAAGTAAATATACATATATACATACATATATATACAGAAATTGGAACAAGAGAGAATATTTTTACTTATATTTGAATGATAAACAATCACACAAATATTAATTTCAACAAATTTCCGAATAAAAGCTTTTTAAATTGTGTTGGTTGTACTATGTATGTAACGATTTGTAGAACAATGAATCTCTCGAGGTAGCCTTCCATTGTGTACCAATCAGGGCTAATTGGTTTAGGATAATCCGCAGTGGGACATCGGTGACAGATCGAAGTTGTGATTAGCAAGTTCGTGCGAAAATAATCCTCAAAAAGCTACGGAATTAAAAAGAAAATATTTAAAATTATATATAAAAAAGTATGTTAATAAATAAAAAAGCAAATGACGTCTAAATGGGCCAAAAAGTAGTTTCTTCATCAGACTTCTTACTTTATTAAAATGATTCCTTATTTATATTTTTCTAGCACTTTCGTAATCAATGTATTTCTAAACTACGTTCGTACGTTCTGTGTCCAATAACATTGTCAAATAACGTTGAATTTCTTTCACCACAATAAATTTTAGGTTAAAATAATAGTGAAATAGATAACGATTAATAAGGATTATATATTTTTATATATATATATATCACGGTGTTTCTCTTCCAACGATCGAAAATTAAAACATGAATATCCTATGGTGAGAAGAATGTTGAAGATTCAGTTGCCTACGAATACAAGATATATTAAAAAGACTTCATAGGCCTTTTCTTTTCGACCATTAATTTTGATGAAATTTCAACTATTGGCCGAGATACAAAAAGGCAGAAACTATTGCAAAAGACATTTATCGCAAATAACTTATAGAGTACTTACCATTTTATTATAAATAAAGTTTATAATTATTCCTGAGTAACACGTTGATAAACATATTCATACACGAAATACGGAACATATGTATAGATACCCCAATAGTGTGACATAAACATTTTTCGCATTATCAATAATATTATCGACATCTGGACAATTTTAGTATAACCAGTTTGAAGGACGGTTAATAACATGTTGATTTAATGCGCAGTGTCGTCCACGTGTTCGTCTTACCGTAATTTTAAATCTTTATTCCCCGTTACGACCGCGCATATGTACAAAACAATGATGCATTGGGAACGGATTTCTGATTCAGTGACTTGAGATTTAAGAGATTCGTCGTCTTAATTGCATGACAACTGGGATCTCTATACGCCTACCCATTGCAAATAATGTGAAGCAGTAATGTTCAAATGTAAGAGCGTTTAATATAAAAGTTTGTTAAAAGACATAAGTATAAAAGAAATACTCTGTAAATAAAATTACAGCCGTTTCACATCCCCGGAGTGAAATATTTTTGTAAACATTACATAATTCATTTGTGAAACTCGAGTACCGAGTTCTCTTTTCAATCATTTACATAATTCGTTACATGTGCGTAACGAAAACGCATTTCTCTGCTCTCATTCGTCTTCCTGCACAAACAGAACTCTTTTGTGTTCCAATGACGTAATCCGTAGTGAATTTCCAAATAGAACCACTGGCCATTGTTCACAGAAAAAAAAAACGTGCTGCTTTTTTTTGAACGCTCCTTTCGACAACAATGTCAGTATTGACAGCCGTCAAAATAACTAGGTTTACAGGCAATAATTTAAGGGGACGATTTAATTATGTTTATTGCCAGTCACAAAAGCGTCCTTTGTTTATGAGTCTACATTTTATGGGCTTTACAATAATGACTTTTGTTCCCTATAATTGAGACTGAGGAAATGTATAACTTAATTCATATATTGTTTCGTAAATTATTACGATTCAGTGATTATAAAATACATAAGTTATATACGTAATAGATTTTTCAATTAATTCAGAATTTAATTTTAATTTAATTTATTATTATAAAAGTTATCCCGATTCTTTTACTTTTTTAGTTTGATTCATTTGATTTAGGTGTATTTCGGTAACACGACATCGTACATTCGTACATACAACAAATACACGTCGTTGGACGCAGGTGACTTAGGATCGTTCTTCCTAGCAATCAATGGATTGCAAACATGTCTAAACACTAGATCTTATTTTTTTCTTTTTATTATTATATTGAGAGTAACAAACGAGCACACAGTTCTCCTGATGGCAAGTGATTCCTGGGGCCCATGACATCTACATTCATCATTGAAAAGGAATAAATACAAAAATCAAGATTATGTCTCCGGATCCCTACGAGTACCAGACGAAAAATGTCAGCATTATGTTGCTTTTTTACGTTGGTATTCTGTGAGGGCATGGCCCTACCCCGATCGAGCTAACCCTTTCATTGGTAGAGCTACACTGCAGCTAAAAACAAACTGTAGTGTAGCTCTATAAAATCTGTATAAGAATTTCAAACATAAATATTACTTACAGATGTTTGTTCAAATAGAACCAGTAATGACTCTTTCTATCCGGGTCTTAAACATAAAACACGTGTAAGATATACAAGGAAATACTAATTAGGAGTGAGCTCTCAATTTGTAATATAAAAATAAGTAACATGCCACTAAGAAAGCCGACAATTTCCTGCAATCGGTTAAACATTTGTATACATGTAACGACATATTTATTACTACGTGTTTATAATTAGGCAGTGAAGCTGGTGGTTCATGTGTTAAAGGCGATAAAACCGAATCCGATAGACATTTTAAATAGGAATTATTGGTTTAAGTATAGTTTGAAATTAGTTAGTGATATATCAAACAAAAAATAAAAATTATTAATATAATGTATAATTAACAAGTGGAACATCTTTCCATTCTTTGAACTACTACGTCCTTAAAACTATAGATAAAAACATTGTTTTACATTACCGAAAACAGAATATTTTTTTTTATTGTTGGATCTGTATACAAACCTGGAACAAGAAATAAGTGTCAAAAACGTAGATGTCAGTAATATAAATGAAACTGTATTAATTGCACAAAATTGAATTGGCGCTTCGAATCTCCTTGAAACCTCTTTCCAATATTCCCGAAGCAAACTACTGGTAACGAATCTAGAGAGCGACTTGCAAAGTTTTATTGCGATTGACGGGTGTCGATAAGTCCGCCCCCTCTATCCAATTACTTACAGTGCAAGCGGAATGCGAATAGTAAGTCTTATCTAAATTTCATCGGAAGAAGTCGCAAGATAAACCCCCGTGCAGATAGCATCTATGATGCATAGATGTCGTAGAAAAGGCAATCGAATTAGATATTATAACAAATAAAGAGAATTGAAAAATAAATGTATATTGATAGTTTCAATTTAGATATAAATTGCAGAAATTAACTTGTATTTTTTAAAAAAAATAAGAAATTGACTTTAAACGAAACTATATTTTATTTATTATCACTTCCATAATTGAAAAGAAACTGAGAAGTTTTTAAATTTCCCAATAAATTAATGGTGGCTCTAAATTGCAATTAAAGTAGAAAGCTTAAAATGCAAATGTTATTCGAATTCCATTTCAGTTCGAGAATTCCACATACTTCAAAGTTGTAAATTCTCAATTAATAACAGCCTGTCACTTAATTGTGCAGAAAAAAGATTTTAAGGAACACAAGCTGTTAACAAACATTTCATTAAAATGAAATAGCTTCAAATGATCAAGAAATTTTTTCTTCACGTGGATTTAAGTGATTACCCTCACTAAAGTAAGCTTTGAACCTGAAAGTTTGACGCAGGAACTTCTTAAATTTTAGCTTTCCACTTGATTAGTATAGATGGCTAAGAAAATGATTTTAACGATATTCCTTTTTTATAGAATAAATGGCAAACGAGCAAGAATCTGTTCTCTCAACTGATGGTAAATGATCACCGGTGCGTTTTCTAGTTATAAATATTTTTGATATGAATGTCCAATGAGCTCACAAACTTAATAATGTAGGTTCCCCAATAAAAATTGAGGTTGGTTATCAACGGTGAGAATTAAGATGGAAAATCTCAGTGCCAGAAAATAGACTACTTTTCGATAATTGAGTGAGTACTCGTAGCATCTAGCTGCATATACTATGAATAATATTTAACATAATACAAAATTGTGATCTTTATGTTTGTTTCTATATGTTTTCTCGTCCCTTTTTTGCAGTACATCACAAGGATGTATAATTTATATTGGTAAATAAATAGCCCCTATTTCGAGGGCCGCTGAAATCCAATTAAAACGTTAGCTTATCTTTTGGAAACATGAGACTATTGAAATTTTGTAAGGCTTCTCTCTAACCTAAACTCTCTTTTTGTTACACTAGGCAAACTTTACCGAACGATTTAAATAAAATTTATGTCCATTTATTGCAAAACCATTTTCAGTGACTTTAATGTCTAGGCAATGTATAAAGCCAAAGTAAGTGGTAGTTCAATTTCTAAGCTCACGCTTTTAATTCACCATACGCCAGCAAACCAAGTTCGATTCCATTTTTAAATGCTGATTTACCACGTGCTCGGCGATGGATGAAAACACAGTAAGAAAACCCGTATGTCAAAAAAAATATTTCGAAGACATGTCAAGTCCGTCCTAGAGAGAAGGCCTATGCCCAGCGCAATAGGGTTTATATATACAGTGGAGTTTCTATAACTCGAATGTCACGGGAAATGCACAAAAAATCGACTTCGCTTTAACAAAATTTCGAGATACAAAGGATTTAACTGCTAAAATTTAGACTTGGAAAGGCGTTAATTTCTAAGTATATTTTTCGAACTTTAGAGTCGAATTTAATTAACAATTGGACTTAAGTTTTATGCTTTATTTATTTACATATTTAAACAAATTACATATTAGTGAAGCAAACTGTTCAAACAACTAAGAAAATCTGTTGTCTTCTTTTGATTTAAGCAATTTGTAGATTTTTATCAGTTATTTTTTCAAGATCAAATAATGAACCGAATACATGATCCTCGATATCATCACATTTTTCAACGTAATTTCGTAGAGTATTAATTGTCGAAAATCGTTTTCATTAACAGTATCGTCATCTATATTCTGATTAACTATGTCAATGATTTCAGTGGCAGTTAGTGTTCCAGTAGTAGCTAGCCCTTCATCACATGCCACATAATCTTCATATTTAACTTCTAAGTTCTGAAGTTTATTCCAGTAAGCCTCTAAACTCATGTCTGATTCAAAAGCTTCTTCCCAAGCGTCTTATTGTGGCATCGAAAATACACAGCTTTTGAAACAATTTGGTAGAAGAACCGAACATTCCTTTTGGATTTTATTGCTATGTTTTCGGGGAATTCCAAGTAAGACGTCATTATATTTTACGGAGTCTCCTTTTTGAAATTCGAGTTGTAGAGTATAAATATGTATTATCAATACCTCGCAGTTAAATAACATTTTGTTCGAGTTAAAACGTCTTAACAATTCGAGATATTAAGCTTTTTTTCGACTTACTGAGTATGAGATTCGAGTAATAGAAATAAAAGTCTATAAAATAGAAGGCCGTTACATTACTTTTCCTAACTACCAATTTCAAATTTTTAATAAAAATTTAATAAACGTGTATTTTGATACAACGTGTAACGCTGCAGCTATAAATAAGCTGTATCATAAATAGGTAGTGCTCATCACTGTCACGAATATTGCAATTTGACTAATATTAAAATAAGACACAATTGCGTTTTGCTATAATGATTCGTCTAGTACGTTCAAGAAATCTTATGCCTTAACCTTACTAAGATTAGATCAGATGGTATTCTAAAGAAGGGACATTTCATTTGTCGAGGTTTCGTTTTATTTGTCTAAAAAAACCTCATTGCATTTTTCTGGCAAAAAATGTTTATTTTATTACATTGAGAGTAACAGTTCATCTGATGGCAAGTGATTCCTATCGCCCATAATATCTTCATTCATCCTTCACAAGGAATCATAATGCAGATACATTGTTACCCTTGAGGACTGAGAGTTGGAATGCCTCATCGCCAGTAATGATGGTCTCCGGATCCCTACACTCATCAGACGAAACACTGCATTATGACGTTATTTTATAAAATAGTCCTACCTCGATCGAGCTGACCCATTCATTCCGTAGGTAGAAACAAACTGCAGCACTACCACTATCATAAATGATATGTTCGTTGAGGTATTTAGAATCAAAGTGACACATGCACATCATTCATGCTTCAACTTTCAAAAATCACCAGTCATACTTTTCTGTCTTGCCCAACTACATATGCATAGCTAAGAATGCGCGAGATATATAAGTACAAGAGAGTATTCCGTCTAAGTTAGTCGAAGGAACAGTCTTCCACGTGGAACTTCAGTGTAAAAAATAATGGAATGGTTACATAAACCTAAGTTCTATCTAAATAATTTTCCCTGTCGCAGTAATATCTTTATTGCTTTCTTCATTAACTGTAAATTATGTTATGGGTGAATCGATTTACTCAATTGTACTTAACATTATTAGCCAGTGCCAGCGTACTGAGTACAATGAGGTTGTTACGAGTATATAAATAAAATAAAAGTTCATTGCAAGACGCGTAAAAAAAATACTTATAAAAACGTAGGCACGCAAATGTGTCAATACGGAACATGAGATATTTATGTGAAAAAATGGAAAACCGTAATCCCTGTCTATAAGATATTCTTATTTATTTCTACCGTTTAAAGAAATGAATACATATAAAAAAAGAATTCCTAGACTCTGGAATAGCGAGGATTTTCGGAATATGTTTTATGTCGAGCAAAATATCCCCTTATATTTTAGAAAACGATTATACATATAATATAATCGGTTTATAATATATATATAACGACTTTTACACACTAGAATTTTACATTAAAAGAAAATTATGTTAGTTAAGTTTCTAAGAGTCAGATTGTTCTTATGTCAATATAAATAATCTGATTAAGCCCTGTTCATTAATTAACACTTAAGAACGGATGGAACTATTTTATTTAATTTTTTTAATATTCATAATAGTCTGAATTACGTTTTTATGGATAGAAAAATCAATGTTACCCTGAAATTTGGGGAAAAAATTAAAGATAATTTTCACAAATTCACAAAACGATCAGAAACAAATTAATTAAAACTTGGACAGGACAACGTATAACGATACCACTATAAAATATAAAATATACGTCAGCTAGTTGTATATAAAACTTGAAAAACTGTATAAAAGTGTCTTCAATTTATTAATAGCAGCGTTTTCAAATGAATGCCACCACGTCGGCGTATTGCATTCTTGAGACATAATAAAAGCTCTATTTGTATTATCTTTCGCGTCTCATTTCGGGACAATACGTCTAATGTAATGCCACAAATGAATACGGAATTCCGGGAGGGGCATTCCCCAAAAACTAGGGTGAGCTGCGTCGGTGTGGCAACAGCGGAAGCGAGTCAAACTGAATCAACTCGTTGCGGACATGGCTGGATTAATTCGTTAAGATCGACTGCTTTCACGGAAGAAAATAAATATAGACAACCCAGTAATCACTTGTCCCAATTGAAGTAATTTACTTTCACCTTTTGTAGATACTTTAATCTATAGGCAATTTCGTTTAATTTGCCAAAGAGGTTATTACTCTGTCGATTTTTTTGCAATTACGCTCTCCACTGCAAAGCACCGTACAATAAAGTACAGATATAATATCTAAATTATAAAATAAATTGCAAGTGTCTCATTATGAATAAGAACAATGGATAATATTAAAGAAAACCATCCTTTAGTAGCTTAACTGTAGTCGGAAATGATCTTGTTACTCAAACAGTGGTGATGCTTTAAGGAAAGATGTGGTTGCCTTTACTTTAACAACATACCCATAACCACTCGTCATCTAACAAAACAATTCATTTCTGTTCAGAAACATTATATGGCATCGTTTTAAAAAAATATACAGTTACAAAATTTTGTAATAAACAGACTTTTTCTGTGATTTTGAGCACACTGAACTCCAAAATAGAAGGATTAATTTTATTTTGGACTACGTTTCATCTCAGAATGCTAAAAGGAAGCAAATAATTTACCATATCCTGATATACAGCATCTCGTATGCCGATGATATGCGACAGTACCATATCCAATTCCTATTAGAAACGACATCATTTTAAATAACTCCAGTGACATATTTTAAATTAACAGATACTTATTAAACGATACAACTTTACTAAGGGATAAATTATTATAATAGTAATTAAATTTTATTATACATTATATTAAGTTTGCAAACAAAGTTCGCCATTAATGTGATTTGGGTTTGCGCATATACCACCAATCATTTTCGTTATTATGTTAAATATATATTCCAAGCATGATCTGTTCGCGGCTGGAAGCGATTTTGAGGCCATGCGCGTGATGTCCATCAATTTTTACAGAATGCGAATAGTAGACTCGATGGTATGCTCTCCAAAGTCTGCCTCCCATTTATTGTCATGTATAAGGAAAATACTATATTCAGTAGAAAAATATAAATGAAAATTTCTTTAGAGCTGATTATTTACGATTTGATATTATCAAACATTTTCAATACGTACATACACTTATAATTCTATAATAATAATAATATACTTCATAAAATACTCTAATATAATATTAAAATAAATAAATAATAGAGATATCAATTACCATCTACTTTTCACTTTGTTCTGTAGGTACTTTGTTTCACTAGGTTACAATCGTTTTTCTTATGAAAGGCTTATACCAACAAAACAAATTTGTACCAACTAGTTTACTATTTATCGTCTATTACATCGTAAGTACATTCAAAAACCCATGCTAGGTATAGGTTTTCAACGTTTAATATAAGCATTTAACTTATAAGATATCATGCACGTGATTTTGTCTACAGTGGCTTTTTTTGTTAATAAATAGAAGCTATCAACCGTTTGTTGTATTTAAAAGCTTTAGGAAATACGCCGCATTTGTCTTCACTTCCTCGTACCTGTTTGAAGGATTATGCGAAAATATTGGAGGAAAATGGTCGGAGAAATTGATACAATATTGGAATCCGTCAAGTATTCAAAACTAAGAATGAAAACCCTTAATTTATTAGCCACTACTGTAACAGTGACCCTGAATTGTAACCCATACTATATAAAACAAACTGGACAAGAAAATTATTATAAATATAACAGTTTCAAACCCGTTTCTGATTTATGTATGCAAGTTAATACCCCTATAAGTACTTCACACATTAAGCTTTAATATACTTTAACATACGATCGACCATATTAATCTCATATCGCACCTAATGTGCGTACACATAAGAGCTATTTTCGTCAACTTTGTTCCACTTGATTTGAGAACAGTCCTTGTAGCGCTATATTTTGGCAGCTTTCTGTTTTCTGTCCGGGAAATATAATAACTGGGTTATAAAATTACCATATAGATCATTGTGTCGCGCCGTGCGATCCCCGTTGTTGTCATATTTACGAGTACAAGTCTCATATGAAGACCTGTAAATCATTCTCTAATACGAATATATAGCGTAACGTTTGGAAGCTATAAATAAAATTAAATATTTATTATTATACAAACAACAGAGTATTAAGTATTAAACCAGACCCGTTGCGGTTTAACTAACATAATACCCGTTTAATCTAATCGAAACAAGCGTTATTTTTTTTTTACAATTATAACTGACCTATATATTTGTGTAACCATGTTGTCAATGTTCCGTGTTTTAATCGTGGAAAGGTATTCAATTTATTTCTTACACGGTAAAACCTAGGAGTATTTTAAAATGTAACCCCGATTAGTTTACCCTTGCACAGAATACCAGGAGAACCGAAAACATGAACTCTAGGAATTCCATCTTAGTCTATGTTTTTCCCCGCTCATTTTCTTAAGGATAATACTACTATAGTTTGCAATGATCACTACCATCCCGTAAATTGTTTTCTCATTTATTAGTATTTACTAATAAACATAAATGAATAATTCTAAAATCGTTAATAACTAAACGGAACTAGAAAACCAAGTACTGATTAAATAAAAATATACTCACAATTAGATACAGAGAGGAATAGTTTCAATTTCAAATAAATTGTGAAAGAGCAGTAAAAACAAAAGATCACGTCAATGAATAAAGAATTATTAATTTGTGAAGAACCGGCAATAAAAAAACAACCTTTGAGTCTAATTATAGTTATTTATACTATACATGACTATATTGTGGGTCTTGAATTTGAATACCTTTTTTATTAATTTAAGAAAATTGTCTTGTTATTCAAGGAAGGACTAAATGATTTCACGTCTTGATCTAAGCATTCTCTAAAGATTACTTGAAATAAGGGCTAAATCTTGATGCCTCAGATGTGACAACCCATATTCATTTTCAGCCCTTATCTAGAATATAGTAGGTTTCATGAGCAGCAATGAGATAAGTGTAAAAATATCATATTTAAGACGGTAATGGAATTGATGAATCTATTTAAAGTAAGGGATTTATATTAGTTTTAGACTAATCTTTTAAAAATCGACGCAAGTGTTACGTGATACGAAAGTGAAATAACTTTGGAACATGGTTTATATGTAGTGTCAGACATACGCATACGAACAGTACATTCTGGCCCGAATACCAACAATTTATAATGTACCAATATTGTTCCTCGATAGACAGTGGAACGAAGACCTTCCCGCCATATTCTGACCCTGGGGCAAGCAAGAAGTGCATGAATATTATAATTAAGATAGTCCTTTACTAAATTATATATAAAATTTCTAATTTATTTCGATTAATGCATGATTTCTATAGAATGTGAACCATTGAATGAGGTGACCCAGTACGTATTCTTTTAAGACCCTAATTTCATTAAAGTCAAAATCTACAACAAATATCTACAGGATGTTTTCATGCAATAGATATTCACTAGCGAACATGGATCGTATCAGTTGACTACGTTGGTGCACCTATTTGCGTAGTGATCAAAATTCAGCGGGTGTCAGTCGATCCGCGCGAGGGTACTCTCGATGTGGGACAGGAAACATGCGTCTTGTTATGGAAAACCGCTCTGCATTCATTCCGCCACCCAAGAAGTGCAAAATAGAGTAATATATTATAATTTTATTCAGATCCCTTCCCCTATACTGCTTCTGTAGGTACAATTGTATTTATTGGTTATATAGTTCTATTCAATGTTGGTTACGTTGTGAATTTTTTTCACTATTAAGTGATTATTTTTAAGAAGTGCAGAAACTACACAAATAAGTGAATTGCTTGCGATTGAACGCTTACTTAATAAGTCGAGAAGAGCACGCGAAAAAAAAACACAACCTCATATAATATCATTGTTAAATAGCAGAATTACGCGGTTTTGTTTCGCTTCGTAAGTGTGTAAGGAATATGGAGTCCCAGCTTCTAATTGGTAGTAAGGCATTACATCTCAGAGCGTAGTGGGGACAACGCATGTGTATCATGAATTTTTGTTATGGATGAATGTACATATATGTTATGAGCCCCAGACACCCCTTTCCAGTGGGTGAACTGTGTCCTCGTTTGTCATCTCAAATTGTATTAAAAACACTATATTATCATATTTATTCGAATCAACATAAATGGTTTTATATTATGACTAGAATGTAAGAGTCATGATCTAGTGACCGTTAATAGATTTGAACTGCTAGCTTGTCCCAGCGAGATTCCGTTTCTCAGATTATTAGCAAAAGGAACACCCATTCTGCTCTCTTTACACTTAGTAAACTCAAAGTAATCTTTGTACATCACGATTGGGATAGAAAAGATTAACGCTCTTATTTTAAAGTATTTTATTTTAACCAATTATACATTAATTTCATCTGAACCTTTCTACGATTCTATTGCGCATGCATTACACCTTACTTAGGTGATGACTATGATTATGATTGTTACTATTTTTGTGTAAATGCCGACGACAGTGATATAAAAACTGGATAGTTTATATCATTAGGTAAGAACAGAGAATATCACGTAATCGAAATAAATCTTTAAACTCATCACAGACTGGCTACTTCATACTTTTAAATGAGAACATAAAGCACGAATCATTTAATAATCCAAGACCCCAAATGTGACATTAATTCTGCTCTAAGTTTATCAATGTATCTTGGAAATCTACCGATCTATCAATCAAATTATCCCCAACCAAGCTAAATGAACTGCAGGAGGCGATCTCACGTGAATTTCAGGTTGTCCGTCGAAATAGGATTTGAGAGATGCTATTTCCTCAACCCGAACAAAGGCTGGCTTTTGCGAGGTATAACACGAATCACAGATTCCTCGCTATTTTGATTGAACTAGTAAGCGTTCCGCACATTTGTGGGGTTAACTTAACCGTATGATTCAATTTTATTATAGAATTACCAAATTTTTTGCTAATATTTCACTATGCGATTTCACCTATTTATATAGAGTTTCACCTATACTAATCGAAAAATATAAATATTATGGAATGTCAGTAACATAGCAAGTAAATTCTAGCGGCAGCATACATTTGGCGTCTGCATTTATATATATATATATATATATATATATATATATATATGTATACATACATATTACTCCCACATTTTATTAATCAATCCCAATGACCCAAAGACATTTACAACAATATATGACCACGAATTAAGATGCTGATTCTGCTGATTTTTAAATACGTAAGGTATGACATAACATACCCATTCAAAAAAGACAATTTTAAATAAAAATACACTAATTATTTTACAATTTTTAACATAGTACAATAGTAACCTGGCATCATCATGAATCCATATTAAAAAATCTATTGTGCATCACGTTCTGTACGCAAAATTAATAGAATTTAGAAATGAAAGAATTCATTCGCTATTCATCTACGGTTGATGAGTTTATTTGTTTGCTTTCATCGAGACATTCTATTAGTCAATTATTGGGTTCCTCTATCGTAATGGAAATCCGTTTGATTTGACTACCGGTTAATTAAACTACGCTATGTTCATAACGGATATTAATAAATCATAAAATATAAACAATATAATCTATTTTTTATAGTGACGACGAAATACCAACAGAATACCATGGAATACACTTGACTAAGAGCTTCTATACTTCGTCTAGTCTTCTTAGACCCAATTATTATTATTAACGAGGCATTTCATCTTGGTCCATTGGTGACAACGGATCCGTATCATGATTCCTTCTTGAGAATGGATATTTTGTCTACCGGGCCGCAGTAATCTTCTATTATTTTTATATTTTTACCATCATGTGAATTACTTGTTAGTCATTTCACATCCATAATAAAGTGTTTTGGGATACCCGAGGGAGGTTTTATAAATTTTATGTAAAATGGAATTTATCAAAGCTATAAAACATGAAGTTAGTGAAAAGAAAATATACGGCAAATAGACGACACTGTAATGAGTGTCTATAATTTTATTATTATATATAATTTTATTTATTCGACATCTTATACTTTTTTTTATATAAAATTGATGGCAAACGAGCATGCAGCCTACTCGATGGTAAATGATCACCGGCGCCCATGTTGTATATCCGCAATCCGAGGAGTCTCTGTCTCCCTCACTTGCACATGTGGGTGACAATACCCGCTGCCTAGCCAATGAGTTACCTTGCATCACCGCGTTCGTTCATTTCACTTTTTGGTAGTCATGGTAATCATCACTTTAGAAATAATCGAAAATGTGATTATAAAATTTTATAAAAAGGTATCACAAGTAATAATATTTTAAATCCAATAAATCAAACGTATCTTTTCCAAAATTAATGATCTTGTCTTTTAAAGCCATGAAATAGAACGGATAAATTTATTTCGATAAATATATCGGACGAATGAACAAAAGCGGCATTTTTAACTTGGTCTTAAAATTCACTTATCAAGATTGCCGATGGAAAGCTGCGGAACAAAGTCAACCGAGCGTTCCGATCGCGACAAATTGATTTTTTTAGAGAGTGTAATAAATGAATTGGAGTGAAAGGTTTAGTTCTTACTTGCCACCACGATTGAAATAAGATAAATTACATTAAAACAAGTTTTGTAATAATTACAATAATATCTTATCTATTATGTTCCACAAATTTTGGGGCTGAAGTAGCAAAGTATTCTAACCTCTACGCTACGAAGTCATCAAAAAGTTAGGTATATTTGTAACAACGCATTATAAATGTAAAAAGCAATCCTGACTCTGGGAATCCTTAGGAAAGCAGTGAAAAGCTTCAATTCACAAAGAACCGGGAACTGATAGGGCTTCTATAGTCAGTATGTATAAAAGATTTATTACCACTGATAGAGCACGGAAAGTATGCAATGCGGAAAATAGTACCCATGCCAAGCCAATATTGTTAAAACAATTTATATATACATATAATCTTATCCTTCTTGCTGGATGCGATGATCATTAAGCTTCTACAGTTGTTACTGTTGACCATATTAAAAGAGACACAATGCTAGATTGACACTGCATCTAGTTTTTTCCTGCAATCACGTAAAATAGCAGCATAATGCTGCTGTGTTTCATATGGTCGGTGTAAGGATCCGTATATCTTTATTATTGGTGACGTGGCATTCCATCTCAGTCCTCAAGGCTGACAACGCATCAGATTATTATGATTATATTATGATTCCTTGTCAAGGATGAATGTAGATATCATGGGCCCCAGGAATCACTTACCATTAGGTGAACTATACGCTTGTTTGTTACTCTCAATGTAATAAAAACAAAAAAAAGCCATGAATAAGTTGAGAATACTATGAAATAGCAACATAACGCTGCTATGTTTTGTATGGAAGGTGTAGAGCTCCGGGTAATTGAATTACAGGCAATGAGGCATTCCACGGCGCGGTCTTAGGACCCGTGTGCATCTTGTTGAGAATGATGATGATATAGATCGCGGTCATCACATACCAGACGAACAGTGAGCTCGTGTATATCACCCCTTATATTATAACAATGATGATATATTTCAAATTGAAGAAAATAATAACTTCGGTATAACCTTTAAAACCATCAAACACTACACATTGGTGGGCTATATTATCTACGTTTTTTTACTTCTCTCTCGATACTGAAAACCTCATATAATATCACATGACTGGAAACACAAATTTTAAAATACAAATGCTAAATTTGTAATAAATCTTAATCAAATGGTATTATAAACATAATTCTTATATTAGCGATTATTTTACTGTAGGTTGTAGACTCGATGCAAAATATGAGAAAATGTTATAATAATATTGTGAATACGTCGGAAAATTTTCCGGAAGAGGACAATAAAATACTATGTACATCGCTGTCCATAGCAAATTGGAAAGTATACCACAATGGCGGGAGGTTCACCCTCATAGAAGTTTACAGGACCATCAAAATGCGCATAAATCAAAACTTTTCGCGCTCATCGGAGATGTTTTAAAAAAATGTCGTTTTCAATTTCCCAAATGGCTCCAAGCTTGTTAATCTTGTTTTCAGTTAGTTGTGTCGTAACGAAAACTTTGTAAAACGATTTCGTCCTACCTTTCAAACTCAAATAATCACAGGACTTTGGGATTATTCGAACTTAGTATATTTTACGTAAGCAAGGTCATATAGTGGCAAATTTGAGTGTCAAATCTAACGGATATCTACGGAACGATGGACATTTAAGGTTCAAGATTGAATGTTAGTGAATACACGTATAAAAAAAAGTTTGCGTTCACTAAGAAAATTTAATATATTTTCTGGTTATGGTAAAAGTATATAAAAAATCTTTTTTACATACGTACCATGCGAGTTACAAAATAAATTTATATTATTTTATATGTTTAAATAAAATGTAGTCAAACAATGCTATCAATGATAAATAGGACAATTTTTATATGAGAAAATTATTTATTAAAAAATTAATAAAAAGTAACTTGCTCGAACTCATGCTGAAATCCTCCTGGGTATACTGAAGATCAAACTATCCGGTAATTCTTGCGGCAGCCTGTCCCATATGTGCTTGATCGCGTTTAAGTTGGATGAGAAGACCGGCCAATCTACGCGTGAGATATTGTACTCTAGCAAACCGGTGTTCACTCGTTCTGCTTGATGTGCATGAATTTTTCATCAACAAAAATTCGGTATTATATTCGATTCGGTATCCGTAACTCCAATTATTCCACCCTAAAACGACACTGATTTGCCGCTTTGCTTAACGGGTCCAGTGGCAGTTCTTTGCCATTCTTAGTCTCCAGGCTTTCTCATCGATTACCCGGGTGAGTACTGATCCAGGTTTTGTCTACGAAAAAGTAATTTTCGCACATGACTTTGTCCTTATCTTCACATTGACGCCCATTGTTAGCGGCGTTGTCGGCTTTGCAGTATATATTCAGTGGTACTCACCCGGACCTCATTGCTTGTATCCAAACAGGTGTTAGCAGTTCCAAATTGTTTCAGTGCTAATTTCGCCCGGTGGCAGCCCCCAACTAATTTGAGTGGCATTGACAGTTGGATAACGCGTAGTCAGCAGTCTGATGTAACGTTTCTGAACAGTTCTCACTACGAGGTCGATCAGTTAAGTGACCCGTTGCTCTGATATCTCTGCAACGTGGTTACGACGCCAGTTCTAGAGACAGAGATTCTGTGCCTATTCCTCTCCTATGTCACTCAAAGTTATTATTCTTGCTCGTAAATCTTCCGATCCTCGTGGAATTTTGAATTTAAAAACAATAACGTTTCAGTTACTCATACCAATTAAATTATCTTGCTGGCAGAAACAAGAATAAGTGCCAATAAGCATTGACTTAAATTTTACTAATTTTTGTTTTAATATCATATTTTTGAAGAAAGAACAAATGCAAAATCTGATATATGTGATATAAATGAAAATTTTTTTTGCATATATAATCAGAAAATATAATCTCAGTTTTTCCAAGTTAACGCAAACTTTTTTTGATGTATGTATATATTTATTTATTTACTTTATTAGAAAACTTTACAGCATACAAGAAACATTAAACATAAATACAATTAACAAGGATATTTAGCCATCAAACAAGTTACAACTATACACATTTTTTTTTAAATGTATGTGCAACAGGAGTAACATAAATTAATCTGTAGTATAGTGTGTGCGTATGTGTGTATGTGCGTGCGCGTGGGCGTATGCATGCAATAAGATACATGCGCTAAAACACAGGTTTTAGCGCATGTATCTTATTAAGGCGAATTCAGGAGTGCTTCAGAAACATTGTTTAGAAACTGATTTCGTTTAAGATGGAATATGTCAATTTTTCCAAACTTATCATTATAGATTTGTATAAACCTATATAAGACTGAGCTCTGGGCATATTTCGTTTTTGTAAGAGGGACAGCAAATAAATTTGTACTTCGTAGGCGGCGTGTTGGGATACGAAGACGCATTTTTTCTATCAAGGTAGTTAGTCTACGTGGCCATTTAAAACATTATATAATAACCGCATATCGGAAATAATTTGTCTATTAGATAAAGGCAGAAGTTTATATTCCGTTATATTCCATTATTATATGCATATAAAAATTGAAGAAACATTCAATGTTCAAAAATCATAAGTTGTGATTTTAAACTAACAAATTCAAAATCAACTTGAATCCAAATGGCAGTTGGGATAAAATTTATTTTAACAATTTCAGAATCTTATTGCATGTTTGTAGTAACTCGTTTCGAACTCCACTACGAATTAAAGGCTGCATATAAATGCAAACTACCCGGGCCGGTAATAAAAAACGAGCTTGCGAGTGCTTACACCGTAAAACTTCAAGCGAGGCTAAAGTTCTTCGTGTAGGAAAAGAAATGTCTTTGTTCTCAACAGTCAAAACAAAGTTCTGGGTGTTTGTTACAATAACAAACATTTGTACAAACGTTTGTTGTAAAGAATGGGCGAAAACGTGCTCAATCAAAGCGCTAAATTGAAAATATTTTCTCTACATTACGGAACGTGTGACTTTCAAGGCATTGGGGATTAACCGCGTATTGTTAACGACAAACACCTTGCCAGTTTAATAAAAAAATTCTCGGTATTAATTGAATTTACAAATGAAATATTCAAGTACTGGTCAACTGTATAATACAAGAGTTACATTAATAATATAATTCTATTCCACACATGTTAAGTTAACTTCATATGAATCAAACGAAGTCAAGTATTTCAAGTGTATGCAGCAATCGAAAATGCAGTCTGATTATTGAATTTGTTTATCAATTTTGAACTCTATTCACGGAATATAAAGTTAAAATTCGTAGTAAACATACAAAACGAAGTTGAATCTGCTATGCTTCTTCCTGCATATTTACGAGCAACAAATTATGGCAGCAGAATATTGAATATTGACGATATTGCTCCTTGCACTCACATGGTGCTAATAATAAACTTCGATGCAAAGTCCTTACTTCGCCAATTTTAACTATAACTCCATGGAGCCTGCTTTTGAGAATATTAGATGCAAAATCGTGTACGCCACGGAGAACTGTTTATATAGTTATATTTACGATGTGTATATTGTTCGATTTTAGTTTAGATAAATGAGTAATGAGGTTACATTTTTGATCGAATTGTTTTGAAAAACGAGTACACACCCGGTTATATATATATATATATATTAAACATTTCTACGAAAGAGTTCTAAAAATATAGATCTAAAATTCTTTAATCATCATACTGTATGTGTGCCCAACTTTTATAAGCAGATACCCTCTCACCACAATGGTTCAGTTTTTGTTTTTAAGTACGGAACCCTAAAAAATGTAACAATCAAAATACGCGTCTGATATCTAATATGTCTAGCATTCCATACAAAGTACGAATTGAGCATTTACACGCATTAAGCCGGTCCCAGTGGAGTTGATTTGAACTGGACATTTTGCCGATCTGACGTTCGAGATACCCCAGCAAGTTACGCTAATTGTTCAAACAATGCAGGTTGAATGC
Source organism: Teinopalpus imperialis (assembly GCA_029286865.1). Taxonomy (NCBI): domain Eukaryota; kingdom Metazoa; phylum Arthropoda; class Insecta; order Lepidoptera; family Papilionidae; genus Teinopalpus; species Teinopalpus imperialis. Next base: position 6,733,431 of record JAGSMU010000036.1, on the reverse strand, counting down.
TCCAGTTTATTTACCAATCCGTTAAATGAAACTCAGCTGAATATTGTTTAGAGTAAGGGATATTGCTTTAGCGATTATGCTTCTTAAGAAAAGAAAAGAATTGTACTTACTCATGGTGTCGACAGACGTAGTGAAACATTTCACCTGTTTGAAGTTTACGTTTCCGGATTAACATTTAATAAAGTGAAACGTAGAAATAATATAGTACAAATATTAGAACAAGTGAACAACCTTTCATCTTTGATGATTTTTGATGATTTATAATCGCTTTAATATAATGTTTTACGTTTGTTAAAATATATACACAAAGAAAATGGTAGGTATTCGAAAACTGTTAATACATAAAAATATAGTAAGATATAAGGATCGACAATACGAGATCGAATGCACATTTTATTATGAAAAATATGATTAAACTCATTATAGAAAACCTACTATAACTATAGAGATTTGTTTACGTTATTTAATTACTGGCCAATTGTTAAATGCTTAATTATGGATAAACCAAATGTTAGAAGGTTTACACAGAATCAATCGCTCCTAATATATTAATAATGTAGTACCATTAACCAAACCGTTAACAAGGAAAACCATGAAATTAATAACAATGCCTATACCTAATCTAAAAATTTGTATCAAAATGAACTGGACTAAGTCCACCAATGAGTTCCGGTCACTCTTTTGTAAGAATATTATAACTATTGCAAGAGATTTCTGAATAACATAAACCTCGCCTGATTTACGGCCAATAGCGCCATATGTTGGCAACATGTTTATCGCTTGTTGTATGTCAATTTGAGGTTGTTGCCTCCTAGTAGGCAAACGGGGCAATAAACTCTGTCAAAAATTGAAACGTATTTAGAATATGTTTCGTATGTATTCTACCGCTCATCAGTTTTTGATTACAATTTTTTTTTACTGTAAGCATACTAACAAGCCTAACATCTTTCTTAAGCTTGAATTATCATTGCATAATACTTTCCTCGATATTATATTCAAATTCGTCGTCTAGTATACTGCAGTCGTCTTCTTACACATTCCGCCCACCAAAAACAATGTCACATTTTGTGGCGCCCACCTTGGTCCGATTAACTTATTTTATACTTTTTTACTTGACACCAGAGGGCGTCAATGCCAAAATTGAACAGCTTGCTATTGTATATTATATATAATATCAAGAAAAGATGAAGGGAATTAGAACGAAAAAAATATTACCACTCAAGAGAATATTCTTTACACTCATATACAATATTCTTCTATCTCATGAGAGTATATGAATATATTTTAATTGCCAAATTAAACAAAAGAAAAGAGATAGATAATTAAATGAAGAGCGCCACAATCTTGCAATATCGTAATCAAGGCCAACCGTTTAAAGTAAGATACAGATTTAATGAGTTTAAAAAAAATATTTGGCAATGCGTGAGAGCAGCCGGCAACAAAGGCGCACGTGTTTTATTTGAAGCAGCACAAGTTGCCCGAAAAATTATTGCCACATGTTGCGGTGTTGGCAAAAAAATGTTACCTGAACGGCTATTGAAACGAAGTTATGTAACGAACTTTTTTAAGTATAGTAATTGAGCAAGTTTGTACATATATATTAAGAAATACATATAATACATTTAAAATTTATTTGTTGCAGGTTAATTATTATTAATTGAGAAAAACGAAAAAAAATAATTAATAACATGAAATAATCTATTACAACTATAGTTTAAGGCGACTGCAAAATTGCGAGTGTTAAATTGACAAATTCACGAAGGAATAGAGTATTACTCTCTATACTATACCATATCTCTATACCATATAAAGAGCCCACGTGCCTTATATTCCAGATCAATATCCATTCATTAATGATGACTGAAAGACTATAAAGTCTATGTTTTTATATATAGAGACAGAGAGACACACTAAGCTCCAATACTTTCAGTATTGAAGCTGTAACCGTCATCACGTGGTTCCCACTACGTATTGGCAGACTTCACATGTCTTGAATTTATTTATTTCTTAGACATGTAGATTTCTTCCCGATGTTTTTTTCTATGGCTGTGCACATAATACTTACATAATTCAACACTCAAAACCCACCATTGGCATCTCGACACTGCGCTACCATCGCTCTCTAAATTACTGGTTGGTTACTTTTACATTTAAATACAATATTAAGAAAAAAATATAAATACTTAATTTTTTAAAAAAAACAAACAACAAAATATCATATTAAATCAAATAAATCTCAATCAAATGTATAAAGTAACGATAGTCTGTATCGTTATACAAAATTATTATAGTAAAACATATACAAATCGGATCATAAATTCGAAATGTGCTGATGTGTCACTTAATGGGCCCATTTAACTACATACTTTGATGTCAAACGGACACGCAGGGCGGTCTTCTGCGCGAAGTGGCAATAATAGCAAACGATCATGTAATTACATCGTACTACAAGTGTCAATATTCCACACCACCAACGTCGTCCATAAAAAGCGAGATTATTTATTCAAACATGACGATAGCGACGGCAGCATTTACTGAAACGATGCCGTTTCTTTATTCAGCAATCCATTTGAAATAATTGACTTAATTTATATGCTATTATCTTGTATCGATATAAAGTCTTAGGAACTATACGATGAGTAAGGAACTAGCATCATTTACCAAATTACCATGTCACTTATTAGTCTTCGACAAATATTAGATTTCATTTAATGAATTTATTGACATATGTTAACATTTAAAATACTTTATAATTGTGAAGTAAGATTATGTTAGCTACAAGATATGTGTTAACTAAAAACTTTCTATTAGTCGCCAAATTCTCTGTTCAGATACGATGTGTTTACGATGCAGTGTGAACGATACGGGGCAATTACAATAGACATCAATCAAGAAAACGACTACATTGTACAATGCAGTTGAAAATTACTGCATTTTACAAATAATATCGGATTAGTGATTTATAAACCTGGTGTAGAGTTACTTATTGGTCCTTTATTTTTACAAGTGAAAAAAAAGCAACAAAGAAGATCTTCTTTTTCTTTTTGAATGAATTGAATTGTAAAGAAGTAAAAGGAACTAGGACTAAAGACATTACGCAGAAAATATATGAACTTCTAATATTATAAAAGTATATTATAATAATCGACTTATATACTAATACGACAATGACAGTAATAGCACGTAATAAAACTGCCACGCTTATTAAAACCAAAATATACAAAGAGAGCTCGACTTAAAATCAAACCCTACGAGATTTAAAAGTGAACAAATTCCCAGTATTAAATTTGCGGAAAGCAGCGAAAAGTAATCCCGATGTAATACTTACCTGGGAACGTACGATTGGTGAAATAAATTGGAACCGAAATACTCGTAAGTAAGGTCTAAGCAAGGAGCCTCGATAAATTGCGTTCAGAAACCGCTATCAGCACCCTCGCCGAAGCCGACGCTACTTTTAAAGTTTACTTGTTAGAATTTCCGACCGTGCTTTGTTTTGCCAAAAGCTCTTTCCATACAAATTGACCTATCAATTCATAGTTGAACTATGTAAAGAATAAAAACATGTAGAAAGCGTAATAAAATATTAATATTTGGATTATGAAGCATGTTTACATTTGGTTAATAGCCTAATTCAGTTCGTTGCAAACATTTTTAACGTAGCGCTCTATAACTGCTTTATGAGTCACAGAAAGAAATGAATCCACTATTAATTGAGAAAAGAATCTATCTTTATTTTTTACTTAATATCATAATATGTTGTTCTTTAATTTTATTGTAACGTACATACAGAACTATGTTACAAATTCCCCCGGTAAGTTTCAGTGAAATTACGTTAACACAAATTTGTTTACTGGAGAAGTTTCAGGGAGTAAATCAAATCTTGTGCAGCAGCACTGAAATTTCTAATTATCCGCCCTAACTTCTGACTTATTAGGAGTTAATTTTAGCTAAAATGATATACCCCGTCAACCACAACTAAGTGAATGCAATTAGAATGTTTGATTTGATTACGCATACCTTTGTTACACAATTAGGGTTAGTAATTGCCTACCCAAAATTAGCAAGTATTCGGCTGATGTGAAATTTGCCTTTGTTGATTTATCATCCAAAACTGGACATGTTTATATATGGATGTTTTGTACTTCCTGTTAGTTGTTAGATTAACATAAAACTATTTTGTGTTATTGTTATAGTTTTGTTTTAAAAACGATATTACCACGGATTTAAGATTATAAACTCCTATCATCAGTTACGAAAATTATTTCAACAAATATAATCGCCACTTTGTAGTCTCTGAATTTATTAAAAAAACAGTGAACGATTAAATCCATGATAATAAGTTTTCCTTAAAACAAAGTTAACAACGCAATACGTGTATGCTTTGCAATTCGCAACGTAAAATAATGGAGAAACTTCTTCAAAATGGTTTCAATAAATAAGTACTTCTAACATTACGGGACAAAGTTAAGCGATCCGCCGTTTACGCTGACAACCCAAAATATATTGCCTCTTACGGAGTTCAAGTGATGCTACATTGTTCATTAAGCTGGATAAAGTTGGCTATTTAATTATTTAAAGTATTTTAGGAATTCATAAGCGTGACTCGAAATTTTAATTCGGCCTTCCATTCGCGGCATCTTGTTGCACAAGTATTGTCCAGATTTCAACACCGCAGTCAGTATTCTATTAAAAGTGAAGTAACGACCTACTTCCTTGTGCTTTAGATTTATCGCTATTTTAAAAGTATCTGACAAGAGATGAGTATCGCTTGCTCATTGTTGCCGGGAAAAATGATTGACGTACGCTCTTCGCGTATTGAAATATTTTTATCTTTGCTATGACTTATGAAACTCAAATAATTGGATTAAACTATTAATATTATTCAAATTTCATCCAATAAACTTAGAAAGCCTTAAAAATAGTTGTAGATATACATAACAGTTTGTTTCTAGCTGCAGAATGAATGGGTCAGCTCGACCGGGGTATGACCACGTCCTGACGAAATACCAGCGTACAATAGCAGCATAATGCTGCAGTGTTATGTCTAGTGTGTGTGTAGGGATTTGGAGTCCTTTATTACTGGTGACGAGGCATTCCATCTCAGTCCTCAAGAGTGACAACACATTTGCATTATGATCCATTATCATTATTACCATCAGGTGAATTGTGTGCTCGTTTATTTCTCTAAATGTAATAAAAAAAACAAATAACCGATTTCCGAGAGGCAATTAGCCCGAAAAAAAAAGTAGACTGCTTTGTTCGTTTCTCTTTCTGAGTTCTTTAATTTTAGTGTAAAACCTTCAAATTGGAAGTCACAGACATACGCCGTTACAATTAAACCTACTAATAACGAGAAAAAAATGTTCCGAACTTCAAGAAGCACAAATAACGACCGTGAAGCACTTGAGGCAACTTAAGTCAAAGATATTTTTAAAACGATATTACCACGGATTTAAGATTATAAACTCCTATCATCAGTTACGAAAATTATTTCAACAAATATAATCGCCACTTTGTAGTCTCTGAATTTATTAAAAAAACAGTGAACGATTAAATCCATGATAATAAGTTTTCCTTAAAACAAAGTTAACAACGCAATACGTGTATGCTTTGCAATTCGCAACGTAAAATAATGGAGAAACTTCTTCAAAATGGTTTCAATAAATAAGTACTTCTAACATTACGGGACAAAGTTAAGCGATCCGCCGTTTACGCTGACAACCCAAAATATATTGCCTCTTACGGAGTTCAAGTGATGCTACATTGTTCATTAAGCTGGATAAAGTTGGCTATTTAATTATTTAAAGTATTTTAGGAATTCATAAGCGTGACTCGAAATTTTAATTCGGCCTTCCATTCGCGGCATCTTGTTGCACAAGTATTGTCCAGATTTCAACACCGCAGTCAGTATTCTATTAAAAGTGAAGTAACGACCTACTTCCTTGTGCTTTAGATTTATCGCTATTTTAAAAGTATCTGACAAGAGATGAGTATCGCTTGCTCATTGTTGCCGGGAAAAATGATTGACGTACGCTCTTCGCGTATTGAAATATTTTTATCTTTGCTATGACTTATGAAACTCAAATAATTGGATTAAACTATTAATATTATTCAAATTTCATCCAATAAACTTAGAAAGCCTTAAAAATAGTTGTAGATATACATAACAGTTTGTTTCTAGCTGCAGAATGAATGGGTCAGCTCGACCGGGGTATGACCACGTCCTGACGAAATACCAGCGTACAATAGCAGCATAATGCTGCAGTGTTATGTCTAGTGTGTGTGTAGGGATTTGGAGTCCTTTATTACTGGTGACGAGGCATTCCATCTCAGTCCTCAAGAGTGACAACACATTTGCATTATGATCCATTATCATTATTACCATCAGGTGAATTGTGTGCTCGTTTATTTCTCTAAATGTAATAAAAAAAACAAATAACCGATTTCCGAGAGGCAATTAGCCCGAAAAAAAAAGTAGACTGCTTTGTTCGTTTCTCTTTCTGAGTTCTTTAATTTTAGTGTAAAACCTTCAAATTGGAAGTCACAGACATACGCCGTTACAATTAAACCTACTAATAACGAGAAAAAAATGTTCCGAACTTCAAGAAGCACAAATAACGACCGTGAAGCACTTGAGGCAACTTAAGTCAAAGATATTTTTAAACGAACTTATCTGACTTCTCTTACAAGTGCTCTGATAAAGGGAATTTAGGAGCGCATGTTTTGTATATTTACGTACATGTTCATATGAAATAACGTTATATCATTTCTTGTAAAAATTTATTTCTTTTATATATTTTGGTTCTCTTCATTTTATTTTTATAAGAAACCAGTTTTTGTACATACAGGATTGAAGTGTGAAACAAAAGATAAGCAAAGTTATACACGAAAATATTACCTCCCTTAGACAAAATCAAAAAGTAACATGGAAGGACTTACATTTAAAAAAAAAAGTAATCACTACTAGAACTAAGCCTCACACCATTCAGCATGGCAAGCGGAATAGTTCAGATGAGATAAGGTATAAAAGAGACCGCTCCAAATCGATGTTCAATCAAAGCTTAATCACAAACATGAGTCATACGTCCGATGCAACTCAAGTTCCTCGGCAAATTGCAGTTAAATTAGTCGCTCCGAGCTGCGAGGCTGGCGGAACTGTCTCGAAGAGACTAACATGCATTTTGGGCTTAACAGTAGCATAAATTGCTCGCCGGAAATTATAGCGAGGAATTGTTTCAAACGTTGCACGGATTATAAACGGCTTTGAATTTATGAAGATATATTGTTATTGTAAAACGATGAACGGAAATATTAAAGAATAAAATATGCAGATTAAAGAAGGAAATTTCCTTAAGGGTATCTCATATCTTTTCGTATGGAAGTAATATTAAGTAAAATCTATAGCGCGTTCACGCAGTTTTCGCATTATATTGCCTATAGTTTTTCGTGAGTAATTGTTATACACACATATTTAAAATTATTAGAGACTATACTTAAATTTATTTCTAGTCTATTTTTATACAGTACCAATACCATTTGGTAAGTAATAGTCTATATATACCTATATAAATCCCACTGCTATCCCTAGAGAATCTGTTGGAGCAGAGTCCGCATGTAGCTCTACTACCAATTGGTAGACTTCATGTTTTCGAAATGTTTGTGAAATGATGTTTTCCTTTACCGCCAAGCAAACTGTTAAAATTGCAATTAATAATTTTATTTGAGCCGTCACCGTGGATCGAACTCGGTTTGCTCGTTTACAAAAATAGTTAGGACATACGTGGTAAAACTAGTAAATTCGTCAATTAAATCGCTCATTTTTTTTCTTAAGATTTAATCATTGTCAAATTATTATCATTACATGTAACTTCTGGTTTTCAAACGTCTCAAAACGATTCTCTAGTCGATAATTTTTTAATTGCATATTTATGAAGTGTGTAACCTGTTAGTGTGGTCCCGTTAAATTGTAACCATATTCCAAAACGAACCTCTAAGATAGACACCATAACACTAACTGTTTCATCGTCTGTCGTTGTATAATGTACCTATCGATGGTTCTGTGCGTCAAAATCCATGAAGTCAATTGTTTGTTTTAATGAAGTAATATAAGTTATATTAACAAAAACATTTATAAAGGTAATGTGGCATATTTTTTTATAAATTTCATATACTGTATATTACTAATCCTAGTGATTTCATAATAGTTTATTACGAGACATATATCAGGCGAAAACGCAGTACAGTCTTGCATCTTAGAATCCTTGATAACTGCACTGATCAATAGACCTATTCAAGTTCACCATGTCGGTAAGTTTGTCACGAGTTCATATTATCTGTTAGATATTTAAGCAGATATTTTTCGTAAGCATGGTTTTTCCCCTGGTCCATCTAAACATTTGTGCTATAACTGCAACGTGTTTCTAACCATATCATTATCTTATGAAAACATTATTTCTTATAATCTTGTCAAGAATACCATCGATTTTTTATATTATTAGCGGTGACGAATGCATACAGATACAGACCACGTTATTGAATAGTAAGTGATTCATTATCGATAGGGAATCATATATATAGATGCGTCGTTAATGTAATAAGGTTCTCTCAGTAGGAGAGCATCGTGAATTATATTTAAATTTGTTTCCGTTTCCGTTTCTATTCCTAAAATCAAATATTACCAGTAAATTTTCGATTTGGGCATACGAATAAATATTATCTTGAGCTCTGCAGTCTAGGAAAATATCTTTTGGAAACTCGTATACGTGTACCGAATAATTTAAGAAGCATTTGCATATGCACAGTCTGCGAACTTTCTGTGATAGTATGTGCTGTTTGCCTCGCGTATTTTATATTATTAGTATTAAATACATAACGAATTAATTTCATATAGACACGTGGTGATTTTTTTAATATATTAGTCCTACCTAACCTAGATCCTTGTACCGATCATTCGGTTTTCCGGTTCTTACATATAAAAAAATCATTAACATTTGTTACATGTTGTCTGCACTTGATATCATTGTCTACACCACAATTGGGGTGTAAGACATGTGATGAGAATAACGCTTTCTTATTAGAAGTGTAGTGAAAACCATGCACAGGTAACGAGGCATCCCATCTCAGTTCATAGGGGTGCCAACACATGTGAATCTTCAATCTTTGTTGAGGATCGATGTACGAGAAGATTTCATGATCTGCAATAAACACATACCATCAGGTGAATTCTGTGCTCGTTTGACACATTATAGGTGCGCACAAACACATCATGCCGCCCTCCCCTTCGAGCGCAATCGTTACATCAACCCGCGTACACCAGATACACCCTCCTTCCAGGCTAGATATATTATATTCTGTTATACTATATTCCATTCTGTACTCTGGAGTATTCTTAGATAGTTAGATCTTCGGTGACAGAGACGCTCAGAAAGAACTTCATAGTAAGTAAGCATCCTCGTAACCGCGTAAACAATTGGCCAGACATAGAAGCAACCTTCACTTATGCGATGATCAAGTGATAAGATAAATGGGATTCGGTAGCAGCGCAACGGCGACAAGGGGATACATACATTAAACGTCGACGTCGTTGTCAGAAGATTAACAAATCACGTTTCAACTGGGATTAGAAACCGAACATAACAGATTCAGTTTTTAAGTACGCTCACAGTTTAGCCATCAGCCATGGTCTTATCATATTCATAGTAAAACGGAGCCGAAAATTATGTAGTAGAAATATTACTTCGGCAAGATAAGGCGGACCGATAATACTATGTGATAATACATCGTATTAGTGAAGTTTACAAGTTACTTCACAATTTTATCTTCTTCACTTACACAAATTACCAGTAAATTTTCGATTTGGGCATACGAATAAATATTATCTTGAGCTCTGCAGTCTAGGAAAATATCTTTCGAAACTCGTATACGTGTACCGAATAATTTAAGAAGCATTTGCATATGCACAGTCTGCGAACTTTCTGTGATAGTATGTGCTGTTTGCCTCGCGTATTTTATATTATTAGCGGTGACGAATGCATTCAGATACAGACCACGTTATTGAATAGTAAGTGATTCATTATCGATAGGGAATCATATATATAGATGCGTCGTTAATGTAATAAGGTTCTCTCAGTAGGAGAGCATCGTGAATTATATTTAAATTTGTTTCCGTTTCCGTTTCTATTCCTAAAATCAGATATTACCAGTAAATTTTCGATTTGGGCATACGAATAAATATTATCTTGAGCTCTGCAGTCTAGGAAAATATCTTTCGAAACTCGTATACGTGTACCGAATAATTTAAGAAGCATTTGCATATGCACAGTCTGCGAACTTTCTGTGATAGTATGTGCTGTTTGCCTCGCGTATTTTATATTATTAGCGGTGACGAATGCATTCAGATACAGACCACGTTATTGAATAGTAAGTGATTCATTATCGATAGGGAATCATATATATAGATGCGTCGTTAATGTAATAAGGTTCTCTCAGTAGGAGAGCATCGTGAATTATATTTAAATTTGTTTCCGTTTCCGTTTCTATTCCTAAAATCAGATATTACCAGTAAATTTTCGATTTGGGCATACGAATAAATATTATCTTGAGCTCTGCAGTCTAGGAAAATATCTTTCGAAACTCGTATACGTGTACCGAATAATTTAAGAAGCATTTGCATATGCACAGTCTGCGAACTTTCTGTGATAGTATGTGCTGTTTGCCTCGCGTATTTTATATTATTAGCGGTGACGAATGCATTCAGATACAGACCACGTTATTGAATAGTAAGTGATTCATTATCGATAGGGAATCATATATATAGATGCGTCGTTAATGTAATAAGGTTCTCTCAGTAGGAGAGCATCGTGAATTATATTTAAATTTGTTTCCGTTTCCGTTTCTATTCCTAAAATCAGATATTACCAGTAAATTTTCGATTTGGGCATACGAATAAATATTATCTTGAGCTCTGCAGTCTAGGAAAATATCTTTCGAAACTCGTATACGTGTACCGAATAATTTAAGAAGCATTTGCATATGCACAGTCTGCGAACTTTCTGTGATAGTATGTGCTGTTTGCCTCGCGTATTTTATATTATTAGCGGTGACGAATGCATTCAGATACAGACCACGTTATTGAATAGTAAGTGATTCATTATCGATAGGGAATCATATATATAGATGCGTCGTTAATGTAATAAGGTTCTCTCAGTAGGAGAGCATCGTGAATTATATTTAAATTTGTTTCCGTTTCCGTTTCTATTCCTAAAATCAGATATTACCAGTAAATTTTCGATTTGGGCATACGAATAAATATTATCTTGAGCTCTGCAGTCTAGGAAAATATCTTTTCGAAACTCGTATACGTGTACCGAATAATTTAAGAAGCATTTGCATATGCACAGTCTGCGAACTTTCTGTGAAAGTATGTGCTGTTTGCCTCGCGTATTTTATATTATTAGTATTAAATACATAACGAATTAATTTCATATAGACACGTGGTGATTTTTTTAATATATTAGTCCTACCTAACCTAGATCCTTGTACCGATCATTCGGTTTTCCGGTTCTTAGATATAAAAAAATCACTAACATTTGTTACATGTTGTCTGCACTTGATATCATTGTCTACACCACAATTGGGGTGTAAGACATGTGATGAGAATAACGCTTTCTTATTAGAAGTGTAGTGAAAACCATGCACAGGTAACGAGGCATCCCATCTCAGTTCATAGGGGCCAACACATGTGAATCTTCGTTCTTTGTTGAGGATCGATGTACGAGAAGATTTCATGATCTGCAATAAACACATACCATCAGGTGAATTCTGTGCTCGTTTGACACATTATAGGTGCGCACAAACACATCATGCCGCCCTCCCCTTCGAGCGCAATCGTTACATCAACCCGCGTACACCAGATACACCCTCCTTCCAGGGTAGATATACTATATTCTGTTATACTATATTCCATTCTGTACTCTGGAGTATTCTTAGATAGTTAGATCTTCGGTGACAAAGACGCTCAGAAAGAACTTCATAGTAAGTAAGCATCCTCGTAACCGCGTTAACAATTGGCCAGACATAGAAGCAACCTTCACTTATGCGATGATCAAGTGATAAGATAAATGGGATTCGGTAGCAGCGCAACGGCGACAAGGGGATACATACATTAAACGTCGACGTCGTTGTCAGAAGATTAACAAATCACGTTTCAACTGGGATTAGAAACCGAACTTAACAGATTCAGTTTTTAAGTACGCTCACAGTTTAGCCATCAGCCATGGTCTTATCATATTCATAGTAAAACGGAGCCGAAAATTATGTAGTAGAAATATTACTTCGGCAAGATAAGGCGGGCCGATAATACTATGTGATAATACATCGTATTAGTGAAGTTTACAAGTTACTTCACAGTTTTATCATATAACATCATTAGGCCACCGTTGTACATAGCGCACTTACACAAATTACAAGAAACACGATCTCCCGAGCCAGTTGCATACATACATATGCAAATATATTATTTTAGCGCAACAGTTAGAGTACCTAACTGCTTCGTAGCGAGGCCTGGGTTCAATTTTAAGCCGAGGTACACAATGTTTTTTGCAATATGTTGGTTTTCGGTTCTGTGTACGTTATATTTACATATGTTTCGTGATACTTATACTGTATCTGAACTTTCCTCTAATTTTGTTATAAATTAATTTTATCAGAATAGAGAGAGGGAAGGCGCGTGTGTCTCTGCGTGTTTGCACGAATGCACTATAATATATCCTGCTTAGTTGGGGTCTTCTCTTTTTTCATTGAATTTAGTGTGACAAACGAGCACATAGTTCACGTAACGTATGCCAGATTCGTACACCCACATTCATATCATGCCCGTTCAAAAATTATAATACATATCCGTTCCTCACCTCTGAGGAAAAAAATCGGATGCCTCGTCGAGGGTGCCCAGATCCCTACACAGACCCAAACAGCAGCGTTATGGTGCTATTTTACGCTGGTATCCTGAGAGTGTCGTGCTACGGCGACCCATTCATAATGCAACCACTTATAGAACAAGGTAATAACCACTAGGAGCATGTCATCGTCATATATACTCCTCCTAACTCAAATAGGTCGTGTGTGTAGTGGATTGTGTGCTAATTATACATGTACTATGTATAAAATTCAATTACATAAACTTCTCAAATCAATCATCCGCAGTGTACATTAACGCCGCAAAATTAACCACGAACAAGGTCAATTACCGCTACGAGCACCTGTTATTAGATAGCGTCAGGAAACTGTCAGAGACAGCCCGGCAAGACCGAATACCCCGCGATATAGCAACTTATGATTTACGAACTTCGTAAAGAGTGATACACAGAGAGCTGGTAACATTACGCCACATGAAAATAAGAAAGGGACCGTATCAAAGCCAGTATGGCATTATCCCTTGGGGCAAGACCTTTATTTATGGCACGCGCCTTTGTTGGCTCCAGAAATATAAATAGTTCTCGCTGAAATATCGGAAACGATACATGTTGGGGAGCGATATTGTAGAAAATTAATGATGTGGTCAATACTTAGATTAGGGAACTGTTGAATAGATGAGCGAAAGATGTTAAAAGGCTTGGGCGTAGTTCCACCGCTTGCTGAACACTAACGTAAATTGGGAAAGTACTCGGGGGTCGCATAAATTGCTTCCAAGTTTGTACAAATCCTTTTAATACGCCTCTAGAGAAATTCGTACGTAACTTTAATTTATTTTACGGTAGTAAATATGCAATTGATCCGTTTTGTGAATTCCTAGTTCTGAATTCCACTAAGGTAACATCGTTTGGTAACAATTAGAGGAAATTATCTAAAAAGGTGGATATATACCTCTTTTTAAAAGTAAGTGCAGGGTTTTTATGACAGCGATGATGACAAACAAGCACACAGTTCACCTGATAAGTAAGAAGTGACTGCAGTCCATAAACATCTTGATCAACAAAAATCAAGTTGCACATGCGTTTTCACCCATGAGGGCTAAGGGTTGTGAATGAGTGAGGAGAATTGGAAAACTTTTATTAACAAAAAGGCATATCTTCATTCGTACACGTTCTCAAGCAATTGTCAGCAATTCTCAGGGGTGGAAAATCACTGTACGACTGCATGCAGTCGTATCCATCGAGCCAGCATCGGAGAGTCCCACCGGTCCGCAAACGCGCGCAGGATGCTGTTGGCGCTGTCACGCGTGCGACGCATGATAGAAGCGCATCGTTTGCGCATGATCGCCGCAAAGCCATCAGTATCAGCATCCGTGAACATGGCGAAGGCGCTGCAGTGACGCGGCAGCCCCACCAGCACCCGGAACGCGTTATTGTATTAAACGCGCAGATCGCTGTATGCCCGCTGCGTATAGTCAACCCACAGGCTACTAGTGTAAAAGGACTGACTTTTTAACGCTTTAAAAAGCACAACTTTGACAGTCCCTGCACACTTTGAGAACCTGCGGGCCAACATATTGCACCGGACAGACAGCGCTCTGCGCTCCTTATCCACATCGACATTGTCTTTAAGGTCCTCGGTGACCCAGTGGCCCAAATACTTAAATTGCTCGACTTTGTTTAGAGCTGTACCACATAAAGTGAAATTCGGAACGAAAATATATCGCTTATTATCCGGTCTGAAGATCATTATTTCACTCTTTTTCAAGTTATATTTGAGCCCATGAGCCACTTAATACACAGTTTCAAGAACCAATGATTTGAGGGTTACGTAAATAATAGCGATAACTGAAATTCGTGTAACGTTAGGTTAATTCAAAAATCATTCACTTTTGATAAAATAATCAGAATATAAGATATATAAGACGACGTCATTACACTTTTATTGTAATAAAATTAAATAGAAATAAAAGAAAATCGTTATAGATGTAATCTTATACGAAACGGGTAAGCGTACGATTTAATGTATAGCAATAAAATTTTACTGCGAAGATCCAAGTAGCAACCGGCTTTTCTACAAAGTCGTAAACATTGCCCAAATACGATATGTATTGCATGATTTCCAGAAAATGTAACAAAATTGACGAATTCATGCCAATAAATACAACAGGATATGATCTTAACATTTTACAGTATGCTAAATTGATTATATATATCACTATCATTATCACAACCGAGAATAAAACAAAATCTTTCGGCACGGCTTTTTCTTCGTTCTAATCTCATTCCGAGATTTAATGACTATATTATATATATAAATATATATATATATATATATATATATATATATATATATATATATATATATATATATATATATATATATATATATTATAATTTTAATTATAATATAATAAGGAAATTATATATATATAATTTCCGACTTAATGGCTTGCTTATAGGTTTGCACCTTTGACTAGATGGATTCTGAATGAATTGTATATACTTAATTAATTATATTTGGTAAAATTATAACATCATTTGTCAAGGAAGACAATAAATGGACCACTTGAAGATAGTAAATTATTAATCTGCTAGACAAATTATATAAACTGAAAATTCCATATGAAACGAATTCATTGAAGTTTACAAAACAACCATGTGTAAAAAATTTAAACGAAATTTTTTGAACAATAAAAATCTGACACTCAACTGAATAAGAGCTTCTTAAATATTAATGTCCCAGCCAAGGAGACAATAACCTTTAAAATGTATTATGTGCATAATTCATACAGCGTCGTATACCCGAGATGCTCGCGCTTGGTATAAAAATTCCCCACGTAACGACCCATGACATATTTTGAATAGGTTTGGAACTGCGAAGTATTTACAATATTAGAAGCAGTTGAAATCACAAATATTAATTTATAGTTACTACGATCTACCATTCGATTCGATCGATAATATCGATCCAGCTTAAGTTCACGGAGGGCTCCCCACGATGGAGAAGAATATGACAAAATATTAGTAAGTTATGTAAATAGAGTAATTAAATGTATATTTCAAATAGTCCTTTTTGTTGAATGTTTCTTATAACCATAGCTTGATATAATCAAGGTATGCTGAGATTATATTCCATACCACAGTTTCTGCGATAAAAATCGTGAAGAAACTGTGGCAGTGTTCAGGAATGATTGCTTCAAAGTTACTGAAAATATAATAATGCTATGTAATTGGCCTGTTATACAACCTCTTATTCGATTACATGTCGGAGATTTTTTATCTAAGAATAAATAATAAAAAATATATTAGACCGTACG
This sequence comes from Teinopalpus imperialis, assembly GCA_029286865.1. NCBI lineage: Eukaryota > Metazoa > Arthropoda > Insecta > Lepidoptera > Papilionidae > Teinopalpus > Teinopalpus imperialis. The sequence continues at coordinate 6,717,203 of JAGSMU010000036.1, read as the reverse complement.
TTAAAATAAACTTAAAGAGGCTTATGACTTTAGAAAATAAGCAGTAATTATTTTGCGGAGTATGCTCACTGTTTGAGCTACCTACACCTCATCTGAGCTCTTTTCCTTCCCACTTTTATATAATTAAAAAAATTGTCACCTTAGTCTTTAAAAAGACATCAAACGTTTTACTTTGTACAAACTCATTGTAAAACTAATTTTGCAACATTAACTATGCAAAAACTTTGAAACAACTAACAAACGGACAACTTATCAGAAACATGAAACTTTGTGTTGCCTTCTTCAGTTCATTAATTTTTTATTCCACAGTGATAACTTTGTTGTATACCGGAAAGCACTATATATCTTTAATATTTTAACATTTATGCCAGTATAGAATATTATGAATTTAATATTAACTACATTGCGATACGTTATTTATAGTATTAAGGAATTAAATTACTGGTATATGATTTCACAACTATAAACAAACGTCAACTAATTAAACATGGCTTCGATTATTTCGATTACTTAGAGTATTTTACTGTCTAAGTTTAATAAAAGTCAACTCAATGTAAAAGTAAGTCCAAAATATTTATTCTACAAATATATATAAAAAAACAATACAACGTATTACAAATCTGAATCCGAATAAGCCCGCCCCTCAACAAGATCACTTACAGTTATCATGTCAGGGACATTTTCGATTGATGTTATGACGTCTACAAGAAAAATACTAGGTTCATTTTAAAATACTTTCTTTTTTCATTGATCGTTTTAATTGACTGATCTAGTCTAATGTATTTTATATGTTGTATTTTTAGCACATATCTTCGGTCTTTCAAATTTTGTCCATACGTTGACTGTATTTTAAATTCAATTTTCATCGTCGATATTTTACTAGTTCACTACACACGGCATATTTAGGATAGTTTGGAAGCAAGAGGATCCTTGTATTGCCACGAGATTTTACTAAAATTTCTTCAACTTCTTACAGCCGCCAACAGGATTGATAAGACGGTTATTAAATACATAATTTCAATTATTATTGAACTGGTTATATATGTGTACATACATATGTACTCATTACAGTTTTGTATACATATTTAAAAAAAAACGCATTCCACTGATCTACCTTTTCCCTTTTTATATAAGCTTAACTTTAACTTATAACGTTGTGACGAACCACGATTTTCAAAAATACATTTTACCATGACTCTAATTTTTCTTATAATTAATGCTCAATTCTTTTACATTAAGCTGATTATGACAAATGATGTTTGTCTACAACGTAAATACAAAAGTCATTGAATAATGCGGGTTTATTGTTCAAAGGGACACATGCCTTTTAAAGGGTTGCTATGTTTTGTCAACAACGTAAACATCTATTGTTGCTTGGTTATTTATTAAAGTGAAACTTCATTGGGTACCATGAATAAAATTTTGAGAGCCACCTTTCTATATGATATGTTTAATGAAATATTCCAAGGATACATGAAGGAAATTACTCGTTGGTTCTCGGCCCGAGAAAAAAAAGAGAACTACGCTTCTCTGGACTTATTTTTATTCTTCCTTATATATATTATGTTTCCTCTTTTTCTTCCACTCTGTCTGCCGTTCACTATATATTTACATATCAAGATGTATTTCACCAAAGATATTTTTAATAAATAAAGAAAATAAATGGGTCATAAGTTATGTAAATTGTTTGAAATGAAAAAATCTAACGGTGGTTACTTCTTATAATAATTATAAATAAAAAATAATAGTACTAACTGTACGAAATTTTTAGTTATTAATAAAATGAACTAGATTTATTTGGTCTTTTGAGACATATGGTATTTATGTATACACACCAAAAAAAATCATTAACTTGTTTTATAATAAACTAAAGATCGCCAAACTCGCCTTGGAATTAGCAGACATGTGATATGCCATTTAATACAACTACTAGAATTTTACGAACACTTCACATTTTTGTTTCAAAAATTAAATGGAGTTTCATCGCTTACGACGTGTTTTACGATTATCAAGCGCTGACGGTATGACGGCATTGAATCCGTACGTAAGGTAATAAAAAGAGTTAAAGCCTCCATTTTGCAAATGACGTATTTTACTTAAGACATATCACTTGTCATTGTGAGCTGTATATAACTGGATTATAATATAACTAGAGATAAAAAAGTCTGTACATTGAAATGTTTTTCCCGAATACAACAATAAAATCTATAAAAGAGCAAGGAAACACGAAATCACAATTTTAAGAATTTATATATGTTTGTATTCGTTTGATACCTTAAGTTTCATAAAACATCGATTTATAGCTGCTTTAAATAACAAAAACTGGTGCAAGTTTAATCTCAATCAATAGTAAAATCGGAGATACAGCCTGACCTCCCTATTACATCTAGTCCCATATAAAGTAATCAATTGGCTGGACATTAATGTAAGCTTTCGTCTTAGGCTTACACAACATGTCCAAATCTATTGTGTTATCGAATATACCACAATCGAAATAGGTACAGTCATTTTAAATTAGTTAAAATTAGATTATGAAACATTAAAGAAAAAGACTTAAAAACTGAATTAACTACTGTTCGAAAATATATTAAAAATAACCTAAAATAGAACATATTTTTGTTAATTACTAAATTCTTTCAAGTGTCCGTTGTTTCAATCTACTTTCAAAGATGTATTTGTAATAAGTAGGACCCGCAAATCAGTATTTGACGCCTGTTGATTCTTAGGCGAACTTTGTATGGACGGTGGATAGGATATATGTACCTTTAATGGCTACCTTTAATATAATCCCATGTTTTTTTCTTTGACCGATTACAGAATACAACCTCGGAATATGAGGTGTCCAATAATTTAGTCGTTAAAAATGCGATTAACGTATCACGAGAGAACTACTCAAATAGTATTTCAAAGTAGATTTAAAAACAATTGAAACAAAAACAACGAAGAAGAAACTTGTATATCACCGGCCCAGTTGAAGTTTTAATGAGAAGACCTGATTGGTAGCCGTTTTACAATTAAAGCTAATCGACCCGCGGTCTAAACTTTTATTCCGTGATGACTGACAAAGGATAGAAACTTTTCTCGTCCGTTTTCTTTGTGGAGTTTATTAGCGTAAAGTTTTTCTAGTTCCATCAGTTGTGTTTATTATTAGTAAAAATTTAAGTTTTGTACCAAGTTTAAAAAAAAAGTTTTCCTTGCACATTTACTGTATGTATATTTCGTATCAATTTTTTTTATAATATTAGGGGTGGGAAACGAGTACACCGTTCACCTAAAGGTGAGGACTATCCGTGACAACAACATCCATTCACAACAAAATTTTTAGATTTTTACGTTGCCATTCCTGTTGTGTGTTCCAGTGTGGCTTTAGCAGTTGAATTAAAGTTATCAAATTAAGTTCAATTGGATTTACATCGATTGGCTGTCTTATAATTAACAATCTATAAATTTGACAGCTGTAGAGCTGACCTACAATGCACTTTGTTTCTAGCTGCAGAATGAATGGGTCAACTCGATCGGGGTAGGACCATGCCCTCACAGAATACCAGCGTAAAATATCGTCGGACCCGGAGTCCATTATTACTGGTGACGAGGCATTCCATCTGTCCTTAAGGGTGACAACGCATCTGCATTATGATTCCTTGTTAAGGATGAAGGTAGATGTCATGGACCGCAGGAATCACTTGCCATCAGGTGAACTGAGTGCTCGTTTATTACTCTCGATGTAATATTAAAAAAAATCAATTGCAGAGATGAACCTTACTAGTCCGTAGAAATTGAAAAAAAAAACATAATTTCTTCCCTTTGCCTCCGGAACAAAGACACGACCGCGAAGAGAGTTACCTGAAACAAAAATTATATATAAAATTAATACACGTTTCAGTTATATGGTACAGAAAGCTTAATTGTAACGTCCGCAGCACCTGCCATAACGTATGGTCAGTGGAGTTAGCATTTAGTTTCCAACATTTTGCCCACAACTATTTCTATTACATGTCAAATTGTTATTACAACTATTACGTAAAATACATAAAAAAGTTGCGTGTTATATTTTAGTGTCTCATAAATTGTAAGGGAGTGGAGAAGTGTCAACAATAGGAAACTTAATTGTAGTAAAAGTAAAAAAAAATCGGTATATATAAATTCACTGATCAGCATAGGCCTCCACCGAAGTGAGGTTGTTTGTTTAGTTGCGGCATCACTGTGGTTAGGCGGACTTCGAAGTATTTTTTTGCCAACAACTATAACCTTATTTTTAAACCTACATGATATCCATACCCTGCCCAATTTCGACCACGGCGATACCCGGACTTAAAAATCAACAATGACAAACAAATATTATTCCTAGACAGGATATCGAGCCCAGAACCCGCGATGCAACATTACACCAACCAATACGCCTCGAAACCCGTATATATGAAAATTTAATTGATATTTGTAAAAAATTCTTACTATGAAAGACCCTTATATATTATAATCCATTTGTTTTATAAAACAATTCTATAGTCCACGATAGCAAGCAGTTTTACTTAATTAAAAGTAATACAGCCCAGAAGAACGAAGCTTCAAAATTAATTCCTCTTTATGATCGACGGACGAATAAGGGTTTTATTATAAGCGTTAAAGAAGTTTCTCGTTAATAAGATTAATTTACGTCCGCTGTGGGTGTTAGGCAATTGCTTCTTAAAGCGACTCAAATGAAACTTAAACAAGTTTTGAAATTTCTATCTTGGTTTAAGAGAGGAAAGGTTTCTTCTTTATTGAAAATAAAGAAGAATTAGGACGAAATAATAAAAATGTGAGCTGTCGCGTCTTTTATCATTGGGGTACACAATATTGTAAGTTTTTCATAATTCACCTGGAACTTATAAGGTTACAAAAAGGAAGGGAATTAATAGTCGTATACAGGCCCAAATGTTTGATAGCGTGGTACGCCTCAGCTTGTTCATAGCCGCATCATGATTGAGTCGGCTTGATCGGGAAGGAGACCTTTCCATTTCAGTCCTCAAGGGTAACAACTCCTCTGCGGTATGATTCCTTGTCAAGGATGAATGTAGATGTCACGGGCTGCAGGAATCACTTACCATCGGGTGAACTTTGTGCTCGTCTGTTACTCTAAATGTAATAAAAAAAATGTAGGGAACCGACGATCCATTTAGGTATCGACGAATTTCATCTCAGCCAGCTCAGGGTTGACTACTGTGCACTTTGAATCTTTGAAAGATGCAGATGTTTATGGTCTGCAGCTATACCTTACCATCAGTCAGATGAACTTTCCATTCGTTTATCACCTTTAGTTGTAGCCTCCCCTAACTAATCACCGTACCTTAAGCAATACTATCGACTATTCAGATCAAGATATCTGTGTAGGTTCAGTAAATTCATATCTTGACAGTAGTTTGACATAAAACAAAAACATAGATAACACGAAATGCAACTAAGACCAAAATATTTCAAAATCTTCCAGAATCATATCTAAGCAAAATCCCACACGACGCTAACCAGAACATTCAAGTTGTATACTTGCAGACAAACACAAATTTCCCTGAAGGCACTTGACCGGCTTGCTTGGCTCCAGTCTTGCAAAGGGTTGTCCTGAGGCCATAAAAAACAAAGCACTTTGGACTGACGCCAGCAAGCTTCCACTTCTGATTCAACCTCATTGAAAGAAGCATTTAAACTTAAAACGGCACCACTTGAATTCGAGAAACGAAAATGTTTAAATTCGACTTTATGAAAAGCTCTGTTACACAAATTCCTTTTTCGTGACAAAGATGAGAGCCGAGATAAACATTAGTTAATTAATATTCGGCTTTCAACCTCTTCAATGCCAATAACAAATATTTATATTAGAGAATCCGAAATAATTCAGTATCATTCAGGTCATGTTCTATCTAAATTACCTAAATTGTGTCAAAATTTAATAAATTATAACCAATTTTTTTTTGGAATGTTTACCTAAATTTAAACATGAAACGCTTTATTACTTAAATAATAAGACGATTAGTCCTCCATAAATATAATAGGTTTGAAGACAATGAACGCTCAAGTATCAGTTAAACTTATAATTTAATATATAAGATATAAAAATGAGACAAAGTTGTAATAAACAATGCATTACGTTCTTCGTTTATGGCGTTACGCATTGAGACAAATCTATCGTCAAAAACTTCTTTTATATCTTACAAATCGTTAAACTGTAGTTTATAATCATAGTAATTAATAATTATATTCATTCAAAGACTAAAGGTGAACCTAAATGAATAACTTAAAGTCCTCTCTATAGCTCTGAGTGACGGACGTAAATGTTAATTTATATATAAAACTTTCTTTTCATTTAAGTCAAATAGACCATTGTGGACTGCCACGATATCTTTATCGCATTAATATAGTAAAATTACAAATCCACTTACGTAGCAAACTACTTTTTCGCCGTCAAAAATAACAGTTAAAATCTCAACCGCATTATAAACGTCCGCATAGGAATAATTCCAAATGAAAAGATTTACGTGGGGGCATTCATAGAGTTTTTAATTTTATTAAAAACCCTACACGGATGGCGGTGGTTGTCGAGATTGTCCGCTCTGGTCTAGCGAGATACCTGTACTAAAAATAGAATAATTCCGCTGGAATAAAGAGCTCTACATTTCATAGCCCACTTTAACATTGTCGTTTTATTGTTTAGACTTTGAGAGAGCGCCTCGGACCGCTTTTTCCACACATTCGCATAAATGCTGGTAGTATTTTGAGGTCGAATTTCGTTCACTAACCGTGTTATTTCGCTAATTGTGCTCTTAACTGCTTGAACGCAGCAGTGATACAATCGACTCTTTCATTGACGTTGATTCCAATGAGAAAAAACATACAGAGTCTTATTATAACGTATCCAGTTACAAAGTGAAGTTCTTAAGCACTTGAAATCTGATCAAACGATTATTAATTAATTTTAGATTGTGGGCTCATTATACAGGATATAGTAAGTGGGTAGGGTTTCTGCAAATTTAATTTAAATTAAGTTAAACAATGTAAACTTACAGCCTATATAGTTATATATGTATAAATTCCACCACCACATCATTCATCATAGTCTACCACGTGATTCCATTGTGGATTAGCTACGATATGGTCTTCGAAATATTTTATTTATTTATTTCTTAAAAATTCTTCGCTACGTTGCAGCCAGTTTCTAACTGAAGCATGGAAGGACAGACTCGACTGTGACAACATGACCATAGAATTTTAGAGTGAAATAGAAGGATAACTTTGCTGTGCTTCTTATGGTGACCCTATACCAGGTATTGAGGTATTTCATCTCAGTCCTCAGGGCTTCCAAAGCATTTGCACCATCAACAACATAAAAGGATGAATGTGGATATCATGAGCAATCATCTCTTACCATCAGGTATACTTGCAATTTACAATTTAATTGGTGCCGGTATGGAAGATCAAACTCGGTTTGTTGTGTACCTTAGAATGTGACGATGGCGTGGTGGTACGCCTCTGTTACGTTTACATACAACATTTCGCATTAACTGATATCATTCTTCATTTGACTGTGGTTTTTGCATTGTGGCCAAATGCGTGATAACATGTAAGCAGACGATGGAGTATAAATATTGCAGATTTATACAGTGTAAATTGCCTCTATACCGTTGCTGTATTCAGTACGGTGAGTAAAACGTGACATGTTTAAAACCAGGCGTTATATCTTTGTCTTGGTGGATATTAATTTTGGATTCAAAGATCTATCGTATGTCATTGTTTTATCATAAACAGATGAAGTTATTTTTCATTTTTACTTCAAAAGAGAATAATATAATATCTTTTCTGAAAATAGTATACAGAAATGTATGAACCACCACTTTGAATTGTACCTCTCAGTTACACTAGTTATTACTACTAAGTTATTTAAATGTATAAAATGATCATAACCAATATAATATGACCTAATAAAATATATACTTATACTATATACCTAATAAAATGATTAACCAAACAAATATCTATGTAACTATGCATAGTCAATTACGATCAGATATAAATTCTTGTGTGTCACCTATAATGTTATATAATCTTCGGCGTTGTAATTTATGTTATGATTATTATTTATTAGTTATATATACACACGGACAGATTTAATCCACTGAGCACACTCCATCCGTTATGCTCGCCCTAACGTCCATATGATTGAATATGTATTGATCAAACAAAAATTACCATTACACAGACCAAAGACAAAGGAAGTCGAGCTAAAACGATGCACATAATTCATTTTACGCCTAAAATATAAAATAGTACGAAAAGGAGAAATAATGTTGCGTGGGGACGGCCCGGTCAAAATCCCCCACGTAACTAAGTCTTATGGGGCAGCACAATGCTTTCTGAATGACGATCTCCTAAGAAACACCCTCCACATCACTCGCGCCTTTGTTTACTTCCTTTTGTTTTTTTGTATTGTTAGTGGTTGTGCGGTTGATATATAAGATAAAACTTGATAACGTATCATCCAATATACATATTTATTTAGTTTTAATATTACCTTTTTTTATTATTTCACTGAGAATAACAAACAAACACACATTTTATCTGATGGTAAGTGCGATCCATGACATCTACATTCCTCCTTGACAAGGAACCATAACGTAGATACGTTGTCACACTTGAGGACTGTGACGGAATGCCTCGTCACCAGTAATAAAGGTCTCCGCATCATACTGCTATTTTACGCTGGTATTCTGTGAGGGCGTGGTTCTACCCTGGTCAAGTTGACCTATGGATACTGCAGCCAGAAACAAACTGCAGCTTAGCTCTACCACTATATTATATGTGCCAATTTTATTATATTAATTTCAGTATATATATAGCTATACACAGAATAAACAAAATGTTAAAAAACAATTTCATTTGCAAAGAAGAGTTTTTATAAACACTTAAGTGACTAAGAATTTTATGAATAGCCATTCTTGTCAAAGTAAATTCTTTTAAACTTTATTAGGCGTTGAAGAAATTTTAATCTACGAACAAAAAAGAACTTCGTAGGAGAAATCACAATGCCTCCCGAACCACATCGAGCGGGTAGCAAATCTTACATCACGTTTGAGGTCACAATAAAAGGAATCAAATAGCTGGGAACGAGTGTTACTGCCTTTGGCTCGTCCTTCGTCAAAACAGGCACGCGTTGAAGTCGGACGCAGGTAGACGTTGCATAACTTTCTATACGCCGTTCTTGTCCAAGTTTCTTTTCAATTGTTCGTTATAATAAAGGCGTTAAAGTATTTTAAAATATAGATGTATAGTATTAAACACTTTAGATAGTACACGAATTTATCAACTTATGTTAGCGAAATTATATTTTTGATTACATTGATTTTTTTTATATCAATCATATCAGCATCTGGATCTGGATCATCCAATCGCGGGTGCTAGGACAGATTCGATTCCTAGTCAGAGCCAATATTTGTTTAGGTTTTTGGGCCTGGCTGTGTGTTGCGCGTATAGAAAGGAACATCGAAATTTTATTTTTGTATAAAATAAAGTTGGTCAACCAACCAAACAGAACTCAGTTACCTGAATAACTATGTAAATGATGACTGCAGCATATGTTTCTCTGACTGACTAAGATGGAGGAAGGAGGAATGTCTCATCACTAAACTGGACCTACAAATCCACATAGTCATCAGCGTTATGCTTTTATTTCACAGTGATATGATGTGATAGCGTTGTTCTTATGACCATTCATACTAAAATTAAATACGAACCACGGCGTGGCTTTACCATAGTAAAATATATAAGAACTACACAAAAACATACATATAAATGATATATGTATATATATATATATATATATATATATATATATATATATCTCTATATATATAATAAAAGATATACAAATATTTCAAAACGCTCAGTTTTGATCTACATAACAGACGAAGCAAATATGCAATGGGTAACAAAATTATTAATGACCTCCGAACATTTTATAACAGTAGTCAAAAACAATAGAAACGTGAACACGTGTCTCGAATGACATCTTTTTTTTTTAAATGTTCGAACAAAAGACCATCTGCTCGACTACAGAACTAGTGAATTTAAAATACGGGACGATTTACGCCTCATTTAGTCACAAAGCCCAGTAGGAATGCGACCGTGGCGCATTAGTAATTGTGGCAATTAAGAAATGTCTCCTTTAATTTACAAGTGACGATGAACCCTCAAAACGACAACGCAAACAGTATGAGACTTGATATTATTATGATACCCTTTTATCCCCCCCCCCTCCAATATTGAGAAACGTTGAGACAATGCGTTGCCTCGACCAACTATATCCTCATTAAATATCTACATGTAATGAAATCTTGTGTCCACTGACAGGGATTATGTTGATATCGACCAATAATACCTTTAATAACCGCACAATCAACATTTAAAAATTCTACTTTAATTTTCAGGTAGTATAAAAAATGCTAGTGAATACCAATATAATGCAAATTGAAAGGCGCAATTAAAAATAAATTAAAATTTTAATCTACGTCATAACGAAATCGAACCATGGATATTGTATTTCAATGCCTTTTAATATAAACTCCTCACACCTCCATTAAGGGAAGCTAATCAAAATGTTCACTTCCCTTGACCCTCGGTCCGCTCCACAATTGCTGCCCCCCTTTATTTACTCAGAAGTAATATGATACGTCATCCACACCAATAGCCGCCGACCGGACGTTGTTCTCATTAATGTCAATAATGTTGCCCAAAGCAGACGACACTTATTACCATCTGAGTGTGAGGCTAATGGTGAATGGTATTACACACCCACAAACCGTATAGAACGGGAAACTAACGAAAGACAATCGCATATAGCGTACGGGCATAATATGTCGATACTGAAATTTGGTGTAAAATTAACGGATTTAAACGAAATTAGCGGAGATAAACGAGCAGACATATCAATTAGGAATCAAAATGTAGATTCATTGTGACCTGTTACAAATGAGAGAGAATGACTCATCACTAATAATTATTTTCTTTCACCTGGCGTAAACAGTAGCGGTAAATTAATATTTATATAAGGAATTGCTGCTGATTTGATTGATACGATTTTCATACATCAGACTATAAACGACAAACACAGAAACGATCAGACATTGTAAGAGCGAGTAAACTTATAATGCACATATGTATTAGATGTATTTCACAGTCCTACATGGCAAGTGTTACCCAAAAAATTCAAGATGCACAAAAGTTGTCATTTCAACGACCCATTTGGAAAGCCTAGCTACCGAAAACAGAGTGTATGAAGCACTTGCCTAACCACCACAGCAGGGTTATTCTGTGCGGGCATGGTCTTTCCTCGGTAGAGCAGACCCATTTATGCGGTGAGAACAAGCCGCAACGTGGCTCTAATGCTTTTTAACCTTCCATAAATGTTGACTTAAAATGTGTTACGCTATTTCATGATCCAACTCTACAAATCACAGAAATGGGAATCTAAAATATTTTAAATTAGACTCAAACTCAGAAACATTTATTATATAACAACAGTCTTTATGTTTGTATCCTCCATTAATGCAATACATTGAGAAAGCTACTAGTTATTTATGCTCTACTATGCTTTAAAAGTAAAATAAATGTTACTACAATGTACGGTAATAGATACGCCTATGTCATTTGCTAGGATCAAACAGTAGTAGTCCTGGCCTTTTGTTATTTCTCACTAAAGGGGTCATTTATACAAAAGAAATTCAAGTCACTATGTCAAAGGGAAAATTCATAAAGTGGCTTTCCAGTTAAATAGAATATAATCCACAAGTACATATGCATAACATATTATTACGCAATATTGTCACTTTTGTTCTTATTAGTTTAAGTTATTACTTATTAAATAAAGTATACTAAAGAACGGGACGATTTATTACTGTTGGATTGAATGATAATCTAATCTCTTATCTATAATTTGTAACTAAAGGTAAATATACAATAGTAAAATTTTTGGGAGATTAAATTCGCTACTGTAAAATATTTGATTGCGATTGTTTAAAAACCACATCTACCAAAAACAATCAACACTTACTAGATAACAAGTTTATTGATTTTCCCTTCAATAAAATATGAATGGAGACTAAGGGATTTATTAACACTTAAAGGATTTATTGACAAATATTATTTAAATGTAAGAGAAATGTAAATATCTTCTTTCACTCATTATATCTTTACGAAATATATGCATTGTTCTAATTTTAAGTGCCCTAATTATAATAAATATGTTTACGGTAAAATGACGAATGCAGGTTGCTCTGTCTAGAATGACGAAGGCGCTGTTTCGTTGAAACTTCACAGTTTATCAACGTTAAATAACAGCAGAACGTGATCCAGAGACCCAATAACTGATAACGGGGTCGTATTCCATCGCATTGCTCAGACACATGTGTATCTTGAATATCCATTAAAAATGGATTAAACGTTTATGGGCAATTGGCAAAAATTGCATGATGGTAATTGTGCCACATCTACCATTAATTACGTAATAGGAGGAAGTCGGAAAACCGCTTTTCCTACTTCACCTTTCATTCTTCTTTAATGATTAAATTGTGTACGTGTCCCGAAGCATTTAGAGTTATCTGTACCATTACATTGGACCTCATGGTACATTGTTTTCAATTTATGTAATCGTAGTAGGGTCTTTACTATCAGATGAAATGTGTGCTCGTGTGTCACCGTCAGGCACATACTAAAAATATTTCTACTACACTATGTGTTTTCAAATGAAAGATATCCACTTATTCAAAATTAAAAGGAAAATAATTTGAAAATGTACGTATTTGAGACGTAATTCTGTTTAAGTAACGAATCGAAGCACTTATAGGTTATTCGATATCTGTAATATGCGGAAATCTTGAAAGTTCGTGAACCTTGTTTTGAGGGTGAATCTGGGTTGAGTATTTATCTGTTGGCACGCAGCCAACGCCTTTATTCGATGATGATAGAACAATGCTTTGAAATTAATCTCAATACAAACTTGTTTTATATAGTAACATAAATCTGCTATTTGTTCAATTCTAAAGCTTCAAAGACTAAAACAAAAGCTTTATTTCACCTTTTGGAATTTATTATAATAATTATAAAAGGGAATTACACTGCAGGCCAAAAGTTTAAGACCACCTTAATTAAAGTAGGAAAATAAAGTAAAACTCCAATAAAATATTAAATGTTTAATCAACTTGTTTAATCATCTAATAGAACATTGATTCACAAACAATTAAAAACAACAATTAAAAGCGTAAATAAATATTAACAGTCCATGCAAAAAAGGATATACCTAGTTAGTTAAACTGATTTTTCATCAAAAAATCCTCCTTTACATTTTACGACATTATTCACAAGTCTTGGCATACAGGCAATCAATTTATTAATAGTGTCTTGTGATATATTGATTCAAATTTCGCATAAAGCATTCCGCATTTCTTCTCGCGTGAAACGGCCACTATTACGGACGTTCCTGTCAAGCTTTTCCCACAAAAGTTCAATGGGATTGAGATCCGGGCTCTGAAGAGGCCAAGCCATGTTTTTTAACACCCCTTGTGCCTTTTTCTCTTCTAAATATCCTCTATATAGTTTTGAGCTATTTTTTGGATTATCTTGTTGGAATCTCAAATTAATCGCAACCCGGAAGAAACGGCATTTTATTCTTAAATGTTTTTGTACTGTTCCTTTTTCAAAATTTTTCAATTTTAAACAAATCGTCAGTTTCTTTCTGTTTGTGAAGCAACCCCAGACCATCATTGAGTCACCACCATGCTTGATTGTTGGGACTACACAATCTGACATCATATTCTTTTGGACACTGCGTCGAACGTATATTCTACGTTTTGAGTCAAATAATTTAAACTTGGATTCATCGGTCCAAAGTACGTTTTTAAAATCTTCTTCAGTCCAATCTCAATGGGCAATAGCCCACTGCATCCGTTTTTTCTTGTTTTGCGGCCTTAGCAGAAGATTTCGAACGGCAACGCGACCATACAACTTCGCATCTCTCAGTCGCCGTTTTATGGAGTCAATGATTTTGATGATGAGACGGGTTTTGTTTACTTCAACGCGGACTTTTACTAAACGTGATAGATCGTGTAAACTGCCTGTGTCCCTGTATCGAGTTATTGTGCCTTGACTTGCCTTGTGATAAGACTTGTGTTCAAGTCTTCGATAACTGCAGTTGTGAAGCAATGTCACGTTCGGATTTGCCTTCATTATGTAAAACCATGATGGCAAAACGCACTTCACTGCTAATTTCTCGAGCTTTTACCATTTAATGTTGTCTTCACTGTAGAAACCACAAGTTTAGACTAATCGAAATTTTTTGTAAACAAATCAAGGTATATATAAGTCAGAAACACGTGTTTTCAGGAGCTAAATAATCCTTATTATTGACCAATACGTAACAAAAGCAAAGTAATTAGTAATGGGGACATTATAAAAATATTATTACGACTCAACCACTTGGCTCTATCACAGCGTCTGTCGGTGTTTGAAAACAATAGATGTTTATTGTTCAATAACTAGAAAGTAAACAAGAGAATGACTTTTTTAAATATTGGATACTAACAATAGAATATGCAGATGTGCATTTCTTTTATTTATCCTATGGTATTTTATTACAATTGATGGATAATTATGTTGTTTATGTGCGGTCTTAAAATTTTGGCCGGCAGGGTACTCTTTCCTTTTCTACTATAGTCCGCTAATAGAATAAGCAATAAATCAACAAAGGAAGCTTGATTCTATTTAATTTAAGTATTTTAAAAGGAGTACACATTTGTAATATGTCTATATGAAAAAAATATTTTAAAGTTAAAAAACTGTATACATGAATATTTGATTGTCATCGTCGTGTTTGGGTTTATATAAAAAAAACTCAAAATCAAATATCCTGGGATACGGATTCTAAAATCGAATGTTTTTGTTCCACTTACACACTACATTCAAGTTTATTAGCGAATTGAATCACAACTATCATAGAAAAGCCCAAAAACTACAGCACAATAGCGATAAAATATAGTTTTTACACACCGTTGATTAAGTGTATTCTGTAACACGTAACACTAAATGAAATTTATTTCTATAATAGTTACGTGATCGCCATCCCTACACGGTTAATGCTCTAACTCAATTTAAGTGATGCTGCAGTTTGAATTATGTTGTCCGTTGCATTTATCGAGCCACTTATGCTCTAAAATAACCACAGCTCAAGACGCTAATGAATCATAAAATGTTATTCTTGTAAAACGTAAGTTGAGAGCGACTTATTAAAAGTTTTAATCAGTTTTGATTAGTCGCTCTCTTTTACAAAACTTAAATGAATCGAAAAATTTTCTTTAAAATCATATTCTTTCTGGTTGTTTCGCTATGCAAAGTTAATTATTCAAATTTTTCAAATTAAGCCTCGATTAAAATTCCTCATTTAACTAAAAATTTACGATTATATTATACAACCATTATATTCCTTATGTAGGTAATGGAAAATTTAATACAGAACCAAACATTTGGTATATTGTAGGCAGACTGATATGATATGCCAGAAAATTCATCTTTTGATCTAACTACTATCAATTGTTGCCTCATAATCGGGTTATATTCCGCGCATCCCATAAGAGAAGATAGGCATCAAAGTTTTAAATTTAAATTTTATAATCGAACATCAATTAACTTCACAACTTTTTCTGCGCGATATTTGTAAAATCCTCAGGAAATCTATCGATAACACCAATTTTGGGACTAAACAACAAGGTGAGAATGTTAATTAAGAAACAGCATGAACATACGATCGTTTAACAGCGTCTCAGTTGTAACACTACACCTAGTATTGTTACAGTCGAGAACAATGACCGCGAAACGAAATGCAACGGTGCAGGCAGCAAAAGATCACAAGAAATCGTAAGCACAGGCAATTACAACGTCCGAAACAATGGTGAGAAATAGCTGACTCTTGAATATATTCTCCTGTGGGAAAACGGAGCGAATTATCACATTTCTCCTTTAACTATTGTTTGCTTGCTATTGCTAATTTACTTTAAGTTACTGTGTTCAGTTAAAAGTATTAATTAAATTAATTAATTTAACAATAAAACGATATCAAAAGTTACGACTAAACACTTAAATTGTCCTACTCGTCGCGGTGAAGTATCAAGGATGAGGGCTGCATTTCATCGTATTTATTTTTCCTTTGTGCAAGAAAAGATAGCCGTTGTTTCTCCAGTGCCATTGATATAGTTCAATACATATGATTAAAAAATATAAAAAAGTTTTATTAATATTTTTGTCTTTATGTTGATGTTTCTGTTTTCATATTTTCTAATGGTGACAAGCAACCTTATTTCCTTTTATTCAACATCAAAAATGAAACAACGTCAAGGTCCGCGGGCAGTCGGTCGTCAGTCCGGTTTGTTGGACACACTCTGTTTCCGCCGACGATGCCAGAATGGCAAACCTGTTTGTTGTCTTTGACTGCATGTTTTATAGAATTTATATGATACTTAAATCTCCTTTTCATTGCTTTCTAATACAATGTAAGATTAAATAATAGTTTTACTACATTAAGTAACATAATATATTTTGAAATATTTATTACTGTCAAAATTAAACACTCTTTTTACACTTTGTCTAACCACATTTGTATTTTTATATTTAAAACTAATTCTATGGATTATTTATATATTATGGTCACAGGTTCCACCCGTTCACTAAATTCATATTTATGACATCTTTTGGCTTTAAACACCTTGTAACAAGCAAAATTAATAGCCAGACTAAAAATATAAGATATAATATTGAGAGATATAAAAGATATGAAAATATTTAAAATATAAAAATCAGCGAATTACCATTGCAAGTTCTTATGGAATACTTTTTTAGAATTCTTCTTTGATTGATGCACATACATCCTTTAAAAGTTCAGCTCGCACGATTTTTGATACGTCTTCTAGGATTCGGTACTCAATGGCTTATAAATGTTAATTTGTGCTGTTACGAATTAAGTGTCTAGATTACTACATATACAAAAGGTTTAATAACTAGGTGAATCGGTTAAAAGTAGAATTATGTGTAATGCTAACTTAATGCTTTTAAAATAGTAGATGATTACAAATATAATGATGTACGTTTCTACAAGACTGTAGACCAAACTTCAGTGTATAATAACAATATTTAAAAGGCTTAAGGTGTGATGTATTCAAAAATATACAAAAATAACCAGGTGACGCGGTTAAAAGTAGTATTATATGTTTCAGAAATCACCATCAGGTAAACTATTTGCTCGTCATAAAAAAAAATGAAAAATTAAATTTAATAAAACCATAGTATTTTTAGGGAATACAATATACAGATATAATTAAATAATTCGAGAAATTTACATTCGAATACTGAAATGGCACTCAATTACCGCCAGCTGAAGCCTGAGTCAAAAATAACTTTTTAAATTAAATTAAATTAAAACTTTAAATTTGACATAATATTCAAGTGGTGTTTCAGTATTCTACCATTAATCTAAAAAAAACTCATAAAGACAGTTACAAGAAAAGTTTTCCAACAACTAAGCATTTCAGTTAAACGTAATTTAAAATTGTTTTATGCAGAACTTCGTGTCACTGAAATATAAATAAACTTAAAAACAATTTATTAAAGAAAATACCAAAGTAATTCAAAAGTATAACATTATTTTTTTCCACTAGCCGTCGGTCACACTCACTAGTTTGAGTCAAAAGAAACCGCTCTACCGTGGTATAAAACGGCGACGCTTTGCACTGAATAGAAAAATATTAAATACTGCCACGAATTGTAGATTCCTATATATAATAGTTCTACTATAATTAGGAGTTCGTGTAACTGCAGTAGTTTTTTCGGACGCCGCACGTCTACACACTTCTGACCCAATATGTTATTACCAAAAATAAAAGCGGTTTAAACATAGAAAATGTTACAAGGGAAGATATTACAACAACAGACAACATTACAACAAGATGACTTAAGACCGTACCTTATGGTAATCTATGAGTGAAGCCTCTATTCATCGGTAACTAATGACAAAAATATTATTAGAGTGATGAAATTAAACGAAATGATATCAACTTATAAAATTCACGACTAAGTACCATTACAAAGACAACTTCTATTATGGCAATATCAAATGCTCGGGATTACATTGCTGTTTTTGTTTGCAAAAAGGCACTCACTTGTCATCGTTTTCCCGAATTAAATGCAACGGTATAAAGGTTTGAATGCAACATGAAAGATATGATAAAACCACAATATTTCGTGACTAGGACACCGATAAGTTGTGTGGCAAAAATATTACATATGTCTGGAAATTAAAGGAGGCCAGATATTACTAACCACTGATCCAGGCAAAAAAACTCTTTTTTATAACGCACTGTCTACGTTATCTCAGAGTTAATATTTATAACGAAGTATTCCTCTTTGTATCTAAGAACACTTGTCGCAGTCGAGTACAGGCACACGTTTTTTACTTTTACGTGACCAACCTAATTCCGACGTCCGGTTGCGGAACCAATGAGTTAATATTTGGTTAACATATATTATGTTTACCGCGAACTAAATGTGAAGGATAACCTGAAGAATAATATCTAATTGATATAGACTGCAACTTTAATAAATAATAAAGAAAAAACAACAAAAAATCTAGAATAGGGAACGTACTTGTTCCAACAACAAAAACTAGACTCCTGAGTGAAATTGTCGGGAAAATATGCAACGTACCCACTTCCCGTCGCCACTGAACCGGTTCCCCAACAAAAGCCGGTTATAAAGAATTCAGATGCAGTAAAGTAACAGAAAGCGATATTAGTTCGCAATGATGCGTTGGAAGCGGATATTTGCGTTATAGAGAACCGGTCATCACTGAGTTATGTCGATGTTTCATAAATCAACGCTATCCGTGTTGTTCAGCTAATCTCATTGAAAAAATTTGCATTTATTGATTTTAATGGTGTTTTAAAGAGTTTTCTAGATGATTTCGATAATCCCGATATCGCTATGTTGTTTCCAAAAGCAAACTATGTTCAAACTGCATGGTTAAGTAACCAAAGGAAAGATAGATAGGGAGACAAACTAATAGAAATCGGAAATTTATGTTTTACTTATTAGATTCGGTTAAACGATTCGATGAGGAATAATAGAAAAGGGATGTTAGAATAGCAGATATTTAAAAAAAGATTAATGGTCTTTCTGGTCGCACGCAGTTTAGTATAGTTCAACAGAGCATTCCTAGTTAGTTCTTTTTCCTACCATACAGATTTTTTTTACGCATAAATAAAGAACAATTTTTTAAATCGAAATACTTCCAGATAAACTTGGGATTTATTTAGTAGGATATTTTCTTTGGCTGCAGTTATGCATTGTAAAATAAGCGAGTTCCTTTCAACCCCTTGAAAGTAAGTGAAGTAAGAATTTATCTTTAAGATATAATTATTGGAAAACCGATGAATGAAAAAAAATATGAAACGGAGGTAACTGATTTTAGAATATACTTACAATTCTTTTTTAAAAGTATGTTATTAATATATGTTCGGTGTACGGCTATAAACCGATCCACTTTTACTCTTAGCTCCGGGACTCAATAGCATGAATAACATATTGCGATAAAACAGGGCAAGCTTATTATTGCTGAATGTCATTCAAATAATTTTTAATATAATTTAGTTCCAAGTGAATACGTATCTGTTTATGCAAATAATTTCTGCGCACTTGGCGTCATCTGGAAGTTACCAGAAGACATCGCCTTGGTTGAAATCGAATATAATACGGACGATGAAAATTCGATTACGATTTATTACATAGTAATTCTCTTTTACGGTTATTATATTGTGAAACTACGTGACTCAGCCAACTGTCTCATATTTTGAACTCAAAACCGAATCCTATATTAAAACAAAGAGAGAGAAAATTATCGGAAATATGTTACCATAGGAGTTCTATCGGATGATGGCCCTTGCTCTTTCGTATCGTATATCGCTAAGAAATTGCTTGGAATTAATGAAAATAATATTTAGTTCCTATCAGTTTGTGGTATTCGTTACGAAAACGTATTTTAATTATTATTACTGAGGCAGAAATAACCTTAGTGAATTAAAAAAACTTTCTTGCAAACAAAAACGGTTACAAATAACTTGAATAATTATTTGTATGGGAGACAGTGTTGACTTATCACCAGGTATACTTAGTACCACATCAAAAATATACTTTTTTTGTAATAAGGGCGACGAACTTTCAAGATGTAATGCCTTATCACCAGAAATAATGGTCTCCGGGCCCCAACACGGCATGGTCCTTCCCCGGTCGAGGTGACCCAACTATGGCGCACCCAGAAATAAACTGCATGGGTATACCACTGTTAAAGATTTAACTATAAAGTAAAATTAACATAATTTAATGTGTAACTGGAAGGCTGCAATTATATAAATATTTGTATTCATCTTTGTACCTTGAAATGCATGAATTATGCAAATGCATATTATTAATGCGCAGTAAGAATGTAGTCGTTTTAACATTTTAGCATGGCAGTAAGTAACTTTCATCCGAGTTTGGAATATTAATGTTATGTTTGAACTAAATTTTATTAACATACAGCAGTTATTCAAGATCATTTATTTTTAAATAAAGCAATATTATATCCTAGCATATTTCCTAGAAATCCCTGTTATATATTTTTTCATTATATTGAGTTGATTGCAATACGTTATGTACTTCTCTTTTTTATAAATCGTGTTGCGTTCTTGTATCGCATCCTCTAATATAATAACAGTGCAATGTTAAACTGGTTGATGGGAACCGGAGACCTAATAACGACCAGTAATGATACATTCGCATATTTCTTCAAGGTTGAAAATATTATTTATGATATTACTACAGTCGGGTAAACCGGCTAGCCCAATGTTTTTTTGTGTTGCTTTACATACATAATAGTGCATTTTTCTCGTTTCCAAACTGTCGCGTGGACTCTACCAACTCCGTAGACTGATAAGTGCGTGAATATAAACACGCTTGAATGTAACATACTTTTGCACATTTCACCTTCGATAATCATATCAGTTACGCAGGGAATACGTGCGCCGTAAGATAACGTATCTATGGATAACAGTCAACATGAATAGTAATGCATTATGGCTCTACATTTACACAGTAAAGCGGTTAATTCCAATTACGATTTAAAGTTTGTGTAAAATTGTCAAAATATATAATACGAATATTATAAACCTATTAAGAATACTATAGCCTGGAGAATTTGTTTTTTTACGCCTAATGTGTAAATAGCTCCAACATCTAACATTTGGATAGATGTGTCAGCACCGTACAAAATGAAAATCCATTATCTCTGCCTACCGTTCTGAGTGTAGTTACTATATCATTGTATCACTCCAAAAACAGAAATGCAATATCGTGTATAACAAATATTTTTCAGTGAACGTCAAAACAGTCTTTAAAAATATTAAACAACGAAAGAAACATAATATCTTGATATCGGAATATATGTTTTTCTCTAATAGTTTTTCTTTTGAATTATATGAATACGTTTTACTCTACGGAAAATGAGTCATATCAAACAAATTTACAACGTTAAACAAACATACAAAATGAAGCAAAAACTAATAAAAATATTTATTTAAATATATACATACTCACAATTTGTTGATTTATTCGGAAATTGAAGGTAATACGTAAGAAATAAAAGTTAGATATAATTTATTATAAATATAATTAATTAAAAAGAAATATATATACTCTGTACCTAAATACTAAAGATAAAGAATATTTATTAAAAAAAAAAACTGCACTTTATCCTATGAAATATTAATATAGATGATTTATTGCATTATACCTGTATTTTTATGTTTGATGTACCAGGTAATCATGATAAAACTGCTGCTACAGTTCCTATTTTATGTTGTCACGTAACTTACTAGTCCGGTACGTGATAAGTGCGATATGTATAGTTCACATGTGATTCATAACAGTGACCCACATCACGACGCGCTACACCGTTAGGATAAAAGTGTATACTTTACCTTTTTAACGAGGCGCACTCGGACCTTTTTTTAATTAAAGCCAGTCAGTCCCACGCACTTACGGTTGCATTCTTGAAAACTTACGTAATGTTAAAATTGTTTAATCGTCTATTTTTTTCATATGGTGATTCAGTGCGTTGAACGGTTCGGTTTACATGAAAACTAACAATGCTTTTCGTGGTTATTATTCATTATTCATGTTTGTCTGTTTGTCACTGTTGTCAATGTTTGTCCAGTAGAAACTGCATTTGAATCCTCCGATCTTATAGCAGATAATATGAAAGGAGAGGACAAGTGTTGCCTCTTTATGTGTACGAATGATTACAGCGCTACAATATTTTCTCCACAATTAGTGTCATCTGTTAAGAATTGAAAGATGAAGAACATCATCAAAATAATAGTTAACATAGACCACTGTTTTTTATCTTTTGCCATTAATTTCCTCCTTAACACCCAACAGTGCTGTAGATTTGATAGTTTCTTCAACAATATTCACAAGACGACAAATTAGTGCGAGTTTATTAACAAGGCTGTTACACAAAAACCTAAGTTTTTAATTAAACAGCCCCACATTCAACGTCCACAAGGAATCATAAGATACGTTGTCACCCTAGAGGACAAAGATCGCATGTCTCTTCACCAGTAAAAAGGGTCTCTGGATTCCCACTCACTCGCTATTTAAGACTATTATTCTGTGAGGGCGTGGTCCATTCTGCATCTAGAAACAAACTGAAACGTGACTCTACCACTGTTAAAGTCCATTAGAAAAAGTAAATCTTACAGAAACAATTTTTCTGTATATTAAAAGCATTTTTATAAGCCACATACAAGTAACACTTATAATACATAACTGATGAATTTTTCGGAGAATGATGAAAACTGAACATTTTCAATTTGATCTTAGTGGGGACATTTAATCTGTATCTTAAATATTTATGGATATTAAAGAAAATTATAATAAGAAATAGAAGCATAAGTTTTAGAAATACATTTTTACGATATTTTTTTACATTAAAACTTCACGGCACTTCAACTCCCATGACAAATAGATGAAAACAATAATTACTACATTGAAAGCAACAGACGAGCACACAGTTCACCTGATGGTAAGTGATTCCTGCGGCCCGTGACATCTACATCGTCACCAATAATAAAGGTCTCCGGACGCCTACACTCACGAGACAAAACACGGCAGCGTTATGCCGCCATTTTACGCTGGTATTATGTGAGGGCGTGGTCCATTCTGCATCTAGAAACAAACTGAAACGTGACTCTACCACTGTTAAAGTCCATTAGAAAAGTAAATCTTACAGAAACAATTTTTCTGTATATTAAAAGCATTTTTATAAGCCACATACAAGTAACACTTATAATACATTACTGATGAATTTTTCGGAGAATGATGAAAACTGAACATTTTCAATTTGATCTTAGTGGGGACATTTAATCTGTATCTTAAATATTTATGGATATTAAAGAAAATTATAATAAGAAATAGAAGCATAAGTTTTAGACATACATTTTTACGATATTTTTTTACATTAAAACTTCACGGCACTTCAACTCCCATGACAAATAGATGAAAACAATAATTACTACATTGAGAGCAACAGACGAGCACACAGTTCACCTGATGGTAAGTGATTCCTGCGGCCCGTGACATCTACATCGTCACCAGTAATAAAGGTCTCCGGACGCCTACACTCACGAGACAAAACACGGCAGCGTTATGCCGCCATTTTACGCTGGTATTATGTGAGGGCGTGGTCCATTCTGCATCTAGAAACAAACTGAAACGTGACTCTACCACTGTTAAAGTCCATTAGAAAAAGTAAATCTTACAGAAACAATTTTTCTGTATATTAAAAGCATTTTTATAAGCCACATACAAGTAACACTTATAATACATAACTGATGAATTTTTCGGAGAATGATGAAAACTGAACATTTTCAATTTGATCTTAGTGGGGACATTTAATCTGTATCTTAAATATTTATGGATATTAAAGAAAATTATAATAAGAAATAGAAGCATAAGTTTTAGACATACATTTTTACGATATTTTTTTACATTAAAACTTCACGGCACTTCAACTCCCATGACAAATAGATGAAAACAATAATTACTACATTGAGAGCAACAGACGAGCACACAGTTCACCTGATGGTAAGTGATTCCTGCGGCCCGTGACATCTACATCGTCACCAGTAATAAAGGTCTCCGGACGCCTACACTCACGAGACAAAACATAGCAGCGTTATGCCGCCATTTTTACGCTGGTATTATGTGAGGGCGTGGTCCTCCACAGATCGAAATGACCCATTCATTCTGCAAATAGAAAAAAAACTGCAGTGTTGCTCTACCACTTTTAAATAGGAATAACAATCACTAACAGAATTTGGGTAGAACAGTTAAGATTTGACGCGTCGGCTTAGTAACAACATTTGAACTCTTTATGAGAAAAGATCATGGCCGTGGAAATAGCTGTCGGATAGTCATTATAACAACCTCGGTGCGTTAACTGCCTTAAACAGCTAAGGTTAATGACACCGGTGATGCGTATGCCACGTACGAACGAGATATATGCAGATTCAACGGATTTGATTTATTGGAATACAATGAATTAGGGATCTTATTCCATTTTCCAATTGGATTGAAAACTATAATTGTATAATACTGGGGTCATTTATTTTTCAGGGATTTACTAGTTGTAGATCTACACTGCAGTTTGTTTCTAGCTGCAGAATGAATGGGCTAGCTCGATCGGGGTAGGACCACGCCCTCACAGAATACCAGCATGATGCTGCTGTGTTTAGTCCGGTAAGTGTAGGGATCCGGAGACCTTTATTACCGGACTTGGCGTCTGCATTATAATTTCTTGTCAAAAATGAATGTAGATGTCCTGGGCCGCAGGAATCTCTTGCCATCAGGTGAACTGTGTTCTCGTTTGTTACTCTCATAGTAATAAAAAAAGGGATATATTTCAGCCAGTACCACAAGTTTTTTTTAAATATATAATTTAACCGTGTTAGTGCTCTACTGCATTTTGATTCTACGTGCAAAGTGGTCAGCTTGACCGGGGCGGGACCACACCCTCACAGAATACCAGCGTAAAATAGCTGCATAATGCTGCAGTGTTTTGTCTTGTGAGTGTAGGGATTCGGAGAACTTTGTTACTGGTGACGAGGCATTCCATCTCAGTCCTCAAGGGTAACAACGCTGGGATTCCTTGTCAAGGATGAATGTAGATGCCATGGGCTGCAGATTTCAAATCAGGTTAGACAAATGGAGCACATAGATCACCTGTGGTAAAATATGCCTACGGCCCATGTTGCTTCCATCCATCTTCAATTTGCAATTTAGACTTAATAGTCTACTCCGTTGCAGTAATTCCGTTTCCGGTAGCTTTCACTAACGATATACGAACAGAAACTTATATCACAACTTATAAGTTCATATTCAAGGTTAGTATATCTGTGAAGTCGTGGTTCGTACCCGGTCAGCACTGTTCGCTCCTGGCATCTTAGATGAAAAACCTCCATATAATTTGTTGGGCCTTTAGTCATCATTTACAATACATAATAAAGCACTACTGTTAAGTGCTGATGTTCTGAAAATTATAGTTCTTCCCTGGTCATAACTGTAACGTTTATTTTTATGTTATTTAGTAGAAAGACAATGTATTGTGAATCTCGTTTATTGAATAATTGTATTTTATTTTATATTAAATAATTGTATTTTATTTATTGTATTTTTAACTGTAACGATGGGTAAGATATTAAAAACTCTTTCCACAATCATCCGTACACCAAATTTGCATGTGAAATTACAAAGCGATCATACAGAGCAATCATTACCCATTATTTAAATTGCGCTGGAACAAAAGAGCGGATGCAATATTTCCATCTGATCGATTCGCAGGCGTTTGGGTGAGAAAGTAACGCATGAACGCTTGCAGAACGAATGTGGCGGAATTCTCAATTGTTCCAGGGAAGCTGGTTTCTAGCTCTACCGCTCCGTAACTTGTATCGGACGACAAAGTGTTATCTACAACTAGGATACGAACAGTCGCTAAAATTGTAATTCAATTTGTAGATATACCTTATTTTTAAGTTACTTTATTAACATGTTATTATTAATTTTATATAAGTGACTCTTATAACATATTAAATACTTAGATATAAGCTGCATTTAGATTTCGTAATATTAATAGACTCTACCGTTTTCTACACGGCACGGTACCATAGAGCACATTTTGTACTCGTTTAAATATACTTTAAGTATTTTTGATATCAGATTTAATTTAAATAATATAATATCAAAATTTATTTAACCCATGTAACACAAATGGTGCATTATGTTTTGTTTGCAAAAATCGAAACAAACTTTTTTCGAATATTCGCACATATAAAGTAATTATACAGTAATTTTACATTTTGAATAGAAAATTAAATGTTTTAAAGTTACAGTAATTTATAACCTCAAAAGTAACATGTATGAATCATACATATGCAAAAGTTAGTAAGTATTACCAACTTGAAAAACTGAATCTTAAAATTTTTACTTGTGAAATAGAGATATACTGTATTCATAAAATGCCTTTTACAAAAACATTGATCCTTATTAAACATCAAATTTAAAACAATAGTTTACCTGTTATAACTGCGAAGAGGACCGGTAAAACCGCCACACCTGTCGCTCTTACACGCGTGGGCTTCATTTTGTCTCTTTTTAACACGATACTAGCTTACGTTCTTATAAACAAGAAAAAACAAATTATAATTTTAACTGAGTCCTCAACGGCCTCCGTCTTATGTTTAGAAACAATAAGCGATTACACCTGTGATTTGTTACACTTATGCGAACTGTATTGTTTATTAAAGATCAAGTAGATAAACGCCACAAATTACACAACAAATGTTTTTAACATTTCGAAATTCTCGTTATTAATATTTTTCTTAGTTGTTCACTCAAGTTCATTGTGATGCCTTTTTACTTTGATGAAAGTTTGAAAAAAGACTAGAATGATAAACTTGTTTCGTATTACAGAATCTCTGCAACAGAGAAGGTGCGTACGTCCGTTCAACTCGAGCGCGAAACCGAACTGTCGCTACGTAAGCGACACGCCGCTGTGACGAACAAGTGTAGAACTACAAGCGTCTGTCTGCTTAGTCACCCTCGGGCATGGGTTCAAAATTTTACGTCAGATCGGAGCGTTAATTTAAAAAAATGAAGAATTGATTCATTATGAGCCTAATCATTGTCTATAGACTAGTCACCACGCTTACCACCTACATTTGTACTAATTTAAGTATTTCATTTAAGTATATTCATTACGTACCTAATTTTGACATTCTTAATTAATTTCAAGTTGGAGATCACTTAATTTAAAGTAAATCATTTTAAGTTTAATTTTTATTCTTAATCAAACGATGACAAACACGTTACTTAGACGATGTGCTGACTCGACGCGATGGTCGGTTGAGATGGTCCATGGATGTACCGCATCTACTGAAGTTATACTGAAAGTTTGCGGATTTTGTTAAATAAGACCAGATATTTTATTTAAGTACCATTTATTGTTTTTCGAAGTATACGCCTCACTTTTTACACATTTTTGCATTCGTTAGAATCAGTCCCGTCTTCACCTCCACAACACAGTCACCGCCGCGTCAGGGCTTCGTAAATCATAAACCGCTCAGCTAATCTTTAATTATTGGAAATAAAAAGAAGTCGCAAGGTGCGAAGTCCAAATTGTATGGCGGATGCATCATCAGTTCCTCATTTGAGGCCTTCAAATAAGCATTCGTTATGTGAGTTAATGTGCAAGGATGCTTTTCGCGAACTTTTTCTTACACACTTCTCCGTCTTCTATTTCTCTAAGCTTTAGTTTGTAGTTCTTCAAAAGGAAAGACCTTTCACTTCACGTGAGCTGTCACGATATTATAGACAACCATTGACTGTCCTTCATTAAACTTTTATAAATCATATTTAATCATAATTGTTGAAGATCCCTAAGTCGTATCGGTTCGGAAATACCGCTGGTGTGGCACAAAATTTTCGTGTAAAGCGCACGAAGTGGCGGATTGCCAACCATCGAGATGATGAGGATGAAATTATGAATTAATTTGTGAAGTACGATATATTACTCAGCTGCTGCAATTAAAGCATTAAAGCAGCAGTGGGACAACACCAGGTAGTATTTACTACTAAATCAGCCATGATGCCCTGTTCAAGTTTAGGCGAAAATTATTGTAAACTTAGTATATAGTGTTACTTACTTTGCATAAATAATTTATGAACATCTTATTTACCTACTTAAGTATTTTAAAATATATATGCTAATTAGAATGACTGTGAAGCCCATATAAACCCGAGTAGTTTCCGTGTTGTGTTATTGCCATTGTAAAATATATATATATATATATGTAAAAGAAATAAATAAAAAAAAATCCGAACAACCCCCCATAGTGAATTCGGTAAAAAATGCATAGTGTTAAACATCTTTTCAATGAATCAAGCTGATCGGAAAGTACCAGGTCATTAACGATTCCACTGGGGTGCCCCGGCCCAGAGATGAGAACAGTATTTCATATCAGGCCAAACTTCAATTTTCAAGCGGTGTGCCAACATGAAATACTGGCTCGCTCTATTAATCACACCCAGTTCTTTTAGAGGTGAATGTGGACCTACCCTCCAAATGACCGTAGAACTGAACTCGATATGGATTCCACGACAAGGAACTACCCGTGTTTTCAAAATAAGGAGATGCACAATCAAGTGCAATGCTTCCGAACCTTCAGATGCAAATGTAAATTGCTTTGTATTTGCCTCACATACAGTATGAATATGGTCATAAATATTTTTTTATCAGTGGTAGAGCTACACAGCAGTTTTTTAGCTGCAGAATGAATTGGTCAGCTCGACCGGGCTAGGGCCACGCCCGCACAGAATACCAGCATAAAATAGCATTTTTTACTTAAATAATAAGTGATTATCTATATTATATAATTTGTTGTGACAGAACACTACTTATATATGAATAAAAGGATTAGTTTTTTTTTTATCAAAAAATCTTATTTATGTTAGTATTATTTATTGTTGGCAAGAAAAATATTTGTGGCTCTTTATAAACCTTGAATTTGTAAATTGTAATTTTTGACTCTTCGAACTCAAAAGGTTGCCGACACTTTGTCTATTGTATTGATCGTGTAGAAGAGGCATAATTTACTTCACCGAGTAATTAAAGTAATTAAGTATTAGTAAATGTCGTCAGGATTTTGTTGTATGTGGATACGAAATGATGTTCTGATATAATTATGCGAAATAAATATGTATGTGTTAATCTTGTGATTGGCACATAATTTTGATTCTGAAAATATAAGTTATTACCCATAAATTGTTTTAAAAACAAACAAATGAAGATTTTTTTTAACATTAAAAGAAGTGTATAATATAAATATATTGTGACTTACGTAAGTAAATTAAATAATAACTAACTCTTTCACAATTTTGCGGTATTAATTATTTCTTAATACATATGTTCTTTTCATTTGCATTTTTAATCTTATCTCGAAACATCGAATTGCTGGTTCTGATAGTTTCCATATATATTTTTCTAACATCTTTAATAAGGCAAGTCATTATAACTATATTATATATATATATATAAGTAAATATTTTATTATTTTAACACTGTTACGTTTCGGAACAGTATTTTGTCTTACTGCCAAAATACTGACAGAATAATTCCCAAAATCAGCTTTTCAAGGCGTACAAATATAAGCCAGAACTTGAAAAAAATGACAAGTCATTGGTAGAATGCATAGTGCATCGCCGTGTGAAAAAAGGATTTTTTTTATTTAAGGCTAATTATTATCAATATTTAGTAAATATTAATAGTTAAATAATATATTATTAAATACGCACAAAAAACTTAATATATATTACCTTATATACTTATATATATTATTAACTTAGCATTTAAGATGATTTAGAATATATTATAGATATATTTGAGATAAACATTAAAGAGGATGGATTTTGATTGTAAGAAAACATTAAATAATGCGAGTCATATATAATAATACATTTTTTTATTTACATAATTAATTACGTATTATTGTTAACATATGTTAAATTAATTAATACTTGTGATTAAAATTAAGAATTAATTTTGCACGATTATTAAATGAGTGATCATAAAAAGAGCTAATGATTATTTCTTGTGATCGATTCATTAGATAATTTAATGAATATTATCTATCATGAGGATACTGTGTAACAGTTATTCAGTTCGAAAAGAAAATGACGCATTGAAGTTACAAAGAAAACATTCTTAAGAGAACTGTATTCGTTTATTTATTTAAACTTTTTAAGTCACACCTTACAAAAAAGGATACAAAGGGCGGACTTTAAAACTTACTGTATTAAAAATGGATTTTTTTAACGCAGTAATGTAAAATTATTGAAATGTATACCTACATATTAGTCTCAGCAAAAAATTAAAAAAAAAATCTATTCGAAATGGCCACCATTGGCTTTTGTCTGGCAGGCCTTTAATCTGTTTGGCCACGAATCTATAGATTTACGCACTGTTTCCAAGAGAAATTTTGCCACTGCTTGCTCCAAAGATTTTTTAAGAGACTCAATGTCGCCGTGTCGTTTCGAGCAGGCCATCATCCTATAAAACTGACCATAACTTGACTTGACTTGTCTAAAGGGTTGAGGACTGAGCTAGATGATGGTCAGTCTTCAGCTCTTATAAAGTCCGTTGGTTTCAAGCCAGGCTTGGGTAGTTCGTGCCTTGTGACCAGGTGCAGAATCCTGCTGGAAAGTCTACGGTATATTTTTAAAAAGTGTATTGCTGAGAGGTTTCACAACATGATCCAAGACTGTATCTTGATACACTTTGGCTGAAGTTTTCACTCCTTTTTCACAAAAATGTAGTTTTGTGACTCCTTGATAAGACACGCCCCACCAAAGAATCACTGGCGCAGGATGATGACCACGTTGTACCTTTCCGACCACTTGAGCAGCTTCTTTAGAATTGTGACCGTACACTTTAGTGATATTGCTACTTGTAGTGTTCTTCAATCGTGAAAGTTTTTTCATCGGTAAAGAGGATATTTCTGTGCCTTTCACCTGCGTATCGCGACATCGAGGCGTTTTGATCGATCCACTCTCTTTAATTGTAAAGATTGATTTAGGGCATGTCCTGTATATCGACGATAAGCACCGAGCTTAAGGTTTTGTTTTATAATAAGCGACATAGTCCTAGCGGGAATCTTCAATTCTCGCGATAAGATTTTTGCTTCCTAATGGGGTTTCGACGAATTCTGGCTTTAACAGCATTAACAGCCTTTGTAGTTCTAACAGCACGCGGCCACCCCGATCTTTTGGCGCTTAATCGAAAGAAGTTTTTAAAATAAATTTCAAAATAGTTAAAAAGTTAAAAAGAAGTTTTTATGTAACAGTATTTATGGCTAGACTATATATATGTATATAATAATAACGTTTTAGGAATAATTCTACAAATAAAAAAATACGAATAAAACTACTATATAAATATACTTAGATATAAATAGCAATACATAATAAACATATAACAAACAATGACGAGAGTAATTTACCATATTATTTAGCATCAGACGTCTTTAAATAGTGTTCCCCTACCAGCCTTTTAAAAGGCAGCTATTCGATTCTCTTCTTAGATCTTCGGGCAACGAGTTTCAGATACGTGTGGCCTGAATGGTGAAGGAGTTGCCAACGAAATCGGCAGCGTGACGAGGAGTTCTATTCATTAGATTAGAAGAGGAGCGAAGATCTCTGTTGTGAGATAAAGAAAGGCATTGAAAGTTATCTTTAAGATAAGAAGGAGTAGTTGGTTCTTTCAAAATTGAGAAAAGAACAAGTAAAGTTCTAGAGTTACGCCTCTGCTGAATTGTAATCCACTTAAAGAGAGTACGATATTGAGAGATGTGATCAAATTTACAAAGACCGAAAATATACTTGATGCAATTGTTGCGAAAAATGAAATATTATTAAATAATCATATACAATAAGTAAATTATTAAACATTAATAATATAATAATATTTAATAATTTACTTCTAATAAACATTTTTGGTGTTCTTATATTTTCAAAATATAAAACCACCATTTTACTGTTTGTTATTGGAATAACAAATCGTAATGGTTACGTAGTTTTCTTATAAAACCTTATTGTAAAGTGATGTTATTACAATAAACCTAAAATAAGATTAAAGTCGTGCATAAATCTGCCAATAAGACGTGTCGGGCGACATGGAAATAACTTTCATAAATTGACCTGAACTTTATTGAGGTCACACCATTGTTAGTTTTATTACGGCGAACATTTACTATGCAGTTGACTTTAACCACCTCTTACCATAAAGGTTCTAAAACAGCCCCAATTAAAAATATATGTTATATATACAATTAGTGGGCCAGCCCGGCATTGTCAGGATAGGATTTAGTTTCAACTTGATTTACTAATACCGCTAAAGCTTAGCTTTATAGGGTAAGTTTTATAATACACGTAAACCTTTCTTGAGAAACGCGATGAGTGGAAAACGCAATCAAATCCATTTAATGGTTCCTGAGATAAGCGAAGTCATACCGACAGACATCGCGTGTCTGGGATTTTTTTTATACTATATATTTAATCTGGTCATAAGTTCTATTACACTCCTTCAAATAAATTTGAGGACTTTTAACGTTTTTTTTTAATTATATACATGAAAACAAAAGTAGTTAATTGTAAATTATAATTTAAATAAAGTTATTAGAAATGCTTATCCTGATATCAATAGACTCCTTTCACCTCCGAAACCAGCCGTCGATCGCAACAGGCATGACGTTCATGTCTATATCAGCCGCTGCTTAAATCAGGGACTCCAAATTCTCGTTCATATACACAATACAACTGAACAATTCCACGGTTGAACAGTCAATTTGCGTGCTTGCTGTCCGATGAGATGGAGTGCTGGAGTCTTGTTGGAATACCCAGTGTCGGATTTAGAACATTGGTAGGGAAATAAGTTCTACGATATTTGTAAGGACGTTATTTTGATACATAATAGCACTAATTTTCACACCGTTTTTTACAGAATATCACCTAAACAGAATATGAGATCCCAAGACAAATAATGAATGTTTTTATTGTGGTAGAGCTGCACTGCAGTTTGTTGCTAGATGCACAATGAATGGATCAGCTCGACCGAAGGAAGAGCACGCTCTCACAGAATAGTAGTGTAAAATAGGATCATAATGTTGCTGTGTTTCATCTGGAGAGAAGAGAGATCCGGAGACCTTTATTACTGGTGATGAGGCATTCCATCTCAGTCTTCAAGGGTGACAACATATCTGCATTATACTTCCTTGTCAAGGATAAATGTAGATGGGCCGCAGGAATCACTTACTATGAGGTGAACTGTGTGCTCGTTTGTAACTCAATGATATAAAAAAACAAAAAGAAAACTGAAAGATGCCAACTCTGGATCTTCGGGATACGCGTGCTCACTTCTTTACTGTTGTGCATAAATTTTATAATTTTGTTTATTGTAACATCCATCCACGTACCGCGTACGGTATTAACTAAGCCAAGTATCTCTTGTGCCTTAATTTTTTTAGACGCTCATCAAGAAAATACCCTGTTTTTCGTCTACAAGTTGCCCACCGACTAATCTATAAAAAAAACTAGATAACGAGACATTTGATCTAAGTCCTCAGAGGTGACAAGGCATTGAATTTTTGTTGTGGATTATGTAAAAGTCGTGGGCCGCAGTGCTTACCTATCATCAATTAAATTGTGTGCATGTTGGTCGCTCCTAAATAAAAGAAGCAACGAAATACACACCCTGATTTTATTTTCGTTATATATAACAAGAACCTTCACAGAACAAAAAGCAAGTGTATTCTTTATAGTCTTATTTATATTATCTTCTTTTATATGAATTCAATTTAATCAGTTCATCCTAATTCTGTGGTAAATTTCATCTTACCTTCTAGCATCATACGAAGTATCCCATTATCCTGCTATCTTATACTAGTTTTCTATGGAAGCGTGGTACATCGCACGACGAACTCAACCATTCGTACTAATATTAATTTATCTACCGACTCTATCATGTATTACACGTACATTCATTGCTGTATTTAGAATATGAAAAATTATATTTTGAAATATGGCCTTACATTTTGTATTCAGTTTTTTTTATTAATAGAGAGTAACTTAAAATTTGATATTAAAACTTTTATAATTTTCTTTGCCACCCACACGGTCAATTAAATCATTATTTTTTTTATTTTCTTTTTAAATTGTTTTAGTTTCCATTTTCGGAAATTGGTATCGGCATAAAGAACAATCCTAGGGATTATTCCAATAAATTAATTGAAAGGGGATCTGGGCAGGCCCTTGTTTTGACTGCGCAAATAGAATTAAAAACGTACTCCCCATATTCCAATAATCGCTCTATTAAGCAATAGCAGGGCCCTGGCTACTAGACTGTTTACAATGGATGACGAAATGAAATTACTTTCGAAATTTTGATTGCATTGGAAATGACATGTGAGTATAATTAAGTGATGCATTAAATAATTTTAATCAACGTTTATATTCTATCAACGGATTATTAGTAAAATTGATATTTATGTTAAGATTTTTATAAATTACTTATGGATTAAACATTTTTTCTCTTCTACAAGTAAGCAACATCGTTTTAGTTTGAAAGGAAAACATGAAAGTGTATCAAAGAGAAGATATTTAACTAAATAAGTTAATAACTTTTGTTAGTATAAATAGTGGAAAAGCTAAATAAGCAACAAACCTATGACCATTATTATACTAGCACCAATTTGTAATAAAGTCTAAAGAATTAAATCATATAAAAACTAAAAGAAAAAAGAGAAAGAGAGTGATTTATTTTTCGGTTGTACAAATAACTTATTAAATCCTTAAATTTTCTATAAAAGAAAAGAAAGATAATTAAGCTAATTCGAGAATTCAGATATGTTCTTATATATCATACGTTTTAGTCGATATTGCGCTAACTAATCTAAAAGGTTTGTTTTAAAAAACTCAATTAGTTGTTAACAAAAATATAGAATTGCAGTCCGATAGCTGTTTGGATAGACCAGACTATATATAGACTCGGAGTAGGCTTCGTTTGTCCCCCACGTTTCCGCCGACAGGCTTACTTAGAAACTTCACCATGTCTCTGTTTATTTTGTTGAGCCAGTCGCTGTTAGAGCTCGCGAATAATGCTATTGTGAAATGTGTTAAATTAGGTAATTTTTTATTCATCCGACTGTTTAGAGATGGAACGTTTCAGCTTGGCGACGATTAACTTATTGAGAGTGCTTTCGTGTTCTTTTATTGTTTAAATTTTGTTTATAGACATTCATATATTACGTATCCAGTTGTTAAATATTCAGATAGTATAGTGTTTTAGTATGATTGTTTAAAACTATAATATTATATATAATATAAAAATGAGAATACTGGTGATGACATACTCGTCAATTTTAAAAACATGATAACAGCGATATTTTCCAGATACTATGTACAGTGGATATATTAGAGTGCCGGAAGTATACGTGCAGACACAAAAACGGTCTCTCACACCCTTCCCTAGTTGGTCAAGATCAAGGTCCTAAGATCAGAGGAAGATGCAGTGTTAAAAATGCATCCAGTTCCGGAATCAATAATTCATGTTCCACATATATTGTTCCTCAGCTGGGAAATTAATCAAAACCCTGTTATGTGTTACTCCTCTGCGCATCTTAGATTAATTTACTGGTAACGAGGAATACCATCTTACTCATATAAACAGATGACAGAATGGTGCCTTGTGGCAACCTATAGGAGAGGTTTAAGCTCAGCAATAAAAGTCTCAAATTGTAAAGCCCTGGCACTGAGAGCACCAACAAAGGTTGATGGACATGAGCGTGGTTATAAGTTCTGAAATCCGATTGCTATTCTCTTGGAAACTGTGACTTAAAGTGATAATGGTAACAACACTAAAATACTTCTGATATTTTTATTCAAGTAGTACTCGTATTTATTTCTATTCATAATTTTTGATATATTTTATTACATATATCAAGATTCCCCTTTCTTATTAATTAAAAGGTTCTATGACGAAATAATATTCTGCATAAAATTCTAAATATATATCAAAGAGAAAACAAACGGGAATTTCTCTTTGTATGAGATTTCGAGATTGTCCGAGAAATGCAATTCACCTATTTTCTAATAATATTTCTTGTATGCTTTGTGTGGGCGCCATTTTCTAGTTCTTTGAAAGACATCTAGATAAACTTGAATATTACATGAGCATTTGTTTGTAAATAAAACAATGGGCTTATGAATATCAGCGTGAAAAGGTGAGCAGCTTCTAAACGGATTTAAAAATATTTTTACATGTCCAGATATTGCGTTTGTTCTATATGTACTATATGCAGCGGAGCTTTTCTCATCATAAAGTAAATTTCTATGAACTGTTCTTTCGCACTCGGTTGGGATTGTAATTTAAAAATTGCCAATCGAGCACATTCATCGGTTAGTAACTGAAAAATGCTGTCCAATAAGCCTATAGATAAACTCGATCCTTAGTAATTAATCAGAATATAATTTTTATATTCACAATTATTACTTGTACATTTACAATAAAGAATCTAGTTCAAATCAAGAGTATACAACAAAAATAACATGGGACAATGGCACTGCAATGATTGTCACTGAATTACCGAATCTTTAACGGTACCGACTTAAATCTGTCACGAAATCTCGTCGTTATTGCAGAATTTCTATTTCAAGACCTATTTCATACACAAAATGGAATATGGGTTATACTTGCTAAGGGTCTTTTTTGAATGAAAATACCAAACAAATACCAAAATCCCTAATGTCTATACAACTTTAACTGGAGATAGTAGTAACTCAATTAAAAAAAACAGTAGCTATTCGTGAGTGTATTGCAGGTTGCATTCACATGTAGTCATAGTGATGTGAAGCCTGACAATATTTTTTATCTTCTTTTTTTTTTACTTCTAATGATGTGACTCATGGTTGTTTACTTACTTGTCTTGCTGTGTATTACAAAAAGATCGACTAGACTTGGGCTCTATGCTTGAAGAGCAGTGTGTAACTGGTTACTACTGAGTGTAGAGTTTAATTGTTACCTCAGACTACATACGCGACGACGTTATGATCGAATTATCATAAAATGAGTTTTATTTTGTGAGAAATAAGAATGCAAACGTGTACACCGATTAAGTGATTTCTATGGTGCGATGATCTGAAACGAAACACAGCGGCGCCAAAGAACTATATGACGACGGTATCTTATATAAAAAGACATGACCTTTCTCTAGTTGAGCTGACCCATTCATGCACGACGGTAATTACTATATATACGGACTAGCTCTATCGCATGAAAATGTGTGCTCGTTTATCGAATTTATACATTAGAACCCGTTATTTTTCCCATGTACTTTTATTATATATGCATGCGGGATAAAACTACCCAAAATCTGTTTAAAAAAATACTGTACAACTAAGTCTGCCAATAAGTAGCCAAATTCTTTTAAGAAATCGAGTATGATCATCGATATGTATATTTTCGAAACAATTTCGCGAAACACTATAATTGTCGATATACAATTTACACACACATTAACACGTAATTTATACAAACGGCGACCTCGTTTACAGCGAGCCGTTCGATAGCGACGAGGGATAGATTTTAGCGCCCCATCCGATGTCCCGGCAGATTAGTCACGCTACACTGGCCTCTGAAATCACCAATATCGTTAAGGTGAGGCGGATAGGATATTACAAAATTCTAAATAAAGCAATATGCGACGCTGGCCGTGCGTGTGATTTGGGGAAAGAAGAATTATAAGCTTCCGTGGCCAGCGATAGTGACATAGAACATTTACAATGTTTATGGAAGTGAATTTAATTTTTTTTTATAGTACTTTAAGAAAACATTAAAATTTATATTCATAATTATTATCATCCAGTTCATTGCTGGTCCTGGTTTTCCCACAAAGAGTGCAATACCAGATTACGGTATCTATTTACATGGTGTTTATTGAATTTAAATCGCAGCTTAAAATACAAGTAAAACCCATTTCTTGTACGTTACTTTAATGTTAAGCTCATCCCTTAATTCTATCTATAAAATTAAATAAAGCTAAGTATTGGAAACGTTTCTCCGACAATGATAATATTTTAGTTGTTCTATTTAAATTAACAATTGGAGAACAATTTATCATCTATGGTCATAAATTTAAATTTACGTTTACCGCGTATCAAAACATAACCTTATATTTATTTTTAATTTTATATGTGCATATTAATATACGTTTTATGTTAATATATAAATATAGTAAAGTATATTTAAAGAGGATTATTCAAAGGCTTACCATCCCAAATATACGATAGAAGCAACATAATATTGATTATTACGTGTATGCTCTTTATTGTTTACCAACATATAGAATTCTCTTTGTGTCGATTGATCAAATTTTCAAAGTAAATGTGTACGTGAATTTATTCATTGTTCTTCGAGACTTTATACGCCATTTTAGTACTTATATCCTTTGATCAGTCCTTTGCATATAAAACATGTTCTTTATAAAGTTGTCTACGATTATAATGTATGTAGTCCTAATCCTTTGATTAAATGACAAACATACATTTTACATTTAAACTTGAGAAATAATGATTATTTCTGGTTTGTGTAAATTGTAAAAGTTAATAAGTACACCAAAAACCAAGATTTAACAGAATATCAGTACAAGTCTAAAATCTTTTGTACACGAAAGGCGAAAACGGTATTCCAGATGAAGCACGAAGTATAACAAAGTATTTGGATCCCAGTTCTTTATCATTGTGTGTGTGTGTGTAATTGTTAGTCCCCGTTACTATGATTAATAAGAAAACCACCACGTTTTAGGATACGGTTTATTTATTACGCGCAAAAATAGATACAAAGAACTGACCGGGTCATAGATTGACAGAATACCAGCGTAAAGTAGAAGATTGATTGAATTCTAATGTGTTTCGTGTGGTAAATAAAATACACGTGAGGTGTAAGTTTGTTACACTGATAATGCTCTTCTACTCCGTTTTGACCATGGCTGTATCCCTGGCTAATAACCAGATGTATTAAATTCTGCATTACATTTTCTTATGCAGATTAACGTGGGTTTCATAGGTAACAGGAGTCACTTATCAACAGGTGCTAATTTTTCCCCCACAATACTGTAAGTAAGTAATTTAAGTAATAAGTAAGCTTCCTATCGTTTTTTTTTAATGGAAATAATGGTGACAGTTGGAGTGCATAGGTATAGCACACAGTTCACTTTTTACTTTTATCGGGAAATCACTAAAATATTATACGAGATTCTTTGGATCACTTATACTCTATAAGAAAACATTCTGATGATGGACAGAAATTCTTCCCACTACGCTTCTTTAGAGCTTTATGACCTTATGTATGTATGTATATATCTAGGCTACATCGGCCTTTTTTAGCATACAAAAGAAAAGTGGATATAAAGAGGTGGGTTAGCAAACATCCCACAATTTCCCATTCTCCGATTGAGTATTGAGCTAGTGATACCCACAGACCTATATATATATATATATATATATACATACATATATATACATATATATATGTAAAGAGTACGGCTGACATCATTTATTCATAAGATTTAATTACGTTTTATAAACTATGTTTCTTTCACTCAGTGCAATCAATTAATCTACTATCATTTTCACCTAAAAAAACGTATATCAATCCGAACCAATCTGTTTTAATACTCTCGCCTTATTAGAATATACGACTTCCAAACTTAATTGAGCACGTCAAGGAATTCCGGACTAGGAAGTTCCCTTCGAAGCCGCAAACGTACCCCGCGACATTGAGAGACTGCATTAGCGAGTTCCACGTTATGACTTGGAAAATGCGACACTTCTTACCCTAAAAGGGAGCCCTGAATTTATGATGTGCGTTTGATTTATTGCCCAACCACCCTCGTATACGTTTTGTTGTTTCTTTGTACTGAGACGAGGGCGGGCGTTTCGCAGAAGTAAAATAGCGTAGTCTGAAGACGTGTGGGAAAATCGGCGGTACGGCTTACTGATGTGACGGAAGGTTTGATGTCACTTTAAACTTTATAGTGATAAGTAGCTAAAGCAATATAATATTATGATTGTATTTCCATAAACCGTGAGTTTTAAAAAAATATTAATTAATATTATTATGTTATATACTTATTATCAATATATTTATTTAATGAATAGTCGAATGAAAGCAAAAATTAAAATATAGGGGTAAATGTATTCCTAATTGCACATATAAATAACAAACTGTATGACCATACCAAAAAAACCAAACTTGGGCTTTGGTTTTTATTAAATTAATTGTATGTAAATATTATATTTTAGTATTGATGTGTGTTTTGAAGGATGAGAAAGAAGTAGCTCGCTAAGAAGACGATCACTAGTCCACCGCTGAGCTGAACATAGGCCCACAATCTGCCATAGAGTACGACCCTGAGCCACCTGCATCCATCGACTTCCCGCAGAGTTTCATAGGTCGTCGCTCCAACTAGTGGGGGTCTTCCTACGCTGCGATGGCTCTCGCCACCAGTGAACCTTTCTTCCCCCTTAACCTTGCCAAATGTTTTCTTCGTATAATTTATAGTATAACCAATTTAAATCTTACCTAAACATGTCGTTACAGTAAAGTAACATCGTAATATTCTTAATATGGTATAGAGCTACACATCAATTGGTAGTTGCCCTAGCGCATCTTTCAATGTTCGAACATAGGTCGCTTCGAC
This sequence comes from Teinopalpus imperialis, assembly GCA_029286865.1. Taxonomy (NCBI): domain Eukaryota; kingdom Metazoa; phylum Arthropoda; class Insecta; order Lepidoptera; family Papilionidae; genus Teinopalpus; species Teinopalpus imperialis. Next base: position 6,676,248 of record JAGSMU010000036.1, on the reverse strand, counting down.
TCGTTCTTTATTTTTAATTACATTAAGAGTACACGGTTCACATGATGATAAGTGATTCCTGTGGCCATTACATCTACATTCATCCTTGATAGACAACGAATCATAGTGCAGACGCGTTGTCACCTTTGAGGACTGAGATGGAAGGTCTCGTCACAAGTAAAAAAGGTCTCTGGATCCATATACTCACTAGACGAAACACTGCAGCATTATGCTGCTATTTTACGTTGATATTGTGTGAGGATGGTCCTACCCCGGTTGAGCTGACCCATTCATTCTGCAGGTAGGAACAAACTGCAGTCAGCTTTATTCAATGTGTAGTAAATATAAGAAATTAATAACTGAATATTCAGTTTATATGAATATATATATTTAATATATTTATGAAATAACGTAATAGATAAAAAGTGCAACATTAAAAATTTACTTAATCGTAATAATGAATTGCATTGGTATTTTAATTGTTTTTTGGTTTATGAATAGCCATGCAGCCTAGGGGCGCACTCTGACATTGAGTGATTTCGATTCCCATCCGAGAATCATTATTACTGCAAGACAAATTGTTGGTTTTTGACTTCTTCTGTTCTGTGTCTCTAGTCAAATGTAATGTGCGTATATTGTATGTATGTCAAGCATGTCTACTACTGTATCAGAAACTTCCATCGATTTTATTTGTTCCCGTATAAGTAATATCTCCTTTCTCCGATCTAAATTGTACCAGACCAAATGAGAATTTAAACTATAAAAACTTATTTTGTAGCAGAAGAAAGCTGAAAGGGCAATAAAACAAAGCAGCAAGCAATACTTGCCTGTGTGGTAATTCATATGATTTACGCAACGTAGCACCCGCAGTAGCTTTCAATGTAGTCACACCGGAATGAAATGTGAATAATGGACTGTGAACGCACAAGGAATCGTAAATCGCCATGTAATGATAGTTAGAACGTTGCCTTTCTTGTACCAAACTCATCAATTCCCTTACCTTAAATCATGTAATATACCAACGTGAGTATGACATGAATAGGCAATGACTCGACTAAATGCGGCCTAATTTCGTGTACACTGATTGCGGGAATGTACTGACAATTATTAAAAAGTAACCTTTTAGGGTTTTAATAAACTAATATTTACATCTAAAGGTCATAGTAACATTTTATTATGTTAGGTATGGTGTAATAAAGAACAGATATATCTGTTATAATTAATTATTTCATAATCATTATATAATTATCTCATTACAGCGTAACATTGTGCACCCACTGCTAAGTAAACTAAATTAGGTACGTTATGTATGCTACAAATAATAACAAACTTAAACTTTTAGAAGCGTCAATATCCTAATGGTTTTGGGTTGCGGTCTGCTCAACATAGGGTCGGAGGTACGACTATAATCCGCCATTCGACTATAATCGTGAACAACTTTAACTCCTACAGCTACACTAATTAACTAAACGTCATATCCTACAACTTTAACGGAACGGACCCCCTGAGTAGGGAGACAACGGCGATGCTGGTACGATGAACGGCTACACCACTGCTGCGCACGGACCCCTGTGGACGAAGAACGTCGACGACTACAGAGGGGGGCGATTACAATCCGAGTGCCCCTCAGAAGGAGGTTCGAACCTCGGCACGGATCGCTATATACCTTTGGTATACTCAAGTGGACTCAAAACGAATTAGAAGCCCTGGACACAAAAGTCCGCACAACTATGACGTCCCACAAGATGCATCACCCGAGATTGTCGATAATGAGGCTTTTCTTACCTCGGAGGCATGGAGGCCGTTACCATGCACTACCGCAAAGTATGCAGCCTCCGTAACTACTTTCTGACGAGATCGGGTGGTGCATTCCACGGACGTTATAGCATGTGACAAAGGGCTTACTCCTCTGTTATTATCCAACGAACAATTGCTGAACCCGGGTGTACAGAGTGTCTACAATCGGGAGACAAGATGGAAAGAGAAGGAGTCCCATGGGAGGTACCACAAGACTCTTCAAGAGCCGTTTGTAGACACAGTTGCCTCTCTTCACTGGCTACGCTTCGGTGACCTTTTTGGGGAAACCAAAGGGTTTAGTCTGTACGATACAGGATCCGGTTATTAAGACCAACAACTATCGGAGATGCATCCTGAAGGACGGCTCCGTCGACATCTGTCGAGGTCTCAGGTATGTTATCTCTGTTTGTTCGGCGCTTTCTAACTCGGAGTATCTGCACAGGCACAACCTACTAGCCAGGATTCTGGCCTGGAGCTCGCTCTGAAATATGGCCTTTTGGATCGGAGATTGCCTTATTATAAGTCCACACCGGAAGCCTTGCTCAAAATAAGTCGTGCCAGGCTCTACTGGGAGTCCTGCAGGATATTTTTGGTTGATATCACGATTCTATATGACGAGAATCTCGTGAAAGCCGTAACAGACAAAATATTTGGACCAGGCACACGAAGTGACCGACATGTGAAATGGTATGCTGACCGAAATTATTCCTATAGTTATATCTGGAAAGGAGTTAATCCCAACCAGCCTCTCGAATCACCTAAGGTTGTCTCTGGGACGGTCAGCTCCGGCCTCAAATGCAGAAGCCTCCTCGACACCGCACGTATAGTCCGCAGGTTTCCCTCCCTTTCGCCCTAACCCTAACCGTTTGGACTCCCATGCCGAGGGATTCCCGTCTGGTTCGTCTATAAATATGTATTATATTATATTGTATATACTTGTCCTATTATATGTTTATAGTATTTAATTTATTTATTATATAAATTGACCACCCAGGCGGAGATACGAGTAGAAAAGAAATATCCCCAATAATTTTTTTTTTAATTTCTGACGTTTGAGTGCTTTACATCACTTCTGGTTAAAGAGGGACTGAGGTGGTTGATGCCTTGGGCAATTTTTTTCCGATTCAAATTCCTAAAAAAAATAAATCAAAAAATCCGATTAATTTCCGATCATTATCAATTTTGATAATGACGAGAACTACACCTTGTAGAAATCGATATTCTTTTGCAAGGTTTTATGATTTATCAACTTTCATGTAATACTCGGGCCACTCTAAGAGATGATCGCAGAATGCAATTTCTTAGAATGCCGATGTTTCAAATCAGCTATAGGTTGTGTTATGTGGGGTTCTTACAGATCTTTTCGTTTGTAAGTGATACCACTGTCACACATTGACCACCATCAAGCTTTACACATATTGTAGAGGGAAATTGCATTTGACTGGTCAATATTACTCCGTGGCTTATAAAATATTATTATAGAAACTCGCTTCAAGATACACCCAATGTTGTCTGACACCTCTGACTTATGGTGGTTAAACGTCAAACATCTCAGTGCCCACGTGAACATAAGTACTGTAAAGTACTCGAAACGGCAGAAAAATAAAGCGATAAGATCCCTAAAATTAGTTTTGTTTAAGAATATTCTGATAAAAACGTGTCGGCTATTAATATGTTTACAGAAAGTCATCGTTAGTTGTAATTTTTTTTTACTATTTTAAGACATTTTTCCGTTTTTCTTACAAAACTTATCTTTTTAATATTTTTAGCAATCATAAACTATGTTACATAGCTAACGCAAACCCCAAGGCGCTATATTAATGTGTTATATAAAATATGATTTTTGCAGTTAAACATTTATTCTATTTTATTTATTGCCTTAATGTTATCGTTCTTAATAAAACTTTTTTTTATACGGTAACACTCGTTAACCAGTTACATTGCTGTGAAAAGTTAATATATTTTTCATGGTAGTGATCACGCAATACTTGGCTCGAAATACTATAGACCTACACAAAGTGTAGATAACCACTGAATATTTAGGTCACTGTTAGTTAAAAACACAGTGTAATTTATGCATATAAAGCTATGGAATAACGACAACTAAATACTTAATAAGTTTCACTTCAAATTTTACGTCAGCACTAAAACAAAGAAAAACATTATATAACCTGGTGAAATTATATAAAAACCTTTAATAATACTGACGATATTATTGGCCCCTACATGAAGATATTATTTATAAAGATTATTTTTACTCTCATAGGACACAAATAATTCTCATTATATATTAAAAATATAGTAAAGTTATTGTCTAAAAGTTGATTAATTTGAAATTTAGTTGTCTTTTTAAAATGCTAAATGGACATAAATTTTCTCGCATATTTCAGACCATTCTTATATTTAATACGTTCACAAGAAGTACGATTTTAGAAAATCATAAAGATAGATAAGTCAGCAACGATTCATTTTATTCTTCACTGGATATGAACGCAGTCGGCGAGTCGGAAAGCGAACTGAAATGAAGTGGGTTAGTTCAATATAGAACACACGAACGCCCCGGTGCTGATAACTTTGCAATTAAATAGGTCGTCTCCTTAGTCGATATACATGACTTCAGTAGCTGTTGATATAATATTTTTCATATTCTAAAATTTACATGTTAGCTAAAGTTTTTTACAGTTAAATATATGATTGTAATACTGCATATAGTAATCTTGAAATCGTAGGATGTTCTTTTTATGTTTAATTTAAGTGAACTTAATGTAATACTAATATGACAACTTTGAATATGTATTTATTTATAACTATCATCAAGGTTTTATAAGTTTATCATTTATGTACTCTTTTTCATTAATTTATATAATTATATAAATTAATGAAAACGTGTTAAAAAATTTAAATATCGTGTATTATATATTTATTATATCTTATTTATATGTTAGAATGATACGCTCTATTGGAGGGAGATCTTTATTCAACAGTCCACTTCTGAATATAGATCTCCCCCATAGAGAGCATGCATCAACCGATTTCTCGCAAACTTGCATAGTCTATCGTCCTATCTATTGGGGTATCTTTCTTCACTTGGACTGCTAGACCGAGGAGTCAAGAACATTCCTTGCCCATTCGTTATTGATTCTACGATCTACATGGTCAACTCACTGCCACATAAGCTTGCTAATCTTTTGAGCGGAAATAAATAATCTGTATCTCGTTGCTTTTACAACAGAGATATATACAGAATATAACCCGCTCTATAGTTCGGAGAGCAAATCTGAGATTTCTCATACGCCCATGAAGGACCATATCTAGTGCCGTGCGTGATCACTAACAACGCGCACTGGTTAAAATTACAACTGGCAAAATATTTTGTTCCAATGGAAGGCCTAAGCTGTGTTAAGTCTATCAGTAAGCAACCTGGCAAATCCTCCTGTTCAAACGCGATATCGTTCATATGTAAATTGATTCAGATCCGAACGTTAATGGTTCATTGATTACACAACTCACTAGGTAAGTACATTGACTAGTGAGCCAAGGGGATACACGATTCCACTAATAATTAGAAGCTGTTTCTTTCTTAAACATTTAATAGCAAACATAAAAACTGTCTATGTTTCCCTTCTTAGTTGTTTAAAAACACCCTTCAGCTAGACCGTGGCTAGCTAAGTCACGAATGAGTAACTCGACCGGGAAATGTTATTATAAAATAAATCACATTTACATCTACATTGCTACAGAAATTTTATAGCTATTCAATCTAAGAAAATTCGAACATTCAATTATTTATAAAGAGATTGACATTCTAACTTATCAATCAGAGTTGATCCATCCTCACTCGTAGGTTAGGATAGATGTAAATTTCTTTATGGAAATTTTGACTTAACATATGTAAACTGTGTCCTGATTTGTTATCCATATATCCATAATAAGTATTAAAGAATATTCCAGGGCACTTATTAAACCCCATCTCAGAGCAAGTGGCTCGTACATAATCTTACATAATCCTCAACAAGCTGATTTTTATTACTATTTGTACAACTAATATTTTTTATCTTGTGCAAATCCTGACGTCCCATTGTCATTGCACATAGTATACACAACTTGCACTTTCATTGACATGTCAATTCGGATGACAGGCGACGACGGCAAGCACGTGGCGCGAAACAGAATGAAAAAAAGTCGATATCGAATCTCCAAAGTCAAGGATATGCTTATGCATGTTTATATTTCCTACTTTGCCTACGGCGGCACTAATCTGAACAAAGATGAAATGGTATTTAGACAACACTGTATACTCGAAATTATGTGTCGAATATCACAAAAAAAATTCTATCAGTTCTACCAAATGTTACTGGTTATGTTGCCCTTGTAATGAAACTAAATGTAATAACAACTAAGCACTGTAATGGGTTATTGACAACTTTTATGATATTGATAATAGACGCAGTATTAATTTAAATAACGATATTTAAAAAGTGAAAACACTTAAGTATATTTTTATTTACAACAAAGTGCACAAATGTAATTCTTTAAAATTTTTGCAATCTTACATAAAATAAAGTCTCTGTCTATTTCAAACCATTAATATACCAGTTACAGCCGTATATCAATGTGTAAGTTATTCATAAAAATAATACTAAGGCTTTTAAATTATTGTTGCCGCAATAATAAAACGAATTTCATTTGACCCGAAATGAAAAGTTTCCCCTAATCGATTCGGTACAATGGCAGTTTAAATCGAATGCTAAACACGCGTCAAACGCTGTGACATCGCTTTTAACGTATAAACGAGACTCGAAATAATATAATAGTTTGACAAGAGATCAAGAAAGGGGAGCACAATAGATCCACGTATGTGTGCAATATGCGTAACGAATCGACACACCCTGTATCTGTCATTGCTAGGGCGAAAAGTCCATTGGAGTATAAAATAAAATTAAGCGCATCAACTTTTACTGTAGCGTGAAATATTGAAATATTGTTGAACTCTCGTTAGTGTCACTCCTTTTGATTCGTTTTCGCGTTTTAACGTGCAATTCACCGAAGCTTTTTCATTTCATTAAAATTTGAAAGGATATTTATATTAGACTATGCCGCTGCAGTAATTTTAATTATATTTCATATTGCTGAGATATTGACTCAGATTCCTTTAATTATTTTGGATACACTCTGAAATTATCCATTTTGAAATAATTAAACCTTTAAGGATCTAAAGTCCTTAATGACATAACAGTATTAATATATATAATAATAACAAGTATTCTCTCATTATCATTCTAAGGATTTAATTATTGTTTTTATTTATCAAGCCTGTCGAGGACCGTCCACTGTATTAGACGTCCTTAAGAGGAGACCACACATTTTCTTCTGTCCAGAAGGTGGATAGAGAGTGTGATCTGCGGACCTATCCACATCGCGACTTATCAACGATATCGTAATTCGGGCGTTTCTGGAATTTACAGGTTTGGAATTTGCTCAGAATATAAACACTGACATAGTGGCCGGTTCAGGATGACTTCAGTAACCCTAAATGTCTTAGCGGGGTCTTAGGCAGGTGGTATGACGGTGCTGTTGCATCACGCACAACAACGAACAAACAGTGAATTAGGTCTTAAACCATATTTCGATTATATATTCTTCGATCATATTATTAGGGGTGGCAAACGTGCAGATAGATCAGTTGATGACACGTTATAACTGCAACTTATAATATCTACATCCATCCCTAACAAACTTTGGGATGCATATTCGCTATAACCCCTGAGGACGAAGCCTCATTACGTATGCCTCATTACGTTGTAATTGAGCCTCCGAATCCTTGCGCTCGCCGTATATAAACAAAACAGCGTTATCCTATTTTTTCAAGCTGGTATTCTGCAAGAGCGTGATTTTTCCCCGTCGGCGAACCATTTATGTTGCAGCTGTAAACTAGATGCTGCATGACTCTACCACTATTACTATGAGTATCATCCTGATCAATACTACCAACCAAGAAACCTAGGTCCCGAACGATCATTGCTTGGAAATTTCGATAGTATGGTTCCTGAACCAAATTTTGATAGGGTGTAATATCAATATATCTACAAGTGTTTAGAGTATCGCAGTACACTGGTTAGTGCCATGTGAGTATACAACAAGCACTTAAGGAAATTACATTATTTTAAGTTAAAATAAAAATAAACTCATCGGCACTAGTTTGGTGTCTTAAAAGGCACCTTTGTCGTGCATTGGCGTCCTAGCAAACTGTCACTTGATAAAACACACACAATGATAAAAAAATAAGGGTACTTAACTCCGACAAAAATTTAGGAAAAACTATGAACGTATCAAGAGTACCGAAAATTTAGTTAGTTTACTTAGTCATTCACAAGTAAGCAACATCTTGCGAACTACACATCGTAAATGGAGTTATCAGGAACTCGACAAAGTTACACCGTAGACGAGACTATGTATTTAACCTGTATTTGCGCACAGAGTTTACTCCGTGTACCTTCCAATTTGCGAGGAAATATTAATTAAAAATATATAATTTGTAGCACGTACGTATGTATGCAAAGCATTTGTTCTATAGATCCATGCTTGTGTTTTGGTGCTGACAACTTTAACTTCACTGACAGCGAGCAATCCTAGTTTTAAGGAATTGAAAAAACTTGTATGATATCTAAGAAATAGTCATGCAAAAAAATATGTTAAGTCGACTCTCCCGCCCGTGTGTCTTTACTATTACTCCTATACTGTCTCTATAACTTTACTTTGTTTTGTATATTTTCAAATGTTAGTCTACAATAAAAGATACTACAACATAACATAAAACAGAATGCTACGCCGCGTTCGTCTGTATGAACGCACTATTTTGGAAAATAGTGAACTGTATTCGTTTAGGTTTTCTCACGTGGTTAATTTAGAGTTAGTTATGATGATGTTTTATATCTATAATTTATAAATATGCCTTATATTGTATATTGTAAATGACCTGGAAAATAGGGATAAATCTAAATAACTATTGTTATAAATATTAAGAGAAGACTAACAGAGGTCAATTTAACTTACTTATCGAACTTATTGTTTATATTATTACAACAAATGAGTTACGGGCGTTATGATGGTGCTGTTTGTGTGTTTACTGTTTTATGATATTGTGATCGAGAAGTCCAGTTGCCGAGACCGTTCCTCGGACCTCGGACGTGAGTGGAGCATTGCTTCTAAATAGGATTGTATGCGGAGGCACTTAAACCAGTGGTTTGGGGTGCATGGAATTCAAAAATCACATATTTAACAAAAGTAACAACATTTCACGATACTTACTCAGACTTGAGTTTTTCAAAAGCGATTAGTATCTAGTTTTCGATGTATTGTTTAAATTTAACAAATTTATAATTTTATATTTTTAAAATATTCAAACTTGTATGAATAATTAAGCAACAATGCTTATCTTTTCGAACATTGTTGCTTTAAAAGAACGAGTTGAAAATTATTCTATTAATTTTAAAGCATACATCCTTCCAATTACATATATTTGTATGCATCGTGTGTCTGTTTGTGCATTTGATATAAGTTTGCGTAGTTCAGAAGTCCAGTACTGCTTGTTGCTAAATATTCATGAATCTGGTTCGAAGTTGTCGACTCGAGCGGGCGATATCTTCGTACTCGACAAATTAGTTTTAAACTCTCGTTATAAATGTCAAGACAGGAATTATTTATGTGAGAATGTTTATTTATTACTTTATTTTAAATGAAAATTGTTGATGTTTCTTCTTGATATTCTTTCGAAACACGGGTTATTCTTTAGTTGGTAATTGAGATGAGTTTAATTAGGTTTTTTTTGTATAACATTGTGACTAACACACGAGCCCATGATTAACTTGATGGTAAATTATACCTACGACCCATGACATCTACATTCATTCTTGACAAGTAATCATAATGCAGATGCGTTGTCATACTTGAGGGCTGAGATGGAATGTCTCGTCGCTAGTAATAAAGGTCTCCGGATCCCTACACTCATCCACCAGACGAAACACAGCAGCATTATGCTGCTATTTTACGCTGGTATTCTATGAAGCCGTGGTCCTATCCCAGTCGTGGTAACCCATTCATACTACAACCAGAATGCAGCGTAGATCTATTTTCTATACGTCTAGAGTAACAAGAATTGAAGAATCATTAGCGACAAGATGTCCCTTCTTAATCCTCGCTCTCTTGGGTTTAATTGTTGAGGGATGAGGTTTATCGTTGTAGAATGTGTCTTGTTGAACATGTCTCTGAGCCGCATGGATCAGTTACCATTCCATGAATATTTTGTCTCATACTGACCGAATTGTCGTCCAAATGTTGACCTATATAGGGTTAAGATTAGTTACGGGGTTCACTCTGTTAACCAATAAAGTAGTTTCGGAAGGACAACTAAATACGGATAAAATAAAAAAGCACAGAAGAATAACTAAATAGACAAAATCTTTTTAGTCATTCTTTTGTGCCAGTTTAGTCACGTTTTTTCAGAAAAAAGTATGATCTATAGAGGATCGTTTAAATGCTAGGATTCTGACCTAGTCTTCTTGGGTCTGACAAGAATACATATCGTCGATATTTACGATCAGCGGGGATGGAGGTCAAGCGCTGACCCATTTAAAAGACTAAAAAGAAGTATGGATTATGTATTAAGGAACCCCACACGAAACACGTAACGAAGATATACCTACGCTTAGTACTCGGGCAAACAGTTCTACATAGTTTTATGATACTCAGGATGACCATCGAATACACAGTTATTATGAAGTTAAATTTAATATAATAATTTAAATATAATTAATAATCAAACAATAATTAAAAATATTATAAAAATTAAACAATTACATATATTTATATAATTAATAATTAAATAATTTCAATATTATAATTTAATATTTATTCATAAGAAATGTGGTACAAGGATAGCATAATTTATAATCTATTCTAGTTGCACCACATTTCACCATTTTTGGCATATGAACCTAATTATGATCAAGAAAGAAAGAAATTAATTAAATTATACAATTACAAATAATCATGCAACGATATTTAAATTTATAAAATATTATAATTATATAATAATATAAAATAATAAAAGTTATTTCAATAAAAAGAGAGCACTAATCAGTACATATACGTTCTTTGGATGTAATATCTCATTTACGCAGTGAAATTGTTTTTTTATTACTTATTATTAGCCACTGCTTTAGGTGACATCTGAATGGACGTAATTCAAATTTTTATATTTATTATTTAGTTTTTTATATATTATATATTTGAATATATCAATTATTTAAGTATAATCTACATTTCGAGTTAGGCCTTACGACTTTATCTGGGATGTAGTTGTGTATTTTATAGTATCTTTTAATTTAGTAAAAAACTGAGGCAATTTTTTATGAAAAATACCAAGTTCCAATATACGAGGTAAGGTAAGAAAACCCAATTCTTTGAAAAGTAGTATGCACGATACAAGTGGTGTAACGCCACAGACTGCTCAAATATTCCATTCACACCTATACTCATGTTTAACATAGATACAAGATGTAAATGCGTCGTCACCCCTGAGGACTGAAGTGGAATGTCTAGTTGCCAGTCATTTGGTCCCCGAAACTTCCAGTCATCAGATGAAACACAGCAGCGTTATGCCTTCTGAGAGGGTATGGTCTTTCTCCAATTAAGGCAAGTGTATTCATGCTGAAAAAAAATACCTGTAGATTGTCTTCATCACTAACTTACTGACCTAGAGTACATGACTACTAAGCTTCCTCGGATCCTTTCGCAGCTGATTGACAGTTATAGCAGCAAAATAAATGGGTCAGCTCGACACGGGCAGGACCACTCCCTCACAGAATACCAGCGTAAAATAGCAGCATAATGTTGCTGTGTTTCGTCTGGTGAATGCAGGGATCTGGAGACCTTTATTTCTAGCGACGATGCATTCAATCTCAGTCCACAAGGGTGACAACGCATCTACATTATGATTCCATGTCAAGAATGAATTTAAATGTCATGGGCCGCAGGAATCACTTAGCATCAGGTGAACTGAGTACTCGTTTCTTACTCTCAATGTAATAGTAAAAAGAAATGTCAACACTTGTGCAATGCAAATAATTCCTTTTATATATATATATAGGTACATATTTAGTAAAAGTGAGAAACGGACAAATAACTATCCTGATGATAGGTGACCCAGGTGACATTGACACATTAAAGAGTAAGAGTCAGCGGAGACCACTGCAGCACTGTGAGGCTTAAAGCATTATGAATCTATTTCGTTCGTATGCTAAAGAAATGAACCTAAATTTCAATTGTTATTAAATTAATCGCATCACTGTCAATCGGTCTGTGCTGAATTGGAACGGCCTAGAAGCAGTAATAAGGTCATCGGTTTCTTTAACCAATTATTCCCGATAACCCTTATTCCTGGTGAGTAGGCATTCCATCACTCCTCAGGGGTGACGCATCTGCATTATGATCCTCATCGAGGACGAATGTGGGTATTATAGCCCGCGGGAATCACTTACCATCAGATATACTGTGTGATCGTTTGAAACTCTCAATATAATAAAAAAATCATAGGAAACGCATTCAATAAGAAATAGCATATTTTTTATAAAAATCAATAATTATCAATGTTTACGTAATTTCACGCCCAAACAACACTCAATTGATTCAAAGTGGGCATGAGGTATTCACAGCTACTATGTTTATCTAATGAATATTTTATGAGAGGTGAAACTCTTTCGGAAGGATTAACACCTCCCGAGCTTAGAGTATAAGTATACCTACATATTTATTTTCAGTGTTGCAATAATTTTACATCAGAATTCAGTAGGTACAGAATGTACTATACATAAGAGCCACTGAATTTAGTTTCTAGCAGCCGCACGAATAGGTAGGTTACTACCACGCCTAGTACCTAGTACTTTCGAGGAACCGATTATTCCTCAAGGCACGAGCATCTTATATCTTTATTGGGCACGGATCTATGTAAGTTTCTATTCGCCGCTGTCATCACTTACAATACGAATTTTTACTGTATCTGCTTATGATTTTTTTTTAACCGTATTTAATCTAATTATATCTAATTCAAAACTTCTATAATATACATACAAGTAATAGGTAGGTTACTACCACGCCTAGTAACTAATTATTTCGAGGAACCAATTATTCCTCAAGGCACGAGCAACTTTTATCTTTATTGGGCACGGCTCTATATAAGTTTCTATTCGCCGCTGTCATCACTTACAATACGAATTTTTACTGTATCTGTTTATGATTTTTTTAAACGTATTTAATATAATCATATCTAATTCAAAACTTCTATAATATACATACAAATAATAGGTAGGTTACTACCACGCCTAGTAACTAGTAATTTCGAGGAACCAATTATTCCTTAAGGGACGAGCAACTTATATCTTTATTGGGCACGGATCTATGTAAGTTTCTATTCGCCGCTGTCATCACTTACAATACGAAGTTTTACTGTATCTGTTTATGATTTTTTTTTAACCGTATTTAATCTAATTATATCTAATTCAAAACATCTATAATATACATACAAGTAATAGGTCGGTTACTACCACGCCTAGTACCTAGTAATTTCGAGGAACCGATTATTCCTCAAGGCACGAGCATCTTATATCTTTATTGGGCACGGATCTATGTAAGTTTCTATTCGCCGCTGTCATCACTTACAATACGAATTTTTACTGTATCTGTTTATGATTTTTTTTTAACCGTATTTAATCTAATTATATCTTATTCAAAACATCTATAATATACATACAAGTAATAGGTAGGTTACTACCACGCCTAGTACCAAGTAATTTCGAGGAACCAATTATTCCTTAAGGCACGAGCAACTTATATCTTTATTGGGCACGGATCTATGTAAGTTTCTATTCGCCGCTGTCATCACTTACAATACGAAGTTTTACTGTATCTGTTTATGATTTTTTTTTAACCGTATTTAATCTAATTATATCTAATTCAAAACATCTATAATATACATACAAGTAATAGGTCGGTTACTAACACGCCTAGTACCTAGTAATTTCGAGGAACCAATTATTCCTTAAGGCACGAGCAACTTATATCTTTATTGGGCACGGATCTATGTAAGTTTCTATTCGCCGCTGTCATAACTTACAATACGAATTTTTACTGTATCTGTTTATGATTTTTTTTAACCGTATTTAATCTAATTATATCTAATTCAAAACATCTATAATATACATACAAGTAATAGGTCGGTTACTAACACGCCTAGTACCTAGTAATTTCGAGGAACCAATTATTCCTTAAGGCACGAGCAACTTATATCTTTATTGGGCACGGATCTATGTAAGTTTCTATTCGCCGCTGTCATAACTTACAATACGAATTTTTACTGTATCTGTTTATGATTTTTTTTAACCGTATTTAATCTAATTATATCTAATTCAAAACATCTATAATATACATACAAGTAATAGGTTGGTTACTACCACCCCTAGTACCTAGTAATTTCGAGGAACCAATTATTCCTTAAGGCACGAGCAACTTATATCTTTATTGGGCACGGATCTATGTAAGTTTCTATTCGCCGCTGTCATCACTTACAATACGAATTTTTACTGTATCTGTTTATAATTTTTTTTAACCGTATTTAATCTAATTATATCTAATTGAATCTAATTGAACTTCTATAATATACATACAAATATTAGCACAAAATTCGCATATATATGTTTAATTTTTTTATAATATTATCTAACATTATCAAAATTGCGTAAATTGCACATACATTTCAGTTTTTTAATCTTTTGAGCGATCCAATTAATTATTACCTTCTAAAAGCTTGCCTTGAAAGCACTCATACGTAGGGGAAGAGGAAACATTTGTTTCCATTATTGCCATGAAATTAAATCTGCGTGCCGAATGCTCACTCAATTTGCTAATGGACTTGCACTAACCTATATTGATGTTGCCATTGGCAAAAAAAATAATAATTTACTCATTTGTGATCTATTTTAAATTCGACTATTAGCTAATGAAAGCTTTTATAGCTGAAACAACACTATTTTAGTTCAATTATAGTAAGATTAGTAAGTATAAGTTATTATAGTAAGGTTTATGAATACACAGTCCACTTGACCGCAAGTGATAACTGCGCTCTACAAAACTTTTCCATGCTCGCCCTCTTGAGGACTGATATGCATTGCCTTGTTATCAGTAATAATGGTTTTCGATTTCTTATTCTGACCATACGAAGACAATAGCTTCATGCTGCTATACGATATTCAGTTAGGGCATGTTTGTTTCCATGTGAAGCCAACCCATTCATGGTGTTGCAAATAACTAACTAGAGCGCTGCACAGGTTCAATTAAAATATTCAGTAGAGCTCAAAATATACAATTATCCAAATTTTTCTATTTTGATTTTTATACTAGACGTTTCTCGCTTTAGTTAGATGTTAAGATTTATTTTAAAAAACAGTCAAGTGTTAATTTTTATTACTATTTAATGTTTTTCATACTCTTTCGAACAGTAAAGGTTTAAGAAATGGGTTAAGAAAATATTTTGAAGAATACTAATTAAATATTCTCATTAAAACTACTACGTCAAATAATTTAGTGTTTATTTTATAAAGTGTTTTAATAAAGAATCGATACTTTTTTTTAAGTATTAACTCATTTTCGTAAATACATAATACGATACACATAGAAAACAAGTGTTCAATATGTTCATTCAAATTGAACATACACATATTTCATCAGGTGCTGACAGGGATTAATATTCCTATTCTTTATGATCCTGGTATATTTCTCCTCTGTGTTTCTCTTCTGTATGATCCTCTTTTGTATAAATGACACTCGCCGATCAGCTAGTGTATTTTTGGCGAGCCTCCGAGCTCGGCACCCAGAAGCAATGGGGGTTAGGAGTATACACACTCGGATATACCTTTACTTTGGGGTACCTGGTGCGGAAGTGGTCTGTAGCTGCATTGCCAATCACCCTTAAGCCGCAGAGCGATGCAGTGTAATGCCAGAACTCCACTCCCCCTGAGCTATCTTCATATATGTACATACATATATCAAGGTGAAGTGATTGGCTTACATAGAGGCGCTTTTTATATTATTAGGGTTGGCAAATGAACACACTGTCCATTTGATGGTAAGTGTGGCAACTTTATTACATTGAGTAGTGAGGTTAGAATGTTTAAAAATAAATAAAAGTTAGTAATTACGCAAATTTACTTACGTAAAATCAATATTGTCAATGTGCAATATTCGCGTAAATATAAGAAATAATTTCATAGAAAGTTTAGTTTTAAAATTCTTTTATCTATTTTTTAATTTAATCACAACCTTTATGCTTGAATGAACAGATTTAACTTAAAATTCAAATCCTAACTAATGCGTGTCTCGTGAGAACCGTGAAGCAAGCTGTGGATTTAAAATATCAAAGCGTTCAAAGGTAAAGGAGATTACCTTTAATATTTTAGTAAGGAAATAGTCCGGGAGCTTTGCATCTACTCTACCTGAATATGCATGATATTGAACAGATGATAAGTAGTCTTCATTTAACTCTAAGAAGCGTTTTGTACGAGAAGCGTAAAGATATTTTACGACCACCACCAATGTTGAAATTTGTCACGTATTTCATAAACCTGACATTTGCAATAAGACGAACTCAATATCCGGCTGATGTGCCATTTATGGGAGCGTGCGTAGAGTCTCCATCGAATGTTTTTAATAAATCTTGGAGACATATTTATACACGAGGACAAAAATAATTGGGTTTATAATTATATATGTATCATTAATTTGTGCTGGATAAGATATTTTCTGTCAAATTTAGTAATTAGGTTTTCTTTTACTATTGTATTACATGATGATGATAGTTGTTGATTTTAAAGATAGTGATATATTTTAGTAATACCGAACGTCATCAAAGAACAGCGCAGGATATAAATATTAGTACTGAAAGAATATCCGCACATTCAATCAGTAATCGTCTCCACACCTAACCCTAAGTCGTTCTTATGCAGGTAAAAAAAGAATAATAAAAACATAAAAGCATCCAGTTCCGAAAACTAACAGTTTGTGTTGCATAAATTCTCTTCAGCTGGAAATCGAGTCTAATGCTCATAACTGCGCCACGTGACAGTCAAATTGTAATGTTATTTAATCGTATTTATATGTATTATGGAATGAGAAATAAAAACAAAGCGTTCTTGTATAATCGAATACTTAATTTAAGAGCTGCAGCCTCGCCGTACATGTGTCTCATACTAGGTAGGCCGTAGGCTTTGTAGTAGAATTGTCAAAGTTCCATTATATCACATTTAATCCTTTAATTATATTTAATTATTTAATAAATTTTACATGTCAATTATACTTTGAAATATTTCCATATAAATAATATAATGAGATAATTTCCAGGTAGCTGCATAGCACAATGTGTATTGATATTTGTTTTAGTACAGATTAAAAAAAAACAAGAACCTGATCAATAGGTACGAACCATATTTTTTGAAATTAGCGAAACTGCTATTTATAAAACACTGTGTTGATTGTTTTAAAAATAAAAACAAGTTTTGATGATATTGTTTAGTAAGTGATTAACAAATTATTACACAAATTTTCTACACGTAACTACTTTGTATTCTATTGCCGCGAAAATTAATGAATCTTCAAATTCTTCTTCAAATTTATGAATACGTTATTTACTGTAGAACTCGTAAGTAATAGATTTTTTGATTTCCATTATATAATTATTATATTTTATGCAATAGTTTGCCATCAACGTATACATTTTTTTTATTACATTGAAAGTAACAAACGAGCACACAGTACTGGTAAGTGATTCCTGCGGCCCATGACATCTAAATTCATCCTTGACAAGGAATCATAAAGCAGACGCGTTGTCACCCTTGAGGACTGAGATGGAATGCCTCGTTACCAGTAATAAAGGTCTCCGGATCCCTACACTCACCAGACAAAACACAGTAGCATTATGCTGCTATTTCAAGCTGGTATTCTGTGAGGGCGTGGTCCTTCCCGGGCCGAGCTGACCCATTCATTCTACACCTAGAAACAAACTGCAGCGTAACTGTACCACTATTACCAGGTGCGACTGTTGACAAGCCTAATACCTAGTGGTAGTATGATGATAGAAGTCTTTGATGTGTATACCATAGATAAATTAGTTAATAAATAATCAAAATGCTTAAAAGTTCTTTCTGAATATTCTCGGGGAATACATACAAAAGAGTCGAATAGATTACGGTTTAATCATTTATGACTGTAGTGCACAAATCCATATTTCTAATTAGATCAATTAAAGAATTAGGCTGTAATGATTCACGTCATAGAAATTTTTAACAAGATGATATTACGATATTTAGCACATGATTATAGTTTAAAAATAGCTTCACTGTAAATTCGGTCTTGTATTTGAGCAGTCTTTATAATATTAGAAATTGAAGGAATAAAACTATAACCTTACACATTACGACATAAATTAAAGTTTGTTTTAATCTAAATTTATTAAAAAAAATCTGGGTTCAAAATTTGGCACCTTTTTTATTTATTTTACGGATGGAACAAAAAGAAATCATAGTCAAAGAGCAAGACTCTATGATAAAAGGGCAGGGTTAAAAATTAAATGTGATTTGACAATAATGACGCTCATTCATATTTTTTGGGATATATCGGACTGTAAAGTTAGACATTGATTATCGTGAGGCGAATAGTTATTTTTGACAGACAAAAAAGTGGCATATAACATGTCGTTCGATCTTCCTTTGGCCACAGGGCCTTTGGACACATTCTTTTTGACTATATTCTAGTGTCGTGGTACAACCGTTCTAGGAACAGTTGGTTCTAACACTTTGTAATAGTGGTTAAGCCACGCTGTAGCTTTTTTTCATTTACAGCATGACCTCACAGTATACCAGCTTAACTCTGGTCTGTTTCATATAGTCAGTGCAGTAAACACCGGAGATCCAAATGTTTTCCTGAAGAGGCATCATATCTCAGTCTTCAAAAGTAACAACGAACGAGTATCTTGAATCTTTGTTGATAATATATATGTCAGATGTGTATATATCGTCAGATGATCTGTATTTGTCAGTTTGCTATTAGTTGTCAATTTTCATTTCAGTTGTTTTGTGTGATTAAATTCCTATTCAACAATTTCAAAATGTTTCAAATTTTCATGAAGCCTGCATATTCTGCTCCGTGTTCCAATGCTCCAATTTGCTTAATCCCAACTACGTCCATTGTGTATGAACTATCCACACTAACATTGGAAACAATTTGCATTGTTGGCAATTCTATAGTAATTCTGTAGGGCACTGGAGGTTATTTCGGTGCATTTCGTTTTATTTAAATTATGTTGATTATATATTGGTGCGAATTAAAATAAAATATAAATATGAATTGTTAGTCATCATTGTATGACGTAGAGGAATAATTTAGTTCAAGTGAGGTAAACAGACAGCTAGACTACATCGCCACTTAACCCGAAGTCGGAGAAGTACAAGTACTCGCTTATTACAAAACAAATGTTCTCAATTGTTCGCAGCTATGGTGATTAACTGATGGTGATTAATGAAAGACTAAAGATACACGTACGTTATCACTGTTTGTTTGGCATAAATTTAATTTCTCGTTACCTGTTATTAGGTTCCTGGATCCCTAAACTGACCATACGATACAACGGCGAATTACGCAATTTATTAGAAGCTATTTATGAAAATTATATTATTTTACTAGCAAATTAGGTAATTTTATGTTTACGTATTATTAGAAGATTTCACATTGAAGTCTGTCCTAGAAAGCATACGACAAAAGAAAAAATATACACTTATGTTTAGCTTAAATCTCGATATAAAAAAGGAAATCGCAGGAATATAACACAAAGATGCTAGAGAAAATCAAGAAGGAAATGTTACGCGTTTACCCTTGTTTACTTTTGTTGTGGAGGAAAATAATTTGTACGAGAAATATTTTCTGTAGCATTTCTTTTATGAAAACATCACGTCGTAGTTATTCTAAGCTAATTTCAAAGACTTTTTTTATTTGTATACATATATTTATGAATAAGCATAAGTTGTGAAAACTTGTGTCTGTGCGTTCGCTATAAAATTTCACGGTATTTACGCAACCTACGGTCAATCTCTGGAGTCGGCACCAACGAAATTGTCTTTAGTTAGAAATTTGTTAGTTAGAATTTACCACGTTTTCAGCGATTAAGGGAATATCTTTAAGAAACCTATATATCTCAGAAATAATAAAAAAATATTTCAAAGGCATATAGTCCAGCAAGTTTTAGTAGAGCCGAGTGATGGGCTATGACTAAGCGGAGCCCTTTTCGTTGCAGTAAGTTTTAAATATAAAGGCTGCTGCTATTTTTTAAACAGAGATAGAGTGACAATACAGCTGGCTTCCAACAGCATGAATGGATCGGATTGACCGAGGAAGAACCAAGTCTTCATAGAAACCAGCGTAAAATAATAACATCCCCTGCTGTATTTCGTAAGGTGAGTGTGACTCAGAGGCTCAGCTACTTGTGGTCTTTGTTGAGGCTAGACGTAGATATTTATCGGCCGCAATTATCACTTACCATATGTAAGATGTCTTCGTTTGTCAACTTTTGTGAAAATATTTTTATGACCGCTGAGATCCAAGATACATCTTTAGTTGGTATAGGGTCTTAATTAATTTGTAAAATATGCATTTTTAGCTGCAGTTTGATCTTATTGCCGAATTATTATATTATATATTTTATTATAACCTGCATGGCGTAGTGGTTAGAATACTTGGTTACTCTATAATACGTATAGTACGTCGCGGATCAGAACACCGGATCCAAGCATTCATCCGATCTTATTGCAGTAGCAAATTAATTCCGCATTCTAGCACAGTCCTATCCTAACACTCATCCACGCCGGTTCATTTTCTATTCCAGTGTATTTAATTTGTCTTTTTTTTAAAAACCTAAATCAAGTGCCGTATAATAGAACGTACGAAAATCAAAATCATATAAATCACCATATCATATAATCTTTCACTGTATGTCGTAAAATGTATTCTATTCGTCTATCTAGATGAATCGTAAACATAAATTTTGAATAAGCTTATCAAACTGTTAGTTCAATGCATAGTTAAGGATAGGCTGAAAGAGAGATTGCGCAAGTGCAACTTTATTAACAGTATGAAAAAAAATAGTTTCTTTTGTACTGAATTCACCAATCTGAGGTGTCCTTGTTATAGATATGAGTCTCAATATACATCCAGGTTTTAAACCTTTTTGTTGTAGGAGATGTTAGTTCCATCGAGAATAGTCTAGTCAATATAATAGGCAAGGCTAGACGATTTATGCAACTAATTGAGCACTACCGATAATTATCACTTATGTGTTTATAGGATTGATTTTTAACCACAAGGCAACCCAAGTAAAACACATGTACGACCGGTTTAGTTAGTAGTTTTTAGTTAAGAGAAAACGTCTTGTAATATGCTGCCTTATCCTACCACATAAATGATAACGAAATCAGTCAGCCACAACCGAAGTTATGTTAAAAAATCCCAATATACTCAGCAAGATTTCAAAATCAATCGTATTAAACGGTATTATTGAAATCCAGCAGTGTAAATAGCTTTTGATTATCCTTCTAACCACATCGAATGTCATGAATTATTTCATCAATGAAGCCTGGTAACGATCACCGTACAGACTGAGTTGAAATCTCAGCTAGAAAATATGTAGTAGAAGCAGCCGCAAAAGCGGTGTTGCCACAGAGCACTGACGTAAAGTAGATGTGCTATACACTGCGTTTCGTTAGGTGAGTGAGGTAGCTAGAGGCCCATCCCCCCCCTTCCTAAAACAACGTAGCGGTAATTGCGGAAATATTTACTCCAAGCTCCTATATCAGTATCCTGCAAGAGGCAAACGGAGCAAAAATGAGATGGAGATGCCGGTATTTTTCTCACCGAGTCGCAGATATCTTAACCAGCTGATACCTCATACCTCGCCTACCCGGGGTACAAATTGGAACACTTGGGTTCCAGACGTGGAGGATCATACACCTTCCCTGTTGGACCTTCTACTGTCCTCTCATCCAGAAAACTATCTAGTCTCCATTGAAACCCCTCATCGGATCGTTGTTTGATCCGGAGTATGGTGCCTCTCATGTGCGATTTGCAGGTTATCGTCGTGTGTGGCACAACAAGTCGGCGGATTGGGACGGAATGCGGTCTTATTTTGCTATGGTGGCGGATTGGCTTCTCACTGGATGATCCCTATTGATTCGGTCTCTGATGTGGTACTTCAGGGAATGGAACTATTTATTCCATCCTCAATATTTCCAATCGAGGGCAGATCCCAGCCTTGGTTCGGTTGGTCGCTTGGTCGCTCCTATAAAATAGCGTCACGCTATAAGCAGGAGTGTTACCAGGCCTGGGCAGATGCATCGGCATAACGGGATGCAAAATCCGTCTTGTTAAAAAAAGTACAACTCTGCCTCCAGGACCTTCAAAAGAGTTATTGCAGAAGCAAAATCTGTGCACACTGGCAAAATAGGCGAGAGCCTAGTTTGTCTCCCTTCGGGAACTCGTGCTTTTGGCCTCTCACTATAGCTGTCTAAGGGAACTTCTGCCAGCCATCTCTTGCATCTCTGATCAAAGTTTTGGTTAAAATATAAGGTGATGTCAGGAAATTTTAAAATTTTGCTTCAAAACGCACTTTAATTGTTTTAAAATCGATTAAAATACACAAGGTAAAAATTTTACTCATTTAAATTCTACGTCCATCCTAGGGTTTTATTCCTTTACTTCTTGCATTTAAATATATGGTTACATTATAAGTAGGTATTTTTCGTACAGGACAGTAAATTAATATCAAACTAATTTAGGTGTTACTAATACCGGAATGTCTGAAAGCACTATTAGTAAATTTTTCAATCTACGTAACACATAATGAATTAATAATAAAAAAATAAAATGTTATGAATATAATCATTAGAAATATATTACTGTACGACTTTAATTTGTTATATTAGCATTTTAGAAAATAAAAACAATAACAGAATAGTCACATTATGTTCTAAAACTTGCAGCCAACAGTTGTTTCCAGTTAGTTTCCTAAACTTTCTCGAATTGCAATTACGTTACTTCAGTATACGGTTTTAGAAAGGAATTTATCACTGTTCAAATTGAAAATAGTTGAGGTTGAAACTACTTTTACTGCTAATTGCCAGTACAGGTAACAAAATCACTAACTTCACAGTAAAATCAATACGATTTCCTGCGAGTTAAAGTGCCTAAACAGGACGTAAACCTTTGTATTAAAATCCTGTTTTGTATTTGACTCGTGCATACCCCATACAAGTTAATATTTGAATATAATATCCAAGCTACGTTGTACTGACGAGTTTAATTTATGAGAATCTTTAGCTCATTGGAGTTGAAAGTAAATAGTGGAGTTCATAAAGATGGACTGAGAAGATTTATTGTAATTTTATATTTTTTCTTTTTAATATGCATGCGGATTTGGAAACTTTGTTTATAATATGTTTTTGATGTTTGTTGGGTGATGGGCATGCCTCGTCCGAAGAAGGACCACGCCCTCACATAATTTATTAGGCATTACATCTTAGTCCTCAGGGATGACAACGCATTTGCATTATGATTTCTTATCGAAGATGAATGTGGTTGTCACGAGCCGAATCACTTATCATCAGGTGAACTGTGTGCCTTCAATACGATAAAAAGACCAACAACCATCAATAAACCTTAAGTTCAAGAATAAAGATTTTTTTTATTATTATATCGCATACATAATCTATATATAGCCGTCAATAACATATGTAAATTATTAACAATATTTTTTCTATTTTTATATATACACAAATTAAAACTTTAATAAATTAACAAAGCTTTACTAGTGCAATAAAAACTTCGTGCGAGTTGCGTTATAATATTTAATTAGCATATAATAAGTTGTAAAAACCTTTATAAAGCTAAATTGATTATTTTAAAAGACTTACATTATTGTTTATTTAAAATGCTAAAAAAATAGTTCAACAGATCTGCTCCAAAAATTGCGATCAATAATATCGGACTTGATCTAAAGAACACATATAATTGTGGACTATAATACAAAAGTAGATAAACACGACTGAAAATGAAAGAATTAACATTTTGTAACTTTTGTGTCGTTAACTTTAAATTGATTAAATAGTTTCTTAAATTGTTCACCTTCATAAGTGATGCCGGCAAAAATGGTGAAAACAGCTGATATATATAGACTTTCCACAAAACAAACAACTGTTCTCGCAATAAAAAGTATGCAGTATACTGTCAGGATAGAAAGATGTGACACGTACCATAGCGAACACATAAATAAACTGCTATTTGCCTGGATGAAATAGAAATAATGTCTAATGACAATTTTATTTATGTTAGGTTACCTTTTTGGTGTATTTTTTTAATTTAATAATTGAACACCACATTAAAAATAATCTCTACAAATATATCTACGTAAAACATTTTCACTCCCAGGACAGGATCAAATTGATGTATCACAAAATGATAGTTGTCGCTAGGCCCGATGTTTGTGTTGTATGTACATTCCATATCTTTGCTGCATCCAGACCTTTCCTGATCTTGCACACGCCGTTAATTAGGCTATGGAAGGGTATTACGTATGTGTTTGCGTAAATTCTTACGGCACTATAATGTGTTGATGTCATTTGGTAATAAGAAAAAGACGGATATCAATTTACTTCCATCCAATAATTATTTATTTGCCTGCGATCCGAAAGAAATGGATGCGATAACGTTGTTATTATATGTATTATATGGATATCGCAGGCTGCATTGTGTGATACAGAATAGGCTTATATTTTCTGGTACATCGTAGAACAACTTCATTGAATATGTTACATCTAAACTATCCAGGTTGTCGGCATCTAAACGGCATCACTGGTAAACCATCTGATAAGTGTGTCAATTTCAGAAAATCCTAACGTGGTATAGGCATTTGTCATGGCATTGTTCAAAACTGAACTGTTCATAAATTTATGCAAAGCTTAATGCCGTAGTTTCGACCCAATGCACGGATATTTAATTGTAACCAGTTTATATATGTATGGGCTGGGTATTAGTTTAGATCAAGTTGGAGAATTTCAGTAGTGAAAATATTAGTTGCTAAATATATAAAGATAATAAAAAGAAAATGCAGTATTATATAGTTATAACAATAAATATAGATTAAAATTTACCACATAAGCTTGCCAAAATAGTAAAGATGATATTGCAATCTGATAACTCGATATACTTATGGACACAAGAGTAAAAATTAAGTTGTAGGCAACTAGAGGATGCTTGTTAAAGCCACCAGGATTTGTTGTGATACAAAGATACGTCACTGAAGATAAAAATATCACCACAGATATCACCTGAAATACAAATTTGCATTGAACATTCTTTTACACTTTTATTGTAAATAAAAGGAAGATTTTTAGAAAATAAATTTATTAATCTACAATATAACAGAAACTTAGTCTATCTTGATATCGTATTCACTGGTTACAAAATTTTAGCTAGTGATTTCTTAAACCTTTAAATCTAAGAGACGCAAGCACGTTGGTATGAATTTCTTACCGATGAGATAGATGCAACTAACACCACACCTCCCCAAAGGCTACGTCCGCACATTGTACTGACGTCGCAGCATTTTAAATTAAATTTTCCTTCATTGTTTTGTGAATACGAATCTGATTTCATTACAAAAATACTCAAATTATTTATTTTCATCAATTGACATGATTTAGTTGAAGTACATAGTTCAATTTGACAACGGTTGTCCCATAACTTCAAATATTTTAGAAACTGAATTTGAAAACATTCGATAATTATCATGACACACGGCGTAATAGCTATACTAAACTAAAAAGTAGGTAAACATTACATTCCCATTTTGAATATATCGCAATTTTTTTGTAATTACAACTGTGATATTATTGACAATATATATTTTTGTGATATGTTATAATAACTCAATTTTTCTCTTTGTCTCCTATAAAAGGAAAGTACTGTTATATCTATTAAATCTGTTTTATGTTCTGTTTGTTCGGTCTATTGGTGTTCAACTGTTGAATTGGTTTCAATTGACATCTCCCACATTATTTACACCCTTATCTCTGGTTGGGTCAAGTGTTCTTTCCACCTTGGAATGTACGTCGTCATAAGTAAATTAGATCAGTAATAATGGCAGGTATTTCGGTTTCGGATTAGGGCATTTCGAGATATATATGAAAATGAAACTGGGCATTTGTAAAGATTAAATCCTTGTAACAACGGCTCATTTGATATGCTATCATAACCCTTCTGATAATTAACCAACCATATACTTGAGTCCTTTCACAAAAATATGATATACAAAAGGTTACTGTTAAGGTTCAGGTATTGAGGTTTTTTAAAACATAATTAATCAGCAGCATTATATAAATATATATATATATATGTATATATATATATATATATATATATATATATATATATATATATATGTATATATATATATATATTTATATATATATATATATATATATATATTAGTTCTTTATCTATGAAATTGCCGCTCTTCAGTATTCGCTATCTCAAACCAAAAAAGTTTTGATTGGCGGTTCTCAATTCAAATTAATTTTGTTTTAAAAACGTGACATTTGTTTTACAAAGTCAGTCTTTTGTTTATTGATTAGCTTTGTATTTTCATTATATTTGAACATTTATTGTCATAATGGATAAAATTCGTGTAATTATGGAATATGAGTTCCGTCGTGGCATCAACGCGGCACAAACGGCACGTAACATCAACAACGTTTACGGAGAGAACTTTACAAACGAACACACAACCTGTTATTGGTTTGCATGGTTCCGTTCTGGAAATTTTGATTTGAAAAATGAACCTCATGGTCGTACGGTCACTTTGGTCATGAATGATAAATTAAAGGCGATTGTGGAAGCTAATTATACTCAATCTACAGCCGAGCTAAAAGCAGCTTTTGATGTTAACATCAAAACAATATTGGTCCATTTGCGACAAATTGGCAAGGTAAAAAAGCTTGATAGATGGGTGCCCCACGAACTTAATGATCGCCAGCTCAACGTACGCGTTGAGACCTGCCTCGCGCTGCTCAACAGGCACAGAAATGAAAGAATTTTTAACCGAATTGCGTTGGCAAAGATGCATTGATTACATGGGTGATTTTGAATAAGAGAAATAAAAAAGTTTGAAAAAAAATACTTTAACTTATTTCCACAAAACGGCCATTTCATAGGTTTCAAAGACCATAGTCTGGCCATAAATACTGTACATAAAAACTTTTCTATTTTTCAACTTTTTTATGATTTTTATTAAATAACAATATGGAATGGGGTGTTAATGAAAATAAGATTGCAATGATCGCCTTATACAAAGTGGGTATGGAGCCGTCGGTCATATTCTAGACACTTTAAAAGCTTGATATCAGCCGTATGTTCGTATATCGCACTATCAACAGATACAACAACAATTCATCTATCGAAGACCAGAAAAGATCGAGGCGGCCGCGTGCTGTTAGAACTACAAAGGCTGTTAATGCTGTTAAAACCAGAATTCGTCGAAACCCCATTACGAAGCAAAGAATCTTATCACGAGAAATGTCGTCGATATACAGGACATGCCCTTAATCAATCTTTACTCTTTAAAGAGAGTGGATTGATCAAAACGCTTTCTGTCACGATACGCAGGTGAAACGCACAGAAATATCCTCGTTACCGATGAAAAATTTTTGCACGATTGAAGAACTCTACAAATAAGTAAAATGATAAAGTGTACGCTCACAGTTCTAAAGAAGCTGCTCAGGTGGTCGGAAAGGTACAACGTGGTCATCATCCTGTGGCAGCGATGGTTTGGTGGGGCGTGTCTAATCACGGAGTCACAAAACTACATTTTTGTGAAAAAGCCAAAAGATACAGTCTTGGATCATGTTGTGAAACCTCTCAGCAATATACTTTTTAAAAATATACCGTGGACTTTCCAACAGGACTGTGCACCTGGTCACAAGGCACGACCCAAGTCAACTTTTTTGCCTTTGGCTTGAAACCAATGTTCCGACTTTATAAGAGCTGAAGACTGGCCCTCATCTAGCCCAGACCTCAACCTCAATATATATATATATATATATATATATATATATATATATATATCACTACAATAAGTGACAATAGAAATCTGACAAGATATAGAATTACTATAAATATATATCAGGATTTCATGGTCATTAAATAACACAAGTTTTGAAGACTATGACACCATATTAAGTAAAATTAAATCGTCTTAACATGAATTAAATCATATATTAGTATACTTGTTGAATCTCTAGATTGAGCCTAGGGCATTTCCAAACAAATTGAATTAAAATGGAGATTATATCAAATGTATCAATGTAAATATAATGTAAAACAATGGAACAATTGCCCTAGTCTTTTGTCTTATTTTGTCTGTTGTTTTTGTTTTGTTTGTTGTTAATTGTCTTATTTTTTTTATTTAATAATTACTAGTACGTTATAGTAGCCAGCGTACAAAATTAGTTTTCAATGTTGAAATTGGGTTGTATAGGACATTTTTTTTTGCATATTTTTGTTTTAACCATCAATTTCTGTACATAGTACATATGTATCTCAATTACACTTATTTATTTTATTAGTTTATATTTTTAATTGTAATTTCTGTTTTCCTTTGTTACCACATACAACTTTAAATTAACATTCTTTACAAATAATAGCTCATTTTTGAAAGAGTTGTAACATCCAAACTTTATATAGGAAATAGCACAGGTTATTGAGACATAGTTTGTAACAGAACACCTACCTTTCGGATCTTACTATCAAATTATTTGGTAAAGATTCGATCTTCGAGGAACGTAAAAGGAGTGGCTGACCTCATATGATTGGGACAGCAGCTGCCATCAGAGCAATGCGACGGATCTCACGCAATTCCGACTGCAAGCAAAAAACAGTTAAAGATTAGAAGAAGAACTTAACAAATACCTGAGACTTCGGGCTTATCGAAGAAAAACAGGACATTTCTTAGGGACCGTCTAAAAAAACTGAAGATAATCCCGGGCTTTGTTAAGGAAAAAATACCGCGGTACATCGAAATCCTTTTTTGAGGCGAAAAAGTTATTAAAGCTGAAATTACATCAAAAATTATAAAGAGTATACCCGCAAGAGAAAATAATAATAATACCAAGCGTATCCCGATGATCTAGCGTGGTCATTATTCTTCATCATTCACGGTTTGGTTTAAGGCCTAAATGAGGTATTTTTCTTTGAAAAAGGTATTATACCTTCTTCACTAGTGCTGTTGTGTAGCATATACCATACCATCCTTCCAAATGTTATGAAACCTATTTCCCAAACAATGTTTGCAAATCGACATTGGGTATTCCAACAATATGCGCCAGCTAATCGGTTAGCAAGCACGCAAACCTGTCTATTCGCCTATGGAATCGCCTTCATCAAGCACTACAAATGGCCCTCTTCTAGCTTAGACTCATTGGATAACAAAATATGGCAACATTTGGAAGAAATACGCCGCGCTAAGCCTCACCGGAATTTAAATCTCTGATATAGATACTCTGGCTGATATAGATATGATCTTTGCGGTTGCTGCGATCGACGACTAGCCTCGACTTATTTTAAAACGTTGCAGAAAAATCTTTTTGGTTGTACTACTTGCATGCTGGTTTTGATATCAGTATATTGATAACATTTTAAAAATAAAAAGTAACAACGGTTTCCCGACATTTTTCTATTGTTTTGCTGTCTCCCAAAATAAGTGAATCTAACGAAGAAATTCTAAACATTTAAAGTTTTATTACAAAAAGGGAAAAATACGACACAAGCCTAGAAAATTAATTGTAACGTTAATGGACAAAATTGATACAAGCGTTTTCAGTCCGGGAATTTTGATGCCAAAGATGAAACTTGCTCTTAACGACCGATTAGACACAAAATCGATGTCATTTTTGAAAATGTGGAACAAGGTCTTAGTAGTTACGACATAACTGAGATCTAGGGGTACCACAAAACAGTTTTGACCCTTTTGAAAAAGTCTGGATATACAAAAAAGGTCGATATTTGGGTGCCACACGAGGTCTTATGAATCGTGTTACTCATTTGCGATTCTCTATTGAAACTTAATGAAACAGTATTTGAAAAGATTGATCACGGGTGATGAAAAGTAGATTACCTACGACAAGCTGTGCGAAAAAGATAATGGTCGAAGGACAGTCAAAAAAACTCCACAGACTATAGCGAAACCTGGATTAACTCGTAGTTAAGTGATGCTCTCTGTATGGTGGAATTGAAATGGTTGGGATTGATGGAATGGCATCGTTCATTATGAGCCGGGCAAAACCATCGATTTCTGTAAAATGCAATGATCACTTTTTGAATTTACCAGTTTACAATAAATCAGATTTTGACACGAATACTTTTAATCTGATTGAAATACCGCTTCATGACCAACTGGACATAAAAGCAACTTCAGAAAAGGAAGTCAAAATTCTAATTGAAAATATAAAGACTAAAGCAGCAGGATACGACGGCCTAAATATAGAAATGATTAAGTTGACTCTAGATGTGATACTTCTTATTTTTGTACGAAAATTCTTAACAAATCCATTGAAACAAATACTTCCCCATCCTTTTGGAAAAAGGCCCTGGTGAAGCCCATACCCAAACAAACTTCTGCTACGGAATAGAAAGATAAGATAAATATGAAACATTTGCGTCCTATTTCAATTTTGCCAATACTGTCAAAAGTATTAGAAAAAGTAGTTTTAAACTAATACTATTATACTAGAAAATAAAAATATAATACCTAAATTTCAATCCGGATTTCGGAAGGGTGGTGGATGGAACAAAATTTGCATTTCTACATGTTACAGAAGATTTGACGTAGGCTTCCGATAAGGGACTAAGTGGCATAATGGTATTAATCAATTACTCTCAGGCATTTGACTGTTTGCACCCCGAATTACTTTTCGCTAAGTCCGACTTCCATTGATTTTCAAAGAACACGTGTCAGTGGTTCTAGACATTTATCGTTAATAGAGAACAAATGGTGATAACTGATGACAAGAAAGGAGAAAAGAGGTGGGCCACCTGGTGATCAGCTCAACGCGGCCCGTTTCAAGGTTATAAAACTCAGCATATAAAAGGAACTATACTATTCATTTGATACCAAAAACGTGTAAGAAGCTATAAAAAAAATTGAATGAATTGAATTCCAGCACAGAGAGAGTGATACAGTGAGTACAAAATGCCTGTAATCGTTTCTGCTTCAATGTACCGAAAAGAGAATACATAACCCCTTACCTGAACATGTTAGAAGCATGTTTACTTAACATGAGTGCTAGAAGGCAGCTTCTCTATGCTGTGTCTATGCTGTACTTAGAGTGATATGGAACAAAAAACCGGAATACCTATTTGAAAAACTTCTCTGGATTAGGGACCCTAGTCGTAGTATGAACGCAATAAGTTTTCTGATTATGACAAAACATAAAACATCACGTTATAGGGGTTGTTTCAAATTTGCTGCAGCAAGAATATGAGACGACTTACCTCCTCCTCTGAGAAATAAACTGAGCATTGTAAGATTCAAAGCTATATACAAATATGCATTAGTAAAGCGGCAACTTTCTACCGAGAATATGAATCATGCCTATTGGAAATATACGAATCTGAAAGACTTTTTGTACTTACACAACCATAATAACCAGAAAAAATTAAAAATCTCACTCATACACCAACAATATATACATATAAACCTACACATATATTAACACAAACACATACACACGAGCTGACACATGCACATGCAAGAGTACGTATTAGTAATAGTTATTAGTAGTAGATAGTCTTCTTATCTGCTCAAACTTACTTGCGTATAAACACTTTGTAAAATACAACTTTTAGATGGTGATCGGGAAGCTCTCAATTCTCACGACTCCCGCATTATATCGAATAGATCATGGGAGTGGATGAAAACAAGCGCTGTACGGGACTATAATCGTGTTTCAGCGAAAGCTGAGTCACCCCCGTTTGCCAAAGTGTTTAATATTGTTTATGTAAATTTGTTTATTTTTTGTGTGGCAATAAACTGTTTTATTATTATTTCCTGA
Organism: Teinopalpus imperialis; assembly: GCA_029286865.1. Lineage (NCBI taxonomy): Eukaryota > Metazoa > Arthropoda > Insecta > Lepidoptera > Papilionidae > Teinopalpus > Teinopalpus imperialis. The sequence goes on along the minus strand of JAGSMU010000036.1, from coordinate 6,644,224 downwards.
TTGACCAATAGAATAAATAAATAAAAAACTATAAACATATAAAGAAAGAAATATATACAATATAATATAATACATATATAAAGACCAACCAGACGGGAATCCCTCGACAGGGGAGACCAAACGGTCGAGGGTTAGGGCGAAAGGGAAAGAAACCTGCGGACTATACGAGCAATGTCAAGGAGCACTGCCTTCTGCATTTGAGCCCGGAGCTACCCATCCCGGACTCCCAACCGCTTCAGTTGATTCGAGAGGCTGGTTGAGATTAACCCGTTTGCAGATACGACTATAGGAATAACTTCGGCCGGCATACCAACCTACATGTCGGTCACCTCGTGTGCCAGGTCCAGATATTTTGCCTTTTATCTGTTTCGGCTTTCACAAGGTTCTCGTCATATAGAATCCTGATGTCGACCAAAAATATCCTTGACTGTGCCCGGTCCATTAACACGATACCAGGCTTATTCGTTATTCGTATTTATGAATAGTCCTGTCCGTGCTGATGGGCTGGTCCCAATAGAGCCTGGCGTGGTTATTTTTAGCTCGGCTTCCGGCGTGCACTTATAATAAGGTGATCTTCGATCCACAAGACCATACTTCAGAGCGAGCTCTAGATGGGGAATCCTGGCTACAAGGTTGTGCCTGTGCAGATACTCAGAGTTAGAAAGCGCCGAACAACCAGAAATAACATGCCTAAGGGACATATCAGGGTGATGGCAGACACATGTCCACGGTGCCATCCTTCAGGATGTGTCCCCGATAGTTTTTGTTCTCAATAATCTTGTATAGCACAGACAAAACCCTCGGTTTCCCCAAAAAGGTCACCGAAGCGTAGCCAATGAAGGGAGGCCACTGTGTCTACAAACGGCTTGTGAAGAGCCTTATTGTACTTCCCATGGAGCTCCTTCTCTTTCCATACGACCTCTCGGTCTGAGACGCTCTATACACCCGGGTCCCGCCATTGCTCATTAGCTAAGGACAGAGGGGTAAACACTTGCTATAACATCCGTATGGAAGGCACCCGATCTCGTCAAAAGTAGTTACGGAGGCTGCACACTTCGCAGTTGTGTATGGCTACGGCGCTTAAAAAGCCACGGCCTCCATGCCTACGCGGTAAGTATAGCCTACTAATGCTATACATCTCAAGTGATGCATCCTGTGGGACGGCATAGTTTTGCGGACTTTTCTGCGAAATATACCAAAGGTCTGTATGAGGACAGGTATGACCCAACCGTTATACGCACGCGCTTTTTCCCCGACCCATTATATATATTACGTGGCCATCGAAATGTGTACTATTTATTATGAAGTGTCTGGTGACAGAATTTATGACCCGACTACCGGAATGTATATATACATTTAAGCTAGTAATGCAACACTTATAGGTATGCTATTTATTATCTTTATAATGTACATTTATACATATGTATATACATACATAATGCTTCATATTTTTAAACTCTGAATTTCGAATTATATAAAATTCTAAATTCAGAAGCATTTAAACTGTAAACATTTTACTCAGCGATGCTTTAGGGACAAGTGCAGTCACATGAAATGGTAGGCTCTGACAATGGTAATCTAGTTGCGACTCCTTGGGGAAATTTTACATTTTGTGAATTTTATGTACGTTCCTCCAGTTAAAAATTGTCTTTAGTGAAACAGCGTTTTATTTAACATTTTATATCGTTTTAACTTTATTCTTAATAAATTACATAAAGGTACGACGCTGTATTTACTTGACTTAAAATAATTGTTTAAGAATATCACAAAGTGAAAGAAATCTGTTTTTGTGAATACACAATAAACGATGTTAACCTTAAATCGTATAAATTCATATTCAAATGATATTAAACTGAGATGCAATTATTAAATTTCAGCTAGACGCGGCTTCCTCCGGAACTATGGGATATAAACAAGGGAATAAACTCGGTGTTGTACTTTATTCTTACTGCTTCAAATTACATATATTTATTGAATTGCGAGTGACAAACGAGGATACAGTTAACGTCATGGTTTAAAATTCCTACGGTTCATGCTGTATATATGCTTAGTAAGTTTGATTGCGGCTGAATACCCACATTTTTTATGAATATAAAAATTGTTAGTAAAAGTTTAGTAAGGGTTATGCTGTCATGTCAATTTAGCTAGTGTAGCTTCTAATAGCAAAGCGATGAACGAATACAGTATTCTTGAAATTGATTGTAAGTGACTTTTAGAAACGTTAATTATTGAATTGAATTGACTTGAGATGTCGGCTTATTGATTATAAATTTTATTATGAACAGTCTTGTTATATTTATAATACTTTATTTAGTTTAGTTTAGTTTTCTTTCGAAGCAATTATAATGTGTTGTGGCTAAATACTCGTCACTAGCTCCACCGAGGGTGTCCGTATCCCTTACACTTACCAATCGAAACACAGCAGCAATTTCTGTAAGGGCATGATCCTATACTAGTCGAGCCGATTCGTTCACGTCGCAGATAGAAACAAACTGCAGCCTGACTTTACCACTGTTAAAATATATACATTTTTGTGATTGAATATGAGCGTTGAAGCCCTAAAAGAAAGCGTGCCGAGTTGAGATAACATTGTATGTTGTTTGAATGTTATTAAAGAGAGATGGACATATTTCTTTTTCCATTTTTCAGAAAGACAAAGTTACTTCTGCTATTAACAATTATGTATTTATAGTGTATATATACGAGTAGCAACCTAAGTAACATAAACTTTCACTGTCAGGCCGGTTGGCTGGAAGAAACTTTTAATAATTATGACTCGATAGTAAATTATGTGTACAAATGGTAAATAAATTGAAAGAAAATAAATATAAACGATGAAAACAAATAAAATTAATTCCATCGTCAATAAATTACTGTATAAAATATTGATTTGGTGTTTTATCGAAGATGTACTACATACGATTAAGATGTATGTATGTACATTCGACAGAAGTGTATTCGGCCTTTGTTCATTTTTAAGCTATGGTTAGGCTAAGTACACGTAATTAATAATTTAATTACAATATTGCATTTGATTTGGAATTATGATAATGGGATGAATGGTTCGTCTCGATAGACGTAGGACGACGTCCTCTAGAAATATCAGAGTAAAACAGGATCATAATAATGTCGTTGTTGTTTCATATGAAACTACAATGTATGGTGATTGGAGCTTTTTAGTGTTTACCTTGGATTAGTAGGTACAAAAGTAGTTTAAAAAGCACTTTCACATACATTTCAAAGTAGATGTGTGTCAAATATTGTTCCTCGGCCGGGATTCGAATCAGGACTTGCAATGCAACGGCTAGACACTATAACCATTACACCACTCGTTTACACTACGAGTGCAAAACAATATTTTGAATTTTCAGCCTTTCCTCAATCAATTTCCGCTTCAGCTTGTGCAGCTTCTAATAACTCAGCGTAGTGATGAACGAATACAGTATTATATAATATATCGACTTTTATATATTTTTAAATCGAGAAGTCTGCTTATTGATTATAAATATTATTATGATCAGTCGTGTAAACAACAGACGTAAAAGAGAAACGGATAAACTTTTCTGAATGATATGATAATTGGTCCGACTTAAAATTAAAACCCATTTTGAAAAAAATGCTTCAGTCGACGAAAATTGTACCCATAACCGATTTTCAGAAAATGTTAAAGTGATTAACCTCAACAAATCATATTCATGTAGGTAAATGTAAAAATGTCAAGCCAACCAAATCCATCAGAAATTGAAAAAGACTATGAGGTACATATTTTGATATTTATGTCTATTTCATTAAATATTCATCTGTTTTATCTAGTTTACTAGGTTATATAAATCGAAAATTTATTATCTTCATCGATTAAACATTACTGCAGTTTCACCTAAAATACATCTCTAATCAATAAAGCGTTTCTGGTGAAATGTATCTACGTAAAATGGAATGTCCCAAGCAGGGCAGAACCATCACAGAATGCCATATAAAATAGCATGACGCTGCTGTTTTTCGAATGGTGAGTTCCGGGTACTCAATTACAGGCATTCCATCTAAACCCTTAACAGCGATGACGAATGTGTATCCTGAAAATTTATTGAGGATATATGTGGTATACAGGTGAGGTCAGTATACCACATATAACCTTAACAAATTTTGTTCGTTTGCTGCACCTAATATTATAAAAAAAATATTACAGAACAGATTACAACGACAGTGGGACTTCTAATGATTTAAAAGGTGATTGCATTTTATAGGTGATTGTGATAGTGTTGTCTGAAAGCACAACTCAGTCCAATTATAATAACAACTTGTTTCATAAAAAACCTATTTCGATTGACATTATTGTTTCTTTGATCTGAGGTAGGCATTTATAACGCACAAGTAGAGATTATAAATATAATGCGGCCTATTTACAAAATAAATGACATAGACATAAAGAAAGCGAGTTCCACGTGATAGCTATTTATATATATATATATATAGCTAGACATCGAAAATAGATAGATAGCATGGTATCACCACGTTTCTATATACAATTTGTAAATTACATGTGTATTTGGTTCGGTCATAGTTTACCTTTCTAGCACATACATAAGCACGCATAGCCTCATGCTCCTAATTGTCTTACTAGAGGAAGCTTTGTGGTCTCTTTGACCTTAACTATACAAAGATGGACATAGTGGTAGATTTATCTAATACGTTCATACATTAGTTAATTGGTTATTTTAGTTAGTCAAGTCATTGGCGTCATTTATATATTATATTATTTTATAGATTATATTTATTGCTTGACAAATAAATTGATTTTTGCAAGGCAAAAACATCTTTAAAGGGGATACGGCTCCCGTTTCTTCAATATGTTCTTATTTAGTCTCATTGTATTTATCGTTCGCATCGCTTGCACAGCTTTCAGGGATCATATAGGGCTTCGATACGCACGAGCTAAGGTTCATCTGATTTTGTACATACGAAAAGGACACAGTGCAACAAACACTGCAGGCTTATGCAACATGAGCTTAGCAACACTTTGTCACCGCAGAGAGGGATGAGCTCTTACTCAGTCTTTATGAGGACTATGGTTGTTATCGTTGTCACGGAAACGTCGGCATTGTCTTCTGCGACACATTAATTTCGCAGAATGAGCCTTTGTAAAGGGGATAAAAGGACAGTGGTTGTCCGATCCGCAGCCGTAAGGTAGTGTATGGGAGGGTATACCTTATCCCCTCTCCAACCCTAATAAAAAGGCCAATACGACGGGTAAAGTCGTAAAGATATAGATATATTTTTAACAGAATTTTTTTCTCCTCCTTCTCATCCTTATTTGAATATGCAGTTGAAGATAACAGACATACGCTAGAAGTGGATGATCAGAACGTGTGGTTCACCAGAGGTCCCTGTGGGCACGTTTTATTGCTTACTTCCTTAATAAGCATCTAAGCATTTCTATGCACTTTGTACGAGTCATACTCGATACTCCAAGGTTCATACTCCAAGGGTGCGTACTAAGTAGCCGAAGCCATTGCCACTCCTCCGTGTTTTATTATTTTATTATTTGAATAATTTGCTAAATGTTTCTCTTTGCTAAATAGTTCTCCAAATGTATTTACAGTCATACAAACAAATATAACAATAACAGAATAACTTCTTTTATTTATTTTAATTCTTCTTTAAATATGATAAAATAGTCAACAATCAAGTAAAACTTTTAATGACCATAAGCACTATTATTACTGAGGTTATTTTATATTACCAATTAAAAAATTGTTAGCTAGGTAGCAGAAGCCCACTGATAAACTCATAATGCTCACCACAATTACCATCAGGTGACCCGTCTTGCTCGTTTGCCCCTTAGCTGTTATAAAAAAAAATATATATGTTTTACGGTAAAAGTGCGCACCTCGAGAGCTACTCTTCTCTTAAATATAACCTTTGTAGTTGTATTACAATTGAAACCTTTCATGAAAATATGTTCCTATTTTTATCGTATAAAATAAAATGAAAAAGAAAAAAACGGCTTATACGAGAATACATTTGTTTTCTTTTCTTTTGGCTTTGTTTTCGAAAAATTCGAAAAATATATAACGACCTAAATATATATATATATATATATATATATATATTATGATGGATACCATAAAATTACGTTTACACTTGCATAACACTTCATTGCCTCAGGCTCGTTGATGAATAGGGCCATTTATTATAATTTCAATGTTCCCAGGTGCCTAGAAATCTAAATAATTGTACACAGACTGCGCAAAATATATAAATATGCAAAGTATTAGTTCAATCACATGACACTAATTCAGCGACGCCATTCATAATTTATAGAAAATTGTTCCTTGGAGACATTTACACGCTTTGGCTTGTAATTATAGCTGCAATTTCGTAGCCACTAAATCTTTGTTGTAAAAAGTTTTGTTGAATTGAACATATCTACTGTGGACAGTTTAACATATATATCTTACTGTGTATTGAACACACAAAAAAGCATAGATGAAAAATACAGATCATATTTTATTCTTGTTTATATATATGTATATATATTTATATGTCATCATCATCTTATATTTACGCAAATTTATACTGATTTTATGTCTAAATCTCCATCCTGACATACCAATGCAAGACCTCAAGATACTTTGAGCTCCTCTTGCGTAGTTCGGATCAAAAAGAAATATATAAAAACTGAAGGCAGTGTGAGCTATTCAATATCAGTAACAAAGGAGATTTATTTTAACTCTTTTTTTTAAGCGAGAACGTATATTACGTAAAGTAAAAGTTAAATCTTAACTTTAAAAATCGGAGAAGTGATGAGGGGTTCTAATTTTTAGATTTGAAGATGTAATCATCTTCAAATCGAAAATTATTGACGGTTATCTTTAACTTATGAAACAGTCGTTGGATTGTTTAAAATAGATTAGAGTTACGCTTCTGCTGCATTGTGATCCTTTTAAGGCGAGTAGGTTCGAATATGCAAATTATATTTGCAAAGTCTGAAAATATACCTCTTACAATTACTGTCAAAGCGATCCAGTGTTCAAATCTAACACATATGATTATGCATCAATAAAGTTGTGACGGTTCTTCGACGTAATGTGAAGAAAATTCTTCTGACTATTTAGTGATGGTAAGACTTCAGTGACCAGTATTTAATAATTTCAGGGTCAATATATAATTCATTATAAAAAATTAGAGGTATAGGTAGAGATAATTATGTATACAAATTCACTTAGTTATATTAAAAACATTCGCAGACTACCCACAATAAAAAATGTAAGCAGTTTCTACTACTTTCAAACTATTTGAAATTAGTTAAAGCAAATTGTAAAGATATTTGACCATTTCTAAAGAATTTTACTTGTGTGATTTGTTCCATGACGCAGTGCTTTTACGAACTTTTGCCCCCTGGCGTTTGCATTAACTTATTTACAACCCCAAACTTACCAGAGATTTCCCACCGGAAGATTATTAAGCTTAGTTAACTTAAATTTTCAGTCATCTTAAACTGAAGTTTTAAGTTCGAAATATACCTAATTTTGGTACCTTTTATTACTAGTAATTTTCGAATTACGTAGATTTTTTTTGTTGAAATCATAACATAGGTAAATTTTTTACACTTTTATTAAGGACTGGCATCAGAACATTGGTACCCGCCGTGCCATTATCTTTACACCCATTTTTTACCTAAGCGTTTTAAAAAAGAAACATGAAGTACAAATTGTATTGAAATTCCCCTTTTGGGACTTTTTAAAGTCTTCATTAACCTTCAGAAACTTATAATATAATTAATCTATTTAATAACCACTTGTGTAAAACTATAATTACGAAATAGTAGTAAAGGAGGAATTACTCGAAAGAAAAGAATTTTTTTCCTTTTTTATTATAGTATAGGTGACAAACAAACACAAAGTTCCTATATAAAGTTATTTTTTAAGTGATGATTAATCGAAAATGAATAAATAAAAATAATAAGCAACTGATAAAGAAATAAATAACTGATTTGGAATGCGTCTTTTCTAGAAATCAACATTCAAAGCACAGCAACATTACTCGACAGGATTCTACGAGGGCAGTGTCCTTCACCTGTCGACTTGATCTATTTATTGCTCGACCTCTCTCTAAAGATTTTTTTATTTACAAATAAATGCAATTATTACAACAATAGAAAACCGTAATGTAAAAGTAAGCTATTTAATATGACATTAAAGTAAAGATGAATAATACGAGTATAATAAATACAGGCTATATATATAAATACGAGCTAGGCATAAGCTTTCTCTCTGGAGAGGGTGTTACAGCGTACCACCGCGTTGCGACTCAGGTCCCAGGTCGAGCTGACCTATTCATATCACACCTGAAAGCTTGGTACATCTTGGATATGCCACTGTAAATTACACTAATTTCAATAATATTTTAACATTTATATGAATAATTTATTATCGTTATTTTTAGTATATTCGTATTACATAGACATATAAAGACAATGTTTGAAAAGTTGATGGATTGGAATTTTTCGATAAAACTAATATGCCTATCAATATCTACTGCTTTCTTGTGAAATCCTCATTATAATTGACCGACTTTTACTTCAAAGAGATTTGCTGCTCATGCACTTTTATTATCTTCAAAGCTTTTATAACAGTGTCAGCTTGCATAAAATAGTTCGCTTCTCTAATAATCACCATTATGATTCATTCTCTGTTATTGCGGGAATGTAATTTTTTTCGTCAAAAGTAAAATAGTTATAATTATAATGATTTATCTCACACAATCTCAATATAAAAATACGTGATCTATGATCTATATTTATTCCTTAAGTTGAGACATCTGGGTTATCTGGTATCTCTATTTCAGATCTCAGATATATATTGTAATAAAATTATAGTTTAACAAAATGAAGATTTAACAAATCGTATAATATATAATAATATTAAAATAACAATATCAATAATTATTAATTGCCTTAAATTGCTCGGTTATTACAAAAAATGACACCATAAACACTCAACACCTAAAGATGCATTACTTTAGAGGTTGGGTAGTACTATATTTGAAAAGAAAACATGTTTGTTTCGAAATGTATAATACATAGTATATAAGTATTCTGTGCGTGTATTAAAATCAAAATCTTGAAAAGTTTCATTATGTATTTTAAAATTTAATTCTGAAGATGAAAATTATTCTTTACGAATTTAAAACAGCAAACATTATTAATTATATCGCTGTTACTATAATCGTGTAGGAAGCGTTTTTCAAGGAGTAATAAAATACCTATTTTTTTCAACATATTCACCTTTATATCGAATACATTTTTCAGACCTTTCATTTAGCTTACGTATACTCATAAAAAATGTCTTGTCCCTATCTGACAAAATACGCAGAAATTATGTCCTTAACTTCTTAATCGCTGGTAAATTTTTCCCACGCAGCTATTTTTTCATTTTTGGGAACAAATAATCCTTGGCCAGGCCTCGAACGATATTTTACAACAGTAAAAGTACGGTAAAATACATATGATTATGTTTATTTAATTCATTGTGTTATTAATAATTAGTAACTTTTAAAAGTAAAATCCTTAAGGAAATACAGGGTTTTAATGATGATAACGAAAAAGCCCCACCCGTATTCACTTAACTACTTATTTTGAAGTGCAGAGATGGGTAAATCCATTAGGAGATTTATGAAAAAGCAAATAGGTAAGATCGCTTTCCCAACTTCAGTTTGTGCTAATAATATGTGTCTTAGAACGATTTGAGATCAATATATACGCAAGATATTTTACTTTTTAAAAATAACGTTGTTTAAATAACGGCTTCCTTGATGGCATTCCGCAAATCATTCGCAAACCTCGTTTTTAAGAAATTGTCGAGGAGTCGATTGGATATTTTTTTTATTTTTATTAGAAACGTGTATCTATATAATAATGTTGCTGATAGTTAAAAGAATAGTTAACTTAATCAGTAGCATTATAATTATTTAATGTCAACATTGATGTTTTCTTTGTCAGTGGCGATATCAACCGGCTTATTGCACGAGAGTGCCGTAAAAAATTGCGCAAATACAAAGGCACTCATTGATTAACGGGCCTGCAACAGCTAATTTGAGCACGCGGCCGTCGTCCCAACATTAATTCACTGTTGAATAAAAGCCTCTAGGAGTACGCCCAGAAAGCACGATTTGGAGTCACTTTCCAGCAATGTACAATAGTTGGTAATACATGATCGTCGAGGTCACCACTCGACAACTCTCTTCCCAATCTGTCATGCTCAATCATCTCAATCATCAGCTCTGCGAGTTCTGTGATCAGCTCATTGATGAGCCTTTGAATACTGCGGATTTAGGACTTACGGAGATATTTTTTTCTTATATAGTAATTTAAGATTTATTTATTTATATGTTTACACAATGGTATACAATACAATAGCGGTAGGTACCAAAAAAATTCATATGTGGATGATAAATTTATCTGACTTCAGATAACTTAAGTAAGTAATCACGAAACAAACTTTTAAAACTGTTTTATAACTGTTCTGTCTGATTCATTGGGCAATAAATTCCAGAGTAGTGTAGCTTGGAAAGCAAATGAATTTGCAAGAAAACCGGTAAAGTTAGCTGGAATACAGATCTTGTTATTAAACGAAGATCGAAGAATTCTGTTATGAGATAAAGAGAGATATTGGAATTTATCTTTAAGATAAGAAGGCGATGACGGATGAGAAGAGAACAAGCACTATTCTGGAATTACGCCCTTGTTGTATGGAAAGCCAATTAAGCTGAGATCGATATTGTGAGATATGGTCATATTCACACAAACTAAAAATAAAACGAATGCAGTTGTTCAACAGGCGCTCCAGCCTGTTAAGAAGTTCAATGGAGAGGTCTGGGTAACACATCTGCATAATCAATTATAGGTAATATTATGTTTGGACAAGCATGACCTTTGCTTTCATGGGAAGGAAATGCTTTAGACGATAAAGAGACTGTAATGTGGCAGTAATTCAGAGAGTAGATTCAGATTCGATAACTCTTAACTAAGCTAACTTTTTAACTATTGAAGTAACATGTACTGTATCCTGTGGGACTAGCATTATTAGCCAAAAAGCGCGCTGTAAGAGATGCTTTTCTAAGGGGTGGCCGTACTGTCCAATATTATTCAACAGCTATCAAGATAATTTACACATTTGGAACTGATTTGAAACGTAATACATATTATTTTAATAGTCCATTTACTAACACCACTACAACATAGTGAATTTTAATGAGCCTAATCAACTGGCCTATTTCCCAACGACTAATTAAAAAAATCTTTTTATTTGCGACAGTGCGAAATTATATCATTCGAATAGTGTAACTTGATGACTGTAAATTGGCCCAACATGATTTTAAATACTTTTAAATAATTTTCTGTATGTTTCTATTGAATTCAAATAATTTCAGCTACACTTGAATGAAAAAAATATGACACTTTGTTGATATTTTTATAAAACCTAATACTCCTGGAATTAAATTACGTAACGTACCTAAAATGAATAATCTTTCTACCCGCCAATACTGTCATTTTTTATATCAGCTTTGAGTCTAATATTTGGATTTCTCCTGGATTAACAATCTAGGAAATGGAATTTGTTATAATTATATAAAATAAAAACAAAGAACTTATAATAAATACGTTTCGTATAGCAATATCTTTATTCGAATAAATGTTTGATACAAGGACAAGTACTAGATATTTTAATTATAAAGTATTATCAAGAATGAAGAGTATCGTCAACCAAGGCCTATTCGAATATGTTTCAAAAGCAAATAAAGAAAATCTCTTAGAATATCTATTTTAAAGCAAAGGAAAAAAAAGAAAAAAGGCAAATTATCGGTTTTTAACCTGGCATAAGTGATTAACTACCTTAAAACAATTTTGAGATAGCATACTAACTTATTATTACATTCTACGAAAAAGAAATTTGCGAGTAACAGCCAAAACTTAATGATAATAATGTTTTAGTCGAAAAAGATCAAATGCAATTATGAAAAATTCGTTTAGTTTTAGATAAATATTTTTATGCTCCAGTTATTACTTATATGGCTTGAAATTTTGTCGTGTGTAAAGTGTGTATGAAAAAGTTGTATATTTAATTTTGAAGCTAAGTTACACATTTAAATATTTGCTAAGTACTTACTTGTTGAAGCTTTAAGCTTATCATCGCGTTTTATATTTATATTTCCAAACGAGTCCCATTTGCTACATGTCATAATTTGGTTTTGTTTTTATTTATTATTTACTCTGTTTTGCTAACCACACTTACAACTTTTCGCTACATATGAATGCAAATACTTCTTTGTACATTTAAATCAAGCACTAATTCTGTATAAAACTTACGTAATTTAAAACAAAGGAAAACTTTACTCCTTTACAACTGTATGCAAAGACCATTACGGTTGTTTTCACAATATATTTAGAAGAGATATATTTAGTCAACCTAATACATTTAAACTTTTATTTGTATTGTTTAAGTCAATTGAAGGATTGTTATTGTCAATTGAAGGATTTCAATTGTGAATTGAATTTACTTTACATTGAATTCTACGACTATTATTTATGTTCTTACATGGTATATACAATACAACCTTAAAGTATGTACATATTATGTATAGCGTCACTTACATAGTATTATATAAAAATTAAAGGTAATTCACAGTTCATCTGGTTCACCTTATATCATAAGTAAAACTCGTTGACGTTGAATAACCTGGGAAAGGACGCTACCAAACATTGGGTTTCTGAGACGCTTGTTAATGAGGACGAGGCATTAAATCATGGTTGTTAGGGGTGAAAATTAATGAGGGTGCTATGGGCTACATTCACTGTCACCTCTGAAATCAATTGCAATTGGTGAACTGTGTGCAAGTTTGTCACCCTCAATACTAGAAAAAAATTAAACATTAAGGTAACCGCCGAAATACAGAATCAACATGATTTGTCATTTTAATTACTCGTAATAGTAAAGTCACTGTGAGGTGATAAAATCAAGCCTCTTTATAAATTAAATATCAAAGAAGAGGTAATTATTAGTTTAACAGGCCTGGTAAACTATTTAATTTAAAAATTGATAAAACTCAAAATTAATATTAAAAAAAAGTCATTTTTTATAAAATATGATAAATGAACACAAAAATTCACAAAAATAAAGTTTGATATCGTTAACAATACGACATTATTTCATCTCATCATCATTACGTCATCAATTCATCAATTACAATAGGTGTAATCATTTTTTTTTTACTTGTTTATTAATCTTTAAGAACTGTTTAATTACGAATAAAGTTGCGTATTTCTCTTATATCATTTTTCTAATATATATAAATATAAATAATATAATAATAAATGTATATAGGCTATTATGAAATTTCTTAGATAAACCGTTACCTACTAACCCTTGTAATGTTCTAATTCGTTTAAGCTAACTTTACGATGTCCATTGTGCGGTACGCGTACAAAAATAAGAGATGATATAAATTTTATATATAAGATATAAAAAGAGTATTTTTAGATATATGAAATATGTATTTTCTTTTATAAACATTACATTACTTAACTTACTAAAGTAAACAATTTAGTATGGTTTAGTAATAAAATAACAGTAGGTAAGGCAATTAATCTTTTTAATCTATAAATAAAATATTATCACAAAAACGTGAAATTAAAGAAGCATGGATAGTGCGCTAATTGGTAGCAGCTGCGTCATTTATAAAATCAGAAAAATATTTTTCATACCTATTTGATGAGTCTGAATTTTAACGAAATATTAACACCCGCGATCTTTTCTAAAGTTATATTTTAATATAATATAATATATACATTTTTTAATTAGTTAATTTCAACACGAGAATCGTAATTATTTTAGAAGCTATAACAGTCTTAAAATATACTTAACACAGGAATATGTGACCTACATTTAGATGTAGATTTTAACGGCTATAGAAAAAGTATGCTAGTTTCTATCAGCTCGATCGGAGTAGAACCACGCCTCACAGAATAGCAACGTGCAATAACAAAATAACACGTTCTCGTGTTGTGAGTGTAGAATGTGTATCCTACGGACCCAATTACAGAAAACGAGGGATTCTCTCCTCAACGAGGGAACTCAGACCTCGGGGGTGAGAATGCATGCATTTTGATCCTTTGTTGTGAATGGATGTGGATGACATGGGTCGCAGTCGTGACTTGCCATTAGGTGAATTGTGTGCTAAATTCCCAACAAAAATTTTAAAAAAAGATTATTATATCAATATTCTTGAACAATAAGTAACGTGGTCAAGGTTGCCCGTAAAGTGGAGTGTTCGAGCGCGATCGTCGCTAAATGTACGAAGGGCCCTTAGTGAGGTAAGTGGAACGATGTCATAGAACGGGTTTAACATTACCATCGGTTGTAATAATCGATTTGTTTTCAATCTCCGTAAATACGACCAGATATCGCTATATCGATCACAACTTCAGTGGTTACCTATCCGTCAGCGTCGATCGCTAAGAGGTCTAACCACACTTTTTTCTCTTATGGATTCTTCTTCTACTCCTACTTATTTGTCTTCTTATTTTCAATATCTTAGTTCCGTCAACAATAAAAATCTTCGTTCGAGGCTTAACCGTCTTCTCCTATGTCCTTCTCATCGTACTGATTTCATTCACTCATCATTCTTTGTTCAATCTATTCTCCTGTGGAATGCGCTGCCTTTCGAAATCAGAATGGCTAAAAGAATTTAAACCCAAAATTCGAAAGCATTTGTTGGAAGTAGCGTCAGCAGATTCACTACATCGATAATAATTATGTATATATTTATATATATATTTACTTTTAGATATGTTTGTATTTATAATATGTATATATTTTTGTTTTATAGTTTATATAAATGTATATAAATACCTATTATTTTATTTAGTATAATAAATCCCAAAGATAAGATATAATGATATGAATATATAATTATATAATTATTTAGATGTACTGTATGTTTCTTTTTTTCTTTATTATTATTCATCTGTCCCTACCTTGATTTCTCTCAACCCTCCCTATCCAAGCCCAAGGTTGGCTGGTAGATAATGTCTTAGGCATTATGTCCGCCTTTGTGCGTATGTTTATTCATTATTAATTATTAATATTACTTATCATGCGTTTAAATTTTCTCATTAAGGTCTCATACATGTATAAATGCATTTAGAGATGGACGACGTAATACTAAAGTAGAAACTAAATGGAAACATATCATACTCAGTACTTTGTTGCTATTTATTTATAATGTCTCATGGTCGATTTATACGGTAATAATAAATACTGGTTATTGCCAGTAACAACAATTTGATACCGTCTCTAGTCGAAGCAATATGTGCATGTTATGTGCAAGAACGGAGGAAGGTTCAGAAAGTGTTAAACACACGGGACATGATGCCGAAAACCTACATTGCGATACACAAATATTTGACTTGGCTGAAAATCGGACCTCTACGCCTTGTATTATAGTAAAAATATAGTTATAAAATTGCTCCCATATATAAAAAAAATATTTCTTTCATTTTTTGCAATTATTACATTAATTTTTTGGGTTTATTATAACGAGTATATGATTACACTCTTTTGCATTAAAAGTATTATATACAACTTTCGTATAAAAACATTATATAAACATCTATTATATATAATATGTATAATAAAGTATATTCCTGGATCACTAGTTATTACAAAACCAACTATGCTTTCTATACCCCTGTTTGTAGTGTCAAACAATTCCACTACAACTAGTTGAGTTTACGGAACTATTTCAAATTGAATAAGTAACTGTTATCATTTGTGAAACATGACAGGGCTATTTTACTTTTGCCTCTATTTTCTGAAACATCGAGGAAAACAATGCTCTGTTGTGAAAACAAAACATAACTTTTAAAACAGAACTTTTAAAAGTTAACAATATATTTTTTCAATTTTATAAATCTAGCAGTGATAGAGATACGTTGCACATTGTGTAGCTAGCAGTATAACTGGGTCAACTCACCGGGGAAGAAGCACGCCATCACAGAATACTAGCGTGGCATAACAGCGTATGAGCCATAAGGCAAAACACTCAGACGAGTAACGATGTCTTAGTGATGTCTGTATCTGAGATGATTGCTAGTACGATCATCAATTCGCCGGTCATGCTCTGTTAGAGACGCTTGTAAAATGTACCAACTGACGCAGTTATAACTGGTTAGACGTCCGTAGTGGCTTTTTTATAGGTTCGTGAGTCTAGCGTGTCTAAGAATTCGCTAAGTTAAGACTACGATACTATACACTGTACACTATACACGATTGTAACATTTATTGTAACACAATAATTAGTGTCGAATCAGCGGCTTTATGAAGAAGCTAAGTGTCTCTTATGGCTAGCGAGTTTTCAAACAGATTGGACATTTTTCCATACATACCCAGAATATAGCCATAAAACTATGAGTTTCAATTGGAACAAGAAGACTACCAAAAGCCTTATAGTATCTGTAGTATGTTTTATCTAATGTTTTAACTATAAAAATAGAGTAAAAACCAGCCCGTACAAAAAAGATTCATAACTTTAGGATATAACTAAATAATGAGATAAGAAAAAAAAAGAGCGGGAAAGAAGCAAGGATGTGAGGAAAGTTATACTAATATATGGGAATATTTTGAGTAATACTTTAAAATATATAAATATAGATGGTAACACTTCTACTAAATTAAATAAATTTGCGGGTAGTATTGTAAGTGATTTTTTTGATATATTTTCTTTCATTTTCACCAATAATATACTACAGTCGTGAGCAAATAATCGACTCACGCCGTACGTTTATAGACTGGATAAAAATTTTCACACATTCTCGAGAAACGTCATCCAATTCTTCAGCGAGTGCGGCTTAAAGTTCCGATCTCGTAACTGGCACAGGATCTCTAGCCCGAACTTTTCTTTTAAGTTCACATATACACTTTTGAAACGTAGTCAGGCCGCTCGATGGCCTGGTCAACTTAGGGCCAGTAGCCGGCCTTTTTCTTCTGACTGCCCAGATGCTTACAGCCATTCCTCGCGTTTTACGGAGCTCCTGTTAGACTTGAATGCCAGAGCGAAGTACTGACCATGAATCAGTCATCCCTCTCTGATGTGTACCTTTTTCTACCGGATCCACTTCTTTGGTTTAAGCTACCAGTCTCTTGGTATCGCCAGTAATCTTTGGATACTGAAGATTGGTTCATATTTAACACACGAGCCACTTGTCGCTGACTCTTGCCTTGTTCTGATAGGGTAACTGCTTGAGCCACTTCTTCAATAGATGAGTCTATTTTTAGTTAATGTTTGTGTTTAATTATAAGGGAATCGAACGATGTTCGACGACTAACTAATAAGGTAAGGTAAATTACCTTTTATAGAGCATGACAACCCATAAATAGCGCCATTGTAAAAAGTTGCAAATATGGTGATTTACAATAACAACATGTTTTTGGGTCCTATTCTTGAATAAGATAACATTTGTTTACATAATTTAGAAGTCAAAACATACAGTTTTAATAATTATAAAAGAAAATTGAAATACATTCTGATTCTGTTGCAATCTAAACTTAGCTTAATTCAAGTAACTCGAGCAAACCGAGTTCAATTCCCGTAACCAGCACCTATGAAATTGTTAATTGCAATTAAAAATATTGATTTATCACGTGTTCGGTTGCAAAGGAAAACATCATTAAGAAATCTGCATGTCTAGCAAGTTATAACAAAAAATATTTCGAAGTCCGACAATCTCCAGTGAATCCGCGTGATGAAATATCAACTATCAACTATCACCGTCTAAAGATCAGGCTAAGCAGTGGGATTTACATAAATATTAGTAGGCTGTTACTTTACTTTATATGATATTACCAGGACAAGACAAATAACGCTGACTGTAACATTTCAGTTGACACGATAACAAATGCCCACAAAAGGCATGCGATGTGTCCACAACACAACTACAAATTCATGAAAGTTTACGAAACTAACTCGAAACAATACCGGGCTGCAAGTGGAACATGATGTGGTTATTGTAGATTTGCTATTTTCTGAAACAGCGAGAGTACCAATCAGCAAACGTAAGTTAATAATTCATAGAATCACTAACCTGAAACGTCAATTATTCTCTATGACTCGTATCTATGAATTTCTCCAATACTCAGCAATAACGCTATCTTTTTATTTAGCAGTTATGTTTGTCTGAAAATTAAATAGTTTGCGTTTTGTTTAAAGCAGAGATTGGGTGACCACCCCCTTCTTTCACTACAACTACTACGGCAGTAAAGAAATTTTAAAAACATCTTTAGGACTTTTTCAATTCTTGAAACGGCTTCATAAAGTACTACAAAAATCAAGAATGAAACGGACAAATGAGAAATAGAGATAATTAAGGATAATTAATTTTAACGAATGGTTTACCAATTCTGTAGATAAAACCAACAATATGCTTTGCTTATAAGGTAGTGTATATTATAATTAAATGTTAACTTCGTATCGCTGATTAGATCGAGATCCCTAGTTATATCCCTCGTTTGAGAATCTTGTCATTTAAGTTTTTTACTACTACCATCCTTTATTTTGAACTACTCAATTTATAAAAACAAAATGAAAGAAGTAGTACAAGCTTTGAAAAAGATTCTTACTTCTACAACCCATCGCTATTGTTTGGCAAAAATAGTACAGTTACAAACTAGTATATGAAAAACGATAACAGTGTTTCGAAGTTGTAACTGTTACCTCAGTTATAAAACTATTCAACTGTGAGCAAAACAAAGCACGGAACATAATCCACATTCACGGTAACAGTTTGAAGTTTAATGGTTTTTTTTTACAATACAACATTCGCTATTAAATCTGTTTGAAAGTTAGTTAATTTGCTTCTCGAAATAAAACTATCTTCTAATAACATGTTAACAAAAATATCTATTCAATATTATGTATAATAAATTATTTCCACCAAAAAATATTTTAAATTATGTTAAAATGTATAAATTTTTTAATTATAATTATATTATATTTAATTATACTGCTATGTTAAAATATCTAGTTGTCATGAGGACAATTCAAAGAACAATTCTTACAATACTTGTAAACTCATTTATTTAGGATATTATTAAGTTACAATCAATTAACAATTTTTTAATCTTGTGCGTGTGTAAGCACGGTATCTCTCGAAAATCTCCATGATTCACTTCGTTTTTTATTAGATTCGGATATAAAATCTAAGGAAACCTATTAAATTTCTTCTATTGTAAACTGCCATGTCCATTAGAAATTATTTACATATTTATACAGTTATTTGTACTTTTCACGCTTTGCAAACGCCATGCCACTTGTGAAACATTTAGGGAAATCTTTCCAACTTGAGAGAGGTACATCTTACTAAACGAGTATTTCAGAAGTCATTATATAGAAGAACGATAATATGTTTTCATTTCAGAAGAGTTATAGATACGTTATCTTATTGGTTTATTGAATAAGTTTAATTACGTCAATGCTTACGAATAACATGACTAATTTCAAGGAGTCACAGCGTACATTTTACAATTTGACTAAAAAGCCCTGCGTCACTTTTACAAACTTTCCGTCTCATGCTGAACCATTAGCATTAACTTATTTACAATTCCCAACTCACCAGAGTACTTTGCCCTGATAGTTTATTACCTCTTTTAACTTCAAACTTCAGTTTTCTTAATCTGAAGTTTTGAGTTAAGACGAACATTTTAACGCCGAGAAACTTCCATAATTTTATCGTATAACGTGTTTTACAACAAGCTATTTATTTTTCAGAAACAGTTACATATTATGGCAAATTATGTTTATTTATTATAGAATAATTGAAATATATGATTGCATACTATAAATTGGTAATAATTCAGAGGTAAATTGTAAAAATTTGTGCAGTAATCCAAATTTATTCTTCTTAAAAATCTTGATTACATATAAAACTATACAAAAACTAATACACAAACACATATAGTGAAAGCCACTTTATTTTTATTTAGATAAAGGAAGAATGTATAGCATAAATGGGTCTGCTCGATGACGCTCTCACAGAATACCAACATGAAATTGCCATTTACAAATTTATAAATGTATGCTGCTGCATAACGCTGCTTCCTAAATAATTTTTAAGATTTAATACATATGAATAATACGCTATTAGTAAACCAAAAATCTTTGAACACGAATATTAAAAACTAAAATAGTTTTTAGTACTCTTTTTCTTTGTAAATCATAAAAAAGAGTATTTTTCCCTCCATATTTTACTGAGTATACGTCCTAATTGATAAAAAAAATGGTTCAACCTGTTCTGAATCGTTGTTAAATATTCCACCTTTTTAGCATCATTGTATATAAAATGTCCACATCAATATAGTAAATGATTTAAGTTTGTTCGCAATTCTCGGCTATGTATTTTCTAAAGCTGTTGAATTTAGAAGTCTATTGATATCAACTTTATCTCGCGATTTCTCTGAAATTGTTCGATAATGTAACTTAAAATTTAAATGAAATTAAATACTATTATATATAATGAAGAGTCTCCAGTGGTCAAATGGAAAACTAAGTCGTAAGTATCATTTAAATAATTTGAATATTAATGAAAATGATTTTTTCCTCCATTGTTATATATATATTTATAATTTTGAGAGTGACGAACGAGCACCCTTGATGGTAAGTAATACCTGTAACCCGTGACACCTCGATCAATCGACAAATAGATGGAATCATGATGCAGATGCGTTGTCAACCCTGAAGACTAAGATGGAATGCGTAGTCATTAATAACAGGGGTCTGCAAAGACGAAACACCGTAGCGTTAAGCTGATATTTTACGCTGGTATTACGTGAGAGCGTGGTCCTTTCCATGTTGTCCTAACCTATTCAATAGCAGCTAGAAACAACCTGTGTCGTTGCAATACCACTGTTGAAATTATATTTCAAGCTGATACGGGTTTTTTTTATTTTTGGTGGACAACCAAACATACAGTTAATCTGCTAGGTAATCAATTACATTTATTAATGTAATGCTCAATTACTGGTACTAAGATTGCTAGTATTTAGTAAAAGCGTAGTCCTTCCCAATAGCTAACCACACGACACCAACAACAGCATATATTTTATGTTTGTATGCATACCAACTTTTTTCAATAGGCTTGAAGTTTCAAACAGGATATGATACTGAACCACCTGCATCCACCGACTTCCATACTACGACTTGCATAACATATTTTGTGGGCGATATGACCAATAATATAAAAAATGCCTCATCTTACGTATCTTGGTTTGTTAATTAATTTAAGAGACATACGGATTCATATGATAACGAGAACTCGAGCACGTCCAACCGTGCACATAAGCGAGTAAACAAAGAATTTGACAAAAAGTTTGTATATTTACGGACTTATTCATTAAGTGCAATATATTTTATTTTGTTTCTAACTGGAGCATGAATGGTTCGTTACCAATCCCTCACAGAATACCAGCGTAAAATAGCATCATAACGGTGTTGTGTTTCATTTGGTATATGTAGAGTTTCGGAGATCCTTGGTGGTGAAACACTATGATATCACACTAAAATATTACAATCAACAAAAAAAAAAACACTATCTGGATTATGATTCCTCATCGAGGCTGAAATGCGGCACTTATCTTGGATAAGGACTATGATCAACAGTGGACTACAACACGCCAATTATATATTGATATGTAAACTATATTTTCATGAATGAATTAGTAAAACATTTTATAATTAATGTTTCCGATAATACTTTTACCTTCGCTATCATAATCATTTTGTAAATTAACATTTATTTTAACTGTTATTATCGCTTAAAATTAATTACCGTTCCATTAAATATGCCCATAACAGTTTAATATCATTTTGTATATCCTGTAACTTAATTAATTTTGCATATAAATTTCCGCTTGAAGCACTTTGTGTGTAAATAGACATACTATTAATGGTTTATACACTAGATTAAGCCATTGAGATCAAGTTGGTGTTTGCAGCTGGCCTGTTAATATTTATAATTGCAGGATACTTTTAAGTAACTAAAATTATTGTGTCTACTTTTAAGTAAGTAAATCGCTTTTGTCTTTGTTTACAAAAATATTTCGAAAAAATCTCATGTGATATCAATTTTATTGTGTTTTATGACGTAACTTTTCACTTTTGTACAGGACATAAAAACAGTATTATTTACACCGACACCTCAAAAGTTTAAGTAATAACGCTTAATGTGAGATTATGCGCTATTACTTATCATTTCAGCCCATCACTAGTCCACTGCTTAACATATGCCTCCCCTTCATCGTGCCTGTAGAGCATGCAAGGCTTAAGGGCTGCAGGTATTATGCCCAGGAGATATTCCCTATTACCAGGATATCTGCTCAGGGGACGAGTCCTCAGGTCTTAAGTACCTATATGGCTTAGGTGGGTGTGTTATACTTTCCTCATTATACGTCAAAATACTTAATTTAAGGCTTAATAACATAAGAAAAATGTATCTCTTGTTATCAGGTACTATGTCGTCGTTGCAATTATGGTGTAAACCCTCCAAATTCTTGATTATTAATATTAATATACATTTTATTATTATTAATGTATATTATTTCTATTAATAAAATATTTATTACATTAATGAGTTTATTTTCTTGCACACTCAATATATTCTTTACTCAACCCAATTTGCTGGTAGAAAATACCTTTTAGCATTAAGTCCTCCTTATTGTACAATGTCTGTTTTATATGTGCAAATAAAGATATCAAAAAAAAAAAAATTAAGTAATAAAAAAGTATCATGAAAGAACTTCCGAGTGGAAATGATTTCTTTCTGCACAGATGTGTGATCGTCAGTCCTATTACTAACATTATAAAGTCCTTTCATTTATTTAAATACAACTAAATATAGAATTTAAATAAATAAAAGGACATAGTATTTATATGATAATATATTATGTATCTACTAGTTGTTGTGTACTATTTACTACTAATTTGTTATTGTATTAATTATTATGAATTTATCAATTGGAATAACAATTATTGAGAGGCAGTTCAACTCTTTAAAATCTCCTTATTAGCAGACTAGTAGGGGCAGTCAGGAATGGATAAAGATGATGATGATAATTATTAATGTTAGTCCCAACAGTAAGTGACCACTTTATTTTTATATTTTTAAACGTATTTTCTACAAGTATAAAAATAAAATTTCATTAATCTAACCTGTATTTCTTTAATATAACGTCATGGTGATGTCTCCTGTATTATGAACACAGCGAGATCTTCTAGTTGGTGTCAAATAACATCAAGTGACTACAAAATACTCGTTGAGTAGAAATGCTCTGTTTCTCGGTTTCTAAGCTAAAGTAAAATAAAAATAGTGCCAAGCTGCAAGACACCGAGCATTGTTTAATATTTGATTTATAATACCATCTGTGTACCGGTTGGGATCAATTTTAATAAAAATCTATGCAGTCTAGTATAAGATAAAGTAAAAGTATTTTTAAATTTTATTGTAAAAGTCTAGTCTTTTACAATAAAATATTGAATATACCGTTAAATCGATTCTAAAGTAGACACGCAACGTGAAATAAAAAAAGATATTACAACCGCTGTCTATGCTTTTTTACTATCTTCAATGTTTTTTTAATAATGCTGCACAAAGGATCACTATTTTTATTATAAAAGTCTTTTGAATCTAGTTCACTTCCGTTATCAGAGAAATATCAGTTTTTCATTTACTAGAAGTAATATCAAAAGGTTTTCGTAGAACTTGGTCAAGTTTTGAGTCAAACTTTTCATATTATGTTTAATTTATTTGAATAACAATTAAACAAGGCTTATTTTATAGAGGTTAATATGTATTGGTCAAACCGATATCGTTTTGTATTCGGATAAAAATTATATAGTTTTAAATAGAAGTTTAGATTTGATTCAAAATAATTAACATTTAAGCCCTTTAATAAGATTTTAATTATAATATCAAAGTACAAATCTTTTAAATTCTAGCATTACACTTTACTATTTCCACAGATTATATATGTAAGTGAATTAAAAGTAACTTTCAGCGTTTTCTACAATACTTTTTATGTTATTTATAATAATATATTTAAGAATACAAATGGAATATTTGGAAACGTATGTCTAGCAAGATTTAAAGCTTGTAAATTAAACACCGATAAAGACAAGACGTATTGATTATAACTAAAGATACATACTTTGGTCAAATATATTTATTGCTACGAACAGGAATCAGCGACGGAGTTTAAATATCCATAAAATATAATATAAACAATATTATATATTATATAAATTACAAAACGTGGTACACATATTTTGAAGAGTTTAACTTATTCTTAGTATTCTTACTTCAGGCCTTTCAAAAGTGAACTTATTGGAAGGCTATTGCCGTATACCGGGCGACAATATAAGGAATGATTCCTCTATTACAAAACGACAATTATTTACCATACAATAGTAATGAAAGTAGAATAAATGTTGTCCTTAGTTTTATCTGATTTAAAAAGTAAACGTATTCTTTTTTAATTTAGTACGATGTTTCTACAGCGTATAGGTACAGAATTGACAGTTCAAGTTAGTAGAACTATAACCATTTTAAGTAAATTTACTAAAAAAGAATTTCATAAAAGCTTTCTGCTTATAAACACGATATCCGCAGAATATATTTGTGTTGTTATTACTTTTCTAGATTTTGTAGATTTATTTTGTCTTAGTCGTATTGTTTAAGAATTTTAATACATAAACTTCAAATTTTTGGATTTTAATTTTGTAGCTTTCATAATGAATGGTTTTGAGTTCCGCGACGCAACTTTACAGTCATATGGGACCCATCCAGTTGTGCTTTTGCTTCAAAGTATGTCATATATGCGGCAGTTTTATCTATCCTAATTTTACTTCAACATAAGATTTTCGTGGGTAAAGTCAATAATCTGAGTTTTGGAGTTTGTTTTCTCTTTTAATATAATTTCCAGAATAGTGCACCGTAGGCTTTTTTAAATATAAATAATTAAATTATTCCGTCTAAAATACTTAAAACATATGAAGGGTGTTCAGGTACTACATTTTTTAATCTACTTAGTAAACTAAATCTACAATACTTTTTATTTAAGTCATGGTGGATGCTACCGTAATTGTCTTTAAATACGGTGGAAACGGGGTAAAGTTTTCCTTTGTTCTAAATAACGTAAGTTTTATACTAAATTTAATTTAATGTACTTAATTTTGCAAGGAAGTATTTGAATTCGTAATGAGCAGCGAAAAGTTTTTCAAAGCGCTTAGTTCGATCCCCGGCCACGGAACTATAAAAAAATATTTTGTAATTTTTCTGTTTGTTTTGAGTATTAATTACAAGCAAGCTAAAGGAATATAAGCTTAAATTGTATGTGTATGTATATTATTTACACTTCTAATTTCCTTGAAGTTATTTCATATCCATTACGATATCAAGTCCATAAATAGAACAGAAGCATCAGTTTTATTTGATTGAAGATTATAAAAGACAACATTGTGCTCGAGGGCAAAGTTTCTTGAATATTTGCAAAAAGTTATTAATGAATACTCTTAAACTAAAGGAGCAACAAGAGAAACCAAACCGATAGTGGTGTTCAAGAATTTGTATTTTGGCACATATTTGAGATCCAAACATTGTTCTGAGATATTATAGGTAATGCCATATTAACTGATAATAATTTTAAAACTAGTGATGTTCATTCAGACTTATTCGGGAAAGAAAATTTTAATTTAATTTCTTTTTTACAAATGCTTACAAAAAATCTAATATAAAAACCAAACCGATGGGACCTCTAGTTTAAGGGATTAATAATTTTGTGCAAATATTCAAAAACGACGGACAATCTCTTAGCGCTGCAGCACATTGTATATATACATATGCATGTTTGCGTATATATATACATGTTGGGATTAGTTTCTAGCTACAGTTTGAATGGGTCGGATACCCTAGATGCCCTACAGAATAGCAGTATAATATAATATATATAATACAGCCATATATAATATAATACAGCAGAATAACTAACTAAATAAGAAAAAAGTTGAGTAATTTATAAAGGATATTAGTTCCAGCTAGTTTGTTGGAACTATTATCGTTGATATAAAGGTTTATATTGGATAAAAAGAATTTAAAAATATGTGTTACATTTACCAGTAATAATTCACTATAACTAAGTCTAAATGTATGCAATACATTAAACACATAATAATATAATTGTGTAACTCTTAATACTGGGAACTTTAATAATTAGATTTTTCAAATGCATTTAAAATTTAGCAAATATTTATCGTTATCTGGTACTAACGCTTAAATATGATTCAAGCGTATCAGTAGCTCACCTAAAACGAGCACAACGCTTAGCTACTTTAGCTTGTTTTAATAATATGATTAACAGCACCATTCTTGATGTTTCAGTCCGAGTTCAGAGAGCGCAATTTGTGTTATTTTATCTAAATAACAAAGGTCACATTTTAGTTATTTATTAATATTATTAAGTGTGACAAATGAGCACATAGTTCACCTGATGACCTACAGCATCCAAATGACAAACATCAACTTATAATATAGTAAAATATGCATTGCCTACAAGTAATATCATTGCCTTGTAACTTATAGGGATTTTTTTCATGTTCATAGGATTCTATACTTATTTTCTGTATCCTAATATATTATATATAAATATATAATGTTTATTAATAAAAAAGAAATATAAACGTAAAACATTTATAAATAAATATTTAATAATAATCCATAGTATTCAACAGTATCGACGTGAACGGTGCCTTTGTGTTCCAAAAGCGTGTCCAGTAGTAAACTGTGAGGTCCTTAGGATAGGATTACCCGAACCATACGGTATCAAGGCGTTGTTTCGACTGTTGTTAAGTTTGTAGCTTAGAACAGTACCGATACATATCGGAAAACACACATACACACATGTCTATCATTGAGAAATGCAACTCTACAGTTTAATGCACCGATTTATCTCGAGCGCCAACGCATTCGGAAGTGGTAGTAATAGTAGCAGATACAACATATTGTTATAAATAATATGCCGTTAGAAATAAGTGCCTGGGGCGGTCGGCTGTCTCAGGAACCTTGGAGTCTGGGGTGTCTGATGATAAGGATCCGAGTGAGACTTTCTCCCGCAAACCCTTATCGTCATAAAAGAGTCGTTAACAAAAAGCTTTTATAAAAAAAATACCATCTAAATATTTAAAACATGCAAATAAATGGGTAAACACTGCATCGTAGAATCATAATGAGCAGAGCGTAGCTCTTAGTCAAAGCAATTAAACCATAACGAGCTCCGCAAAAGCAATTTTTAGTAGCGACAGTCACAAGCTGCGGGTTAAGTAATTGACTATGCCGCTGTCTTTTCATTCAGTTTATTAAGCTAATTTAAAAATCCGGAAGCGCTTTCTTAGCTGTGGCATTTATAAAAGACCTGATTGGCGAGTAATTTTATTAGACCGTATCTATGTAAAAATGTTATGATAAATAATAACATTATTATGATTATATAACATGTAGATTAAAGTACCTAGCTGCTACTTTGAGGATCCTGAGTAATATTCTACCCAAAGTATATTATATATTCGTCCTGATACCCTAATACTGCATCTGAATTCCTCTGATCTTAAAGTACACACATTATATCAGTATATTGGAGAAGACGATTAAGTGCCTCTGATATTTCCGTGACCGTTTACAGCACTATAATGTAACGTTGTTGTCATCTGATAATAACCATAAAATATATCAACGGTCGACCAGGAACAACGTGACGTTAAAACAAAAGCCAAAGGTAAATTAATTAACTTTGTGTTTACCTGAATGCCTATTTAATAAAGATAACTTACGCAATGAACATTTTCTGTACTCAACCGGAATCACTAGAAACAGAATTATTATAATTGTTCTAAACAAATGAAGCCATCTATTATTATAGCAAGTGGGAGCGTTTAAATTATAATAAATGGCCCCATTCATCAACCGGCTAACGCAGAGGATACACCACACGCAGTAAGCTTTTCAAATAGTAATAATATATTATATATAAATAACGTTATCCGTTTGTAAGATAATGATATGTTTTAAAAGTAATCAACTAAAATAAAATATCTGTAACATAATTTATACACCAATAGCGATAGACTTATTTCATTGATTAATAAATTATAGATTTATCAATTTATACTCTATACGGTTTATATGTAAATTACATCATAACTTGACCAAAAAAGAATTATCCCAGACTGTGTATCGAATATTCTGCATATAAGAAGTTAGATATCACTATGTTATATGTTAAAACCTCATTATTGTTTTTTTCATTAATGACATTGAGAGTAATAAACGAGCAAACAGTTCGCCTGACGGCAAGTGATTTCTGCGGCCCATGACATCTACATTCATCCTTGACAAGGAATCATAATGCAGATGCGTTGTCACCCTCGAGGACTGAGATGGAATGCTTCGTCGCCAGTAATAAAGATCTCAGGATCCCTTCACTCACCAGACGAAATACAGAAATATTATGCTACTATTTTACGCTGGTATTCTGTGAGGGCGTGGTCCTACCCCGGTCGAGCTGACCTATTCATTCTGCATCTTGAAACAAACTACAATGTACACTGTTAATGGTTAAAAATAATAATATAAATTGAGTTTTCGTTTAAGCAAGTCTTAATTGAGTATATTGCTTTTAATTATGTTTAGGTACAATTTCCTTTCTAACTGCAACGATAAGAGCACGCAGTGCTTAATAACATAAACTTTACTAGCTTAGGATTCAATTGAGGCGAATTTGATGTAACATAAAATGTTGTCCGGTTAATAGTATATAGTTTTCCCGAAAATATTAGATCAACTATTAGAATCGGGTAAATAGTTAGATGACGCATATTCCAATAAATAACGAAAATGCCAAAAGTGATAAAGACATTATCTACGTTCATACCTTTTACAATGGGAGCTGCCAATATAGCCACATTACATCTAATTTAATTATTTTTAAATCATTATTAAATCGATTTCGTTATGTTGCTAATTTGCTCCCAAAAATGTTGTGTTTTGTCTGATGTATAAAAATCATCATTCCATATGCCTAATATGGAAAAATGTTTTTCCTAAAAGAGTACTTCAGTTCTTATCATGATTTGTTGTGGATGAATATCTCTATTTGATTTACCTCTGGGTAAACTTTTGTTATCAATATTTCATGTAATGGTGCACAGGAAGTCGCTTCATCTTGTTCTAAATGTAATTGTTTTCTCAATATTAATTTTATTTTCAATGATTTAAGTAATATAATTAGATGTAAGTCTAATATTATCTTTAGTAAAATTATCCTATCTATTAACCTTAATAACATGTTTTATGCTGCAATTACAAACTGTTTACTTAGCGCTAACAAGCACTACGTCAACGTAGGAACACAAATGTTACATAGTTAGGGCAATTTACGAGGTTACGGCATTATAACTTTTGAAAGATTCGCAATTAGTCGCTCGCTCAAAGCCGTAAGCATATTATGATACTCTGCGGCAAACACTAGAAAGTGCTAATTTTATGTATCATATTATAGAAAAGCTATTTTGATATAAAATTACAGAAATAATAAAACGAATATAGAAAAAGAAAGTAAAAAGTGAAATTTCTCATTAATTATATTAATCATAATTTAAAGATGTGTTTCAAATTATTAAAAAAAATAATTTCAAGTATCACATTTTAGGTTTTTTGGAATATAATGTTAAAAACTTAACATATTCCGTATGTTAAGTACTGTATTTCAAATTATTAAGCTCAGCAGTATAGGTACATATGTACGTACTTTTGTATTCTCCCAAAGAGTTCCGTCTAGTCGAAAAACGAACCTACCATCTTTGTTCCAGTACTTTACTTGATTTACAACCAACTTTTATCCCCTGTCATATATTATTTAATTGCTATGTACATTATTTTCACATTACAACATACAATAGTTTTAGATGGACAAGCACAAGGCCGTTTTTAAGAGTGACATCTATCCAATTCACTCACCTTTAACCCAGTTAAGCTTACATATTACCCATTCACGTCGCTTCTAAAAACACAAAATTTTAAAAATATTTGGTAGCGTACATTATGCCTATATTCACATTTTTCATCAGAAGCTTAAGCCAGTTTTGCATTTTACTTACCAAAATCCCCTTTTGGTCAAGATTGGCATCAAACTGTTTATGTGGCCAAAATCCAAATCCAAGTAATCGAAAGTTATTGAACTAATGATACACATTTTTAAATTTCTATAAAACTAAAGTTGTGAGTATTTCGTTCATAATAATTCAATAACTCTCTTTTAAATATTTTAATTGTAATTCTCTGGTTAACGGTTAACATAGTCACGACGCTATTGTAGATGTGGACTTGACTTTCCCGATCCAAACATTGTAAAACCTAAATAATATTTGCCTTCTGCGATTGATTTAGATTTAGAACTTAACTAATACTTAACTCAAAGCTTAACTGATTGCTATGTATTAACAATATCAAATGTTCTGTCAGTACTATTTGCATACATAAGTATAAAGCACCTGAAACTTGTGCGAGTCTATGAAAGTTAGTGTGATCAATTACTAACTGCGCGAAATGTTACGTGATACATGTTTGCTGTGTATCTTTCCTGTCAATGAAATGTTACTAATAAAATGATCATTAATAAATTTTAATCTTAAATAAACGTCCAAAGATATATACAACATATAAAAATATTTTTCTTTTAATATATATATAGGCACATATATACTATAAGCCCAAAAACATACAAAGACATTCAAAATGTAAACAGACGAGGTACATTTTAACAAAACCGCAGTTCAGAATCCGTCACCGCTGCAGTTGCTGTAACCTAGTGAAAAAGGAGTGTTTTTTTTTTCTTTACTTACGCTTCGGTATGCACCGCTACAAACAATACGATATGTATGAAATATCAATCAAAACAAGCGATTTCCAGCATCTAATAAAACATAAGCCTTTGTCTACTCTCCAGTGAATTCGTTGTTAGTACGAACCTCTATTGCTCGTGTAGTATGTAAACTTAGAGTATTCTACAACACAAACAAGCACTTGTGAGCTAACTGTGATGCAACTGACATGATGCGCGGATGTTTGTGTGTAATCATGAAAACTAATTTCGATAGAAACAAGATTATCTGTTACGTGGTTATGTATGTAAAATTCATAAATATCAATGTAAAGGTGTTCAATCGAGTTTTAACTATATACACCTCATCTAAATACATATATTACATTTCAATATTGATTTAATTTTTAATGCTACTTAAGCCTACTTGGCGGTGGATTGAAAAAAAAAGCTGAAATTATCTCAGACCTAGAAATATTGTACTATTTATTCTTGTGAGTAATATTCTTCCATTACGATCAGATGTAATTCGGACGGAAAATATGCCCAGTAGTGAACTGCTTATATTTATCTTAGTTAGTTAGTCTACAGCTTATTCGGGTGTAGTTCGATACGATAATTTTAAATTAAACATTATTTTATAATTTGAATACATATCTACGTAAGTCTATATAAATCTTATCTTTTATTTTATCTTACTTACTTACTATTAATCCTTTATAGATTTTTTTAGTATATATATGAGGTGGTATATATATGAGGTGGTATATAATATGAAGAATGACTGCGGACCATGACATCTAGATCCATCTTCAAAATGTTTTAGGATGCGTTTTCCTTGTCACCTCTGAAGACTGATGGAATGCCTCGTTAACCGTTATTGGGTCATCTCAACCCTATACCACCATACGAAACACAGCAGCGTTATGGTGCTATTTCATGCCGGTATTCTATGAAGGCGTTGTCCTCTCCCTATCTAGTCTGGAAACTAGCAACTGCGTGGATTTACTTATATTTTTAAAGGTTATTTTAATTGTTTCCAATAATGCTGATGTGTGAATGCCTATAATAGACATATATATATATAGGAATAATTATTAATTATATTGTATGTGGACTAAGTCTTAGCAGATATTAAAAAGGGAGAGACACTAGCAATGACACTGTCTTGGAAATGATTTCTCACATAAAATATATTAGGTCCTTACATATGAACTTGGCGTTTTGCTCGTACTGGCCACTTTGATCTCAAATAATCTGGCGTATGGTTAGGAATTCCTAATCAAATGTATTTATAATTAAGGCTTGTGTATTTATGTTTCGATTTTATTGATTCATTTGTTTTCGCGCTATTTGTGTTTTCTTTGAAATACTTCTGTTAAAAATAATGGAAAACTTGAAATATCGCGTTATTTACGAGTGGTAGCAGCGCTGCAGAAACAGCACGAAGTATTAATGATGTGTATAGGGAAGCTACTGTAAAAGGTACTGTACAAGGTACGTTTTCGGTTACAACTTTTCGTCCTGGAGTTTTTGATCTCCAAAACAACCCGCGGACGGCCGCAGACCCAAGTTCGCGACGAAGAATTAAAGGTGATTGTGGAAGCGGATCCATCACAAACCACGTTATAGTTAGTAGTAGGCTTCGGTGTGAGTGACAAAACAATTTTAATTCACTTGAAACAAATTGTAAAAAGCTCGAGAAACGGGTACTGCATGAATTGCGACAGGCGGTCGTTAAATTAGAGGAGTTGCGATTGGAATGTCTCCGACACTCACCATACTCCAACAAAGTACCACTTTTTTCGCAATTTCGACAATTTCTTGCAAGGACAAAAGTTCAATTCCGATGAGGTAGTCCAAACCGCTTTCAAAGATTTAATTGATTCTCACTCCCAAATTTTTTTTAGCAATGGATTCAATGAACTTTTTATGTAATAGTGAAAGTGCATAGATAATAATGATACATATTTCGATTGATTAAATAAATTATTTCATAAAAAAAATAGTTTAATAATTTTTCCATATAATACGCTAATTTCATATGTAAGGACCTAATATATTAGCTGTAGCCTGGTGCACCACGTTATTCGTTTACCTTATTATGAACGTAACGTAAATACAAATATGCTATATCAGATACGCAAAGTTCGCGAACAAAAGATGAGAAATTTCTTGCTCGAAAATCTAATAAAAATATACTTGTATAAATTCTCGTCCGCTTATAATCTTCTGATCTGCAACAAGTAATGCTATCTCCATCCACCAGGCAACCATTATTATTAATATATCGCATAAACTTTATTTAATGTTTTTTTTTAAGTAACATTCCTTATATATATAGCAGCATAATGCTGTTTCATGTGGTGAGCGTAGAGATATCGAGACCCAATTACACGTAACGAAGCATTCAATCCCAGGGTGAATGCGAGTGTGCAGTGAAAATTTTAGTGAAAATGGCTATAGAAGTCTCATAGGAGCACGGAGGCTCCTTTTTAGCTCTAATATTTTATTAAAAAAGATTAATTTGATTAATTTATCTAAAATGGTTGATTTAAAAATCTTATCTATTTTCAGAAGACCCCTGAAAATTTCAAAGAAAAATAAAGCTATTAAACGATACAACATATTGAATGTTATATCGTTATATGTGAAATGAATTGATTGAATACCTTGTCCTTTAAACATTTGGATATTTTTTTAAAGACGATAAGGAGTTGCAAGTGAATATTTATTTTGTACTTTGGAATACTGAACGTTTTAATATTGTACAAGTAAACATTTCGACGAATAAATGCCATTCAATCTATGAAAAAGCTTATTCACTTATGACTAGGGATTGAATAAAGACCTAAATATTTCTCGCTAACATTAAACGTAAAGGTTAAAATGTAAACAATTCATACATTCCTTTTAAATTCAAATCTAAAGTCGTGTAATAAAACAAACAAATAAAGCTAACTAGGCAGCCCTAGAAAAGTAGTTTAAATATAAACTAGTAGGTCGGGGGTGTTTTAGTTTAATGTTTTTTTTTTTCTCTAGTTTAATATTGCATATCATAGTGTTCTATATTAAAACTAAATTGCACACTTCACGTACGTTATGTACTAGAAATGAATATCAAGTAAAGTTCTGTTTTATGTTTTGTTACGACGGGGTTGCGAAAAATGATATAAAGTATAGGTCTATATATTACGTTACACAAGGTCGAATCAAATCTATAAGGAGGCTCACTTTTTTATATTGTTAATAGTAATTAATGTAATTGTTACAAGTGCATCCCATACTGAGGCAAAGTAACAAGCTTTTCTTATCTATATACAGAGAAGCAATGTTGAAAATCTAATATCCCATTACCAATACATAATATAAAAAATATATAATATTAAAAATTGTTATAAAAAAAATGCATTATTACAAAATAAAAAGCTTCTAAACTTTGTACCGAAATGCATATAAATAATCGTGGAGAATATCCAAAACATAACTTCACTTAGATATACATATATTATTAATATTAAGCATTCCACACCGTATAACTGTCTAGTATCTGACTAGAGTTGAGGTGTGGAATCCCACTTATGAAACTTAAGAATATTACTTTGAAAATAGCTTACA
Source organism: Teinopalpus imperialis (assembly GCA_029286865.1). NCBI lineage: Eukaryota > Metazoa > Arthropoda > Insecta > Lepidoptera > Papilionidae > Teinopalpus > Teinopalpus imperialis. The sequence goes on along the minus strand of JAGSMU010000036.1, from coordinate 6,609,635 downwards.
CTGAACTTAATTTAATGTTACTAATTCTGCATACTGAGACTATCTCTAAGTTAAGCAAAACTTAATGTGCTTAGTCTTAATAACTATTCGTTTTTATTGTATATTTTGTATTTTTCGTACCGGTTTTGTTGATGAATGAAACAAATAAGTAAAATTATAGCCATATACAAATGTGATATATTTTATGGTTTAAAAATTAATAATAATAAAGTAGTGAAAATAGTTGTTTAATAAAATAAGTGGCAGTATAGTTAAAATGTATTCTGTGTAAATATTAATAATTTACAAACATCGGTGCATGCAGAACAAATAAAAACATGAATCGTTTTAACGTTATACAGTTTCGATGAGCGTGAGCTCGCTTTATTTTAAAAGTTCAATTTGTATTTCATTGAGTAAGCCTTTTAATAATTTGTATGGTACATACTGCCAACCGTTGCTATTCTATGAATGTTTCTTGTAATTTTGGATTATGGATTTCTTTTTTAAAGATTTACCATTATTTTACAATGCCATTTCAAATCCATCAAAATGCTGAAGTTCTTAAATATACCTTATATTATTGTTAATATATATATATATATATATATATATATATATATATATATATATATATTTATATATATATATATATATATATATATATTAGCTCAATGCTATATATATATATAGCGTTGAGCATTGGTCATTATTTAAGAGGGCTAGAAATAGATGTAATCAGATGGTATGTGCCGTTAAGTTGATATTTCTTTGATAGTATTAATAAATCATCTCCTGCAGAAGTATGGAAATTTCCTATATCTATTGGCATTACAAAATATATTTACTATTACTGTGGATTGTGGTCATTCTCTATCCTTAGATGATTTCAACCGACATTTTACCTCCACTTCTACATTGGATCCTACAATCCGTTCTCAAACCATTGCTTCTATTGCATTTATGCAATCCCTATTCCTGTTTTTAACTTTTCTCCTGTTAGTCAGTTTCTCCAGTTAGTTATGATATTAAAAAAGTTTTTCAGTTTTAGCCATAAAGTCCAAGTTGTGATGACATAAGCAGGTTTATGGTTGTTACTATTTTAGATCACCTTCTCTTGCCAATAACCCATATAATTAATTTTCTCTTGATTCTGGTCAATATCCCTCAGTTTGGAAGAAAGCTTTTGTTCATCTTCTACGTAAAGTCCCAAATCCTGTTTTAAGTAAACATTTTCGACCGATATCTGTTCTGCCTTTTCTGTCCAAAATTCTGGAATCCTGTGTGCACAAGCAAGTTTCCTAATTTATATCTAAACACAACCTGCTGAGAGAGTGAATACAAGTCACAGAAATTAGCCGCAAACTCACTGCCACATTACAGTCTCTTTATCGTCTAAAGCATTTCCTTCTCATGAAAGCAAAGGTCATGCTTGTCCAAACATTAACATTGCCTATCATTGACTATGCAGATGTATGTAACCCATACCTCTCCCTGGAACTACTTTACAAGCTGGAGTTCCTGTTGAACAACTGCATTCGATTTAAGTTTGCGTAAATATGACCATATCTCAGAATATCGATCTCAGCTTAATTGGCTTTCCATACAACAAAGGTGTAATTCCAGAATTTTGCTCGTTCTCTTCTCAACTTTCATCACCTTCTTATCTTAAAGATAAATTCCAATATCTCCTCTTATCTCATTACAGAATTCTTCGATCTTCGTTTAATAACAAGATCTGTATTCCAGCTCACATTACCGGTTTTCTTGCAAATTCATTTGCTATCTGAACTACACTACTCTGGAATCCCTTGCCCGATGAAATCAGAAAGGTCAGTAATAAAAACAGTTAGTCAGCAATATAAACGTATATATATATATATATATATATATATATATATGTTTATATATGTATACATATATGTCTATATGTATATATATAAATATGTGTGTATAATTTATGTACGTATATGTGTATGTTGTGTATATATATATATATATATATATATGTAATTTTTTTATTTACATATGTAAATATTATATTATTATATCGTTTTTTTTCTAGTCAAGGTGTTATTACTCAATTCGATATTTTTTTAAGAATGTACTATGTGCCTAGATACTCCCTAATTTCTTGATGAATTTCATTATTTCCAACCTATAGTTTATGCATTCCGCAGTACTAAAACGAGTATATTTTTAGTAATATATCATGAGTTGTAGAGACAACTTGACGATAATACATATTTAGGCTACAGCTGACTGCTACAACCTAATTGAACCCTTATCAAGCAGATTTATGTGCTTTTTTGTAGACCCTACTTACAAAAAAGTAATTGAGCATTTTATCGAAAAATCATATATGAAATATTTGCAACTTTCATTATTTCAAATAAATATTTAAATTGCATATAAGCATTATAACAAAAACTCTAACATTATTCGCTGAGAGTAATTCTATATATCTGAGTATAATATCGTGAATTGTCGTTGTTATGTCTACTTGAATCTGAAACGTTCACATAACTTTTGCGGATTCTATTGCAGAGACATCAATCAGGTTTCTACTTCATTTTAACATGTTTTGCCTGCTTTCTTTTTAAATGCTGTAGAAACACATTTTTAAAATGCTTTGTTTCGTTCGATCCACAGCATTTTGTACATTAAATACATAAAACCCAGAAAAGGATAGTAGTTGCTCCGTAGGATATATATATTTATACATTTTTTAAAAGGTTCTCAACTTTTTTGGACCCTCCATTGATAAAACATCTTTATTAAGCAAAAGTCCGTAATAATTAAAAATTTTAATATTGTTACACAAAGTTTTGCTTCGAATTTGTCTTAAAATTCTCCAGCCTACACTGGCGGCTGGTAACGATCTCGTTGCGAACCTAGGGATTCTCAAGCCCTCAAAACATCCAACCGATCCATCAGCCTATCGACCCATAAGCCTACTCAAAGTCTAGGGTAAAGGTATGAAAGGCTCATCCTCACCCGCCTCAAGGACTTCATGCTGTCCCGAGGGCTGCCAATCAATGAGCAGTTCTGCTCTGCACCCAACACTCATGCACACATCAAGTGCACCGCATCACGGAGCACATCCTCAGTAAATTTCTTCAGGGCTACCAAACTGGGGCACTTTTTCTCGACGTGGCGAAAGCTTTCGACAAGGTCTGGCACAACGGGCTCATATACAAACTATATGAGCTCGGTGTGCCAGATCGACCTTTTCGTACTTATCATCCGAGATTTTCTCCGAAATCGAACCTTTCGTTACCGCGTCGAGGGAACGCGCTCCGAGGTTCACCCCATTTGTGCCGGAGTACCACAAGGCTCTGTCCTAGGTCCTACTTTATACACACTCTACACCAACGACATACCGCGCACTCGCGGTGTAGAGCTAGCCCTTTTCGCCGATGACACCGGCCTCTACGTGTCTGGATTTAAACCAGACGCTATTTGTAAACGCCTCCAATCTGCAGCCAACACCTTAGGGAAATGGTTTCGGAAATGGAGGATCGAGGTTAACCCCACCAAAAGTGCAGCCATTTACTTCTCTCGGCGCAACAAAACGCCGCATCTCCAAACTATAGAGTTATTTGATTGTCCAATCCCTGGGAAAAGACAGTCAAATACTTAGGCGTCACATTAGATGAAAGACTCACCTTCGGTCCGCATGTCAACCGCGTACGGAATCGAGCAGCGTTCGTCCTAGGTCGTTTGCACCCGTTACTTAATAAAAATAGCAAAATGTCCCTGCGTAATAAAATTACACTTTACAAAGCGTGCATCCGACCCATAATGACATACGCAAGCCCCGTCTTTGCGCATGCCTCCCGCGTCACATTCACCGACTTCAGGTAATACAAAATCGTTTCATGCGCAAGGCCACCGGTGCGCCGTGGTTCTTGCGTAACGAAAATCTACACATAGATCTTGAGCTGCCGACCATAGCTCAGTACCTGAAGCAGGCTTCTCGCCGATATTTCGACTCTGCCGTCACACACCGAAACCCTTTGATTGTAAGTGCCGCCACTTACAATCCCATCGCGAATCACAGATTTACCCGCGTCCGTAGGAGACCGAGGCACGCCCTCGACGACCCTGACGACGCAACCACCAGAGCCCAAGCCCTTCATAAAACACAACACACAAACATTGCACCCTCATATCGACCCGCCGACGGCGGGGCGTCGCAAACAAAGTTATTCGCGATACCGCCATGTCACTGGCCGGTTCTCTCCAGTCCATACAGATAGAAGCGTTGCTGGAGTTTCTTGCGCCACTTCTTCTCCAGCGCCCACGCATTCTGAAGTGGTGGTACAGGTAGTTAATAATAATAGTGATATTAATTAAGATAATCCTCTGTCAGAAGCAACTGACCGAGCCGAGGTTCGGCCCTCTTGGGCACCCTCGAGTCAGACGCTCTCGCGAAACAGGGTAACGGTCAAGCCGAGGCTCCTCTCGGGAGCCCTTGCGCTGGTTACCCATATATAGAGGTCTCGACTGAGAGCCATAAGCGCTCGGTCACCTCTCAACCCGGTGAAACTGTAAAGCCCTGGGGCTAACAGCGGCCATCAGCCCGAAAAAAAAAAAAAACAGCAATATAAACGTATATATATATATATATATATATATATATATATATATATATGTTTATATATGTATACATACATATATGTGTGTATAATTTATGTACGTATATGTGTATGTTGTGTATATATATATATATATGTAATTTTTTTACTTATATATGTAAATATTATGTAAATATTATATTATTATATCGTTTTTTTTCTAGTCAAGGTGTTATTACTCAATTCGATAATTTTTTAAGAATGTACTATGTGCCTAGATACTCCCTAATTTCTTGATGAATTTCATTATTTCCAACCTATAGTTTATGCATTCCGCAGTACTAAAACGGGTATATTTTTAGTAATATATCATGAGTTGTAGAGACAACTTGACGATAATACATATTTAGGCTACAGCTGACTGCTACAACGTAATTGAACCCTTATCAAGCAGATTTATGTGCTTTTTTGTAGACCCTACTTACAAAAAAGTAATTGAGCATTTTATCGAAAAATCATATATGAAATATTTGCAACTTTCATTATTTCAAATAAATATTTAAATTGCATATAAGCATTATAACAAAAACTCTAACATTATTCGCTGAGAGTAATTCTATATATCTGAGTATAATATCGTGAATTGTCGTTGTTATGTCTACTTGAATCTGAAACGTTCACATAACTTTTGCGGATTCTATTGCTGAGACATCAATCAGGTTTCTACTTCATTTTAACATGTTTTGCCTGCTTTCTTTTTAAATGCTGTAGAAACACATTTTTAAAATGCTTTGTTTCGTTCGATCCACAGCATTTTGTACATTAAATATATAAAACCCAGAAAAGGATAGTAGTTGCTCCGTAGGAGTGCCACTGCTGCATCTTGATTTTTATCGGAGAGGGATTTGGAATTCTTTAGACTACATGATTATTGTAAGCTATCTGTCAACTATATACTCTATATATATCTATATCTCAACTATATACCTCGATCAATATGTAATTAATTTTATCAGTATTTGTTTCCCAACGGTGTATAGATACGAAAGCTACTTCAAATTCACATTCCATAATGAATGGTTATTTAGTTTGAATGAACTATAAATGAAACGTTCTAAAACACAGAAGTCGGAAGTTAAGTTGAAGCACTGTATATATATATATATATATATATATATATATATATATATATATATATATATATATATTTATACATTTTTTAAAAGGTTCTCAACTTTTTTGGACCCTCCATTGATAAAACATCTTTATTAAGCAAAAGTCCGTAATAATTAAAAATTTTAATATTGTTACACAAAGTTTTGCTTCGAATTTTGCCCTTAAAATTCTCCAGCCTACACTGGCGGCTGGTAACGATCTCGTTGCGAACCTACGGTTTACTTCAATGCACTTCCTAGCATTGTTTGTGACCTATCCACACTTAAATAATCGTAGGAAACAATTTGAGCCTAACATAGGAAAAGATTCTCAACTGTAATAATTTCTACATAATGTAGATATTAAAATAATTTAACTGTAAATAATTGATAAAAGATTTTGAATACTTATAATTCATATACTTGTTGTCGTAAGTGGCAATATAATTTGGATATTTTGAAATAAAATTATTTCTTGGCTACAAAACGCACAGGTTTCACTAATGTGAAGCTGAATTTTGTATTGTGCTTCACATTTCATTTAGTATTAAGTGAAATGTGTGTTGGTTTATTACTTTATTATTATTTATATTGAAATAGAAACCTTAGCATGTCTTAGCGGTGTTCGCAACAACATGAATGAAGAGCGGCCGGCGCAAAAAAGCTTCCCTAGCGAAAACTCGCGTACTCCGCCCCTTCCCCCGCAACGTCGTGGGCATGGACCGGTTGCGAACAAGCGGTCTTACTTGCAGTGGAGCTAGGCTAACTCTAATAACTATGTGCTATAATAGAATGAATAACGTCACTTAATTTTGATATCTTATCAAGCAAGAATACCAGCCCTTAGGTACTGGTATGTATTGGCATCTCAAGCTCTCTTGATTCTCAGCTATTACAATGAAGGTTCTCGCTTTATGGTGCTAAAGTCGAATGGTTGAATATTTATAACATAATATTTTTAACAAAATATGCTTAAATAAATAAAAATACAATAAAAAGTTGTGATGAAATTCTCATGATTAAATAATGATTTCAGTAATACTACTTTGAATATACCTTGGTAACTCGCTCCGTTGTACAAGAAATACATCATGACTAACATAATAGTTTCAAAAATAAATTTCTTAGCTTCTTCTTACCTCATGCTTCTCCATATATGAAACACATCTCCATTTTGTTAACTAAATGCAACGTACAATAGCTCCTTAGCGCAAGCATTAGCACTGTAGGTAAAATGTAATTTCTTAAGTATTGCTATATACTTTCATTCATGTGGTAAATCAGCACTTAAAACTGTAATAACCATTATCTCAGCTCATAATTCCTGCATTGCTAAACATAGATATAACTAAAATCTTAGCACTAGAAGATGCATGTCTAATTGTGGGCTGACTTGAAGAAAATCATTATCATGTGAATCCTGCTCTTTGTTTTTTGTGTATGTGTGATACTGTTGGTCCAGAGACCTTTACAGCTTTGTCTAAGCAGACTCGAGAGTGGGAGACCCGCGGGCGACGACGATGCTAGCAATGCCGGCACAAGGACTGCTACTGCACCGCCGCTACACTACACAGGGGTGTACGAAGAACGTCGACGACAACAGAGGGGGTAGATAATACGATCCGAGGGCCTCGCATAAGGAGGTTCGATCGTCGGCTCGGATCGTTCCGTGTGTGAATCCGTCATTACTAATAGGGTATAGACTCTATGTCACTTGAAATTCTTTGCTTCATTTACTCCGTGAGTTACTAGTGTTTATCCAACACCAGTCGATCGCTCATTTTCAATTAGAAGACACCTGCCAGCGGCATCTCATACTATTAGTGCAATGCGTACTTAACAAGCTCTAAACCGATTTTAAAACATTAAAATATAAACAGCATTTAGATTGTTTAATAAAGTATTTATTTGTTATTATATATAAAGACATATATAATTTTATTTTCTTTTTTTTGCCTAATTAGTACCTAATATAGAATGTCGCTTTAAATGCATAAAACGTTACTTCTGTTTTCACCTGATGGTAAATAATTCCTGTGGCCTATGACATCTACATTCATCCTTGACAAGGAATCATAATGCCGATGCGTTAGCACCCTCGAGGACTGAGATGGAATGCCTCGTAATCAAGGTCTCCGGATCCCTTCACACACCAGACGAAACACAGCTGCATTGTGTTGCAATTTTACCCTGGTATTCTGTGACGACGTGTTCGTACCCCAGTTGAGGTGGCCATTTCATGCTGCAGCTATAAAAAACCTGCAGCGTAGCTCTACCACTGTACAAATGGAAATATATGTAAATAGCCCCTAATAACAGTATTACTATAAAGTTCCGCAGGAATTTGTGGCACTAACTCAGTATAAAATTAAATTGTTGTTTGAAGTTGATATTTACCTTCCAAAGTTATGCTTAACTTATTTAAAAAATATATATGTATATAATTCATATAAATTGTTATCCCTGATGACGACAATTTAAACAGAAAACCTGCACTTTAAACGTCACCAGCTTAAATGCTATATTTTGAAAAACAAGGCAAATAGTCGGTGGACCAATTAGTGGCATCCTCTTGATTTAATGATTTTAAACACAGCTACATGTGTTTATAGCTTGTGAGGTATATTTATTGTTGCATAAGCACATAGGCTATCTAGCTCACTTATCAGACCACAAATTATACTTGGAAATCTTGATTAATTGAAACATGCTATAGTCGCGTAGATTTACTTCAAGGCTTCTAGAATCAAGTCCCGACAGCAAAAACTACAAGATATTAATGTTACGATTCGTCACTTTAATCATACTGGTATTGGTATATAGTAATAATAATATTTATATAATAATATTTGACGGCCGCATATATGTAGTTAGAATACCTGGCTGCCGCGTCACGGGTTCTTGGTTCAAATTCCAGCAATGACAATATTTGTGTCATAAATTGTTGGAGATCGTGTGTGCAGTATGGATGTACTATACCCTTGACACTTGCATGTGAACCATCTACTTAAAGAAGATTCATTATACTGTATTCAGGAAAATATGAAGATCGAGTGTAGTAATATATCCTGCGGAGTTGATGTTGATCTAGTCATAAACAGTAGATATCGCCATGGTTGAAAACGAACAGGAGAACATTATAAATATTTCACTTTCAACTGGAAATAATTTTCTACCAAAAATAGCTTCTTCAAGTTAAGAGAGTACGTGGTAATCACCTCGTTTTCAGAGGGTCTAGCGATCGCAATTAGAGATAAATATTACCTTTTACGTTTCTAGCTGCTTCCGGTCTGAGTATCTGATTTAATGAGGTATGTACGGCTACACTGACTGAGCACATCTTAAATAGGCATAAAACACAATGTACAATATACTTCATTTGTATTCAATATATACACTTTTTTAGTATCTTTAACGATTTTACAATATTACTAAAATAAAAGAGCTCGCAGCACCCATGAAAACCTATAGTATGTACTTCCGTATAATGGAAATAATATTGGATACTCTAGCAACTCTACTACGTCGCCACTTACCTTTACTTAGAAGAAAGTAGATTAAAAAAGATTCAATCAATTTCCAAGGCTTTTTCCTTTAAGGAAAATTGGTCTAATCTCTATATAAACACTCCACTCCTTAGGGTCCGCGCAGATCGTACGAATGGCGGCGAAGCGACCTTTATTGTTTTTTTTTATTGTTTGGAGGGTGAAAAACAAGAACGCAATACCATAAAGCACCTGATGTTAAGTGATTCCCACATTCATCCTCGATATGGATTGAACCACTGAGGGTTAAGATGGAAAAACTCGCTGGTCTCCGGATCCCACAGTCACTAGTCGAAACACAGAAGCGATATGCTTCTATATTGCCTTCGCCCAATTCAGCCGACCCATTGTTTCTATAGCTAGAATCAAACTGCAGCGTGGCTTTACAACTGTATACTCCACTTATTTAATAACAATTAAAGTTAATTTACAGGAGAAACCTTTGGTCCATACCAGTGGACTATAAATGCCTATTTTGGTAGTAAAATACATTTTTTTTTTCAATCGAAATGTTTTCCATTATTATAGAGAATTATTTTCAATAGTTAAAAATTATGTTCATAACCTACTTATACAAAAAATTCAAAGAAATGTTTAAAACTCAAGTCTACGGCATCGCTCCATTTTCATGTAAGTGGTCACTTAGATTAAGCGACGTTGCGCTCGATATGCACTCGACGGGTTACCTTGACCGCATTATTTGCGTGTCCAAGATTTTGAAATATGGATTAGATTTTATTGATAAAAAATTTATATCCAAGTTCTTCTTTTCTTTTTAAATTAAGTGATAAATAAGCTTATACTTCAACTGACGGTAATTCCTACGCCTCGTGTCATTCAACATCAACGATAGGGAATCATAGTGTATAATAAAATATTACACAGACCCTGTCTGACACACAGATGGCGCTACAAATACAAATTTAATATATTTTTTAGTAAATACTAACGTTCAGAAAGAAGCTGTAAACATTTTATGACGATCTGAGATTTGGCTCAGTGATTTTAGTGAAATAACTTTTTTATTTTCAAAACAATGGAAAAAAGAATTTCATGGTTTTGATAAAACATTGCTTTTTGATGGGGAAAAAACACCGTTGAAACGAAAGATTGGATTGATAAGAGTTATCCAGACTCATTGCTGGACCGCAAAACATAAAAAAGTCCACAGATATAATAGCGATAACTTCGTGGCCCAACTGGATCGTTTGATCGAAGAAATTTCGAAGAAGCGCCCTTATTTTTCATCAAGACTGCACCGTTTTATTATTTTACTGTTTTATTTTGTTGATTTTTCATCAAGTTCAACACGAATTATGCTTCGAATTGCTTCCTTTTCCACCCAATTCTTCAGATTTGGCCCCAGCGACTTTTACTTTTCATTTCACATCTGACAAATAATAATGTAATAGAATAATGTAATAAATGTAATAGAATGTATATCGGCCATATCGACCATGCATTTGAAATAAAATAAGTTTGTCTTTGAACATAAATTACGTACATATTTTTTATGTGATAATTGTGTACGGGTAAATTTAAAATAAGCATAGCTTAGTCTCAATAAAAAGTAGGGAAAGGGAGACAGCAAGACTATGGCCAGCCTGGGGCCGATGGTGGCCAATGCTAAAACAAACATTGTGTTTTGGAACTGTGATAGCGTTCTTTATTAAAAACCGCGTACACAAGACTTTTATTAATTGAAATTATAATATTTATAATAATACAAATATTTTGAAAAAAGCAGATACCTTTTACTCCATCATAATTTATCTAATAAGCGTTTTTGTACCATATTGTTAAACTTAATGTATTTCATTCCATTTTTTCGATCAGTACCATTTTACCAATTTTATAAAGACACATATAAAATTATAGAATTTCTGAATTAGGCGACGTCCGTTATATTTTATTTGACTACTAAACATCAAATTTCCTTGCTACAAGTACTTTCTCCATAGAATTTTAGACTTAAGTTCACTAGACTGGAAAGGCCATAATCCTTTTCGCTTGCGTGTTTATTGTAACAAAATTTCAATTTTAAAGCCAAATTAGTTCATTTTAAATAGCTCCTACTACTAAATATTTCTACCACTATTATAATTAATTTAATTAAATATTTTTTATTGAAAAATATTTTTATCTTTATATTTTTATTTAAATTAAAATACAAAGTAAATGTCAAAAATCAGATGAACAAATAAAAAAATTATATCAATTAAATCTCCAAACATGTTATAATTCATACTATTCTATAAATAATAAAAATAAATTAATTCATACATAATAAATCTCAAAGCATATTTAAATTTAAGTTGTCCTTTTCTAGATTTTTCTTTTGGGATTTTTGTTTTACCAGGCTTACATACAATTTTCCAGTTGCACTAGAGTTTTTATTTTGTACTCTTAAATTTAAACGTACAGTTGAGATAACATTTTAAAATTTGTACTTTCTATATATTTGCTTTGATGTTAAAGTAAAGCTTTTGACATTTGTTAAATAAATGTACTCGTAATAGTAATACTATTGAATACATATATTTTGATGAGGTGATTTGTTTTAAATTAATTAGATTTCAAGATTCAGAAACAATATATTATAACAATATAATAATGTACCTAATTTTTCAATTCAATTGCTCTTTAATTTGAAATTACAGATAATAAAAAATTAGATGATGTAAAAACTGCCATTTAATTTCATTGTTTTACTTATAGACAGTTGTTTCGATATCTGGTAGTAAGTATGAAAATAGTGTCGTGCAAGGAAACTGTATCAAAATAAATTAACTTATTATATAAATAACTGAAGAAACATATACTTTTAATTATCTTTATTTTGAATATAAAGGATCGAATTCGGTCGTTTATTGGGTGATTCTTATGTCCCATAGATACAAATTTTCAACGGAAGACTGTAACTTCAACTGAGAAGGGAGTATGACGGAAAGCTCTTTTGCCATTAAATTAATCTTCGGATTCACTCTACGAACGATATACTGCAATTTAATAGAAAGTTATTCCTGTGCCCCTGTCCTGATTTAACCAACCCATACCTGGTATAGCTAATTTTAAACTAAATCTTGGCTATTTCACGTGAAACAACCCTAATTATAAGACAAAAGACATAAATAAACCTGACTACCAAAATATTTAACTGAAAATAAAAAATATTTTTTTTTTTTATTACCTTGAGGGTCACAAACGAGCACACAGTACATTCACAGTTTTATCCTTGTCAAGGAATCATAATGCAGATACGTTGTCACCCTTGAGGACTGAGATGGAATGCCTCGTCACCAGTAATAAAGGTCTCCGGATCCCTACACTTACTAGACGAAACAGCAGCATAGATCCTATTTTAAGCGGATATTCTGTAAGGGAGTCGTGCTACCGCTGTCGAGCTAACCCGTTCATTCTATATCTAGAAACAAACTGCAGTGTAGCTCTAACACTGTCAAAAATATTGTTCTTAGACTATGAATCAAACCCAGGTGGCCCCTAGATCATGCAGCCGTCGTTGCATATTCATTTATATATGTATGTACTTGCTTCAATAAGTCGTCAGTTTCGACCAAATTGAATCCAATTCACATACACGAAAGATATATCAAGGTGGTGGAGGTTTAGCATATATATATATATTATATATATGTTTTATTTTGCTTAAATATTGAACAAAAGATTAAGGTGTTGCTAAAATATCAAGCACGTTTATACGTACATGTATATCAGTCAAGTAAATTCCGCAAGGCTTGTATTGCAAAAAGTTGTATGAGTATAAAATAGAACACTGCAGCAGACACATACGTAACCTGGTTTATATCGGGAACAAGTAAATAGAACTACTGACTAGTTTGTTTTATCTGTAAATATATTTTAGATTTAGAAAAAGTGAGTGAAAGTCTAGGTGACTAGAGCGTGGGATAATAATCTAGTGAATATAGGTTCGAATTTAAGCTGGATTGTATAAATTTTTAATACAAAAAAAAAATTAAAATTTCCGTGTAGTAGTATACGGCCATAGGCACATATAGAATGTACTAAGCACGCAGGGAAATGTGGACAAAAGGATAATATAAAAGACATGCATGCTGATTATTTATGTATTACTTTTCAGAAGTATGAATTAATTTAAAAAAAACACATTTTACTTTTTTTAATTTTACAAAACAACAAAATAATACGTACAGTTATAATAACCTAGATTTAAAATTAAAATTATCTTAATGCGCTGTTTCTCGTGGTGAATTTAAGAATAAAATTGTTGTAAATTTAAACAACAAATAACAAAAACATTTCAGCCGAAATAATAGTATAATTAATAATTATATATTAATAAATGGTTACTAAATTAACACTGATGAGTCGTTTAAGATGGGCGCCAATAAGAGTATATAATAAGTATAAAGAATATACCACATTATAGAAATCTCTATTAACACAGTTGACTACGTCGTTATTCAAAATTTCTATATATATAAAAAATCATGTTTAAATTGTTTCAGACTAACAGAAAAAGAACTCTTCAGGCAACGACACTAACAACGAACGTGATACTATTATAGAAACGAGGATCGTAACGTAATGGAAATACACTTTGCGCTAAATACGTGAAGAATTTAAGGTTATTTAGAATCATTTTTTTTTTAATAACAGATCAATCGAATCCTCTCTAAACATAACCATAGATCGTATAGTTCAAAAAAGTCATAATACTTTGTTGAACTTACATGGACTATTAAAGCAGGAGGAACAGTAACATAATAGCAAACGTGGCCCCAGGGATCGCGACAGAGATATGTCAATTACCAACAAGTGATAATGTTTATCACTAGTTGGTAAAAAATATCAATTAAAAATTTTCAAAATTCAAAATTTATACTACGAATCTTGTCTTTTACTTGTGTTTGTGATAGTAAGAAGGTTTGCTCACTATTTTTCTATATATGGAGCAGATAAATAACACGAAAATGTTATATGTGCCGATATTTATACCTAACATGAGCATACTTGTACCCTGAAATCGTACATGTCGTTGACATAACGAGTGAGTAAGCTACGAGTTTAATAATTGCAATTACGCGTTTAAATCAACGGGGGACAATGATTGTGGACTAATAATATCATAGTGACAAAAATTCTACAACTAATAGTATATTTAAAATATAAAAGTCTGTTATTTTTTCTATCGCGCACTCTGAATTTGAAGCAAATTAAATGTCTACAAACCAACCCCGTGCTACAAACTACGTTGCAATTTTTAACATATATAGAAATCGGTACGCAAAAAAAGTGCTAAATTTTTTTCATATTTACAAATGGCACTAGTGAGTAAAATAGCTTAAAATGCAATTTATTGTAGTATATCTTTAACACACCCTTGCTCTGTTTTGGTGTTTTATGTTAATACATGCAAGTATGCCTTAAATTATAAAAACAAACAATTGTTTTATATTAAGAAACTAAAACTTAATTAACATGAACACGATGACGGATACAGTTTCAATGAAGCTTTCATGACTTAATGAAAACAATAAAATGGTGCGCCCAGCATTCTTACACTTAGCACTTTATTTTTAAAATAACTGATACACCAACTAAATACTTAATCTAAATCCAAAATTATAAACTAAATTATAAAAAGCAATAATCTATATTGTGTAAAGTACATAACAGACTGCCATTGACATTTTAAAAGTTGATCTCTTGTGTTCAGCTTTTTATGAATTTAGCCGTATTACAAAAACAATTAGGAAATAGCTAAGAGAAATTTAATTTTTAAATAAAAAAAATAATTACATTTCGCCCTTTCTTACGTCAATGGACTCAATCAATGTGCAAATCTAATCTTGGTCGAATAGTCTCCTTCCATGCGAGGCTGCGAAAACAAATACACCAGAAATGAAAAATATCATGGACACATGTCCATGTTTCGAAAAGTAAAAATGACGGATTATGTCTGAAGGTCGATGTTCTTAAATCCGGTTTCCTCAAAACAGGACATATCTACCGCGTACTTAACAATATTTTGTTTTTATATATTAAAATGATATACAACACCCGTTCCTAACGAGAAGCCTGAAAGGCCCGGACAAATGTCGCAGGATAAAATACTTCCTATTGAACAAAATTGAACAAACCTTACCAATAACCGAGACCAATGCAGGGTAGGAAAAGAACCCAAAAATTTATTATAATAATATTTTTTAGAAATAGTAATATTAAAAAATGATAAGACAGCTTGATCCTGTATCAAGCTTTGAAGTTTGAAAAAGCACTGCGAAAAGCACAGTCAAGAGCGAAAGTCTTTTTTGGGATAATATTTCCACTTTATCCTAGATCTTAGAATACTAGATTCAGAAACTGTTAATCGATATCAATCGAGGTATGGATATACCGAATTTCATAATGCGCTATCTAACCAATAAATTTTGCACAAGTTTGCGAGATTAACGAGATTATAGTCACCCAATGGATGATCTCATTCACAGTATAATTTTCATGTTTGTTCTATATAATACAAAACGACTATTTTGAGTATAAAATCATTCTACGCCATATACTTAATTCATTGTCATAATTTGTCTTGGAGAAAAAATTATTTATATTTATGATTAGGTACACAAAAAGACAAATAAACAAAATGTTGTATTAGTCCAAATTTTCATATTAAAAGGTATAAAAAAAATACCCGAAATGTTTATAAATTTATGGTGAAATGAAACAGCTAATTATCAGAGGTATTCTATAGATATGCAAGGAAGTCAATATATAGACGAAAGGAATGAAATATTTCCATTACATTAAATTCATTTACATACCATAATAATGTGAACCATCCTTTAGCAGCAAGTAAGATAGCTTCAATTAAGCAGCAAATTACGAGTATAAAATATTAAAAGATAAAATTTAATAACATTTATATATTGTCTTCCTCCTTTCAAAAATAAATTTAAAATAAAGAGCTTTACACCAAGTGGTTTAAATCGGTGTTAGCTGACGGAAATAGTTTTACTGGAGCTTATCCGAGCTTAATAAAGATAATGGAACAGCGCACCCTGGTACTTTGCACTTTATTTTTTAAACATTTGTTCGAGTTTTAATCAATTAAAAAGTTATTCAGAAAAATTAACTTATTTTAAATTTTCCAAATTAGGAATTTAATTTCTAGTTGAGATTAAATTAAAAACAATCATAAAAAATAAAAGGAGATAAGCAGAAGTTGTAAGCCATTAGTTATATAATTAATAATAGATAAATAGTGGCGACGTCAACAAATACCTCATCTCTTAAAAGTTTTAATATTTCGGAGTGACTACAAAATAAAAGAGTGTCTAGAAGTGGACAGTAGAGATGCTAATGATAATGATAAAACGTGAGTTAACCTTCGCCCCAATCAAAATATACAGATTTTGCACTATGAATTTTGAGCGATAATAATAATTAAAAAACCTATTAAGGTTTCACGCGTCATCATTTAAAAAGTAAATTTTAAGCAATGGCTGGAATATAAATCTTCATGATAAATATATATATATATATATATATATATATATATATATATATTTGTATATATATATATATATATATATATTTGTATATATATATATATATACAAAGTTAAACAAATTATAATTTTGTATTAGCAACAAAAACAAAGTTACGATACCGTTAAGATGTCCTTAGGAGGTCATTATAGTGGTATATCCCGACAAAAATAGTACTGGTACATTATTATTTTGCGGTAATGACTCAAGTACAGTTATTGTTTTATAAATTAAAGGGTGAGAACTGTCCACATAGTTCATACATTGCATTGTCACCGTTGTCAACTACGTACCTCTTAATGAGTTGGGACACAAATTATGTTACAGTGAAGGATATTTTCCTCCAAATGTACACACACGTATCTATTGTAAATCAATCAAATCTTTAAAAAAACCAACACAATGTCATATAATTATTAAAACACGTAGCAGAAAATTAGAAGAAAATATCCTGGTTTACCCTACATTTATACACACACCCTATTATTACACATTTGCATTGACTCATATGAACCCTACATTTGAGGATCCTGGAGCCGACGTAAATAATAGAAAAAAAGGAAAGATAAACTAACAGGGTAATTTGGAACACTTCAAAATCATAGGAAAAAAATGAGGAATAAGTATTTTTTACATTAGGTTTTGTGCTACTTTCAGATACCACGATTAAAATACTATTAGACCCACGGCTACTACACATACAACAATCAGTCAAATGCACTCACAGTAAGAACAGAAGAAAAGTCACTAGTTTATAGCAGCAAAGACTCATGGAAATAATCTCAGTGAATTTATCGTCGGCCAAAAGCATTCCCTCTAAATTTAAATGAGTTCTAAGTTTCTAATAAATAGAATACAATTAAAATTGGCCATCATTCATCAGGTCTTTTAGTTTATTCATTATTTTTCATTAGTTGCAACTATTAAGTAACCTTTTTATCATTGATATGTAACACAACTTTGATTTTATATAAAGTGTAAAATACACTCCATTCCTATTCTTGCAAATTTTCACTAAGCATAGTAAAGTGTATGCTTAGTGAAAATTTCTTAATCTTGTTTAATCTAAGGGACGAGTGCGTTCATAGCCCAAACTATGGCGGATCTACAAGGACGAATGAATGGGGCAGCTCGTCCGGGGTAGGACCACACCTTCAAAGAATATCATCGTAAATTAGCAGCATAATGCTGCTATGTTTCGTCTGGGGAGTGCAGGGATGTGGAGACTTTTATTACTTATGACGAGGCATTCAATCTTAGTCCTCAACCACTTGCCATCAGGTGAACTATGTGATCCGATGATGAACCCGACTGACTTGCTCTTTAAAATTGTAGGTTTTTCCATACAAAAAGTTTTATAAGGAGCAGAAAAGGTAAATGAATTCTATCGGGGCAAGATCCGGGGAGTACGGTAGGTGTGATAAAACAGACTATCCAAGCTCAAGATTGTTTTATTGAGACACCCTTACTGTATGTGGTCGCGCATTGTCAATTTTTCTTTTGATGAGTGCAGGACGCTTTTCTCTTGCACTCTTTACGACTGCTGAACGAATCCGACTATACTAAACAAAAATCTATCCAACTATATTAAATAATAGTAAGTAAATAAATACTTTTAATATATGTAAATAGGTGTAAATATGTAGTATATATATATATATATATTTCTATATATATACATATATATTACCCGAAAACATTTTCACTGAATTAACCGCACTTAGTTGCTTAATATGGCCCAAACAATCTTGCAAAACTTATAATGCCGTAACCTTGTACGTTATCATTCCTTTATCTCACTTATGTTCTTAACTTGGAGCAGAAGTGCTCGTTACTGCTAATTGAACAGTTGCAATTGTAGCATAAGATATTTTTACGATACATAAATACAACAACTATTTACATATATTATATTTATAAGTCAATACAAAATATATTTTCGGTTTCGGTTTAAAAAACTTTATTTAATTCAATAAGGCAAAAATAAATGTCACTTAAATGACTACATTAACATAATTTAAAGTTCTGCAGTTCACCTTGTGGTGGTAATTGATTACCGCCGCCCATGAACATCCGCAATACCAGAGTTCCAGCCAGGTGCGTGACAAAAGTTGAAAGTTAAATTTTTTTAATTTCTGTACAATAAAGATAAACAATTTAAAGTAGTTATTGTAGTTATATGTTCGGATACAGTATTTTAACAAAATAGTTGAATCGTTGTGCGTGGCAGGAAATTTCGCATGAAGTGCACAGTGGTGGATTGCCAACCATCGAAATGATGAGGATAAAATTTTGAATGCTGTCGCGTGATAAAACATGTGACATGTTCCAAAGTTAATTTATTAATTATAGTAAAACGAATGCAAAATAGTGGTAAAATATTGTAAGTCAAAATTTATAGTATTACACGGACACATTGAAATTTATAATGATATATTTCTTTTTGATTATATTGAGAGTAACAAACGAGTTCACCTGATGGTGTTTCCTGCGTCCCATGACATCTGAATTCATCCTTGACAAGGAATCATAATTCATATGCGTTGTCATCCTTGAGGACTGACATGGAATGCCTCGTCACCAGTAAATAAATGTCTCCGAATCCCTACACTCACCAGACGAAATACAGCATTATGCTGCTATTTCACGCCGTAATCTGTGAGGATTCCTACCCTGTCTAGCTGACCCTGTCAATCTGCATCTAGAAACAAACTGCAGCGTAGCTCTACTAATATAAAAAATAATATTAAAATGATTACATGTAATATATATATATATATTATTCTAACAAATCAAAGGTTATGTCCTATTTATTGACGATTCCACTGATTTCACACATTTTTGTAAATTCTGTTCTGTTATTTTATTCCTAAATTATTTACTGTTTGCAGGTCACGAAATAGCAGAGAGATTATTCCAGCAATTCGTATATTGTACATTAAACTTAAACTTTTAACTTTACCATGAAATGCAATCCAGAAGCTCGTTTTTGTTTAAGAAAGAAGAAGCATCGTTGATCAATATTGTTAAAATATTTTAAGTGGCCGTTAGAGTTTTTTAAAATCCAAACATCAACTTTTCACTACTTAAGATTCAATCGCTAATATAGACACTGCATTCTATTAACTTTATCCTAAAGAATCATAACACAACATAAATTATATTTTGCATATTTTAAGAGTATATATATTCTCCTGGAACGATATCTTTTATACGACCCATTTGATTTTTACGCATCGTTATGTTATGGCTCAAGTTCTCTGTATATTTATCCTTTTACTTGTACATTCTGAAAGTCTTCTTTTATTATTTTGTAATTCTTAGATAAAATGGTAAATCTAATATATAACATTTTAGGTACAAAACAAAAATTTTATATAAGTTATTACTTGAAGATAATGCTACCTAAAATATTTTTTGATTTTATACTACATATCAAAATAAATAGACAATAGATAACTTATGTTTCGAATAATCGTAAGACTTCCAATCTATTTCATGTCTAGTGATGACAATATTTTTGTTATTATCCAAAGATGGAACTGTTGTGTGATGCTGTTGGTCTTATGACCTTTACAACTTTGACTCGCGAGCGGGGGCCCACTGAATAGGGAGACAACGGCGATGCTGACATGAAGAGCGGCTTCACCACTGCTGAGCTCCGATCCCTCTAACGAGGAACGTCGACGAATACAGAGGGCGGCAATTGCGGTCCGAGGGCTCTCAGAGAGAGGTTCAAACCTCGGATAGCTATCGAGGAGGAGGGGATAGGTCGATTTAGGAGTTGCATTCAACTATTCGTCATAGCTTTCATAACTTTTCTAGAAAAACTTAACGGACGTTGCGTCCCGCTGTTCCAGTATTTATTAGTTTTGTAGTATCTTTTTGAAATAGTGATAGCAGTTGGGGCGTCATATAATGGCAATAATTTATTAGATTTTGTAACAATATCCTATTACCAATGAGTGTTTCTCATGGCGTAGTGGTTAAAAAACCTGGTTGTTGTGTCACAGATCCTGGGTTCTATTCTCCGCCGAGTATACAATATTTGTATATTACAAATTGTTGGTTGTCGGGTCTGGGTAGGGCCCGGGTCCTTGACACTGCATCCGCGCCTTCCTCCGATCTTATTGCAACATACATTGCATTAGACTAGAGAAGGGAACGAGGAGTGAGTGTGTTTGCCCGAATGCTTACGAAACTATAATATATCCTGTGTAGTTGATATCATCTGGTAATAACTAAACGGATATCGCCATGATCCAAATCAGCCAAGTGATCATCAAGTACCAAATTGCTTTAAATCAAGATTTTGTATATGTATTTATAATCCCACATCCACTACTCTCGATTAAACTTCATTTTGTGATGAAATGTTCTAAAACAAGGTTACTTAGTTTTAAATGTTTTAAAACACTATTTGTATCCTCAAGATTTTTTACTTCTCTTAATTTCCAAAACTTATTTCTCTTAATTTCAAAAAAACCTTAATCTTCTTACACGGAAATTTGTAAGTACTAATAATTCTAAAGCTATGTAATTGAGTTAAATTTATTATCAGTTTATAATTGTTTTTTTGTTTCTGAAACAAATACTCTAAAGATATTATTTGATAAAAATGGTAGTAGTTTGTTTTTGGATCTACTCGACTGAGGAAGGATGAAAGTGTCTACAGGAATCACTTACTATCAGGTGAACTTTGTGCTCGTTTCTTAGCCGCAACACAATAAAAAGCGTAATATTTCTGTGTATACCTGCTATTGCAATATTTGATTGTATATATTTATAAGAAAATGCCTAGAAGGTTGGGCGAGCCGTGCCATAATCTTTATTACAAGGACAGCTGACGCCAATTTAAACCACATGGAGCTTAGTTTTATGTACTTATCATTTTATTTTTAGGAAAAAGGAAATACAAAGCATTAGTCGTAATAAAATTTCTCTTCTATTTCTACTATGTGAGATTTAGTAGTGCTTTTTTTCCATAGAGTCCAGTTATTAAAAAAATATATTTATAATATTTATTTTCCTGTATTGCTTCTAGTGCACGAAAAGATTTATGTGTTTTAAGATCATTGTTATTATTTTTAGTGAATATATAAAAATAAAACGCGTTAAATTACATTTAAAGACCTTCGAAGTAAGTATGTGTAATCGCGAAGTTATATTACGTAATATTAATTAATATTACGCTAAGGTTAATTATTATACCTTTAACTATTCTATGATCACTGCCTTTTCACCCTTATGATTCTGTGTATAGTTGTGACGGCCCTGTTAGATACTGTTCTAAGACAGACGCAATATTTTATGAGGAACACAAAATCAAAAGAAGCTTTCACAAACTTTTTTAAAACGTAATTAAAAAGTTTTCAAATCATTAAAATTATATTAAAATATGTTGTTTCTATACGATTACAACCACCCAATAAAAATAAATATTCTTTTAAACATTTTTCTTTATTGACAAAATCAACAGTAAATTACAAGAGAGAAATGGCATAAAAAAATTATACAGTTAAGTTGCAATTAATTGATATGCTCAAAGTTAGTATACCACTGTTAAAAAATAAAAAAAAACACATAATAACTAATAAAGGTGTGAATCAAGCACGCAGCTCACTTCATAGTAAGTGATAAAAGCGGCCCGTTTTGTCAACCTTTGTACAATTCAAGCGACGAAACACGAGCACACAGCTCATCTAAAAGTTAGAGTTGAATGTGACCCTTTTCATCAAAATTCATACAATATAAGAAGTAAAAAACGAGAACTCAGTTCACCTAAAAATTAAAGTTGAATTTGGTGTTTGGTGAAGTGATGAAAAGGTCATCACTTTCTATACAATAATAAAGATGACAATCAAGCACACAGCTCACTTAAAAGATAAAGTTGAATGTGGTGCTTTTCATCACTTTTTATACAATAATATAGAATGCAATCAAGCAAAAGCACAGTTCACCTCAAAGTGAAATAAAAGTGATAAGTGCGGCCCGTTTCGTCAACACTTATACAATATATATACTTATATAAAAAATTGCAACTTAGAAAAAAGACATCAATTGCGATGTTAATATAGAGAATATCGACAATCGACAAACTAGAGAATATCGAGCGCAAGATACGTGCAACAGGGTTTGAAATGAGAAATATTTCTAGATCTACTGGTGAGACAAAGGATTCTTTATCTAGTATGGTAAAAAGCATGGGAAAAGCAATAAATGTCCAAATAAAAGACTCAAAACTCAAAAAAAATATTTTTGAGTTTTGAGTCTTATAAACTGAACGCCAAGAACACTTTAGGTCCAATAATAGTAAAAGTTAATTCTGTCTCCTACAAAGAAAAAATCTTAAAGGCAATACATTAACATTACTACATACATTTAAATAAGATTAGGTCTAAAGAAGAAAAATTGCTGTAACTTGTAACTTCAACATTCAAATAGACCCGTGTATATGTCTGAAACTCTAACGGAGAAAACTCTAAATATATTTCATCTAGCAAGAGAATTTAAACAAGTCTACAACAACATGTATTGTTGGATTCTGCACGTGCCTTACCTACGCAAAGATGAAAAATCTAGTCCGATAAAAATAAGCAGTGAAGCCGACCTTGAAATTTTATAAGAAAGAATGACTAGAATTAGTTTATCATGTTTTTAATCCTTACGTCTTTTACATATTTTTATTACATTCTTGATTTAAATATGTACATATTTCACACATACCCACAAACACAGCACACATCTCAGAACATTATAAAATACTCTTAACCTTACATGAAACATCGATACAAAGTTTACACAATTTTAATTTTAAATGCTTATTACAATGCCTAAAAAAATATCACCCAAAACTATAAATTATCAATACATATTCTATAATCAGGCTGATTTCAAGGTTAGTAATTATCGACGGACTAAACTTGAACTTGTTATATAATCTCATCTTAATCTTACATATTTTGCTTATGAGTATATTTGGGCTCTTTCAGTTGTCTGTTGCTAGGCGTTGCTATTATATGCGTAATATTAAAATAAAATATAATTATTTTAATACTACGTAAATTAGTAAAGAAGTAAAAACTAAAAAAATGGCTACAAATGTAGAAAAGCTAACAGTAAATATTGATGCGTTCACTGTGGCAACATGTTATAACTGCAATACAGAGGAATGCAATATTGATATTGAAAATAATGGGTCTTCTTCGTCTCTAATAATCTTTTCACAAAATATACGTAGCGTTTATAAAAATATGGATGGCTTAATGGCGCATTTGGGGAGGTTTACGTTTGTATGTGACATTTTGATTTTTACTGAAGCACAAATTGTAAACTATGCTTGTTATTACTCCAAAAAGAAATTTAACCAAAATGGTGGCATAATTATTTACATAAAACAAGGTATACACTGCATTGTAGAGGAACCGGAGCCTATTGGACTAACTTTTTATTATTAAAAATATATCCAGATATAGTCATTATGGCTAATATAGATTACCATCTCACTATACCATTGGCAGCTTGCAGAAATACCATCCAATGTATTTTTCGACCTACAAAAGCTAAGAACATATTTATTTTAGTTGACGTAAACATACACATTAAATCTAATAATAATGATAATAATCTCTTATATCTTAATCTTATGGCTGAACTGAGTTTTTTACCTGGTTACCCGACTAGAATCAATTGTTTCTACCAAACCGGAACCAATCGTTTCCGATTGTAATTATTGTTTGGACCACGTTATGATTAAAGCTTCTATTCCTGCAAAAGTTTATGTAATAAATTCAACCATTATCGACTACAGCTCCCTGCTCTTAAACATCTTCAACCTTTCATTAAATTACCCATAATAAAAATAACCCATATGAAAAATAACCCATATGAAAAAGCCACACACTTTACAAAAACCGATTATGATGTAGCAGTTAAACATTTGACTACAATTGATTTTTCTTTCATCAATCCCAATTGTAATAAAGATGACGCTGCTTTACTTTTGATTGAAAAATTATCTTCAATATTAAAATGTTACACATAATTTTGTTCAGTTAATAGGCCAAAACGAACCATTAAACCATGGATAACTCTAGGTGTACTCAGATGTATACGACATAGAGTCCGCTTCCATCAAAAAGTAAGAAAGGAAACTGAAAATAACATTTTACTATTATCCTATAAACGATATAAAAGTTTCTGTATTTCGTAATTAGGGCTACTGAAAGCAAAATATGAGAGTAACCTTTTAAAATGCAAAAAGTAACAATGAAAAATGGAAAGCTATTAAAATAATCACAAACCAAGATAGAAATATTCCTCCAGCGGATGTGCTACTAAACAACTGCGACGTAAACCCTAGTAATTTAGCAAACAAAATTATTACGGAAAAATGGAAACTACTTCATTCAATTTTAACGTACACAGCGTTGTAAATTCTTGTGTAATAATTCCACCTGATGTGATAGAAATTGAATCTATTATTATGAATGACAGCGCAGTAGGTTAGGACACTATTCTAATAAGTTCATAAAATTAGCAAAAAATATTATAGTTTAACCTTTAACAAAGCTATTTAGTATGTGCTTTGAGCAGGGAACATTTCCAAAGTTTTTAAAAAATCGCTTATAACCCCAATTCACAAAGGTGGGGCACGGCATTGTTTAAATAATTACCGACCTATTTCTGTTTTACCTTCACTTTCTAAAAACATACTAAACACAACAATAAAACTGAAAAACTACGAAACACACGTTTAACCAAATTCTTGTACTGTAATAATGTGTCGGGGAAAAGCACTGAAAATGCTGTAAGTGAGTTAATTAATTACGTAACCAATAAATTAGTTGAAAAATAAAAATGAATTGGAGTTTTTCTCGACCTTCACAAGGCATTTGACACAGTGTCGATTCCTATTCTTCTTGATAAATTAGTGAAGGTGGGTATCCGTGGTGTCGCGCATTTCATCTTTAAAGATTTCCTTTGTGATTGGGCTCAAAGAGTAAAGATCGGGAGTGTTGTTAGCTTTGATAAACCAGTATACCAGGTATTCCACAGGGCATCATTCTTGGTCCGAGTCTCTTTTTGATCTATATTAATGATCTATGTCAGATGCAATTATTAAACGGATAAATATTAACGTATGCAGATGACATTGCCATTATGTTCCATGGAGAGACTTGGGATAAATTACGTATAAGTGCTGAGTCTAGACTTCATAAGATGAACTGTTGGCTAAGACTTAATTTGTTAATTCTAAACACGTCAAAAACATCATTTTTTCAATTCACCATCAAAGAAAGTCATCTTCAACATCTAGCACTTGTTACACTCTTAGGTAGAGGTACACTCTTGCAACTTGGCAAAGGATCAGGGGTGCTAGTGCTGATAAAAGTCGTTAACCACAAATACCTAGGTGTCATGTTAGATGAGAAAGTTAACTGGCGTACTCATGTAGAATTAGCAACATCTAGAATTAGGAAGCTTATTTGGGTCTTTAAGCAATTAAGGCATGTGTCTGATTTTGACATAGTACGCAATGTTTATTTCGTGTTGTAGTTGAAAAATGGGAGAGGGCACTGATTCCTGAGTTACAGGTTTTATTCCTAGTTCAAGAGTTAGATACTTCATACATTTATTATATGATTTATCAATAAAGTATAATAATAATTATTATTAATATTAGAGCTCACAAAGCTTTCCTAAACGTAAGAGATGAATGTGACCATTTTCAAGAAAATTCATACAATATTAGAAGTAAAAAACGACCACACCGCTCACCTAAAAGTAAAAGTTGAAGTTCATCAATATTTATGCACTAATAATGGTGATAATCGAGCACTAGCAATAGAGCTGTGTGCTTGTGTTTCCTCGCTAAAATTGTACAGGTTGCCGAAACGGGCCGCTTTTATCACTTACTGTGAAGTGAGCTGCGTGCTCGATTTTCACCTTTATTAGTGTATAAATGTTGATGAAAAGGACCACATTAAACTTTAACTTTTTGGTGAGCTGTATGCTCGTTTTTTATTTCTAATAGAGAATAAATTTTGATGAAAAGGGCCACATTCAACTTTTACATTAAGGTGAGCTGTGTTTTCGTTTTTCGTCGCAAATATTGTACAAAAGTTGATGAAACGGGCCGCTTTTATCACTTACTATGATATGAGCTGTGCGCTCGAATGTCACCTTTATTATTGTATAAATGTTGATGAAAAGGACCATATTCAAATTTAACTTTTAGTTCAGCTTTGTGCTCGTTTTTTAGTTCTAATATTGTATGAATTTTGATGAAAAGGGTCACATTCAACTCTTACTTTTAGGTGAGCTGTGTGCTCGGTTTTCATTGCTAATATTGAACAAATGTTGACAAAACGGGCTACTTTTTACTTACTATGAATTGAGCTATGTGCTCGTTTATTACCTTTATTAGTGTATAAATGTTGATGAAAAGGACCACATTCAACTTTAACTTTTAGTAGTGCTGTGTGCTCCTTTTTTACTTTTAATATGGTATGAATTTTGATGAAAAGGGTCACATTCAACTCTAACGTTTAGGTAAGCTGTGTGCTCCTTTTTACTTTTAATATGGTATGAATTTTGATGAAAAGGGTCATATTCAGCTTTTACATTAAGGTGAGCTGTGTTTTCGTTTTCGTCGCAAATATTGTACAAAAGTTGATGAAACGGGCCGCTTTTATCACTTACTGTGAAGTGAGATGCGAGCTCGATTTTAAGATTTTAAATGTTGATGAAAAGGACCATATTCAAATTTAACTTATAGTTCAGATTTGTGCTCGTTTTTTAGTTCTAATATAGAATGAATTTTGATGAAAAGGGTCATATTCAGCTTTTACATTAAGGTGAGCTGTGTTTTCGTTTTTCGATGCAAATATTGTACAAATGTTGACGAAACGGGCCGCTTTTATCACTTACTATGATATGAGCTGTGCGCTCGAATGTCACCTTTATTATTGTATAAATGTTGATGAAAAGGACCATATTCAAATTTAACTTTTAGTTCAGATTTGTGCTCGTTTTTTAGTTCTAATATTGTATGAATTTTGATGAAAAGAGTCACATTCAACTCTTACTTTTAGGTGAGCTGTGTGTTCGGTTTTCATTGCTAATATTGAACAAATGTTGACAAAACGGGCTACTTTTTACTTACTATGAAGTGAGCTATGTGCTCGTTTATTACCTTTATTAGTGTATAAATGTTGATGAAAAGGACCACATTTAACTTTAACTTTTAGTAGTGCTGTGTGCTCCTTTTTTACTTTTAATATGGTATGAATTTTGATGAAAAGGGTCACATTCAACGCTAACGTTTAGGTAAGCTTTGTGCTCGTTTGTTATCTCTAATATTGTATAAGTGGCGAAAAGGGCCGCATTTATCACTTTTATCATACTTGAAAGTCAACTGCGTGCTTGATTGTCATCTTTATTAATGTAACTAGTCTGGCCATAAATACTGTTATATTAAATCTTTTCTTTTTTTCAACTTATTTTATTTTACAAATATTTTGAATTTGGAACACTTATATCATTTTAAAACTTCTTTCGATTTTGCACCAGTTCACATATTTTCTCATGTTCATTGTCAAATTGCAATATGGAATGGGGTGTTAAAGAAAATAGGATTGCAATGATCGCCTTGCACAAAGTGGGTATGGAGCCGTCGGTCTTATTAAAGACACTTGGTATCAGCCGTATCTTCGTATATTGTACTATTAACAGATACAACAACACTTCCTCTGTCGAAGACTAGAAAAGATTGGGGCGGCCGCGTGCTGTTAGAAGGCTGTTAATGCTGTTAAAGACAGATTCGTCGAAACACCATTAGCAAGCAAAAAATCTTATCGCGAGAAATTAAGAACTCTGTAGCGTATTATAAAACAAGATCTGAAGCTCGGTGCTTATCGTCGATATACAGGGCATGCCCTAAATCAATCTTTACAATTAAAGGGAGTGGATCAATCAAAATGCCTTCTGTCGCGATACGCAGGTGAAAGGCACAGAAATATCCTCTTTACCGATGAAAACATTTTCACGATTGAAGAACACTCCAATAAGCAAAATGATAAAGTGTACGCTCACAGTTCTAAGGAAGTCCTCAAGTGGTCGGAAAGGTACAACGTGGTCATCATCCTGCGTCAGTGATGGTTTAGTGGGGCGTCTCTTATCAAGGAATCACAAAACTACATTTTTCTGAAAAACGAGTGAAAACTTCAGCCAAAGTGTATCAAGATACAGTCTTGGATCATGTTGTGAAACCTCTCAGAAATAGACTTTTTAAAAATATACCGTGGACTTTCCAGCAGGATTCTGCACGAACACGAGGCACAAGGCACGAACTATCCAAGCTATTGACTTGAAACCAACGTTCCAGACTTTATTAGAGCTGAAGACTGGCCCTCATCTAGCCCAGACCTCAACCACTTAGACTTAAAATTATGGTCAGTTTTAGAGGACATGGCCTGCTCTAATCGACACGGTGACATTGAGTCTCCTAAAAAATCTTTGGAGCAAGCAATGACGAAATTTGTCTTGGAAACAGTGCGTAAATCCATAGATTCGTGGTCAAACAGATTAAAGGTCTGTAAAAGCCAAAGGGGCCACCTTTCGAATAGAATATTTTTTGCTAAGACTAATAAATATGTACCTAGGTATAAATTTTAATAATATTATATTACTTCATTAAAAATGCATTTTCCTTTTCTTATGGCCGGACTAGGTATAAAAAGTAATGTAAAGCACCACTTTCAACTTTATTTTTTAGGTGAGCTGAGTGGTCTTTTTTCATTACTAATATTGTGCAAAGGTTGACAAAAAGGGCAGCTTTTATCACCAACTATGAGGTGACCTGTGTGCTTGAATGTCACCTTTATTATTGTATAAATATTTATGAAAAGGATCACATTCAACTTTAAGGTGAGCTGTGTGCTCGTTTTTGAATTCTAATATTATATGAATTTTGATGAAAAGGGGCTCATTCAACTCTAACGTTTAGTAAGATGTTTAGCGAATAGCTTTGTTTGCGACGCCCGCTCCGTCGGCGGGGGCGATATGAGGGTAGGATTGATGAAAAGGGTCACATCAACTCTTACTTTAAGGTGATCTGATCTGATGATGGAGCGGGCGTCGCAAACAAGGCTATTCGCGATACCGCCATGTCACTGGCCGGTTCTCTCCAGTCCATACAGATAGAAGCGTCGCTGGAGTTTCTTGCGCCACTTCTTCTTCAGCGCTCATGCATTCTGAAGTGGTGGTACAGGTAGTTAATAATAATAGTGATATTAATTAAGATAATCCTCTGTCAGAAGCAACTGACCGAGCCGGTTCTGCCCTCTCAGGTACCCTTGAATCAGACGCTGTCGCGAAACAGGGTAATATATAGAGGTCTCGTCTCGTCTCACTGAGTGCCATAAGTGCTCGGTCACCTCTCAACCTGGTGAAACTGTAAAAGCCCTCGGGCTAACAGCAGCCATCAGCCCGAAATTCTCTCAATTCTCTCTCATCAATCCTTTAATGGTTTGTGTAAACCCTTGTTTTTATCTATCAATTTACACGGTACCGTAGACTAATACGAGTATCTGTAAAATTTAAATAAGGACCAATAATAAATTTTATGAGATTACTTTATGGAAACCCTCTAACACGTATACAATTTAAAGTCCCTTATTTTTGTTTGGCAAAGTGACGCCAGAAAAAGCAATGTTATGATATATTAAAGCGTGCCATTTGGAAGCTTAAATAGTATTTGAAATATTCCGGATATCACATATCCAAAACAATGCTGTTCTAGGTACGTATTTACGTGGTTTTAAATCCATGTTGGCTTGCTCCAAGAAGATATTCTTTGAATTAGTACAATCATTCATTAACGTTTGTACTCGGTGTACGTCAAAAAGCTCCCTGTAACATATGGAACAATAAACTATAGATGAAATGTGAATAAACCTCCGTCTACATCTACCGCAATTACCTGGTGTAAGTTTATGCTTTTATAAGTATATATCTGGCTTTTGAACAAATCTTCGGATAAATTAAATTTAGAATAAATCTTATATAATTTATTGAGGCTCATTTAATATACGTCAAAATTCTTAACCTTCTGTAATAAGTTATCCTAAATTGATGCTAAGAACTTTAAAATGTCAGAAAATTTATCCAAGCGAAGGCTCAAAGTTTGAAACGATATCAAATTAGACGTTGACGAAAGTTTTTGCTCTTAACTGCAACAGAGCTTGGAAACATTTTAATATATTTAACATCAGATCAAAATTAAGTTATACGTATAAATACAATTTGTTGTAATATTTGCATTTTTATAATATTGCAAATTTTGTTAATGTTTACAGTTTTGCGTTTAGATATATGTATGCCTTGGTCGGTGTTTCGTTTGTTAAATTTTTTATATTATTTATGTATAAGAGATTTACTAGTTAATGAATAAATGTTTTATATACCTTTTTATTTGCTACAATTTTGTTAATTATGTCTTAAAATTTTATTTATACCATTATTTAATATATTTACGCGAATACTACATCAACGACACAATATAGGAAAAAACCTAAACTACTGAATATTATTTAACAGGAAATCTCACCGCCATCCATCGCAGTCAACTAACGTGGGAAAATCTTTACTTGAAAGATCAGGATGGATCTGTGTCAAGGAGCATCAGGCCACCAAGTTACAACATGTCTAGCACGTTTGACATGAAAACAAGCTTCGAGTTCCGTGCCTGCATCGCAGTAACTGTGTGAAGCCGGTGACTGTCTAGCATGTGCCTACTATCTACTATATGTCGAAAGAGTCACAAGATTGGCTACATATTAAAGCTAGTTTCTACAAGAACATTTTATAAGCCACCGATGAAGATAAGTTAAGTTTTGCCATCTGTAAAGTGCAACATCCCTCTATGTACCATAATATATATCCCACATTATAAGTGCACAAGATTGGTTGTGCATGTGGTCCAAAAAAAATTTGTACAAACCTATATACTTATACCGAACATATAACTGACTTGAAACATCAACGCTCTAAGAAGTATGCAATCTGCGATGTAATTAGAAGGCGGATGTAATTAGAAGACGGATTTGACACATATTCGCAAAATAACATCGACTCCTACCAAAGATGATTCGTGAGGCTATTGAAATTAAAAACATCCAAATTTCGAAGTGAACACGGCTGAATGCTGCTACCAGTTTGCGAACCCCTGATCAATAAAGTTAAAACTCAAACCAAACCTGCAAGATACTGCGAGCTCTTGTCTGCGTAAATCTGACCAAAATTTAATATTAATACGCTGACTAGCTGATAGCCCTGGATAACTGACAACAGGGCGTCAAACACACATTCTCTAGCGTGACCATATGTGCTGCAAAGCAAAAAAATGAAAAGTTAGTAATTAAAATTTTAAATCAAACGTGTAAAATAAAATTATATAAAGCTTCAAGCAGTAGTCATTTATTTCTTATGTTTTACAGATATTTTGTGTATTTATTTTATTTTGTTATAAATTCAAGTCTAATTTTTTAACATGTTCAGTTAATTTTATTTCACTAAACATACTTTTAAAAACTTTATACTACTCATTACAGATGCAAATACTTCTTTGCAAATTTAAATATTTCAAATTAAACAACGATTTGTTTAAAACTTTCGTAATTTAATACAAAGGAAAACTTTTACCTTCGTCTGCGTCAATAGATTCAAATTAAATTGATAGATTTAGTCAACTTAACAGATTAAATAAAAACTTTCCACTGTTAATTGTACGCATAGGCATATTTTTTTAAGGACTTAATATTTATTTACTAAATTTGTACCTTGAAACGAATAAGTATTTTGGTTCGGTTATTACCGTGGTCGTAACGCGCATTAATTCATATCACAATATTAGGAACATCAACGCCATCGAAAATAAATATCATTACCTTCTTTTATACATTATTTACTTAGACGGTTCGTAGTTATTTAACTTCAACCTTAGTACCTCATTCTGTGTTCGTGAATAAGAAACACAAAGTAAAACATTCTTCTTATTTCGAAGTCATGGGACGTCTACAAATCCTCAAAAAAGCAAATTGGTTTTTGTTATTAGCGTTCGCGTGTACGTTGTAGTATGTAAAATTATTACCAAAATTGTTGCGCTGGCATTCGACGTTTATTTCGCTAAGATTTCAGGTTACACGATTTAAATCAATGTGAACTTTCATTATAGTCAAATGAGAGTGTCATTAGATCGTGGATCAGGAAGCTTCACTCCACCGATTCCACGCTAAATCAAAACCTGGGGGACGACCATAGACACAAGAAACAATTGATGAAGTTTAAGATTTTTTTTTAAAGAAGAGAGAGCAAATAATAACCGTAACAGTAATCACAGTAGCAGACCGTCGTCTGCCAGATCCAGTCTATTGCCATGACATTATTTGCGTAGTATATTTTATATTGTCGTATGCATTTCACCTTTCTTAGTCTGATGTAATACATATGCAATAATATCAGAAGACGAAACAGATGCATTGTCAGACATATGGGACATATGTATATATCCAGAACTGAAAACCAACAATTTTTGAAGCTTTAATATTGGTCCACGGCTGGGAATCGAACTCAAGATACGCGAAGCAGTAACCAGGTGCTCTATCCACTTTTATCACACATTTTAAGTACCATATGTAAAAAAATGTACGTATTTAAGAGACGATTTCTCCGGCATTGTATTCCCAGTCTCTTCAAACTTCACACCCAATGCTTAATTAAATTGGCACTTGGCACATGTCTTAAGCTTTTTAAATTAAAATATGTCCCGTAGAGACGACGAACAACAGTGTAGGAATCGTTGTTTTTATAAAACGCTCTCACGCAAAACGCGCGCTGTAATCCCGTGAATGGATTCATGACTACTAAACTTAACAAGCCGGCTAAGCGTTTGAGTCCACTTCCCTCCCCGTGCTACCTGCGGTTGGCGCGTATTGGTCAATTCAAAAACGAAAATCGTTCTGAGACACCCTTTATTTGAAAAATTTAAGTTATTTCTAAAGAATGTTCTAAACCTAGGCTTATTAACTCAATATAAGCGTAAATGTAAAAAATCCTCCCCAGACACAATAATATTCACGTTACTAGAATATCCAACTTCCTATTACCTCCTATTCTTAATAAGTTAGAAATTCAGAACATTATTGTTGCCTCGGGACCCTCTTATTTACTACCAAATCAGCCGGGATATCCTGTTGAGGTTTAGGCAATAATTATCATAAACTTAAACTTATTTTAAGTGCAATTTTATTGGTGCAAAGTAATATTTTAATAGATAGAAATCTTTAACTCTTATAAATTTTTAACTATAATAAATACTTACTTAAAGTAACTCTATTACAATCTTGCGAGAATTATCTCCGTTTTATTTTCTTTTTTTTTACAGCTAAAATATAAAAATAAATTAAATTGTTTAGGCATGTCAATTTGTATATTTAAAATATTGTTATCATTAATTAACTAAACATTGAATTTAACGTAACACTAACAACTGATCACTCTATAAACAATATGTATTTACTTTAATCTAAATGTAAATATATACAGAGCATCATTATATACGAATATACATATATACAAACTACAAAGGTTTTTCTGATTAGGCAATTAAACCCGGTCTGGGTATTCACTGCGCTAGAAAGGAAAATGAAGCATAAATTGAATATTGAGGTGACAGCATTCTAATCGAATACTACTACGTAGCGAAACGAAACATTGCTACAATATGTGCACATTGTAGCAGTGTTTAGTTAACCAAGTGTGTTATCATAATTATTATTGGTATACATCTGTAACTGGCAATATTTACATTATTATAATAAAATATTTGATTATTATATATTAACAAGTAGTGTCATTCATCAACGATCCTGACACGAAATGAATGCAGGTATAGTAAGGTATTCAAATAGCAAACTAAAGTTATTTTTGTATGATAGTGGCTTGTGTACAAAATAAAAGAAAATCGTTTCTCTACATAAACAACATCATTTTCATTTACCTTAGTTTAATTTTCGTCAAATATTTTTTTGTCTTTACATAAATTATTGATAAGTGTATATATAAATTAATTATTTATTTCTGTTACCATGAAGTTATTATATTTCGTGAAAATTATTGTTTTTAATTATATTACGTTAAATTTTTATTTATAATAATTTTAAGGCCCCTAGTATCGACTTTGTAATTAAATTTTTATTTAGTTCATTCAGTTCTTTTCTAGTGGTGTAATAAATTATTAGCACAGCGTTGATCGCATATTGAACATCAAAATTGATTACAATCAAGGGCTGATGTGATAAAATTTGAATAATATTCAAATTCCATATAATCAACTTTGTGTGTATGAGTAAACATGAGTAAAATATGACACATTTGATATTGACTTAAATTCTGTTTAGAGTTAAGACGTTTTTCGTTAAAATTTAAGATTAACTGATAAATTAATTATTATATTAATAAATTATTTAAAATTATAATAAAGACATATATTAACCGCATCCATCTCCATTTGTATTATTTACCAGTGTAAAGGGTAACAGTAATAACAATAATAATCTTTATTTGTAACATGACATAAGTACAAGTTTGTCGTAACTCTGAAGCTTGTGCTAGTGTAAACTGTGTTACAAGCTTCAGTGTCTTCCCAATTAATGTTACTAGTTACAAAGTACAATATATCTTTTGGTAACATAATTAATTCAAAAAAGAGGAAAAGAGAAAAAACTAAATAAAATAAAATGGAAAAATAAAATTGAAAACTATTGCTATAAACTACAATGTGTGTCTCTATTCAACTCGTTCCAAAAGCTTTTCAGTGGACTCGTAATCTAACGTTTTGAGGATATTGTATAACGTCTATTTAAATAGATGGTTATTGTAAGTTTTATTAACGTTATCAACAATAATTTTATTATAAAATAGTGGGATACAGTTATCATAAAATCTTTGTGCAGTTATGCTATGGAGGTTGGGTAAGGGACATTTATTTATTCTTTTATTACTAGGAGGAAGATGAGGTATTTTAAAACGGTGATATCTACGAAGGCTTTAGTTTACTAAATGTTTACATTTTCCTAATTGTCAACACATCACATGTGTTATTTAACTCCGAAGTGGAATGTTTAAATGGAAGTCGCATCATTACCTTCGGAATAGCTCGTTGACCACGTTCCAGTTCAATGAGGTAAGACTTGGCTGCACCACCCCACACACAAATACAATATGGTTGTAATATAATATTTTCACAAAGACCCTTGTAGGTAATTTTGAGTACATTTTGGTCAACTACATCGCGCATATTATTAAAGACGTGAATCATTTTCCATGTTCTGTTTGAAACTATTGAAATTTGGGGACCCCAGTTAAGTCTTTCATCCAGTACAATACCAAGATATTTAATATTGCACACACGTGATAAAGTTTCACAACGACAGCCATCAGTAAGTTGAGGGATAGTAGGCTATGTTCCATCCATGTAGAAACATTTTTTTAACCATTCTTGGTTAGCTCGGATACGACATTCTAGGATGGATAGGTCTGATATTTATCAACTTCTCAACTAATTTTGAAAGTATAGGTATTAAAGAGATAGGTCTGTAGTATGTGGGAAGATTTTTCTGGCAAGCCTTATAAATGGGGATAATAATTGCTCTTTTGAAGCTTTGAGGAAAACACTGGTTTTGAAGCTGCAGTATATTTGTAGCTACCCTCCCAAAAGGATTCCCGTTTTGTAGCGGTGGGGAGCGTTGTAGTCGTGGCTTGGTAACTCTTGGCGTAGCAAAGACGAACCTACATGGCCAGAATGGGTGGCTGCACTGCGTAGTGGGCTCACTGCGCCTAGCTTGGATATTGCTGGATTGCGGGAGTTGGAATAGTGGTACAGGGGCGGTTTTCTCTACCACTCGCAACATGAGAGAGAGAAGAGCTTTACATTGCGCCACTCTTCCTCCCCACCGCAACTCAAGCGGGCCCGCACCATAGATGCTACGGTGGAGATGCAGGGGAAAGAATTGTCAGTATAAAGGTACGGCACGCACCGTACCTTCTGCCATTCTACCAGATCCGCCGCAGAGGGCTTGAAAACCGGATAAAATGGATAAAGGCTGAAGTAGGCGTGTCCTGGAGCGGAAACTAAAAGTATTTAAAGTATTTAGTCAAATTTAATAATAATGATGCTAAAATATGCTATTGCGACTGGTATCACTGGACACTAGTCTTGCCTCGACCATTATTGCAGGACTGAAATTAAATTAACTTAGATTCTAAAAAACAAGGTTATAGAATACTCATCTCATTCCTCAGCGAAGTACACGTTATAGATCAGCGCAACGTGTGAAAAGTGATGAATTACACCATGTGATGCATTAGCTTTGTTTGTGTTTACACTGACGCTGATGTTTCACTCAACGCCTTTACATTTGGCTTCTTATGAAGGAGATACGTTGATTGATGGGATCTGCGACGTGGCAAATTGGTGTGGTTTTCAGAAGTAAGCAATCAGTTCGAACTCGATGGTGCAGAAACAGAGAAGAGACTTAGTTACTCAATGTTTTAAAGGTAATCAAATTTGCAAAAGGAGATGCGCCAGACGATCTAGCGAATACTCAACGCAGCGTAAAGCGATGTTAGCCAGCCGTTACTACCGTTCGGCTTGGGGTTGCAAAAGTTGCAAAGATAACAACGTCATGTCAAGTCACAAAGGGTATTCGGCAAAGATTATTAAGAAATAATAAATAAAATTATGTGAACCTCTTCTCCATCTTCATATTCTAACTCAAGTCCTACGACACGTTGGGGATACACTTTTAGTGTAGTTAAGTGCTATATCAAAATATGAATGGAAAAAAAAAAATTAAAACTCATAAATCGATAAAGATTTCGAATTTGATTATGTCTACAGTGATTTCTAAACATATGATCATTTAATAAAGAATTATCTTTAATTCTTAGGAGCTTTAAAATGAATCTAATTATCTTAATCTAACAAATTTGATGCAAAAAAGTCAAAAGCCCCGCTTGCCTTTTAATATTGAGGCTAGTTTGGAGTTAAACACAAAATGAATTTAAAAGTAACGGCAAGTTCTTAAGCTCAGTTCCAAAAAGTTCAAGGCGGAAGTTTTGCTTTTAAAATTTGAAGACGGCGTTTCAAGGCAGGTGAAAATTAATATATAAAAATAATTTGGGACGAAAATGCTCTACTAAAAATTTATCATCGTCATTGTTGGCCTTCCATATTGTACTCTGTTAGTCAATGACATTACTGAATAAGTTTCCTCAAGCTGTATTTATACCAATGTCTATTCTATAAATATATGTGGGAATTTGCTATTAATATTTCTAAAACAATGTGATAATTATAATTTTTTACACTTACATTTTACATATAGGGAGCATATACACATGAATAAATTAAAGGCCTAATGGCAAACGTCTATTTAAATTACTATAACACTAATATAACAAATATAAAAGGTAGTTATATAATATCTTAAATTAAAGTTACAATTATCGATAAAAGAACACGAGTCAATAATACGATACTTTTAGAAGAGATGAGACAAATAGTCTATACAGATCCTTATTTTAAACATTACATATAGTTTAGGAAACATCACTAAAACATTTAAAAAATAACACGTTTAAAGAATTTAGAAATGAGTAAAACATTAAAAAAACGTTCTTTTAATTGAGTAAATATATTACTCTTGTAATTTATAATTTATATTTTTTATTACAACATTGTTCTTTAAATATTTTTTACGGATTTTATTTAGTATTATTATTAGTATAAACATATCTATCTATATATATATATATATTAGTGACACAATTCACTAATGGGTAATGCAAGTGCAGGGTACTTAAATAGAGCAATAAAAGTGATAAATGCGAAAACAGCCTACTTAACATTAATTTTTCACTCCCTCCTTAGTACTAATAACTTAACTGTTCAGGTGGGACAAAATAGAACCAAAAGCGTATTTTTAAATATCATTCCCCTATCCGTCTGCAATAGTGAAAATTGCAAATAAAATGCCGAAACCTCGCAATATTGCTCGTTAGATTCTAAAAGTTTTATCTTATTATATTGGACATTTATAAAATTATAATAAATTATTCATATTTCTAATAAATAGTGGTCATTTTTTAAAAGCAATGCCAAGTTCTCATTCACAAGCGACATTACTGATTTAAAAATAATACATATCCCTTGGTTAACAAAATTAAGGATATTGTAAGTAAATTGTTCTAGGTTTATATTATAATTTTTTTTTTATCATTAGTTGCAAACGAGCACGTAGTTCACCTGATGTTAAGTGATTCCTGCGGCCCATCTACATTCATTCTTGTAAAGGAATCATAATGCAGTTGCGTTGTCACCCTTGAGGACTGAGATGGAAGGTCTAGTCACCAGTAATAAAGGTCTCCCGATCCCTTCACTCACCAGACGAAACATAGCAGCGTTATGCTGCTATTTCACGCCGGTATTCTGTGAGGGCGTGGTTCTACTCCGGTCGAGCTGACCTATTCAATGTGCAGTTAGAAACATACTACAATGTAACTCTACCACTGTTTATTAGGTAAATGTTGATAGTTCACAAACAAAGGATTAATTCAGGATTAAACAGATGAAACGTTTTGGATTAAATTTTATACAGTTCCTATTAGTGTGAGCTCGCTTTGTTTTAAAAACTTTCCATTTGTATTTTATTCAGTTGGCTTTGTGATATTTTGTAAACTTAATAATTCCCACTTTCTTTTTCCAATTGAACCGAACGCCATTAAGGTTTATTTTATTGACATTAATCGTTGTTAAAAAATAGTCGTGACTCCGCAACGATGTGTATGTCTAATCCAAAAATGGTGAATATTTACTATTGTACACATTTTTTGTCTTTAACAACGTATTTCTGTATTGTATATTAAATCTTAATATTGTATTGTATTCCTATTGATGACGACACTATTTTTATAGCATTAATCATTGATATAAAGAATATAATAATAATTGATATAAGAAAGAAGGAAAAAGATTTTATTTGGTTAAAAAATCATACTTTTATAAATCTATTAAGAAAATGGTTTAAGATAATGCATCACATGCAAAAAGCTCTTGACTAAAGTTTTAGGGACACTACACGTCACGATTTTAATAATAACTACTTAATAGTAATTAATATATATATATGCAAATCATGAAAGTGGTAAGAAGATAACAATCAACGGGTAAAAGCACGCAGAAGAGTAATGTTTTTTATTTGAACAAATAGCTTCTGATCGCTTTATTCGGGTATGCTATCTTCTCTATTAATAAAGAAGAATTTTAATTAAAGAATTTTTCATTTCAATTTTAAAGAAAACTAAAATTTCAAAATAAACTTTAATGAATGTTAAAATATTCTTACAAATAAACACTAAAATTGTTTATGGATATATATTATTAGGATTATTAACAACAAAGCTTACGTTGATGTACGTAACGCTGTATCATATATCGTATAATCGTATAACTTTGTCAATTTGCCATTTGTAATGTCGATATGTTCGTGTAACTTTTGGGCATTTCATTGTTAAAACTTTAATTGGTGTTCTACTTTAACACGTGCCAGGTTAATTTACTATAAAGTTAAATTTGTTCGTCCTTTAACTTCCTAGAAAATATGTTTTATTTTTGTATGAATTAAACCTGTATCTAGGTGATGATCATTTTCCACTCAGAAGTCTCGAACACCCATTTATTCCCATTCAAATAAGAATATGCTCTATATTATAAGACCATTGCAAAAACATTTCGATAGGTATATGGTTAAATATCTTTGTAAAATCTTTTTCCACTTTGCGAAAACTTTAGAACATTTGAGAATAGTATCTACTCCTTTCTCAAAGGTGAAGAAGGTACCTGTCGCTGCTGCTATGGTGTTGTGGATGGGCAAGAGCTGCAATCATCACCTATGCCATATCAGGTGAGTCCTTTTTTTGCCTTTCTATCT
Organism: Teinopalpus imperialis; assembly: GCA_029286865.1. Classification (NCBI taxonomy): domain Eukaryota; kingdom Metazoa; phylum Arthropoda; class Insecta; order Lepidoptera; family Papilionidae; genus Teinopalpus; species Teinopalpus imperialis. Next base: position 6,568,774 of record JAGSMU010000036.1, on the reverse strand, counting down.
ATAAAAAACTTATCATGAAGTAAATAATGTGCTCGATTGTCACCGTAGTTCAAGTGAGTCAAACAAAACTTGCACAAAATGTTAATCCATTTAGTTAATCTATTAAAATTATTTTTAGATTAGGTCATCGTGAGTCATTGAGACCGGAATTAAATACAGTGAGATCACAATACATGTATGGGAATCTACTATAAGCATATAATAGTATAAGATATATTGACAAAAAAAAGTGTTCGTTATCAGCCCGTGGACGCAACTAGATAAGCTAGCAACATTTACAATACATAATGTATTATATAATTTACAGTACCGGTAACAATCGGCAACTCGTTAATTTTGTCAAAGAATAAACTTTCACAATCAACTCGTAAATGAAAAGGAAGTTTAAGCAACTGAGTAATACTTAAAACTTGCAGCGTATGTTATATTATTATACATTTAGCAACGAAATAAACTGTTTTCATTTTCATGAAAAGAAATAAGTTTAAAAGTACTATTAATAATCTGGGATTATTATAAAATTACAGATTATATACACTGACAACACACTAGCGATGATACTGTCTCGAAATGATTTCTCACATAAAATATATTAGGTCATTACATATGAATGAATGCGTTTTGTCCAACTGACCACTTTGATTTCAAATAATCTGGCGTTCGGTTAGGAATTCCAGATTTCAAATTTATTTCGAAATATAGAATTATGTATTTGTGTTTTGAATTAAGCTCGAGATTAGAATTTATTTAACAAAATGGAAAACTTAAAATATAGCGTTATTTACGAATATGAGTTCCAACGTGGCACGAGCGTTGCGTAAACAGCTAGAAGGATTAATGATGTGTATGGGGAAGCTACTGTAAAATAAAGCACGGTACGTTTTTAGTACCAGCGTTTTCGTTATGGAGATTTTGACCTCCAAAACAAACCCCACAGACGGCCGGAAACCCAAGTTGACAATGATGAATTAAAGTGGATTGTGGAATCGGATCCATCGCAAAATAATTCACTTGAAATAAATTGGAAAAGCGAAAAACCTCGAGAAATGGGTATCGCATGAATTGAGTGAAGCACACCAATAAACACGCATTGAGTACTGCGTTACATTACTCAACCGTCACAATAACAAAGGAATTTTGAATCGTATCGTTACTTGTGATGAAAAATGGATACTGTATGACAATCGGAAACGCTTATCAAAGTGGTTGAACCCAAAAGAATCGGCCAAATCTTGTCCCAAGAGAAAGTTGACTCAAAAAAGGTAAAGGTGGTGAGTATTTGGTGGACCAATGCTGGTGCCATATACTACAGCTTCCTAAGATCTGACCAGACGATACAGCAGATCTGTATTGTCAACAATTGCAATGAAGGAAACGCTAGCATTTATACAACCGAGATGGGTCAATTGCTCTTCATAACAACGCTAGACCCCATACTTCACGACAGACAGTCGCTAAATTAGATGAGCTGCGATTGGAATGTGTCTAATACCCACCCACCATACTACCTGAACCTTGCTCACACCTGACTGCTCCCTTCCAACCGGAGCGACCAAGCCCCCGGCGTGCTGCCTATGTGAGGCAGAGGGTCACCCAGCGAGTTACCATGGGTGCCGCAAAACGCCGCAGAGCCAAGGCCAAAAAAGCCACAGGGGCTTCTCAGCCGGCCCCTGCCATTACTTTTAGGGCTGCGCCTGCTCTCAGGCCCACCCACACTCCAGCTGCAGGTTTAGCTCCAGCTCCCCAACCAGCTGTTCCGTTGCAAGCACGTAAGGCCCCTGCAAAGTCAGTCATGGGCAATGCCGCTATGGTGCACAAACATGTCGCACATATCTCAAGGCCGAACCCCGCCTCGGTGCAGCCTGCCACCTTAGCGCAGGTTACACCTACCCCAACCTCAGGGTATGTAAAACCCTATCACATACTCTTTAAATTCCATTAGCTCACTAGATCTAACGCCCCGGAGGACCTCACCAACATGGGGATCCACCTCCAGCAGGCCAAGAGCCCATTCGAGTTGCTGCAGATCACTGCAGATTACATGGGTACCATTCGCTCCTTCTGGGCACTCCAGAATGGCTCAATGCCCAGCCGAGCAATCCCCTAACTCGGTCTCTCAATGGCTAACACACCCATAAGTAGAGTCAACCCTCACTCTCTGACTGTCTCGTTTTTCAACGCGGACGGACTCAGGTCTCAAAAAGACGAAGTAGCGATCCCTCTAAAAGAACACAACATCGACGTTATGCTAGTGCAAGAAACCTTCTTTAAACCTAGTCACCGCGATCCCAAGATCGCAAACTATGACATCATCCGTGAAAACAGGCTGACCGCCCCCGAAGACGGCACCCTGATCTACTACAAAAGGTGCTTGCACTGCGTACGTCTCGAGGATCCGCGATTAACGAACATCAAAGCTACCGCGTGTAGGGTGGCTATGACCGGTCATAGCCCGATAATTATCGCCTTGGTTTATCTATCACCGACGAAAGTCGTTCTAGAATCGGACATAAAGACCATAATTAACCTAGGCCCCTCGGTCGTCATAGCGATCGAACTAAATAGTAAACAAGCCTCCTGACACTCAACAAGGGAGAACAGAAACGGCAAGGCGCTTCACGACCTTATCGGCTTATATAGCTTCGACGTTATAGCCCCGACTCTCCGACAAGATACGCTCTAAAGTTTACACGTCCGACGTTTTAGACATAAAATCATACAATGAAGATAAATGGGGCAACCTGCTAGCGGACCTCGAGCCTTCGAATACTGCCTACTGACAATTGGCTCGCGGGCTCTCAAAGCAAACACCATCACGCAAATGCCCCTACCGGACAATGCTAGTCGCGCCTTCGACGACTAGAAGAAAGCCGAATATCTCGCGCACAGTCTAGAGAACCAATGCTCCCCATCAAACGTCCCCGCGGACCCCGACCACCTTCGTAAGGTGGACGTTGACGTGTCACTTAGGGCATCGTTACCACCAGAGGCTGAACCGTTAGAACCTGAGACCACAGAGGAGGTCACAGACATTATCAAAAACCTCAAAAAGAGGTCAGTTCCCGGACCCGACGGGATTAACAATAAAATACTTAAAGCGCTTCCCGCTATTTATTTGCCTCCTAGTGCCAATATTCAACACGCTCCTCTCCAGCTGCTCCTTCCCGGATGCCTGCTCTTCACGCTCTCTCCCCCCTTTTATTCTCACTTTACGTAAGTGATATCCCAAAAGATTCGCAGGTCAGTCTCGCGCTTTTCGCGAAGGAAACCGCCTTATATTATTCAAACGTACACAAGGGCCGTATTACCATTCGTCTCCAAACCGCAGCCAACCGCCTCGTCGATTGGTTTCGGTTATGGAGAATCTAAATTAACCCGGACAAAAGTGCAGAAGTCTTCTTCTGGAGAGGCTCAGCTGATCCATTCTGAACGGCACCAGTACTTAGCCGTAGAAAGCTAGGACGAATCACGATCTTCGACCGACCTATTCCATGGGTAGAAACGGTCAAATACCTAGGGGTCACCTTTGATCGAAAGCTTAGTTTCCGCCCACATATCGAAAATGCGATTGACCAAACAACTGGTGGCGTCCGTCAAAGGCTAGGTCCACCTACCAAAACCTCGGACGGTCAGTAGTCATCACCATCCATTCTCCACTTTGGAGAATCTTTCGATAGCTAGGGAACTGGCAACTTGGGTGGCACTATCAGATAGAAACATGATCTGAGCAGACCGACACACTCAGTTTATGAACGCTTTGTGTATGTAAGAGAACCAAAAACTACTTAACCAGCTCACGGACCCCTCAGTTTCCTGAGCTCTGGATCTGATGAAGCTGTAAGAGCTGCACAGGCTAACAGCATCAACATGAAAAGAATCTAGAAAAAAAATTGAAAATTCGACAATTTCTTTCAATAAAAAAATATATTCTGATGAGGCAGTCCAAACCGCTTTCTTACATTTTATTGCTTCTAGCTCCCAAAATCTTTTCAGCAATGGAATCAATGAACTACCAATAAAATGGCGAAAGTACATCGATAATAATGGTACATATTTCTATTGATTAAATATATAAAAAAATGTTACAGAAATCGTTTTTACTTTTTCCATTTAATACACTAATTTCATATGCAAATTCAAAAAAGTTTCAGCAATTTCTTGCCATTTCTACTACTAGTGCTGTAGTAAAATACGAAATGGTTGGTTATAATGGAATAATGATTTCTACCTTTATGATTAAAAAGATTTTTTCTTTGACTTTATTTGATATAGTTCCTTGATCATTGGATATAATCATTATAAATCACCTTCTAGTGAAATTGTAACGAAAATGACTAAAAGAGTGAAGAGAACTAAAAGGGTATATATCCTACCTTTTTCATACTTTTAAACCGATCTAAGAAATATTATTGATATCATATAAACATAACATTTTTATTCCAAACGTCCATACTTTTATGAAACGACACGTTGCTCTTGCATTTTCATTTTTATTCAATAATTCTCTAAAATTACTACTTCTTTTTATTTTTAAAATAAAACAATATCAAAAGTGTATCTATAAATTTAACGTTTTATATAATATTGTTATATAATATCTTTATTTAAAATTCCATATGTCCATTTTCTAAAATATTTATAACGTAATTGCTAGATTTTAGCCGGATCTTTGGCCGTAAGGTGGACTATCTCCAATATCTTTCTAGGGAGAAGGTCTACGGCCAGCAGTGGGATATGTTACATAAATCATACAAAAAATACTTTATGTTTCAAAGAACATTAGATAATCCTTAAGAATCTACGTCTACAAATAATAAAGGCGAAATTAAATTAGATTCACCTTCAGATTTATGCATACCTAACTTAATAATCAGTATTGTTTAAAACTACACTTTATATACTTGCTCAATTTAAGCTTAATTTATGAGCTTTTCATTGTTGGCTCTAGATCAATCGATCACTCAAATTTGATTCACCGCAGACACGGGCCTGCGGCTCATTCGTTCTCTATTAGTCCAATGCATACGTAACGAGTGACGAAAAGTTTTTGTAAACAACATGTAAAGGTTTATTATTATATTATACTTGTGTTTTGTATATTGATATATATTTATTTTTATTTTTCTATTTTAATTGATAAGTAATCTCTGCTAAAAATAGTATATCCCTGCATCTATAAGAACATATATACATTAAATTTATATTCAAATACTCCTTATCCGTAATGGAATTCCTAATTTTACAATTATTATTACGTGTTAGGCGATAAAACAAATCTTTGATAGGAAACTAACATATCTGAGAAAAACATCGTGCGCAAACAACTTACCGTTATGCAGAGAATTAAAAATCTCTTTAAAATAATTATTATTTTTTAACTTTTAATCAATGGAGCATTTTAAATTTAAATTGAAACGATCGACTGTCTTTTGAGCCGTGTATTTTAGAATTGAGGAAACTTTAGGGATTGAGTATAAATAATTTTGAATTCGATGGAGCTAGTGTCTAACCACTCCACGCGTGGCATTCTCTGTCCATCCCCGTTTCCGGTGCTCACCGGCTTTCTGACTGGAGCCGTTCAGGCCGTTCAAACAGCATAGAAAAGCAACCTGGGATTGGTGTGCCTTTTCGCCGCCGTTTTTAACTTATTGTGACTGCATCAAAGCGTTTACGGGGCACCAATTGCAAGACTGAGGAAACGATTGCCGCCACCATCCAGTTGTTGTATAAGTCATTATTGTTTGTCTTAGCACAATAAAATAGTTATAGCATATACGAGTATAATTCGACATACCTATAGTCACTTTTAAGCTGTCGTTGTAATTTCTTACATCACTTTTTCTCCAGCACCAACATATTCCAAAATGGTGGTATAAGTGATCCTTCTTACTATTACATATTCCTTTCGAAGTAACTGATCGAGTCGATCGGCAGTCTCGGGCATCCTCGAATTGGCTTAATTACGCCATTACCTGGTTCCCGAGTTTTGCTTAGCCTTTTGGATAGGTCTCCACTGCTTTTCAAACCACGTATAACGTCTTTAAAAAAGCTGAATTTCATAGACTCTTGTTATCCAAATTATTGGTATGAACATTAATGGTGTTCATGTCTGTCTGTTTTGTGCTAACCGTTGCCAGATTTACATTTAATATTTACAACATATGTTTTAAGTGACTAACCATAATAATACAATTAATTATTATTTATATTACATAATGAAGAATGGACTAATGATAAGTTGGGATGGTGATAATGAATGTTTTTCAAATGATTGCTATCACTGCTTTAAACGGTTTTACATCTATTTATCTGTAGAAAACACATGTTTCTGTTTTTTTCAAAATCATCAGCCATAATTTAGGGAAATAGCATTTCAAAATCATTCTAAATTCAACCATTGTGCAAAATACATAGCCGGGAATTGCGAACAGCGAAAATTGTTTCCTATGTTAGTGCGGATATATCATGCACAATGGGCGCAGTTGGGTTTAAGCAAAGTGGAACATTAAACTATGGTACTGGTAGTGTGTAGATTCCAATAAATAATTTTCTATAAATCAAGACGCTTTCTCTAAGAAACATGATATCATATATAGTATAAAATATTTTTATGCGTAATCATTACAAGAATTCGTGTGGAAATGTATGTATAGTAATGGAATATATCAACTAATCTATTCCATAAAATTGTTCGAAATCGTCAAATTTATAAAAACTGGTCGACAGTTGTCACAGAAGAAGAAGAATTTCTAACCATTATTTGTAATAGCCACATAAAATTCTAAATCTAAAGAATTACATGTAAAGAATAATAGACGAAAGAGTTATACAGAAATAAAAAATAATAGAAAACATAACGAAACATGAAATAAAGAATCCCGCAACAGACATTAATGTCGTTTATCGTTATTGTGTATTTACTTTGAATTTATTGAAGCTTAATATCTGAATTCATCCAGCTCGAATTTTGTTGCTTAGGAATCGAGAGCATAGGTCGCGGGAGATTTTTGAAATTTTAAATTAATCGTGTACAATTTTGAGGTACGCCTTGATATTGAGATACAACAGTATGATGTAGAGATCCAGAGCCCTAGTTTCTAGAGATGTATTCCACCTCAGTAAACAGGGATGACAACACAATCATGCATGACATGTTAAGGATAGATATTATTAGTGGTTATGACTCGCAGTAATTTACCATCAGGTGAACTGGGCGATCATATATTAGTAGAATATTCACAAAAAAAAAAAGGAAAAACCGTAAGTTACTTAAAAAAACTTAACTTTTTTTTAATTGTAATTTACTTACCTTAAACTTAACTTGATTTGCTTGACAATACCAAAATGCAAAATGTTATGACTACAGATACAGGGCTGTAGTTAGATACTGTAATTAAACTTTTTCTATACGCAAAAATATATTAGCAGTTTGTCTGAATTGAAACAAAAGAATTCCGATATTCAAAGTTACGACTCCTGTTATCGCATAATTTTCAATCGCCGGCACCTAACAATCCCTTACACCCTTTTTTGTCTAACATTTGGACAAGATAAATGTTCGTTTGTACTGTAAATCTTCAGTCGTCGATGCAAATGAAAGGTTAGATTATTTATAGGTACTTAAATTAGGATACTTAAATTATCATGAACATTGTAACTTTTTTGTAACCAATATAACAGGAAATCCTTTGTAATATAAAATTATACGTTATTTATCACACTTATTGGAGATGTAGGCGGTGTAACAAAGGTAATAAACATAAGAAAATATGCGTAAATTAATAAAGTTGTCGATTCGCATACGATGCTATTCGATTATAGTCGAAACCATCTCCTAGCACAAACATTTAAGCTCGGATGGAGTGATTAACCGGAATGTTATAAATTTTAATAACAATTCTTAATAAGCATGCTTCTTTTTTTAAAAAACAGTACTTGTTAAAGTTTTCTTGTGTCCTAAAATCTGAGGGAACAAAGATTATTTTTAAACTACTAACATTTGCAAAGAAATATTTACATTCGAAATAAGTAGCCTAAAGTTTCAAGCATGTTTATTGTATATGTTTACATATATAGTTATCATATTTAAAAAATATATATATGAAATTTATAAGATTCGATTATAATTTCAATTCAAAATTATAAAATATTCATATAACTTCATAATATAAAATAAAATTATACGAGAAAGAAATATGATTGATTGTTCACAGACTAAATGTTGAAGGAAAGATGAGCGCGATGAATGAAGCGCTACCAGTATTTAGAGGAGATGAAGATGAATAAGTGATTTTATGCCATCACAAATACTTAAAGTATATTGACAGTTTATATACGTTCCACCATATTTGCCTCGAAGCTGCTATTACCAACTAAAAATTTATATTATGATGAGTTATTCTAAAATGTTTCAAGTACGAGGCGCTTAAATATGCTTTTTTCTTTTAAATAATTGAATAACAACAGATTTAAGCTTATTAACATTTCTTAAAAACCCCCGATATTACTTACATTAAATCCAAATAATTGATATCATAATATATTCAAATGTTCTAATTTTGTTAATTACAACTAACCACAATAATTATGAAAACTATATCATAGATTTTTCTCTATTTTATATGGTTACCAAACAGCAATCGATGGTTATTCCTTCCGCCTGTAGGACCTACCGACGGTGTACTGAGTATTCATGTATTGAAATAATTGGTGATTGCTTTTATTATAATTTATTATATAAATCTTTATTACTATTATAAGGATCGAATGATATTTTTAAAATTTAATGATGTGACGTCATCCTTGACCTATTTAAAGGCATCTTTAGAAATGGTCCATTTTGCTCGTTGGCGCTGGTAGCGATAGGTCGTGTCAAAGTGTGCGATACATTTTGAGGTTATAATTGTAATTAACGGTTGATTGTCTGTTCCTCCTATTTGTTGTTGAAAAATTTCGTTAAAATAATTAAAGTTTGTGTATGTTCAAATAATAAAGTCCTTAGCCATCTTGTTATTTTTTTTCAACAAAGTTCGTTTATAGTTGCTAAAACTATATATTTCGTGTGATTTTGATGACTCTGTCAGTTTCCGGTGTAGGCTACTTAGTGATCCTGGTGATGGTTTCAAATATAATTTATGATGGAGGATGCGATGCTTGGCCGTACTGTATAAGATATACATTATTACTATTTTATGCAGACATGTACTAAGTGGAGTAGAGATATAAAATAAGTTTTGACAGTGGTAGAGCTACACTGCAGTTTGTTTCTAGTTGAAAAATAATGGGTCAGCTCGACCGGGGTAGGACCATGCCCTCACAGAATACCTGATAGCATGAAATAGTAGCATAATGCTGCTCTTTTCGTCTCGTGAATGTAGGGATCCGAAACCTTTATTACTGGTGACGAGGCATTCCATCTCAGTCCTTAAGGGTGACAACGCATCTACACTAAGATCTCGTGGCAAGGATGAATGTAGATGTCATGGTCCGCAGCAATCCGTCAGGTGAACTGTGTGATCGTTTGTTACTCTTAAAATCAAGAAAAAATTAAAAAAAAAATTATCTTTCTGTTTCTCGAAATAAATGACACATGAGTACTGAGTCATTGTAAATATATAATATTATAGAAACCTCAGTCCGGGCCCAAGGTGGCCCGGGTCTCGGTTTTTCAAGGTCATTTGAATCCCGAACACTACTCCGAGCTCGAGAATCGAAAAAACACTAATTAGAGTGAATCGCCTATTTTATCATAGATATGTAGTGAAAAACAATCATAAAGATTTATATAAAGTAGTGCAAGTAGATGAAGAAAAAATAAAAAAAATTATAAGTATTTAAGACAATTTTAAAAAACAGTTCATGTATATTTTTAAAGTGGTAGAGCTACACTTCAGTTTGTTTCTATCTGTAGGTTGAATTGATCAGTTCGGCTGGGATAAGACCACGGCCCCACAGAATACGGTAAAATAGCAGCATTATGCTGCAATTTTACGCCTAAATAGCAGCATAATGCTGCTTTGTTTCGTTTGGTGAGTGTAGGGATCGGGAAACCATTAATACTGGTGACGAGGCATTCCATCTCAGTCCTCAAGGGTGACAACGCATCTGCACTAAGATGCCGTGGCAAGGATGAAAGTAGTAGTCACGGGCCGCAGGAATCACTTACCATCAGGTAAACTGTGTACCCGTTTGTTATTCTCAATAAATAAAATAAAATATGTACAATTGCAAGGCACATACAATATAAAAATCAATAGCACGCAAAGTTTAAAATAAAAATACTGATGAAACTATCATGAACCGGTGGCCGAAAAGTGGTTTTAACAGTTGCCAACCCAAGTAGATATCTCAATGCTAATCTACCGATCGAAATGTGAATTACGGAAGTGCCATATACAGATTTCATTTTGTAACAGAGCTGCAAATCCGTTTTTACTATGTACAGTCAGAATGCACAGCACTGTTACTTTTCTGTTTGTTTTGTTACCGTTTGTAGTTTGCTCTGTATGTGCACTAAAGGATAACAGGTGCTTTTAAATATTTACAAACCATTTGTCCCGTGTTCCAACCTGCAGTGTAGTACTTTGTGTTTTAACTAAATCAATTACAACTTATAATGTTATTTGAATTGATACTAAATAGAATTGTTGTAATTTTTCTCTTTAATATTTACTGTGTAATGTTTAAAAATAACAATTGTATTCTATATTTATTATTTTTTAAGCTTGTTCCTAGTGATAAGGCATTTCATCTTAGTTTTCAGGACAGTTACATGGCATCTGCATTATGATTCCTTATTAAGGATAAATAAAAGCGTCATGGGACTCAAAAATCGGTTGCCATGACCTGATCTGTGTGTTCGTTAGTCATCTCTTATATCTATAACTTACATATACTCTTATATAATCAAATGCCTTTTGCTTTCCCTTTAAAAAAAAATTCGTCAAAAAAAATCGTGCACACAGTTCACCTGATGGCAAGTGATTCCTGTGGCCCATGGCCACTACATTTATCCTTGACTAGGAATCATAATGCAGATGCGTTGTCACCCTTGAAGATAGTGCGATAGAATGCCCCGTCACCAGTAATAAAGTCTCCGGTCCTTGTACCAGCGGAAGTCCCATAATAGAACGTCTAAGAGTCTTCTCAGGTAATTCGCTTGAATATTTGGCTTACTTTTGGGTGAAGCTGTGTTTTATGAAATAACTTGTACATTTATCCAAATTATTTTATGCGTAGGAAGCGTCAATAGCATAATGGTTTAGGGTCGAATCCACCATTCAACTAGGTGTTGTCGCGAACCATCTCCTAGCAGAAGCATTTGCAGCTTAGTTAGTGTGGTTAACCGGAATATTAGTAATGTTATTATCATTGCTAAAACTCTTATTTTTTAAATATATTATGATGATTCATATTGTCTTTTAAAGAAAATATTGTTAATTTTATGTATTTGTTTTTTGTATTTGTTTCTTCTTGACACAGAAGACTCACTAGACGAAACACAGGAGCATAATGCTCCTATTTCATGCTGGTATTTGCTAAATCGTAGTACTTCCTCGGTCGAAACTAGAAACGCAGCTAGAAACTAACCGCAGCGTAGCCACTGTTATATTAATATGTAGGCCATATGGTATATAAATCTGAGATAAACATATCTTGCCCACATAGCCTTGAAAAATGTGCATTAACACGTGAAGCTAGAAATTTGTTATACGATTGCAGTGAAGTAAAATACATTTATACACATATTTTTTATTTAATTTTCTTCCTTAATTGAGCTGTAAAGATATATATTTCTGCGGAAATTACTTTATTGAAGCGGATTGATTTATCTTTAATCGATTTTCTTTTAAAAGTGTGATATTATTGAAAATTTATAGCTTTAAATTTTTATATATAAATAATTAGAACAAAATTCCTTATTTCGGCATCTTGTAGTTTTGATTTTTTTTAATCATATACAATGATTTGTTAAGAACAAAATAATTAGACACTAAATAATTACAAGAATTTTTTGGTTTGTAAAGCGCATTATATCATTAAACTATATTTCGAAGCGTTAACGTCTACGTCTGAACTTAAAATTTTAACAAGACTAACGTTAAATTTAAGAGAGGTAAATAAACTTCCGGAATGCAACTCTCTCACCGAATTTAATTAAATTTAATTATAATTTGGAGCTATAAATAAAATATAAATGTCAAAGCATGAAACAGGAACTGAAAACACTACGTCGTGAAGGAAAAGATTTGTAACGTTCAAATTCCGCTATTCCTTCGAAATTTCCACTTCAACTCCAATATGCTTTAATAAAAAGATTGAATCAAACAAATCAATTATTATTTTATGGAAATGCTAAATCCTATATTTTGCAGTCTCATACCAAAATATTTCTGTTGATTTAAGATCATGCGATTCGCTAGAATAACACTTACTTTGTTTATTTGTAAAAAAAATTAAGATCTTCAATCATATGCACGGAAAGTATGGTAGTAATATGCTTAATTTACTAGCAACAACAACCTCTTAATATTTCAGTAAAATAATTCAAATTGCATCTCCGTGTTAAATATCAAAAGTAAACAAAATTTACTACAATAAGTATCAATAGCAAAAGGGGTACGGTTTTTGAAACTTACTTCGTGGATCCGGATCTGAACAGGCATTTTAGCTCAACATTTAATTTTTATATGCTACAAAGTATTACTAGATTTTTTTGAACAAATGTTATGTGTACGATGTATGTACGGTATGATATACTGGATACTAGTAGATATATCTTATATTATATATTTATATAGTATATTATATAGTAGATATATATTATATTATATATTATTTTAGAACCACACAGTGATATTTTTTGTACGTTTATTATCATTCATATAAGGTAATGGCAAGCTGTACTGTCCACAGTTTTTAATTCTTTGATATTCTATTTAGGATCTTCAGATCAAAAGTCAACCATATCGTTTAACACCAAATAACTTTGTGTAAAAAGTTCAATGTAAACGGAACACGTTTCACGTTCACACATTACATTGTAATCCAGTTCTATACATTTTTAAACCCAATAACAATTTTCCCGAACGTACGAGAGAACGTTATCTAACTATTTTTGTGAAAAAGTAAACGGAGAAACACACAAAATAACAAAATTTTGGATTTATAAAAGAGAAAAAGGATAGGATAAACAACTAAATTCATCCACAGTGCCAAATGGCAAACCTAAACCAAAATTAGCTCTCAATTAGAGTCTACTAATTATCGCAAATGAGACAACTCTGTTATATATTTGAATATAATTAGCTCCGAAATAGACTAGGCACAACAGTATCAAAGAGGTGTAATCATTATTTTATGAAGAAAGAAAAGTTATAAATACGAAATACTAACAGTAACAGTTACCTTAGGTAAAAAACTATTTCAAGCTGCCCATTCTAACTGCGATTAAAACAAAGCACGGGTCGCAATCCAGTAACAGTTTCCAGTTTAATGGGTGTTTTTTACCCACAACATTCACTGCCAACACAAAGAGTTAATTTGCTTCAAAGCTCCTATAAAGATGACCATGTTCTAATACCAATTTAGATATGAGACCTCAATCCAGCACGATCATCTTTGCGTGAAATTAATTTTACTATTTTAAATATACAGAAAATACAAAAAATAGAACTATAACTTCAATGGCATTAGCTATGTTTTATGATGTAATAATTATTTTTTTAGTTTTTTGGTTTTTCGTTCATTGTTAGATAGCTAATAGTGTTATAGAAACATGATGAAAGGGTCTTATTTGCTATCAGAGATTTATCTGCAATATCTACTACGACTAAATAATATTAAATTACAATTAGTCATTGCCATCTCTGCTCATTTCAAGATGATTCTAAATGTTGGACCCCTTCTAAAAGAAAGCTACTCATTGTATATAGTATCGCCTGGATCGACTTCCTGCAAATCTCACTCCTAGTGGCGGGTCATCGGCGTTTTTCAATACTACTCTAGCTATGTATTTGACACAAGGCCACTTTAATGAACATTTGGATATTAAAATCTCGTCACAAGGGTCTCCGGATATCTACACTCACACGAAACGCATTATACTGCTATTTGACGCTGGAATTCTTTGAGGATGTAGGTCTTCTCAGGTTGAACCGATCTGTTCTTGCCGTAACTACAATCAAACTGTATCGTAGCTTTACCAAACAGAATACCGTTTAGCAATTCTGAATACAAAAGTATGCAACTCTCGCCGACACACAATATTGACTACGACGGTATTAAAAGACTTTCCGTTGACAAAACTTACCATTTAACTCCTCGGTCTCCAACCATCGTCATTCCGTTGCCAGCTAGTGAATTCTAAATTATTACTTTTAAATTTTTACCATTACAACTATCGAGTTGCGCGGTAGTTGGAACGAACTGGAGACCGTACATTACTAGCTCTATTAAATGAGGGCAATAATTGCCCTAATCGCCAAGCCACGTTACAAGATCTCTTAACTCTGATGCTACCGCCTGCTATTGGTCTAAATATTTAGTCTGGTAGTTATGAAATGGTCATTTCGCTATCCGCCGGAAACCTTCGAAAACCTATTTTATATATCTTCTTCTATAGTCACTTACGACACCAACGGGAAAAGATAGGATAACTCCGTACGCCTACACTACACGACCACTTTACTACAATTGAAAATTTTACTTTTTCAGAGAATTCTTTTGTCAGACATTAAGTCTGACATCTTATTTGGGTCTGGTTTAGTATAAAGTATTATATATTAATATAAACAGAGTGATAGCAGTGATATTTTTTTTGTTAAATTAGTAATTAACGTAAAACGGCGGCTTACCCAAGGGTACAAAAATATGTGTACGACGAATGCAGACATTAGAGCAGTGACTTTATTAGTGGTAATAACGCGTTTATAATATTATTTTATTTTGCAGGGATGACAATGCATCTAGGTTATTAATCGTTATTCGATGGGTATGAGCGACAAAGGTCATACTGATATCTGAAAACACTGATAATTATAGTTTGCTTGCCTTGCATCTCTTTGTACGGATGTATTCTTGTTAATATACTTAATTTTACTGTGCATAGCGGAAAAGCAATTAACCTATAACGAGCTACGTGAAAGTAATTTTTAGTGGTAAGAGTCGGGCTGTCCGTATAGTAAATAAACTTGCCTCACGTTTCTAACTTAATATAATTTTCTCATTTGATTTATGATAACGATACGTCTGGTCTATGTCAACTATGTTAACTTTTGTTTATTTCTTAGTATTAAGTTGTACCGTTGTACATTGTCAAATTTTATAATCATATATTACCAGTTTCTCCTTAAATTATTAAATTAGGAAGAAATTTTGCACATATGTACACAATATATAATCCGAAAATTATTCGAGATTGGTTGATGAAACCTCCACTGCGTTAAGAATATTTATTTAATATCCATGAAGCATTTACGTAAGTAATATAAATATGTGGTTTTTTTTTTCTCATAAAAATATTATATAGACTTTCATTTTATGTTAAGTAAGATCATAATGTGAATAGTTTACCAACTACTACACCTGCACCCATTTCTCCGTCCGACAAAGTGATATATAGCGTCATTTGTTATAATTTAAAAGCTTTGAAAGTTACCAAAGCTTCCTCCTATGTTACTACTTAGAGAATCTTCGATATTTTAGTAAAATTTCATAAATTCTTTCCAAGAGGATCTGCGTATCATGCATCCTGGGCTCAATATTTTTTGTATTTTTCCTTTATATTATATTAGTTGGGTCATAGTTCTGTCACGAACACTTAATTAAATAAATTGTAAACTTTTGATGTTTATATAATATATATAATATATGAAAGCAAAGGTTTTTTATTTTAATAAAAATTATTTCAAATGATTTTGAGTACAGACCCTCAACCACCGAGGCTAGTCGTAGATCGCATCATGCACAACGTTCATGTCTTAAAATTTTTTGAAGATTCCTTTTTTTACGTGGTAGTGCCACACTACAGCCAGTTCCTAGCTTCATACGAATAGACATATCAACCATATATATTAATATCGACCGGGGAAAGACCTTCACAGAATACCAATATGAATAGTTGAGTGTGTAGGAATCCGGGGACTCGACTACTGATAACAAGGCAACCTATATCTGTTCTCAAGTAAGAAAATACACGAGGACTTAGGTATTCCTCCTCCTTTTTCGTAATTATATATCCTTTTCCAAGAAAGAGCAAGCTAACTATACTATACTTTAGATAATATGCCAAGTAAAATATTTCCTCTCTCACCAAAGCTGTATCGATACATAAAATATTAAATATATCAATACAAGCAAAATATTGACATACTGTAAAATATGAAGAATCTATTTTAATTGTTAATAAATTACAAGTTACACCTTCAACTACGCGAATGGAGCTGAAAGTGGCGTGTAAATGGTGCGAATAACCATAAAAAACATTTCGGTTTTCGCTTTATACAACAACAGGTCTAGAACGACCCTCAATGCAGCGGAATTGAATGTAAATATTTGCGGCCGGAATTGAATGCGATAGCCATAGTCATCCATTGGCTATAAAAATTCATAGTATTCCGAACAATTCAATGATAAACAATATGATAATGTAATTTTGTTTTTAAAATTACCAAGTTTAAGTTGACACACACTGCAATATTGAAAACGATTTTATTTAATATATTACATTGTTAAAAAAAAATATATGTATAAGATGAAGAATGAGTGTGAAAAGTAGCTTTATAAAGATGATTAATATTATAATTAGACACATTTAAAAAAAAAACAATTAAGGTATTAATATATATTGTAATAATTATGTACAAATACAAGCTAAATGATGTGGTGAATAAAACGGTTTAAAAAATATTTAATTTGTGTGACAATCTCTGATTCTATAGAGAAGAGCAACAGATTTTACTCTTTTAATATATAAACAATTTTTTTTAAAGCTGGCTGTATGTTTTTAATATAACGCTAGAAATTGTCGGATTCAATAAAAACAGTGATAGTCCAGTGGCTAAGATATCTCACAACATAGCGGTCGTGTGTCTGCTCGACTGTTTTGTATATACTGTAATATTTTATTGATTTCTACGTCAAAATATTTCAACAACAGTGATGGCCTCACCCCGTCCCACATTTGGGACCTATAACATTATTACGATATACGAATAGTGATTGAAAGAGATAACAGTATAGTGATGAGTAAATATGCAAAAGGAAAATATGGCTTAAACACAATAGTCAACTTTGGTCAGTCCTGGCTTTGATAGCACTTGTAGGGCCGCCAGGAAATGGGGCCATTTATCTATCGCTCTGCTCTTGATACATCTCAGATTTGCCATAGATGCGACGTCAGACCGGATTGGCAGCCGCAGTTAACAGACAACTTACGTATCCAACTCTGCTGCCCGTCATTAGTCTGAGTATTTGTGTCTGGCAAAATAAGATAAATATTCTGCTAACGGGGGCTACTTGGTGTTCGTGGTAAACCCTATCTGTCACCTCTTACGACACTCACAGGAAGAGGTGTGGGGGCTATTTCTTCCACCGACACCACACGGCACGGGAGAAAAAAAAACTGTTTTTTTTCTCTACAAACGTAATAGTATAAAGTAACTACTCGATTACGTCACATCATGTGACGCCGCGTTATCTACAAATACGTTAATAGGTACATTATATGGAATATAATAAGCTTTTATTATCATAGCATAATTGAGTTCAATGACGATTATATCTTAAATGTGACTAATGCTAATTTGCGAACTAGAAATTTACTCATAATACTATTATTAAAAACACTAATCAACATAGTACAGTCAGCCATCGAAAATTAAAAAGCCATTGACGTGTGTAAGGCGTTAAACTTACGCATTTAAATCTTAGTTTACAGTTGATTATTTTTGGTTAGTTAAAAGCTTTTAACAGCGGTAAAGCTACATTGCAGTTTGTTTCTAGCTGCAGAATGAATGGGGCAGCTCGACTGGAATAGGGTTAATACCAGCGTAAAATAGCAGCATAATGGTGTTGTCATTCGTCTGGTGAGTGCAGGGATCTGGAGTCCTTTATTAATGGTAATGAGGCATTCCATCTCACTCCTAAAGGGTGACAACGTATCTGAATTATGATTCCTTGTCAAGTATGAATGTAGATGTCAGGGGCCGCAGGAATTACATACAGGTGAACTGTGTTACTCTGTTGTTTGTTACTCTGAATGTAATAATAAAAAAATCTTATTTGAATATAATTTAGCTTAAAGGAATATTTTGTACACATATACATTAATAAAAAATACATATACCGGTAGGCCAAAAGACCACCTTAATTAAAATAGGAACATAAAGAGAAACTCCAATAAAATATTAACCGTTTAATTAAACTGTTTAATCAAAATAAATCATTAGATGATTATTAAGAACATTGATTGACAAACAATATACTTTAAAAGCGTAAAGAAATATTAACAGTCCATGCAAAAAAGGCTATAGTTAGGTAAACTGATTTTTCATCAAAAAATCCTAATCGCATAAAGCATTCCACATTTTTTCTCGCGAGGATGGGATGGGCCACGATTACGGACGTTCCTATCAAGCTTTTCCTACAAAATTTCAATGGGATTGAAATCCGAGCTCTGAGGAGGCCAAACCATGTTTTTTAACACCCCTTGTGCCGCTTTCTCTTCTAAATATCCTCTACATAATTTTGAGGTATGCTTTGGAAAATTATTTTGTTGAAAAATGAATCAATCTCCAATTAATGGAAACCCGGAAGAAACTTTTTCAAAATTCCTTCAATTTTAATCAAATCGCTTCTTTTGCTAGTTCCTTGGCTAGAGAAGCAACCCCAGATCATAATTGAACTACCATCATGCTTAATTGTTGGGACTACACAATCTGACATGACAAAGTGACGATCTTGAAAATGGCATGTCTCTCTGTATCGAGTTATTGTACCATCTACACAAGTCTTCAATAACTTCAGTTGTGAAGCAATCCCACGTTCGGATTTGCCTTCATTATGTAAAACAACGATGGCAGAACGCACTTCACTGCTAATTTGTCGAGCTTTTCTCATTTTATGACGTATTCACTGTAGAAAGCACAAGTTTAGACTAATTGAGATTGTTTGTGAACAAATCCAAGTAAACTCGGGTAATAATAAGTCAGAAACACGTGTTTTCAGGAGCTAAATAATCCTAATTATTGACCAATACGTAACAAAAGCAAAGTAATTAGTAATGAGGACATTATAAAAATATTATTACGAGTGTACCACCTGGCTCTAGCGCAGCGTTTTTCGGTGTTTGTAAACAATAGATGTTTATTGTCCAATAAACTTGAAAGTAAACAAAGAATGACTTCTTTAAATATTCGATTCTAACAATAGAATATACATTTCTTTTATTTATCCTATGGGATTTTATTACAATTGATGGATAATTATGTTGTTTATGTGCGGTCTTAAACTTTTGGCCGGCAGGTTACATTTGATAATAAATTAAGTAGATGTGATCACATTTTAAATTAATTAAATACATGTTAAAAATTCAATCCGAAACAACAAATCAACTAACATTCAAAATCATCAAATATCAAATATCTTTGTAATATTGCAATGCTATTTTAATACCCACAATCATAATAGTATTCAGATAGCGACTGTACTTATAAAATCGGCACAGTTCAGTGATTGACCGCAAATTACCGTCACACGAAGTGGCCGAGAACATTACCCATACTGTTACATATATCACCATACATCAACATAAATGTTACGGAATAAAAGAAGAGTTAACAACGAACAAAATCATTGAAAATAACCCGATAATTTTTGCAACTCAGTGTATTTGTCGCAACATCCTGCCCTCTAACTTTTGACCCAGTAAATATGTGAGCCGCGAGCATTTTCCGCATTAACAAGCACAAAACACGACGTTTCATAATGCTGACAAAAATATTCATTTGCTTTATTACGATAAAAGTGGTGAAAGCACAATTAAATGGTGAATTTTGGTGGTTAAATGACAAATTGGCTAAATTGAAAAATGTGGAACCTTCTCGACCCAAGTTTGATAATATTGGTGAGTTTGATACCGACGAAAGTGCCAAAGTTGTGTTTAAAAATAACATGTATAATGCAGAGAAAAAAGATGAAATATATTATAGAACTACAACAGTCAAAACGGTGGGAACTGGAGCAATTGTATATTTCAGTGATGAAGACGAACTCAAGAGCCCATTAAATATTAGCAACAAATCAGATATAATTCAATTACAAAATAATAGAATCGATATTAATGATACTCGAAATGAAATTAAACATAATAACAAAAATATTTTAGATTTTGTTTTCCCCAACGATGCAACAATTGTGAAAAATATAACGCTCAACACACTTACAGGAAACTATACCAAACTTAATGAGAATAAAAGTATAACTAACAATGATAAAATATTATTTCATATGAAAACTGGGGGACCATTAACAGAAAATATTTGCATTTATATGAAAAAAACCGAATGCAGTAGTTGCAATGGTTTACCTTATGCACCAGAAAACAAGTAAGTTAATATGAGAAAATACGATTTTTATACTAAATCTTCTATCTTTCTTACGTGTTATATTATTTATTTATTTTTCATTTTCCTTGAATGAGGTTTACAAGGGCGGACCCAGTGGCATTAAGTCCGCCCAATTTACCATTTAATGATCAATGATCACGCCTTTACCAATTGATGATACTTAATACTTACTTCTAGATCAAACTTCATAAAACATTTCAGAAATTCCCAAAACATTTGTTGCATATTACCATTAACTAAAGAGAAGTTATCGAAAATAACTTTTCCTGATAAAATTCCTTATAACAACAACCGATTAAAACGATCGAATAATGAAGAAAATTTAAGTCCAGCTCTCAAACAAAGGAAAGCTCTAATGCAAAGGAAATATGGGTTACATATGCATGATCCACAACAAACTGACATAGAATCAACAACTTCACAGAAAATTGTAACACCTGAAGAAGAATATATCGATCCATATTGGAATATAAAAAGTCCTAATTTAAAACAATCGGGTAAACAACAAGCAGGAAGCTCTCAGCAAGAATATGACACTGATTATGTATATAACGAGAATTATACACCAGAATTACCAAAACCTGGTTTAGTTGGACTTTATTCTGATCATAGACCATCAAGTTGGTCTTTTATCCATCCAAATAATGATTTTCCTTATAATAACAATGAAAGCGGTGAAGAAGAATATGATTCCTTTGGATATTCGACCATAGATCCTAGACAAGGTAAGAGGTATAAAGTTTCATTGTTATGAGCAGTTTTTTATATTATATTATATATATATATATATATATATATATATATATATATATATATATATATATATATATACGTTCCGGACTGTATAAGAGCTGAAGATCCTCCCTCATCTAACCCAGACCGCAACCCTTTATACTTTAGAGGACATGGCGTGCTCTAAATGACAAGGCGACATTGAGTCTCTTTAAAATCTTGGGAGCAAGCAATGGCGAAATTTCTCTTGGAAACAGTGCGTAAATCCATAGATCCGTGGTCAAGCTGATTAAAGGCCTGTATAAAAGCCAAAGGTGGCCATTTCGAATAGAATATTTTTTTTATTTTTTTGGTGAGACTAATAAATACGTAGGTATAAATTTTAATAATATTACATTACTTCATTAAAAAAATGTATTTTCGTCTGTAACAGAACTTATGGCCGGACTAGGTATATATATATATATATATATATATATATATATATATATATACATATACAACAATATTCATATATGTATGTTGTATATATCTTTTTATCAGCACTTACACGCAGACATGTGATATAATAATATATTCGTTGATTGCACACATCCAACGTTAACGAGTATATCTTATCAAATTATAATTACCTTTAAATAAATACTTTGTACCTGCCACACCACTTTCGGCGTTTAGTTTCGTGTCTACATAATTCCTATATTTTGATATAAAACCCAACTAGCACCTGCTCTCAGCTCAGTTTCTATACACTCTTAAATATCCATTAAGCACAACATTATGCTAGACGTGGATATTTTTATAAAGTATTAATATTCTAGAAATCAACCAGATGTTAGAGGTTCCTCCTCTTACTACTTTATCTAAGCTTCAATCTTAGCAGGAAATTGATACTGAATAAAATATATTTTTTGTTAGCAGGTAGTTTTTCATCAACCACTTCAAACTTCAAACATAGCATTTTAAAACTTCCTATCAGTTCAGGAACCATGCTTGATTCAGAAAGTCAAACCATCAGTTACCAATCAAACCCCGATTTTCAAGTATTACAAGGGTTTAAACTTCTAAACTTAATGAACAAAAAAAATCCTCCTATGAATATTTTAAGAAGAAAATCTACTACAGAAAGTCTTGGGAAAAGCGGCGAAGAAGAGTCCCAGTTCCAATCAAATATAAGCAATGATTACGATGGCTACATGGAGATCAAAGAAAAAAAGTATAAAAATTGCGGAAGAACCAGAGAAGCGACTGTTCAAAATTGCAACTGCGGTAATTAAAATTTCATATAGTATAAAATATTTTTTAAAAAACAAGTTGATAAGTAATAAACGGAAGTTATTTTTTGCACGTATCTCAATGCTTCTGTTTTGTACATTATATGCACAAAAAACATCAAAGTGTCTATAGAACCATTCGTGTTGTTGTCGTTTATGTATGCACAAACATTTGAACAGCAAATTTCTATTACAATATGCTATTTTGTATTTTGTATTTATACCTTACAAACTATTTATTTATAGACAGGGCTTTAGGAGAATCATCTAAGGGAACACATCCTTGGCTTCTTCTAGCTGTGCTAACCAAAAGACAACAAAGCATTCTTTGCTATGCGACTCTTGTTCATCCACGCGCTGCGGTTACTGCCGCTGACTGTACTTATCGGTATGTAATCAAATAATTATTGACGCGGCGATAGCCCACATTGCCAAGAAAGATATTTTTATGGGCTACAAACAAACACACAGTTCCCTTGATGGTTGGTAATCGTTGCAACCTATCGTAGGAGATGAATGCTACGCAAAGGATCAAGATATTTGTCACCCTGAAAGAGGCCGAGAGACGAAATGACTTGGTATCGTTAATTTGTCCTCTATTCCTCTTAACTGAAGATCATCGTGCGAATCCATTCGTCCTCCTATTATGTAGCTGTAATTTATAGTGATATGGTTGCACAATTGTCATATTTAGATGATTTATTAAGAATGCATCAATATTTCTTTTTAACTTATGCTGATTATGATTATGCTTAACGGAAATGTAAGTAATAACTATTACTTACATTTCCGTTAAGCAACTTGAATCACGTTAGTTTGGCTGAAGTTGGTTGCTAAACAATTCCACTAGCTCTAATTCCGGAGCGCATCACTAGATGACATAAAGCAGTTTGCAGGAAGTCAATAGAAGTAGCTCTGGGCCGTGTTACGTATAAAACTATTGTAGACATCTGTATTAATTTTACACGTAATGATGATCCATGACGATATTCAGTAATTTAGTTTAAATTCCTTTGTAAGAGTCGTAAAGCAATGTTGCTATTCGGATCATGACGGGAGCCAGATTAGGACCAAACCCTCGCCTAACAGTGTTAGTATTGCGTATGATGAAGGTACTGAAGATCGAACTACTAATACCATATCATTCCATCTCGTTCCCAGGGTTGACAACGCATATGGATATTGAATCTTTATAGTGTATACAAACAGGACTGTATCGTCACTTATTATCACGTGAACTCGTATATCTTTACAAGTTTCATAAAAAAAAATATAATGTTATCATCGTCTATGAAGATCGTCCTTTGTACATTCAATATTTACTGCTTTTTATATAAATTTTCAGAATGTCCCCAGGTGAAATCACTGTCATTGCTGGAGCATGGGATCTGAAAGATGACAATCGGGCACAACTGCAGTATCGCTTTGCCTCCGTCCATGTACACCAGCAGTACCTACCAGGAAAACTCGCTTATAACATAGCTCTGTTGGTGTGTATCGTTAATAGGCTATTTCATTAATCAAAATTTATTTCATGACATACAGCACTGGTGCACTTTAATCGTTATCAGCATAAAAATTGTTGCTGATAAGTTATTACCAGAACGTCCGAATCAAGATGAAGTTAAATTATACCTGAATGTCAAGACGGAATGCCTCTTAACAACTTAATAGACCTCCGGTTTCGTATTGTGTAAGACGACAGCAATATGCTGCCATTTTAGGTTTAGAGTTTCTAGACCACTTATTTTTCTTTAGTTCTGAAAACTGATTTTAACCGGATATGCTTGTGTTCTGTGAAAGAATATAATAAGCTAATATAGTAATATAGTAATAGGGAAATATAGTAGGCTGTCGATTGATACAAAATTTGTAAGCTTTGCTTTTAAGAAACATAAGAAAAGTAAACAGCCTATATATAAATAATAGACATAAGCCTCCTACGCAGATAAGACGTCGGAACATAATTCTCCACTGCGGACTGGTGGACTTCACGTGTTTGCATTTTTTTTAATTGTTTCTTAGATATGCATGTTTCTTCACGACGGTTTTTGAAATTTAAAATTATAATTAAGACTTGATGCCGGCATCGAGGATTTTTTTTATTTATAAAATAAGGGCTAAGTCGCTTTGCAACCACACCGCCCCATAAGAATTGCAAAGAGTTTTAGTTTTAAGTAAAGAGATTTAATTTGTTTATGTATGTAACATATACAAAATAAATCTATTTACTTAAAACTAAGTTAGCCAATTTTAATATTTTCGCGCCCGACATTGAATAAGACAAGACGTAACGTTTAAGTGACCTACGTCACTGGAGCCACTTCGACCAAAACATGTTAATCTCACGTTCACGTTCCGGACACATTCCATCAAAATGTGTTGCACGGCCTCGACCACCCGAGAATGAAATTCGTTTTTCTCGCGGACTGTGAATTAAACGCGATCCCTTAGACACTAAGCTACCACCGCCTACAAATATTTATATATAAAATTTCAGCACTGGAAACGTTCATTAAGACTGGATTCACAAGTGCATCCAGCGTGCATCGCTGATGCAGATGTCAATAACGACTGCATATTTGTTGGATGGGGTGGATATGATCAAGGTAGTTATCGATTAAATTACTAATGAGATAAAATTCTATAGAAAGTTACAGTACAAAATCTGTATAACTTATTTTAGAACTTAACATCTTTTAATTTTCCTTTCATAATAACGGATATTTTTATTTTCGGCAGGCGTTCGACAGCGTCCGCATTGGCAACGTGCATCGATTCTTTCGCCTCAAAATTGTGGTGTACTTACTTCTATAAATAACGAATACGATCTTCCAATCGACGTATTCTGTGCTACGGTGGACTCCAAGACCACTGTTGTAAGTTTGGCATATGTACAATATCTTTCTTAATTTAACAATTTCTTGTTATTCTATGTAGTCAAAAACGCTTTGTAAGTCGAAATCCAAACGAAATTTATATTAGTTCGTAGGAATATTTAAGTCAGACGCTTCGCAAAACAGGGTACCCGTCCAAGCCGAGTCTCCCTCTCGGTAGCCCTTGTGCTGGTTACCCAACAATAGTCTCGACCTCTCAACCCGGTGAAACTGTAAAAGCCCTCGGGCTAACAGCGGCCAACCGGAAAAAAAAAGGAATATTTACACTTTTTAAGAGAAAAATTATTATATATATATATGTGTGTTATTATGCACATTTACTTTTATTATACTTTGCACTTGTTATACTCAAGAGAGAAGGCTTCCCTGCTGATCAGATCAGCTGGTGCCGGCCTTCTAAAAAATTAAACTGAAATCTGAAAACGTTACTTTTGTTTAATTTTTATATTTACATTTCTTGTTTTAGACTGGGCCAGGTGGTCCTCTTATGTGTAAAACGGATGATGTATTCTCTGTGGCCGGCATTGCCGTTTGGCGCAACGATGTTGTTGTACTAACGCGAGCGCAAGAATGGGTGACACAAGCTTTAACATTTTTGAGGATACATTAATTAGATATTCTATGCCCTTAAATAAATTATTAATTATCAAGATTGTTGTCTGATTAATCACATAGATATAAGATTTCAGTTAATCCAGGGCAATGAAGAGTAATGCTTGTAGGTAGTCCAACGATACCTGCAAAGGTTGATTATGAAAGCCTACCATTTATCTATTATGATGGAACTCCATTCACTATTTCTATAGCCACCCTTGGGTTGTATAGTGACCGTAAACGATTTGGGTTTTTGGAGATACGCTTTGCATAATATGTATATATTATATGTATATATATATATATATATATATATATATATATTTATATATACATATATAAACATTGTTATATATATTTACATTTGTTACGGCTTTTGCAACGGTAACAATGAAGCTGCTCGTCAAGATTATTCGCGACGGTTTCCTTTACCCCATGTATCAGTTTTTAGTGGAGTGTATAGGCGCATCCGAGAAACTGGTAGTGTTCAGAGAAGACAAATGAATGCCTGGAGACTCCCAGCCCATATTGTTAATTACGAAGAGGACATTCTGCAAGAATTTATCAATGAACCAACAATTTCGACACAATGGATGAATGAAGCGTTTTTTCTTAATCTGCCAGTTTACTTCCTGCATTGGCTTAGGTAAACATTAAATTATAATACATATATTTACAAGATATACAAAAAGCGATTTTAAGTTTAATTCGAATGGGAATTTCCGCCTGCTTCCTTTGTGATCAATTAGTTTTTTCAGTTTCTTTGAAATAAGTTTCTAGTTGTTATGCATTTTTGGATAGCTAAGAAAACTGTCAAAAAAATATTGAAATAATATCGTTTTTCGTCTCGCATTTTTAAATTTGGATTTGATTTGGAATTGTTGTTTTAATATTGATAAATAACCAGTATTTAATCGTTTTTATAAAGCAGGAATTAAGTGAGATGTTGCTGGCAGAGAACCCTATTAGGCATTGTAAACATTAATTATAGGTGACTAATCTAAGTTTAAAAATTAAATATTCTTATCTCAACGCTTTATTATGTATTTATTTATGTGGTATGTGTTAATTACATTAACACATACATATTTTATTATAGCAGTCTAAGCGGTCGCTTTTAATTACGTGAGGTACGCGAGCAAACAGAGTTCGATCGCCGATACACCGATGAAATTGTTAATCGCTATTTAAGGTGCCTATTCACCGTGTGCTCATCTGTGAAGGAAAACATCGTGAGTAAACATGAATGTCTGAGAAATAATTTAAAAAAAATCGAAGATATACATATAAGAGTCCACGCGAGTGGTGCCGAGTGCTGGACTTCGCTTCCTCCTCTCTAGAGATGGTGTTACCATCTCTAGAGAGGAGGCCTATGCCCCCCTGCGGTGGGATTAATGGCAATAAAAGAATTTGAATTTTATTCATAATGTATTTAATTCGTACATAATGTTTATATATTTCAACATGTGACCAGCCTCGGTATTATCTTAATATATCATAAGTTAAACTTAGTTTAGTAACACTTGATATTTCACATCAATAATATATCATTAAAATATTTGAAATTCTAAACCGTATTACGGTTTTACTCTAAAATACAATTTACTAACATAAGAAGGACGCAGCACTACACTTTGAGCAACTAATTAAAACGGTGCTATAATCGGAATGTCGAGATCTACACAGGACGATAATCTCTATAATTAGTTCAACGCATTATATTTAGCATAAATTAACTATTATTGTACTTTTTATGGTGTACACAGAGATCTTTGGTGTCGAACTTGATTGTTACAAGATGAGATAGCTACGGTCACACAGACTAATATTATACATTTTTAAAAAGAACAAAACATAATCAAACTAATGTCACATTACACAAACAATACACAAATAACAAGTCTTATAATTTACAGCCCGTTTATAGTTAGCGTTTATATTTCACTCGAAAATATTATCTAACACTTTAAATAAAGACGATTTCTGAGTGAACGGAATTTTAGTAGCAAAACGTTTTTATTTAGTTTATAATATTTTTCAAAACATCTAAAAGTTTGTGAAAATAAAAAATCGATTAGAATGCACTGGTTGCCATATTCTATTTTTCAAAGAACGGTAAATTAATTAATTTTAAATAAGGACTTTAATGAAATTATAGTTCATAAATGATTTAAATAAAGAAATAACATAATAGCTGAGCAGATTGTCAGAAAATAAACCACCATTTAATTATAAAAATAATAATCAATGTCAAATTTTCACAACATTAAATTTTAATAAGAATGTGTACATTTTTAACACAGAAATTTAACATAAATAAATATGAAAATACTAAAACATGACAAGATTTCGTTACATCATTTTGTTATATGCTCACGCGATAACGAGGGGCTCGTCGTCGGAGAAGCCTTGTATCGGAGGCACGTCGTCGTCGTCTGCAATAAAAAAAATACACATTTAAAAGAATTGTACAACGATTTTGCTATAAAGTAATAAATGTTTTCTTTCTTAAAAACCTTTTCAATAACGGATAAAGAAGAAAAATGCCTTATTACATGTTATATCAGATTAGGAGAGGCGCTGTAATATGGTCGGAGTAGTTAAAATTACCGGACGAACAGCTTCAATAGTACTTCGCGCTTCAGAGCGTAGGATTTACGATCATGATTATATAGTATCCGTGTAAATTTCGTAGATAAGAAAAATGTAATTAGTTTGTGGTTCCAAATTGGATCAAAAATAAATATACAAACAGCCCCATTTTCGGCAACATGTAGTCTTTATGTTTGTTTTGTAAACACATGAAAGGCCTCTGTTAAATAAAGCAACACAACACTTCACTTTTGAAACTCTTTATTTAATAACACAAAAAACTCTTAAGAAACTCAAAACTTATAAACTCGACACACCAATAATGTCACGACGACCGCACCGCCGCAAGCGCCATGTTATATATATTTGTGGCGCCATCTGTTACTTACTTTTACAGATCAATCCTACTGAACTACACTTAAACAACCTCATAAAAAATTGTTTATTTTAATATCAAGGGAAATTAGAATCTGTTCCAGTAACTATAGTTACTGGTTAGCCATCGTTGTCTTTTAAAATATGCTAATATTAATAAACTATCGCATGTATTAGATATATAGAATATGGTTAGAGAATAGTACACGATATACTAACTAGTGAAACTGGAAATTCCTTTGTACTTTAATGTTTTTAATACTTTTAAGCATTTAGAAAATTAAAAGTAGATAATGACTTTAAAGTTAATTTATTTCGTACAGTGGTTTTCGTTTTTAATGTGCTTAATGAGTTCCGTGTCAAAACAAATGAGAAGCGTGAAAAAGAAAGTGTTCTAATATTTTTGTTAATATATATTTAATGATTATATTTTTGATTTTAAAGATAAATATAAATTAATAAATAAGTTTTTTTTTTATTATTAGAAGCATATTAATTATTGGAATATATAATGGTTTAGGATACGGTCTGCGAAAGTCAAGGTCGTAGGTTCGAATCCATCATTGGACTATTGCCGTAAACCATCTCCTAGCACAAGTATCGTATCGTAGTGTTTGGTGCAAATGGTGGATATATCTAGATCTCAACCGTTTGTGTTTTAGGAAAGCAAATAATAAAACTAATTTGCACTCTAACTAAACATGTATTATGTATTCAATTAAATATTTGGTGAGTCCTTTAGGCTTCTTAATTTAAGCAATGTTCACGTCAACTTAAGAAATTAAAAATTAAGGAATATTTTATGTTAAAAATGTAGAAAATCTCGTGTACCAAGTGTATTATCTTTAGTAGACCTATCTTGGATAGGCACCTTATGTAGCCATGCAAAGTAGCAGGTTAACATAGAAACG
Source organism: Teinopalpus imperialis (assembly GCA_029286865.1). Classification (NCBI taxonomy): domain Eukaryota; kingdom Metazoa; phylum Arthropoda; class Insecta; order Lepidoptera; family Papilionidae; genus Teinopalpus; species Teinopalpus imperialis. The sequence goes on along the minus strand of JAGSMU010000036.1, from coordinate 6,538,772 downwards.
TGTGTATCTCCTATGTTAGTTAAAGTTTAGGTAACAACACCGTGTATAGGTGGGTGAGATACATTAGAAGCGAGATGGTACTTAGTAATTGTACATTGCATTTCAATGCTGTAGTCTCGCGTGCTAATATACTTTAGAACGTGACTGTACCTATGTTAGTATAAAAATAGTGTACGCGATAGTACCGTGCTCGATGGAGGCCTGTCCGCGGCGGGTGTCGTAACTCTGTACGTGAGTCGAATCGAACTTTAGAAACGTGATGGTACCTAATACTCGTCCATTGCATTTCAACTCTGTACAGTGTCGCGTGCTAATATACTTTAGAACGTGACTGTACCTATGTTAGAATAAAAATAGTGTACGCGATAGTACCGTGCTCAATGGTGGCCTGTCCGCGGCGGCTGTCGTAGCGTGGTGTGTGCGCGGCGAGGCGCAGGAAGGAGCGCGCGAGTCTACGATGGCGGAGTGCGGCGTGCACCAGCCCAGCGCCCAGGGCGACCGCCGCTAGTAGCGCCACACCACAACCCCACCAAATCGCACTTGTGCTCGCAGATTCCACTTCCGTGCCTGTGTAATACAAATGTCTTTTATATAAGATAAGGTAATAAATAATCTAGTAAAGTTTTCCAAAGTATAGTACAAGTAGCAATAATTTGTGTTATAAAATCAATCGACGTGTAAACTCGAAAGGCCTCGCCTTTGAAAACAGTTGCTTATTGGTGCAACCTATCTAGGGTACAACACACAACCGCTAGATCAACGGGTTTTCAACAACCGTGTCGTGACAAATTGGTGTGTCGCAAGAACCCGTCTAGTGTGTCGCGAGTTTTACAAATAAAATATTTTTAGCTAAGGTGACCCGCGGGAATTGCATCTCTGGGGTAACCGCGTTTATTTGAGTATGTAAGGGTGTCGCGAATTACTAAAGAGTATGTTACTGAGTAAAAAAGGTTGAGAACCTCTGTGCCGGTTAGTACAACGTTGTAGCCACTAGACCAGAGGTTACCAGACTTTTTTTCTCATAGACCAATTTCAAAATTTAGCTGGATGGACGGACCAGCTACATTTCAATCATTTTCCCAAAACTCGATGTTTAATATATTTTTTTTTCGTTCGGGATTAGAAACAGAACGACAAAGTACCTTCCATAGTTAAAGTGTTGACTTCGCTTAGATCGCTATAGTATCCGTCGGGCGTTATGGCGCGCACACTGACGTACAGCGAACCGGAAGTACCGCTCGGTACAGTCATCAACAACGGCGATCTTTCGGCCTCTTCCACCTTCATGTCCTCCGTCGGATGGAGCAGGTTTTCCGGTATCTCCTTCTCCGATACTATTATTTGGTATTTATGCCTGAAACAAATTCGAATTTAAAAAAATGTTACAAAGTTTTTAAATTAGCAGCGAACTAATTAGCTGTAATTACATCCTCAAACTGTCAATCCGCCTAGCCGTAGGAGAGTATCTGTACAAATTCTGAGTGGAATGACTTTATAGTAAATACACTATTTTTAGGGTTCCCTACAGCCGATGAAAAAAACGGAACCTGTCATGTGATCATTGGCTGCGCCTTTCTGTCTTGTTTTCTTCGAACCTAGTTGAACGAAACAAGAAATTTGGAAGATACGAAAATTAATTTTATATTGGATTGCCTCACTATGCGAAGCAACTAGTATACTCTTATATTTTGTAAGAACATGTTGCCTCTCTGAACGTGACAATCTTGTCATTTTACATCCTGTTTCTGTCTGCAAACTTGGCCATGCGAAGCCTATATGATAGATACGCAATAAATCTGAGCATAGATTTTGCTTTAAATATAACCTCAAAACTGCAGTGCAGTGTTTTTACCGTATACTAAAACGTAAATATGTTCAAATTGGACTGCACAATTTTATATTCGATTTCAAATATAGCATAAGTTAACATTAATAGTAAGTTCTGTCGCTACTCACTTTGGCGCGTCTGGTCCTTCGGGGTGTTGCCAGTTGAGCACTAAATGTCCATTGGGAGCGAGCCACGCGACTAGACCCCGCGGAGCTGGCAACTCACCAGTCCTTACGTCCATACATCGCTTGGAAGCACCATCAACGTGTGCCTGAAAAGAAAAATGAAGAATGAGATTTTGCACCATAAGTAGCAAGAATCCACTTATGAACACACTCAATCGAGGCTTAAAGGATCGGTAAACTGAAGTCGCATAGGGCCGTCTATATTTCGAAGAACTGAAGCCGATGGAAAATAAAGGTTTTAATTCGCCACCTAGTAGATAGAGGTAACAGTGTAGGACGAGTTTCGCACTGGACGAAGTTCGCACAAGATCGATAAACGTGAATCTTCCCTCACAGACAAGCCCTGTATTGTTGATGGATAACCGTGAATCAACGGATAGGTTGAGACGATGATATACCTACCTTATACCTCTCTCTCTCTATCTCTCTATCTCTCTCTCTATCTCTCTATCTCTCTCTCTCTCTCTCTATCTCTCTCTCTCTCTCTATCTCTCTCTCTCTCTCTCTATCTCCCTCTCTCTCTCTATCTCCCTCTATCTCTCTATCTCTATCTCCCTCTCTCTCTATCTCCCTCTCTCTCTATCTCCCTCTATCTCTCTCTATCTCCCTCTATCTCTATCTCCCTCTTTCTACTTCTTTCTCCCTCTTTCTCCTTCTTTCTCCCTCTTTCTCCATCTTTCTCCCTCTATCTCCCTCTTTCTCCCTCTATCTCCCTCTTCCTCCCTCTATCTCCATCTCTCTCTCCATATCTCTCTCTCCATCTCTCTCTCTCCATCTCTCTCTCTCCATCTCTCTCTCTCCATCTCTCTCTCTCTCTCTCTCTCCATCTCTCTCCATCTCTCTCTCTCCATCTCTCTCTCCATCTCTCTCTCTCCATCTCTCCCTCTCTCTCTCTCTCCATCGCTTTCTCTCCATCTCTCTCCATCTCTCTCTCCATCTCTCTCTCCATCTCTCTCTCCATCTCTCTCTCTCCATCTCTCTCTCCATCTCTCTCTCTCCATCTCTCTCTCTCCATCTCTCTCTCTCCATCTCTCTCTCCATCTCTCTCTCCATCTCTCTCTCCATCTCTCCATCTCTCTCCATCTCTCTCCATCTCTCTCCATCTCTCTCTCTCCATCTCTCTCCATCTCTCTCTCTCCATCTCTCTCTCTCCATCTCTCTCCATCTCTCTCTCTCCATCTCTCTCCATCTCTCTCTTATCTAACATAATTATTAAAAATTATCAGGTGTTTTTGACAATGCATGAACGATAGTGCATATAGGACAGTTCCGATAGAACATCTTGTAAACATATCGAATGAATCCGATGTCATCATCGGATTTGAAAAGGGAAAAAAGTACTGCTGTTTGCGCTTATATTTAACGGCACTATAATATATCGTTAAACGTCTGGCAGCCTAGCCGTTTATATCACGTGCCATGGTCAAAACTGAACTTGAGATTGGTCATAATAGCAACGTAAAAATATAGCTAAAATATAAATAAAAAATGTTATTTACCCATAACAACAAAATAAAATCGCAATTATTAATTAACATTTACTTACAGCAACACATATATTGAAACGACCGCCCACTGGTACGTTTTCGATCACGTGTTCGAGCGATGAGTTCTTCGTGGCGGTCAACTCATATCGGCTGACTTTGTTTCTCGTCTCCTCGGTTAAATCCAACTGAAACAATATTGTCTTACTTGTGTAAATAAAGAATAAATAAATAAATAAATTATTTTACATTAGTGTATTGTTAGAAATGGTGTTAGGTAAATGTTTTCTTCAACAGATAGTATACGTATCAATCATCAATTCTAAAGGATAAACATTTCACTTTATTTGTTTTTTCCAATTGGGGCACACTTTTTAAGCTAAATTAAATAGCCGAATATTGACGACGTCTATTAATGGTTACAATAAATTAATAATAATTTAATTTAATAAATTAATATAAGAATAATTATTTTAACTGTGTAAAACGACCTTAATTTCAAAAACTAAATACGTAACAAATCTTACCCTATACGGCACAGCTTCGGAGAGTGCATTGCAATTGACATGCCAATAAATCCTGAGCTCAGACTTCTTTTCATCGTAGACAAAATCTAAATCCTTTATAGGTGCCCTGTGAAATATAATTTAATGTAACTCAAAGATTCGGCTTATATGAAAGTTGGAACAACTCAAACTTTTTCTATACGTGAAACAAAAAACTTACTATTTTGGTGTTAGAAACAACTTCTCGTAAAGTTAGAAAAAATGCAAACTACCAAATATACAAAGAGGTATTATATACTATAGAAAAAGAAAAGGTATTGAAGAACTATAGACATTTTCTATAATTCAATGCCTCTTTATTGCATAAAACTTTATTAGCCCTATACGAAATTCCACTAAACCTTTATTGACAGATATTTATTAGGCAAAGTCTCTTACACTCTCTATATATTGTTTTGTTTGACAGAGAATCACACAAGTGTCATAACACCTGATGGAATAACAGCAGAACATGCTGTGCTTCGCATGATGAGTGTTCCCTACACTCCGGGGACCCAATAACAAGGCAACGAGGCATTCTATATCAGTCCCTAGATACACGTTCATCTTGTAAATGAATCAAATTTTCCATGGGGAATGTTCCGAGGAGTTATTCCGATCAATCCCAGGATTTATCGCTGAATTTACAACAGCAACAAAATTTAAAATTTCATTCTTATTTTCTCGATGGTAGGCAATCCACCACTACAATAATAATAAAAATTAAGCGGGATTCCCGTCTGGTTGGTCTTTATATATGTATTACATTGTATTGTATATAATTATTCCTTTATATGTTTATAGTATTTTAGTTATTTACTTTATTGACCAATCCGGCGGAGATAAAAAGAAAATAAATAATAATAATTTAGGTAATAGTAATAGGTACTTAGAGACCTTCAAGAAAAGAGCTTAAACCTTTCTTAAAGGCTGGCATCTGCGTCTCCTCTGGTGTTGCGGATGTCCATGGGCGACGGTAATCACTTACCATCAGATGAGCTGCGTGATCGTTTGTAAAAAACTTGTAAGTAATATATAAACGAGTACTTACTTAGGATTCTCTCTGGTAATAATCTCTTGATACTTAGCAAGCGGTCCTCCTATTAGGCTTACGGTAAACACATAGCTCTCACAAGCGTGCAAGCCTTCTATCAACATACTCGTGTTCTTGGTTATTATTCTCTTCTCTGCGAAAGAAATGTGATAAAGTGATACATTAGGTTCTGTATTATATAAAATGTTTATGTAAATCAAGCCACGCAACAATCATAAAACAGACTGCTAGCACAAATGGTTTAACTCAACTCGAACAAGGCGACGCTTCCAGAGGATACTAACGTAAATTAGTAAACTATGCGCTGCTGTGTTTCGTCTGATGTATTAAAGAAACCGTAGACCTTATTTCGGGTTACGAGATGTTGCATTTTTTTTTTTAATTTTCCTGAGGGTCACCAATAAGGCGGGTTGCTTGAATGTAAATGTTACAGGCCGCAAGAATCACTTACCAATCAGGTAACACAGATCACCGCTTCTCGTTTATCACCCTCTTCTTGATTAGTACAGAAAAGGGGACACGTAAATAATTTTGTGCAGTGGTAAAGGTACGCTGCAGTTTGTTTCTAGTTGTAGAATGAATGGATCAGCTCGACCGGGATAGGACCACGCCACAGAACGTCACAAAATTCCAGCGTAAAATAGTAATAGATCCGGAGACCTGTATTACTGGTGACGGGGCATTACATCTCAGTCCTCAAGGGTGACAACGCATCTGCATTATGACACCTTGTCAAGGATGAATGTAGATGTCATGGGTCGCAGGTATCACTTGAACATCAGACGAACTGTTTGCTCGTTTGGTACTCTCAATGTAATAAAAAAAAAAATAACACGTGACCCATATAGATTTACAATATCAAATATATTATAGTAAATATTTATGGGTATACACAATAAAAGTTTACAATTCTCTAAACAAAACCCAATTCCAAATATATTATTAGACAATTCTCTAATTTTAACATACCATGATTTCCTTCCAATTCTCCAGGGATCCTCCAATGAGCCGCATCAGTATAAATCACTTCATATTGAATCTCTTTGCCCTTATAACGTTCACCAAGTGGTGGTGACCATAACAACTGGACAGAGGTACGTTTTTCCTTTATCAGTATTGCAGTTAGGTTCAAAACCTCGTCGGGTTCCCCGTCGGTAGTGAGCGTTCTAGTGACCGGTTCGCCTACCACTGAACCCTTGTACGCCATTACGTGGATAAATAGTTTTACTCCCGATGGTAGGTTCTTTACTGTAAACATATAAAAAAGTTTAAAAAATAAATATACTTAATACAAATAATATTTAATTTATTTTGTTTATTCAACTCTTTGCAGCTAAAAATGAGAAAATCCTTTTTTTTCTCGTAGGTCAACACTTTTTCTTTTTTTATGGATGATGGCCACTGTTAGTTCGAAGGCTTTTACAGTTTCACCGGGTTGAAAGGTGCGAGCGCTTAGGGCACTCAGCCGAATCTTTTTTAATAGTTAACAATTATCCACTTGTGCGAAAGCAGAGGGTGTAATATACTTTTTGCATTAAGGACCTCCGTCTCTTTTCTTTTTCTATTTTTTTTTTTGTATGAGTATTGCTATTGGTCCAGTGACCGAGCGGGAGGCCCGCTGAGTAAGGATACAACGACGATGCTGCGAAGCGAAGCACTAAGACCGCTGCTGCACCACCGCTGCACTCCGACCCCTGTGGACGAAGAACGTCGACGACAACAGAGGGGGGCGATAATACGATCCGAGGGCCCCTCATAAGGAGGTACGTAAACCTCGACTCGGATCGCTATCTAAAGGGAGGATCCGTCTCTATTCAATGGAGTCTGTTAAATATGAAGTAACAATGTAGTCTACTTACATGTAACGTTATTCGCCTTTGTCTGAATAGGTTTCATTCTAGCATAATTGAGCGGCAACTGTACTCGCACTATATAACCTTCAACACTGCGTATCCTGCTCCATTGGAGCAACACTGTGCTGTTATCGAGTCTTGTCAAAGTGAGGGTATTTAAATCATCGACGTCACCCACCTCGTCAAACGTTATGTACATAACTTCGGATGATTCTGATGTGAACGCATTGTTCGTCGCTGTCACCTGGGGGATGGAATTGAATATATATTATATTCTGCTCACCAACCCACTTGCCCAGTGTGGTTGTTTTGTATGGGCAAATCTTACAAGACAACCTCCTTGCACCCAAAACATATTTGCAGAGGCACGGCACTGACACCTCTAGCAATGTGATTAATATCATTTTATATTACAGATTATATAACTTAGTAAGTTTTAAGACAATATTATTAATGGTATAGAAAAAACTAATTTTGCGTATTCAGATAATTGGGCCTTTCAAATTTAGATAAAAGAATCATTATACCGCTTAAAATATTTATTGAAGAGAGGATACACTTCTTTTTTATAACACAAAATACAATAAACACCCGTTTAATTAAATACTTACCCAGAACGAATAATTATTGTTCGGTTTGAAGTACCCGTTGACAGTGACAGTGACAGGTCCATTGGCGTTGGAAACGAAGACCGTCTTCTCAATGGGTGGGATAGGAGGCGTATAACGTAATGTGTAGAAACGAATTATGCCTTTGGGGTCAGTTGGTGGGTCCCATATGGCGCTCACGCGACTGCCGACCATTTGACGCACGCTTACACGAAGCGGAGGAGATGGTACTAAAAACAATGAAGATGATAATTAAATAAAAGATGTTAACACTGTCTACTTTTATTTAAATCCTGATAGAATAAACGTTCAATTAAAAAGTAATTTATATCCACATTTCAACCACAATACACAAATATAAAAATAAAGGTATCTTATTAAGGGTATGTTTTCGTCGAGTCGAATGAAAAAAAGCATATAAAATTATTACGTAAAAGTGCTAACGTAACATTAAGTATTTCCCTTCACACAGCGGTCCAGTGAAGACTATATTAGGGTCTCATAACCTGGCAAGGTAAGGTTATGTATGGATAAGGCATTTACGCACGTACAAAATAGGATCTTAGGACTGAGACGGAATCTATACTAATATTATAAAGCTGAAGAGTTTGTTTGGTTGAGAGCGCTAATCTAAGGAACTACTGGATCGAATTGAAAACTCTTTTTGTGTTGGATAGTCCATTCATCAAGGAAGACTATATATTATCACGTTACGATCAATAGAAGCGGAACATCAATGAAAAATGTAGCAGAAACGGGAAAAAAAAAATCCTTTTGAGAGCTTCCGTTAAGTGTGTTGCTTAAACGGTTATAGTTACGCAAAAATCATGTATGACGGGACTGTTCCCGATTAAAAGTTCTATAAACAAGTCCGCAGCACCATTGTCTGTCTTATAAAGTTAACTCACTATAACTTTTTTATGGTAATCAAATTTGTTCTAAAAATAATGCATTATTTGAGAAGGTGTTTTTATAAACATAATATTAATATTTATCCAAATAAATACGTGGTACTCGTGTTTTAATATTTCTAATAAGGTCTCTGTTTACCGTTATTGACCACAAGTAAAACAGAAGTTTTACTGCCTTTGTATAACGACATTTCTACACAGCACAGTGGAAATGGAATGCAACTTACCTCCTTCGCGAGTGGTAGTATTAACATATTTCAAAGACGGATATGTCTTGTTAGATTTGCTGTCCTTGATGTAAAATGTGACGTTATAGTTTGTATAGGGCTCCAGATTAGTAAACCTGAAAATTTATACCTGGTATCAAACATGATATCAAATTATTTTAATATGAAATAACAAATTTTGCTGTTAGTATTTTCGACAAGGCATTATATAACTAAAACGATACAACAGTAAATGTGTTTTAAAAAACAATCAATGAAAAATATTTATCTATTAAAGCATAAAAACTTCTTAATTGATCACATGTAGAGTAAAATTTCACTATGGATTTTGGACAAATCCTTCTAAAGACAATACTTGTGGAAAAAAATTATTTAAAAAAAAATACCGATAAACACTGTCACTTGTCCACGTCATATTGCGCCACACGCCATCGCCAACTTTGGATATGGACGGCAGGAAGCTGTAAAGCACCATCTTCTGCTGCGGCATCCAGCACGAGATGAGGAAGCTAGTAGAGTTGATCGACGATTGGTCCACACCGATGCTCAAGTACTGTGGAATGCATCATAGTCAATGATTTTACTAAGAAGTACGGTACTCGTAAAATATTACCCGCAAGAGTTAACTTGAGACTTCGCTCGGATGACGTAAGAGCGAGGTACTGACTCACGAAAAATATCATCTATTCGAGTCGAATTTTTTTTTATGGTTGTGTATGTAATTAATTATAGTAATGTAATTAATTATACACAACAATTATACAAGCAGAAAATTTAAGTTTTTTTACATACTTAAACTATTCACTGGTTATCTATAGATTGTATTCCAGATAATTCACAGTCGATGTCACTGTCATTGTCTGTACAGTAGCTGTCAAAATCTGAATCACTCTCGTGTCCTAATTGATTGATTAGTTCCTGTTCGTGTGTTTCTTGGATTCGATCTTCTACCCAATATTCTCTGCGTAATATATATACGTGATTGACCTCCTTTTTCCAGTCATTAGTGTAATCGATGCAATTGCGTCTCTAGTTAACTTTTCAACTTCCCGCTCTGATTGATTAATGTTTGTCTGCCACCCTTTGCTCGACTAAATTCCATATATACTCTATGGGGTTTAAATCGCATTGATAGGGTGGCAGACGTAACACTTCGTGTCCGTGATCTTTAAAAAATTGATCAACCACATACTTCTTCTCTGGTTTATTTATTAGCAGTAGTCGATACAATTCTCTTTTAGTCATACTCTCCTCAAAAAACTGATATAATCAGGTAAAAAAACAAACGAAACCGAACGCACGTACGTTAATTGTGAGATTGCTAGCGGTACTGACGCGTCGATGGCGAGAGCGGTAAGAAGGCGGGGGTCGGGAGGGCAGCGCGCAATATGCTTAGGTCTCAAGTTAACTCTTCCGGGTTATAAGAGTCATGATGAATTGTCATTGCTGCATAGTGGCGTTATCTTAATATAAAGAACTTCATCAATTATTTAATTTTTTATTAATTGACTATATTGAGGATAACGCGAGAGTTGGAAGAACCGTTACTGATGATGAGGCATTCTGTCTTATTCCTCAAGGGTGACAAAGACCTTTCAATTATGTACACCTTGACTCCTCCTCGACGATTGATGTAGCTGTGTAAGAGTCGCAATGGTCAAGTAAGATTAGATCTGTTGTGTGCTTCTTTGTCACGCTTACAAGTACAAAAATTGTACCTGATAATTGTGACTTGCATCCCCAACGCTGGTACAATTAGCCTCGTCGGATCCATCATAGCAGTCCTGGTGACCGTTGCACACCATCACCTGCCACAGGCATTGCGTGCCGTCGTCGCACATGAAATGCTGCGAAGGACAATCCACCGAAGGCTTATGTACCTGTAAAAAAAAAACATTTATATTAAAGTTAAGGCTTGCGACGCATGTTTAAATAGCGTTGGCAAAAATGCAGTAGCAAACGCAATTTCCATAAACTCAAAAAAAAATTGTTATTCTATAAGCGGGAAAATCGCTATCGATCTGTCAAATAAGTTGCATTACTTTGTAAATATACTATGCTATCTTACACTGACGGAAGATCGATACCAGACAGAACAAATGAATTAATTTCAAAAAATAAACAACTCTTTGGTTCTTATTGTAAAATTCTATATTGGCCACATATACAATTTTTTAATAAAATTTCAAGAGATACGTAGAACTGTTTCATAAACAATGGCAATCGCTTCAAAAGGAAAAAAAAGTATAAGGGAGACAAAAATACTTTGGATAGATCTATTCACCTACTACCTCAGACTTTTTTACTACCTTGAGCGTAACAAAAGAGCACACGGTTCACCTGAGGTTGATTCCTGTGGCCCATGACATCGACATTCATCCTTGACAAGGAATCATAATGCAGATGCGTTGTCACCCTTGAAGACTGAGATGAAATGCCTCGTCACCAGTTATCAAGGTCTCCGGATCCCTGCACTCACCAGACAAAACCCAGCAGCACTTAAGCCTTTTCACGCTGGTAAAAATTTGTTGCATTTTATGAAATTTCATAATTTCGAGTTGGAGTTTAATATTATATTAATCTTATCACTATCTTCACATAAAATCCTCTAATTCTGCTAAAATCTTCTTTTTGCCAAATACATAAACTTCTCTACTACTCTATGGAATCAGCTGTCGCCAGCGCTATTTCCGAACCGATACGACTTTGGTACCTTCAAGAAAAGCGCCTACAACTTTCTTAAAGGCCGCCGACGCATTCGCTACACCTCTGGTGCTGCGGATGTAATCAATTATCATCGGATGAGCTGCTTGCACGTTTACACCTATTCTATAAAAAGAAGGTAAAATGGTGCGGCGCTTTATTTTTTTTTTCGGTTTTTCACTTACGTGCGCGCAGTGCGCCTCGTCGCTGCGGTCCGCGCAGTCGTTCGAGCCGTCGCAGAGCCGCGCCGTGTGCACGCAGCCGCGTCCGTCGGCGCAGAGCGTCTCCTCCGCACGGCACGCAGGCGGGGCGCTGGTGGAGCGCACCTCGCAGCCGCGCTCGTCCGCCCCATCGGCGCAGTCCTCTTGCCCGTCGCATACCCACGATAGTGATATGCAAGCGCCTATTTAACATCGAAGTTTGGTGAAACGTGCCGCACTCGAACAGCGAGCGATATTCAAGATTTACGTTGGTAGAGCTACGATGCAGTTTGTTTCTAGCTGCAGAATGAATGGGTCCGCCGACCGGGATAGGAGAACGCCATCAAAGAATACCGACGTGAAATAGCACCATAACGTGTGAATGTTTCGTCTGGTGAGTGCAGGGATCCGGAGACCCTTATATTGCTGGTGTCGAGGCATTCCATCTCAGGCAAAGTGATAACGCATCTGCATTATGATTCCTTGTCAAGAATGAATGTAGACGTCATGGGCCGCAGGAATCATTTGCCATCAGGTGAACTGTGTACTCGTTTGTTACTCTACAGTGTAATAAAAAAAATCGAAACGTTCGCTGTCCGTATTACGAACGTTTGGATTTTTCTTGGTTTGTTCTGTATTTGATATCCGAAAATCTTGTAGTAAAGAATGAAGTTAAAATTTGTGTCACTATTTTTTTTTAATTTTTTAGTTAATCATATAAGCAATTTTATCTATTAACATCACTAAGAGATGGGTCAAGACAATAATCGAATGACGTATTCGAACCTACGACCTTGAGTTTCGATGACCATACCCTAAACCAATAATTGCTAAATTTAATAATACATTTTCCTATCGCCTTATTAAAATTAACTATTGAAGTTATAAAATAAATAAAAGCGAATGGAATATTTACTGCGATTTATGTCATTTGCAAGTTGTCCTATACGTCTAATAAAAAAAAAACTAACTAATATGGAAAATAAAATCTCACCTGGTGAACAAGTGAATCTATTCTTCCCGCATTTCTGTCTCACAATTTCATGTCGATTTTTGGGTGCGGGGTGTACGTAATGAACCTCGCAGGCCACTTCGTCGGAGTTATCGCCGCAGTCGTTTATACCGTCGCATCGCCACCAATACGGTAAACAGTTGCCGTTGTCGCATTTGATCATCCAATCCAAACAGTTGTTGCTCGGGAAATTGAACGGACTCTCTGTTGTCGGGCGAGGGAGCAATTTGGAGTGGCCTATGTGAGTGCAATTCTTCTCGTCCGATAATTCTACGTCGCTACAGTCGTTTTCTCCGTCGCATACCTGATAATTTAATAAAAAAAATAAATCAATAAAATGTTTATATCATTCCATACTAGTCTAATAACGAAATTAGATTGAGATCTTCTAGCAAGCAAGAATAAGCTTGTGTAAGGAATTCTCGCTCTTCCAAAACAAAGTTAATGAAATAAAACAAGTTATACAAAAATTTAATTAAAAAAAACTTAAGTAGGTAAGTATTTGAGCAATTTTATGACATGACTTCTTTTAATAAATTGATTTCATATATAAATATGTGGTCCCATGAAGATCAACCGCCGTACTGATTACCATTCATAATAAAAAACAACGCTGAGCACCTTATACGTTACTGTTCGTCAATGATTTGAATATTTTGATTTTAATATTTCAAAGCTCATTCAATTAAATTTTGATCCATGGTAACGGAAGTTAGGTCCACTAATCGGGTAAAAATAATTTGGAGTTCTTCACAATCGTGTACTTACATCCTTTTTTGATGGCAGTGTATCCGAACAGATTCTATTAAAAAATAATTACGATATCCCTACTGTGAATTTTACATTTTTATAAAATTATGTTTGCACGTTTTTTGATGGCAGTGTATCCGAACAGATTCTATTAAAAAATAATTACGATATCCCTACTGTGAATTTTACATTTTTATAAAATTATGTTTGCACGTTTTTTGATGGCAGTGTATCCGAACAGATTCTATTAAAAAATAATTACGATATCCCTACTATGAATTTTACATTTCTATAAAATATAATATATTGAAAACTGTCGTATCGGAGGCCTTGAAGGCTTGCGTAGGAATTATAAGTACACATACAATACTTGCGGAACCCTGGTCTAAAGGTATGTTAGGTTTAAGTGTCAATAGACTTACCCAGGACTTATATATGCATTTGCCACTAGGACACCGGAACATATACGGCGCACATGTGGAATTCTTACATCTTTCGTCCTTCTCATCCTCGCCACCGGGACAATCCATCTCACCGTCACACACCCAAGAATTGGGAATACACAGGCCATTGCTATCGTTGCCACACGAGAAACCATTTGATGAACAATTAACTATATTTGGTCGTTTCACTTGAACCTAAAAGTGAAAAATATTGATATTAAAGAAAAGTAAAAAATTTTAAAGGTAGAAAAACTGACTTTAGGGTTGTGAAGGTATTGCTATCCTTTCCTTAACCGCCACATGGTATAGTACAGCACGAACATAGCTTTATGGAGGTTTTTGGGTCTGGATGAGTTGTATTTTTATACAACTCATACGAGCGTACAGTAAACATTACATTTTATAGTAAGTGATACCTGCTGCCTATAAGCCTACAATCTTAATGAGAGATTCAAGGTGGTATCTGAAAACTGTGATGTAATGCCACATTACTAGTAATTAGATCTAATAAGAAATACATTAACATTATGCCGCTATTTGAAACTGGTATTCCGAGAGCGTCTCTTTCCAGCACAAAATTAGTTATAGCGTGTACGTCGTACATACCGTGTCTCTGATACTGTACCATTGCCAGTTTCTTATATTTTAGCGCATCACTTGTTTTAAAGTATTATAGCAACACTATTAACATAACTAGCATTATTATATTATATGCTATGTAAATGTAAATAATATTCAGGAAATAAAAAAACCATTAGATTAAAGATATATGTAATAAAATAAGAAGTAAAAATAAATGAGAGATAGTAAGAATTCAAAAAAAAATTATTATGGTATATATCCTAACGAAATTATGGTACATATCCTAACAATACAGTTGTATATAGAAATTTTAAAATAAATATACGAACAAACAATTAGAAATAACCTACATCAGAATATAGTTATATACGATAGATAAGTAAACAGGGAAATATAATATAAGGATAAATAATAGATGGAATAAAAATGTAAATATGCCATTAATAACGTCCCCTATATTACGTGATTTAAGATTAAAGAAAAAAAATTGCCGTTAATAACGTCCCTGATATTACGTGACTTTAGATTAAAGAAAATAAATGTAAATATGCCGTTAATAGCGTCCCTGATATTACGTGATTTAAGATTAAAGAAAATAAATGTAAATATGCCGTTAATAGCGTCCCTGATATTACGTGATTTAAGATTAAAGAAAATAAATGTAAATATGCCGTTAATAACGTCCCTGATATTACGTGATTTAAGATTAAAGAAAATAAATGTAACATGCCGTTAATAGCGTCCCTGATATTACGTGACTTTAGATTAAAGAAAATAAATGTAACATGGCGTTAATAGCGTCCTGATATTACGTGATTTAAGATTAAAGAAAATAAATGTAAATATGCCGTTAATAGCGTCCCTGATATTACGTGATTTAAGATTAAAGAAAATAAATGTAAATATGCCGTTAATAACGTCCCTGATATTACGTGATTTATGATTAAAGAATAAAAATGTAAATATGCCGTTAATAGCGTCCCTGATATTACGTGATTTAAGATTAAAGAAAATTAATGTAAATATGCCGTTAATAACGTCCCTGATATTAAGTGATTTAAGATTAAAGAATAAAATGTAAATATGCCGTTAATAGCGTCCCTGATATTACGTGATTTAAGATTATAGAAAATAAATCCCTTCGTTTTAATCGTCAATTGCATGCTATACTTAAATCGATAAATATACTAATAATCTTTCGAATATCACTCTTGTTAACTTAATATTTTAATAGATTAGGTTATAAACGTTTTATATTTTTTTTAAATAAGAAAGCGATATTATTACCGTTGTACAGTTGCGTTCGTCGGAACCATCCTTGCAATCGTTAACGCCATCGCACACCCATCTCTTATCAACACAGTTCCCGTTGCCACATTGGAAATCATTTTCAGTACAATTGTGTTTATCGCAATCTGAAATTAATGACAGTCAAAAAGATGTCGGTAAACTGGTCTTAATAATAATTGATGAAATTTGTGTGTGGTGTGTAGGTACTAGTTGTAAAAGGTAGAACTACGCTGCAGTTTGTTTCCAGATGCAGAATGAATGGGTCCGCTCGACCGGTGAAATAGCAGCAAAAATTCTGATGTGTTTAGATTGGTGAGTGCAGGGATCCGGAGAACTTGATTACCGGTGACGAGGCATTCCATCTCAGTTCTCAGGAGTGACAACGCATCTTGATTATGATTCCTTGTCAAGGATGAATGTAGATGTCATGGGCCGCAGGAATCACTTACCATCAGGTGAACTGTGTGCTCGTTTGTTACTCCTCAATGTAATAAAAAAAAACAATCTATATTAAATTACTTGAATATTTGTTTACATTTTCACAACGACTCCGCCTTGTCCACTTTCTCGTAACATGCTATTCTTATATCCCGAGGGACTGGCACGAGTCTACTAACTGACTATTTGGCTGCCAGGATGGAATAAAACACACAACATATGTATTCTATGCCCTTTTTTCTTTATTCTCCTTTTTTAATTGCATTAACCTTAATGGCGGGCTTAATGCCAAGAGCATTATCTACCAGTCAACCCAAGGTATGGTGAGATATGGTGATAGGTGATTTCCTCCTGACAATCAGTTAAAAAACGCCTAGACTAAATGTCGTCTAAATTTCCCCCTGTTTATATCTTAATCACCCACGATTAGTATAAAGTACAACCACAAACGTATCATTTGGTCACTGTTACCTTTCTCGTCGCTCATATCGGCACAATCGATATCGCCATCGCAACGCCACTGCGGCAGATAACAACTGGAATCGTCGCATGCCACTCTCGGCGAAGCGCAAACGCAGCCCGCTTCGTCTGATCCATCACCGCAATCGTCGTTACCGTCGCATCTCCACGATGCGGCAATGCACATGTCGTTCTTGCACGAAAATTGACCCTGGCGATACAATGAATGTTTACTAGTTAAACCCAATTAGTAATAGCGAGACATTTCATTTAGTTGTATATGGGCCGCTGTCATCACTTAAACCTTATGTCAATGGCCATCTTAAATTAAATAATAATAAATAAAAATATCGAACTGTTTAGATTAATACATATAATTAGTATTCCCATAATTGCAATTCAATATTGTTTTCATACTAATATGAGACAAATCTCAACTAGATCTACCTTGTGTAAAGATTTATACTTGGAATAAAAAGTATTTTTGAATTTAATTTAATTTCATTTCATTCATTGTGAAGTAAATTTCATATTTACAGGATTTTTAACTTTTTTAATTGGAAAACTAACATTTTTATTGTCATTGTTCACGCTTGATTTATTACTAACTAATGCTATATCAATTTTTACTAAAAAAAAATGTAAGTCAAGAAAAAGATTTAAGTGTTAAAATACTTACTGAAGCGCAAGTAGCTCCCGGCTTCTTAGGACAAGTCATATTCGAGTACGGTTCGACGAAATTGGGACACAAACATTTTCCATGAGCTTTAACAAACCCATCGGGACATAGACAGCTGAAAGTGTTGCCTGGGCCACCCAAGCATATTGTATCACAACTGGTGTTTTTATATGAACAAGCGTTACTGCCATGTTGAATGAAGTGCGCAAAAACCTTGAGACCCATTAAACCGGAGAAGGAACCGTTAATTGTAATAACATTTTGTCCATTGTCTTTATCAGCTATAAAAATAGATTTGGCCTTCCAATCATCCCAGTACATTTTGTCCTTTAATACTGCAACTGCAAATGGGTGAGAGATTTTCTCATCGTTCGATAAAATTTTCTTTAAATACTGACCATTCAAGTCGGCACTAGCGATATAGTCCTCCATAGCATCCACCCAGTATATTCTTTCCGACATTTGATCGATTGTTATTCCATTAGGCCATTGCACAATCGGTTTTTCAAAAAGTCTAACTATGTGGCTTCCATCAAGGTTCGAACGGGAAACTGATGGATTGTTTCTGTCCCAGTCGGTCCAAAACAGGTATCCTGCCTTAGGGTGCACTGCTATGCCCCGCGGTTTTAATAACACATCAGGACCCAAAATTGTTACTCGCATTCTACCTTCACTCGACAAATCTGTTCTCACGGCTTCTATTTTTCTTCTCATACCGTCAACGAAGAACAAAACATTAGAAATCCAGTCTAGAGCCATGCCTTCTATACTAGCAAGATCAGTGTCAACGACAACCTCCTGAGCAAATCCAGTCTCAAAACACTGTCGACTAATTTTATCCAATTCTATGTCGGCCCAATAAATACAATTGTTTTTCATATCAAATTCAATAGCGACAATGTTTTGTTGGTCCTTTATGGGGAATATGGTCGTGTTATCGGATAAATCAATGCGGGCGATCTTATCTCTCAAAGCAACTAACAGGAGTTCTGTTGGTTCGTCAAGGGGACAAGGTATAGTATCCGGAGCGTAAGGTATGTATCCAGAGGTCGTGCACACATCTCCATCAATCTTCCTATAACCTTTGGTTCGTTGATAGAAATGACCTGGGCGACAATCTGCTGGGATTGCGTATGGATCGTGTTTAGACGTTTTATTACGTACACAAGAGTTATGAGAAAGAACGAATCCAAAGTCGCATTCGAAATCTCTCCTACCACACTCGCACACTTCTTTCTTAATGGGCCCGTCGTAATCGATACCATTGTAGCAATTTGTATGTGCCAATCGACGTTGGAATACGTCCCTCGTTCCTAACACACACGATACAGAAGTGTTTGGGGGAGAAGGTGACCAAAATTTGTAGTCATCAGTAGTACAATTGTGCGAGAAAGCGTTTTGCAGATCAATAGTTATGATTATCCACTGATGTTGTTCATTTGCCGAACCGAACATTGTAAATACGGTTGAATTCTCTCCTGGCTCTGTCATTAGGCCGTAGATGCGAAGATCGTTTGCATTGAATCTGTTAAAGAAAAATAGTATCTTAATGAACAACCCATAGTCCTCGACAAAGATTCAAGACTTTTGCCACCTCCGAGTATTGAGATAAAATATCTAGCAACAAGTTTCCCTAGGCCAGGGATTCCCAAACTATTTTGACAAGAGAGCCATTCCCCAAAATGAACTGATACCTCAGACCCCCATAGCCAAATTACTTTAAAAATCCGATCTCAAGGTCTTATTAATACAAAATACTTACCTTACCAATATAAAAATTTTGCGGTTGGTTGAGTAAACTTGACATCATTTTCTCATCACAATTTAACAAAACAAATAGACTTAAAATTCGGCAAATATCAAGTGTAATGTATAATTTTTAATACAAATTACGTACGTATTTTTTGAAAAAAGAAAAACCTTAAAATGTCAAAGTAAAGATAAAAAAATAAAAAATTCATGTGTGATTGCAAAGTAACCATCACCGCGTAAGCAGTACAATAGGGAACGAGTTTAAAATAAATAAATAATAATAATCTACAACACTACTTACTGGTAAGAATTCCATTCGATCCCCTCGTTAGTAGAATATAATATCTCTCTAGTTTCGGTCAGTAGTTTGAAATATTTCACAGCGACCAACACTCCGCCGTGATCGCCGTAGTTGAAGAAATAAAAGTCCTTGAGGATACGCTTCCAGGTGAGACCAGCGTCACGGCTTAGATAAACTCCAGGAATCCCTTTTAAGGAGCGACCGACCACACCGGTCGCCATTATAATACCAGGTGCAGATTTAGAACTCATTATACTCGCTGACCTGAAATCAAAGCATGTCTACACTTTAAATATACAATTAGAGGCATAAGTTGTTTGAGGCTTAAGTTGTTTACACCAAAAGGCACCTGGCCTAAACATCACATTAACTGACGCTTATATTCGATCGCGACGTCACTTTTGACAATCGTTGGTCAAGGGATGAACTAAATGAATGATGATCTGCCTATCACCTACAGTATACCAAAACCCTAGAGTATCTTCCTTACTATTCTTACTACCTTCTTCTCATTAGATAATTTTCGTATCTCCACCGATAAGCATGCAAAGAATTTGATTATCTACTACACAATTATAAAATTAAATGTAAATGACGTATATACTCTAACGAATCTTAAATCTAAATACATGATGTAAAAACAATAAAGTGCAATTAATTTGTATGAATATAAAACCCCACCCTGTGAATGTGACAAATACAAATGAAGCCCGTGCTAAAATAACTCCGTGCATTTAGCAAATCAAATTACAAACCAAAATGTTATTTTTACAATACACATTCTCTACTAATTGTTTACCTCATAGCATTGCTTATCACATTTCCGGGCGGGCTGTAAATAAATATCACATTTATATACTTAACTCCACAGATATTACTATTATTAGATTTATATACACCAGATTATAAATCTCAATACACTTTGCAGCAAGCAAAACTAAAGATATGCTAATCCTTACCTGCATAATGTAAAAGGATAATAGGTATTTAAGCATAAATATTGACATTCCATTATTACGTTAATTTGTTTTATTACTGGAGCCATACTATTCCAAAGCTAGAGAGATTAGCAGTCGCTGGCGGACTGAAGGTATTCGAACGACCTCTGTAACAAGGCTTTTAAGGCAAATAATATCAAACCTCATTACTAAAACCTGCGCCTACGAAGTGAGACTGCCAACCTTAGAAAATAATAAAGATATAATTTATTTAATAAACTGTGAAAAATCTACAATGTTCTAATTTTCTTTCTAAGTGATTATAAAACTAGAAAGCGTTTGGTTTTCTTAGAATTTTTCATTTTGTATTTTTCATGTACCACAGTGCATTCGGTAAACAATGACTGCGTTCCATGAACTACTTCATTCAATCTCAAAGAAGATTTAGCGGAACATGCTTTGTTCCCTCTGAGCACTAAGATGAAATGCCTCGTTTCCCATAATCGAGTCTATCGTTTCTTACACTCACAATACGAAACTAATATTCAGTGATGGCGCAGTCCGGAGAACCGGACTCTCCGGTCGACTCGTTAAAGTCCAATTATAAAATAAAGTCCTATTATAAAATAAAAGCTGCAGCGTACCTCTACTACTTTTAAAGTCTAATTATTAAAATATATAAAAATAAAGCCTCATTATAAAAAAAAGCTGCAGCGTATCTCTACCGCTGTTAAAATCTAATTATTAAAATATATAAAAATAAAGTCTCATTATAAAAAAAAGTTGCAGCGTATCTCTACCACCGTTAAAGTCTTATTATAAAATAAATAAAAAATAGTCTCATTATAATAAACAATTGCAGCGTACCTCTACCATTGTTAAAGTCTAATTATATAATAAAATAAAAATAGTCTCATTATAATAAACAGTTGCAGCGTACCTCTACCACTTTTAAAGTCTAATTATAAAATAGATAAAAAATAGTCTCATTATAATAAACAGTTGCAGCGTACCTCTACCACTTTTAAAGTCTAATTATAAAATAGATAAAAAATAGTCTCATTATAATAAACAGTTGCAGCGTACCTCTACCACTTTTAAAGTCTAATTATAAAATAGATAAAAAATAGTCTCATTATAATAAACAGTTGCAGCGTACCTCTACTACTTTTAAAATCTAATTATAAAATAGATAAAAAATAGTCTCATTATAATAAACAGTTGCAGCTGTTACTCTGCCACTGTTAGTCTAATTAGAAATAAATAAAATACCTTTTTTTTTGTCTCTAACTACTAAACATATAGACTGCTCACAGTACAAAAACTAAAAACGAATTACAGTTGTGTAACTTTGTAAATAACCAAACAATGTTATGTATTTATCAGGTATGGACTCCAGAAAACAAGAAATGCCTGTTTTATATACAAACTAAGGAAGCATTTATCGATCCATAAATAGTAGTGAATACACAGAGTGCATAGTGTTTCTATATATTTTAACAAAAACTACACATAAAGAGATATCAATTTATTTAAGAATGTTCCTGTTCGAAACAGAAAGTAAATTAATTCATACACGCAAGTCAAGTAGTTCAAGACGATAACATTGCCTTATGGGCGATAATTTAATTATTAACGTTTAGTACACACAAAATGAGTTGGATGACCGCTGCATTATATTTATTTATCGTTTGCCTATATCATTAGTATTGCGATAGGAATGTTCAAATAAATCGTTTGTACATAATCTTTTCTAATGCGTGGTAGGTACGCCTTTGTATTTTTTGTCGAGAAATAATATCTGTCCATAAGTTATCGGTTTTAGTCTGGGGTCTTATATGCATATCCCCTCTCCATGACACAGCATCAACGCCTTCCACCGATCTTACAATGCCAAGAATGACATCAGACAAACGTATACGGTGGGATTGAGTGCCTATGAGTTTGGGCAAATGCTCACGGTACTGTAACACATCTTGCGCATTTGATATCATTCTGTAATGTCAATAACTGACATTGATTGCCCTTACTGCAGCGCTCGGGATACCCTTCGGCAACTTCAATGCAGTGAGAATAGATACGCACCGTTTATTTATTAACTCGTATTTTACATTTTTTTGAAAAATCAATAAAAAAAAATGGGTCACACTAATTGCTCATCTAACGATAAGATACCTGCGGCGTCACTCACACCTATATCCATCTCAGATTAAAAGTCTTGTATCAGATGCATCTCTCTGAGAACGAAAAAGGAACGCTTTACGCTAAACAGGGTCTCCGTTCTATTTCATTCTCCTTAAGAAAGCACAGCAACAGTAATTTCAGTTTATACCTCAAACTCACAATGTTTGACGCTTCCGTACTACGTTATTCCACCGAATCACGCCATAGATATAAACTAGCTCTAGCCCAAATAAGTCGGCTCAACCGAGGTAAGACGACAATTTCCGAAACATCAGCTTAAAATAGCACTGGTTTTTTATAAGGTGCAAGAAAAATACTAGAAACCTTTCCCAATTAAAAGTAAGAAGATCAACATATTAATTACCTTCAAGAAAGGAACCTTCCCAAAGGCCGACAACTCTTCTGGTGTTGCAGATGTTAGTGGGCGGCGTTAATCACTTGCCACTAAGTGGGCTAACTACTGGTTACGAGGACATCCATCTTAGTGTGTACTCAGGAGGAGCGACAACGCAGATACGCTATAAAGTGTGCATTATGATATCTTATCGAAGAAGGTGTGTCATTGGCCGCAGGAATCACCTACCATCGGTTGAACTGTACGCTCGTTTATCACCACTAATATCACAAAAAAAAAAGAAAACCCAAATTTTGTTGATATATTTACTTCCTACAACTAACAACAAGGCTCATTTAAAAATAATATTGTTATCTTGACGATAAGCTAAATCAATATTAATGTCGTTTAGTCCGATGCGTACATGTCCACAGCTATTAAAGATTTGCCCCTAATATTATTACACGTTTATGAACTGAGGTAGTTGTGCTTCCAGACTTTAGATCCAGTTTTTAGTTTCACTACTAGCAAAAATTCGATCTCCGGATCTTGCACCAATAAAAAGATTAGTGTTGATTGACAACATATTCAACCGAGATAGAAAGTGATCACCGCCGCCCGTGAATTATTATTTAATTAAATAAATATTTTGAAGGCAAATGCAGTATGCCAATCCGCAGGGGAACCGCATGACTGCTGTAATGCCGTCTCTAGAGTGGAGGTCAATGGCCACGTGCGTTTGTTGTATTTATTACTTTACTATACTGGTATTTTTGCAATAAATGTATAAAATACTGTACATCGTTAGTACGTATTTAGATGGCTTCGTAGTCAAGTAAAAATCACACGTAACATTTGTGTGCATTGGACTAAAATGTGCACACCCTTGTCTCAATCTCAATATGGACCCCACAAGCCTAATGGTGAAATGTTGAAAATGCTTTCACTAGCTCTTGCTGTTGGCGCCAATTGGCAATAAAATATGTGACAGATAATTTTATTTACATATTATTTTATCTACATCAGCAGACAGCGTGTAAGCCCACCGCTTACAACCTGCTAAGGCGGCCTCACACTTCTTATCCGGGGTACCTATGAGCAGATTGGTTTTTTCCCGCCAGCTTACCAGTCCAATTCATAAATAAACCAAAAACCAAACATCAAACAATATTTAAACCACCAAAGCAATTTAAATTAGACAACAAAATGCTTCCCTAGTCCTATCGATCGATAACGCGTTTATCGATCAAACAGGCAACCATCGATTGTGAAGAGAATTACCAATTCGACGAAAGCTATAGGAACCTCATATGACAAAGGAAGATTCCAGTAAGGTTTGTTTATATCCACGCCAGTTACGGGGTAATGGCGTGCGACGTCCCATAAGATGCCATTGGTGTTATTTATCCAAACACGATCATATTTCACTATCGTTGACTAGGGACAAGGTTTAAAAGTGTTGCAACTTGTCAATTTAAACTATAAACCAATGAAGTAGAGTCGTACAATTTTATTGATACATTTTAATGTAATTTTATTTTCACATAACCGAAGAAGCATTTCAGTATTGTCAAATTAAAATTGTTGCTATCCATTAACTAGGTTATAGTTACGTAACTATTTTTTTTTATTTAGTCTTTAGTAACATACATAATAATATACCTATACGATTATTTATTTTTACATATAATCGACGGTAAATGAAAACGACGCAAAAAAATAAATTTAATAAAAAAAAATCTCTAAATAGAGAGGTTAATGCCCTGCAATGGGATTTCTGTACTGTAGACTGTTGTTTCTTTATTGATATATGTTTACGACAAATATTAAAATATATTTATATTGTACAATTTAGACTCGTGACGCTTTTTGATAATGAATTTATGATATCAATTAAATCATTCAAATACGAATATTCTTAATTTTTTTAAATCTTTACTGTGAAAAGTCATTTAAAATATTATAATTAAAACCCACTACAAACATTTTAGATATTAATTGAATTTTAAACAGCCGATATTTTGTGAGGCCTTGGTTCTTCCTAAATTAGTTTTCCTGTTTGCAAAATAAATACATAGGTATGTATACATACGTATAAATAAATGAAAATTTCTATTTTAGGTTGACTTATTAATCGTTGTCTTTGAACTAGATTCTAGTTTTAGATCTTTAACATCTAACAAACATGCTGTTAGTGAGTTTTCGTCCAAACGTTTACTCTGGGATTATTAATAATTACAGTTTTTCGGTCAAATCGGAAATAGTCTATATTTATATAAGTATATATATTATATGTGTACTTTACGTCGTTATATATCCATATATATGATGATTACACCATATTTATAAATACAAGTCGTCAACATTCCCTGACTTCTTGGCTACTGGCGTACCAGTATGGTGTATTCAGCATCTAACAGAAGAATAATCAATTCCTTAAGAAAAAGCTACAATGGCCTAAGAAAGTGTTGTCTATCTCACCTTGTTACCGGGTATAGCTGACTGAATTTCTGACACAAATGCAAACTGCAAGATTTCTCATCGTCGTTTGGGTCCACGCAGCTAAGCGGTTTTCCTGTAATTATATAATCATGTAAAACATAAAGGAAAAAAATACTAAAAAAATGTGACGATGAAAAATATTACGAATACAAAATAATACTTGTATTTAAGTCCAACAATTCTTACTGGTGTCGGTGGTATCCATAGTCAAATACCCACTATAGAAAGGAGGCCTATGCTCAGTACTGCGATTATTAGATAATTATTTGTAAGTGCCACTTTTTACTTTTTTCTTCACAGTGACAATGAAACAACTAGAAAAATTATTTGAATTTGAATTTTGCGAAGATATGTCTAAAAGTATTTTTAAATTAATAAAATGCAATCAAATACTCCATAATACACCAGACCACCCGGTGGGAATGTGTTTAAGAACTGGCTTATAGAATATGAAAAAGAAACATGTGCGTTTAGGTCTAAAAAAACATCTGTTTTAGCAAGTACTGGAAGTGTTCTATAGAATTCACGTCGGTGCTAATATGTCACCAACGCATAATATTAATCTCAATATTATGAAGATACTTAGTTATTTCAAACCATTTATCCCTTAATAGTTGTAATGCAAATTTCTGTATCAAGGTGTCTATACTACCAGCTCGTAGTGAGACTTCGTACAAATTTTAAAACAGCTATTGGTTTTCGGTAATTCCTTTTTTAAAATCTTAAATGTTTTTTAATAATACCTAAATAGACAGAAACCATCTATGTTTAGTTAAATGTGAATGTATGTTCTCCAATGTTGCCATCAATACATTATGTCATCAATATTAATACCCAGCGTTAAGGATTTATTGTAATAGAAACTAAGTGTTAAACACAAGAATAAGCCTGTTATACATGTAGGGAAAGAGCCTCAAGGCCTTTAAAACCACTTGACTCTACTATTGACACTGTTTAAAGGTTGTAAAGAAGATTTTTATTGAATAATTGTTATGGAGGGTGACAAATTAGCACACAGTTAACTCGATGTTAAGTGATTCCTGCGTACCATGACACCAACATTCATCCCCGATAAGGAATCATGATGTAGATGAGTTGTCCATGCCCCTGAGGACATAAATCGCACGTCACGTCACCAGCAATACCTTAGTGCGTATTGCGTATGAATCTATCACCTACTTAAATAGTACAATACTTATATAACCCCAGGGTCAATAACCTCTGCGTAATAGAACTAGCATCCCTATTATATTAAAAATAGTAGAAATTTATTATATCCACTCACAAATTTACCCTTGACGTCGAAAATCGATTTTTTAATTACTTAACTTACAACAACTAATACAAAAATGTCTTCCACAATTCCCATGTTACTCATATGAAACTATTTATATAAAAAATAGAATAGCTTCAGCGTCAAGGGCATACAATTACAGGGCAACAGCGTACAGGGGGCGTATTGAAAACGTTAGTGAGTTATAGATAGAGAATATGTGATAGCATTTTTCTCTTTCTTTAAAACACTACCAATCAGAACTAAAGGTTTTCTAATAATAGACATCGCTCTTAGTATTTATGATAAATGTTGCTTAATGATCTTTATGGTTCTACCATATAATATACATACATGTTATTTTCATTGTACTGTTTAATATGGCCACGCTACAAATAAGTTTAGTGTGGTTTCTAGCAACATGTAATAGCGGTATAGTCATACGTCAGACATACAGCTTTGTTTTTATTACGCTTTTATTAGCTTAATCTGTTTATATTAATTATTTTATTATATTAATTCCACCCGCAGAGTTTGAACACGTATATAACGTATATAATGGCAGAATACAAAATTTCATCCTCATCATCTCGATGGTTGGCAATCCACCAACGTGCGCTTCACGCGAAATTTTCTGCCACGTACTACTTTGTGGAATCAGCTGCCAGCGGTATTTTCGAATCGATATGACTTCAAGAAAATGCCAACACCTTTCTTGAAGGCCGGCAGCGCATATACTACTCAAGTAAGATTCTTGCTCATTTGCCTTATATATATATATATATATATATATATATATATATATATATATATATATATATATATATATATATAAATATACAAATACATATATATATAAATATATACTGATTACAGCGTGCCACACTTTTTGATGATATATTTCCTGTCGGCCAAAAGTTTAAGACCGCACATATACAACAAAATTATCCATCAATTCTAATAATATCTCATAGGATAAATAAAAGAAATGCACATCTGCATATTCTATTGTTAGTATCGTATATATAAAGAAGTCATTATTTTGTTTACTTTGAAGTTATTGGACAATAAACATCTATTGTTTTCAAACACCGACAAACGCTGGGCTAGAGCCAGGTGGTAGTCATAATAATATTTTTATAATGTCCTCATTACTAATTAATTCGCTTTTGTTACGTATTGGTCAATAATTAGGATTACTTAGGTTTCTTCACAAACAATCTCAATTAGTCTAAACTTGTGATTTCTATAGTGAAGACGTCATAAAATGGGAAAAGATCGAGAAATTAGCAGTCAAGTGCGTTCTGCCATCGTTGTTTTACATAATGAAGGCAAATCCAAACGTGAGATTGCTTCACAACTGAAGTTATCGAAGACTTGTGTTCATGGCACAATAACTCAGTAGGCAGTTTTCAAGATCGTCCTCGCTCGGGAAGGCCGAGAGCTACCACGTTTAGTGAAGATAATTTCATTGTTGTTACCAGCAAGCGAAATAGACGCTTAATAGCACCAGAAATCCGCGTTGAAGTAAACAAAACCCGAGTTGAATCTTTATCATTGACTACAGTAAAACGGTGACTGAGAGATGCTAAGTTCGAAAACCTCTGCTAAGGCCGCAAAACAAGAAAAAACAGATGCTGTGGCATCTTGCCCATCGAGATTGGACTGAAGAAGATTTTAGAAAGTGCTTTGGGCCGATGAATCCAAGTTTCAACTATTCGGTTCAAAATGTAGAATTTACGTTCGACGCTGTGCCCAAGAAAAGATGAATTCAGATAGTGTAGTCACATAATCAAGCATGGTGGTGGCTCAATTATGATCTGGGGTTGCTTCTCTAGCCAAGGAACTGGCGATTTGAATAAAATTGAAGGAATTTTTAAAAAGGATCAGTACAAAAACATTTTAGAATAAAATACCGTTTTTTCCGGGTTGCGATTAATTGGAGATGGATTCATTTTCCAACAAGATAATGATCCAAAGCATATCTCAAAATTATGTAGAGGATATTTAGAAAAACAAATAGGCCCAAGGGGTGGTAAAAAAGATGGTTTGGCCTCCTCAGAGCCGGGATTTCAATCCCATTGAACTTTTGCGGGAAGAATTTGATAGGAACGTCCGTAATCGTGGCCCATCCTATCCAGAAGAAATATGGAATGCTTTATGCGAAATTCGGAACAATATATCACAAGACACCATTAACAAATTGATTGCCCGTATGCCAAGACTTGTGAAAAAATCATAAAATGTTAATCAATCAATTCATTTAGTATCGGATAACAGTGATTCATTAATACATTTATACATTTAAATAAATTACAATTAATACACAACACACATAGACAAAAACATAAAATAAACAGAGAAACTAAAACAAACAAAGAATAACAATAAACAATTAGATCTGCTCCACTAAGATTATAAAATTATTAAATGTAATTACGACTTCTATCATTATATTTATTTACCTATGAGGTTATTATTATTAATTATTTATTTATTTATTAGTCAGTAAGTGAACCTTGGCACAATGGTTCAAGTACTGACAGTCATAACGGTCATAATTTTTTTATGAAAAATCAGTTTAGCTAACTATAGCCTTTTTTTTGCATGTTTTTTGCATGGACTATTAATATTTCTTTACGCTTTAAAGTATATTGTTTGTCAATCAATGTTCTATTAGATGATTAAACAGGTTAATTAAACATTTAATATTTTATTGGAGTTTTACTTTATTTTCCTACTTTAATTACGGTGGTTTTTTATCTTTAATTATCTTACTTTGTGGAGTCTGCTGGCAACGGTATTTCCGAACCAACATGACTTCAAGAAAAAGCCTACACCTTTCCTAAAGGCCGGCAGCGCATATCCTACTCGGCTGCTATAAAGTCTATGGGATCTCTTAATGTATACTATCAGGTAAGATATATATATATGTATATATACACAAAGATATATATATATATATATATATGTAAGCATGTAATGGTTTGTTTAATTCACTAGTCGTCGCAGAGAACCGATGATAATATATTATAACAATCTGCGTATTATTTTAATTTTTAAAACTCTTAATATATTTTACGGTGAGTATAGGGAACCGAAGACACGATTACTGGTAACGAGGCATTCCATCTCCATCTTCATGATTGACAACACAAGTTCATCTTGAATATATGTCCAGTATGGTAGGTATTTATAGGCCGCAATCATCACTCACCATGGGAAGAACTGTACTAATGCTAGTCATGATAAAATTCGACTCGACCTAGAATCATCAAGTTTATATAGGATAGTTGTGTTTATTGTAAGTCGATCCATCTTAAACTTCAAGGATGACGTTTCTGCGTCTTGATTCTCTTAACGCATACCTAATATTTATTCGTGCTGCTATGATTCTAATTCTATTTAATTAAAAAATATTTTTAATTAAATAGATTGTTTGTTATACATCATTAATTTTCCTGTTCCTTTCTTTCTCCTTCAATTTTAAGTTTACTATAATATATACCATACCTTAATTGCATACAATATTCATGTATACATATTATTATATATGTAAACACTGAAACGTGTAATAATGATGTTGATGCTTTTTCTAATAAATCAAATTATTATGCTGTAATATAAGTAATATCGTATTATATGTTGTTTCACCCTTTTTACTATAAAAAAAAACATTTCATTGGAATTCTTGGGGTTGTGACTATTGTAAATTATGGGTTGATACGCTAGCGTAAAATTAGTAATAATTTGAATCACATATTAGACCAATCACTCTATAGGGGATGCTATGTTCAACAATGGACTAGTACTGAAGGGTGAAATGATGTTACATATGACGACCAACCTAAGAAAGATCTATAAACAATAATCTTAAAAATTCCAAATATTTTTTTTTATTTAAGCTTCATATACAATACATATAAAGGCGGTATTAATGCCTTAGGCATTCTCTACCAGTCAACCTTAGGGTGATGAGGTAGTTATATGCTTAGAAAATTTGTCGTAAAATACCATTATATTAATTATACTATATAAATAAACAATATATACATAATTATAAAATACCTATATATAACTAGACATTATATAACAAATACAAATATACATACTTATATATGCATATTGCATACTGTCTAGGAAAACTGACAAACAAAAATGACTTCAGTATCAAGAAAACTATCGTAAAGCATTTAGTAT
This sequence comes from Teinopalpus imperialis, assembly GCA_029286865.1. NCBI lineage: Eukaryota > Metazoa > Arthropoda > Insecta > Lepidoptera > Papilionidae > Teinopalpus > Teinopalpus imperialis. The sequence goes on along the minus strand of JAGSMU010000036.1, from coordinate 6,508,037 downwards.
TCTCAATAGCAACAGCATAAAAGGTTAATTTATTTTTTTTTGGGATTTAATGACCTGGTATTTACAACCTTTAGGTCAACATAATAGGTTAATGATAATAACTATAGATATAATACACAATGAAGGTTAAAAGAAATGCACGCCATACGAGTAGTGTATTAATACTACTACGGTTTTCTTTATGACATCGGAGACGGCAAACGAACACACAACAGTTTCGATGTCTAATAATTCCTACGACGAACAAAACTCACATGTTTTTATCAAGAATAAAATTAAAACTTTTCACAGTACCATTTTCGTCCTCCGCCGGTGGTTTGATCGGGGACCACGTGACTCCATGGTCAAATGTGATAAGCGACACTAGATGCTCCGGCTCTATGTTAGCAATCAGCGGTTTCGAGTTCACCTTCGACGCTATGTAGATGCCCTTTAGACCCTCAACGCGATATAGATCCGTAAACGCATCCTCTGTTACATCCCTAAAACAGAAAGATAATTATTACATATGAAATAATTCAAAGCTATAAATTTAATAAAACATATAATATTAATAAGCAAGTACATAATAAGAATAACCTTATATATTCTTAATTCACTAGTAATTTACAACAGTTAACTTATGCAAATCGTCATTCATAATATAAACCGGCACATAGTCAATAATAATAATAGAGATATTAATGTATATAATTCTTAGTCAGACGCAACTGACCGACTCAGAAGCTCTCGCGGTAACGGTCCAAGCCGATGCTCCCTCTCGGGAGCCCTTTGTGCTGGTTACCCACTAATAGAGGTCTCGACTGAGCGCCATAAGCGCTCGGTCCCCTCTCAACCCGGCGATACTGTAAAAGCCCTCGGGCTAACAGCGGCCATCAGCACGAAAAAAATTACTAAAAAAAAGCCTGCATTTCAAAGACATGCAAAAAAACTTTTTTGCATTGATATTAGGTTAGTTAGTTTTCATCTATAATACATAATAGGTCATTTAAAGCCTCTACAGTATTTGCTCAGGCGAACTGTACGATAGATATGTCTTCGCATATATAAAGAAGGGTATAGATCTAAAAAATACTACTTTAAATAATATGTATTAATCTTATCCAAATATTTTATAAATAACGTATTTAAATTCACGCCAGTAAGATAGCTGTGTGCATTAACGTTGTGTTTTACGAGTATATTGCAAAATATGCCGAATACACATGTACAATAAATTTTATATATATATATATATATATATATATAATTTTATGTTTAAATTTTAAGTTTAATTTTATTAAAGTTCTAAATAAAAATGCCAGCAGAACCAATCTTTCTAATAAGGTATCAAAAGGATTGAAAATTTGACAACCTTATGAGTAAAAGGAGCTTATTGTTGTGCGACGGAGCAGAATTTCCCTAAACGCTCAGCGATCTCTCAACCCGGTGAAGCTGTTAAAGCTCTCGTGCTTTGGCATTCAGTCATAATAAATCACATTAGATGAAAGACTCACCTTCGGTCCGCATGTCTACCGCGTACGGAATCGAGCAGCGTTCGTCCTAGGTCGTTTGCACCCGTTACTTAATAAAAATAGCAAAATGTCCCTGCGTAATAAAATTACACTTTACAAAGCGTGCATCCGACCCATATGACATACGCAAGCCCCGTCTTTGCGCATGCCTCCTCGCGTCACATTCACCGACTTCAGGTAATACAAAATCGTTTCATGCGCAAGGCCACCGGTGCGCCGTGGTTCTTGCGTAACGAAAATCTACACATAGATCTTGAGCTGCCGACCATAGCTCAGTACCTGAAGCAGGCTTCTCGCCGATATTTCGACTCTGCCGTCACACACCGAAACCCTTTGATTGTAAGTGCCGCCACTTACAATCCCATCGCGAATCACAGATTTACCCGCGTCCGTAGGAGACCGAGGCACGCCCTCGACGACCCTGACGACGCAACCACCAGGGCCCAAGCCCTTCATAAAACACAACACACATACATTGCACCCTCATATCGCCCCCGCCGACGGCGAGGGCGTCGCAAACAAAGTTATTCGCGATACCGCCATGTCACTGGTCGGTTCTCTCCAGTCCATACAGATAGAAGCGTTGCTGGAGTTTATTGCGCCACTTCTTCTCCAGCGCCCACGCATTCTGAAGTGGTGGTACAGGTAGTTAATAATAATAGTGATATTAATTAAGATAATCCTCTGTCAGAAGCAACTGACCGAGCCGAGGTTCGGCCCTCTCGGGCACCCTCGAGTCAGACGCTCTCGCGAAACAGGGTATCGGTCCAAGCCGAGGCTCCCTCTCGGGAGCCCTTGCGCTGGTTACCCACTAATAGAGGTCTCGACTGAGAGCCATAAGCGCTCGGTCACCACTCAACCCGGTGAAACTGTAAAAGCCCTGGGGCTAACAGCGGCCATCAGCCCGAAAAAAAAAAAAAAAAATCATAATAAAAAACAAAGCGCAACCATTATTGCCGGATCATTTGATACGGAACATTACATATATACAACATATTATATTATTCCACTTATATTTTTAAGAAATAAAATATTATTTAATGTTACAGCAGCTAACAAATTAAAAAATATTTATAATAAACGACTTGAACTTCTTACTTAATATATTTATAAAACGAATTAGTAGCGGTTAGCCATGACCGCTTTGCATCTACTAGATAGCAAGGTATAATTTTGTGAGTGTTTTAGTATGTATTTTGCATTTTCACAACTTTGGCCATCTCGTAAATCGTATATCTTAACAGAATGATTGTTTCTTACAGAAATCCTACGATTAAAGTAAGGTTGAGCTGTTTTTGAATTGGTTAAAAATTATGTTTACTTACTTTGTATAAAAAATATATAGGTATGGTACCTATGTTTAAACTGAATTACATTTTCATTAAAAAACAAGGAAAAATATCAAATAAAATAGTAAATGGATATTTTATGATAATTCCGAGAACGTTGACAGCATAATTTGTCGCTCAAATTCAAAAGGAATACTAGTAGTTTCATTTTTCTTTTTTTTTCGCGTTGATGGCCGCTGTTAGACCCAAGGCTTTTACATTTTCACCGGGTTGAGATGTGACCGAGCGCTTATGGCTCTCAGTCGAGACCTCTATATATGGGTAACCAGCGCAAGGGCTCCGGAGAGGGAGCCTCGGCTTGGACCATTACCCTGTTTCGCGAGAGTATCTGGCTCAAGGATGCCCGAGAGGGCCGAACCTCGGCTCGGTCAGTTGCTTCTGACAGAGGATTATCTTAATTAATATCACTATTATTATTAACTACCTGTACCACCACTTCAGAATGCGTGGGCGCTGGAGAAGAAGTGGCGCAATAAACTCCAGCAACGCTTCTATCTGTATGGACTGGAGAGAACCGACCAGTGACATGGCGGTATCGCGAATAACTTTGTTTGCGACGCCCTCGCCGTCGGCGGGGGCGATATGAGGGTGCAATGTATGTGTGTTGTGTTTTATGAAGGGCTTGGGCCCTGGTGGTTGCGTCGTCAGGGTCGTCGAGGGAGTGCCTCGGTCTCCTTCGGACGCGGGTAAATCTGTGATTCGTGATGGGATTGTAAGTGGCGGCACTTACAATCAAAGGGTTTTGGTGTGTGACGGCAGAGTCGCAATATCGGCGAGAAGCCTGCTTCAGGTACTGAGATATGGTCAACAGCTCAAGATCTATGTGTAGATTTTCGTTACGCAAGAACCACGGCGCACCGGTGGCCTTACGCATGAAACGATTTTGTATTGCCAGAAGTCGGTGAATGTGACGCGGGGAGGCATGCGCAAAGTATGTCATTATGGGTTGGGTGCACGCTTTTTAAAGTGTAATTTTATTACGCAGGGAAATTTTGCTATTTTTATTGATTAACGGGTGCAAACGACCTAGGACGAACGCTGCTCGAATCCGTACGCGATTGATATGCGGACCGAAGGCCAGGCCTTATTGACTTTGGCCTATTTGACTTTTTTGACGCCTAAGTATTTGACTGTCTCTTCCCAGAACTAGTAGTTCTGCGAGACTATACTTAGGGCATTTCTTTCCTGTTAAAAAAATCAATAAAAGATATTGTAAGGATGTAAATATGTAACAAAGATCTATTTAATGCATTGCATAAATTTGTTTTCTTTTCATTCAAGGATTATAAACCATTTAAAAAAATTAAAAATTGATGGATGGCCGTTTTTATTTCCTTATTCCGTATTATAAGTCATTATTTCGTTCTAAATCCTGTGATTAATTAAGTAGTTAGTAATTTGATTCAGAATCCAATGTATCGCATACATTTACAAATAGGCTAAACTCTAGATCAAAGTACATCAGATACAAGACTTTTATTTGCTCTACAGGTCACTTATCATGTCACTACAGGTTTGCTAAACATAATTTCGTACTTTAATTTTTTTTTAATATAATTTTCGTAATTTCTTTTTAATAGTTTAATAGTTAATCTCACATATTTTTATAGGCATAACAAAATAAGAAAATGATTGTATATTTATATTATAAACGACATGGTCGACTCGATACAGAACCTTTACGAGGGCTATATTGCTAATAGGGCACGTTGGACAATCTATACTGTTAAACAGGTAAGATTAACACGTGAAGATAAAGATGGTATGAATACTAAAATATTCTCCATTACATCACATACGTAGTCTAGTAACATATATTAGGAAACACTTACTCCAGCCAGCTGTCCTTCCAGTTCCCTTGAGGGAAGTAGCACAGAACTTGTTCCAAGCTCAGTACAAAGTTATACTGCGTGAAGTTGTTGCTTATTTCCGACACGTACAAGTTCGCCAAATTCTCCGTGTGCATGACAGTGATGAATATACGTTTGTCAGTCACATCGGTTATGTGGAACTTCCTCCTATCTAATTCCGTTTGAAACTCTGCCTTGTAAAACCGACCTCTTTGGTGTGAAATGTAAAGGTCTAATGTGTTATTCTGAAACAAGAACAGGTTATGAAACTTAACACACGATATATACAACCGTAGAAAACGTCACAACAATCTACTTCTGTCGCACCACTACTTTCTCACAGCGCAAATGAAGTATATCTGTTTTTAAGTAAGACTTTGAAACTTCAATTGAAACTCACGTTAAAAGCGGTCCGGTCGATTTCTAGTTCACTGGTACGAAACAAGGATACAAACATTTTTAAAAATAAACAAAAACTTAATAGTCAATCCAAAAAAAAATGTCCAAAATTTCATCTATTTACTGTGACTTAATTACAGTTTTATTACACTATAGATCGTGACGTCGTTGTAAGGAATTCCATATGATTATTGCATCTCATACATGAATTAAGTGATGTGTGGATCGTCTAGTTCTAACAATAGACCACAATTGCCATCGCCCCTGCTACCAGCTAGCAACTTTGTTAAGCTATATTTTCTACATACTAATACACTAGTATACAAAAAATATTGCTAAAATAATAATAATTATATAAAAACAGCAGTGGTATTGTAAAAAGAACAAGCAGACGTAAGGTATCGGTACCCACTAAATGGATTACAAAGTCCGCCGATACATTTTGAATCTTAACGCCAATGAATAAAGATCACTTCGTATTATAAAATTATCTAACCTTATTAAACACGCTTCAATACATAATACTTATAAAAACTTAATACTTTAAAGTAATTTATATTTAGAAGAGAAAAGTGTATGTATAAAATTGCATCGGCTTTATATTAATTACAAAATACTATCCAGTAATAAATTCCACCACAATGCGTTAACGTATTTTCCGTAAGATAATGTTGTTTCTACATAATTATTAAACCATTTGTTATACTTTACCTAAAACCGACATATGTATTGGGCATTGTAAAACCACAGCGAGTAAGCAGCTTGCATATTCCATGACAAAGTATCGTCATTTATTTTATTGTTATAGAGAAAAGACATGGGACGCAACGGAAAAGGAAAAAGGAAGACGCGATTGATCGATAGGCAGTATTGATACTAAAAAAATATATCTAAAACTTGTTTAAATTAAACAAAACACTCGCAATATTTTCTCAGAAGGAAGGAATGTTCACACGTATCAATAAAATAGTTGAAAGAGCATAACAACAAACAACCCTTGGCACCTGCTCATATCTGTGGGCCCGCATCGTGCGTGCATAGTTTCTAGCGTAAATGGCGGATAGTACCAATAATTGATTGGTATTTGACTCATCATTACGCAATCGCTATGAGACATTACCTTGTATATTTAATGATTATAGCAGCTTCTATGTTCCAAAACTCAAGCGAACTGTTAATATCCATTTGCAAGTCTTTTAAAAAACATAACAACCTCTATATCCAACCTACCCCCACCGTTAGGCGAGTTACAGGACCTCATGAGGCAGAAGACTCAGGTTTGTCAGGGGCCAGATACTAACTGTGAATTACCTACTTACATTGCTTAAAATTGTATGCTTTTCAAATGTTTTTAGTTCAAAGCACAAATGCTTTATACCCTTTTCGCAGATATTTTTGAATTGTTTATTTTTTTTTATGGATCATGGCCACTGTTAGCCCGTGGGCTTTTACAGCTTCACCGGGTTGAAAGGTGGCCGAGCGCTGAGGGTACTCAGCCGAGACCTTTATTAATGGGTAAACAGCACAAAGGTTCCCAAGAGGGAGCCTCGGCTTAGACCGTTAACCTGGGCGCGAAAGCAACTGACTCGAGAGTGCTCGAGAGGGTCGTACTTCGGCTCGGCCCGTTCCTTCTGACGGATTGTGAATGGTTTATGCGTCTGTTTATTACGTCAGAGTTTTTAATTATTTCGTTTTTAATTAGTAATTATATTAAAAAGATAAATACATACATAGTTAATATTTTTGGACAGTTACAGATTTTAGCGAGATACTTTTATTATTTATTCAAAACTTCTGCCATGTGATATATAAAACTCAAAAGGGAAAGTGAAATTAAAACGCTTTTGTTTCAATATATACCGACTGCCAGTTAAAACTTTCTTTACGTTAATTATCCGCATTCAGACTTTCTACAAAAATTACGTTTTTGCGCCGTTGCTAAAATCAATTTTGACACTTAATTACGTTTACGCCTGGTTTCACAATCGTGCGTAACATTACAGATGCTAGAATTCCGTTTTTTATGATAATTAAAAAGGTCAGCGTGACATTTTATCTTTCCAAATTTTTTATTTAGAGATTCTGTATCAATCTTTACATTGCAATCTATTAGATAAATTTATATAACCGTTACACGACTCCGTGTGTTATCCGCCATATGTACTTTAAAGTACAAATAAATAAATGATTACAATATAATATATTTATATAGAGCTGTTACTACTCTTATCTGTAAATCATCCAAATACATAGCAAAGATTCAATAGAACAATAATTGTAAGTAACAAACAAACACACAGTTCACCTTATGGCCAGTGATTCTTGCGGCCCATGACATCTGAATTCACCCTTGACAAGGAGTCATAATGCAGATGCGTTGTCACCCTCCGAATCAGAACACCTCATCACCAGTTATAATTGTCTCCGGATCCCTGCACTTACCATACGAAGCTCAGCAATATTGTAGCGCTATTTTACGCTGGTATTCTGTGAGGGAGTGGTCCTACCCCGGTCGAGCTGACTCATTCATTCCGCAGCCAGATACAAACTGCAGTGTAGATCTACCACTGTTAACAGCGATCGACATCAAACCAACAATGAGGAGTTGAAATGAAGTTTTATTACGCACGAGTTTATCAACAATCGGGTCTCCGGTTTCTATGACTCATCAGACGGTCTGAACTTAGTACCTAACTAATGAGTCACGGAGCTTCGGCTCGTACTTCATCTGCAGCAAATTTTTGAGCTTCACACAAATAGTTGACGATTATACTTGTCCTATCCTGTATCGATATTACTCATTGAATTTATTTATTTGCGTGAATAATTATATAATAATAACTATAAAACATCCCGCCAGGCATCATCGTGTTAATTACACTTAAAAAATAGTGATGTACACTTTGAATCCAATCAATCATTTAAAAAGTAAAATGTAAACCTGTATGCTATGTTCGACCCATTTTTTTTTTAAGGAGGCACATTTTGTCCGAAGGCTTTTACAGTTTCACCGGGTTGAAAGGTAACCGTGCGCTTAGGGCACTCAGCCAAGATGGGTATATGGAATAAGGGGTAACCAGCAAAAGGGTTCCCGAGAGAGAGCCTGGGCTTAGACCGTAATTTGTGCCAGTATAAAAAAATTACCTCTTCAAAACCTTGATGATAAGAATTATAGTTCTTAAAGTCTGCTATTTCACGAAGTTATTCTATCTTACAATGTTATTCCTAGAAAGCTACGACACGTGGGCCACACCTAGGTAGAGCTTCCTCGGTCGAGTCGACCGATTTATGCTACAACTAACTCTTCTACAAACAGCGTAGCTCTCTCTATCTCTACTGAAATTTACACTGTTGAATGGATAGTAAGTGACGTGACCCCTAATTCATCCTCGATAAGGTTTCCACTTTGGTGCCTATGACGTACGAAATTACGTACCTTTCATTAAGTTCCAGGTTCACTACACTGACCATACAAACAAAGTAGCGTTATGATGCTATTTCATGCTGAGGAGTGGCCTCTCCCCGGTCGAGTTGATACTTTTTTATGCATAGAAGCTCGTAAGAGGATATATCCAAGTGGTCGTCTTATCCCGTGATCATTTTTTACTGAAGACTGTTACGAAATCGACGATATTTTTGGTACGTATAACGATAATTTAAATGAATTAATTTATGTGTTAACTTGACCATGAGTAAATTTTTTGGGGTCAAAATGTCAATTAGGTTATTTTCGTTTGGCCATAAGAATAGATTTATGGCAATTTGTTTTAAAATCTAATTCTTGGAAGCCAAGTAATTCACATAGATACCTAACTTAACTTAATCATAGCTTTTTGCATCATTATCAGGACACTGATAAACTGACCTAAATAAGGATACTATACCTAAATTAAACATAATTAAGGATTTTACAACGTTTCAAATTTCACGAATAAGTTGGCCCGACCGAGAACACACTTTCCGTAACATTGTGGTATTACGCTATAATGTGTATCGTCTGGGGAAAAGATCGACCTATATGCAAATTTAATTTCACACAAATTATTTCGGTGTCAAAAAGCAAAATTAAGATTTTTAATAAAAACAGTTAAACACAAACGGACGCCAAAATGAAGACTAGCAACAACAAAGTAAGGAATAAGCTAAATGAATGAATAATGGTCTAACATTTTCATGTTTTAAAATATTTATATCGTTATAATTATATGTAGCACACCCAAGTAAAAACCAACGTTACTCGTAGTGTACCTTCTTGTCCTGAATAAGCCTCATATGTCATATTTCTTTCTAAACGTGTACAATTTTTTTCAAACAATCACAATTGCAAATTCTAGAATTTATTAAATAAGCACTATAAATTAATTATACAAAATAAAATAAAATATGTTAAACTTTTGTTAAATACTAATTCGCCTAGGTTGTAGGGCTTGCCCATACCACTTGAGACCTTTATGCTATGCCTGAAGCTTAGCAGTGGTTCTATAAAAACAATAGATATTGCACATTTTATGTACAACTCTAACATGCTTAGAATCAATTTTTTAATATAATCTGATTCAAAAAGAGGCCTTCAAGATTTGGTTTAATTATACACTGTTGTATACCTGCTTTATGTGCTTAATTTATTTACCGTCATTTTAAAGTTTACGTACAATGTAAGAGATAATCTGCAAACCTTCATCTTTTAAACCTCGAATCATCGTCGTCGTATATATATATATATATATATATATATATATATATATATATATATATATATATATATATATATATATATATATATATATATATATATATATATATAGGCTTTAGTATACTTTTGCATAATTATAAAAAAAAGGTCACCTACGCCACCACGCTACAATTTCTAAAAGGTCGTTCTTTCCCAAATCGTATGATAAAGCAATTTAACATTTATTGTTAAATACTCGCACGACTACTAACAATAATTTGTTTAATAATTATTTCGGTGATAGCCTACTGGCTAGGAAGTCGGACGGACGACTCACGATCTCTTAGTTCTGTTGCGATACTTAGACAACATGAGATATAATACTTTTCTTTTTGGATTAATATTTGTATAAATGTATTCAAACACAATTTTATTGTTGTTGAATAAAGTAATAAATATTAAATATTCGTCAACCGGTTTAGAAAAACTTCCGAGAAAAATATCAATTTTAAATACTAGTAATAATTGGTTCCTAGAATAGAGGTAGGACCTCAATGCACTTATGGGTCGCATAAGCAATAAAATTATACGTAAATGTGTAAATTAACTAGAAGAGTCCGTAACTACTTGATTATTTCTCGAAAACAATACATTTTCCTGCAAAGAACATTATAGCGTAAGTTTATAGTGCTAGAGCCCACTGTAGCTGGTTTCTGGAATAAATCTGTCAACTCGACATGTTTTTCATATTGCAAAAGGTTAGCAGACTCAAATGTATGTATAAAAAGGCATTTCATCTCGGCCCTCGACAGACAGCGCCGTTAGCATCAAATCTTTGTTCAGAATGGTTGTAGATGTTCATGGGCCATTTGTACTCGTTTGTCATCATTTTTTTTAATACAAAATCGGACATTAATTAAAGGAACAGTAGTCAAATAAGGCTGTTAGGGTAATATGTCACGTAACTTCATCTTTTGCGATTGCGTGTCTGCTTATTTGATAATATTAAAGGACCCTATAAACGTTAAACAAAAAAAAGACAACCTAGGATTACAAGGGAATCTAAAATGTTATGAAAAGCTTAAAGTTAACTTAAATATATTGTCACTCGGTCCTTTATACCAGGGGTGGCCAACAAGTCGACCTACCGGTCTATCTACCCATACCTCCTTGGAAAGCAGCTTATACTGAAACACAGTATATAAACTTAGCTCTATATTATATACATTTCACATCCCTTCTTCCCCCTTAGACTACGCCTATGACAGCAAATCGATCGCGACATAATTTTAAGATATAAAGTAGACCTTATATACAGAAAAGTTGGCCACCCTTGCTTTATTCGAAAAAAGAAAACATAATGGCACCTTCCTAGAAAATTAGATTTAGAGATGTGGCAAGGAAGCGTTATTAACGTAACGTAAATACGGGACGTCGCGACAACTTGCTTACCCCAAATACGAGAACACCAAATACATGCGCTTCCATAAAACAAAAACGACAGCTCTTACAGTAAATTAAAACTCTTTCACTCATTTACACTTGCTAGGACAATTCCGACGTCCGTGACATTTATAAATTATCTCGGCATTCTCATTGACAACAACACCTGGCGGTCATAGAGAACATTAACTACGTAGCTAGTGAATCTAGAAAACTATTCAACATTATACAATTGTTAAGATTATACAATTATACAATTTTGAAAGTTTTCTTGTGATAAGCATCTACACAAGTTTATGCCAATCTGTTATTTCCTACTCGATCAAAATCAAATCAAGACAAGCTTTATTCAAGTAGGTTTATATTGTTTGACTATTTCTGAAGGAGACGCTTAATCACATACGCCAGCTATAGGAGTCGTGTACGTCAGTCGCTTATGAATGGAAAAAAATCTACACAAGCGAAAACCTATATTACGGCTGTCGACTTCTTTTGCAAAATTCATAAAACAATATCGTCTAGGTTATTGAAACGTTCTAAAAAACGTCTTATAAAACTGAAATTGCGTCTACTAAATCCGAGTTCAAAAAAAAACAAACGCACAGTAATTTAATGCCTTCATTTTTATACAGTAAAATGATAAAGTTATATCAGCTAAAAGATTTTCGACTAAACGAATTTAAGGAAAAATTAAAGAAATTGCTTCTTGCGCGAATTATGATGTAAATGAATGATAATTAATTTAAGTATTTAAAAAGTATTCAATATAATAGTGTTAATTAAATAAATAAAACATTTATTAAAAATTTTATATTCTCATAATATTCATTTACTACTAACATGGCGAGGTTGGAAGAATGGTTTAACCATTTAACATTATCTCAAAAAGTATTACATAATTAATTAAAAGTATAACATAAATATTACAAAATTTATATATAAATATTTATATGTGTAATTTTATAAGCAATAGAATTAATTTTTAATGAATTACCATTAAATGAATAAATTGTAAAAAAAATATTATACAAACTGACTAATTAAAATCGCTTATTGTGGAGATCACTCTTTTACTCGAATGTTTCTATTCTTATTAAATTTGCAAATTTTTTTATATCAAATAAACAAAAATATAAAAAACAAAATAAAAAAACAAATTTAAGTTTTTACCTACGATGAGACTGATTATCAAGGATGTGCAATTTCTAGCTCCGCAATGTTGTATATTTATCAGATATAAACTTAAACGAGCAGACAATGTCCGTAACACATTAACCTTGTGGAAGGACTAATTGCGATTACGGAATGTAAAGGCGAGTGAGATTTTCGTTCATATTAAATGAGGCAACGAACAAAGAGTGATAGAGCCACGCTGAAGTTTGCGTGGGTTTTCATCTTGTCCACGGGGTTGACTACGCACTCGCATCTAGAGTATTGTTAGTAAATGTTTTATGTGAGAACCTAGTGTCTAGATATGAGGGTGTTATTATCCATGTGGAAAATACCCTCGTAATTAAATTTAAAAAATAAATTGTGTCGAGACCAACCATTTTTTTGAATTAAAGATACTGTATTATTTTTTAGTGATATTTAAGTTGTATTTTAGAAATATAATAAAAAAAACTTCACTAAGGATGGATGTAGGTTAGGTTAGGCTGCAGTGTAGTTATCAGATGCACTTTGTTCCAGTTTTATATTAAAAAAACATTTAATAATAAGGCAACAAAGACAACCAAAATACTTATTACTGCCATAAATAGCGGTTGGATGAATCAAGTGTGTTTGCCTTCAATTCGTCGATACTCTGTGCCGGCCACCAATAAAATTTTTAATTTCAATTTTAAATAACAATTTACCACATGCTCGACCGGTTAAGGCTAATATCGTACGAATTTCCATAAAAACCAAAATTAAGAAAAAATATTATATTTTTTATATATTTTTTTGTTTACATTGAGAGTAAAATACAGAGCAGAGAAAACGAGCACACAGTTCACCTGATGGTAATTGATTCCTGCGACCCATGACATCTGCATTCATTCTTGACAAGGAGTCATAATCAAAAATCAGATGCGTTGTCACCCTTGAGGACTCAGATGGAATGCCTCGTCACCAGTAATAAAGGTCTCCGAATCCCTACACTCACCAGACGAAACACAGCAGCATTATGCTGCTATTCTGTGAGGGCGTAGTGCTACCCCGGTCGAGCAGACCCCTTCATTCCGCAACGTAACTCCACCACTATCAAACCACTATAAAAAAAAATATTTTTCAAGACAAAACATGTAATAGCCTGACGAGCCGCATCGAAGCCTCGTAGCGCCTTTGCTCCTTTATTACCCTTTCTAGAGAGTGCCCTGGGGTTTGTTATTGGGGTCTGTATATATATGTCCACAAGACGAAAAGAATGTGGAGTTTCTTCCGCCACTTCTACTCCAGCGCCTACGCATTCCGAAGTGGTGGTACAGATAGTTAATAATAATACTGATATTAAATTAGACAATCCATAGTCGTAAGCAACTGACAGAGCCAAGGTTTGGCCCTCTCGGGCACCCTCGAGTCAGATCAAGTCGAGTTGCTCTCGCGCAACAGATTAACGGTCCAAGCCGAGGCTCGGAGCCTATCAGGAGCCTTTGTCTTGGTTAACCAATAATACAGGTCTCGGCTGAGCGCCATAAGCGCTCGGTCACCTTTCAACCTGGTGAAAAAAGCCCTCGGACTAATAAAGTAAACAATAAAAATGGGTTTGTATATAACTAGTCTGGCCATAAATACTGTTACATAAAAACTTTTCTTTAATTATTTTGTGTTCATTATCAAATTACAATATGGAATGGGGTGTTAAAGAAAATAGGATTGCAGTTATCGCCTTGCACAAAGTGGGTATGGAGCCGTCGGTCATATTCCAGACACTTTAAAAGCTTGGTATCAGCCGTATGTTCGAATATCGTTCTATCGACTGATGCAACAACACTTCCTCTGTCGAAGCTTTAAGAATTACAAAAGCTGTTAATGCTGTTAAAGCCAAAATTCGCCGAAAACCCATTAGGAAGCAAAAAATCTTATCGCGAGAAATGAAGATTCCCGCTAGGACTCTGGCGCCTTATATAAAACAAGACCTGAAGCTCGGTGCTTATCGTCAATACAGAACATGCCCTAAATCAATCTTTACATTTAAAGAGAGTGGATAGATCAAAACGCCTTCTGTCGCGATACGCAGGTGAAAACAGAAATATCCTCTTTACCGATGAAAAAATTTTCACGATTGAAGAATACTACAATAAGCAAAATGATAAAGTGTACGCTCACAGTTCTAAAGAAGCTGCTCAAGTGGTCGGAAAGGTACAACGTGGTCATCATCCTGCGTCAGTGATGGTTTGGTGTGGCGTGTCTTATCAAGGAGTCACAAAACTACTTTTTTATGAAAAAGCAGTGTAAACTTCAGCCAAAGTGTATCAACAGATACAGTCTTGCATCATGTTGTGAAACCTATCAGCAATACACATTTTAAAAATATACCGTGGACTTTCCAGCAGGATTCTGCACGTGGTCACAAGGCACGAACTCTCCAATCCTGGCTTGAAACCAATGTTCCCGACTTTATAAAAACTGAAGATTGGCCCTCATCAAGCCCAGACCTCAACCATTTAGACTTCAAATTATGGTCAGTTTTAGATAACATAGCCTGCTATAAACGATACGGCGACATTGAGTCTCTTAAAAATCTTTGGAGCTAGCAGTGGCGAAATTTCCCTTGGAAACAGTGCGTAAATCCATAGATTCGTGGCCAAACAGATTAAAGGAATGTATAAAAGCCAAAAGGGCAACCTTTCGAATAGAATATTTTATTATTTTTTGCTGAAACTAATAAATATGTAGGTATAAATTTTAATATTACATTACTTCATTAAAAAAAATGCATTTTTATTTGTAACAGAACTTATGGCCGGACTAGGTATATAAACAAGACGAAAAGAATGTCTGACGTGTACAAATTGTCATGGAGCAATATTAATACATTACACGTTAACATTCAGTTACTATTATTATATATATCAGTTATTATATATATATATATATATATATATATATATATAATTTTTGAATATGGTGTACTCACTATATTCAAAATGAACGGCATATTTCGACCATTATACCAAATCACAAAAACAAGCGTTAAGTTATCAAACTCTCGACCATTTCAGTCGCGGTTGGGACTTAAGGTCGTCACTGCTTCTCATTAATATTTATATAAACTAAATAATCTATACAAATAATCACATGCGTTAAGTGGTTTAACATTAAAATTGCAATATTATTAACAAATAGTAGTCATAAATGACATTTACAATGAAGTTCAAAATATATATATATATTTTAAAGCAAGCTTTAACCCAGATGACTTTGGATATTCTGTGTGAGCGCGGTCACCTTAACATGAAAAAAAAACTATGTAGCATTTGGTACCCGAGATACCTAAATAAATATAACTTTTTCACAACTGACTTATATTCGATACTATTATTTGGAACGGAAAGAAAACAATATACTTATGGACTGTTGTAAGCAAATATTTTTTTTTTTAGGGGTAGAGCTACGCTGCAGTTTGTATCTAGCTGCAGAATGAATGGGTCCCCTCAACCGGGGTAGGGCTACGCTGAATACCGGCGTAAAATAGTAGCTGTGTTTCGTCTGGTGAGTGCAGGGCTCCATCTGTCCTCAAGGGTGATAACGCATCTGCATTATGATTCCTTGTTAAGGACGAATGTAGGTGATGGGCCGCTGGAAATCATTTGCCATCGGGTGAACTGTGAACTCGTTTGTTACACTAAATTTAATTAAAAAAATGTACTTATAAATAAGAGTTAGCGAAAACTAACACCCAACTCGTACAAGCATACTCGAGAAAAATTCAAGATGCGTAGCCAGCTTTGAGGGTCTCCACAACCCTACACTCGCCATACGAAATGCAACAGTTATGTTGCAGTTAGAAATGTTAATTTACATCCATAGAGTGCACTAACAAAAATCTGACCCTTAGATACATCTATATCGAATTTACTTTATGGTACGATTATTAAAAATCATCAATTGAATTAAATATTAGAAAGCTAAAAAATTAGGCTTTAAAAAACAATACACTCAAGAGCAATGAAATCGTACACCTTTTAAAGTGCATATTTTTGAAAGTAGACAATAAAGAACAAACGACAAAAACTGGCAGCACATCTGCCGCTCCGCTAATGTTGCGGATGTAAATGGCTCGGTAATCACTTATCAACAGAAAAAGAAAATTAAAAAAAGATATAGCCTTTTCAATACAATATAATAACAACAAAATGTTAATTCATTACAATCTCCAAGTAGTATAGGGTAGTATAGTGTTTTAAGTAAATGGTCATGGTCCGCATACCAGCGTTTTACCTGGAAGAGTTTCTAACGGTTACGTCTTCAGTGGGTATAATAAGTGGATACCACAATGGAAGCAGTCGCTCAAGTGGTTTCAATAATTGAGGTTGATCTGAAGTACATGCAAGGAAACGGAGTTTAAGCCGGTATACTAAACACCGTGTGTACCAAAGATATAAACGGCGAAAGCGTCTGATCTGATCTAGATGGAACTGTGTAACACACTCCAGCACTTTCTGGTATCGACGTTATTACGGAATCGTACTTGAAACGCAGTTCAACTTGCACAACGGCTGCAAGAGTGAGTGTAATTGAAGTCATCCGGTGGACAGTTAGATGAAGACTTGCTGAAGAAGGTTTAACTGTACATAATAGGTCTTTACCTATGAAATTGCCGTTTTGTATGAAATAAGTTAAAGTACATTTTTTTCAAACATTTTTGTTCCGTTATTCAAAGTAATCACCCATGTAATCGATGCACCGTTGCCAACGCAGTGGTAGTTCATTGATGCCCTTCTAGTAAAAATCAGCTGGACGGGAGGCAACACATCTGCAGTAATGCTCATGCCGTTTGGTAAGAAAACTGTGATGAATCACACCGCCAAACAGTGACCATCGACTTTCTAGAGGTGATTTTTCGTTTAGGGCATTGCTTTGGTGCTGAACCAGGATCTAACCAACTTGCTGAGCGCTTTCGATTGTCGAACAGAGTCTACTTTTCGTCGCACGTAACAATTCGGTTTAAAAAAAATAATTTCTGTGCCTGTTGAGCAGCGCGAGCCAGGTTTCAACGCATACGTTGCGCTGGCGATGGTTAAGTTCGTGGGTTCGTGATCTATCAAATTTTTTTTTACCTTGCAAATTTGTCGCAAATGGACGAATATTGTTTGTTGCTAGCTCGGCTGTAGATTGAGTATCATCAGCTTCCACAATGCCTGTAGTTCATCATTGTTGACCAAAGTGTCCGAACGACCACAAGGTTCATTTTTCAAATCAAAATTTCCAGAACGGAACCGGGCAAACTAAAAACGGGTTGTGTTTGTGGTGCGTCGATATCACGACGGAACACATATTCCATAATTACACGAATTTTTATAGTACGCATTATGACGAAAAATTTTCAAACGTAATGAAAATACAAAGCTCATCAATAAACAAAAGACTGACTTTGTAAAAAAAATGTCATGTTTTTAAAACGAAATTAATTTGAATTTAGAATTAACAGCAAATCAAACCTTTTTTGGTTTGAAATGGCCAATACTGTGAAGAAGAACAACAATTTCGTAGATAAAGACCTAATACATCAGAAAAATACTCGAAACTAGGAACAACATAACATTGCACCAATGGAGGACAGTCTTGTTTTCTGGCGAGTGCAGTATGTGTCTGTATGGCAACGATGGTCCATAGAAGATGTTAACAGCGATTTTCAGTTTGACATGACAAGACGTTTGCCCTATAGCAGTAGATCGTATATGTTCTGGGGGAGAAAACCGACATTTTCATGACGTAGCCGAATACTAAATGTCAATCAAAAGGATTCTCAGAGAGACATCATACATACATGAAATACTCCTGGCACATGTCATGTCTTTTGCGGGTTTCGAGATAAAGAAAACTTCCTAATTATATATGATAATGCAAAACCAAGCCAATATTTACAACATGTAAAAGCGCCTGTAATGGAGTAGTGACCAATAACCAATAATTTGTGATGCATAAATATTATTCGGGACGGAATCGAGAATCGCGACGCATCAGCCTGGTCACTAACGCCATATATACTTGATCAAAATAACAAAGGAAATGCGAGCATCAAATGCCTTGTTATCGGACATTGAATATAAAGATAATATACGCATGCCGTTTCGGACTAAGTGAACGTCGGGCACAGTCATTACGATAACGTAACCAGATTATACAAAGACTAGTATTATGTCTGGAAATATATTTTTGGTTAAATATATCTAATTAACCTATTTTATTGATTAAATAGCAGCTTCTTCCGTTTGACCACATTCAACGGAGAGCGGCTCGAATCGTTGATGGACCAGGTCCAGGACTTTCCGATCGGCTTGATTCACTGGCGTTGGGAAGAGATGTTGCATCTCTTTGCATTTTTTATAGAATTTACAATGGGGAGTGTTGTTGGGATTAAGGTGAGCTGCTGAATTTGAACATCGTACATTACAAACAATTAAATTCAAAATTTCATCCTCATCATCTCGATGGTTGGCAATCCACCACAGTTCGCTTCACGCGAAATTTCAACTAAGTAAAAATATTCTATCAATGCTAAGTAAATAAACTTTCAAATGAATGTTCTGCCAACACTTGAGAAATCAATATAAAAAATCATGCCCAATCAAAATATTTTAAGACTCGAATCCACAATAAGTCGAATGTCGTAAACCATCCTCCACCACCTAACCCGAGGAGCATTTTAAACTTGGAGTGGTAAACCGGAATGTCAGTAATGTTTATTTCAATACTAGCATTCTTTATAAAAAAAAACTACTGTTTAGGCTTAAAAGTCAACATATATACTCGACACTCGAGTTTCAAGTGTTTGAAAAGAGTGCTTGAGGTCTTACGAAATCGCTGTTCATAGTTATTAATTATACATAAATTACACATTGGATATCGAATTGCTAAGAATTCCAAAGTGCTGAATAGAAATTTAAAATTTGTTTTATTAGTGCATAATTTATGCGGGAGCAACTGGACGTTATCGAAATATAGAAATGACCTATGCAATCAGAATAATTATTCCTATAAATTGTAAGGAAGTTACATTTTTTTTATGATATTAGGATTAAAAAACGATCACACAGTCAACCTGATTCATGTGGTCCATGACACTCAACTCGTTATGGAATCAAAATTTAATCCCTGAGGACTAAGGTAGAAAGACTCGACAACAGTAATAAGGTTTCCGGTTTCTTTCTTTCACCGAACGAATCAAATACTCATTAGTTATGTAATTATTATAGTTATATAGTACGATATATTTTTTATAGTACGATTCAGACGCGGGCTTAACTATTATTTATTACACGGTCGCTGAAAGTTTTTGCCTAATATTAAACATATAATAAAAGTATCTACTTTACTTTCCACGATATAGAAAATCTTTGATAGGTTATGAATAAATACCTAAAGATTTGAACGTTTTTCACTCAGAATGTATACATTTAATATGACAACGAATAAAGTTCTCTACAGTACTGTCCAATCGTTTATAAAGGAACACTCTAGACGCCAAGAGTAGGGCAATTTCGCTTCGCATTATTCACTTGACAAACCACTTCCTCAATGGGAGTGGATTTATTAAGGACTATACAACACTATCATGTTTATATTACAGTATCATACGCCGTGTCAAGTATATAACGCTAACAAGAACACGGTACGTACAAGGCGTAAACCTTGTTATACGAACGTCAGCGAATTGCTTTTATTTCAAAGTAATAATTTTATATATAACATAATAAGCTTATTAGTGTTCTACACTAAGCAAGTCTGGGAATGGTCGTCCAGAATCTAGTATGATTTTCACACCTACAAGATATGATACATATTACATAGGAAAGGAGTAAAAATGCATAGATGCTAAAACATATAATTGTAAGACACATCTAACAAATATTGACCTCAACTGGCAATCAAAACTAGAAATTTTGTTTTTCACCTAGGTACTCCGTCCGACATAAGGTCACGAGTCGAGAGGTCATTGGCTGGCTTTTTTTTAATAATTAGATAGATGAATTAAAATTAAATTGCTATGACCACTAAAAAATGTATGAAGCATCTAATATCAAATTCGGAAACTTCTATATTGTCTGTATGAGTTTCAGCAATTTTTTTTAAATAAAACTGATATATTTAACCACTATTCGTGAATGTTGTTTCAATAACTAATAGCATAATCATTTAATTGTAACTTTGTACAAAGCGAGATAGTTATGATATTGCCATCTTTGATATTGCATGATTCATTACTGACAATAAAATAGTTTATAATTAATTTATGACTTACATTTCTCTGCTTGGTAGCGAACATATAATCACCCTTAATTTGAAATTCTTTGGCGAATGAGAATAGTACTTCAGCATTTGTCATATTGCCAGGATCATTTGCGCTGAACACTGTGCTGCTGTCGTGTGGTCCAAAGCGCTCCACGTAAAACACTTTTGAAAATCCTGGTCCCGATGACCAGAAAAAGGTCTTTACAAAACTCTGAATCATAGTAAACGACTTGCCCCCATCAAATGTCATGAAGAGCTAAAATAAGAAATTATGTTTAACAAACCAACCATTTAACAGTACTGTGGTGATATTAACTTATGAATATGTATACATATAATATTAATTATATGTTTATAATTATTATAAATAAATATAATTATTCTTGGTATTAAAAACATTGAAAACATAAAATGGGGATTACAAATACAATACATACCATTCTGTTACGTTCAACTTTGTCCAAAACAACAAATCTTTTGGGGTTCTCTTCGTCAAAAGCCACCTCACTGGGATGTACAGCAAGTTCTGATCGATGTATATTTTGACCATTATCATCAGTATAGTACAACCTTTTGTTAGTTGAATCAACAAAAACACACTAAAACAAAAGAAATTATTTTAATCTATTGATCTGAAGCATTTTAACTAGTTTCTGCTGGCTTCCAAATTAAATCCCAGAGTAACTAAAGCCTTTTGGATGTTTTTCTTTGTGCTTGTTTCCTGTTTCCTCAAATATTTTTATGTGAAACTTTGTGATTTATGAAAAATTGTATTAAAAAGTCCTAACATGTCTCTTGAACTAAAATAGCATTGTCTTTACCCGTGAGGCACCATAGAAAAGTTTAAATTCAGAAATTAACTATTGTTAGATACCAAACTAACTATATACTATATAAATATGTCTCAATTGGCTATTGATATCACCCTTACCAAATAATCAAAATGAATTTAATAACATACTATCTGTTTTTTCATTTACTAGCAATAAGTGAACTATGTGAAAAAGATAAGTGGATTAGCTACAAACAACTTACTAAAGGCGCTTATGAGTTCATGACCCTAGTACTTAACAATGACTCATCATCTCCTTACTGATAACACTACTTGTGGTACCCAGGGGTAATATAAATATATATATATATATATAATGCTATAACTATATGATATTACGAATATTCCGATAACCACGCCCAATAAGGTTAAAGTGTTTGAGTTAGATGGTTCAAAATAGGAATAGTCGAATGGCAGACTCACACATACGACCTTAAGCTTTGCAGACCACATCCTATGGAGATGACTCCTACCGAGGAGAACCAGTAACAATTTTATAAAATAGTATAAAATAATAAAATATAGGAGAAGAGAATATATGCACATGAAAATATTTACTTGTTTCATTAACTATAAGGAAACAATAATAGGGGCAGTACTGTAATTCAACAGTGTTCTATTATACTAAATTATCAATGTAATAAACATCTTTCGAGAGATATCGCTGTTTACGTACATAAATTAAATTCAATATATAGAACAAATGACCTCAACAAAAAAAATTGCTTTTTTTATAATGATCTAAATGCTGGGCTATCTATATAAAAAATGGCTTTAAATTATATGAGAAGTAAATTTATACAAAATATTTTTCTGTGTTGTATAAAATTAGACAAACAGCATATTTTATTCACCAATTATGGAGTACATTCCCAGCATAAGTTAGATAGACTTTGCAAAAGTAGATAAACTATTCAAGAAATTTAGGTTGAAAGAGACAGTGTCTAAGATCATGGCTACCATATTAAGGGATGGCTAAGGAATTTTATATACAATGAAAGGCCAACACTACACTAATTTATTGGTTCAAGCATATGAAGCAATTAAACAGAAAAGATGTTATAAATCTCAATTGCAAGGCAAGCTTTAAAACATCGGTTTCTACAGACTTAACCACATACCCTACAATCCAGTCCTAGCTGTTTTTCTATTTTCTTATAACAATATTGTAAATCATTATTTATCATTAAAAACCTTATGCCTTAAACAATTTATTTTATTATAAACTAACATATTTAAGTAATTAATCAATTTGGGCTTGGTACCAAATTATTTTAAAAATTTTTTTAATATAAACTTATTATGATAAATAAAATGAAATATATGATTAACTTTTGTATTTATATGACTTAAGCAAAATTCCTTATAGAATAGGTCTAGAGTACTTAAGTCAGATGTGTGCTTCAAGGTCCTTGATATCTTGTAAAAACTATGCCAATTATTCATCAATATTTACTACTGCATCAAATATTTTTATTGTTTTAAATATGTAAAAGTTTTTTTATGACTAACATAAGCACTACCAAAAATCCAATCCAATCCGATCCGATCCCATCCAATACACTTACAAAATTGTTATTTATTTAAATATGTCATAACATAATTTTAGTTGTTGCCTATTTATAAAAACAATGGTTTGAGCTCTTGAATGTTTATTACTTGTTGACCGTTTGTGCCTTTACATTATTTTATAGAATACAAGAGTGTAAATTGTGTGTACTTAAATATTTCTGCTGCTCAAGTAGTGGATCTCATTTGGGACGGTTTTAATCAGTGAAATGTGGGGAATCATTCAACCTGAGTTGATCAGCCATATGGTCTATAAATGTTATTTAGAGATGAAGAGGTATTGATGGTAACCTAAATAAGGAAGAGGACATCACATAAATATACTACAGAAGATTGTTTCATAGTGTTCACATATTTGTAATATACACATCTTTCTACATTTAGCCTTTAGGGGCCTACAATTTATATTGGGTGTTATTTCTTTGACAGTAAGTACCAAGCTGGTTTTCCTTCAGAATGTTATGTGCAATGCACTGTTAATGCTAAAAATTACATAACAGACATTGTGGAACCTCATGTCAAGTACTATCCTGAGTATATTGGAGTTTTCCAATTAATGCATGACAATGCAAGACATCACATAGAGACAACTGAGTGAGAGACCTTTGTGAGTTTGGTATTCAAGTTTTGCAACAGCCAGCTATTAGCCCCGATTGAATTCCATAGAACACCTTGCCAGTTAAAACAGAAGGTTAGAGCCCCAACCTTTGATTAATCCAACTGCACTAACATTCCACAAACAAAACCTTGAAACTGCCATAACAAAAGAATTAGAGCAGAACCCACAAGAAAACATCAAAAGCTTACTTCACTTAACAGCCATATATATGCCAGTAACCTTAAGAGAAAGGAGAGGAAATAATAAAAAATATAACAAATACACTGCAGGCCAAAAGTTCAAGACCACCTAATTAAAGTAGGAAAATAAAGTGAAACTCTAATAAAATATTAAAAGTTTAATTAACCTGTTAAATCATCTAATAGAACATTGTTTGACAAACAATATACTTTAAAAGCGTAAAGAAATATTAACAGTCCATGTAAAAAAAGACTATAGTTAGCTAAACTGATTTTTCATCAAAAAATTCCTTCCTTTACATTTTATGACTTTTTTCACAAGTCTCGGCATATGGGCAATCAATTTGATAATGGTGTCTTGTGATATATTGTTCCAAATTTTGCATAAAGGATTCCGCATTTCTTTTCGCGAGTATGGGCCACGATTAGCGACGTTCCTATCAAGCCCTTCCCTCAAAAGTTCAATGGGATTGAGATTGGGGCTCTGAGGAGGCCAAACTATGTTTTTTAACACCTCTTTCTCTTCTAAATATCCTCTACATAATTTTGAGCTATGATTATCTTGTTGGAAAATGAATCCATCTCCAATTAATCGCAACCCGGAAGAAACGGCATTTTGTTCTAAAATGTTTTTGTACTGTTCCTTTTTCAAAATTCCTTCAATTTTAATAAACTCGCTAGTTCCTTGGCTAGAGAAGCAACCTCAGACCATAATTGAGCCAGTACCATGCTTGATTATTGTGATTACACAATCTGATCATCTTTTCTTGGGCACTGCGTCGAACGTAAATTCTATGTTTTGAACCATATAGTTCATACTTGGATTCATCGGCCCAAAGCACTTTTTTAAAATCTTCTTCAGTCCAATCTCGATGGGCAAGAACCCACTGCATCTGCTGCATCGTTTTGTTGTTTTGCGACCTTAGCAGAGACTACGCGACCATACACATACACATCTCTTAGTCGCCGTTTTACTGTAGTCAATGATAAAGGTTTGTTTTTGAACAAACCTAAGTAAATTCGGGTAATAATAAGTCAGAAACTTGTGTTTTCAGGAGCTAGATAATACTAATTATTGACCAATGCATAACAAAAGCAAAGTAACTAGTAAATATTTATTAAAATAAAACATTATAAAAATATTATTAGAACTCTACCACCTGATTCTAGTTGTCTGTGTTTGAAAACAATAGCTGTTTATTGTCTAATAACTTGAAAGTAAACAAAAAATGACTTCTTTAAATATTCAATACTAACAATAGAATATGCAGATGTGCATTTCTTTTATTTATCCTATGCAATTTTATTACAATTGATGGATAATTATGTTGTTTTTGTGCGGTCTTAAACTTTTGCCCAGCAGTGTATATTAAGTTCAAACATGTTGCTAGAACCTCTGAAAATATTTTTGTTCAAATACTAGTTAAATTTGCTTTATTCATAGTATTTTTTATCGTAATCACCATGTAGTTTTTTAACCATATATACAACCCCCAAATTTCGTTTTATTAATTTAATAAATAGCTTTATGTCAAATTTTAAGCAAAACTAATTTTAGGCATTCCTTAATAAAATTATCAACAATTTCCTCCTATCCTATTTTTTTAGGCAGCCAGTGTATAATATTAGCACTTTCCACTATTCATATAATAGATAATAATATGTGCCATTCACATTCCGTCTAAAGTGCCAACCAAAATCAAGTCATTGGTATAAATTGCTACATTGTATATCCAAAATAAAAACAATATTGGCCATTACTCCTATTCTTTTATAACATTATTTAATTTGATTAGTAAACATAAAAATACTTACAAACTCAGGATGTTTAGGGTGATTAAAAAACTTGTCAAGCTGCGCATAGCCACTGTCAGGTGTATCATCCAGCCTAAAGCTCTCGGTTTTATTGACAAAGGTCTTTCCATAGTCATATGAAATGAAGAGGGCTGACGGTGACAAAGTTCCCTTACTTCTTGGACTAGAGTCCCTAGCTAAGCAAGTTATAACCTTGGAACCTTCACCCACCCAATGCACCATCAGCTGCTGGTGGCTGTCATTAAGATGTGTTGTCTGTTAAAATAAAAACATTTTCTTAATACTAATAAAATAATAATTTATAAATATTAGTAAAAATTGTGATATTACTAAAACTTGAAAATTACACAATTAAATGTACAAATGTTATGTTTTATGTCTTCCTTTATTTTCAACACTTCAATTCTATAAAAAAATATAAAATCCAAAATTAAACACTACATAAATGTAGTTTTCGTTATATTAATAATTAAAAATGCATTATCATGGTGTAACGAAAATAGCAAAACCCGAACAATAGATATATGGACATATCAGTTGTCAGAAAGTCTTTATATTCAAATAAATCAATGTCATTGTGAAGGCGACAACAAAAATCGAAATAACAAAGGGGAGAGTGATTGTGTACGGTTAATAAGGAAACAGAACATTACCCATGTACTTATATTTTTCTCTAATGCCGGCGTCGTTAAGGTCGTCGACGTATCGCGTTTTTTCCTTTCAAACCGCGAACCCTCCTCTTCTGAATCAAATTTATTTATTACATTTAATTTTCCGGAACTTTTAAGCGGTTCTTGTGCCACGTACAATGTTTTTCCCGATGTTTCATATTGATATATAGACACAACACACGAAATGTGAAGCAGAAATGCTATAAAACTGATTCGAGGTCCTAAGGCCGCAAACATTTTGTCATTACTGCAATTACAAAGCCATCCGATCGTATACATAAACTGAATAAAACTGCGCTGTAATATTAAAAACAGAAATACAATGACACTAGAACTTGACAGCACTGCTTGACACTGACAAATGTCATTTTTTACTAACAGATAAAAGAAAAATTGAATAACTAAGATTCACGCCGATTTTGACTTCAAAATAAGTGTTGAATAGAGATAAATTTATAAAATATATTAGTATTTATCTGTTGATTTCTAGCACAATTTTCGACATTAGAACAGGACTCAAAATGAATTTAACGAGAGAAAATTTTCGGTACATGATTTATTACGACTTTCGTTAGGGTCTATCAACAACAAAGCAATGATAGACTTCGATTGGCATTTAATTATGAAGCCCATCCTCGCACCACTGTTTACAATGAAGGAAGAAGGGACGTCCTTCAACAGCGGCATCTGAAGATAACATCAGTGCTGTGCGACGCATGATAGAGGAAGATAAGAGAATGACCTACCAGCAGATGCAGGCAAGCTTAACCCATACCCATGAGTCCAGTACAAAAAATATTACACGAACAACTAGGCGTCAGCTTAGCACCATTTGAATTCTCCATACTTAGACCGAAAACCAGAAACGCATGGACTGGTGTCGCGAAATGTTAGAAAAGTTCAACGGAGGAGACTCGAATGCTGTATTTGACATTGTCATAGGTGATAAAAGCTGGATATATTGCTAAGAACTCGAAACCAAAAGACAATTTGCTCAGTGGTTTTTTTCCTTTTGAGGATCGGCCAACTAAGATAAAGATAGGAAGAAGTCAGGAAAAAAAATTATTGCTTCGTTCTTTAGTCGGAAAGGTCATTTCGCGGCAGTTTTTCCGAAAGATGGAAGGTATGTACACCTGACTGGTATGTTTATTGTTGTTTGCCTGTTGTCTTGGAAAATGTTTGACAGCAGCGTCGTCGAAGCAGGATCCTCCTTCACCACGACTACGCTTCAGTGCACTCCGCAAAACGAACAATTGAATATTTATATATAACTATGGCAGGTGTCGAAGTAATGAGTCATCCGCCATATAGTCCTGACCTGACGTCGTGACTTCCATTCATTCCCAATAATCAAAGACAAACTTCGAGGAGGTATTCGCTTTACGAGCCTTCAAGATGCGGTGAGTGCATTCGAAAATTCCATAGAAGAAACCCCTAAGGTAGAATGAACCACTGAGATAAAAGTAGTGGGGGCCCACTACTTTTCTCTCAGTCTGTGGTTCCCTTGAATGCGAAGATGTATAGAGGGGAACCGACTACATCGAAAAACAATAAAATTATGGTAACTTTCTACATTGCGGCATTTTTTATTTTCTGAATACTTTGTGTGACCTAGGCCTTTATTCAAAATATATAACTTGGTCATAGATAGAACTTTGTACTACTATTTCTTTCTTATTTTAAGAAAATGTAAAGTGCAAGCAGTTTGAAAGCAAAAAAGATGGTCCTGGCTTAACTTATAACTTCTAAGGGTAATCTTAGTATCTAAATAGTAATTTATATAGTTGCCAAGTGGTTTATATAAATGGCAAATTGTTTATATGGCCAGGGGAATACTTTGAAAAGATCAATACTTAACAGAGAATAAATTTTATGAAAATTAAAACAATAACATGTAAGATATTTTTTAATTTTTATTGGTCATAAAATTACAATACAATCACACTCTGCTTAGCTTGCTGCTTGGCTTTTTGGCGGACTTGTGCGGCAATTCTGTCAAGATCGCGCCTGCCATGTAATGTGAGGATACGACCACCATCAGAGACTTTTTCCACCAATTTTAGGGCTTCAAGTGCCTGCAGTGCTTTTCGTGCAATGCTGCCAGATGATCTGTAAAATAGTTTTTTATAAGAGTTAAAAAAGTTTACAATGCAGACTTAGAATCTTACTTATATTAATACATTAATAATTAATATAGATAATTAACCTAGGTAGTTAAGTATCAAATTTTTCAAATAAATCACTCACTAAACAAGTCTGGTTTATGATACAATTACTTTTATTTAGTTGACTACATATTATATCTATATAGATATATACATGGAAAGGTTTATACTACACAGATCATTCATAGGATATATCTCAATTTTTTTTTTGAAGTTTGTGTGATGCTGTTGGTCTTGTGACCTTTATGGCTTTGTTGGAGCAGACTCAAGAGTGGAGGAGGATAACCTTGGGGGAGATTTGTTACTCACATTAGACTTTATTTAAACTCCACATGAAAATTGAAAAAGTGAATCAAATGAATATTACTAATATACTTGTAAATTTAAAATTCTCTGCCACAACATCTTGTTTAAAAGAATATTATTATTACTATTAACATTGCTAACATTTCCCACTAACCATACCAACTAAGCTTAAATGCTTGTGTCAGATATTTCACAACAATCAAGGTGGATTTGAACCTACAATGTTAAGTTTTGTAATCTGTACCCATTATATTAGTAGACCATTAGGTTATTTGCACTATTTGAAGGCCATCATGTGGCTAAGAAGTTACAATATTTGGCTTCTGAGCTGGGTTTGATTTCCAAGCAAAAATTTTAAATCAGTAGTCTCGAAAGTTCATATTTTTATGTGCAACACCTTTTCTTATCATCTGTAATAGTAAGTGACTTTGACATTCAAATTCCAATGATTGTCAAACCATTGTATATCTAGTACTTTAGAATCAGTTTATATAAATATTATTTTGAAACGCACTTCAAATTTCAATTATGGACTTAATATGTACTAACATTGAGACATAAAATATGGTTGCTTGCAAAGAAATTGAGACCTGTGTGAGAAAGGAAACTCCAAATTAATGTATAATACTAATACATTGTACATAGGTGTACAATGACTTATGTATCATACAAAATAAGCACCTCACCTCACACATTGGCCATGATACATTTCTGTTGATGTATATGAAACTAAAAATAAAATAAGGAATTAAAGCACTACATTGTCAATGGGGGACCCTTCTGAGAATCTAACTTAACTAATAAATCTAACATGAAAGCTGTTGAAGGTGATGAAAATGCAAATTGTGTCAGTAACATATGTTCAGCAGTGTATTAGTGGTAATTGTAATCTATCAAAGGTAAAACACTTTTTTTTATCAAATTACCTGCAGAAGTGAGAAGGTGTGACTCCATTACGTTTGCGACCTCCAAAGATTTTGGTGACTGTCTTGACTCCAACTGGTGAACGAATGTAGATGTGACGGAGGATAGCAGCACAACGGACATAAAACCAATCGGGATCATAAGGTGCCAGCTCCTTGAAACGACCAGTCTTCACCAAGTCCATGTGTTCTGGCACTTTAACTTTGCCAGTTCTAAAAAATGATTAACATGTAAAAATGCCGAGACAATTTTAACATATACAATGTTAATATTTCTCATTGAAATTGTTCTATGTGACATCATTTGTTACCTAGTAAATTATTAGTTAAGATTATTTAATCTATATTAAAGGGACATCATTGAAAATTCATGTAAAGAACATTTTTAATTATTTTATATATATCAAAATATACTTGCTTTTTCAAATGAGCAGCTACGGTCTTGACGACCTTGTCTTGTTCGACATCTTTCAGTGTCACGGAACGCATCTAAAATTAATAAAATAAGTAATTTCACAAAAGAGGTTAAAGGACCAGTCACTACACTTCAGGGATGAAGGATGGTCTTAAAAATAACAATCAAAATGTAAAGATAATTTTAGATTTATATTTCATGCAGCCTACTAACAAAACAACTTTTGTATTAACTCTGAATAAGTTAGGTTATGCGGTTATCCCACTTTAATTTCTTATTTAAATTATTTATGAGTAGTATGTTATTATATTTTAATGGAAAATAACATCATTTGAAATGTTCTACTTCTTTACATTGCAGTAAATGTAACAATTTTGGATAGAAATGGACATTGTATGTTCGTAGTGACAGAGATTCACCAAGCATATCACACCTCTGCCAGTGAATATACAAGATACAATTAAATATACTTAAGTATTAGTGGTAAAAATACCTTGAACGATAAAGATCACTAGTATTTCACTAAACCCTTTTCTAAACACCAAATTACTATTAAAAAACCATGTGGTAAAACTACGACACTCACCTTGCCTTGTGTTGGCAACCGGAAGAAAGAAAGAGAGAAACGAATACAGTGTTGACCTATCTCTGAATTTATAATTTCAGGAATAGGTTAAAGAGCAAGCCTTCACATTTTATCTTTTATATTTATTTCTGTAAGAATATAATAATACGATAAATAATTTGCTATAGTGCTAATGATACTTTCACTTCAGCGTACGACGTATGAAAATCCATCAATATCGTACATATAAATAAAATAATTTTGAATATGACTTATATGACATTTTAGTGATAAAATTATAAATTACAAAAAACAAATTTAAATTTTTATGTCTATGAAACATTTTCTAGCGGATGTCACTGGCAACATCGTACTAAGGTAATCGGACCTTAGAGTAATTGAGAAAAAAACTATCAGACCAAACATCATACGAACAAGACCTAGCTGTATGGACTAAAGTCCTTTGCCTTTCCCATTAGGGATAAATTAATATCAAAGTAGAGTAATTGATAAATATTCTTCGGACCTAGATAAATGTTTAAGTAATTTAAACTGTTATTGTATCATTTGGTATAATACAGAATACAGATTGTCAAAAAAAATATCCGCTTACGAGAACAACAATTATAATATTTTATTTATTATTAATAGTATTTTATCTGTTAATGTTTTATCATTAAAAACTATACTTTTGCTGAAATACTGTATTGTTTTATGAATTTTGCTAGAACTAGTAATGATCATTGTTTAAGCTCTTATATTTTATTCAAGTATGTACATTACTTTAAGATACATTGTGTTATTTCGGTTTTTTAAGCAATATATTACATGTATAATGTAGTGAATTTAAAATAATGGTATTCAGTGTGCATCAGTCTCTCTAAAAAGTGTTACAAAAGTAGTCACCACTTCACTTAATAAGAAACTATAACTATACTTAATAAAAAAAAACCTATGACGAAGGTAAAATGTTAAAGGTAATTGCACGGATCCTTCATTTGTTTGCATCAAATAACTTGGTATTCTAACAAAAAATATAACTAGCTCTACCGAATGTCACGAAATAAGGGTTTAGGTTGTTTAGAAATAACGATATTTGAAATAATTTAGACTTAAATAACTCTAGATTAAAAACTCCAGTGGAACCAACATTTATCATTTCCAGCTCGAAGGATTTGTTCGGCTACCTATGCAGTTAGGAAAGTCAGAGAATTGACAGATGCCGTATATTTCAGTTACTTCCATAGTATCATGACATAGGTACGTGCTATGGCTAAAGGCCCCGGAAATGAAATCAATATTTGTTCTTTTTTAAAGAGCTATCCTTTTTTTTGTTAAATTGAGGAATAGTCGACAAAACATTCATTTATATATGAAGAACAGTAACATGTACATGTTGCAAATACTATATAGAAAAAGTATTCATTTATAGTGCCAAATTGGCCTGGCCAAAAAAGATAGTGAAATCTTGATTGGCCTGGCCAAAAAAGATAGTGAAATCTTGATTGGCATTCCGGTTTTTTTTTTAAATTTACGAGTTCATCAGTTTAAAACTCAAATATAAATATATTACGTAGTAAATCGTACTATTCTGTACATGTCTATATGAACGAAGTAAATGCTTGAAATTAGAACACATTATTTCTTCCAAAGAATGACGAACCGTATGTGAGAAAATATATGTAAAAACTTTGAGTATTGAAAAGAACAACTGTTGAGCATTTCACCAGCTCTTCTCTGCAGATATCTGACGTCTGACTAACGATATAATAATATGACGTGTTGAAATAGCATAAAGGTATATTTGAAATAAATAAATTTGAGCTTGTGTTTAAAACTTAACAATTGACGACGTTGATACGTGAGATAAGAATTCAATCGTAACTTCAAATTTGATAATGGGAAACAAATCAATTAATATAAATTCCATAGATATAACGATTATTTTCTCACATCATTTGAGCATTTAAATAATAACAAATAAACTGGCTGTATGGACCTTAACCTTTCCTGAAAGTGCTTCACTGAACCAAAAAATGTTTTTGTTTATGTGTCATAATCATAAATTGGAAAATGGCCGCGAAACACAATTCTGTTGAGAATGGTGACGATAATGGTAAGTTTTGATACATCATGATTCCAATGTGTTGTTAAAAACTGAATAAACTTTGTTAATTTTATGTTGAATTTGAGTTTATTTTAGGCAAGCTTTAATTAGTATTATAAACAAAGTGTCTCCATGAACTATGTGTTTTTTCAGGGCAAGCAACATCTGAAGATATTCCTTTGACATCTTTGGAAGAAAGTCTTCTTAGTTTAGAAAAGCTTGACCGCGCTTCACCAGAACTATGGCCAGAACAAAGTGAGTAAATATCGTTTACACTTTAAGCAGTAAATTTTGATTATCGTAAATATGATGAATTTCAAAAATCCCCGCGATTTACATTTCATTTCTAATGTTGTCATCCCGTCCACCATTACGTCGATGCATTCATTTTTGTCGTTTCAGTTATAACGACTGTATTTTAAACATTTAATTTAAAATGGGTGATGGTAATAGCAATGTATCCAACTCTGATGAGGGTTCGCAACGTTCAAATGATTCTTTTGTAGTTCCTGGTGTATCAGAATTCGCAAATCTGCAGAACGCAAACCAATCACCGCCCTCTTGGAAAGGACTTACCAAAGATGATTACAGCTATATGCAACGTGAGTTATTATCAGAAATAGTATTTTGTTAAATATAATAACTATAATTTTTATGTCAATATATAATAAAATATGGCTACATGCTGTTACGTTTACTAACAATAGTGTTTATTTCTTGTTATTCAAATTGTGAAACAAATCAAATCTTATCTGAGTTTCTCATCAATTAAGATGTTGATAAATCTTCTTTTTAGTTGTATAAGAAAATCTGTGATAATGTCTAGTTATATGTGATATCCATATTTTTTTCAGAAACTATGAATTAACACTTAAAATACAATTACATGTATTTTTACAGAACTTGGATCACTATCAACAAGTGGTCTAATAATGGAAGTAAAAAGACTTCATGACCTTGCTTATCAACTGGGTCTAGAAGAGGCGAAGGAAATGACAAGAGGAAAATATTTGAACATATTTTCATCAAGAAGACAGAGATAGTCCAACATCTTTAAATAAGAAAACAAATAAAATACAGTAGTATTGATTATCAAAACTGAATGGACTAGTGATGCCACTTGATAGCAACATTACAAATATTAAGGTATCAATGGATTTGATCAATAGTATTCCACATTTTGTTTAGAATAGTATGTACAGTTCTTAACATATTATGATTTTCAATGTTACCTATCAATAGTTCAACATCGCTAATTGAGATTTTGCCTGGAAATTTTAATTTAAATAAACTCAATTGTTTATTTTTCTGTAATCATTAATTATTTAATTTGTAGTATACTTTTTTTAAATTAAAATCCTAATAAATAGTTGTGCAGTGATAAAAGTACATATATTAAATATAATATAGAATAATAATTCATAATATTCAATATTATTTAGGAAAATTACAATAAAGCTTACTAAACTGTACTTATAGTGGAAAGGGATCTTATAAATTAAAATCTTAGGACTAAATAAATGCCATTTTAACCCTATGCACTCGGAGGCTGTTTCGCGCAGCGCACCATTAACTTGCATCTTAACAAAACAAATCTAAAATCAAATCTAACAAATCTTTATCTATAAACAAATTTTAACATTTTATATATCTTAACATATATAATTTTTTAAATATCTCTGTAATTTTCCTATGTTATATTTTATGTAACAATTCCCAAGATGCAATACTGACTTGTTGGGGCGAGTATTACAATATGTTGTTTTATGAGTTTCCGGGTTTATTCCTATGAGAACAGACTGCAGTCTTTTTAGACTATTGTGACTCATTGTCTGAACTCCTTTTAGAATATTGCGTAGCTTTCCATTCAAGCTGATATCTTCAGAATTGGAGATTTGATTGTATAGCTGTTGAAAATCTCCAGTCCAATGTTGGACTAATGTTTTTAAATATTGTAAGTGATTAAGCAGCTATTGTTTCTCTGCTGTTTAGCGTGCTGCATTTATATGAAATATATGAATTTATTGAACAAATTTCTAAACCCCAAAATACCAATTTATGGCCACCACTTTAACAATTTTCTTAAGAAGCAGTACATCAAGGCATACTGATCTGTAAGATCAACACTAACATGTTTCGTATAATCGATAACTATGTAAAAAATTTTGACGGTCACTTCTAATGCACATTGTGAAAATTTTTCACAGGCATCTTTCCGGTATTATCCCAATTAGTCAAGCATATGACAACCCTCTTGTCATTATCTTCTTGTATGGCTAGTGGTGATTTTTTTCCAAATCTTGTTCTGGTATGCTTGCTTATTATATATGCTTTCAGTTTGTTAAGATAGATCCTGTGAGGTGGCATTTCTTATCTTCATTTGAAGGGGTGTCTTCTTACACTTCATAAGATTATACAGAAAGAGCTTAGGAACCGGCCATCAAAGAAACTAAACATAAACAATTACTGCTGCACATTGAGTTATTGCAGCAAACCAAGTGGTAAGGGAGAATCATATCTCGAGTTGTGGTATCAAACCACATGGCGAGTTACAGTCACCTCTCAAGTGCAAAGGGTTAAAATCAGCTAGAAAATGTGTAAATAACTCTAACATTATTCTAAATGTATTGATATTAATGAACCAAAAATTGAAATAAGTGCACAATTTCTATTTGTTGATCTATGTTCAAGGCAATTACTTTTTAATCACTGTTTGGGCTCATTTTCATGATTGATATGGAACATTGGCTGTGAGATATTGCTAAAATGCATGTCATAATTCACACATTTGGCAACTAATTTCATTGGTTGATAGTGAATACATTTGTGGTGTGGTTCATTCCAAAAGCGCGCATGTCTAAGATATAAGAAGGAAGGGTGTCACATTGTATTAAGTCAAGTGGGGAGTCCCACATGTTGCGTATCAATGGGAAAAATATGGTATAATAATTATCCCAAATTATACTATTATGTTAAAGCTTTATAATATAAATTAATATCACTCATTGAGCCTGCTATATAATAACATATTTCCATCTAAACTAAAATTAGAAATTATAAAGGTTTTTATAGATTGATCTAAGTGTCTTGCAAAGTAATCTATGTGTTCATTGTCATCTTTAATTGTATAAATAAATAGCATAGAATAAATATGTGTATAATATTTGTATACCTAAGCTTTGAACTTTCTCCTCAATTGGTATAGTAATTTGTTCCTAGAATTGATGATGTCTAATGTTGCCTGTGAACTGAGACACTATCATGTTGAATTGATGCACTAAGTTAAACACATCTTATAGTAGGAGAATTGTTAGTGCTTCAATGTGGGTATATTCAAGACAATTTCTATGTGTTTCATATTAGTTTGGTTAACTGATAATCAATTAAATGAATCTTACTATTATAACTATTTTTTTAATAACTGTAAACAAATAGTTTTAAAATAATTACTATTTTTTCCCTTATTAAAGTGTAGAATTAATTCATCTTTCATATATTTTACTGTGCATTCTCAGATTCTAGTTATGGTATAATGGTTTACATCTCACATTTAGAATAATATAGGAAATTGATAAATTACTGAGGTTATGGATGAAACTATTATTAAAAACACTAAAAAATTGTAATAAGAACTACAACATACTCTTTATTTTGAACTCAATCATATAATTTTGATCTCAGAAACACAACCAGTATTCAGTACAGGAACCTTAATACTCTAAATTACTAAGGTAGTAGAACGAATGGAAACACTGAATATGTACCTAGAATTTAATCGACATGGAAGTAAAATATGTTTTAAATCAAAATTAAAAGGAAGTTTTTTGTTTTTGACCAAATTTGTTGTAATCATGTATAACTTAATATATCTTTAATTTATTAATTATCTGCGTACCATAAAGTACGCATAGACACAACTTAAATTGTTATCCTATGGGAAATCCATGTCTGCATTTAACATGAAATGACAACTCTGTTCTTGGGGTCGGATTACCTAATGCTTTTTTTTTTAAATGGCTTTACATAGTGTGTATTGCCACAGACTAAGGTAAGGAAACGGAATAGTAAAGGAAAAGAAAATTTACATTGGATAAAGGATAGGATCAGCAGGTTATAAAACTATCTCTAAAACACAATACTACATTATGGAAAGGAACAGTAATTAATAAAATATATCATATAGAATA
Organism: Teinopalpus imperialis; assembly: GCA_029286865.1. Classification (NCBI taxonomy): domain Eukaryota; kingdom Metazoa; phylum Arthropoda; class Insecta; order Lepidoptera; family Papilionidae; genus Teinopalpus; species Teinopalpus imperialis. The sequence continues at coordinate 6,471,019 of JAGSMU010000036.1, read as the reverse complement.
CTATTTGTATACATATGTACTTATAATTGTATATTATATACATAACAGATACAGGCATATCCATAATACCTAAAGGGAGCACCTGGTTTGAGCCATGTCTCCTGAAGAGCAAAGATAAAAGGTTTATATTTATTAATAAGATAATTAATATCACTTTTCTTAGACGAAGCACTTCTACAGTTTCACTGTAGAACTTTGGCTTGCTTGTCCATTATTAATATAATTTGGGAAGTTAACGATAGTGTCAATTGAAGGGGCAGCGTTGGACGGTGGAAGAATATTAGACTTATAAAGTGTTAATGAGAATTTTAATTAGGTCTGCAATTGATTGTAATGTCAATTCATTATTGTTATTTGAGTTTAATGTACAACCATTTCTGGGTGAGGGCATATCATAGTCTTTAATTAATTCTTGTTGTGCATTTCTGTCATATTTGGATAGCTTAGGAATAGATTTTGGTTGAAGGAAAACAGTCTTTTTGTAAGAGTTACTCAAACGCTGTTTATGAGTCTGTTCATATTGAGGAGTAGAAGTAGTAGAAGCCCCGACATTGGAAGAAGAAAGTAAAGCATCAGCATAAGACATTTTAGAAATAGGTCCATAAATTTTAGATGATTCAGCATATGAAATACAGCTCTTGGCCATAGTTTCTTTAATGGCTTTTTGGCGATCAAATTCTAAACATCTTTTACTTGTGGCAAAATGGGAACCTTGGCATAAACAACAGTATACATCTTCCTCTAGAATAGAGCACTGGTCAGCAGTATGGTCTAAGCCACACTTGAAACACTTTGATTTTGACCGACATAATGCTTTAACATGACCAAATCTGCAACAATTGTAACACTGTATTGTGGGGAAAATGTAAAGATCAACTGGGAGAGCAGTGTAGCAAATAAAAATTCGTTTAGGTAACATTTGTCCATTAAAATGTAAGAACCACAATTTCAATAGGCTTAAATTCACTGCCATTACTAGTAATGATACGCCGTCTCATTCTTCTTACTTTTAAAAATGTACCGCATCCATCAGGTAAATTAATAGTTTCCGTAACTTCTTCATCTAACCATTCAGCAGGTATGCCTCTTACAACACCCATACGGGTCACAGTAAATGTTGGCATAAAAACCTGTTAACAATGTTGCGGATAGAATTCCTTTTTAAAAAACGACCAAAAGCAATAGAGTGAACTGTAACATTATCATTAGGAGTTTGCTGTATTCTTTGTATATGAATAACATATGGTTGCATCACTTTCCTGATATGTTAATCGAGCTACTGATTCTGGTTTTTTATACTGATTGGACGAATTAAGTTGCGAGTCAGTGTACAGGGGAGCAGTACTAATTTGGGTATTGGTATTATTAGGTTTTTTTTTTATACTTTCAAAGACAGTGTTTGACCACGATCCTACCTGATGTTAAGCGGAAATGCAGTCCTGGATGGTAGGCGCACTAGCTCAGTAAATGCCTATTCACTCTACTCTTGAAAACACCCACATTGTAATCGGAGGGAAAGACAGACGCGGGCAAACTATTCCAGTCCTTTGCTGTACGAATAGTGAAAGACAAAGCAAAGCGCTTCGTTTGGGTTTGAGGGATGTTCACAACAAAAGGATGAAATCCAGCAGTGCGTCATGAGGTCCGATAGTGGAACGGGGATGGGGGGAATTAGATTATGTAATTCCTGAGCACACTCCAAAATGCAATCTGTAAAACACTGAAAGGCTAGCCACCTTACGCCTGTGTTCAAGACAGCAGATTGGTTTCAGCTGCACCACCAATTAGCCTCTTAGCCCGCCTTTCCATCGAGTCCAAAGTTGCGAGATGGCATTTAGCGGCGCCTGCCAAAATGTGACAACAGTATTCTACACACGACCGGACTTGAGCTTTATAGGGCGTTAAAAGCTGCCCCCGCAGAGAAATACCGCTGCCCTTTGACCAGGATCGGAGGAAGTATTTTTGCAGCTATCTTCGCTTTGGACTCGATGAATCGTCCATAGTTGAGGTTGGATGAAATTTCGATTCCCAATAAATGAAGGCGATTAGTGAGTTCCACAGATGGATCTTGGAAGGTAGGAGCCAAGGTGCACTGGCTCCTTTTGGCTGAAAAAAGACACGCCTGTGTTTTGGTGGCATTGAATCTCACAAGATTGGCGTCGCCCCAACTAGAAATCTCCTGTAATGTGAGACTCATACGCTCTACCATGACTAATCTTTAGGACTGTACTTCATCCTTAGTGGCATTAGCACCTAACTGGTAACTCTCTACAACTGTGCTGTCGTCTGCATACCCAAAGATACCGGGTTTCAGCAGATCATTAATATGCAGCAGAAACAGATTGGCAGAGACAACAGACCCCTGAGGAACTCCAGCATTTATCGCCATTGCCTCAGACATGCAGCCATCTATGACTACTCTCAGAGATCGCCCATTCAGGAAGTCAGCTGTCCAGGTGATCAAGCCAAGATAAATGCCATATAGAAGCTTGCTGATGAGACTATCGTGCCAGACCCTGTCAAAGGCCGTCGAAACATCAAGTGAGACAGCTAGTGCTTCACTTTTGTTCTCGAGAGCCTCACCAAAGAGATGAGTGGCGTGTACTAGAAGATTACCAGTTGACCGGTTTCAACGGTTACTGTCGGTCGCTAAGGATGTCTTTATTTTCTAAAATAGATAGAAGGAATGCAATCACATTCATTTTGTTTCATTTCCTTGCCCTCAGGTCATTTCCGATTTCGTCTCTTTTGTTACAACGAGAGCAATGTTTATTCACAGTGGCTCTACGTTTCAGAGCACCATTGCTAGACTTTACGGATCCGTCGGTTTCCATGCCAGACTCCTCATTGGAAATTGTTATATAATAACCAACCCCAGGGGCTTCTCCGCCCCCAGGGCATCAGGCGGCCTCATAAGGAGCAAAAGTATATAAAAAAAATCCAATGAATCTTCTATTAATTACACTCTTAAATAAAATTTAAACAAATAAAACTAAGAAATCACAAATATATATACACAAACAGTGTAGTTTCTACTGATCCAAATCCAACAAACCAAATAAAATTTTACTAAAAGTCGAAAAACGCGTACGTCTACAATCGTGTTTCCCGCGCTTCTCCCACCTAATGCTTGTACCGGTATGTAATTTTAAGGATGTAGACGTGCGGTACGTAGCGTTAACGAGACTTGCCACTGGGATAATCCGAGTATCATTGCCGCAGCCCTTGTAGGATCTCTCCGAAACAAATTATCTCTTCTTCTTCTTCATTCATTCCACCTTAGTCTTCAGGGGTTAACAAAATATTAGCATTAGATTCCATATTAAGGACCTGGTTGCCCAATTTCATATATCGTTACACAGTACAATTTATCATTGTGCCCAATTTAAAATGAAAATTATTTATTAAGATATACCATTTATTATAGCATTAGCTTATGTGAACAAGAACAAAGTTTTAAAACTTAAAATGTGAAAGTATTTCTTCACATATGACTGCGTAATTAGACTCGATCGATAAATCTTATTTTCAAAGGTTTATTTGGTCTGGCGATGAAACTTCGAGTGGGTTCGATGTCACCATAATGATACTCCAGCTTGTACTTTTGTAAAACCTGTTAATTACAATTATTTTACATATAAATTATTCATATTAAGATGTTTTTAATCATCTGCATCTTGAATCTTTGTTGAGGATATAGTTTCATGGGTCTCAGCAATCACTTATCATAAGGTGCCCGTTTGTCATCCTTAGTTTAATAGCAAAAAAGTATTTATTCCTAAAGGTTAGCTCTTTATATCATTATGTGGCCAGAACTTTTTACTAAGCGTTTGTTAATAAGATTGCCTTAATTTAAGGTTCTCTTACGCAGAGCCTCGGATGATCGACAGAAATAGCGTTATAAAGAAATATAAAATTATAAGCAAGTAGAAATTGTATAAAATTATTAACATTCCAACAATGTGAAATGGGATGTGTTAGATGTTCACGTTTATGATCTTGTACTTTGGTGGACGTAAAATTTATTAGGATAGCTAATATATAGTGAATTTTTGATATCCATATAGTGAGCTTTAGATATCCATATAGTGAATTATTGCTATCCATATAGCGAATTTCAGCTATCCATAAAGTGAGTTTTAGGTATACTGACAAGATCGAAGAAAGAAAAAACTGTTTACCTTAATAATAAGTATAGTTGTTATTATTTCCGCAATATTTTGACCTAAGCATTTCCTCGCTCCGTAGCCAAAAGATATAGATCCAAAATCGTGGTAATTTTTGGATTCTTCATTTAACCACCGATCTGGATAAAACTTAGAGGCTTCATCGTAGTTATTCTCCTTTAGAGCGGCGTCTTGTATTGACATCATAATGAGTGTACCTCGAGGGATGCTGGGCAAATTAAATATAGCTTGGATTAGCACATGTTGATATAACTTTGATTTCACAAACCCATCTAAATTTTATTTTACTTAGATTACTGAGAACCCACTAAAAGAATAATTTTATGCTGAAATTTTAAATATGAGCCTATGACATAAAGCCGTAGACATACTACAACTAAACATAAATAATATATTACTTTAAAGTCCCAGCTGCGCAAGAATACCATAGTGCAACCTTTCGTGCCGACGGAGACGACTGCAATGAAAGGTTTGAAAGTACGCACAGTAGTCACGCTCTATGCCATGACCAGAAATTTCGAAGTTTATCAATGGTTCCATAAAGAAATAACTATTTATATGTGTGTCCCAAGCTAATGCGATTGGGATAATGACTTTATTATCAGCTTTCTAAGTTGCAAACGTGGCCGTTCCTTAGGCCACTTTATATGAATTTTGATTAAATATTACCAAATTAATAACTTACAAGCGTTAATTTTTTTCTATGTGACATATATGAGTGTAAGAAATACCACTAATGGGTTAAAACTAGTACAATTCGAGTAAATCATCACCACTACCACTGAATCAGATTTTTTTATTACTTTGAGAGTAACCTTTCATTCGCATTTCACATTCTTCATACTTTACAAAGAATCATAATGAAGATGCGTTGTTACCTTTTAGGACTGAGATGGCTCGTCACCAGTAATAAAGGTCTCCGGATCCCTACACTCACCAGACGAAACACAGTAGCGATATGTTGCTATTTTACGCTGGTATTATGCGAGGGTGTGGTCCTACCCCGGTCGAGTTGACCTATTCATTCTGCTGTGTAGGAATTCGGAACCATTCACCACTATACTGCTTATTACTTACTTAAATCCATCCAAAACTATATTCTTCGGTAAAATTCTTGTTAGTAAAGGTATCGGAGGTGCTAATCTGTAAAGAGGTATTTAATAATATTTTTTTTTCATTTTAAGAAACAAATTTGTTTTTTTTATCGATCACCTCAGTGTCTCCCTTATGCATGATTGAAGATACGGTGTTTTTTCTTTAAGAGCAATAACTTCCTTCAAATTTAACTCTGGAGTAATATTCTCAATTTCTCGATAAAGTAGTCTCTGCGCTCGTTGGTGTTTCGCTATGAAATACAGTGAAAAGGATACTGCAGAAGTTATCTATTGAAATAATAGAATTAATATTAGTAAAAATTTAAATAATGGATGTAATTATTTAGAATTAGAATCTTACTCAAGGTTTTTGTTTATTCTAACGTTTAATACAATGCAGGTCATAATCTATCTAGTTGGAGTGGGCATAGTCTTGAGCATAACGCTTTCAATTGCATTATGATAAATGGTTTTGATAGAGAAGTGGATAAATCGAAGAGAATGCTAAACCATGTTACAATAAATTTTGAAATGCGGCGATAACAAGCAATGCAATTATGAAATTGTATAATTACGCCGTGAATTTACCCAGCAGTAGTCAGGGAAATTGAAATATTCTAAGTAAAGAAGTATTTCTGTCAGCGGCTGATATTGCTACAGATCCACGCTGTAGCTAATTAAAGCACAACTGGGTTGACTAGGATCACGCTCGCGCAAGTAGCCAAAGAACTAGAGAGAACCATAATCGTGACGCGTGATCAAGTAATGATAAAGATCTTAATTCTAATTCTTATACTTTAATACTCCATTTTCAGTGGCTGACGAGGAACTTACAACAAAAACCGTGGGAGGACCCACGGTTTTTGTTGTAAGTTCCTCGTTACCTTAAAGCTTCCCGGTCTCGACAACGATAATACTATACATTTGTTTAGTGAGTGAAGGTATACCGTGTTTACACCAATCAGAAGCATATCCATAAGCACAGTTGCAATATCTTCTACGCTCATTTTATCTTTTCCCAACAGCATGGCGCCAATAAAGTGATTATCGTCTAGAAAAATAATTAAGTTAAAATTGAATAATTTTAGTAAATCCGATTTAACCAAACTTCATTGATATGTAACCTTTTATTTTGCTGCTTAGTGCAAAACTTTGTTCGACCTCTAGAACATGCTTGCCAATAAGACTGTAAGAGAATTTATTAATGATAAGACTGAGATTTTATTGAACACTAAAAAAAAAAAACTATAAATTTACACAAATATTTGTTGTTATCACGAAATTTACTTTGATGTACTTGAAAAGCAGATAACCGAGCTTCGGTGCCGTTAGTTTAGCTAAAATTATTACACATATTTATCACAATTAAAAGACAATAATGTTCCCAGTCATCAAATCTTACCTGTCTAAACTGTCACAGTGTTTGACCAAGGAATACCAAGCGGGAGTAGGAAATAATTTCCACAAACGTATACCAGACTCGCACTTAGCGATTGCCTCACTAGCTTTCTCTAGACTGTGATATAGCCATGAAATATCACACTGACTGTATACTAATTCCTTGTCTAATATTGAAAATTTCTTCGAAAATATCATCAGGCCTGTGAAAAAAAAATGTAAATCTTTAGTAGTAGATCATTGGTTGTTTTGACTGCAAAATATTTTTCATATTTAGAATTATAAAGAATCGCCAATTTTTTTCTAATTTATAAAATGATGGCTGTGGTATCAGAAAAATGACAAGGTGGTAATGAGTCGAAATCCAGATGTGACGATATTTCAGAACTTAAAAGCGTGATTATATATATAATATTAACACGCTTTTAAGTTTTGAAATATCGTGCTTCATAAATTCACTTACTCCAACATGTACAACGGTATAGGCTTTGCTGACAGTCTAGCCTGGTATATCTTTTAGGATATTTCTCCCATCAATACGATTCTGCTTTTTTATTCAGATTTTACAAAACAAAAAATCGTTCCTTAAGATGTACCGAATGTAAGGCAAGAGGCTCACGGCCTGGCCCGTTTAGAAGAAAAAAAAATCTAGACAAAAGGTACAGAACAGCACTTGTTAAGTGGGATTTCACATTATCCACCCCTATAACAGACGTAAAAGTTTATTAAATTATTTATTTTGTGGCCTGATGATTTAGAACACGGTCGTGAAACTTTACTTCGTAAGTTCAGAGTGTCTTGATTACGTCTAATAAGCTTTATAGGTGGAATAATAACATATGATTAACAGAAATGCTAGTAATGTTAAAACGGTTTTTGTATCATTCATTTCGAAAAAAAAACAAGATAAATTTTGATACATATTCTACATTATAACGTGTCGTCCAAAACAAAACAAATATCAGATAATCATTATTATATTCTAATTAACTTTACATAAATCCAACATTTACCAGGAATTTTTTTACATGGAAATACTGTATACTATACTTTACATAATATTTGTTGTACTTTACCCATACAGTCAAAGGCCCATTTATTTATTTCTTTCTCCAAATCTTTTATTACTTCGTCTTGATAGTTCCTAATGTTGTATATTTTCTGAGTAAACCTTTCGGAAGATTCACATACGCCGTCAACGTGTTGTGTAATTGCACTTTGTAATGGAATATCTATAATAGACCGTCGTCGTATCCACTCTGGTCCATGACTGATATAAATAAAAGTTAATAAATTAATTAACAAAAGTAAAATCCTTGTACAGGCGGTATGAGATCGTATGTATGATTCTATATACGCATGTAATAAAAAAATAATTTTGAACTATTTGGCAACGGATAAACAAATCAAATGTTGAAAAATTAATTTTTTTTGTTTACGTTTCCGATGCAAAATGGTTACATTTTATATGAAGTGTAACCATTTTGCATTGGAAACTTTTTCTTATTTTTTGTTGGTTTCCTATAATAAGCCATAATTTCAAATTCTTTACTGTTCAATTTCACAAACAGCCTATTCTTTAACAGTAAACTGTATTTCATTATTTTCATAATTCAAGCAACGACGACCATGTCGCAATATTGTGAAATAATTTCTTCGGTGTAGTTGGGTCTGCTGCAGTTCTTTGAAAACTTTTTTCCCGCCTATCTTGCAAAAAGAGTAAACTAAATTTTCTACAAGTATGCAAATTTACGCTGTTTTGTTTATAATCCGAGATAATTAACGTATATTGGCAACAAAAATTTTGACACAACTTTGACACAATGTCAAGCGGGCGTTTTAAGGAGTTCAATTAAAATATTTCGCACTTTTTCAATTAAAAGTTTAACCCGTCCTATGTTAAACAAGAATGATGTTAAACATATCTACGTTTTGTTAAATTTTTTGCACTTTATCACCATAAATTACAGGAAAATTATCAATTAAAAGTAAATTTAACTATGTTTATTATTCAGGCTCACATTAAATTTGTTATTCATCTATTGAAAATTTTTTTCATTCCCTCAAATTGTACTATTAATAATAAAGTGGTTAACAGAAAATACAATTACGCACCCATAGTATTCTATAATATAGTGACATACTACGTAAATTCTTATCCAGTGAAGTAGATAGGGAGACGCGATAGTTTAATTTCACTGTACGCGAGCAAACCGAGTACTTTCCTCAATGCCGGCAACAATAACAGTTTTATTTGCAATTATAGTGCTGATTTTCCATGTATTCGGCGGTTAAGAAAAACATCAACACAAATACGTGCATATGTAAGAAATATGTAAATAAAAATAAGTAAGATGTCATAAGTTCGCCGCGTGATGGATATGCTCTAATATCCTCCGTAGAGAGGAGGCCTATGTCCATAAGGCAATTACTACATTATTTTATTTACTGTATTGCTATATAGCCACCCCATACTGCTAAGTTTCATCTTATCCATATTGAGGGGGCCCAAAAAGCGTACTTCACCACTCAACCAATCCGCAGTGAAATCCCCGTGTGGCTTTACTGCGCATTGGCTATGTGCCAATACCCGAGAAGAAGTGACGCAAAAAACTCCAGCAATCTATGTTAATTGATGAGAACCGGCCTGAGTTTGTTTGCGACGCCCTCGTGGTCGGCAGGGGCGGTATGATGGTGCAGTGTTGGTGTGTAGTGTTTTGTGGAGGGCTTGGGCCTTAATGGTCGCATCATCGGGTTCGCCAAGGACCTCGGTCTCCTTCGGTGGCGAGTAAAGTGACGGTTCGCGACGGGATTGTAAATGTCGGTATTCACGATCAGCGGATTTAAGCGTGAGACGGCAGAGTCAAAATAGCGACGGCAAGCTAATTTCAGGTACTGAGCTTTAACAGAAGTTCAAAATGTGAATGGAGATTTTCATTACGCGAGAGCCACGCCGCATCGATGGCCTTGCGCATGAACCGATTCTGGATTATCTGAAGTCGGTGAGGAGGCGCGGGGAGGCATGCGCTACGAACTTGCATGTCATTATGGAACGAATGCACGCTTTGTACAGTGTAATTTTATTACGTAAGGACATTTGGTTGTTTTTATATATATTGGCTGCGGATTGGGGTCTCTTATATATAGTGTCTGGTTTAGATCCAGACACATAGAGGTCAGTGTAATCGACAAAATGGGGACAAAAGTACACCGCGAGGTCACGGTATGCCGTTGGCGTAGAGTGTATGGAGGGTAGGACCTAAAATTGAGCCTTGTGGAACTCCGGCTCGAAGGGGGAAAGAGCTTCGGAGTGCGTTCCCTGCGGTATGGAAAGGTTCGATTACTCAGAAATTCTCGTATGATTAGTAACAAGTAGATCTCGTACACCGAGCTTATAAAGGTTGTATATGAGTCCGCTCCGGTATGGTAAACCCTTGCATGGAATGCCTTTGTCTCGTAGGCAGTAAAAAAGGTTTCCACACATCAGATAGAACACTGTGCTTCTGCAACATAGGTCTAACCAAGTTTTTCATGTAAAAGCTAATTTATAGTTGCATCGTCTCTACCACGTAGATCTCCAATTGTACAGATTATATGTGATATTATCCGTAGTGAGGGATAATCTAAGATAAAATTAATGTCTAATAAAAAAAACTACAGGCTTTCTACTACTTCTCACAATTTAGAGATATAACACTTACATAGCATATATTCCTCCATAAACGTGACTCCTGTTTTCAGCCCTGTACTTCTCCAAACAATCCAAAGCTGACCTCACAGGCTGATCACCCTCCATATTGTACACCTTTTGAATATGATCTGGCCGATTGATAAGTACGACATCTCCTCCAACTGGGCTCACAAAACGCACTACCGGTCCATATTGGTCAAACAGCATTGAAAAACTTTTCGTAGATCCCTTTCTGGATAAGTAGGTTCCTTAAAATGTTATATTCCAGTCAATGATATTTTAGTGTCGGATTTCTGTGAATGTATAAGTGTCTTAAATGTCTTGTGTATTATCGATTATGTTGTTTAGTATATTTTTTATGTTTTGTTAGTCTGAAATGGTTGTTTTATTTAGATTTAGACTCATTGTAGAATTTTGACACATTTCTGAATATTTTACAATCAATGAAGCTAGTGCCGGGAAAAACTGCATCTTGTAGCTATTGTCGGTAGAATACCAACCACAATAACAAATGAAAGGCATATTTTTCATCTACTTAAGAGACCCAATCGTCTTTTCGTGAAAAATAAATTATTTTGTAGACTTCCTAAAACAACGCATAGAATATTACAATCGAAGTTAACGTCGTTGTAAGAACAAAATATAAAAGTCAATTACCTTCCGAGATTCTCAGATGCAATAAATTCCAGCATAGATCAAAAGTATTATTATATTCTTTTTGGTATTGACTTTAAATATACTTACTTAATGTTACAAAAGATATACTCACCAGCATTGAGACCGACTGTTAACAGGCCAGCGGTAATCTCAGTTCCGATATGAGATATATACTGTCTGATATTAGCTAAATATTTTAATGATTTTGGGCCAGGAACATCATCAAATGACAATATTACTGGGTCCTTATTTAATATCACTGGTACAATTCGTGGTGCAGGGAATATATCCCTTATATCTTCTTCGTTGCTTGGAGTAACCACTACGGAAGTGTCGTCTACTTTTTGAATATTAGATTCAAAGGGTGTGATTGCTTGAAATCTTTTATTTTTCCCTGTGAATAGTCGCTTTTGAATACAAGCATTTTTAAGACAAAGCTTAGCATATTTTATTTTCTCGAACATTATAACCGAGATTAAAATAATATCAATGACAAATTATTTGAAATATATTTTCAATAATAATCAGTCGCTATGAACTTGACGTAAATAATTCAACAAAGGAACAATATTTTTATTTTTAAAAGTAACCTCTTTTGTTTCATTATGATGATATTCCTCACTGTAAAAAATAATATTATTTTTCTTTTATGTTATCAGATAGCTTTCTAGATAACTATCGGCTTCTGGAGATCTAATCATCACACGACTGACCATCCAACAAAAGGTCTCGTATCTTGTTACGTTAAGAATTTGCATTATTGAAGACCACTTTAATAGCTGCTTGTTTAAACCAGCATAGTTGTCAGTTATAAAATGCTGTGGCCATAGAGTATATTACAAATACGGGAATGGATGGGGCCTTGTTGCAATATGGAAACACTTATCGTATTGTCAAAAATTTAAAGTATCTATGAAAACCTTTTAATTCCTTCATGGCAATAAGGAGCGAGCGAGTAAGCTAATGTGGTAGATGGCGGGAGTGATCTCGTGTGATATAACTGTGTTAGCTTAGTTTTTAAATTTTTAGTGTAAAATAGTTATTAAAATGACTAGGTAAAGTATGCTATAATGAAAGTCCTTGATTAAATATACTTTAAAAGCCGTGCATGTCAGAACAAAGAGTTGGCTTAGACGAGTGTTAAATATCGACATCACACGAATTTGTTCATAAATGAACATCTTTGGTTTTCCAGAGCTAAAATAGAACTCGGCGACGTGACACCGCATAATATAAAGCAACTGAAGAAGTTGAATACAGTCGTGTTTCCAGTGTCCTACAACGACAAATTCTACAAAGATGTTTTGGAAGCAGGAGAGCTGGCGAAGTTAGCCTATTACAATGATATCGTGGTGGGAGCTGTCTGCTGTAGGATAGACACGTCGGAGAATTCCCGTCGATTGTATATAATGACCCTGGGCTGTTTATATCCTTATAGAAGACTTGGTATTGGCACTTTGATGGTGGAACATGTGCTCAAATATGTTGAACAAGACGGCAATTTCGACAGCATTTTCTTGTAAGTATAATGTGCTTTATAGTACTACTGTCTTTTATTTTCACAATTATTAAATAGTAATCTTATATTAGAACAGTAGTCTTATGGACAGTGTGACTTGGGTTCATTACATTAAGGACAATAATCTAACCTATTCAATGCTTCTGTCAGATGTACCTAATTATATTGTTTGGCTTTTGAATACTTCCAATCAAAAGTGTGTTAATATTTATTGGGACATATCAGTGGTATTAATAGAACAAAAAAATCAAATAAAAGTGTGATACACTATTTTGAAAAACTTATTTGAAAAGACATTTTATGTATATGCTTGCTTTCATAGTCATAATAATGTACTATTATAAGTGGTACACATGTTAGTTGTTCTTCTACAATATGCCATCTATAATAAGTATACTCACATTATAATTTGCACAAATATGAAATGACCAAAATCCAAATAGCAATCATTTTCAATTGGAAAGTTTTTATCTGGGTATACCTGTTTTTAGTGCTAAAATTTAAGATTATTTTTTAAAGTATGATGGCCCAAGCCTAAGCTTCCTCATAATACATGACAATTTAAGATGTTATATTTCTAATGTTGCTATCTATATAACAACCACTACTCTGTGGTTAATGAATTGATTACGGCTACTGTATTTAAATTACATATTTATAACTAAATCAATATTATACTGTAGAAAAATAAACTTCTCATTGAATTTATATTACTATATATATTCAATGAAGAACTTATTATATTATACTTTCTGCTTAGTATCCCCTTTCATATTCTTCAACTTAAAATTTATGGCTTCTGTTGCAATTAATAGTTCTAAGGATTTTATTCATATCTGTCAAATAATGATGAAATTAAATGATATAATTTGTGCTAAAATTCTTAGACACAAAAAGACCTTTGAGTTAAGTTTTGTCATAGACATTGTAAAATAGGCTTTGTACACTTTATTGTCATTGTCCTTAGCATAGGTTTCTTGATTAGGGATTCTTTCCTATGCCCACATGGAGTTCCAGAACAAAATATAAGAATGAATAAATATTAAAATGATTCTATGAATGTGTGAGCAAAGGGAAAGGAATAAGTAAGTCCTTATCCCTTTTTTATATTTAGACTAATAAGCCGTCCTTTATATGTAAGGAAATGGCTGTCAATCCCAGCTAGCCCAGCTCCTTCAAGAAGTGCAGAAGTATCCGGGGACAGGCTTTCTGGAGAGAGCTCTTTGAGTCCTTTATTGATGGTCTGTGTGGCATTATAGAGGCAGTTAGGGTGAGGTGTTTGTTAACAGTACCTATTAACTCAGATTTTGAAGGGTTGATTGTGGTCAAAATAGTTTGACAATCTTGAGTATCAACTCACATTTGGAAAAGGACCTCTTATTAGAATAATCTGGATAGCTAGACATAAATAACTATTCTCTGTTTAAGCAGCACTTCCTTTGCTCCACTTTGTCACTATTCCTCTAATTGTGATTGTAAATACATATTCATAATTGTTATGCTCTTATAGAAGTTATCAAATATTTACAATTATTGTCTTATTATTCTAAGTGCTAATAATATTAACACCATTTAACTCCTACACTTGGGTATAAGCTTCTGTAAAGGGTATTGCGGAAAGGCCTTCAATTTTTTGCTATTTGGTTGACTTATATAGTTAAATGTTTTAAAACTTTCAAATTAAAGATGTTAATACAATTACAAAGTGAAGCACTGTTAAATATTTTTGTAGAAGCTTCATAATGCTTTACAGTTTCTGTAAAAAAACAATACCTACAGATAAAATAATGAAGGAAATTTATAAATGCCTTTCACGAGATACATTAAAAACCAAAATGAAAAGAAATATTGTGTACAATTTTCCATAATTGTAATGTTTCTTGTACTATGGTAAGTTCTCCTCTTACAATAGTACAAGTTATAAGAGACAGGAGCAGGACATTTTTAGTGAACATGAAATATGGCAAACCATCCTGCAGCTGAAAGGGAACAGCAAGCTTGATAGTGCCTTTGATTGTGCTTCACTGCTGTGAAATACACACCACAATAGTGAAGTAGGCAATGTATTACAGTATATTACTTTTACATTTAAAAACCAATTAATCCTTTTAATTAATAACTGTCTATCAATTGAATTTTAAATCCTAGTAAAACTGTATTTGTAAATTACAATAGTTTAAAACATGCATTTTTTGTGTTACAGACATGTTCAAGTAAATAATGAAAGTGCTATTGACTTTTACAAAAAGTTTGGCTTTGAAATTGTAGAAACAAAAGAGCACTATTACAAGAGAATAGAGCCAGCAGACGCACATGTTTTACAGAAGACAATTAGAGAACCACAGGCTGTTCCTGCTCCAGCTCCTTTAGTTAATGGATCTGTGCCACATGCAAAAACCAACGGACTAGAACTTGATTGAACATCCAAAACCTTTTTTTATCTAAGTCTAAATACTGATATCATTGTGAAAAAAAGTGATAAAACATAAGTTATAAGGAATGTATTCAAGTCAATGTTTATCTCTATTGAATGGAAATTAAGTTATATTTGTAAAGAACAGGTTTATCATAGGTTGTGGTTGTGGACATATGATGCCATAAAAATAGTTCATAGATTGAAATCTTTCTAACTTCAGGACTTAGTGTTCAGATTAAAAAGTGCTCACATATTGTTGACTGAACATTGCAATGACATTTTAAAGGCTATCTTTTTATTAAGAACTATTAACTACTGTCAAAATCAATATAGCATAGAATTTTCAAGACTTTTCAGGATTGGACATTTGTAAAATATTGACTAAATATAGCTCTAGGCATTCTTTTAACGAAAGCATTGCATAAAGAATTATGTTCACATTATTTGTATATTAATGTAACAAAATATTTTGAATGACCTGTTTAAACAATAGTTTCAACCAAAATATTTTTTCAAGTAATCCTTTTTAAAAGTTTCACCTCGCATTTTGTTGTATAATAAGTGTAAGATGATCAGGTAACCAAATTATTTTGTTTTTATTACAAACACTCCACGTTGTTCTCCTAAAACTGTTTATATTTAGATTTTTATTCTTTTTATTTATGTGGAAGGAAATTTATATGAGACAACATTTTGTTAAATGTCAAAAGACTATGTTCTGTATGCACTGTATGTGACAACACTGAAGATTGTTACCAAAAAATCATTTTTTTCAAATATTCTGTAACATATAATTTGTTGACTATCATGTTTCCTTGCAACTTTTAGAATTAGTACAATAAACATGGATAACATTTTCCTTTGCCTTTTTCTTGTTTATATTTAATTATAGTGATGATGTTAAACATATTAGATTATTATTATTATGTTCTTCTAAGTGATTTCGACTACACCAATATGTTTTGATTATTACCTGATTATATCAACTGTGTAAAATATATAAAAGTGCTGTACAAACATTCATATAAAACAGGTACTCATTCATCGCCTTCCCTAATCAAAGCAACAATGTAATGCATCTAATGCAATAAGATCAGAGAAAGGTTTTCAAGCAAGGAAATCGGATATAAATACAACACACTACGACCCGAAATCCATGAATTTTATAATACTATATTTTATAATATATAAATATAGTTTCTCGACTGGGAAGCGAACCCAGAGCCCGCGACGCATCTAGGGCACTAGTTATCATATGGGATAAGCAGGATATGAGTGGTACAGTAGTGACAACAACAGTGGTAGAGCTACACTGCAGTTTGTTTCTAGCTGAAGAATGTATAGAGCAGCTCGACCGTGGTAGGACCACAACCTAGCAGAATACCAGTGCAAAATAGCAATGTAATGCTGCTGTTTCATATGGTGTAGAGATCCGGAGACCTTTATTACTGGTGACGAGGCATACATTTTATTCCTCAAGGGTGACAACGCATCTGCGTTATGATTCCTTGTAGGATCGAAGTATGAATGTCGATGTCATGGGCTTCAGGCATCACTTAACATCATGTGAACTGTGTGCTGGTTTGTTACTCTTAATGTAATAAAATAAACCCGAGTCCTCGATCCTTCATCTACAGCATTATCTGTTACCAAACGACGTAGATAATATTAGTGCCATTGGTATTTATGAGTTGCTCTAACGTAGATCACGAACACCGCTTAAATAATAATAGCATCAGATCAAAAAAATATTGGGATACGTACACATTGTGATGATCCAAAGAGAAGTAGTACAAATAACCAGACCAGAAGGTCAACAATTTATGTTGGACAAATGTTAGCTTCGGTTCAGAATCGAACCTAGGACTCGTGGCACAGCAGGTAGTTTGGCCACTACGCTAAATTGTTCATATGCACATATCAATTAGTTGTCTATTACGATCCTTATATTGTAACTCGCCTCCTGTATCTTCTATACATATAATAAAACAGAAGACATACTTGTCTCTGGGTTTGTCCGCTCTAATCTCCACAAATGGCCGCACCAATTTGGATGTGGTTTCACTTAAATTGGTTGACGAATAAAATAGGTATGCAATTTTAAAGCGTCTTGCTTGCGCTCGATGTGGTAAAAGAAAGAGCTCAGTTGCATACGAAATAGTACTGTATTCAGTCTATAAAGTAGGTCCCTAAACCGGGTAGTGCGAGAGTACGCCAGCGGTAATGCGGCAATAATCAGGAAAAGTCTACTAAAAATTATGATTTGAGGGTAAAATTATTATTATTAATATTCATCCATATAGTTTCATTCGTCGCATTAAAGCCAAGTGAGGTTTAAATTTGCACTGTATTTTATTCTTTTCTTCAAAGGCTACTTGTGCCGTGAAATATTTTTCATCGATAAGGGTGCAGCGAAATATTTTTTCCCCGATAAGGGTGACGCGGCGAAAAAACTTATGAGAATCAATGGTCTATAACATACAGGGTATTAGGAGACCGCTTCCGAAAACGAAGACAGACGATAGTACTAATGACACCTTTGATGATGTGACGGGAAAAAAATCGATCCTGATAAAAAAAAATCATTTTTTTAAAACGTTTTATTAGCATTATTTACGCTCCATCATGTTAGTACAACTAAATGAAACGATAGTTTCATAAAAAATACATTACCTTACTAAAAATAAAATACCAGCAATGAAACACAAAATCAAAAACGGCTAATGCTCGGATCAACTAACGCCCGGGCGCGGCGCTGATACCGCGCTCCCCAAAATTTACAACTTTGTAGGTACAAAATTTGCAGGCGCCAAAAGAATTAGAGGCGGCGTTCACAATAATAATTGCAAGTAATTTTAGATAGTGTGACGTACCTACCTGTTTTGAAATTATGGTATTGGACGGACTAAAAACCGAAAGTCTGTTCACATAAAGTATAAGAATACTATTTTAAATTCATTCTGATAGATTAATTAACTGTCGATCATAATTGTAATTAATTTTAATTATCAAATTATTCTGTACCATTTCATTTTTATTTTTTTGTACAAAATTAAAGATAAAGATTAAATAGTTTTTATAATTGTGTATGGAATCGTGAGTATCTAATTAGGTTAATTTAATATTCTAATATCATTTATTATTATCATTTTTGTAGTAACGATCTTCTTGTTACGTCAGGGTACAATAGATTGTATAGTTGTGTTAAATAATTAGAGCTATAACTTCTAAATTCTATAAAAAGACTAGTCAGTGGGGATAACTAAGCTTATAAAATAAAAGCTACATCTGCATCTGCTGATCAGAAGGGCCCGCGTCTTTTTCACAGAGTTGTGAGTGGCAGAAAATTTCGCCAAAAGCGCATTGTGTTGTATTGCCAAATATCGAGTTGAGGATGAAATTTAGAATTCGGTCGTGGTGTACGAAACTTTATCTGAACACACGCTTACACATTTGACATTACAACTACGGCATTTAATAACACATTGACAAATCTTAGGAAATAACAGGACCTAAATTAAATGCAATGTCTCCCAATCCAACATGTTCCATGTTCATCCAAGTTACAAAAGGCTAAATATAAGATACATTTTTAAAATAAAAAAAAATTGATATTTAATATATTTTATTCAAAGAACATCATACATATTATAATATCGTCGTGACTAATTGTGTTCTATTTCTACTATGGACTTTAATATATTTATACGCTTTTAAATTATTTTACATTGAAGGTCTGTATATATTCCATATATTTTATAGAATATTATTACACTTTAAATTTGAATTTATATGTAGTTTATTAAAGGACGTACATTAAATATTTTATTTTTCTTTTCTATAAAAAATATCAATAAATATTTTCATTCAATATCATCAATAACACAAAGAAAATGTACCAACACAATTACAGTTAGACATATCTAGTTACATTAGATTCGTGCATTTAGAATACTGCTATGCTTTTAAAAAGCTTGAACCTATCACAGACATACTTTAATTTTACATTTGCAAGATAAAAAACGTATTAAGAAAGTTTAATACAGATTTATTGTTTAAAAATCTGTTAAAATAAATAATTCTATTAAAGAAAACAATCCGCACTTTTTATATTGAAGTTTAAGCCGAAGATTTTATAAAAATCAAACACAAATTACATACTATCACTTCAAAACTGTATTAGTTTTTTAACAATTTGTCAAATATTTACAACGTCACTATCATAAAATTCTACAAAGCTATTAGAAATTGTAGGATTATATATAACAATAGGTTATAAATTAAATATTGACACTTACTAATGATAAGTAATTTCATTAAATCAACAAACAAAACAAATTAAACATAGTAAAGGCTCGTTTAAATGCTTTTCCGATGAAAACTTATTCTTAAATAAGAGAAAATAATAGATACACGAGAGAATTTTAGAACTGTAAATACAGATAAAAATACGCGGTAAAGGTATCGGCCCGAGAGTTGAGGATTTGCACTGGACGTCATTTTGTGTTAACATAAGAAATGTGTATTTAGTGTTCTATTTTGATACCTATTACAAAAACAAAATAGTTTATCTGTTCAAACTGTGTCAAATGTGTCCTTACATGTTATAAAAGATATTACAGATGTCTGACTAAATTCATTTATAAGATTTTCTTTGTTTACATTTAAATTACCTATATGAAGTATTAAGAAGGCACTATTAATAAATGGGGTTCTGACGTATAATATATAATAAATCTCTAAATAATTTCTTAGTTTGATTGAATAATCCGCAAGGTAAATAATTATATATATATTATAGTTACTTTGAAATATTTAAACTAGCCCCACGTCATCCTTATAATTTTATACATTATTTTAGAGTACGTAGTAAAAATTATTTTAAAGAACGGTAACATGTAAGAATTATGACATTGCTCACAGCATTAACGAGTTTGATACAAGTGATCTTGAGTAATATGAATAATAATTTTCATCAATTAACTCGTTTCGTCATGAGTTGAATTACTGAGAATAAAATAATTGCGGAATTGAAAAAAACGTTAACAGCATAAAAAATTTATTTTAAATAAAGTTTCTTAGCTCAAGGTAAGTAGATTTGCAAAATCTTGTTGCTGGTATCTCTGTATATCTACAAGAACCGCTTAGAGTGCCAGCAAGAAAATAGAAATAAAAATTCGGTTGCACTACTAATCGCAATAACTTTCGTTGATCTTTTTAAGATTTCCCGATATTAAACGAAAAGCGATGGTAATTTTTGGTAGTACGAACGATTTTTTATTTCTATTTTGTCGCTGACCAGCAAGTTTATGAAGCATAAACTTTAAATAACTTAATTAGCAACAAATTCTTGAGTATAACCGACTATTTAGGAAATTAGTAAAATTAACCTTTAAAAGTATATGTTCAAAATGTGATTGTACAATTTTTTTTTCTAGTTGTTCATCAGATGTTCATGCCAGTAGATGTCAAGAATCACCAAAAATTTTGAAAAGTATATTAATTTATTCATTTATTATCTCTTTTGCCATCAGCACACAATTCGTTTTTTTTATTATTTCGTTGTTTGTTGTTTTGTGTAGTGCTCATTCAACTCTTAACGCCGATACTATTAATGCGATAAGTTATTTTGTACGCATTTATTCGAGTGTTTTTAGCAATACATAATTAATTAAATCAAAATAACGTATAATGGTTTACCAATATCTTTAAAAACTTTGTGTAAATAAAATAATATTTTCTTCATTCTTGTTTTTAAAACGTTGTTGGCTTTTATTGGTGGGAATTTAACATATTACGTAGAAATAAAATGATAAATAAATTTTGATAGTCAAAAACATACCAAAATAAAATCGCAAATGTGCAGTCTTATAAAAAGTATCGTTTTACTTGTAACAGTCTATAGATTTATATATGACTTAAATAATATTGTAAAAAACGACGAAATATGAAAATTGCCCAAAGTGATTTTCCGACGCTTAAAATGTTTATAAGATTTTTCTTTATTTTTGTATTTATAAATAATTTAGCCAAATATAAAAATATCGCTTAGCAAATACTGAGGTATAATAAAACTTTGGTTATGGGTAGACTTTGAAAACAATTAAATATATGAGTATAGAAGTAACTTTATCTGTGTTCATTAATTACATTCTTTGATTTCTTCTAAAATCTTCACTCCTGGATCTTTTTAACCAGGCTTTATTGCAGCACTGCTAATCTTCAATTCCCTATCGAGAATAAAAAGTATGCTTGTACAGAGCTAAGTTTATTAAAAAAAGACCTATTGAGTATTTATTTATATATTTACTGAAAAAAAAATATCTGTCGACTGCCAGCAACACATTTTTTTTCCGTAGCATTTTGACAAAAAAAACTTAGGGAAGAAAGAGGATTCATCACTTAGTTAATAGCTAAGAGGCAAGCTAGCTTTTGACACTTTTTTAGTAAAGAGACACCCTTGCTTATTAAAAAAGTTAAAGTATAAAACAATAGTAAACAGTGCACCCAATAGCAAGTGATTCCTGTGCCGTATGATAACGATACAATCCCCACAGATTAGTTGTATCATCATAGCATAAAAATAAAAGTTGTTTCAATTATTTGGCAAAATAATTATTAGCTTTATATTTAATAGATTTAAAGAGATTTATACATTAAAATATGTAAGAAGTATAAGGTTTAGTACAAACGTTGGCAACATTAACATATGTCAGTTTATGAACACATTTTTTACGTCACGATATTTTAAGTTGAATAACAAAATAAAATATTGCACGATTAAGTGTTGCTTAATGGTCGTATATGGTAAAACACTGTAAAAAGAAATAAAGATTATATAGTATTCACCGTTTTCTGCGGGAAACTATAAACAAGAAGCAAATTAATTTGATATTTATTTAATATATATATGTATTGTCCAGAAACCCATCGATGTATACACTCACTAATATTATCAGCGTATTTTGATGTGTGTTTTGACCGTTATTTTTTAGCCTGAGCAACTATTTATAATATTCATATGAATAATTTCTCCAAATTCAATAGATCTAGGTAGGAACTTTGTCTATTCATGAGTAAATAGAAAAGTTTAGGCGTTTTTTGTTTGTGCATCTAGCTAATTAAAGGGATTATCAATTATTTAAACCACAAAATTCTCAGGATTTAAGACATATTTATAGGTTATTTAGTGTATTAATAACTGACGTATTTCAATACTTGAATTTAAATTATGTAATGAAATACCCCATTTTCGGTATTTATTGTTTATATTTAAGTAACAATTATTAGTAAGATATTTCTACTAGTTTAGTTATGGCTATCTTGTTCGTAGAACCTACATCTTCTAATTGATTATCGCTTTATTTTGTGTATTAAAAATTAGAGAAAAGTATTTTATCAAATTTTGTTTGTTATTTTTATTACCTTAATGATAATCAGTTTACATATCAATATTAAATTCTATATTAATACGGATAATATTTCTAGAAACAGCAATATGGCATGGCACATTGAGATACAAAAACGCAAGATACAAAGGGACTGAATCAAAAACGTCTCTAAAATAGTCCAGACGAACAAATTTTTTTCTCCCTCACTTTTTTTTAATTTACTTTAGTTCATTTTATCAGGGTCGAATACATGTTTATTCAACTAGGACGTGTGATATTTTGTCTTGTAACTGAGTGTGTTTGACTGTATGTAGGATTTTTGACAATGGCAAAAGAAGTATTGATCCATATTTATTGTAATACCCCTACCAGAGGTGTGTCCTCAAGGATATATTGCTAAATCTACAATTCCTAAAATGTTAACTACATCAATCCAATACCTCCGAGATATTCTGGTCCGTGCATTTCATAAATTCGTATCTACAATATAATTATGAGAAATTGATATTTAACAAATAATTTATAATAAAGGACGTCAAAACCGATATACTAATCTACGTTAATTTAAAACCCCTTCCCACATCTTTCGTTCACTGCAATGATATTATTTTTTTTTCATTTTTATTATTAACCCGGTAAAACTGTAAAAGCCCTCAGGCTAACGGCGGCCATCAGCCCGAAAAGAAAAAACCTGCAATGATTCTTTTATAAGTAGACAAAAAAATTAACTAAGCCAAATTCTGCGCCCGCCGGGATTTTTACATTATTTGAAGTGTATACCATTTTATTAAAGTTTAGGATAAGTAGAGAAGTAAAACATATTGAAAGTGTTTTTTTATAAAATGTATATATGAGCAATACAGTTCACCTACCAATATATTTTTACTCTGGTATTCTGTGAAATGTGCTTCCTCCGTTGAGCGTCATATTCGAGCTACGTTTAGTTTATACTCTGAACTTTATAGTAGTGCCTTTTTTTTTCTCCGGGCTGATGGCCGCTGTTAGCCCCAGGGCTTTTACAGTTTCACCGGGTTGAGAGGTGACCGAGCGCTTATGGCTCTCAGTCGAGACGAGAGAGATATATGGGTAACCAGCGCAAGGGCTCCCGAGAGGGAGCTTCGGCTTGGACCGTTAGCCTGTTTCGCGAGAGCGTCTGACTCAAGGGTGCCCGAGAGGGCCGAATCTCGGCTCAGTCAGTTGCTTCTGACAGAGGATTATTTTAATTAATAGCACTATTATTACAAACTACCTGTACCACCACTTCAGAATGCGTGGGCGCTGGAGAAGAAGTGGCGCAAGAAACTCCAGCAACGCTTCTATCTGTATGAACTGGAGAGAAGTAGTGACGTGGCGCTATCACTTAATATCTGCGTTACAACAACGTAGGTAAAATTTTCTTTCAGTAAATAACTAAAAAATAAATAATGTTGTTTATAATTGTTAAATGACTCGGTTTTTTCAACATTTTGCAACAATTGATATTTCAGATAGTTCTGTATGTGTCAAAGTCAAATATAAAGTTTTTTTGTTCCACCAAGACGCGTGTTCCATTTCAGGTTATGGGCCCAGTCCCGAATATTCTAGTAGTGTAAAAGTCAAATTTTTCCTGTTTAATAATAAGTGATTGAGTAAGAGAAGTGTAATTTTGACGGAAAAAGGTGTTTCAGATAAAATTCAACATGACCAAGAATTACCTTGTCAGTGCCCAAGTTGAAGGGCAGAGAAAATTACTGCAAGTGGACTTTTGCCGCGGAAACCTTCCTGGTACTAGAGGGAATGCTGCACTGCATCAAGCCAGTCGCAGGGAAAACGATTACAGCCGAGGATGATCAAAAAACAAAAACGAAACTCTGAGAATGTCGGTAGATTCGAAATTGTACGTGCATATCAAAAATATGTCGACATCTCAAGAACTGTGGGATAAAATAGAGTTTATTTGACGATTCGGGATTTACGAAAAGAATAAGTTTACTACGGGCTTTGACTTCAATTCGTCTAGAACAGTAATAGTTCAGGAATAAACTAAATTAATACTTCAGTTCAGTTCCATAACATATTATATTTCTCCATGGTTTCAAATTTCTAGATTGTTTGTTTTGTTTTAAATTTAATTTCCCAAAATAGGTAGTTGATGTTAATTACTTTTTTGTGTTTTGTGACTTTTCATTTAGTTTTTGTGCGCGGAGTTTGCCTATTGATGGACAATGGACATGAATAATAATAATAATTGTGATGTAAATATGTAAAAAAAATTGGACATTAATACCAATAACCTAACTAAATGCATTGTGGCATTGGCCGCTTTTTAGTTGCAAAGGATTTTGGTGTTGGACGCTTTATAATTGTTTTTTTGTATATATCTAACTAAACTAAAGGACTTCAGTGTTGGACGTTTTTTGTATATAACTAAACTTTTATAATTGAAAAGCATTGTGGTGTTGGACGCTCGTTATTTTTTTTTTATTTAGCAATGGCCCCAAATAGATGTAAGCGTAGTAACATATGGTTACATTTTACGGATGTTGCAGATAATATTGAAAGTCTTACAAAATGCAATTAGTGCTCTTTATCCATAAGCACTAAAAGTGGTTCCTTAGGGAATTTAAATAGCGACATGAAAAATAAACACCTGACCATTTCGTTGACCGTACAGAGGCAATGTCAATCTGCTTTGTCATACGAAGAAACGCAAGAAGGATCAAGTTCCGCTACCACATCGCTTGTTAGTAGTGCTCCCGTTAATGCTAAACCGGGGACCTCACACGAGACTGAACTTACTACCTATAACGAGCTACATACGTAAACCACCTTCATATCGTAAAGTGGAACAAATTGATACGCGGGTTGTAAAAATGATAGAAAAAGGTCATCACTCCCTGCGTTTAGTAGAGGAACCAGAGTTCAAAAATTTATAGAAATGGTGTCAAATTGTCCGGGTCTATTTGATACCCAAGACTTACATAACTACTTTTCAAACTATACAGGAGCAACTAAAGGATGCGCATTCTGTATGTCTCGGTACAGACGGGTGGCCCTCCATAAGCGATCAAAGTTTTATAGCTGTTACAGCTCATTTTATTGATCACAATGCAGTTTTATCGTTCGTATTGCTGGGATGCATACATTATAATGAACGACACACGAGTGCTCATTTATTTGCTTTCTTAAGGCAAGTCATACAAGATTGGCAAATAAATAATAAAGTTGTTTGTATTGTCAGTGAACAACGCCGCAAACATACAGGCAGCTATAAGAATGGGTGAGTGGAGGTCGATAGGTTGCTTTGCTCATTCGTTGAACCTAGTGGTGCAGCACGCACTTATCAACATATCGACTACCATAACTACAATTATAAATGTAGTTGAATACTTCAAGTGAAGTTCTTCTGCGCTCACTAAATTGTGGGAATACAAAGACAAATGGGTTTGCCATCGTTAAAATTGAAACAAGAAGGTTCAACACGATGGAATTCCTGCTACGAAATGCTGGATCGCATCATAAAAATTAAGGATGCCGTGATAAGCGCTTAAGCGTTGTTACGAAATGACCTATCGTTGCAGACACACGAGTGGACAACCATCGAAAGAGGCATTCCTATATTTCACCCGTTTTTACGAAATTAGCAGTGAAAATTATGTTACGCTACCCAAAGTTTTGATTTTCGTGCAGTTACTGACGAAACACATGACAAGGAATATGTCAAAACTTCATGAATACGAGCCAATTGGCAATTTGATTAAAGAGTTAGACCAATAAATACGCAGTCGGTTTACGACCTTGAAAAACACCAACTATATTCGGAGTGCACAATTTTGGATCAGAGATTTAAGCGAAGGGGTTCAGGACAGAAGTCTTTATCAGAGCCTGCGATATTTTAAAACTGACTTGTCTGTGATATAAGATTGCCGTGTGGCAGTTACATCAAGCCCCAAGGACAGTATTTGGGATGAGTTTGACAAAGAAATGTCAACAATTACGCGACCCCAATACCTTGTAGCTGCGGGAATTCGCGAATTTGAAAAGTACCTCAACGAGGATATAAAAGGAGGTATATAAATAGGAAAGAAGATCCTCTGCAGTTGTGGCAGAGCAGAAAAAATATATACCCGCACCTATATCAGAATGTACTACAAAGAATGTGTATACAGGCGACTTCCGTGCCCTGTGAAAGGGTATTTTCGAATGCGGGACTACTTTTGAGCCAACGCAGGACACTTCTGAAGGCTGAGAAAGTGTCGCAGTTATTGTTTTAACATAGCAACGTGTAAACCGTTCCGTAAAGATACCTGTATATTTGTAAATTTCAATGAAAATCTAAAATTTTATTTCGCCATTATATTATTAAGTATATAGGGTTGAATATTACCGAATTATGTGTCTTGAAATTAAATTATAAAATACGGTTATTTGCCCTTGATGTGTCGTGTTTAGTTGTGCCACGAATTACCGGAAATATTCCTAGTAATAAAGATGACTCATGGGATGACTTACCGGATAATTTTGAATTGGCGGAACCTAACTTTTATATACCGTCCGTAATAGATTGCTTCTAGGTGCAGACGTCTTTTGGGACATAGTACAACCCAATCGGACGGCCTAAGGCCGGCCCGAGGAGGCCGCTCCGGGCGAGTTAGAGCTGAGCTCGCCCGGATGCGTGTCGGTGGGCTGCGGGGAGCGGATGGACGGAGCAAGGCCGTCCCACGCACCATCCGCAGCCGAGGTGGAGTCGGGGGAATGGGGTGGCGGTGCGGGGACTGTCAAGACCGGTACCGCGCGTCGTCGCCCCCATCCTCCGCATCCGAGACGGAGTCGCGGAGGGAGGGTAGTGTATCTCCCTATCCTCCGCGCCTCACGCGGGGGTCGCACCTCTGATGCGGCCGTGGTGGGGCCGCGGGTTCAGTGGAGTGTTGGTTGTTCCCGCCACTCTCTCTGTCCTCCGCGGCCGAACATTGGTCGGCGGCGGAGCCTATCACCAGTTCCGCCACAGGGGGCTGGGTTTGCTTACTGCTTTCCTGGCTCCCATGGCCTGTGGGGGGTGGACTCGGGGGAGTCCGCTTCCCACCTACAGAGGAGGCTGAGATGGAAGGCGCGTCCGTGTTCCGTCGCGCCTTGCCTGAGGGGTGGAGAGGGAGATGTCCCCCGGAGAAGGGGCCGCCTGGTCGGCCGGCGCAGGCGGGGTCGCGGATGTGTGCGAAAGCGTTCCCGTGACCCCGCCATACGCGACGATGGAGGAACACCATGGGGTTTTAGTCGGTGCGAGTCCGACATAACCCACCCTTGCCCCCGCAGGGGTGGGTATGCGTAAGCATTTCGGCATGTAAAAAAAAAAAAAAGGTAAAAATAAGTCTCAGCCGTTTAGTCCCGGGCATAAGAATAGGTCTAAGGTACCCCCTGCCTGTCGTACAAGGCGACTAAAAGGGAATTCGGGTTCACGGGTGATCAGGGTGGGGGCTCTGACCACCCGGGAAGGACAGCAACTGGTAGTGGTCTCGAGTTGCCGTAACACCGCGAGGGTGCTAGGGGAGGTCTGACCTCCCCTGGGACGTGCTCAGGCGCCGTGCAGAGGGGCACCGGTGCGTTCCAAATGCACTGAGGATGAGCACCGGGGGGGTTTTAGTAGTTACAAGTCCCACATAACCCTGTCCCAGGAGGCAGGGTATCTTTGAAGATTTCTCCCCGACAACAAAAAAAATGGTAAAAATAAGTCTACTTTATAAGAGAGAGAGTAGTTAGTGACAGGTCCAATCGGATATGGCCATAATACAAAGTATTTGGTATGACAATTTAACAAAATGGACATTCACGAGTCACGATTTTGAGTAAATTCTGGGAGATAGAGTTGCCTATTACATTAAAATCCAATTCTCTATCTTTCGAAGAACAATTGTGTGGGACCCATTTCTTGGAAATTACTAAGAGATTGCCAGGTGGAAAATTCTCTGTTAAAATGCCAGAAAAGACACTAGGCGAATCATCAAATATGCTCGATTAACCCAGAAAATACACGATTTTTCTTACCCCCAATGTATTTGGGTGTTAAAATCATGAAAGAAGTTCTAAAAACCAATATCGTGCAGCAAAAAGTGCACCTGGCTGAATTCTATACTCGTTGCCGCGACTTTCTAATTACAGGCTGCAAGGAAATTGGGAAGTGTTATGAATTTTCCAATGAAATACTTCCACTCCTAAAATATCTATCACCTGAAGAAGCTGTGTGCCACAACAATAGAGAGAGTTTCCCGCCAATGTTTCATCTAAATCAGAAACTACCACAAATAGTCAAAATTGAAAATGACCTTCAAAAAATTGATGACGAGTGGAGACTTACACCATTTACCCGGTGTCAACAAATTTTCAACTCTAGACATCGGTACTTGGGAAGCTCACGAATTCTGGGAAAAGATCCATAACACAACCGAGTGCAAATCTCTAGCGTTAAAGTTTGCTTTAGACGTTATTTGTCTTCCACACAGTAGCGCAGATTATGAAAGGATATTCAGCAAAGTTAACAATATGAAGACCAAGATGCGAAATTAGTTAATAACATCGACTGTAAATATATCTTTATTAGCAAGACAACTAATTCAAAATCAAGGGAATTGTACGAAGTTTAAGGTGTCGCGCGACATCTGTGATAAAATGAGAAGCAAGGACATGTACGCACTAGATAAACATGAATCTGAAGTGATTGAAACGATAAGAAATCTGTATGGAGAAGAAACATTTTTAAATGATTACAGGCATATTAGTATTTTTTTCTCTTAAAATACGGAAAATCAGAATTTGACATAGGGCAACCAAATTTTTTACGATGACAACACTGACGCGTTGTTTAATTTCAAATTTTACGTAAGTTTGGCTATTTTTAGGAAGCTTTGCATACATAAGCATTATATATAACATAAGCATATAAATGCTTAGTTGTAGTGATTCCATGGAATATTAACAATAATGTTTTGCTTAGCATTATTTTTAAAAATACTACCTTGATGTTGACGTAATATGCAGCGTGCAGTCGTAATATAGATCGATGTAATGTCTGTCTTGTGTTTTTGTACAAATTAGTGTTCTTTGAATATTATTTACTTTTTAAGTTGCTACCTTTTTTACTAAAAATATTGCTATAGGTACACTAGTTAGGTATTTATTTAGCGTCTGGTAAAATGTATATAGTGCATCCATGTTGATATAATATATTCCTATCAAGCGAAAAGACTCCATATCTTTTCCTAGGACTGGTAATGTCAAACTGTAATGATGCCATCTAAATAATTCCATCTAATATACAAAATCATAATCCATAATTCGTATCAGTAAGTTGTCGTCACAGAACAATGCCCAGATCACAATGCAAACCAGAATAGAGAAATCAAACCTAGTAGTGATAATATCTAGGAAATGGGGAGTGAAGAGAAAAAGAGATATCAGAGTGAATTAAGTTAGTTGCCAATAATATATACAATATTAGAAATAGGTTGTAACATCCAATTTGAATCATGTGTCTGAAGCTTCTCAAAAATAATTTATTTATAATATAAATATTCTATGACTAAATATTAACTTTTTTTAATATCAACATTAATCATTATCTTCAACAAATAAAATAAGGTATATTACTAATACTAATACATACATACACTGTTATAAAACAAATTAAAATATCACAAGACATTTAAACCATTTGGTTTTTACCAATTGCATTTTTTGGGGAATTTATAATAGTTATGTATACATTAGTAATGATGATAATGAAACTCCACAGTTCACCAGATGGTGATGACTATAGCCCATAAACACCTGCATCCATTCTCAACCAAAGATTCAAGATGTATATGCATTGTTGTCTTAGAGAACAGAGATGGAATGCCATGTTACCCATAATTAGGTCTTGTGTTCCCTACACTTACTATGAAAAACAACAACACCCTTATAAAACTAGTATTCTGCAAATGAGTGATTCTTCCCCCGTTAAGCTGACCAATTAATGTTCCTATCTAGAATGTAGCTGTACTGTGGCTCCTGTACTACTGTTGCTAAAAATAGATAAAGATGGCATATCTAATTAATTTATTAATAAATAATCATCTCTCACACCTTTATCCCCATTAGAGTAGACAAGTCCAACAAACAGATAACCTTTAGCAAAAGGTGAATCTAGTGTTGTATATAGAACACAAATATTTTCAGTATATTTTGCTAAATCTGCTAAATGGAAAATCATTAGTAAATTGAGAAAATTTAAACACAACCGCTAGATCATGCAGATCACCGTTATTTAGAGAAGGCTACAATTTTCTCATCTTAACTAAAATGATAGCAATAATTTAAGAGTTTTCAAATCCACTAGCTTACTTTAATTAACTTTTTAGTCTCTCACAGTCTTTGGATTGGTATGAATATCTCGTATGAGTATGAAATTGGTAGGAAATTAAAATTAAATTTCCATTTAGACATATTCAAGAAAATAAAATTTAAAAAAAACTAAAAATGTAACCTAATTTGCTTACATTCAAACTTTACTTTTACATTATAGATTGGGGTTCTAAGTATTATATCGTAGTATAGTCTTTTGAATAAATTGGGTTTCATTAAATTTAAAAAGTAATTTAGTCCATCGAACATAACATAGGCACTAACACACAAAGATGGATTGAGACTCTTAAAAAGTGACGGAGCATTTGCATTGTACTCATTATCTATCTCTCTTACACTTGCAGTGCTTTTTTTAAAATACGTAGAAAATATGAGACGTTTTATTTTAAATTATATGGGCACAGGCACAGCAAATTAAAGCCTTACGGTAAACAGCAACACAGTCCATATATTCATAAGTGCTCGTCGCCGTTGGATGCGGCAGCGTCGTTCTCTAAATCCAGCAATTGTTTGATGCGTTCAACACATAGCTTCGAACCTTCGTTAGCTTCTTTGGCCATCTATAAAATAAAGTTATTTAACCTTCGAGCTATCTACTGTTTTTAGGAAAATGGATGAAACCTGTGTAAATTTTCTGAAATTTAATGAGTATAGATGACAGGATTGTGCTTAGCGGGGTAATGTTTTTACCTACACCTTTCATAAAGGCTAGCACCGCAATTGATTCCTCTGGTGTTGCAATGTTCATGGGCAGCAGTGATCACTTACCATCAGGAGAGCTGCTTGCTTGTTTGCCACCTTTTCTATATATAAAAAAAATGGTTATAGAAAGCTTGTGTATAAAGTGGTGAAATAACAATGACCTGAAATAATAATGTTTTTAGAAAGCTTGTGTATAAAGTGGTGAAATAATAATGACCTGAAATAATAATGTATTTAGAAAGCTTGTGTATAAAGTGGTGAAATAACAATGACCTGAAATAATAATGTATTTAGAAAGCTTGTGTATAAAGTGGTAAAATAACAATGACCAATAATATTAAGACCATGAATGTTCAGCGGACTCAGGATACTCGCACAGACAACAAAGTATAATTTTGAACCAGCTGCATGTCTACTTAGCACATGGCGAGCTGTCAATCCATTTTCAGGGGGGTCACCCAACACTGTAATGGCCTACACCTCAGCCTTATATGATAGAGCTACCTATAGGCCAGACAATAATGCAAACTATCCACATGCATACATTAATATATGCTGCCTGTTATTCATTGTTTTAAAGTCGATTTGGATAAGAAATAGCAGCATATACATTCTTAGATTATGTCCTTACCTCTTCTCTTTTTTACCCAACAATATGTTGTAGATTCAATCCATTGAATATTTATGGTTGAATAGCAAGGCAATGTAACTGAACAAGTAAGGTCTAAAGTATTTACATAGTCCCTGTTCATAAGGTACATACAATGTCCAAGTTTGTTCATTATAGCAAATGCCTTTTCAAGGTTCTATTTATCATGCCCAATTGTAGATTTTTAAGTATTCATTTATTATTATTGCCTCATTTTATGAACAAACAAAATATTTTAACTACATATAAATGCGTTTTAATTATGTTTTCCCATGTTGAAAGTCGTGGAGTCAGTGTTCTATGATCTATGGTATGGACGCTAACTGGGTTACAAGTGTTACGTCGATGCGCGTAATAGTAGTGTGTTTACTCTGGGAGTGATTCTAATAGGTTTCAGGCAAATAGAATTTGAGTAATTTTATTTTAAACTTCCTAAATTTATAGGTTGATCTCCAGCATCTTTCTTCCTCATCGGTTATTGGTTCTACAGTGCATATGTATATTGGATCACGATCATCATTTCTTAGACTATTTAAAGACGTCTGTATTTAAACTTTCGACAGACAAACAACAGACAAACTCGACATATCTCCCAGGTGTTACCAGACGACATAAAGTGCTGTTGACATTCACTATACCGATGTAATGCATGTGTTGTAAGACTGGAGAAAGGTTGAGATGCAGTGTAAGGGACACAAGCATAGTGCAGTTATTATTTGTCCATTGAGATTTTGGACAAATCTCCAAGGCCATTATCAGCGTCATCCGAATCTAGCCGCTTGTCTGCACCATGTGAGGCAGGTGTGGCATTTAGACAAAATGTTGGTAAGCTCCTATTTGTACACAGAACTTAATGTTCTCTTAAATTATTATTAGTTGAAAATGATGACTCTATTGATTTTATCAATTTACTTACCAATGAAAAATTAAGAAATCCATGCGGTAGACCTTCTAACACGTCAATGCCAACTTCATTGCCAAGCTTTTTAAGCTTCTTGGCAAACATCACGCAGTCATCCAGACAAGGATCCAAATGTACAGTCTGAAAAAAGAATACACATTATTAGTAAAATATCATCATATTTGTTAACAGAAAACTACACTATAAATTAAAACTTTAGTAATTTACTACCAAACATTTACAGTTAAAAAATTCGAAGCTGGTGACATTAGAAACAGCAACACAATATTGCACAAAACGGCCTCTTAGTTAATAAACTTCAAGCTCTGATTTCTGATAACAAAACCCGTACCGAGCTCGATCCATGACTTACAACTCGAAAAAAAACAGACAGATAAACACAAACACTAGGATTAAAGCTTCAAAGGTATAAACCCTTAGTTCTCAAAGTGGTCCAGGTCGGTGGACTACGCTGGCGTGCCAAAAAAAATAGGGGTTCACAATTCTTAAGCAAGGGTCCACGAAAATCTATTTGCTTTTGATAGTGAATAACTAAATTGTTGGCTTGACTTTACCTATCTGTGTAGGCAGATAATATTTGAAGAATCTCAGCGACTGTTACTTGTAAAAACTTGCATAATCCACATTTTTTGTCGAGTTTTGGGATTATGGTAGAAATGTAGCTGCAGGGAGTCCAACAGAACCAGCTAAATTTTGAAAGTGATCTCTGAGAAACTGGTATAAACCCTTATTTTGCATATGGTGTGGATAAAATATTTTAGTAACAATGTATAGTTCATAGATGTATAAATACAATAATTTATGTTATACAATATATAAAAAAGATTGTTTTAATATTTTAGTGTCACATTTTATGTCCGAGTAAGGTTTTCGTCTAATAAAATACGCGCACTCTAATGCTAATCTGTAGTTCTTTAGTTGTTTGTCCCAATTAACTTCTGCACTCGGCAATACAGATCTTTCAATTTTTAATTGGATCGTCCGGGACACGAAGGTCGTCTTCATAGGTCTCTCGTCCTTGTTGAAATATGCGAACTGTAGCACCGATGATATATTTCCTGGATTGTACGATGACATCCTATATAAACACAAAAGCGCGGTACTACAAATCACGAGAATTTCCAATTTTGGTTGACATAGATTGTTTCAACAGATCAACTGATATTGAACGAAACAACAAAAGGTTGAAGGAAATATCGGAAATATAGTGAAGTTAGTATATTTCTGAATCGCCCACTTCTAACTTGAGTTTACTCAAGAATATGTTTACTTTGGATTATTTACTTGTGCTTCAAACTGGAAAAGCTCACAAATAGGTGCCGAGATATGATTAAAGTTGTAATATTTTAATACCAAAGTAGCACTTACAAGTATCTTGACAGGCGGGAATTTCTTCAGTAGTTCCTCATCAGCCCAGTATGGGGAAAGTAATGGATCTCTAGGAACTGAGAATATAAACTCATCTGATGGACTCCGAGCTATAAGTGCATCCAGGTTAGTACGAACTGCTAACCTAAAAAAAAAATAAATATTTTATTTATTTATTGTATTGATCGACCAACCAGACGGAGGTAGGACAATAAAATATCACCAAATAATAATGAAAAGTCTAACAATTAAACGCGGATTGCGTTCGTTTGAGAAAATGAAATCTATATGACTTACTCCTCCTGCGTAGGCCTGTTTATAGAATTCGATCCAGTAATGTATGCAAGACGTGACGACATAGCCCCCATTATTCCAGTAGCCGCTTCACTTATCCTAGGAATAAAAATATTATACAGAGAAATCAATTGTTTTTGTAGGATACTATTATTCTTACAATTACTTATCATAATTTAATTTAGTTTCCATAGCTTAGAAATAACTGCACCATGAATGGCTCAACTAAAGTGGGGTAGGTGTAGCCATTCATAAAATAATCATCATCCAAGTTTACAGGTGCACATGGAACTTCCCCACAGATTACATTAAAACACAAATCTGAACAATCTGTGCCTGTATCCTTATAAACTTGTATCGTTCTTCGCTCCAATCCAGTTTGTACTTAAGAACCTTCCTCTAGTTCTAGGTGGGCTTTCACAACATTTATATAGTTTTTTTACCTACTTAAATAGCGTTTATATCAGGGTAGAACTGCAGCATGAGAGCCTATTTCTAATGGTGAACAAAATAACCCAAGACCTAATTGCTAAAGACCCGGAAACCAGTCATGTGCGATGTACAAATATTGAGGAGAGAGACAGTATTATAATTAAATATATTTGCGTGTGCTCGCATGCGTGCGTTGCGAGTGGGTGTTTGCCCGTCTTTTATTTTATATATATATATATATCATTTTATTTTGTTTTATATTTTGTAGGTGCTTTATTTGATAGGTAAATATTATATCATTAATACCGGCTTGAAAGCCTTATAATATCAAAATTAATAAATATATAACTACTTACCTAGATTTAATTCTTTTCTTACTATCTTTGTCTTCCTGCTCATCCACCAATGGTGGTTCACCTACCAATGTGCTAGATGCTTCAGATTCTAACTCTCTGAAATAATAAAGTGTTTTTTTTAAATAAACACTCATTTATTTATAAAGTGATAAGTTTGAGTGTATTTTGTTTATATATTATTTGTGAAGATCGCAGTAATGATTAGTACAGTGGTAGAGGTACACTGCAGTCTGTTCCGAGCTGCAGAAAGGGGTAGAACCATGCTCCCACAGAATACTAGCGTGAAACTAGTCTAGTGAGTGTATATATATATATATAAATATATATATATATATGTATATGTATATATATATATATATATATATATGTATATATATATATATGTATATATATATATATATATATTAATAACACCTGTGCCGGTTATAATTCAATTATACCTGTGTGAATCCTCCCGTATTGTATTGTTTGGTTTGATGATCGGAAATCGCCGCCCTTCGGAGTCGGTATCGCTGTCGAGTACGTAACGTTCCAAGAACTCGGATACATATTGCTGCGATTTGTCCTCAGTGGGTGTCACACCTGTAATATACTTGTTGCGGATATAACCGTGTCTAATTAAAATAACTGACAACATCATATTTGGGTGGGGCACAGTGAGAAAAGGATTGGCAACACTGGAATAGAGGGCCATTATGTATTCACCATAATAGTACTAATCTATTATTTTATTGTATTTTAAAAGACAATTAATGTTTATATAAATAAGTTTAAAACTGGTCTCGGCAGTTTCGAGAAACAAACGTATTCTCGTTTATAATCCCTTAATGTTTTGTTATTCCTGAGAATTTTCTTTTTATTTTATTTGGAAAACATACAGCAAAATACAAAATAACTTAGGTTTATATACATACTATAAATAAGCTAGTAACATGTTTTCACATATAAATATATCTAAAAATAGACCCCATAAGTACAGACACTTCACCGCGATGCTTTTATAATATATGTATACAGACTTAGTTTAAAATAATAAAGAAAACAACAACATTTGCTTGAACAGAAAACAAATAAACAGAAGCAAAAATAAATAGTAAAAAGAGTATGTTAAGCTACAGTATCAAACCAATTTCTAGTCAATGTTTTTTTTATAGTGGTGGTTTTTGAGTTAAAGATATCGTATATAAGTCGTGGTGTTCCATGTATTTGTTAATTAAATTTGAAGACAGAAAAATGAGTTTTTTCTATATTTTGTTGCGTGAAAGGGTATGTAGAAAACAGGATGTTTCCGTCGTGAAATAGCTTTTTGTGGTACAAAAAATTGTAATTTATCTAAGAGTAAAGGACTGTCTACTCTGTTTTGCGCAAGTCTTAATAAGAATACTATATCACCTGTTTCGTCTTTCTGCCAGTGGTAACAAGTAAAAATTAAAATTGAGATATAATGTCTAGTTACACGTCGTTGGATCCGCGAATCTTTACATTTACCAATTGCGACATTTGAATTGAGTTTAACCAATCATGCTGCAGCAAGAAACTTGTTATAGCGTGGCTTTCTGTTAAAGCGTATTTATATTGTCAAGGGGGAGGGGGGGCACGGGATGTGCAACTCTCGGTAATTATACTATCTGATCTTATTATATCTTCAGAGGTAGGCTTCACTTATCGCTTCTGCGGTAAGAAAAATGTTCTAAATAAGTTGACCATAGAATTTTTTTTTTTTGACAATATTGGATCAGTTATGTTGTACGCATTACATTGAAATAAGAAATGGGACCACGCTAAGATAGAATATAAAACTTACGCCACTACAATATATCCTGAGATGAATGATATGGTCTACTAACAACCAGAATATATCGACAGGCGGACAATCATTAATCATGGGTTAAAATGAAAAGGTGATGATTTAAAAAATCTCCAATTGGAAACTTCTTGATGTTTCGAATAAATATTAGTAGATGGGTTTATTCTAGATAATACTATATTTTCTCAGTGGTAGAGCTAAATTTCAGTTCGTTTTCAGCTTTCTCGTCCGGGGTAGAACCACGCGCTTACGGAATACCAGCATAAAATGACAGCATAATGGGGCTGTGTTTCGTCTGGTGAATGCTGGAATCCGGACACCTTAATTGATGGTGACGGACGAGCCATTCCATCTCAGTCCTCAAGGGTGACAACGCATCTGCAGATTCCCTGTCAAGGATGAATGTAGATGTCATGGGTTGCAGGAATCACTTGCCATCAGGTGAACTGTGTGCTACTTTTGTTACTCGTAATGTAATGAAAAAAATAAACATGCCTCTAGAGACCAATTAATTCGAGTCTGCTGACGCTAATCATATGAAACTCATGTCAGTAGAAAAAGTTTACCTGTAGCGGTGTGTTCACTCTGTAAGGAGGCGGCGCTGATGGTTGTATCAGAAGACTGCCTCCGTTCGCTGCCCGATTTGTGCGCTTGTAACTCTGCCAAGTCGGACGGAGACACTTCCTCGAATGAGGACGGACCTTCACTTATCGCTTCTGCGGTGAGAAAAATGATCTAAACAAGTGGACTGACCGTAGTGAAATTTATATTCTTTTGACAAATATTTCCAGATAATAAAAATGGCAAGGCAGTTGCAATCTGGCGGTCGTTGGTATACCAACTAGTTTACATTTTCAGATTCTTCTGTTTTTTATATGATATTTTGGTAAATAACGAGTATAAAGTTCACCTAACGGTGATTACAGCGGCCCCCAACGTTTATTCTTAATAAGGAATCATAATGCAGATGGGTTTCCAACCCTTCCAACCCAATAAGGTCCTTCAATTCGTTCTTTCACCAGACGAAACACAGCAGCTTACAATTTTACGTTGGTATTCAGGATATGCCCGTCCGTCCCCGGTCGTGACGAACTATTCGTGGTACAGCTAGGTCAAAACTGCGGCGTGATTCTACCACGTCCAAAAAAAATCAATTACTAGTGCCCGGTATACGGCGACAGACTCACTCCATATCAAACATTTCTGGACAAATAATTTTAAGTGTCTCCGATTGAAATAAATATAATATAAATTTTAATTTTATTTATTTATTATTATTTGCATATTATTGTTAACAGTTATATGCTGGTTGTATGACAGTGTCCTCGGCGGGCTATGAAGAGGGTTACGCTCGGTCTTTTTTATAGTGTTTGTGATGCTGTTGGTCCAGTGAACTCTACAGCTTTATCTGAATATACTCGCCGAGACAATAAGCCACGAACTAGTGTGACGTCATAGCTCAAAAGATCACTAAACCGATGTGGCAATAGGATGGCCATATATCCCGTAGAACCGATAACCGGTGGTCAAGAAATTTCTATGGAAGATCCTTATGTTCTTGAAAGTCAGTGATAATGATGCCGACATTTTTTTTTTTACATTAAGATATAAAAAAACAAGCGCACAGTTCACCTGATGGCAAGTGATTCCTTGTCAAGGATGACATCTACATTCATCCTTGACAAGGAATCATGATGCAGATGCACTGTCATCCTTGAGAACTGAGATTGAATGCCTCGTCAACAGCAAGGTCTCCCCGGAACCTTGCACTCACCAGACGAAACTAATAACGGTGTGGTCTAACCTACCCCGGTCGAGGTGACCCATTCATTCTGCAGCCAGAAACAAACTGCAGCGTAGCTCTACCTATCTAATATTGTTATGCATTAAATGTTACCTTGTGATGTGCTCACTTTGAGGAAACCGTTGCTGTCTAAGGGAGACGTTGCATTCGATGCTGTTGACTCTTTGTTGCCGCGACTATCAGGTTTGCCTTTACCTGTCGAATTTTGGCTTGCGTATGCTGCAATGAGAAATGTACATAGAAATTTACGATTTTTTTCTAAATGGTTATTTTATTTCTCTACATAGTCTCCAGAATGATATATACACTTTTGCCATCTTGTCTCGAGTTAGTATTCCTTCTAAAAAAAAAATACATCAATTTCATCAAAATATTCAGTCACAGCTTCTTGTACCTCGATATTCGTCGAAAATTTTCGTCCTTCCGTGTGTTTTTTTAGATTGGGGAAGAGATGGTAATCAGACGGGGCCAAGTCCGGCGAATAGGGTGTATGCGGCAACAATTCAAAGCTACAATTGTGTATTTGTGCGATTGATTTCGCCGCAGTATGGACAGGAGCGTTATCTTGGTGGAACAAAACTTTCTTAGACAACATACCAGGCCTTTTTATTTTTATTTCTTCAAGCAAACGTTGTAAGAGTTTTTAATAATAGTCAGCATTTATGGTTTTTCCTTTTTCACGGTATTATGTTCTGTGCTCGTTCATAGGAAATGCCTATTGCTTCTGCTATCTCTGCATTCGTCAATCTCCTGTCATTCAAAATCAAGTCTAATATTTTATTGGTATTTTCGTCTGTGGTTGCCATCGGCGGCTTACCACTCCTAGGTTCATCTTACACTGCTTTTCTGCCACGTTTGAAATCCGCTACTCATCTTTTGACAGTAGCATATGATGGAGCAGATTCCTCCAAAGTCTCGTACATATCTTCATAAATTTGTTTTGGCGTTAATCCTTTTTGTTGTAAATATTTTATGATGTATTGCTCAATTTTATCCATTTCTACGGAAACCGCGAACTTCGTTTGTTAAATCGATCACAAATTTTGCAATTTTGACAGAAAAAAAACAAAAGACAGCAGATTATAATTAAAAAGGAAATGGCAATTACGTGCCAGTATTATTTTTTCTTTTGAATTTAAATGTCAACCTTAGGCTCAAAACTTTTCAATGTGCCAACGTATATACAAATATTTAGAAACATTTTTTTATTGTTGGTATCTAAGTTTCCTGCATGTCTAATATGAACGAAGAGTTTTATACAGAATAGGTGGTAGGCGAACAATCATCACGCCTGATGGTAACTCATCACCACCGCCCATGAACATCCGCAACACAAGAGACGTTGCAGGTGCGTTGCCTGCCTTTATGAATGGCATAACTTCTGCTCTTCAAGGTCCTCGAGTTGATAAATGATTCATAAAAATAAACATGATGTCCTTGCGGTCGATTTCAATTATGTCGAATCATCATCTCGTTATTAACAATTTTTTTTTATAAAGCCAAAACTCGTATATAATAAAAGCGTTAGCATTCTTAGAAACTAATATCCTGTAGGTACCATATCTAACACAGAAGGTTCCCCGAGACGGACGCGTGGTGTAGCTGTAAATACATCCGGCTGCCGTGTCGCTGGTCTTGGGTTCGATTGCCAGTCAATTCACCACAACTCAATTGCGACACCGAATTGTAACCTGATCCGGTTGTTTGCCAAAACGAGGGCATCTTTATAAGTATTAATAAAACATCGTCGACTTTCAATACTAACATCGAGTTCATAAGTTAACTAGTTGTAATTTTATTTTAATAAATTATTTTTATAAGTAAAGAGGGTCTTTTTTTCGGTCCTGTGGCTGTGTTCTTCATAATTATCTTATATTTGTCACTTACCACCAGGTAAACTGTGTATTCATTTGTCAATCTAATAATAAAATAAAAATAACACAAAGACCGGACCGGAAGAAAAGACCTAAGGCATTGTGTTCTTAGTGTAAACAATTAGTTACTATTTACACACCTTTCAGACATCTCATCATAAACCCGAAAGGTAAGAGTGGATCCATCAAACAGAGTAGCCGGGCCGGGCTTGGTATGAAGCTCACAAGAAGTGGCGCGTACGCCATGAACAGGCCTTCCGGTGGCCGAAGACCGGCCGATAAGA
The DNA here is from genome assembly GCA_029286865.1 of Teinopalpus imperialis. Lineage (NCBI taxonomy): Eukaryota > Metazoa > Arthropoda > Insecta > Lepidoptera > Papilionidae > Teinopalpus > Teinopalpus imperialis. The sequence continues at coordinate 6,429,801 of JAGSMU010000036.1, read as the reverse complement.
TCTTGAGAGTACAACCAGCTATAAGATTCGCTCCAGCCGAGTCCCCAGCGAATATAACACGTTTACCTGCAAAGATAAAATCCTACGCTTGATGAATGCAGTAGAGATTTGGAATCAAGTTACATTACGTAATCTTCGAAATTTCTATAGTGTTGCGGTTCCACTGGTAGGAGTTATGATCTTTTTGGCCTTACCTTTTTTATATTACAGCGTGAGTAACAAACTAGCACACATTTCACCTGATGGCAAGTGATTCTTCCGTTACATCTACATTCATCCTTGAAAAGGAATTATAGATGGAATGCCTAGTCAGCAGTAACAACGATCTCCGAATCCCTACACTCACCAGACGACGACACGTTATACGCTGCTATTTTGTGAGGGCATGGTCCTAGTCGAACTGACCCATTAATTCTGCAGCTAGAAACAAACTGCAGTGTAGCTCCACCACTGTAAAAGCCCATTGATTGATCTATACATATAATAAAATCTATACAGACTATTTGTCTGTGTGTTTGAGATTAACTCAACATTGGCGGAAACAATTTGGAGGTGTGTTTTTTGTGATGTATTGCGATAACCTTGTGTCAATGCGAGAGTTTGTTTCATTTAAATTGGTTGACACATAAAAAATATATATCATTTTTTAAAATGGGATATGTTAGTGGTTATTTAATTAGCAAAATATTTAAATAAAAAATTAAAAAAATGTTGCCGAAGGCATTCTCTACCAGTTAACAAGGTCAGGTGAGATATTGGGCGATAGATGTAGCAATAAACTAATTAATAAAAGAAAAGACTGATAATAACTTATGTAAAATATATAAATAAATAATAATACATACATACATATATATATATATTAATATATATATATATATACATTCATATGTTGCAGGCATAATTTGCAATATGAAAAAATTGTCTGTTTTATCCTATTTTCATTAGAATCAAATTAAAAAAAAGTCGTTTTATTAACATACCAGTGGTACCGATCTCCTTAAAATTGTTGACCATCCAACAATATGCATAGAAAACTTCCTCCAAAGCTCTCGGGAATGGCGCTTGTGGGGCCAAGCTGTAGTCGATTGATAGTATAGGCACGTTTAGCTTATTGGCCCACTCTCGTAGGTAAGTTTCGTGCGACTTGGAGCTTTGTGCCACAAATCCACCGCCGTGGCAGTGGAACAGTATGCCATCTGCTGGTGGCAGGGTTGATGAGCCTTCTCCGGTCTACGACAGAAACATAATATACAAATAAAAGATGATCCTTCTATTTATTCTTTATGCCCAGTGGCATTCTCTACGAGGCAACCTTTATAATTTATTGTATTATACTTTTTTTAAAAAAATTACTGGTTCGTTCAATTTTAAGAATTTTGTGTTGTTTGAATGTTTAATTTTTCGGTATCAATTTGGGTCACTAGTCCTAAATTGACAACGCAAACCTCCTCTTTTAGTGGCATTTCACTCTTGCAGCTAATTCGTATTTTTTTTATTACATAGAGAGCAACAAACGAGCACACAGTTTACCAGATGGAAAGTGACTCCTGCGACCCATGACATCAACATTCATCTTCGACATGGAATAACAACGCAGAAGCGTTGTCACCCTTGTGGATATGGAATGTCGCTTCACCAGTAATTAAGATCTCCAGATCCCTACACTGACCAGACGAAACACAGCAGCAATTATGGTGCTATTTCACGCCGGTATTCTTTGAGGGTGGGGTTTTATTGTACAAAATGTTATTGCTGTAGCCACATTGCATCTAATTTCTAAGTCTAGGAAAAACGGGTCGTGATATTCGGGGAAAGACCACGCTCTTAAAGACGGTGCATGTAGACTACCGGAGACCAAATTACTTTTAACACATTATTTAATATCAAAACCTACCTAGTTTAGGGAGTACTGTTTATAATTCTCCACTTACACATGGTGAGTATGGATAAATATACTAAGATTTATATAGGTGTTATATGCTACAGGATTCGTTTGTTTAATAAAATATATACATATATTTAAAATCTTTGATACCTTACCATGCCAGCCCTTTTATTAACGCTAATCAATCTGACGTTAAGCCCTTGCAAGCCTATATGGACGGTAGGTGGCAGGACTGTAGTTTCCTTGCCTGCCATTGTCACCACCGTTATCGGCTCTGGAGGGATTGTTATCAATTTATTTACAGCAACTGTCGACGACATTAGGCTTGGCACCCGCTTCATTATTTCTAAAAAGAAACCGAATCATTAATATGTAATTAAATTGTCGTTGTGATATTTTCATGTTATTCTATCACATGCATGTTTTAAATGGTTTAAACACTAAGTTTAATTAGTTTTAAGGTTATATACCCTTAGGCACAAATTTTCATACTGTTCAAAAGATATCCTAGTCTCGATTTTATAATAATAAGTACATCTGTGTGTTTTGTTGTATTGTATATATTTGTTTTATGTTTATTTTATTTTATAGTATTTTATCTATTTCTTTTATTGAACAACCAGGTGGAGTTAGAATAATGTATAATATAAAATGTTTATGTAATACAGTCTAACAATAAAGGAAAATAAAACAATATATGGTTCTTTCTTTCGACAATGTAAACACACAAATTCATGCAGTGTTATTTGTATATGCGTGTGTGCGGTTGTATTCGTGAGCGAGTGAGTGCGTCCGTGTCTATGTGTAGTAATCTAATTAATTAAAATATTATTAAAAATTATATAGATGAGGGTGCGCCTCTGAATAGAGACAATTGATCCAGATAATTGTAAATTGTTTGCGATCATAATAGTTTATAGGGAAAATATTTAGCTGTTTTTTATTTTATTTCACTGGTGAAATGATTGTTTTTTTAATTGATCACTCGCAAATACTATTTTAATGCGGTCTTGCGGTAATTTCTTGTGTTATCAATTGTTTTAGAGTCATATTTCAGTTTTGTTTGAGTAATACTTTATTTTAGTATGTATTTACTAGATGAATATAATATGTCAGTAGGGAACGTGTACCGCTTGAAATAAATCACTTGTTTGACCTAGAAGCTGGGTTTTTAGATTCAGATCGATTACGATATTTTACGAATTATCGATTAAAAGTGCATTATGAAATACTGGTGTATCGCTATTAAATCCTTACAAACGTGACTATATTTTGTTAAGAGATCATTAGCTTTATAATTTGTGCAGTAATTATATTTTAATTTGCGTTATCTGTAGCGTGTCTCTCAAATTATATTAAATTTCTCTCTCACTCACCGCTCTCAGCAAGAAACCAGAATGCCTTGCAGAATTCCACGCTGGCAGACTGCGAGATATTGACTATCCTTCTTGCTCTCATTTCTGGATCAATAAGATACTGCCCGCCTGTCCATACTGAGCTGATAAGGTTACCTTGACTGTAATATGCTTCCGAGAAACCAGCCATACAAATCGAGATGCCTTTCAAAATGCCACGCATTGACGGTGTGAACTGAAAGGAAACTTTTTAACTGTGGTAAAGCTTGCAGTTTCGCAGAACGTCAGCTCGACCGGGGTAGGACCACACCCTCACAGGCTACCAGTATACTGCTGTTGCTTTTCGTTCGGTAAGTATAAAGATTCGGATGTTCAGTTTTTGGTGTGAGACCATCGTCTCTCTGCTCAAGAGTTACAAAGCATCTTGAATCTAGCAGTGGTAGAGTAACACTGCAGTTTGTTTCTAGCTGCAGAACGAATGGGTCAGCTCGACCGGGGTAGTACCCCGCCCACACAGAATACCAGTGTGAAATAGATAGTGCTGTTGTGTATCATCTGGTGAGAGATCCGGAGAACTTTCGATCCGGAGGCATTCCATCTCAGCGGTGACAGCGCATCTGCATTATGATACCTTGTCAAGGATGAATGAAGATGTCATGGGCCGCAGGAATCTCATGCCATCAGGTGAACTGTGTGCTCGTTTGTTGCACTAAATCTAATAAAAAAAAAGTTAGATATGACTGCATGACCAACTGATGATGCTTATGTTGTCCGATGTTGTTGTTACATAAAACATCTTTTAATACGAATATTACTATAGTTCATTAAGTATTCGCAGTGGCAGAATACTCCGCACAAAACGAATAGTGGTGGATTGCCAACCAACACGATGGTATGAAATTCCCCATTATCCCCATCTACGATGTTCAAACTCATAAATATAACCATAATATAGTCTTTTTAATTGATTTATCCACAGCTAGAAGGTAATCCCGTTATAGAGCCACTAACTGTGTCTGTGGTTTGATTTGACCGAACATATAATAAACGCACTTAAAAAATTTAATAGTCCTTAAGCTAAATTTTAGAACTAAGATAGCTATATACATCACTGAAAACCACATTAGCGTGGACAAACAGACAAAATAATTTTTAAAGTTTTTATTATATGTATACCTAGTAGTATTATACTACAGTATCTCTAGATCAGTGATTTCTTTTTTTTGTCGCCGCACACGAGAAAGCGCATATATTTAAGTAACTGTAGTGAATTTAAAATTTACCCCTAATAAAAAAAGCATTATAAATTATACTATTGTACAAATTTCTAAAACATTTGGCGGCACACATAATTGCCGCGGTACAGTGGTTAAGAATCAATGATCTACTCCAATGCAGTGCATATTCAATAAAATGGGAGGAAGATTTGATTGCGGACACGGCATATCCACTACTCCCAGACTCAAAAATTAATAATTTGTTATAAACAAATCGGACTCAAGTAACGCGTCTAAAAATTGAAAAAAAAATCAGGTGCTCTATTGCCATGCCAGATATTAATATAAATATTTAGAGTTAGAATAGTTTATTAATTCTAAACATCTGCTTAACCATATACACTTATCATTATGAGAAAATCCATTTCGGGTTATAAGTAGAAAAGTATCACATAACGTGTAAAAATTCGGTAATGGAATATCGTACATTAAAATGATCAATCCACAGATTGAATTGGATATTTAAGAATAAGAAAAGCAACCCTAATGTGAACAGATATGTAAAGAAGAAAGAAATCTCATATCTATAAAAGAGAATCATCAGAGAGATATTGAGAATCAATATTTTATATAGAAAATGAATTAAATATATAAATAACTGGTTGACCCGACAGACATTGTTCAAATTTCAATAAATTTCCAAGGGATTGTTTTGTGAAATATATTCATCGTTTGAATCGTGAGTCTGAGTTCGTACAAAAATCCCATAAAAAAAGGAATTTCAAATTGCATGAATGTGCATAAAAATAGAATTCTAAAAACATTAAAATTTATTATATATACGTTTTATTTCGTCGTCGTCAAGTGATGCCGCGACTTTTATAAATGGGTAATCGTCAAGCGTTGCCGTAGGGGAGCCTTGGCTTGGATCGTTACCTTGCGCGTGAAAGCAGTTATGCGCCGCTACCGAGGGACAGCAGTAGCTAACTGTAGCGCGAATAAGTCAGCTCGAATAAGGAAGAACCACTCTTTTATAGTAAACCTGTTGTTATGTATATTATATTTTGTATGGTGAAAGAAAGAAAGCATAATAAACTTTGGTATTCTATTATATTCCTCAGGGGGTAACAACGCGTTATAATTATTTATCGAAGTTTGTTTTTAGTGTATTAGGGATGATGACAAACGAGCTTTAACTGATGGTAAGTGATTCTTTCGGTTCATGAGACCCACATTAATTCTCGATAAGGTATCTTAATACAGATGCGTTGACACCTAAGTATTCACTATGATTGAATGCGATTGAAATTAAGAAGAGTCTCCGATTCCCTAAACTCACCAAACGATACATGGCAAAGTTATGCTGCTTTTCTACGCCGGTATTCCGTGAGGGTGCGGCCCTTTCTCGGTCAACGACAAATTTACACTACACCTATGAAATAACTGTAGAGTGACTCTAGCAATTAATAGTCTCCTTTTTTCACTCCCCATACGAAATTTAAAAATTTATGTGTTATTTTATTCAGTGTACGCGTATCATGTATCATGACCTTTACCGATCCGAACAACGCTAATGAATTTATCATATATGCAGATTGTTATGACCTTTTTTTTCTATTTTTTCGTGCCACTGTTAGTCCAAAGGCTTTTACAGATTAACCGGGTTGAATGGTGACCGAGCGCTTATACCGCTCAGTCGAGAATTCTATTAGTGGATAACCAGCACAAGGGTTCCCGAGAGAGAACCTCGGCATGGACCGTTACCCTATTGCGCGAGAGAGTTTGACTCGAGGGTGCCCGAGAGGGCCGAACCTTGGCTCGGTCAGTTCCTTCTGACGGATTAGTAGATTAATAAGACATATCCTTTTTTATTTGAGTGGGTCCACCTTTTACACAACGCACTCTTGCATTCGTTAAATATTAATAAAAATGATGTTGCGTACTGTTATTATTACCTGAAAGCCAAGACATCTGCCATAGAAACAATACTGGTTAATAGTATCGGCCTGAGAGAACAGTTCTTCTGGTGAATGCTGGTCCGTTGGGAACAGGTCTCCTGGTGGAGCCCACGATAGCAATGTTTGTAAATGGTGTAGACATGTTCCCAGTGATGCGAGCAGCTGTCCACACGACTCTATCTCTCTAAAAAGTAAAAATGTCTGCTTTAGTAATTTAGTAATATTTTAACGAATGACATACCCTAATAAAAATCCAATTATAAAATAAGCCTAAATACCATAATACCACAAGATTTTCATTAGACGTCTGGCCAAACTTTAAATTTCTTTAAAGTATATTTCTTATTTACTTCATTGATATGTCGTATACGTCATAATGATTACGGTTTCCCACTCAACACGAAATTGCGACTCGGAACTTCTTTAATTTTTAATTTTTTTATGTACTAACATGGTTTTAACTTTGCTACAAGTGGAGCATGATCCGTAGTGAATTATTATATTATTATTAATATATTTCTAATACTGGACTTAACTTGACCTATTCAATTTAAGTCACAAATTCGATCGATATAATATGTAAGTATGTACGTTTAGGGCTACAAATAGCTAACCCATATAATATATATTGTTACAATTAAAAAATGTCGGAATAATGTGGCAACAATAAATGAACTACTATTACATTTACATACAATTAAAATTCTTCAATTAATTATAATATTAATAAATGTGTATGAATTATTCTAATGTATAATAATAGTCAAATTTATTTGTCAATCTTAATTGGTGATAGTGATGTCCATACATTTGACTATTACCGCAGGTAGAGCGATGTCGATAGTCACCAAAATTGGACATCACTGAATCATCACTATCGACTTGGTCACTAACTCTATCATCGATAAATAAGCACATTAAATATCATTTAACAATTGCATTTCCCCAAGGATAAATTGAATATTTTTTTATATTATATTGAGAGTAATAAAATAGTACACATATCATAATTATGGTGATAGATTCCTGCGGGACATGATACACACAATTATCCTCGATAAGGAATGAATGCATCATCACCAGTAATAAAGGTCTACAATAAAGAAAGAAAGGTAATAAACATAGATAGATACTCGAGCGATAGACCATTAAGAAAGTATTAGGTAAAAATAAATTAAATAAACTACACTGCCGTTTGTCTCTAGCTGGAGAATGGATGGATCAGCTCGATCAGGGTAGGAGCACGCCCTTACAGAATACCAGCGTGTAATAGCAGCATAACGCTGCTGTGTCACGGTCTAGTGAGCGAAGGGATCCGGCGACCTTTATTACTGATGACGAGGCATCCATCCATTCCATCTCAGTCCTCAAGGGTGACAACGCATCTGCATTATGATTCCTTGTCAAGGATGAATGTAGATGTCATGGGCCGCAGGAATCACTTAACATTAGGTGAATTGTGTGCTCGTTTGTAACTCTCAAAGTAATAATATATATATAAATATATATATATGTATATATATATATATATATATATTTATTTATTCCTATAAAAAATTGTTAGTATTAGATTTCTGTTTCTGTTTTTAGAAATACATAATATTAAATTTAGGAACAGAGTCGAGTGTAATTTTCTCCGTCATGATTTTTCTCGGTTGGTTTACGTATAGTATAAATTGGTCTTTATTAATTATAACACCTAGGCTTTAGGTGCATGTTAGAATCAATTTTAAACTAAATAACATAGGTAGAGACCACGACGGTGATAAATTTAAGCATGAATTAGTCGACTCGACGGGGGAACGATCACACCTTCACACACCACAACAGCAAAATACGTTTCGTTTATGTTTTGATCGGGTGTATCTCATTTATAACGTATATGTATCTTGAATATTTGTTGAGAGTGCATTTAGGTGCTTATGGGCAGCATATTTAACTTATCGTCAAGTGAACTGTGCGATCTTTTGATACCGTTAGTACAATAATATAGATCTAACCAGACGAAGCTGAACTCGGCCGTTCTTTAATAAACAAAAGGAAACACGAGTATTTTCTCAGCATTTTAAGAACCTTCAGTGTTTACCATGATTATTTTCGACCTTCACTTTTACTATGTCTGCCTTGTATTTACATTGCTTATGGAAATCTCTTGATAAAAATACAATTTTATAAGGTCAATTTAAAAATGGATTGAAATACAAATCATAATGCGTATTATAACGCTGTTAATTTAATTTTTTTAGTTCGAATTGCCCAGACCGATCTAAATACTGGGAGTATTAATTAATTGAAGACATTCCATGTTAATCCGCAGATATAATAGTGCCGTCTACGGGCTGCAGTTAAGGCGGCAAACAATAATTATATATGCAGATACTATTTTTCCTATTTCGGATCCTGAACGGCTTGCGGCACAGAAAATTGAGAATTGAATAGGCTGAATCGAAATCATATAACCATAGGGATAAAGTTGGGTTTAGGTTGTTCCTTTGACTTGTTTACGGAAGGTCTCCGAACTGTGGTGAGAGCGGGTGGATTATTCCAGAAAATGATGAGTCATTCTGTGCGTTTATTGGCTCGCTAGCGTGCAATCGATAAGTACGGTTGTTTGTAGTACAGTGACCTAAGGATTTTTTAAGGGATGTTCACGTGTCCACTGTTAGCTCGAGGACTAGAGGCTAGAGCTTCACCGGGCTGAAAGGTGGCCGAGTGCTTATGAGTACACTCATTCTCTACCATTATTTATAGGTAGTATTAGTATGTAGGCCAGCAAAGCAACCTATATGGTTATTACCCCGCGATGTCAAAAGCTGAGGTATTTAGAGTAGTTATAATTCCTAGAATGTATTTGAACATATGTAGGCGAAGCCGCGGGTACAAGTTAGTTATAAAGTGTAAATAATATAAAAAGTATAAATAATAGTGTAAATAATTTTATACACATTGTGCAATACACTTAGTGGTGTGAGTGCCTCAGTAGCGCGAGTATTGGTCCAATTGTATCATCGACACTGCAGTCGAATTTTCAGCGCTATTATAAACATGGTGATTAGCATTAACAACATATTTTTGGGTCGTATTCTAGGAGAAGATAACATTTGTTTACATTATTTAGAAGCCATAACATACAGCTTTCATAGTTAAAAAACAAAATAATAATTCAGGGCTCAGTTATTTTATTAAAGACATTCAACCTGCATGACGCTCGAGTTGTTTTTTTTCTCACGAGCGTAGTTTTGTACAAATTTTTTAAGTCACCGAAAATAAATACTGGTGGTTATCAGAAGATTTAAATCGATTGAGAAGATATCGTCATGTTATTTATGTTTAAACAAAACGAAACTCTAACACAATTAAATCCATTTGAAATTCCAATGATTCTGGCACAGGCTCAAATAATCTGGTTTTGTTTGTATATTCAAGATTCCCGTTGTTTTGTTTTCAAATACTAGTTAAAATATTACAAACAATGTTATAAAATAATGCGGCAATAAATAAATTTAAAGAATGCGAAACTTCCACTGTTACATGTTTTTTAGCCGACTAAAAATGAGAACAAATACAATTAATTTTACAAGATTGCTTTTAACGCAGTCAGGACTTTTCTTTTCACTTTCGAGTTTAATATCAATATCTTGATATAACAACCCGTTTATTGTATTCCAATATGGGTAGAATAACCAACGCATTTATTCTGAATTTATCCACCGTCCAACGGTTAGACTGAATTTTGACCAGATAAAAAAAAAACAGTATAAGGGTGATCACCTATATACTGCTATTTTATGAGAAGGTGGTATTCCCCCAGTTATTAATAAAGTAGCCATTAAATCCGTAGTCAGAAATAAGCTGCAGCATGGCTTTACAACGGTTGTAGATCAATTTTTAAGAAAGATTCAAGATGTTTGATTCCTTGACGTTCTAGCCACTAATCTATCACCACCAACACAATTTATTCTTGAAATATCTTCGCGTTAAAAAAGCGACGATCAATTCAAAGATGAAAAAAATAACAAGAATGAGTGTACTATAATAAGTTTTTTTGGCGAGGAAGTAAATATATATTTTTTTAATGAAAAATGTTTAAGAGATATGTTTAGACAGGGTAAAATATGTGTGCATTAAAATTTTGCAACATTTCAACAGAATATATAATGAACGTTCATTAAATTAATAGTTTGAGCAAATAAAACATTAGTAAAACTTGTTTGCCGGCCGACGTACTTATTTTTTAAAATTACACATAATATAAAAAAAAAGTTGGGCATTCGCCTTCCCTCCGGAAGGTGGTTAAAGCACGCAATTCATGTGCGGATTGGCACAGAAATCACTAGACTAGAGACTTCAAAATATTTTTTTTTATATCTTAGACAAGCAGGTTTCCTCACGTTATTTTCCATATACCGTCGAGCATATAAATGTAATCTAAATGAGCACTTAAAGTTGAACACTTAATTGCGTACCGTGAAATAAAAGCGAGAGTTAGGACACTGGGCTATGAACACTGAGAAGTTTAAAGTTAGTATAGTCCATTATTATAGGCAACATTAATATTATATTATAAAATAAAACGCACATAATTAAATTACGTTTCATAATATTTGACTCATAGTAATAAATATATTACTATGAAGATGAATGATTATCATGGGCCGTGGGAATCACATCAGGTCAACTATATGCTAGTTTGTGGGTGACAAATATAGTATCATACAAACTCGCTCTATGTATGCCTTGTTGCAGAAGCAGAATACAAGAAATAATGAATCAGTTGATACAATGATAATAATCTAGTTGTAATAAAATGTAAACATACAAAAGCAGATCTTAAAAATCCAAACTAATAATGTGTTTTTTAAGATATGAAATATATATAAGATTCCAAAATATTTAGCTCTAGGAATATTGGGGATTCTGAGTACCAATCAGTTACTATGGTGCTTGGAACACATGTAAATTATATAATCACTTAAGGTTTGATGCAGGAATTTCACCATGCATCTCAGTAGTGAGTGACAACATATTTTTTTGTGCCACAACAAATTACCAAGTAACCTGTTTGTACATATGTTGGTTTTATAAAAATCTTGAAATTTTGCACATTAAATATTAAACAATGGGTTAAAGGAATGTCACCATGATATAAAAGGCACTTCATCACTAATTAGTAACACAATATGGCAATATTTAGTAAGTTATTAAAGAGAAATTATCGCCATATAAACCTATAATTAATAATAATGTTATTTTTGCTCAAGTAAAACAATATTGATAACTTGTAACTTATAAACTTAATATTAAAGTACATATAGTATATAATAATATTGAAATTTTAGATGACCAATAAACAGTGGAGAATCATTATGCCGGTATTGAAAGTAAAAATGTTTGGTCTGCAAAATGCTATTATAAATTTAACCAAGTATAGTTGTGTTGTATTCACAATCTTATTTGTATTTAAAATTGGACAACATTTTATAAGTCCCTAATGTGAAGTGGATTAACGATCGAAGAAGAAGATAGAAGTGGACTACCTAGCTGAGAAGGATGCTAAATCGCTTGTGGCATGAAAATATTTATATTGATAAATTTAATAGCCCCGAAACAGAAATTATGCTGAAGTTCAAGTTGTATATGCAAATTGAGACAAGATGACATTTGGCAGCAGCAGCAGAGAAGACAAATAATAATTCCAGGGCATACCACCATCCTGATGTGCTTGAGGCTAACTAAATTGTTGTTACTAAATTTAGATAAACGATTGGCCTCTTTGCCTCTCCAACTGCAATAGTTTAAACTACTATAGTCGACGCATTTTAAACTGAGTCGTCAGGCAATAAATGTCACTGACTGTAGGAATGTGCACGCAATGCAACCCGTTATCGATTCTTAGCTTTACGATTACGATCTATACAGTTTCTCTATGATTACGTCGAAATAAACATTTTATCTTACAAATTAAAACCTTTTATTTTTAGATAGCGAAAAATTATTCCTATTAATACTTAACATAATTTAGCATATCAATAGTACCTATCCCATTATCGATATGCACCTCTACAATTCCTACGCACATCACTACACCTCTCCATAACACATGTAAGTGCGAGCGAGACAGACAGATAAATATGATTTATGACCCGAAGCCTCAGTTCATAATGTGTCAAATATGGTTGGTATTTGACAGTATAATCCCACATGATTCAACACTTATTTATTATTTGGATTCTATATTATCCAGAGTATTGCATTTTCCAAATATTTATTTTATGAGTGAGTCACCTAAGGTAGTTTTATCAAACAGAATGGAATACTATCAATGGGTTGACACAACACATTGGTTATAGCATCCATGCAGCTCTATGGATTTTATCTTGGTCTGTTTCTCTTTTGAAGTATGCAAAGGTGTTGCAATTATGTAGCCAAATCTGCCATACTCCAAGTGTTAACATTAAAGTCATCATCAGTATTGGTTAACTTCTTTTAGTGGGATTAAAATTATTGTCTGTGAGTACACCTGTTTTGTAGTAAGTGTATAATCAAAACACGAGCCATATTCAATGATATTGGACCTCCCAACAACCATCTATGGAGTACCATGGCCCTTACTTCTTTGAATTAGTATAAAATACCCACTAACAACTGTATTGTATAAACACATTTATAAAAAGAAACTTTGAAAATACACTTACTTTACAAAATAACCTTTACGGAAAAGTAGTGCATCCCTTCCTGAGCAAACTTGTCTGCTAAGCTTAAGTCCATGTAATACACAAGAGTCTACTACTGACACAAAGCTGCGATAACCATTGCCTGGTGACTTTGAATCAAAGTCATAAAATGGTGCCACCTGAAATAGGAATATATTAAATAAGACTTTTATTAGGATAGACAATGAGATTTGTTAGATAGTTGACTACAAGTTATGGTTTCTTGGACAGTTCCCTGGCCCATGCAGTATAAATTATATTTAAAGAGTATTTCTTTGGTAACAAACATTTTTTGTATTGTATTGAAAGTGATAAACAGACACACAAGTAAGTGACTCCGGTGGCCCATGACACCCACATTTATCTATAAAAAGGAATCATATTGCAGATGCTTTGTTGCCAAGAACCAAGACAGCATACCTCATCACCATTATTAAGTTGCTAACCCATTCATGCTACATCTAGCAATAAGCTGCAATGCAATAAGCTGCAATACAATAAGCTTTACCATTTAATCAAAATATTGTAATTGTAGTACCTATATTATATGAAATTTAAAACAATGGTAATTCATTTATTAATTTATGTTTAATCTTCCTCTTACAAAAGAAATGTTCCTTCTCATTAGTGTTTTGTCAGGTGAGTCAAAGAAATTGGAGATTTTACTACTGATAATGGAGTATTCAATCTTCCATCAGGTTAACCGAGAACTTGATTTTCCCTTTTTTATAGCATTAAATAAAAAATATTGAAGCGGGATAAGTATTTTTGTAAACTCATGTTCCTTTTCCCTTTTCCATTGTTAGGCAGGTAAATAAATAGGACTTATAACATGTTATTATATATTATACTTATTTTTAAAACAAAAAATAACAAACAATAAACTGAAAGGTCAACAACTTCTATCCTATTATATATGCAAGTCTTTCGTGTGGTAAGGAATTTCTGTTTTTAATAAAATTGTCCATAATTATGACGCATGTATGATATCAATAAAATAATAGAATATTATTTAAATGTCAACACATAAATAAAGAAAATATAGTAACACTTCCTCTAACAGGGTTTATGAATAATCATTATTTTTATATCAAAATTAAAATGTTTTCTCAATTTAATTAGTAGCAGGAGCAATTTTATTAGTAGTATATTATTTTTCTATTGAAATTTGTTATTGTAACTTTTTGTTAAATAAAAGTTCCTGGTTAATGCTCTAAAAGATTTACCAAAATTACAACAAACAATATCACTTATACATTGTATAGATTATGATTCACAGTTGTGCTCACTAAACTAGGTACAAGTACAAAGTTCACATAAGTTTATATCATACAACGCACATGTTTCATAACAGTTTGTAGTAAATATGTGGTATCTTTGTTACATGTTTTTTTATATGCATCTGTTAGTTAATAACCAATCGCTCTTTACTAATCTTAATTATATTCTTAATTTGGTGAATATATCTTTCAAACAATAAAAATCTTAGTATTACATATTTAAAATTTAACAATTATATAATTAATTAAAATAAGTTTGTTAAAAAGGCTATGTTTTTTAAACATAAGAAATTATAATGAAAAATGTGTAATTGTGGGTTACATTAAATTAATAGATAAATAAAATGAATGAACAAGGGATTGCTACTTTTGAATTTTTAGCACATAGGCACAATTATCTTTTGAAGTAATCTGAAAAATTAACAGTAACTTCACTGTAGGAGTTTTCCAGAAGAATATAAACTACCAAATTATTATCATATAAAGATTTAATACAGAAAGTTATATGCTTATTAGGTAATCAATTATTACTAACCTTCCTAACATGATCCACAAGTGGCCATACAGTATCAATGTGATCAATGAGAGTCATAAAACCTTGGTACAGTCTTTGGCCATTTTCACTATCATCTGGTTGAAAGTAAGTGGCGTTATTCTGGCATAAGTCTTTTAGGGCTTCGTACATCGCATATGTTGGTGGAGCACCTTCTTGAGTTTCTTCGCAGCATAGCGAAGCTTTCGCTGGTGAATCAGGAAAAGACATAATCTTTTTCAAATTTCCTGCAGCAAGTTTTAGTCCGCGTGTGAAGATTTTAATCCGCATCTATTACGAAAATACTTTTGTGAGGCCATTAATTATTATGATTATGTAAAAAATTAAAAACCACATTTAAATGTATTTACAAAATATTCTTGAAGAAAAAATCATTGTATCACTCTTACAATACTACAGCATTAGTAGATAGACAGGAAAAACAGGATTAAAATTTGGAAATTAGTACGAGAACTTAAATATCTATCTAAATTCTCTATCGTGAACCCATTTGAACTATTCTTTCAAGTTTCACGTCTGCTCTATTATGAAAAGCCAAAGAAATGTCATTTAGTAATGAATGAATATGAACGGTAAATCAATCAGTTTGACAGCAATGCAAGTTGTTTTTCTTTGGTAAAAATGGTGTTTACGTTTTACATAGTCTGTAATTATAATAATTAAATTAAAATTTATATAATTAGATTATTTTATAAATAATTATAAATAGTTACCATTGAATTTTATTATTTGTAGATAATTCGAACTCAACAATACTTCCGCTGTGTACATTTTTTAAGGGTAGGTCAAATTTTCGCGTGGCAGTTAAAATAAGTAAATAAGTATTACCTAAAATGGGAAGGCTTATCACTACGTGAACGAAAAATGTCGAAACTAAATTTTGTAAAAGGGTGCCCATAGTTGATCCTACTATTCGTCAGAAATTAGAATAATACAGTATTATTACTCTTTAAAATCTCCATAAATATATTAAACATAAAAGCAGATTTTTGATATATAATATGAACAGTAAACATATCCTAGAAAATAAATATTTAATCAATCATAACAGTTAAAAAAGTAAAAAGACAAACATCATATGTCATCGACTGTCGTATTAAGATACAATTTTATTCAATATTGCTATTGTATAGACTTGTTCATAATACAATTAGCGGTCTTAAATCGAAAGACATAATGCCTTCCTAACTAACCGACCCATGGAATATGAATTAGGTGTGTAAATAAATAATATGCATATTTAGTTTCAAGCATGGTTTTAAGTTGTTTTTGCTGACGCTTAGATAACCATTTTTTGGATTCGATACCGATATCGATAACAGTTTCCTAGTATTGGTATCAAAACTAAGTTTCTAAATACAGTTTGTTGCTAGCTGCAGAATGAATGGGTCAGCTCAACCAGGGTAGGACCACGCCCTCACAGCATACCACCGTAAAATAGTAGCATAATACTGCTGTGTTTCGTCCGGTGAGTGTAGGGATCCAGAGATCCTTTATTACTAGTGAAAGGGCATTCCATCTCAGTCCATCCAGTAAAGGGCGACAACGCATCTGCATTAAGATTCCTTGTCAAGTATGAATGTAGATGTCATCGCAGGAATCAATTGCCATTAGGTGAACTGTGTGCTCCTTTGTTACTCTCAATGTAATAAAAATAAAACTCCTATAGCTTTAATACTTGAGATAGTTCGAATAAAGGGAGCCCACTTTTTTACTAAAATAATATTGGCATTTTTGCTTCATGCATTCATAGGTTTAGGAACTAAGACCAGCGCAACCGCGATAACAACCAAAGTGAATAATTTTAAAATGTTATAAAAGTTATATGCATTCCAGTAGACAAACCCAAGAAAAACACAAGTACAATACCCAAGAAAAGCAAGGACTGCCCACGACATAATTAGGTTCATCTATTTTATGCGCAAGACTCTGGTCGTACGTCGTATTTTTAATTTCTTATCTTTTCACTGGCTAAATGTGTATTAATCATAATGTATATTAATCATAAGTTGTAATAAATGTTTATAATATATACTGGTAACCTAGAATCTAAAACGAACTTCGATAAAAATCAAAACAGTGCTATGTTTCAGCAATTTGTGCTTTGCCTATCCTTTTGTTGCCTCGTACTGTTATGTGAGCGTATAAAATTTTGCTGTATCATTTATTTTATTTTAGTATCTATTTTACCTTTATATTCCATATCTATTTTTTTTGTGTATGCATTTTTGTAATACAGCAAACATTCTTTCTTTCCATAAATTGCTTATTCCTTAGTCTATGGTTAGTGAAAAACAATCACTAATAACGATTGACTGATATCAAGTGTCAATCGTGACAGATGACAATTGTCTTTAAAATGTTTGTTTTGATTAGAAAATAATTGTTCTTCATCTTCATTGTTTTTTAAATTTTTGCAATGGATGCAGAGGAAATAATTGTTGCTGACTACCATAAAAGTGATAACAAAACTAGTAATGATTACGAAAACTCTGATAATAATTCATCAAATGAGTGTAATCTATTCAAATATCCAACGTTATTCAATAATAAAACATTGCTAGAACTCTGTTGCTCTTCGTGGATGCAATCTGTCCAAACCAAGGATGAAGTGCAACCGTATTTACGCGGCTGCAAGTGGTCACCAGACGGCACCTGCTGTCTCTCCGTTGTTAATAATAATGGAGTGCACATAACAGAACTCCCTAGAGATCTTTACTCGGGCTCCGTAGATTCTAACCGTGTAATAGACGTTCTAAATTCTGTTATTCATGTGAAAGAAACTGGACTTATTTATGACTTTTGTTGGTACCCAGGAATGAACAGTAGTATTCCTGAAACATGCTGGTTAGTTGTAATTAGTTAAATAAGAGGTGATACTATTTTAAGCAACTCAAAACTATAAAGTGGTTTGTCTAATTAAAAAAAAACAATTACCTAAAGGGAATAATCCCTTAATGAAATGTTGAATGATAACATTTAACATTTCATTATAAACCACAACAAGTTTTGTAGATTTTTTTAATGAAACTTAATTGTGAAACCAGCCCACAGTTTCATCCATCTACACATATTTACATCTACATCCTCCTAAACAAAGATTTAAGATGCATGTGTGTTGTTACCCTTGAGGACTTAGATGGAATACCACATGCACCATACAAAACATGTGTTGTTTTCACATTGCCTAGATTTCATGCTTTTTATTATGTTTTGACTGCCTGGCTGTGTTGACAACATCAACACTATAGCTGTCTATTTTTGAAATTAATGGGCTAAAATTCAGTTTAAAAATATAAGCCTTAAAATAAAGTAATACCAACCTTTTTTGTTATGTTAACTATTATTATATTTTTCATATATTATTATGCATTTTGAATAGTTTGGTAATTTAACAATATTTTATTATCAGTTATGTTACTTGAAATAAATTATTCTAATTCTACTTAACTATTTAGCACTATAATATAATGTAGTAAAAATCACTTATTTTAAACAGATATATAGTTGTTATTATTAGCTAATTATACTTTAATTTATTAATCAGAAGAGATGTAGCTCAGTGTTAGGGCTTGCTTTTAGTTCACTGTACACAGTAAACCAATTAAAAACCCTGGCGCTGGCACCATAGAAATTGTTATATGTAATTTTAAGTGTAGATTTACCTGATGCTTTGTGGAAAACTTCTTGAGCCCGCCTGCCTGTATGTCTAATATTGTAAAGTAAAAAAAAAGAAATATTTTGAGGATATGTGCCAATCCACAGTGAAGTTGTGTGGTGGGACTATGCTCTAACATCCCCTTCAGAAAGGATGCCTATGCCTAGCAGTGGGATTCATATATATTTAACAACTTTACTTTTATTTAACAACTTTTTTTTTCAGTTGGCTTACAACAAGACAAAATGCTCCCGTACAAATGTGGGATGCATTTGATGGCTCACTAAGATGTTCATACAGAGGATTTAATTCAGTAGATGAAATGGAACCAGCCATATCAGTAACATTTAATATTGATGGAACTAGAATAATAGCTGGATATAAAAAAGTTTTGAGAACTTTTGATGTAGAGAGGTACTTTAATATTAGCTAGTTTTTTACTTTATATCAAGTAGATATATGAAGTAGACTATATGAACAGCCTGAACATTTCCACTGCTTCATGTGAAGCTATACTCTATCTTAGTATAGTATGAAGTATTATATAGTACTTTGGTTATTTGTTTGAAAAAATAAATATTTATTAATTTATTATGATAACCATAATAAATTAATAAATATTGATAAAACATTATATATATGCAAATAAAAAGCTAAAATTTATGGCAAAATGCTCAATATGAATCAATATTTATTTATTGTATCATTACAGGCCTGGTAGAGATTTTGCAGAGCATAAAATAACTTCCCCCGCATCATGTTTTGCGACAAGTAGTAATCTATTGGCTGTGGGCTCTTGGAATAAAACAATCAACCTTTTCAATATCAATGAAATGGGTAACTATAAAAGTATAGGAAAAATGCATGGACATTCAGGTAAATCATGGGTTTTTGACCTTTTCTTGCATAAGCATGTATTTTATTATTTGTACATTTAATCAGAAAAATAAAAGTCAGTGTATACAAACATCTCCATTGGAGTAAGACTATGTTGCGATGCCCCAAATGCTAGGAGCATTTCTAGTATGTATTTATAATAACCTGTTACATTATATTTGGGTACAATTCTTGTTCAAAAAGTTAATAATTTTCAGGTGGGGTTACACATATGAAATTTACTCCTGACGGAATAAGACTGGTGTCAGGTGCCCGTAAAGATCATAGACTACTTATTTGGGATATAAGATACTACAGAAGACCTCTTAACATTTTAAATAGAGCTGTGGATACCAACCAACGAGTATACTTTGATATATCTCCTTGTGGAAAGTATCTGGTCTCTGGAGGCACGGACGGTATGCTGAAGGTGTGGGACGCTAATAAAATTTCTTGGCATTCTAGTTTAGATGTCAACAATATTGACAAAGATAATGTGACATATACTGTAAGTACCATATTTAATATTTGATAAATTGGATTGACCATTACTTATTATACCATGTTTCCCATAACTAGCATGACAAATATAAGGGGAAGATAGATTGACGGAATTACTTACCAGACAAAAAAAGTAACCTGAGTAAAAGTGTCACCATTTTCGAGATATTGAGATTTTTTATTTTTTATAAAAATAAATGCACTTCCACCTGTCTTTTGTAACTATGTGTACAAAATAAGCACTTAACTTTGTTTTTACTTATTTTACATACTCTCGAATAATTGTATTAACAATTATATTCAACTATCATATTAATCAATTTCGTTTGAAAAAGATGAGAACAAGTATTTTTAAAACTAACACAACTACAAAGATTTATTAAGCTGCTTCATTTTCAGAAGGTTGTAACACTGATTGCTTTTTTCTTGGTATTTTAGGAAAAAATTAAAAGTTTTTGTCTGGTATGTGGCCTGTCAACATATCTTCCCCTTATGTTTGTTGTGCTACTTTTGGGACATCCAGTATCAATGTGGTATGAACCAACCAAAATTGTACAAGAATCTCTACACATTTGCAGGAATGAAATGGATGCATATGGCTTAGGATTCTGCTGTGTGCTTGAGGCATCATATGATGGTCTCAGAAGACATGATGAATTTAGACTTGCTGAATGATTTTGTGAATGAAATTTTGATGATTTTTGGTCACAACAATCCCCTTATTCTATTTTATTCTTGGTATCTGCTGTGATCTGTTATCTAGGGTGTTCTGCATGTAAACTAAGTGTAGATATCCTACTGGCCGATGTCCAACAACAGCAATTGGCAGTTTATTACATGTCAACCACTGCATATACATTATGGGGCCATAAGCATAAATCCAAATAAAGGGGCATTCACTCATCGACACCTTCCCTAGATAGATGTAATGCAGATGTAACAATACCTCAGTGAGATCCAAAAGCAGTGTCAAAGACATGGTACATATATACTTCATACCCAGACCCACAAAATGAACATTTTGTGAAACAAATATTGTTTCTTGGCTGGTAACAAACATAGGACCTACTATGCTGCTTGTAGGTATTGTAAACACTATGCTACATGGTGGTCAATTTAGTTATTATAACCTAAGTTAATAAACATCAAATGAGCAAAATATAAAATTTATAGTATTGTGCCATACATAACTCAGTCAAATTTAATTGCATCATCCCTAATCGGATATAACGTCTGTATGATGTGATAATCGCAACACTGTCAGACTCAAATTAATAATTTAAGTTTTAGCATATATATTGACCACCACTGGGAATTGAGTCTAGAATCCTATTCGGTTTATCTGTACCTGTACCACTAGTCACTTTGAGAATAACAGACAGCATTAATAAAAAATATTTAATCTTTATTTATTTATTTTAATGTTTTTGGTATAAGAAAGTATTTCATGTGTTTTTTCAGTTCCCATTACACAATGACTGTTGTAACAGTGTGTCTATTCACCCATGTAGACCAATATTAGCTACTGGCTCTGGTCAGTATCATATAAAGGATCCAGTTTCAATAATTGGTGATGAAAATGTAATGTTAATTGATGAAGAAAACTGTGATCAGGGGGATCTTCTCGTTAAAGATGTCAGGAGTAGTGCCAACATGAAATATTCAAGTGAAGCTGAAAATAGTTTAGTGTTCTGGTGGACTGGCGAGATGGCTGATTTGACATAGATATAAGCTCTGACCCAGGAGTGAACTTTTTCTTCTGGTATTCTATGCAGCGTGATTCTTCACTGTTTAAGCTGATCATTTTTGGTATCCATAAAACTTTTAGTCTGCGACCGTCCTAGGGGAGGCTAGGCTGTCCATATTCACCATATCCTCGTTATTGGAACACTCACCATGCCATGGTAACACGGGACTCCACCGTAATGCCGTCTTCTTGGTTTGACATCGGTGGACAATCAAGGTTTTTACTATGATTGTGAAAGTCTTAAAACTTTAACAAGTATGTAGAAAGTATTTTAATATCCTTTTGGCTTTGAACACTATTTCCGAGTGCCGGTCAGTTATATAGTTAAGTCATTATACAAATCTCTGCTGGCTGCCGAAGGTAAGGCATTCGCTCTACCACATAAAATAGCTTGTAAGAATAAATTTTAAATTTA
This sequence comes from Teinopalpus imperialis, assembly GCA_029286865.1. NCBI lineage: Eukaryota > Metazoa > Arthropoda > Insecta > Lepidoptera > Papilionidae > Teinopalpus > Teinopalpus imperialis. The sequence goes on along the minus strand of JAGSMU010000036.1, from coordinate 6,407,640 downwards.
TTAAATTTTTGAATTATTTTGTTTTTTTAATTTCCACCATTGTGTTCAGAAATACATACTGCCGTAAACATAACAAAGTATTCAGTACTAAAATAAACGACAATTTTTTTTATACATAAACGATAACGCAGATATTAAAAGGAGCATGTGATTCTATTATAGCAAATTGCCCATCAATATACATCCCCTTTGTGTTATAGGTTATTAGTTGAACCTAATCTTATTGTGGGTATTGATAACCTTTTTTATAGCATCTTATTACAATTCTAAAACAAGATAATACGAAAGCTTACTTGGTACTTTCTCACGGGGAACGGCTATATCACATTCATAGTTTTTAGGTTTTTCTACTGTAAATATTTTGCTGTTAATGATAATATTCTACGGTTGTAGAGTTAAAAAACGTCATGATTCAGTCCGACATTGCTACCATTTGTATTTGATACATATTTGGCGTTGTTCCTATTTTACACCGGCGGACATTGTCTCCACTTGGAAATCATATGCAATAAATTTGTCTCCATGCTATATCCATAACTATATGATTAGTTACGATGAGGTTTCATGATTATTTGAATTATTCCTCTTTATAAACAGCACAATACTTATTTAAAAAAAAAAACAATCATCCTGGTACGCAATATAGTTTTAAGGAGAGAGGATCTTTGTTCCACAAATTTTGGAGGACGGTACTCATACTACACTACACTACAGTTTAAGAAAAGTGTTATACACGTCTCGTGTAATTTTGCTCCACATAGGTACATGTAAAGAATTAACAATAGATTAGTGACACAGTACAGTAATTTATTATTACTTTAGTCACATTACCTAAGATAGCCTACCTCTTGTTGAATGAGTTTAGATTTAGACTGAATTTCAGAATGGATCTTCATTCCCTAGTTCACTTGCTGAACTTGTAAATAATTCCTTCAAAGAGATTTCTCACTCAACTCATAAGAACTTGCGTTTCATTTAATTGTATTTTTTTTATTACATCAACAGTTTCTCTATGATAGTTATACCGTTTCTTTAAAATATATACGTATTTAAATGTCTTACTAAACATAGCATACTAGGTTCATATATGTATGCATTATATGTAAAAAATTGTTCTTTTCACATTAGCTTGCTTAATGTAATGATTATGTCGTTAAATATCGTTCCACTGCGGATGCTTTCGTGTGGAACCCATTCGCGGGGAGAAATAAAGAGCATAAACATTTACAAAATTCGCTTAGCGCGTCCGTGTTACCCAAGTTTTGAAAAAATATCTTCGGATCCAGTTGTCGCTACTAGCCATGACTGATTATGTTTTTTATATGGTCATAATATAAACTTTCGAATTATGTTATTGCCCTTTAGATGTGGATCCAGTGGTAATGTCAAAATATTCTTTGATATATAAATATTAGACTAGTTTTTCAGAAATATATTCATTGCTTTAAATAGGTACAATAAATGTATGCTACGGGTGTTACAACATTTTACTTCTTATCATATTAGATCTTAGATTATTTCATTTCTCAAAGAGACGTTTAGTGTTGATCACAATCTTTACAAGAAGTAGGCAAAAGCTTAGTCGCAAATCTTTAGGAAACGAAAGATAGCCTCTTTTGTGGTTACGTCGATAAATTACATATAGGCTTCAAATGTCAAACTAGTCTTTAGTATTATGCCTATTCACTACACATTATTTACGGACGCCAGCTGGACAGCCACAGACAAATTATTCAAATCCTTTGCATTTTGTTTTAAAAAGAACGAAGCATTATGCTTTATCCGATAAGTAACGAAAGTAATAATAAATATCCCTATATATATATATATATATATATATATATATATATATATATATATATATATATGTATATATATAAATATATATATAACGTGCTAACATCGTGATGAGATCCGATGATGGAAAGTGGATGGACGATTTTGTTTTCATTTTACTTTTTTTTTTTTTACAGTGCGTATGTCAAACGAACACACATTTTTCTGACGGTAAGTGATAACTGTATAATAACCTACATCCATTCTCAACAAAGTATCAGGGTGCATATGCATATCGTGTGCAGTTGTCATTCATGTGACACCGAGGTGGAATGTCCCGCTATCAGCGACTAGGTCTTTGGATCCCTATACTCACCTACACAGGGCGTTGTGCTGGTATTCTGTTAGGGCGTGGCCCTTCCCCGGTCGAGCCGAGCGTAAATCTACCACTGTACATTCTTCATCCTTATTTTTTTTAATGAATATAGACATGTATATCGTTAGTTACCAGCAGATAATATGTGTGATAGTAAGTTATAAGTAAAATAGTACTACAAAGATAAAAATAAAATTGTGAAAAAATGATCCCCGAAATACGAAACTATCTTATCGGTGCTATATTTTTATGTTGTTTAAACGATATAAGCACCTCCATTAAGAGCAGATAAAATCAATAGATCCTATTTGGTGCCACTTCAGTTAGCGCCATGTAAACAAAGAACACCTCATCAGTTTCTGCGCCTTCTGAGAAAAAAGATAAGATATGTTGATACTCAACGATATTGTTTTATGGCATGAATAAAAAAGCTTTCACCTCTTTTATATCGCTGTGGATGGACAAAGATAGCAAGTGCTACTTAAAATCCAAACGTGATAGAGCGTGAAATTATACCTATAAAAAAGCTTAGATGTATATAAATCCCACCGCTGGGAATGAGCCTTGATTTTTAGAGACGATGTTGAAGAGTATTCCAAACTCCACTGTGGATTGCCGGACGTAAAAATAATTAGATGATTGAGAAATTAGGGTATATACTTAAATAAGCGAGAACCTAGTCTTATTTTATAAAAACCAATTTTTGGTTAATAACAAATGAATTCCACGAAACATAAAATTATATTTCGCTATAAAATTGAGGACAGACGAGAGGCCTGACGGGGACAGTGAAAATCTAGTTTAATTTTTATATTTCAATTACGAGAATCTGTCAAAACCAATTAAGAAGTTCACAGCGTGTACTTGATATCTTCTCGGTTAAGTACAATTTAATGGAATATAAAATTTTATAGACCACAAAAATAAATTGAAAAGCTTAAGACGTAGGTAACTGTGCGATATTATCTTAATTATATTTTCGAACTAAACACATTATTAATACACTCATTTGATACTTTTTTACCCATAGTGTATGTTGCTCTAGTACGCCTAAACTTGCTTTAAATAGGATCTTTAACTTCAATTCGTATAGATTTACAACATATGAGTCTTTAAGAGAAATTATTTAATGAGTATATTTATACATATATAATTTTTATTGACTGACAATAAAGGAAAGTCAATTTTAAATTGCCTCTAACGCGCATAAGAAAAATCTTCTCTTGGTGTGCGTACGAAATAGCTGAAATTCTTCCTTAATAAAACAAAATAATAACGACCAAAGAAAGACGTGAATTTTTATATGAAAGACCGTTGTGTTTTTAAATAAACACGAATGTATAAATTAATTTCGACTTTTATTTGACCTCTGAGGTGCAATAATGAAAAGTTTCGGTCAAAAAATTGAACTTAGTGTTTTAATATAAAAATTTGGCCGTGTAATATAAACGAAATGTTTGTTACGCCGATAAACAAGAAAAAAAGGAAAAAAAATGCCATCTGCTGTAGTATTTCAAGTTTCCTTTTAAATTTACGAAACTTTTTTAATAAAATGTTAAGGGGTCAGTACGAAAATAAATTGTATAAAAGCTTTCCAGAATTCAATCACCAATAACAAAATTAATGGAATTTTGTTCTACTTTCTGTAGTTCTTTAAAGGTTTAAACATAAAAGGACATTAAATAAACCTAATTCTAAAGTAATAGATAATTCTATTCCATTCCATTTTATTTATAAATATTCTCTCGCAATGACATCTTCCACTTGAAAGTACACTCTCACAAAACTAAACCGGACACATAACAATATAAGAAGCACTGAATGGTCCATATCTTTAAGCCACTAAAGCAGTTTTGCCAAAAATGCACTACGTTGAAAGATATTGAAATTATTACATATGAAATATTCTATTGCTTAATTAAAATTAAATTCTTTTGATTCGAATATTTTTTCCACAGATCCTATCCATCCGATTTTATGCTTATCCTACTTAGTTTTTCTTTGTCATATGTACGACTATATGTTGTTTGTGTACCAGTAAATAAATATGATTTGTAGTTTCTGAATAATACGTGTACAAATATATACATGCATGTAATTTGCGACGTTTTAAGATTGACATGGATGAACATTGCGTATTTTAAACTTACTAACAACAGGAAATAGACATTTTTTATTTCGCATTCTAGCATGGATGACCATTTTTTTAAGAAACAAAAGTAACTAAAGTAAACAGTTCTAATGGCAAATAATAACAGCGTCCTATAAATACCTACATTAATAATTCACAAAGGTTCAACACGCAAACTTTATCTCCGAGATGGAATAAATACCTAGTACTCGGGTCTCCGGTTTCCTACACTCACCATACGAAACACAGAGTTATGCTCATAGTTTACGCTGGTGTTTTGCGAGCTATTTTTTATTTAAAATCTAACAATTCTATGCGCGTTCAGAATAACCTTTTTCAAAAAAATGTCAGGAACGTCAAATCACTCGAGAAGAGTTCTAACGTAACGAGAACTCTTGTCAAGTGAAATCCATCTTGCGATTGAATCTTCAGTGTCAAGAGGCGTCAATCTCTAGACATGTTTTCCCTCATGTATATTCCAGTATACATAGCAGACCTCTAGAGATTTTGTTAAATGAGAAGAATACATTTTTAAGAAATGATTTTAAGAACCTTTTGTACATTTCGGCTTGTTTTTTGTAAAATATCAGCTTATCGCTCGTCTTTATGATACTTACAGTGAGTAAAATAATCGAGAAATACTGTAGATGAGGCATTCTGTATCTAAGTAGTAAATATCTGTAGTAAAATTGTGGACTTACCATTAAGTGAACTGTGTGTTTCATTCATTATCACATAAAGAATAATAATACGTTTTTTTTATCTTAAAGTTCTTTTGTTAAAGAACTATATATTTTTTGTTTAATATGCAAGGAAAATAATCATGGCTCACGAAACGGAAAAAAGATTAATGGACAGACATAAGATTTTCTTGCAAAACTTTGTTGTTAGCTTATCTAAAACTATGATAATATTGTCTGGCAGACAAAGATCGGTCTCTATGACCATCGTCGAAAGCGTCAAAAAGTGTTGATGATGATGATATTAATTTATCCCTAATGGGAAAGGCAAAGGACTTTAGTCCATACAGCCAGGTCTTGTTCGTATGATGTTTGGTCTGAAACTCCGTCAAAAAGTGTGCTTGCCGTGACTGTTGTTAAACAATCATCACAAGGTGTTGAAAGAAATGCTAAAATGATAGCATTGAAATAATATCTAGAAAAAGTAAGCGTTAGTAAACTATTTTTTTTTCTATTTTACAAAAGAGTATTAGTAATACTATTAACGTCACTTATATTCCGGTTAACCACTCCAACTAAGCTGAAAATGCTTATGCTAGGAGATGGTTGACGATAATAGTCTAATGGCGGAATCGAACTTACGACCTTATCTTTCTCAGACCGTACCTTAAATCTAGGCTATTGACGCTTCAAAATTTTGATTAAGTTACATACAAAAGAATTTCTTAGGTTTTTACGAACTTGTAATGTATAATGAATAATGCCAATAAGGCTCCTATAAGAACTCTAATAACTACAATAAGCATTACATAATAATCCTGGACATAAATTATAATTTTTATTACTATCTACTAGCATCAATACACAACGTAAGGCAATTGAAGTTCTAAATTAAATATCAGCTGGCGATACGGTGCATCACGTGGAATTTACAAATAATGGAAACAGAAGTCCTCAATTTAATGAAGATTAAATACAACACCTGATATTGCTACGTACTAAGAATGTATAAGCTAGACAATATTGTGCCTTCTTACACAACTAACTGAAATTAACTAATTCATTGGTCCAGGCACCAGGGATCAAATTAAAAGTGGCGAATTTAAAAGCGAGCGTCGGACATTAAGTTAACACAGCTCCATATTATATATAAATATATATAATCCTCATGTTTGTTTACACAACTACGTTCATGGCAGTTTAACAAATTATTATCTGTTCTGTCAATTGCCAAAACTTTAGGTGTGTACTTATCGACTTCGGAAGGAAATTACGACAATTACTAAAGTTGGAGAGATTAAAGCCCCTAATCACTTTATTGGTTTTAGTTTGCTAACTGTTTATAGTTGATAAAATATAGCGTCTCGTGACAGCTGTCAGAGGAACATGCCTAGGGCTGGCATAGTTGTGAATAGAGTATTGTTACTATTGTCATTGATATATCATCAGGAGAGGAAAAGGAGTTTATAGGTTTTCATTATTATAAAGGCGCACAATCCAAAATTATCGTCAATGCCATACTCAGATTTGGAGTCTCTGTCCTTTAGATAAATTATTGATTCTTTATCACATATTATGTCGTCAATAAAATATCGCGCCCAATTTTCTTGTATAATATTAAATTATACAAGAAAATTGGGGTTCTTGTATAATTTAATTTTCAATCATAATACTTGTGAAGAGTAAATTCGACTGTCACAGGAATAAGCTATATTTTAGGAAGTATATGCATTTAAAAAATAATATATTAATAAATATAATTTCTCCATAAAACCATGATAATTATAATTCAATTAATATATGTAGTTATAATGCATGTAACGCACTGATGAATTATTTATAACATTATAACCTTACTAAAAATACTTAAGTGTTTACGGCTTAACAACGGAACTGATATACCGTAAGTTAACATAGTGACTTGGAGAAGGCTTGTGATGGTAGGTGAAGCACAACACTTATTCCACATACGTTAATCTTAGAGGCAGACTAACTCGTTCAGTTTTATACATATTTCAGATTCATTTTAAAAATATATAAATATTAAATTATAATGACTACATGACAAAGTGGGCTTAAGTATAATATTATAATTATTCATAGGCTGTAACTATTGTTACTAAAACACTTGATTTAAAATAAAGACTTTATTGGAAACTCAAGTTCTAAGTACTACTATATACTATTATGAAAATTTTCGCTGTTAAGTTTATAGGTTTTAAAAGAGAACATACAAATTTACATGCAAATTACTTGTAGCAGAATTTATTACATTCAATTAAACCAATATCATAAAATGGTCAACATTAATTGTTTGATTTAGAGAAACCACCTAAAGATGCGCATAGACATAAACTTTCTATCTTAATAATCCAAAGTTTACTACGTCTACAGTCTACTTAATAGATCAAATGCAATGATTATTTCGCCATTCATATCCGCGACACAAATTTCTGGTTTAAACGTTTCTTTTTTTGTCGACGTTCTCGATCCGTTCACACCGACATCACGTAGCTTTCAAAAGGATTTAAACGTGTAAGATGGAAAACTATTAATAATTACGGTATTTATATTATAATTTACATAATAATTACATAATAGTGAGAAAAATTGTTGTTGCTTAAATGTTCAGTGAAGATATAGGAATTTAAAACCACGTAGTTGGGAGTAATGGGGTAAGTTATAGGAAAAACTCAATTTAAACGTAATACTTCGATCCGATTTTATTTAATAAACTTTTAAATTATTTGATTCAATTAGAAGGTGTCTTGAATTAGTTTATAGTTTATAACTTCATTTTTATATATTTGGAAACGAGGAAACTGAGAGTTGGACTCTAGCATATAATATTTGGAGCTACTACTACATATTAATGCACTACTACACATAAATACGTATTCTACAACATAATTAAATAAATACTGAGTTGATGTCAAAGAGTCGAGAGAAACGTCTCACGTCCTGTTTGGAAAATTGTGCTCTTGAAAAAGGCCGGCAGGGAAACGAGCAAGCAGTCGTCCAACTCTAGAAATCGCTACGTAAGGCCTGTCCGCGGAAACAATGGGCCTCTCAAAGGCGTTATTCCGGACACATCCCGTAGTAAGGCGGCTATTCAAGGCGATTATTTTGGATTTACGGCAGTTATCCCGCTACCATCGAACTAAACTTATGTAAGGTGGTTCTTTTATATTACTTGTTTTTTATACATTTTTGATTTAATCTCTATTTCATCGTCTTATTTGTAGGCAATTAGCGTCTAGGTCATCAAAGAGCACTATCTGCGGCAAAAATGAGTCATCTTAACCGGTCAATGACCACACCCTCACAAAATACTACCATAACTTTGCTGTGTTTCGTCTAGTGAGTGTAGGAATCCAAAGACCCTTAGTAGTAAGTAGAAGGTAAATGATACACTTCACCTGATGGTCAGCGATTCCAGCGGCCATGACACCGTCATTCATGAGGAATTATATCGCAGATGCGTTGTCACCGTCGAGGGCTAAGATCGAATGCCTTGTCATCAGTAAAGAGTCTCCGGATCCCCACACTCATCATACGAAACACATTGTGCTGATATTCTACGCTAGTACTCTGTAAAGGCTTGGTCCTTCCCTGGTCTCCGTCCGTTCATGCTGCGGCTAGATACAAACTGAAATGTGGTTCTATAACTACAATTTCACGTAGGTATCCTGTGAGGGTGCGGATTTACCTTAGTCGAACCGCGTCACTCTGATCTCAGAAAGCTGCGGCTACAGTTTGGTTTCAACGCCGTTAAAAAATTAGTTATCAATGACTTTTAATTAACTTGCTTCTAATTTAGAATAAATAAATATTTACACTGAAGAGCTACTAGTAAATAAGAAGCTAGTTATCTTTCAAGTCGTTCAGTTTACTTTTAATTAGGTGCCTATACTTGGAATGGTCCTAGTTCCTGAGAATCCTTAAACGATTTTATGTAAATTTGATGTCAAAAGCAGACTTATTCAAGTAGTCTGAGGGTGGATGGAAAACTATTTTTAAAAATGTGTGCCTATGTTTTATAGTAATTGCATTGATTGAAATATTAGTGAAATATAACAAGAGTAAAATGTTAAAATAAATACTGCACGATCTACAATTAAAGTGAAAACCCATTGGTAGCCGACGATCTGTCATCTTAGGCACTACGCTTTCAATTATACATACAACTATATATAATAATTTATGTGAAAATGCTTATGCTAGACAAGCATTTTCAATGTAAATGCTATGAGGCCTTTTTTTTTTTTTTCTAGTGTGGGGAAATGCCTACGCATACCCGCCCACGAGGGTGCAAGGACCGGTTATGTCGGACTCGCACCGACTAAAACCCCACGGTGGTCGCCACCAACGCTCGCGGGGGGTCGCGGGGTCTCCGTAACCGAACTGGTTTTCGGCGAGATCGGGACTAACACGCGACAGATGCCCGTGATTGTGACGGGTGACAAGAATTCTCTCGAATAACTTGCCGGCCTCGTCCAACAGGCATATGGGACGGTACGCAGAGGGAGAATCTGCGACTCTGTCTGCCTTCTTCAAGAGGACCAGTCGGGCCTCTTTCCAGGCCCTAGGGAAAGAGGTGTTACGGAGGCAGCTGATGAACAGCTGCCTCAACCTGTTCCCTAGGGTAGCCAGACTCAACACCCAGACCCGACCGGGAATTCCGTCGGGTCCTGGCGCGGTGTTCCGGCCTTTCAATCGGCTCACGGCTCGGTCCAGCTCCTGCTCGGTCACCCCCATCTCGTCTCTCCACTCCCACGAAGATCGGGGTGGACTGAGGGACTTGACCGGCCCTCCGGAAAGAGCGAATTGATCATTCCTTCCAAAAGGGCCGGATCGAGAGTTTCCGTCACCGGGGGCATCCAGGGACGGAGCTTACCTAGCACCATCCGATACGGACGCCCCCACGGATCCTCGTTGAGTCCCTCCAGGAGCTGTTCCCAGGACCGAGACCTGGTGTTGCAGATGGCTACCTGCAACGCCTTCGTGGCCGCTCGATACGCCTCGTAGAGTCTAGCTATTTCCTCACTTGAAGCTCGCCTTCGCCTTCTTCGGGCTCTGGTGTACTGGCGGCGGCTCCGCAAGCAGATTGCTCGGAGCTCCGCGATCTCTGCCGACCACCAGTACACCGCCCCGCGCTTGGGACGACCGGTCCGGGGCATCGACGTGTCACAAATACGCGTCATCGTGTCCCGGAACCAGTTCGCTTCCACATCCGGATCGGACGGAACCTCTTCGGCGCTTTCTGGCCATATCGCGATCTTGCCGATAACCAGTTCGGTTTCCGACGGGAGCGTTCCACCATCGACGCAGTTATGCACGTCCGCTCCCTGTCGGAGCAGGCTGTGTCCCGGGGCGGCGTGGCGTTGGCGATAAGCATTGACATCGTCAACGCCTTTAACTCCCTGCCCTGGGACGCGATTAGGGGGGGGGACTCATACACCATGGTGTTCCCCCCACCTGCAAGGCGTGATCGCGGACTACTTGCGCGACAGGTTCATCTTGTACATGGACCGAGACGGTACGAGGATCCGGAGGGAGATCCAGTGTGGGGTTCCACAAGGGTCGGTGCTGGGCCCGTTACTGTGGAATCTCGCCTACGACTCTGTCCTGCGAGTCGAGCGTTTTTGTCGTTTGCTACGCGGACGACACGTTGGTGGTCGCCAGCGGGGACTCCTTCGAGAGGACAAAGGAGCTCGCCGAGCTTGGGGCGGAAATCGTCGTTGCCAATCGAGTTGGGACTGGAGGTAGCGCCTCACAAGACCGAGGCGCTATGGTTCCACAAACTGCCGCGGAGCAGGGAACCACCCGACTCGTGCGTCCGAGTAGGTGGGTCTGAAGTCAGAGTGGGGCGGTACATGAAGTATCTGGGCCTCACTCTGGACAGTCGATGGGGCTTCGAAGAGCATTTCGAGCGCCTGGTCCCCCAGATCGAGAGGGTAGCGGGTGCTATGCACAGACTGCTGCCCAATCTCGGGGACCGAGGGAGGAAGTTCACCGCCTCTATGCCGGGGTCGTACGATCCGTAGCCCTGTACGGGGCGCCCGTCTGGGCGAAGAGGCTGGCCATCCGACGCTGTAGGACTAAGATCTACAGCGTCCAGCGTAGGATGGCCATACGGGTCGTGCGAGGATACCGGACGGTATCGTTCGAGGCGGCGACAATCCTGGCTCGCTTTCCACCTCTGGACATACTGGCGGACAAGGACGCGAGGGTGTATGACCGGATTCGCGTCCTACATCAGAGCGGTAGTGGCGAGCCAGAAGAGGCCCTCGAGGCGGTGAAACGGCAGGAACGACGTATCGCGTTCGCGACGTGGCGCGCACGGCTCGGTGAGGGGCGGTATGCGCGCAAACGCGTCGTCGAAGCATTCCTGCCGGTCTTCGAAGCCTGGATGCAGCGACGAGGAGGAAGACTCACCGACAGACTTACGCAGGTGATCACCGGGCATGGATGCTTCGGTGATTACCTGTGTTAGATCGGTCGCAAGGCGACGGCGAATTGCTTCCACTGTGGCGGCAACGACCGAGACTCCGCATCGCACACGCTCGCGGCTTGCCTGGCGTGGGAAGACGAGCGGCGGGTCTTGGTCGGCCACATCGGACGGAACCTGTCCCTGCCAGCAGTCATGTCGGCGATGCTGAGCGGGGAACCGGCGTGGAGGGCCGTAGCCTCCTTCTGCGAGACCGTAATGGTCCGAAAGGAGGCTGCCGAGCGGGATAGAAAGAGGACCGATCCTGCTCGGAGACGGGGCCGACGCGGCGCTCGCGCGCCTCTTCACGGGCCTCCCATTGGTGCTCCCCTACCATAAACGGGGCCCTTCGGGTCGCTGACGGTCGGAGTGGGAGCTCCGACCGTCCAGTATTAGCGACCCCGAGGAGGACGACGGCACGACGTGGTACCGTGTCGTCGTGATAGTTCCGTAGTTCCGCGAGGGTTCTGGGGGTGCGATCTTCACGCACGCCCCCGGGACGGGCTATCCCAGCGAAGCGCAGGGGGTTGCGGTTGCGTTCCTTACGGAGATCCCGCGACCCCTCGCGAGCGTTGGTGGCGACCACCGTGGGGTTTTAGTCGGTGCGAGTCCGACGTAGGCATTTCCCCACGTAAAAAGGCCCGGGGATGGACTCTCCGGCATTGCGCGTACCACCCTGGGGTAGTTTTTCCAACTGCTTTCATTTTTTCCTTTTAAAGGGTATGGTCCCTGCCCTCAGCTAACGGCTGGACTCCCCACCATGCCATCGACACTGGAGACCTTGGATTTGGGGTTATTTTTTAGTGAGGCTTTCTTCCTCGCGACTCCATGGCGCATACGTCCATAGAGCCCCCGGGCCCTACTGGGCTTACGGGTTGTCCGGTGTCGGCTTTCGCCGAAGTGCGCCTGGCACAGCACCACACGCGTTGTCTCCCCTGTCCTATCACAAGAGTGAAGAGTACTGGGAGCAACCTCGAGCCTCAAAGAGGCCCTTCTCGACGGGCACACAACCCTTGGCCGTTTCTCGGTCCCGTAAGGGATTGAGGGTACGCCCCGAACCCAGCCAGGTTTTTCCCCGCCCAGGTTTTCCCGGTACCGCCCATATCTGAGCGGCGATCCTCTATCCGCCACCTGGGGGACGCGCCCGATAGAAGGTCTGGCAACTCTAACGGGACTCGCAACCACTGCTCGAACGAGACTCACTGTCGTGTGGCCACCGCACTGCAGCGGGCGGCCTTTTTATAGGTGATGTAAGAGGGAGATTGAGTCAGTTGTTTACGCCGTTTGGAACACGTGCAAAGTAACGTAGTTGGTTGTTTATGTTGCATATTGTTTTGCTCCGGCATATATATACCTATGAAATAGCCGTTTTGTATGAAATAAGTTAAAGTATTATTATCCAAAGTAATCACCCATATAATCGATGCATCTTTGCTAACGCAGTGGTAGTTTATTGATGCCCTTTTTGTAAAAATCAGCTGGACGGAGGCAACAAACTCTTCAAAGGCATTTTGTACTGCCTCCCAGAAATTTAATTTTTTCTAAAAAGTTGTCTAAATTTTGAAAAAGTAATAGTCGGTGGGTGCAAGGTCTGGTGAGTACGGTGGATGAGGGAGTTTTCAACCCCAACTCTTGCAGCTTGGAGACTGTCTGTTGCGCGTTGTCGTGTAGGAGCAGCGGGGACGACCGATTGAACAAAGCTGGTTGCAGATGTGCGAGCTTTTCCATCATTGTCTTCACTTCTTCACAGTACACATCTGCAGTAATGCCCATGCCGTTTGGTAAAAAACTGTGATGAATCACACCGGCACTTGACTACCAAAACGTGACCATCAACTTCCTAGAGGTCATTTTTCGTTTGGGGCATTGCTTTGGTGCTGAACCAGGATCTAAACAACTTGCTGAGCACTTTCGATTGTCGAACAGAATCCACTTTAGGTCGTACGTAACAATTCGGTTCAAAATTCTTTCATTTCTGTGCCTGTTGAGCAGCGCGAGTCAGGTTTCAACGTGTACGTTGTGCTGGCGATCTTTAAGTTCGTGGGGCACCCATCTATCAAGCTTTTTCACCTTGCCAATTTCTCGCAAATGGACCAATATCGTTTTGATGTTAACATCAAAAGCTGCTGCTAGCTCGGCTGTAGATTGAGTATCATCAGCTTCCACAATCGCCTTAAATTCATCATTGTTGATTTAAGTGTCCGCACGACCACGAGGTTCATTTTTAAATCAAAATTTCCAGAACGGAACCTAGCAAACCAATAACGGGTTTTGCGTTCGTTTGTAAAGTTCTCTCCGTAAACGTTGTTGATTTTACGTGCCGTTTGTGCCGCGTTGATGCCACGATGAAACTCATATTCCATAATTACACGAAATTTTAAAACATCCACTATAACGAAAAATGTTCAAACGTAATGAAAATACAATGCTAATCAATAAACAAAAGACTGATTTTGTAAAGAGAATGTCATGTTTTTAAAACAAAATGAATTTGAATTTAGAAATCACAGCCAATCATAACATTTTTTTGGATTTGAAATGGCCATTACTGAAGAACGGCAATTGCATAGGTAAAGACCCAATATATATATATATATATATATATATATATTTTCAATTTACATAGTTTCCTGCAATTTTGTTCTAATTGCATGTCAAACAAATTCAATCTTTCATTCAAACAAAATGAAAAAATGACCCACTTTAAGCATTAAAATTTTATTTCAATACAATACTATCAACTAAACTACTAATAACTGAACGAGAAAACTGATTTAATATGTTGCTATCTTCTAAAGTTAAATTGCATACTATATATATTGACTGTTAGGTATTAACAGTGGATTTCAGCATAACGTAGTACGAAAATGTTGATTTCATTATCTGAAAAATATGAGAACTTAAGTATCTATTGCGATAGAACTTACTGGCCGTAACATATTAGTAAAAAACGATTTCTTATATTTATGCGACTACTAAATATAAATTAATTCTCCGGATTTTATCGCATCAATAAATTGTGATACTTTTCCGCGGGAGACGACACATCAATCCAAACCATCACCGTTAGATGAGTAAACATCCTAGCCGCTAGGCCGTTTATTGATATAATATATTTAAGTAAGTTAAATATATTATATCAATAAACACTATAAGCTGTTACCGATAGTTAACTTGAATTACCTAAATATTATTAAAAAAAAAAAAAAAAAATATTAACAAAAATAAACAAAAAATAAAAAAAATATAAACAAAAATATTATTTTTTGTTTGTCTGGTAATAATAGTGCTATTATTTATTTTTATAGAAAAACAAGAGTATCTCTTACTAATAGTACCTCTTCTCTACTCGTATAGAGTCACAGCTTCAGAACTCTTTAGGAAGTGGCTAATATGCTCTATGCTGTTTCCGTCTAAAGCCGACCAGTGAGCGATAAGTGTAATAAGAGTACGAGACAAAGGGTTGCGGTTCCATCAACAAGAGCAAGCGGAGTGACGTTTGACAAAATATACTTTCATATTTAAAGCAGTGCTCCAGTTGAAGAAAGTCCAAGAGAATAGTTGTGCATTATTTTATAGATGCTGCCGCGTCTCATCACCAAGTGCCTAATTTGATGCTCTTTCTGTGACCAAATTATGTTCGGCAGCGGAGACAAAACCAGATCCAACACAGGCGCCCGAATCATTTACTTCTGAGTGCTCGTTTTCCCATGGTCCCATGGCCTCCGGGTGCGGGAATTAGGAGAATGATCCACATTCCAAGAGACCCTGTACATACATACATGTGCCCCGAGTTCAGCTTGCTTAGAGTATGGAACCCTGGCATAATTCAGTTATAAAAAATACATTCAGAACAGTGATGTTGCCTCATCCCGGAGTGGGATTCGAATATCTTATTAAGTAGATGCGGACCCGCCGCAGTAGATGCGAATGCGGACGAATTTACTTTATCACCGGATAGTGGGTTGCAAGGAGAAATTAACTTGAGAAGTCACATGGTTTGTTCGTGGATTATGAAGTATGAATGAATGATAATTGTATAAGTGAATTTCGTATAGGAATAGAAAGGGTAGAGTATGAGGTAATGATGTGTGTGTGTGTAAGAGTATGTCATATTGCTGCGGATTTGTCAATATACTAAGAATTGAGAGCAATGGAACATATTAAATCTACAGGATGGCGAGCCGTTTTCTTAGACGATGATCTTCGTCTAGATACGTATAAAAAAAGTAATGTATAAAATCAAAGTTATGAAAGAAGGTGCGACTATAGCAGGGCATGTCTCATGGTACGAGGTCCTCTTGTAAGTCTTAGTTGGCGTTTTGCAATACAATTTAAATAATTTTCGTTAAAAAAGGCGTAATATAAATATAAATGTAAAAATATAAAGTAATATACATACAGAAATCATTGGTTGCACTCCAGCTCTAAGACCTCCCATAGAAATAAACTCCATAGGCGGTTGCAACCTTGCAAGGCATAGTAATAAAGTTTTTTGATTCGGAACCGACATGCTTTCCCATTTAATGCCATAAGCTGTGTTTGCCAAAACGTCCGTCTTATAAAAATAACAATGTCGTGTATTATATTAAAAAATGTCTTATATCTAGATATCCTTCAAACTTATAGCAAAAAACACACAAGTAAAAATATTCTTATTGGAATTTTTACAACGATTATGGTGGAAATTATCGGGAGGACAAAAAATAAAATAAAATCTAAACAAAATGTTTATTGAGCTCTAAGCGATTGTTTCTATAAGTTTTCTGGGTTTGTTATAAAAATAAATATATTTAAAATCGGGATTTGTAACCCAACCCTATATATTATCTCTGAGAACTAAGATAGACTGACTCGTCATCAGTATATAATAAGGTGTCCGTTTCCTTTCCTTAACCACACGAAACACAGTAAAACAAAGTTACTATTTTACGTCGATGACAACGTGGTTCCGTCGAGCTGATCGATCGATATGTGTAAAAATATATTATTCTATGCATATATTCGACCTACCTGTATTCGTATTTCTTCCAATACAAATGACATGAGTACAAGGCTGCCTAAATATGCCAATAACATCATAGCGTAACTCATCCAGTGTCCTTCTCCCTTTAAACAATGAATTATTTAAATTTGCAATTGTAATATATATATATGTATATTACAAATTTAGAGTGTAAAAAGTTGAAATAAATATTTGAGACTGTTCTAAAGTAAAATATCGATATATATAATAATAATATATATAATCAAATGTTTCAATAATTATTGTAGTTAAGAAAAACAATTTATTAATTTCATCTTTTCTATATCTGAAAATAATATATTCAAGGATTGCGCTATCTTTATATCCTTACATGATATGTTATAATTTCAGAAACTTTTTATTTTTCTTCGTTTTTACTGCCATGTGCAGCTGGCACGAAATAGTCATTCTGACCCCATCTACAAGGATGTGTCGTCGACAGGTAGAAAAGTTCCATATTGGCAAAATGGTATAACAAAAATAAATCAAAATTGTATGAAAAGTGTTTTAAAAATTACTGTTTTAGTTCAAAAAATATTATAAAGAAATCCAAGCTGATATACAGCAACCTATAGGTAATGATTTGATCATTGATGAGACGGACATATATACAGGTAAGTTCAATTTAGCGGAATAGTATAGTATGTATGTTGCAAAAGGTAAATATAGTCGACAATAGATTACAGTACTAGATCATTGAGAAAAAATTATAAAGATGCACGGAGTAAGATTTATGAATGAAAAAAATATAGTGCATCCTTACCCCAAACATAATTTGATATAAAATAAGGCTGTCACCTAATAAATTCTGGCCATAGTTTGTGGTTACATTTAATCCAAATGCATCTTGAATATCATCAAAAGTCCTACAAATTATAACATCTTGTATATTAATAAGATAAAAAAATACTACAAGTGTATTACATATTTGTAAAACAAAATCATCTTACCGTATTATAAAAGTATGATGTTCAATCAAACGAGAAAATCGCTGTTTAACTTGTTTCTGTGTCAGTTGTATTGAAAATTCTGTTTCAAGTTTCCGTTTAAGAATTTTTATGTGCCCAATTAAATGAAACAAGATCATATTAAAAGCGACATTGAATATGATTAGAACAGTACAAGCAGAAACAGCAATGTAGCAATTAACTATGTGAATAATAACCCAATTCTTATAGTTGTATTCGTAATCGAAAGGCATCCACAGGTATATGCCGGTTTCCAGCATCATGGTTTTGTTTCTAATCGCATCTCTGTTTTTATTATTGTTTACGATGGGTAAGATATTCCACAAAAGGCAAACAGACATCAGACATATTGTTAAATAGTAAGTAACTCGACGTGTGTAATTTTCAGTTGTAATGAATAGCTAAAATGTTTAATTTCGATTAAAATATATGAAATAACTGACAGTGGTAGATCTATACTGCAGGTTGTTTCTGGCTGCAGAATGAATTGGCCAGCTCCAACGGGTTCGGACATCCCTCACATAACACCAGCGTGAAGTAGTAGCATAATGTTGTTGTGTTTCGTTTGGTGAGTGCAGGGGGATCCGGAGACCTTTATTACCGGTGACGAGGCATTCCATCTCAGTCCTCAAGGGTAACAACGCATCTGCATTATAATTCCTTGTCAAGAATGAATGTAGATGTCATGGACCGCAGAAATCACTTACCATCAGGTGAATTGTGTGCTCGTTTGTTACTCTCAATGTAATAAAAAATAAATAGTATCGTCATATTATATTAAATAACTCTTACCTTTTCTACAAATTGGCTTTCATGTTTGTAGTTATACAGATGTATTTTGGTCATAAAAGCTTTCATTATTTTTTTGTAAGCACTTGTATGTGCACAGTGTATACAGGTCTGAAAGTGTTTATAATAATAATACCAATCTATTCATAATGAAGTACAACTAAGATAGCTAAAATAATGTGCGTGAAGTTCTGTAGGAAGCTAGGCTATGCGATAATTTGTATGAAGGAAGTTCAGTCCCTTAGCCCACAACCAAAAAATACACGCAAACTATGTTCAATACCTAAAATAGTTAATAAACAATAAAATTACTTTCAAACCTTTTTATGCGGGTTTTGTAAATTTTCTGGTGTATTAATTACATCAATAATTATAAGTATATACCTAGTCCGGCCATAAGTTCTGTTACAAATGAAAATGCATTTTTTTTAATGAAGTAATGTAATATTATTTTTAAAATTTATACCTACATATTTATTAGTCTCAGCAAAAAATTAAAAAATATTCTATTCGAAATACCACCTTTGGCATTTATACAGGCCTTTAATCTGTTTGGCCACGGATCTATGGATTTACGCACTGTTTCCAATGGAAATTACGCCACATTTCTGTGCCTTTCACTTGCATATCGCGACAGAAGGCGTAGTAATCGATCCACTCTCTTTAATTGAAAAGATTGATTTAGGGCATGTCCTGTATATCGACGATAAACACCGAGCTTCTTTTTGGCTTCCTAATGGGGTTTCGAAGAATTCTGGCATTAACAGCCTTTGTAGGTCTAACAGCACGCGGCCGCCCCGATCTTTTCAGGTCTTCGACACAGGAAATGTTGTTGTATCTGTTGATAGTACGATATACGAACATACGGCTGATACCAAGCTTTTGAAGTGTCTAGAATATGACCGACGGCTCCATGCCCACCTTGTGCAAGGCGATCACTGCAATCCTATTTGTTTTAACACCCCATTCATTCCATATTGCAATTTGATAATGAACACGAAAAAATGTGTGAAATGTCGCAAAATCGAAAGAATGTTCCAAATTCAAAATAATTAAAAAGTTGAAAAAAAGAAAAGTTTTTATGTAACAGTATTTATGGCCAGACTAATTATTAATATTATAAGTTTGCGCATATATAGGGAGGAACTCTATATGAGATGTGATAAAGAGGCGCTACTATAAAAGGAACAATTCCAATAATTATATTGATATAATATATATATATATATATATATATATATATATATATATATATTTAATTGGGTATAGTACTTAAATTATTGAATAGAAAAGATACAATAAATTACTTACATCAACGAGACAAGTCACAGGCAAGAGTGTGAATATCTTTAGGATCGTAGGGATTGATAATTTTCTAAAATTAATAATTAAATACAGTATTTGGGAAATTAAACAGATAGGTCCAAATGTTCTAACAAGTTGCGCGTTGATGGCTATAAATTTGTTCATTGGTTCATAACACCACCATGTCGGATCCAATAGCGAGTACACTGACATAATATACGTCAAGATACGGTAAAAGAGTTGTTTTCTAGGTAGTTCCCTGAAAAATAGAATAAATTTAACGAATTAAGTAATTTATGTAAATTTTTCCTATGATTTCCCCACTCTGTAGAGAAAAAGCATATGCCCAATAATGGGATTTATATACACATATAAACATATATATATATATACACACATATATATATATATATATTTATATATATGTACTTTTACTTTATTTTGCTCCAACACTTTACACTGGTCAACCCCGGTTTTTGCACTTCACTATTTACTTATCATAGATTCTAATAATTATACAGAGGAATATATATGTATTTTTATATTTAAAAAATGCTTATAGATAAATGAATGATTAGATTGAATTGTTTTATAAATAATAAAACTAACTACTTTGCCAATTCCGTTTTTTTTGTTTACTTCCAAGTTCTTTACTCGTCAATGTGTTATCGCCAATGGGGCTCTAACTATTAAGGCTATTTCATTACTAAAGGTACGCACGTACAACGGCTATTATATTCATTTTCTATTTTTTTATTAAACATTTAGAGTTTTGTATGAATAAAGTCATTCTCAGTTCATCGAGATCCAATTAAGTTAAGTATCGGGATACTAAACAGCTCTAAAGTAATCGCACTATAAGGACCATAAAGCAGTAGTAATAATAATAATTGTTATATGTTCAACGATATTGTTTACATTATTATATAATAATACTTACAAAACATAACTTTCACTCATTATATATTAAAATAAATTAACTTTATTATTGACTTCAAATATATAAGATTACGTATATAATATTTTCACTAATATGGTATACCATATTAGTTAAAATATTTTTATAATGATTTAATTTTTCCTTCGTACTAACTGTAATGCGCAAGCAAGCATAAAGTCTAAAACAAATCCTTTATATGTTTATTGAAGTTAATTTCACTACGCTACGAGTATCTTTCAATTAACCTTCATTATGTGATCGCAAATACTCTTTAATTTAATATATGTATATATAATCAGATGCTTATAATTGAATAGTATCAGGCCTTTGGAGTTCCGATTTAATATGTCTAGTTAAATGAATTAATTTCATTGAAAGGAATTTACGTAGAGTGTACAAACGTTACTCTAATTATTCATAATTTTTAAATTAAATGTAGCCTTAAATTATCATTTATAATTTGCAAACAACAAGTAATAAAAATTAAAAGTCATAATGATTTCATCTATTTACACGAATACTGCACATTGAATAAAACCTTTTTGTACGGATCTTCTCATGTTTATTTTATAGCTTTTTTATTAAGTTCAATTATATTTCGAATATTTTTAACAAAGCCGTAATTACGTATTAAAATTTTGCTCTTGTTAGCTTAATGTTGCTCAGCGTGCTATGTATTATGGGCTTTGTGGAATTTACATTACACACGTAGACATCCGTAGTAGAATGAGTGTGACAGGCATAGTTCAAAAGATCAGCATGCTGATGTGGCAATGGGCTGACAGTTTATCTCGAAGAACCGATAACTGATGCGGAAGATAGGTTCTTGAGTGCAACCTTGTGCTTTCTGGTAATCTCCGTGGAGGTATGTTAAGCAGGAATATGGATAGGCTAGGATAACGAAGATAATTTGATTGTCTTGTTTGTTACTGTTAATCATGAAGCTTTTTCATCGTTCGTTATAAATGTTTGTATTGTGGAAAGAGAAAAAACACAACCTATGGAAACAATGCAGGGCCTCTTTTCGTCGACTGAAACATTTCCTTTTTAAATAGGATTACAAATATTATACAATTTAAAATCGAAAACTACTTTAAATAGGCTAGTCATTATATATATATTCACAAAAATTAAATGACAATTGCTAGCGGTTAGCGACGTTATGTTGTATTGTATTTGCATTTTTAACATATATGAGCGCAACGAGTGCCACGCCCACCTAGTATATCTTTCTTATTTTTTATGTTGTGATAGCCAAACCAATTCAAGGCACATCTTTCTTTGAGACATTAGACATCCCGACGTTCTCTTTGTGGTGCCACCTGGCAGTGGCCCGTTCAATCAATTTACCTAATTAATATATTTTTTAACACACAGTTCACCTGAGAGCAAGTGATCCCTGCAGCCCACGACATCTACATTAATTCTTGACAAGGAATCATAATCCCGATGCATTGTTACCCTTGAGGACTGAGATGGAATGCCTCGTCACCAGTAATAACGCTCTCCGGATCTAGGAGCAGGATTATACTGCTGTGTTTCGTCTGTTGAGTGTAGAGATCGATTTTACGCTGGTATTCTGTGAGAGCGTGGTCCTACCCCGGTCGAGCTGACCTATTCATTCTGCAGCTAGAAAGAAGCTGCAGTGTTAAATATTTATGTCTTTAAACGTGCTTGTAGCATATCAATATCACTATTTTACGCGGTTCTTTTTCTCTTTAAGACGAACTGTTTATGTCAGTAATTTATTGGCCAAAATGAGGCTGGTTCACATAATCACGTAATCATGAATTGCGGGTTCTCATACAGGTTAGTTATCATGTTCAAAACATTTTTATTGATGTGTGTTCTCTGAAATATTTCTCATAAGTTATGCTCACGGAAATTTAATGTAAGGAAACAAGGGAATTAATATTTATGAGTTTTAACAATACTGTATATTTACCTATAAATAAAATTTACCTTTAAATAAAATTTATCTTGTAATAAAAAAATTCTGAACGAATATATTTTTGTAATATTTTTTTTCTCTATCAATGCCAAGACACCTAACGCAAAGGGAAGACATTACATTAAATCGTAAGAAAGACATGAAAATGCGTAGCTTGCTCAAGTTCTTAGTTGGAATGTCAGACGCAAGTACAAGGCTATGGATTGATGTATCTAAGCGGAAAGTTTGTTTTTCTATCTTAGAATTGCTTTTTTTTTAATATGAAGATGAATAAGTGATAATTACGGTTTATTCGACTGTACATTAAATTTGTAAGCGATGATGAATTATATATTATATAGATAGATAGAAATGTCAGCGAGATACTATTAACTAACTACGTTGAAGGGAAATAATAATATATGTTAATGATAAAACTTCGTACATAACTTTTTTATATATTATATAGATAGATAGATATGTCTGCGAGATACTAACTACGTTGACGGAGAATAATAATATACGTTAATGATAAAACTTCATACATAACTTTTTATATATTATATAGATAGATAGATATGTCTGCGAGATACTAACTACGTTGACGGAGAATAATAATATACATTAATGATAAAACTTCGTACATAACTTTTTATATATTATATAGATAGATAGATATGTCTGCGAGATACTGACTACGTTGACGGAGAATAATAATATACATTAATGATAAAACTTCGTACATAACTTTTTATATATTATATAGATAAATAGATTTGTCTGCGAGATACTAACTACATTGACGGATAATGATAATATACGTTAATGATAAAACATCGTACATAACTTTTTATATATTATATAGATAGATAGATTTTTCTCCGAGATACTAACTACGTTGACGGATAATAATAATATACGTTAATGATAAAACTTCATACATAACTTTTTATATATTATATAGATAGATAGATATGTCTGCGAGATACTAACTACGTTGACGGAGAATAATAATATATATTAATGATAAAACTTCGTACATAACTTTTTTATACTTGGATAAGATCGTTACCCCTCCGATGATTTAGATAAATACTAAACGTATGTATAATTTGCTTGCAACTATTTATATTGTCTTAATTTGAATAAGGATAATTATTAACTTGTGCACTTGAATTTAGATCAAAAGTCGAGGCGATTCATTCGTATTGTGTTTTGACAATTGTTCTAGCGCTCACGTGCTGAATTTTAAACATTAGCTGTACGATAAACTTACTTTTCACTTCTATATCCTTCCAGGCCATCTAGCTCATATAAATTAAATGTATACTCGGTGTTAAGTAACGTTGCAGGACTAGATAAAGCCAATAGACGGCGCCCCTTTATTCTTTTAATATATAATAAGTAACATTGCATTTGTAGCTTAGGTTTATTATAATTATTTAACCTGTTTTTCTCTTCAATTATAACATAGTTACGCTGTTTTTTTACGCTGATATTCAGTGGTGGTATAATTACTTCCAGGAAAAGTAGAGATTGAATTTAATGGTTTAAGGTACGATCTGTGAAACTTAAGGTCGTAGGTTCGAATCCGCCATTAGACTATTGTCGTACAAGTATTTTCAGCTTAGTTAGAGTGATTTAGATTAGTAATGTCAAAAACAAACTACAAACTAGTATTCTTTTTAAATAAAAAAAAGAAAAAGAAAAATAATTTTCATACTGTTTATAGGTGTATATTGTTACAGCGTACCTACCATGTAAAATTTGTTACTTAACTCTGAAATTTGTTCCTTCAATCTGATTTATATCTCATTTACAAGGGTTTTCTTTGTAGTCATTGGAATTATAAGTATAGGAACAGGTTAGATTTCGCATTATTAAAATATGAAAAAATGATTTATATAAAAATATTGAGAGTAGCGGAATCGCTTCCAATACCTAGATATTAATGCTAAATTTGTAGAAAATGTCCATGCGGCAGTTTTGCTCCTGCATTGTAAGATCCGCCGTACAAATAGAACCCAAAAACTCTCTGATGAAACTCTTAATCTCATGGAAGCAAGACATGAATTGAGACTGTAGTCTTCAAATGGTATATCATAATATACTGATCTCCAAATCTATGAGGCGAGACTTGCGCAGATTCAATACGACTCGTATTAAAGAAGCGATAGAGCGAAACGATTGGTGTAAAGTATCTGCCAGAGATCTATCAATTGGACAGAGCCAACCGATTAAGTTTAAAAGTGAAAGCGGATTCATACTTTCCACTGGACCATCGATTTTTAGTAAGATTTTGTGACACGTAAGTTTTTCTTTATATATATATATATATATATATATATGTATATGTATTTGTATATATATATATATATAAATATATACATATATTATATGAATGTGTTGAAACATTATATAAGTTTTTTTTCTCTTTAAAGAATATTAACAATGCTATTAGAATTATTAATATTCATTGTCTATTCGTTTTAATTATTTATAGGTAACAAATGTGGTGAATTTGTAAATTTCATCGTCAAATGGCGCGTAAAATACGTATGTATGTTGATTGCCTTATTTTCATAGTAAATAAAGAAAGATTAAGTTAACCTCTGTCGAGCCTAATCAAGAAAATTCTTCTGTATTTTTATCAGGAAAAATCTTTCCTCGACTGCTTAATCCACTACATTTTCAGTGATTACTTTTCCTTTTTATTTGTTAGGTTATTGCCCTAGTGGTTTCTGTTTTTCCATTAATGCCCGGTTACTAAAGGATTTATTTAAAATACTATGTTCATTATGTTAACTATTTTCCTTTCTATGTTACAATATCCTCCCTAAAGAGGTGGCCTGGGACCAGTAATGGGACCAAATAATTCTTACAAATAAAGCTGTGTTTTTATTATACGAGACGAAATGATTAATACATTCTCCTGGCTCGTGGGGGCAAGGACGGGTTATATCGCCATCGTAAAGACTAAATCCATACGATGTTGGAACAGGTGAACCTTCATCATACACGACAATAAAAACTAAATGCTCTCACACACACCTGAGATCCTAACAGCGTCGGTCGACCATCAGTGTATCTGTCAATCCCTTCTCTGTAGGCTAGGTGAGCCGTGAGACGTAATGCTCTTTCTAGACTGCATTGCGCCTTCAAGCGAGCAACGGATCCCCGAGCTTCGCACCTGGAGGCCACGGGCACCGGGAAAGCAAGCTCTTGAAAGCACTAACCATCCCGGCCTCTTAGGGAGGCTGAGGGTTTGCCGCCGATTCCAATTCGGCCTCGCAGGGTAGTGAGGGCTTCATATCACAATATCTTCATCCCTCTCCTTTTCTCACTGATTTTTGTTGAAATTGTGTAAATTTTTTCCGCACTGTGTTTCATTCACATTGTGCACTACCAATTATTAATAGTAAACAAAATATTTGTCTTAAAATATGTTTTATTTAATGTAAAATTATACAAAAGCATTTTATAGTTAAGGTATCCTTTTAAAATAACGTTGTAATACTACATGTGGGGATTTTAAATATGATTTTAAAAATTAATTATTATAAAAAAGAAAGAAAAGTACAAGTTCTCACCCCTTTGTAAGATAAGTTACTGGGTTATTTCTTTGTTTTGTATTTAGTATTGAGGTCTTAAAATGGAGTTGTTGCAAAAATTACTTAATAATATTTACTTTGTGTAAAACGTCAGCTTAATCCTAAGTACTAGGCATAGTCCACGTTAACTTTTTTCAATATTAAGATCGTTCAAAGGATAAAAAGTACGTTATTTAATTATTATTTTGTAACAATTTATTATGAGGTACAGATAATTTCCGACATAGACTATAGACTTCAAAATAAATTACGATAGAAATATAATTTAAACAACCCACTTTAAAAAGTTTTTCCTAATTCTTTTGAATCATAGACGCCATATGTTGATTATAAATACAATAGGAACTGTTTGCGGTCCACAACATTTACGTCGATCCTGAACATAAAAGCAAGAAATTCGACGGTTGTGATCCCTGAGGACTTGGATGGATATCATTAGCTGTAATCGGGATTAACAGTGGTAGAGCTTCACTGCAATTTGTTTCTAGCTGCAAAATGAATGGGTCAACTTGTCTGGGATAGGACCACGTATTCACAGAATACTAACGTAAAAAAGCAGCATAATGCTGGCCTGTTTCTAGTGAGTGCAGGGATCGGGAGAACTTTATTACTGGTGACGAGGCATTTCATCTCAGTCCTCAAAGTTGACAACGCATCTGCATTATCATTCCTTGTCAAGGATGAATGTAGATGTCATGAGGAATCACTTGCTATCAGGTGAACCATGTCCGCGCTCGTTTATTTCTCTCAATTAAATATTAAAAAAAACAATCGCAGAAGCGTAATGCTACTATTTTATGCAGATATTCTGCGAGGACGTGGTGCTTTCGTAATCCATGCATGCTGGTTGCTACAAACAATACAGCATGTATAATAACATAAAAATTCTTGCGAAATCATCCTCGGTACGAACCCGGTGACATACTTTTCCGTGCTCTTCCCCTCCCCTTTACGTATATTTGTATTTTAGTTCTTTAATAAAAATATATATAAAATAGCTTATTTTTAATAAAACTAATTGTAAATAAAAAACAACCATAACATCTATAATGAACTTCGTACCTTTGATATAAAAATAAAAACTTCTACACATAAAAAAAATATTGAAAGGAGATAAAAGTTTAGAATCATAATATTATCATTTTGTAAATTTAACAAAAACGCTTTTCACTTGCTCGTATTAGTAATGTACGTCTATGTTTTACTAATATTGTTGATGCTTGGTCGAATAAATGATATAGCGAATATTTTTATTGTATTAAAATGTTTGTGCCCTAAAAGCATTTTCGCCCGCCTTGCCAAAAACCTTTTTGTAAAATACAATCAATTTTAACCGTTAAAACTATTTGAGATGCATAATCTAATTCAAGCATTTTTTGTTAATTTTTTTTCCTTTTATTGTTTTTTTATTTTTTTATTTTCGTTTATTTTCTATTTATCTACCGCTGACGGTCGTTCCCGTGATTTGTTTGGGTCTGCAGAATACCAGCGCTGATTACCCTCCTTGGGTAATCGGTAGAATGCTGAGTAGTGAACCCTGTCGATTCGGCGTTGCAACACATAGCCTCGGTAACCTTTAAGTGGACCGTGGACCTTTTGAACATTTGTAATTCTTTCTTTCTCGTTATTATTATTATGTTGTTGTTTACTTTGTTATTATTATTGATATAATTTTAATTGTTTGTGTGTTTAATGTGTATTGTGTTGTAATTTGTCTAACCGATTAAAATGGCTCATTATTATTATTGTTATTATAATTATACTTTACAAAATTCGTTAAGTTTATGTTCTGAAAGTAAAAAATGGCTTTGAACATTATTAAGCTAATTATTTTTACTTAAGTGACTCAACTTACAAATATAGCGTTGTATTTGTGGTAAATGTTTATTGTTATTTTTTTATTGGGACGTAATGATAGCAAAATTAATTGATATGGAAAAGTAATAGTTGTTAAAGTTGTTAACTGTCAACGTTAATTTAATCCGTTGTAATATTATCTTGTTGTCTTTTGATTGTTATCTCCTAAGTTTGTGTTATATGTTGTGTTTCCTTGATTTATAATACATAGATATATAATATACAAAGTATAAATCATAGTAACTATTACTGTGTTTCAATAAAGAACAAAAAAAGGAGTTACTTCTTCTCTTGCTATTTCACTTTCACAAGAAGTTTCTAAATACAATGTAGTCCTTGGTCAAGTCGATCCATTCGTAGGTAAAGCATACCCTGTAGCTTTCTAGCTGCCGTGTCGCTCTACCTAAAATAAAGAAAATTAACATAAACCAGGTATTTTTATTCGAATATTTCAGTTGCTGAATACAGGTCACAAGTATTTTAAGAGAAGTGACAAGATGAAATTGAGTGAACATTAAAATTGCTATAAATCCTATCCAACGACCCTTTCTTAGGTACTTACACTATTCTTTTATTGTTCCCTTTTACGGTTTATTTCTGACAAAAGTTTAAGTTCGAAAGCACAACAACGAAACTAACTACAGAAAAAAGTTATTGTTCTATAAGTTACTATAACTTGTGGTTGTAGTTCTATAACTTGTTAAATATTTCTATATAACAAAATCATGTTGTAAATATTTTTTTAATGATATCCTTTTTTTTTAATTATTGTATGTCACTGGGTCTTTCCTTAACGTAACGGCATAACTATAGTATTCTTATAAAAATACTGTGAAGACTTAAAACTCCATAGACTGTTTGAACCACTCGGCAACAATTTCAACCCGGTGAAACTGTAAAAGCCCCGGGGATAACAGCATCCATCAGCCCGAAAAAAAAAAGAAATCGGGAACTATGAATCGACACATTTTAAGGAGCCTAGTGGCACGTGTATTTACATCCGATGCTTATGTACTGTTTAGTGTTACAATATTTATGCGAAGCAATGCAGCCTACACAAATAATCCTCTTAAATTAAAAAGCTCGCCCTTAGACTTAACCTTTGGCGACGAGAAAGTCAGAATAAGAATTTGGACGACAAAAATAATTAAACAAATGTAACACTTGGACTTTAACCTTTAACGTTTTCAACATTTATAAATAATACGGTCACGAAATAAAAACCTTCGGTACCTATATAACTGTAATAACACAAAATTTAAATTTTCTTAAGTTCCTGAACAAAGAAATTACCATTAAAATTGTATGAGATAACTTAAAACAATTCTGTGACCATTTGGTTTATTTTTTTTCAACGAAAAACTACTATGTCATCAACACAACATTCCTTCCTTCCTTTTTTATAGTAATGTCCATGGGCAGTGGTTCCAAGTGAACATCAGTTATGATTATGGTAGGTTGCCATATCTTGTATTAAAATGTTCATTCCGGGAAATTTGGGAGTAAAGGAATAAATAATTCGACCCGGAGCATCATTCATAGGAGGCGTTTGGGAACACATGGTGCGTTCAGTAATGACCGCTCTGGCAGCGACCATCTCCGAGAGGTATCCAGCAATGGAGGTCCTGAGCACGGTACTCAACGAGGCAGAGCATAATAGTCTCGTCGACCCCGATGACTCCGAGGCGTTGATACCGAAAAATTTCTTCCTGGAAGACCCAGGAAAGACCCCCGTCCTGAGAACATTTAACGATCGAGACATCGACCTACGAAGCAGTTCTCATAGCTGACGGCAACCTTCCGCAAAACACTTGGGCGGACGTGTCCGCACGACCTATCCCAGCCTTGACGGCATCGTGCGAACTGTGGACGTCAAAACGAATGGTGGAACGCTGCGTCGACCTACGAAGAAGATCGTCGCAATCCCGACGATCTACCACGATTCTGCATCACGACATCCTGACTCGGATTGAGTAAATCGGATCGCCCTGTGACTTACAGTAACACTCTTATGCATACACAACGTCTTATACTTCGACTTCTACACATCACACACACCTCCTTTAAAGTAGACGTTGCGACTCGCGACGAGCGGCTGACATGCGGGACGGGCACAGGCTATCCGCCCCACCGGTGAATCGAACACGCGTTCGCATCTCGCTAGTTGAACACCCGAACCTCGGCACAATTTATTGCCGCGATTTGCCGTATTGTCACTATCAACGTCACCGACGTGCACTTGCACACATACTCGCATTACACAAACTACACATGTAATCTCAGCACGCCACACCGCGCTCGCCAGACAGACGCACAGCGGCTTTCACGAGAATTACTCGTGTTCTAGGCCGCTTCCAAAAAATAAAATCTACCTGTCCTTCATTTAGATAGCAATCGGAGTCGAGGTTTCGAACCTCCTTATGAGGGGCCCTCGAATCGTATTATCGCCCCCTCTGTTGTGTCGACGTTCTTCGTCCACAGGAGGGAGCGCAGCGGTGGTGCAGCAGTAGTCTTCGTGCCAGCAGCAGCGTGCAGCACTATAATATATACAATAATATAATAACAATATTTCATTAGGTTTCTTATTCTTATGTATGTACACATTTTATTCAAATACGAAGAAATGCAACAACGATTTAAATTTGCCAATGTAATATACTTACTATATAACTTTAAACTTGTTAGCTAAAGATGCTAGTTAAACTTAATGATAATTGGGTCATTTTGTGTCGAGTGAATATAACTTCATTTAATCTCATTAAGTTTAGACGAACAATTGTTTTTAAATAACTATTTATTTAGTTATCTTTACTATTACTGAACTGAAACTAACCCATGTCTGTTATTATTATTGTCTGTATTTGTTAAATCAAATGGTTTCTAATATTTAGAGGAAAACGCCCTGGATATTTATAATGTTTAAAATATATATCATTTTTAAGATATAATAAATAGACGGAATTGGGTGGCTGTTTTCGGAGGTCTATAGTTTAGATCTAAATGTAAAGTCTGCGATGTTTTATATCCTCCTGATAAAGTCTCGTCTTGCATGTGGCACCCCCTTTACCTTTAAAGGAAGTTGGTATAAGTTAGTGTTGTTACTATTTATTTATGTAACTATATATTCGGCGCCGTTTACGATCACAATTTATGGTTGAACATATTGTATTAGTCAAAAAGTCTACATTCACGTTGTATTGAAAATGTGACATGGTTTGCATTGGCTTCATTGTTATGTTATTATTTTTTTGAAAAGAATGCTAGTATGTTATAGTATACTATTATCATAACTAACATTCCGGTAAACCGTTTTAAATAATCTTGTATTGTGTTAGGAGATGGTTCAGGACAATAGTCGAATGACGCATTCGAACCGACGAACTTATGTTTCGCAGACCATATCCAAAACCATTTGGATATCACCATTTCATATGTTGTTATACATGCCAAGTGAAAGAAACTGCAACCTTTATTATATATTTTATACTTATGAGTCCTCATTAGTTACTACTGCCTCATCGTAGTACCGAGAGGCGACGATATGCCTTGCAAGTTAGATATATGTAAAAAAATAAACGCCATCATTTATTTTTTATTTGGTCATACTTGGCTCTGACCTGTCAGTGTCATGCTTCACTTAAAAGAGGAGGAGCAGCAAACGCTAGGTTTCAGACCAACCATCATACGAACAAGACCTGGCTGTATGGACTAAAGTCCTTTGCCTTTCCCATTAGGGATAAATTAATATAATCATCATTAAGAGAGGAGGTTATAAAAATTGCAATATCATGTACCGTGTGGAAAGAACTGTAGTTATTCAATTTGTTAGTTAAATTTGAAAAACAGCAGGAATAAACTTTAAATGTCGTTTCTTTGTTTACAAGTAGGTATTGTGATTAATATTGTAGGTTAGACTTTAAAATTGTAACTTTAAAATAAATCTTTGTTTCCAGAGCAACACTTGGATTGCTTTTACACTCGGATTTATGTTGCCTTTTTTCAAATTATCATGTACTCTTACAGTAGTTTATAAAATCGTTTAAACGTGCAAAGTAAATAATAATAGTGTAATTGTAACAGAAAATTTCTTACTTATCGTAAATTGAATCTGAAAACGCCTTCTTCACGTTGAAATATACAGACGTTTGATAAATTGTCCCGTCGAGAATCTGTTTCTTGCTTAAAATAATGTCTTGTAACATCAAAACTGTGTGCCGATTAATAGATTTGATGCCTTTGACCCTGCGCTGTGACTTCTACGTATATCTCTTCTAAATATTTTCATTTTCATAGTGACAGACAATAAGACTATCTTTACATACTTATACTTACTTTAATGTCATTCGTAATTTGATAACGATGAAAAATTAATTTTATTGACATAACACAGGACGAAGAAAGCAGCTATTTTACCATATTGATAATAATTACTATATATGTATTACCCTTTACATATATTATATCGTCTGGGTGAGTTACTTAGGCTAGCCATCTCCTGGCGTTCGGTGCTTTCTAACTCTGAGTATCCTCACGGGCACAATTAGTAGCCAGGACTTTCCAGCTGGAGCTCGCACTGAATTATGGTCTCGTGGATCGGAGGTTACCTTACTATAAGTACACCAAAGGCCGTGCTCGAATATAACCGCGCAAGGCTCTACTGAGACCGGCCTATAATCACGGAGAGCATTATTCTTGTGAATAAGCCTGATATCATATTAATGGACCGGCCACAGTCTAAGACATTTTGGTCGACATCACCATCTCGTATGATGACAACCACCTGATAGCTGAAAGAGATAAGACTAAATATACCTATATCAAATATCAAAACTAATTTTTAAATCTAAAATTATTTGTTTTATTTTTAATAACCTTTAGTTATAATTTTTAGTGCCCGTTTCATAGACGACTTAATAATATAACGCGGTTCATATAAAAAAATAAGTTATTGCATTATAGACTGTCGTGTAAGGTTTTCACTTTTTTTTATAGAGTAGTTGGCAAACGAGCGAGCATCCCACCCGATAGTAAGTGATCACCGCCCATGAACATCCCCAACACTAGAGGAGGCGCAAAAGTGTTGCCGGCTTTTAAAGAAGGTGTAGGTTCTTTTAACAGCTCGACAGCTGTAAGCTCATTTTCAGTCGCGTGGCATAATAATGATTACTGTACCTAAGTCCCAGTTAAGTGCGAAACCTAGTCATTGATAATCAAATCTTAATATACGTAATAAAATTTTCTTTTAAGCAAACATGTATAATATTCAAAAAACAACGGCTGGTTGTTATTATTTTATACATTGTGTATGTAAATGATATACAAAACGACTTACTTACCCGACCTAAATCCAATTCTTTTCTTTCATGTAATAAAACGGAAATAACGCCTTGGAATTCTTGACACACATTCGACTTGTTAATAGAAATCATAGGAATGACGCAAATATTCCCATTGACGTCATTCCACTTGTTTTAGACAAGATTTGTATTTATTATAGTCATAAAAAATATTTAACATTGATTATTTAACGATTGCGAATACAACATTTTATTATTAAAACTAAGAGATGTCCAACCGCTTCTCGTAAATTGTTCTAATAAACATTTTTATAACATAGTTGAATAAGTGAAATAGGCTGTTAAGGCATTCGATCATGCCTTAACAGCCTCGCCAACTATTTGGTAACGATGGGTCATCGTCAAATAACGTACGGAATCTTTTCCTTACAAGGAGTTCTCTTACTAATATCATTAGAAGCGTAAATATTTTTCATATTAAATATTTTTGAAAAATGTTACTGGAAAATTTTGTTATCAGTAGCGATTTAATCTCAAATTACTTATATATACTATAATAAAACTATAGCATGCTTTCTGTTCGGTAAATATTCTCTACAAATTTTAATCAGAGCGAATGAATCAGAAATAGAAGTGAATTTATACTATTGATAGAGAAGTCAAAAGAACATATTTTGGAATCATGGACTGTCTGTCTATTTGAAAACACTATTTATTTACATTATTCTTTCGTTAATTATCTTTCAGCGCAATCAAGAGAAGACCAAATTCACTGTTACTTAATGCACTTAAAGATCTATAAGATCAGCCAACTATTTCATACTAATCTAGTCATTACATTGAAAATAATGCATTGTATATAACATTGTATATAAGATACAATAAAAAAATATAAAAACAAATTTTTTTTTATCCAACACCGATAAATATTCACAAAATGGTCCAGAATAAATGTTAATGTTAATCTGTTTAAAATTAAAATTATTTGTGACCCAATAAAGTTTTATGATCGTAAAATTAAACTAAAATAAATTTTGGAGCTAAATACATAATTTAATAATTAATTTATTCTATAAATTAATTAGGCTGATTGGGTCTTCCAACTTTAAATTCAATTTTATTGCCGCTTTATATAATTCAATTGACCTCTGCTTAAAAAGTGTATCAAAAATTTACGCTTTCTGCAGATTGACAGTAACTTATAAAAAACATTACGAGTAGTAGTAGTTAGAGTAGTATCTATCTATAACTTTTATATATTTTATTATTACTCGGCAATAGATTTATGAATTCCTTTAAATCATATAAATCCAGCAAGTTTCTGCCAAGATAAGTCAGTCGTAACAAATTTACAACAATGACATTTTAAAGATAACTTAGTACCTCCTCACGGAATTCTAGACTTTAGAACAATATGGAAGACGCAGGACGATATAAACTTTGATAGGCAGCTTTTACATAATTGGGCAGAGATATAATAAACAATTTTTTATATTCCTATCTTTAGGATATATATAATATTTTTGTATATTACGCTTTCCAATAACATAATGATGATGGATTGGAAAACGAGCATTAATAAAAATATTTAATTAATTAATAAATATATTTTAACAGTACAAGAAAAACACTGCAGTTTGTTTCTAACTGCAGAATGAATGGGTCAGCTCGATCGGGTTAGGACCACACCCTCACAGAATACCAGCGTGAAATAGCATCGTAACGCTGCTGTGTTTCGCCTGGTGAGTGCAGGGATCCGGAGACCTATTTTACTGGTGACGAGGCATTCCATTTCAATCCTAAAGGGTAACAATGCATCTGTGTTATGATTCCTTGTCAAGGATGAATGTAGATGTCATGGGCCGCAGGAATCACTTGCCATCGGGTGAACTGTGTGCTCGTTTGTTACTCTCCAAAAATAATATTGTCAAAATAGCCAGTACTTATATTTTTATGACAATGTACTGTTATGTTAGTACGCTTCGATGATTAGAATTACCTTTTTTCTTTTGTGTTTCAGGATTCGGTCGAGTTTGGATATTGGTATAGTAAGCCTTTCAAAATATTCTTGATTATTATTTTGTGCTCCAATTTTGTAGGATTGTGAAATACAGAATTTTTTATTTTATTACAAAAAGAAAATCTGTTAATTTACTTTTAAGAAGGGTTTTCCTTTTACATGTTTCCTCTAACCATGGACTTGAAAGCCGGAAGCGCATTTGGTTTTGCGGATGTCCATAGGCGGCGGCAATCACTCACTTAAACAGGTGAGCTGCGTGCTCTTTTGCCACTGTTTGTATTTATTCTATATAAAAAATTATTATTTTTATTTATTTTACCAAGAAGCCATCATTATTTCTTCTTACTTGTATTAATGTGTACTGTTTGACGATTGATGAATTATATTAAAAAATAATGATATTTATATAGATAATTAATTATATTAAACAACTAGTGAAGGAACACTATTTATCTTTATCCAGTTGAATATACCTATAATGAAATATTATGTTAACTTTATTGTATGGTATATATATTTATTATTTATGTTTACATTATGTATTATGTGTATTATTATTTATGTATTAATTAATAAATGTACGCATCTTTGTAAATAAATATAGTTCTGTATTTATTTTAATTTTATTATTTTTTTTCTCTATTTTTTATTATTATTTATTTCTTTATTTTACCAAGAAGCCAACATTAATATCACAAGTTAATATAACTGATTACATGTAATTAACGTTATAGCCTTCGGCGACCTTCTTCTTACTTGTATTAATGTGTACTGTTTGACGATTGATGAATTATATTAAAAAATAATTATATTTATATAGATAATTAATTATATTAAGCAACTAGTGTAGGAACACTATTTATCTTTATCCAGTTGAATATACCTATAATGAAATATTATGTTAGCTTTATTGTATGGTATATTTATTTATTATTTATAATAATAATAATATTAATAATCATTTATTTCGGATTAAATTGCAAAAGATACAGATTAATTATAATAAAATCCATTGCAAATGATTGTTATGTAATTAATTTATGTATTAATTAATAAATTTATGCATCTTTGTAAATAAATATAGTTCTGTATTTATTTTAATTTTATTATTAATATTATTTTTTTTTCTCTATTTTTCATCATTTATTTTTTATTTTTTTATTTTGTCTACACTATTTTTTCCCGATAATATATCCAACACCAGGCCTGGTGGAAGAAATTTTGATTGTAAAATAAGCTGCGCCTTTCTACATACCTTTCCTATATTACTTTCCTTATATAAATGATGTGTACATAAAAGTTAATAAATAAATAAACAATCAAGGTTCAAAATAATTATAACATTTTACAAAATTTCACTTATATATAATTTTATATACATTTCAAAAAATATCCGAAACAAGCAATGATCAATAACCACTGATACAATGCTGGAATATAATTTTAACTTCATTTATTAAACGTGACTGCATTCGTAAATTAGTGGTGGCAGCCTTATAATTAACTTGTTCATTGAATGCAATTATTACCCGTTCGTGTATTATTGAAAATTTTGTGAACTAAACATGACTCGAAATAGTTTTTTCAAAGCTTTTATTAACGCGAAATCTGCAGTCTATATATAAAATAATAATAAATACAGTAAAATATTTACCAACCGATAATTACACTGCAACTCTAAAGTATGAAATGATCGGCTTCATCTTATTTACCAGGCCTTATTTATACACAATACTATCGCAAAATAGTAGCTTAGCCTAGTGAAACAAGTAAAGGAAAGTAGAGATACAATTATTTTCAAAGGACATTACATTGTTGTACGAGTAAGATTTGATCGGCTTAACCGAGGAAAGGCGGTATTTCCACAGAAGGCTAGCGTAAAATCTCATCTTTTCTATCTTTATTTATCGTAACGTTTTTGCAGATATTTATTCAGAGACTAAACATAAAAAAATATCGTAAGCCCCTTTACAAAAAGGGCAACTTTCAAAAACTTTTACACCTTCTAAAAATGAATTCTCTGGTTCAAAAATTTCTGTACATTTTCTGTAATTTTTTTACAGCTGGCTTTATTACAGCATTTTTACGGCTAATTATCTTGGTAATTTTCTTAGTAATCACAGGCTGGGTAGAGTTCTACGGTTAACCACAGAACACATCTTCGCACCACATACGTATCAAACTAAGTTCTAGACGAATTCTTTTACGGTCAAGGCAATCTGCTTGTGGAATGAGTTAACACTGGCGACTAAATCAGAGTTGGGTTGTAAGCCCTAGGCTTAGATATTTTTTTTATTTCTTTATATATACTGTGACAACCTTGCCTGCTTGACTCGTAAAAGATCCTACACCGCCCCGAATGCAGGTTCAACTTTGTTATTCGTATTTATTAATACTTAAATTGTATTTAATTTAATTCTACAATTTGTGTTTCTTTTGTATTTGTATTGAGTCCCGTAAAGTGCGGTCTTTCTCTGATTACTCCGATTGGTCTTTGCTACAGCGGGTTTATAGCAGAGTTTATTGTGAATTTAGTGTTTGCATAAACAGCATTAAATGTGTGATGTTGAGTACTAATTATATTAATAACAATTTTTCAGTTAGTTACAGGTCCACTACTTGTATATCATTTTTTACTAAACTCATCCATGTTTTATCCTGGTTTATTTTCGGATTGCATCACTTCGAATTTCATATTCAACACTCTCCTAGTAATATGAGTTGCCAAAAGCTTCTTAAATATCTCAACAAATAAAAACGATCAGAATTAAAAACCTGCAGAGAATAGCGTTTTTTGTATACTTTCGACATGGGTTTAACAGATAATTTGTTCTGTCCTAACTCAACTAAGGAAACATCAATCATTGTTGCTAATGACTTTGTTAACTTATTTCCAACTTTCTTATTTTACGATTGCTCGATTTTTTTTAAATATATCAGATATTAAAGTTTACAATAGAAAAACATTATGAGGGTTGCTACTTAATTTTTGACAAAGTAAATACATTACTATTTATGGTTATTTTTTGAATATCACATGTAAATAATATATTTCTTATAACAAATTCATTTACAATCCGAAATTGGATCTTATTTATTTGACATTGTTATATAGGATTTAGAGTTATATTGTTTTGTTTTGTACAGTAATGCAGAAGGTAAAGATTGTAGGAGATATACTTTTCTTTTTTTTTTTCATCAAACAGAAATCAAGTGTACAAGCGGTGCTATCTAAAAACGAACAAGACTCCAGTAACAATCTTTATTCTAATAATAAAAAATAACAAATGATTTAGGGCAACGATTAAAATATTAGGTCTTTACCTATGAAATTGTCATTCTTCAGTATTGGCCATTTCAAACTAAAAAAAAGTTTTGATTGGCTAAGAATTCTAAATTTTATTATTAATTTTATTTTAAAAACATGACATTCTTTTTACAAAGTCAGTCTTTTATTTATTGATTAGCTTTGTACTTTCTTTACGTTTGAAAATTTTTCGTCATAATGGATACTTTAAAAATTCGTGTAATTATGGAATATGAGTTCCGTCGTGGCATCAACACTGCACAAACGGCACGTAAAATCAACAACGTTTACGGAGAGAACTTTACAAACGAACGCAAAACCCGTTATTGGTGTGTCCGGTTCCATTCTGGAAATTTTGATTTGAAAAGAGAACCTCGTGGTCGTCCGGACACTTTGGTCAACAATGATGATTTAAAGGCGATTGTGGAAGCTAATGATACTCAATTTTCAGCCGAACTAGCAGCAGCTTTTGATGTTGACATCAAAACAATATTGGTCTATTTGCGACAAATTGGCAAGGTAAAAAAGCTTGATGGATGGGTGCCCCACGAACTTAACGATCGCCAGCGCAACGTACGCGTTGAGACCTGCCTCGCGCTGTTCAACAGGCACAGAAATGAAAGAATTTTGAACCGAATTATTACGTGCGACCTAAAATTTCTGCTCGACAATCGAAAGCACTCAGCAAGTTGGTTAGATCCTGGTTCAGCACCAAGGTAGGGCATCTAAACTAAAAATTACCTGTAGAAAGTTGATGGTCAATGGTGGTGGATGGTGTTTGGTCTAGTGCCGTTGTGAATCATCACGATTTTTTCGATCGATCGAGCATTACTGCAGATGTGTACTGTCTAGAACTGCAGACAATGTTGGAGAAGCTCGTACATTTCCAACCAGCTTTGGTCAATCGGTCTTCCCCGCTGCTTCTACACGACAATGCGCGACCCCATACTGCACAACAGACAGTCTCCAAGCTGCAAGAGTTAGGGTTGGAAGCTCTCCCTCATCCCCGTACTCACCAGACCCACCCACCGACTATTACTTTTCCAAAATTTGGACAACTTTTTAGGGGGAAAAAATGCAATTCCCGAGAAACAGTACAAAATTCCTTTGAAGAGTTTGATGCCTCCCGTCCAGCTGAGTAATAAACTATCACTGCGTTGTCAAAGATGCATCTGTCAGATTACATGGGTGTAGAGAGGTAACAGAAATAAAAAAGTTTTAAAAAAAATACTTTAACTTATTTGATACAAAACGGCAATTTCATAGGTTTAATAAGACCTATTAAAATAATATATTTTATATTATATTTGATAGTTTTGAAGTTATGTTGTTGTTGTTGTTGCTACGATAAATGAAAAACATTCATAGGACACTAGTTTTTTTATTTATTTAGACTTCAGCCTTTAGATTAATGTAAAATCAAAATCAGTTAAAGTAGAATAACTGAATAAACGCGCATCCGGAAGAGGAAAATGAATAAAAATATTCATACTTACAACCAAATCTTACTTGTACCCAAGATTTCTTTGCAACTTTTCAGCGGAATTATTTCCACTCTTTTTCGCTTTTATTTTATATAATATGCTGTAGGTCCTTATTAGAGACTTACTGAGAATAGGAATCACGTGAAAAATATACATGAATTGATAATAGATACGGCATTCAATATCAATAATGAATTAATGAAATAAAGATCGTAGACGATAGTCATGAAATAGTGTTACTATTTTCTATTCCTTTTTTATTACATTGAGAGTAACAAACAAGCACACAATTCACCTAATGGCAAGTAATTCCTGCGGCCCATGACATCTATATTTATCCATGACAAGGAATCATATTGCAGATGCGTTGTTACCCTTGAGGACTGAGATGGAATGCCTCGTCACCAGTAATAAAGATCTCCCGATCCCTGCACTCACCAGATGAAACACAGATGCATTATGGTGCTATTTTACGCTGGTATTCTGTGAGGGCGTGGTCCC
This sequence comes from Teinopalpus imperialis, assembly GCA_029286865.1. Classification (NCBI taxonomy): domain Eukaryota; kingdom Metazoa; phylum Arthropoda; class Insecta; order Lepidoptera; family Papilionidae; genus Teinopalpus; species Teinopalpus imperialis. The sequence goes on along the minus strand of JAGSMU010000036.1, from coordinate 6,367,152 downwards.
ACCCCGGTCGAACTGACCCATTCATTCTGCAGCTAGAAACAAACTATAGTGTAGCTCTAGCACTGTTATTACTTAATACTAATAACCCTTATTACATATACATTAAGCCGAAAACAGATTAAAATCATAGTAAATTTGTTAACAATAATTTAATGATTATCAACTAACATTGTGTATTGGGGTCTGGCTAAAATGCCTGCGTTAGTGAAACATATATTTTTAGTAGTACAATGGTTTGATAAATTACGGTAAAGGTACATAAATAAGATTGTGAGACTAAGGATGACGTTAATATATTTAATTAATTACGTTCTCTACACAAAGAACTTACTCCTTCTCACTTTGCTCCGTAAAATCTCAAGTCATTTTCAAAACTTTTAAGTTAGATAGTATTTTTTTGTGTATGACACCTCATTTTTTCAGTAAAACTAAGCTGATAAACATGATTTTTTTTTATGTTAAAAAGGGTGCCGGTATAGTTCTATAAAAATTGTCGAGATATGAAAAACTTTTTTTTTTCATACACACGATTTTTTTCACATTTCGTGTGTGCATAAAATGGAGACGACAAACAATTCTCAGAAATATGTAGCCTTTGTGTACATAATTGTTAAGTGTATAGGTACACTTGCTAATAACTCTCTGTATCAGGGATGGTTTGGTTTTATCGGGTAAAGATCACAGACACAAATTTAAACAAGTTTTAATACCTCCATTCCTCCATTGAATATTGTTTTAAAATAATTCTATCAAAATTGAAATCAATTGGAAATTTTACACTTGATTTCAATTTTGATAGAATTATTTTAAAACAATATTCAATGGAGGAATGGAGGTATTAAAACTTGTTTAAATTTGTGTCTGTGATCTTTAATTAATATAAGGATATATGTGAAGAATATATACAATAAATTTCTTTTTGTATACATTGAGAGTAACAAACGAGCACACAGTTCACCTGATGGTAAGTGATTCCTGCGGCCCATGACATCTACATTCATCCTTGAAAAGGAATCGTAATGTCACCCTTGAGGACTGAGGTGGAATGTCCCTTCACCAGTAATAAAGGTCTCCGTATCCCCGCACTCACCAAACGAAACAAAGCAACATTATGATGCTATTTTACACTGGTATTCTGTGAGGGAGTGGTCCTACCCCGGTCGAGCTGGGCCATCCATTCTTCAGTATAGTTCTCCTACTGTCAGATGTACATATATACAATAATATACTTATATACTAAATTTCAAATAATCCATCCATCAGTTTTTCCGTCAAATGTGACACAGCAGATAGACCGACCGAAAAAAAGTGTTCAAAAAACAATTGAATATGCGTCAGCATCACTTATATAGTCCTTGAAGTTACTTTCTCAAAAAATATTATAGACAAAACTGTTCTACAAATTTATGATATGTATCTAATAAATTATATATATAAGGCTTTAACTTTTGGTTCTTTAAATTTTAATTATTTAACAATATATTTAGCTGCAGTACAATACGTAAGTAACAAAATAAATTTAAAACTTAATGAATATTGATATATTCATTAAGTATTCGAGTCATACGCAGTTAGGATTAGGCTTCAAATAATCTTTTGAAATTAGCATTTACGTAATCACTGAATCACCACTAAATTTGGTTGTATATGCCGGAACACGTGTAATTAATGGAAAATGTTTGCTAAGAACCATATATTAATTTAGTATATAAGTATATATATGGTTAAAATTTTATATTGGTTTAGATTAGGTTAGAATAAAGTTAATTTCTAATAAATTGTTAATTAATTAGAAATTAACTTTTGTTAATTAAAAGTTGACGGTGTGCAACCTTTAAAACATTGGAAGATAAAGTTTATAGAATATTAAATATAATTTTGAAATCGTAAACCAAGAACAACAAAAATAATAAAAGATGTATATCAGCCAACTTATAAAAGTTAAAAACAAATATTTGTACACTTTATTAAAATCACGAAACACAACTTCACCCGCGTCTGAAGGAGACCGAGGCACGCCGTCGACGACCACGACCACCTGGACCCAAGGCCTTCATCAAACTATGACGCCCCCGCCGTCGGCGGGTCGCAAACAAAATGATTCGCGATACCGCCATTATTTCAATGTTGTGCACGGTCATAATGCGCTTGAAAACACATTATTACACAACACAAACACATATGTGATGACAATATGCGGTTTACTGGTACATTAAATACCAAACAAATGGTACAAACTAGCAGTAAATAATAGTACTGTCTCTGTTATTACCATTATTACCAGTTCACATCTCATCTTATTTAATCAATGCAAATTTATGGCTCCTTTATAAAAAATACCTGAGTACAGACATTAATTCAAAAGCACACTCAGTATTACGAGTATTTAATCCTCTCATCTCGCCTTCTGGTGACTGAATTATTTGTTTGACCTTTACCGATCGTGGTAAAATTTTGTTAATTTCCTTTATCTGTTATTTCGAGAATCATGTTTAAAGTAAACATTAACTTCGCCTGAATTATGTTTAAATATTGCTTTGCTTTTAATTTTACGAGATCCGATTCACGAACGCCTGTGCGTAACCACACGCTTGAGTAAATTAAAATATTATGATCACTTGTTTATACCAAAGTACTCCCTATTTTTCGTAAGATAACTTTACTTTTATCCTATCTTCATAATTTTTTAAGCTTTAGCTCAAGGTACGTGTCAAAACTGTTTGAACTAAAAATAGTAGTAGGTTGTATTATTATCAATTTTTACAAACATTTCTAATTTTCAATGGGCCTGACGCAGGTTTCTGAGGTAGGCGCCCTTAAAATTTTAATTATTTTTAAGTATTCATTTAGCATGTGCTGGGTGATGAAGACCTTAAAAATCATATATGCTGTAGTTGAACAAATGATAAAGAAAAAGATATATAATTTTTTTTTATTAATCCTTATAATAAAAACTTATAAACGTACACAAAATATCGTATAATTAAGCATTTACATCAAACGAAGGAGAAAAATTCAAATTCAATCCATTTAATCACTTTCTTTTGAATCACTAATAATACTAGAAATTATGACGCGGGTACTAGTTTATTTATTTATTTAAGTTTTAATTGTAAAACCTTGTTTAAAATAAAAAAGTACAATTGGCGTATTTGCGGAATGCCTTTTGGCATTCTCTACCAGTCTTTTTCTCAACCCTGAGATGGAGAAACATACTAAACAAACTAGTTCCTTTTAATCCAAATAATACGAAATAATTGATCTCATAACGTTATTATAATTCGATCATTTGACTACCCACTGAAGTTAGATGAAAGAGCCGAAATATCCAGTTCTCCAGACGATAAATCACAACTGAAGCTCTAAAACAAAAATCCATCAATAAAGAATTAAGATTCAACCCTCAAGTCTAAAATGGAATCCCTACATAACATTTACTAAGAAATATCATTCTGTCACTAAGAACTCTGAAGAAGGAAATATATCCCAATTCGTATATGAATTCTGTTTTCATACATCAAATAGGACAAGATTTGAATACATCAACAGTTGTTTTTGTTACGTCTGAGTTAGTGGAAGTATTTTGTAAATGTCATTACTTTTTTATAACTCCCCACAGTGTGACGGGGATTGAATACCTTCAATGAATAAAATTATTTAAGTTTTTTATATATGTATAATATATTTAACAAGCCATTATCAACTTTTTTTTTTATGGAAATATAGAGCAAAAAATCGGAGTAGCATCTTTTTGTTAGGCCAATGTATTAAGGAAATCAGAAGGAAATTGGTTCATGATCATTCCGATGAAATGGAAAATTTGCGAAAAAATGGTGCTGCGGTACCTCGAAGGTAACATTATAAAGGTATTGTTGTTGTGTATTTTTGAAAAGTTGTAAGAAGTGGGCTGGCATGAAATTCTATCCCACTCTATGATAAAAGATAGATGATTAATTATATTCAATGACATATATTTGGCGTTATTTTTTTTTTTGTATAAATACTATACGTATATCTTATTTTATCCATGCAAATTTATGGCTCCTATTTATAAAAAATACCTAAGTACTGACATTAATTCAAAAGCACACTTAGTATTATTAAACCCTTTCATCTCGCCTTCTGATAACTTCTCTAAGACTTCAAAGGAGGCTCAGCCCAAACAATGCCTCCATTGAAATGTCCCAATTATCCGACAGCTTTTCTGTATGAAGAAAAACAGAAGCCTCGAGCTTCATTGTGCTCCCCGAGCAACGGGAAAGCACAATTGTATGGTCAATCATGGTACACATGGATGAATGGACACATCTACAATGTGGCAATCACTAAAGGAATCTTTCCGAACACCTGGAAAGAAGCAGACGCCAAAGGAATCCTTAAGCCGTCTAAACTCCCGTCCGATTCAATCTCATATCGATCCACCGGTCTCCCTTAGGAAAAATTTATGAACGCATACTTCTCGCTCGCTTAAGGGACTTTACTTGCAATCTCATGGGCTACCTGTCTCCGAACAGTTTGGTTTTCACAATCAGCACTCATGCACCCATCAAGTGCACCGTATTGCGGAGCACACTCATAACAAATTCACACAACACAACAACTTGGTAACCGACCAAACCGAAGTGCGTTTCTTCGACGTGGCGAAAGAGTTTGACAAGGTCTGGCACAACGGGCTCATATACAAACTTTATGAGCTGGGTGTACCAGATCATCTCGTAATAATCATACGAGACGTCTCGTACCAATCATACGGATTGAGGTCAAGCCCAACAAAAGTACTGGCTGCACTTCTCACGCCGCATCTCACAGAGGTCTCTGTGAATCTACAGAGGTATATGATCGTCCAATCCTCTATCCGTCAAATACTTACGCGTCACATTAGATTAAACTCGCCTTCAGTCAGCATATCAACCTTGTACAGAATCGGGCAGCCTTCACCCTGTTACTAAATAAAAATAGTAAAATATCCCTTCTTAATAAAACAACACTTTACAAAGCGTGCAGCCGACCCATAATGACATACCCAAATCCTGTTTTCGCACATGGCTCCCCGCGTCTCATTCATCGACTTTCTTACAGTTAATCCAAAATCACACCAGCCACAAAGGCTACAAGGTGCACCGTGGTTTTTGCGATACGAAAATCTGCATATACTAGATCTTGAGATCCCAACCATAGCTCATTACCTGAAGCTGGCTTCCCTCCGATATTTCAACTCTGCCGTCACACATCCAAATCCACTGGTTGAGAGTGCCGTCACTTAAAATCCCATTTCGAACCACAAATTCATCCGCGTCCGAAAGAGACCGAGGCATGCCATCGACGACCCCGACGACTTGACCACCAGGGCCCAAGCCGTGCTCAAAACACGCATTCCGACATATTTGGAAATGTTGTTAATAATAATGATGATATTAATTTAGTTAATGCGTCTCTCAGGAACCCTTGTGCTGATTATCTTTTAATAAAGGTCTCGGCCTGAGTGCCCTAAGCGCTCGGTCAACTTTCCACCCGATGAAGCTGTAAAAGCCCTCGGGCTAACAGTGGCCATCAGCCATAAACAAAAAAAAAAGCATATTAAATCATTATTGTTTGCAAGAATCAATCAATATATCTTTTTTTGCCAATTATTAAATTAAATAAACATTATAAAGTTCACAAATTTTAAATACTAGTTATAAGAATCTGATAAAATCCAATTAAAAAGTTGTCGAGAGTGGAAAGTCACTAGGAGTTTTTAGATTTCAAAAAGTTTTCTTATAATCTCTATAAAAATCTTTCACGTACAAATGATGATACAATATTTTATAATACATACCTAAACTAACTGGACACATATTTTTTTTTTTGAAATCAATTTACTAGTTATTAACGAAGCAACTTTTTTATAACTCTTTAGTTACCTAAGATTCTGTTAGTGGATGATCAACGATCACACAATTCACTCTCCACGGAATTTTAATTCAGATAAGTTGTTGACTGAGCCTCGTCACCAGCAAGAGATATTAATACGATCTACTTTTTACGATTATGATTTGTTAAAGCGTGGTTCATCCTGGTCGAGCCGACTTGTTTATGCTAGAGTTAGCTTGCAGCTGTTGCGTAGCCCTCCTAAACATAAAAAACAACTTAAACATAAACCTAAAATTACATTTGCTCTTCTTCTTAAATTTAGTAAATCTAAGGTAATTCTTAGATAGCGTAAGGTAATAAGGCCTGATAATAAACAGGCCTTTCAATTTGTGTACCCGGAAATATAGTGTAATATTTTTGGGATATATGAGAAAAGATATAGTAATATTTATAATTATTTATCTTTTAACAGTCATAAAAAATGTTATATATAAGATATAATACAAAAATATTAGAAGTAAAAGCATTTCCAATACATTTTGGACTTAAAGATAATTTGTTGTCCCGATTAAATTAAGGAAACACTATCAATCATTATTTTTATTTTATTTTCATATTGCGTATATTTTGAGTTGATACTTTCCTAAAAATCTGAAAACAAATAATTTTTATGAATGTCACTTATTAACTTTGCCAAATGAATGAATGAATTCTAACTCGGAAAGCGTTCACAAAACCCTCTACTCCGAACTTTTGTACTCGGACCTTAAGGTCACGCGGTCATCTTCTATCATATTTGCGTATACTATCTACCTGAAACATAAACTATTCTGCATACCTATGTACCTAAATCTAAGGCCGCCTGGAGCGTAGTGGTAAGAGTACCTTCAGTGTCACGGGTCCTGGGTGTGCTTATCAGCAGAGGAACAATATTGGTGTATCATAAATTGTTGCATTTCGGGTCGGGGTATGTCGTAAGAAGTATATATCCGTGCCTTTGAAGCAGATTCTGAAGCTTCCTCCGATTTTACTGCATCATCGTTCCAGGGAATTGGACGACCACTATGTTTGTGCAAATTACGGCATTATTGTTTATCCTGCGCAGTTGTTGTCCGTAATAACCAGAAGTTATCAAGCGATGAGGTAGCCCGTAAATGCTAGCAAAGACTAAATTTACCTTCTATTCTATATCACAATAATATATCAATACTATTTAATAGTCATTTGAAAAATTGTTTTAAATTGCGAATACAAGTCACAGAAATATGGTCATGCTTGTCCAAACATTAATATTGCCTGTCATTGATTATGTACATGGGTTCCCTCTCCCATTATCTTCTTAACAATTTGGAGCGCCTGTTGTACAATTGCATTCATTTTTAGGTTGCATAAATATGAACATATCTCCCAATAAAATAAAATACATAAATCCCATCACAGTTTGTAATTGGCTTCTTATAGAATAAAGGCGTAATTCCAGAATTTTGTTTGTTCTCTTCTCCATTTTAAATGATATGTCATCGCAATGTCTTTTAATATGAAGATCTATATTCCAGCTCTCTTTACCAGTGTTTTGAATCATAAATAAATAAAAAAATAATTAATGATAAGGACTAAAGTTTTTGTAATTAAATTGAGAATTTTCTGACCTGATTGTACCCGAATGCTCACGCATGGCGTACTGTAGACAGGACTGTTTATTACAAATAATTTAGTCTGTCAAGTGTCAAATTATTTGAGCAAAGAATTTCGGAATTTGCAATTAACAATTTCGAAGTGACGGTATGAGGTCGGCAGGGATAATATCGAAATGTGAGGGAGCGCCTGAGATAATGGAGTTAATGACTTGTACATTTAATGTTTTATGTTAGAGAACATAGCTTCTCACAAATATGAGCGTCATGCTCCTAGCGCCGTATTTCATAACATCTATAGTCATTTAGTGTAATTTATCATACTATTCTCAGACTAACAATATATGTTAGGTTTGGCACAGAAAGCGTTTTAAGCAGACCCCAATAAATTTCATGTAGGATGAGTTTTAATAATTTGTCCGTGATAAATTATATATATTTGCTGCTAAACTAAAGGACATTTGCATAAATGTTAGTTTTTTTCTATTTTTATCATCATTTTAATCATCATATTTAAAATTGATGTATTTGGTACAAATCCACTGCTGGATATGGGTCTCCAATCTAGAGTCAGGGTCAGTTGGTGCAATATATTTCTTCCTTTATTCTTCAAAATAATTTTCCGCCCCTATAAGACAAGATATTTGCGGGGCTTTGTAACTATACACTTATTATAATTAATATTTGAATCATAAACCAATACCATAAATCATTTTAGTCTACACGTTTATTAGTACTATATTGTTTAAATTATATCATTCTTATATATGAAAAATATTAATTTCTTTTAAAAATACATATTTCTCTCTTTATTACTCATAACTTTACTGACTATAAAATGTATTAAACAAAATAAAATCTGTTAAGGGTCACTCCAAAACCAGTGTCTTTTATCAGGTATTTAATTAACTTATTAAAAAAATCTTATTTAATTTAACTCATTGAAGTGTCCTTTTATAATATATATATATATATATATATATATATATATATATATATATATATATATATAAATATATAGAATAATATTAAATTTATTTTAAATATATAGTATTAAATGGTTTTTCAATATTTACCTTGCTAAATTATCGACTGTTATGTTTTGTCTAAGATCATTTCTGCGTGAGGTGCTCGCCCAGAACATTCTATTATTTATTTTTATTTTGTAGTTGAAACCTTACACACTTAACACAATCATCTATAGAAAATACAACAATAACTTACAAGAATTCATTAGAAAATTGTCTTGAAAAAGTGAAGATTGATAAATTCATTATTTCATCAAGAAATTGTACTCCAAATTCAATTTACCTGTCGCTTAACGTAATTCTATTAACTTTGGATACTTCTGTTCATATCATTTTATCAAGTAGTGTTCTTTAGTCCTTTACGACTATAAATTTACTAGTACATCTTTATTTAATGCTTTTGTTCTTGTTTTCGTTCAGAAAACATTATTATAAAAAGAAAGCCTTTATGCTTCTTCGACCTCGAGTATTAGATCACCTGTTTATACACATACATATATGCAGACCTGTAAAAGTTGTCCTTGCTTTTATTTTAACAAAAAAATGGACTATAAACTCTCATTATACTAATTATGAAGAGGGTGACAAACTAGAACACAGTTCATCTAGTAAGTGGTAACTGCGTCAACCATGAGGATTGTGCTTCGTTGTTCGTAATTGGATCCACCGGTTTCCTATGTTCACCATACGAAATACAGACGCGTTATGTTGTTATTTCACGCTGGCAGTTTGTGAGGGCATGGTCTTTCCCTGGTCGAGTCGACACATTCACATTTCAGCTATAAACTAGTTGCAAAGAATGGCGCTTATACAAAGAATATCAGCGTTAAAAATAGTTTAACACAACTGGTGATCAAAAGAATACGAAGACCTTATTACTAATCCTTATCAAATATGCGTGATCCTACCCCAGGCGAGCTAGTAAGAGTTTATAGTGGCTACAGATAATTTGTGAGTAAGGTGTGGCTCTACTATTGTCTAGTTGCTATATTGCCACAAAAAGTAGTTTAAGGAGTGCGTCTCTATAGTGTGCCTCTACCGCAAATTAACTTAAGCTACATTCATGATATTTTATAAATAATCTAATTCGTAATGAATGATTTGAAATAATATATCCATATCGAATCTTTATCTATTTGTTTATTTTTTAAACAGTAACCCTTGTAAGATTATTTACATGGAATGAATTGTCCGTAGAGCTACGAACATCAAATTCGACGGGACACGAATGGGGACATCGTGGTTGAACGGATTGATTTATATAAAATGAATTTACCCCAATCATTTGCTTTTAATTGCTACCATCACATAGCTTTAATTCCATTATAACTCTTCTCAGACCAAATTATTTTAATGTCAAAACTGTTTTTATAGTTAATCATTCCTGCAACTATTTCACATGTGACTGAATCTGCGTGATAAAGATAATAATAATAACATAGATTAATAATTTTATCTCTCGTAATGACTTTACACAAAATATCTTTATATAGGTGGCGTGGTAGCTGAGTGTTCGAGGATGAGTTTTTTCATCTTTATCGTACTCAATGTAATAGAGTTTGATTCCTATTTTTGTGATTCATGCGACTCATGGTAACGTTAAGTCTCTTCTTCCCATTTATATCAAAGGAAACATAGTACTGCTAAATTACTATTTTACGCTGGTATTCAGGAAAGGGTAATCCTACCCCTTAACCGTGCCAAAACGTACTACAGCTAGTTATAGCTGCGGTGTGACTCTACCATCTAATGCTCACTTATAATTTCATAACCTCATTACAAATAATGTTATAAATTATATTATATTATAATATATATATATATATAAATATATATATATATATATATATATATATATATAAATATATATATATATGTATATATATATATATATATATATATATATATATATATATGTATATATATATATATATATATATATAATATAATATGGTTTATAGATATATGGTTTGGCTGAAGAAGGCAAGCTTTCCTAGACTACTAGCATAAAATGGGGCTGAGTTTGTGAGTGTAAGTTTCCTGAGAAAATCTGGTTACTTCTAATGAATAGGAACAAGCTGTTTATAAGTTTTAAAAATACAAATAATTTTAAAGTTTCATTAATTTTCTTTTTTATTTTGTATGCAAATTTAAATTCAGAAAGAAATTTTCTTAAATTTCTGTAATTATACTACACACAACACTGCTGAAAACGTTACAATTATTAATTTTAAGCAATAGAGACTAATGAAGAAACTTTATTACCTTAGATGGTTCGAATCAGTCCCTTACTAACAATAAAAGTTTTTCAATTAATCGAAGTTTGTCGCTTGGTTCTATTTGTAAAATATTCATTGTAAGACGACATTATGTCATTGTGAATATTTTAGGATCAGAGTTCTTCTAGTTTCCGATAGCACAAATGGTTGTAATTATGTCTGACATCCGTATATTTGTGATAGATTTTTTCAATTTCCATTTTGTTTGAACATAAGAAAGAATTCAATTATTTTTTATTTTCTTTTAAGAGTATATAGCTTGTCAGGCAATAAAAATGAATGAATGAATATTTATGAACATTATTATTATTATATATACTTTATTATACACCACAATAGAATAAATACAAATCACAAAAAGATAAACTTACTAAGTTGGGCAATAAGGTGGTCTTATCGCTAAAGAGTTCTTTAAGACAACCTTAGGGCTAAGGAGCAACTGAACTAAACTTACAAAATAGCACCTAAATAAACTAAAATCATTATGTTATGTTAATTTTATTAATAAATATAAAAGACCTGTATATAATAAATGATGACCAGTGATTATAAAGCGACAGTTAATGATTTTGGACAACGGTCGTAAACTCATGTAGCGTTTTCCCACGTTGAATATGCAGTGGAAGATCATTTAATAAGCCGATAGCCTTATTCGTGAAGGAATTCTGAATAAACATGTTTCAAATTGTAAGTGGTGCGAGAATGAGTTCTTTGTCTGACCGTAGAACTTTATCGTGTCTGTCAAGATTGAACTTAATTTTTTCCTTCAAAAAACTCGGAGTCATAGGAATGAACAATACACAGTGTAGAAGTGAAACAGTTTGCAGATTCTGATGAAGATAAATAGGTAACTATTTGAGCTTTGAACGAAATCCAGAGACATGATCATATTTGTGCAATGCAAGATAAATTTTGAATGCACTAAAGTTTGTTTAATTGGTCCTCACTTAGACCAAGCTAGCTTGGACGCCAGTTACATAATCGAGAATGGAGAGAAGTAAGGATTATGCTTACATCATCGTCGCAAACGTCTACGAACCTATGCAGGTTTGCAGGGACCGGGCCCCAGGGATATTCCCCCACTACCCGAACATCAACTCGACAGATTAAGGCCTGTCAGCATTAGGTGACACAACTCGTGGCACAGGTAGGAGGTGTTATGTTTCCGTCTTCACGTCACATACAAAATCCATAAGGGAAAATGCGAAAGAAGTAATCACTTATCCTCACGGTCTGGTGTGAGTGTTACCGTCTCAACCTACATTCCCTTAGTCGGGAGACGGAAACAGCAGCTCGCGAGGAAGCGGTCGCCCGTCCGGGGGGCATGCGTGCAGAGGAGCGATGTTTCGCAAGTGGGGATGTTGACCCGTATCAGCGCGTTCGTACATACGACGCGCGATACGGGTGACGAATTCAGAGACTGACTCTAACTTGATGTTAGACGCGATCACATCGTTCCTGACGTAGAGACCCGCTCCCACGATTCTCCTAACAGCCAGGTTCTGTTGGGCCTGCAGCCGCTATGCTTACATAATTTTATATGTATGAGTGGGGAGAAAAGAACGCAAACGTTGGAGAGAACCAGGCAGCAAATGACTTTCTTCTAACCTGCTTCAATTGATGAGACTATTGTTGGAGATATGTTATTTTTTTAACGTAACACCCTCATTATATGTCAAAATAAGCTTTTAAAATTTATTGCTAAAATTTAACAATACCAACACAGTAAGCTGTTTATTATCCAACATTTTAAAAATTATACTAAATTCTATTTATATTAATATCAGCGCTTGGATTTTTGTATACATCGGGTCTTAATTTTTTTATTAAAAGATTAAATTAAGATTAAGATAAAAAGTTCTTTTTTAAATTACATAATACAAACATAGTCTTGTCTCTCCATATCACGTATATACACGTAGGCCCCAATCTGAGAAAGTACTGAACAAGTTTTGTTCATATTTTCGTCATTTCGTCATATATACCGATTCTATCAATGTCTATAATGCGTTAATCTTATGTAGGTATGTAAAATATAAACTACGCAAACTTAAAAGTTTGCGTAATGTATATGTACATCATATGGAGCTTTGGGCCTAACTAACACCTGACGAAGTTTTAGTAAATAATTAATAGAGACGATTAATAAAGAATATTTGTCAGCGAAAGAGGTTTTATATAGGTTACAGAAAGTTTCTCTTAAAACAAGATTTGTTACTTGGCAAACATTAAAATTTTATTTGATCAAATTCTTACAAGAAGTATTCATTTTTTTTTGAAGTATGCGGGAATACCAACTTGGCTGTTTTGAATTGTAAATATGGCCAGTTCCTCAGAAAGGAATTAATTTAGGCTTCGCTTTCTTGGAAAATGGTATTTTCTAGGGTGACTTTTTTAAAATTTGCAAGTAGATGCGTAAAAAATACCTATGTTTTATTTTAATGAATAGTGTATTAATAATAATAAATACTTCAAAGAATATATAACAAAATAAAAACCGGTGTAATTTAATTAGTCTCCAAACTAATTGTTATTTTCATTGTTAGTAATTTCAATTTCATCTAATATTATAAAACGGGGGCTTACATGACGATTTCCTACCCCTACCAAGATTCAGCATCGTCATGTTTGTACAGAATGAGATGTCGAGCGATTTATCTTGGTTCGCCAGTTGGTCTGTACATAAATGGAGTTTTTGAGGTCGCAGAAAATCGATGTTTGGGCGCTTTGAAAATACATAACCACCCAAGGAAGACATGCCATGAAGTGCCGTCAAGTTGTCGTAAGACATGAAAGGGGTAGCGAACATTACGCATGTCACCGTAATAAGTTACCCAGTTAAATTATGGAAAGTTTGCGATTGATGTTCCGAATGATGATTTCTCGCTGATGACGATCGATGTGCCATTTTAATCGAAACGAGTTCAAGTTCATTCTATACACAAAAAAGCTGAATCACGGATAGAATGGCGCAACTGCAAAAAGGAATAAGTTTTCACAGAATATCAGGGTCCGCACACACCCAAGAAGAACGCGAAGGGTGGATGCAATCCGGTGCCACTAGCGAATTAGAATTCACTAATAATCTATGATAATAATTATAATAATATTTTAATTCCATATGTAAGATAAACTTAAAATTAATTTAGACTTTTCTAAAATAAATTTAAAATATATACTGATATATTTATATTATACATTGCTTGTTTTGTATTTGTTGATTGAAGAAAGGCAGTAAATAAGTGTGAATACAAAACTTGGAGGTGAAATAATTTTGATAAATTACAAAAACTGCTACCAAAAGCAAAAAAAGAAAAATCAATTTGAAACATTATCTAGAAAGAGGGTTAGAAACTGAAAATTACTTTCAGAGTATTAGTTATACTGTCAAAAAATGTAGACGTCTCGACTGAGTGCCATAAGCGCGCGGTCACCTGTCAATGCGGTGAAACTGTAAAAGCCCTCGGGCTAACAGCCCGAAAAAGAAAGAAAAACTGTCAAAGATTAAATAAATAAGTAAGCCATTATAATTCATCATAATAATATTATATAAAAGCAACGTCGACTTCTGCAATGTTTCATTCACTCTTTTGTACACAACTGTGATTTGTATACAATTTATTTCTATTATGTTAACAGAAATAGCAATTGTGGAATAAAAAGAAGTAATAAATTGTACCTATTTTTATTTTAATAAAATTTGGCAAGAAAACATATTGTCCACGCGATGGTAATTGGTGGTACAAATATTCCAAATCTTTATAAAAAAATAATATATAAATGTTTTGCCCTTTTCGTGGAGCAAAATGGAATACCCAGTATCTAATTCTCGTGACTAAAATGTAGAAGCACTGACTGAATCTTACAAGCACTTTATTACAAACGCTCAAATTTATTGTCTAGTATTTACAGTGGCCTAAAAGTTCTAACAAATTTAGGAGGAAGAAAATCGGAAGTACACGATAAAATTTCAATTGTCGTTATTCATTCAGATAACAATTCGTGTAAATTGTTATTATGAACATTAAAAGTTCAATGTAGCGCATTTTAAATGACAAAGTGACATTGATTTTATATATAATCGCTGTATAGTATTGGAATAAATCCTATAAATGCTCTAAGAATAGGCTATAGAAATTCGTAGTATAATTGATGTCTCGATGGATGTCGGGGTATTAATTCCAAATATGCCAGACATAAAATACTCACATAGATGGCTGACCTTTAAATTGTCAACGTTTAGATCTATTATAATTTTATTTATTTGAAATAAGTCTAACTTAAATTTTAATTTGCATAAACTGATACAAATAAAACACTGTTTTCTTATAAGGACATTATTTACTTTGACGTACATGTTTTTTACGTGCATTATCGCTGCTAGTGACTAATTTATTACAGGAGGACATACGTCGTAGTTTTGGCCGAAATGATCAAAAACAACTTAACAACACTTCATTCAATTATAAGAAATATAATCATATCATTTGCGCTATTATTAAATTTAACGCAGTTTCAATGCATGACGACAGACCTAGCGTATTGCATGGTCACGTTTTTATACAAAATAATTTAATGTATTAATTACTTATTAATTATACGAGAATTTAATATACGTTAAGCTGATTGCACCTGTTTTGTGTGAAAATAATTTAATCAAATTATGGTGTATGGTATAAGTAATAAGTATATCGGATTTTTCCTTAAATACTTGATGAAACATTTACTTGTGAGTTGGCTCTGGCGACATGGTTATATCAGAAAACAAATGAAAATATGTCAATTCAAATTTGACATGCCAGGAATATAAAGCCTTTTACTTTAATTGCTTACCTTATGGCCCCTAGTGCATTAAATAATATGACTGATAAAAATGTCAAACAATTCAACGGAAAGCGAGTCGAAATGGATAAGCGCTTATAAGAGACTTTTAGGAAACGTTTGATCTGTTTTTGTTATTTATATAATGTATATATGCGTGTATTGTTACCGTTACCTGAAAGATTCTTTATCTAAAGATATTACGATTTCACACAATTCTATTGAATTTTTTTCCAGTTTCTACTATTAACAAGCGTCCAGTTCTTTTTTCCTGTTTTAATTGGTTTCCTCTTTTTCTCGGTTAAAACAGCGGCGGCGGAGGTTAATCCCTTTGCTTAATGTAAGTTGTCCAAGTTTATCTTTAATCCTCATATAACAAATAAATCAGTGAAGGGTGTTTAATGCAACGGTTTTTTCGTAGTTTTTAGGAAAAACCCACGGAATGTCTGTGGGTTTTTCCAAAAATAAATGTAATAAGTATGTATGTATAATAAGTGATTTCATATTAAGAAAATCAAAAAATATTCTTAATATGAAATCACCAATTATATTTCGCTTTTAAATAAATTTACATTAGAAACGAGTACAGATGCGCACCATTATTAAAATTCGAAGATTACTAAACATATAATAGTGACCTTTTGTTTGATTAAGAAAATAATGATGAAGGACTTATGGAGACTACACACAAAGTCGAGACAAAATTTAATTATATACGAAACTTAAAAAAATAATTCTTCGTCTTACTCATATATACAGCTACTGTATGCGTCGTTATTATTTCTTCTAGGATTTAAACAAATTTGCTCATGGAATGAAATTAAAGCGCCTTCATGCCAACTTTATTACATCCCGTGTAATCTTAATTGGGACTTTCAATCCTGAATACGGTGCCCTGTTAACGTTTCCGTCTTCATAAAATGAATCCATTCGTACAAACTCATATTAGTAATTGTAAACAGCTTCCTTGTCCTTGTAATATACATAGTATATCTTACATATGGAAGGAATTTTTTTTTTGGTTTTTAATTTGCTAGAATAATTTTTAACACGCATATTGTGTTCTCATCGGCTGCAAAATTGCATATTATCCGGACGTACAGAAATGTTTTTAAATTAAATTTAAAAAATATTACATCAATTTACAAGCACTTACAGTATAAAGGATTCCAGAAATCTAGTTAAAGATTTTTTTTTGTTTTAAAAAAGAGAGATATTTATATGTTTTATGTGTATTTATATGTTTTTTCTATCGTTTTAAAGTTGAAAAAATATTTATTTCATTACTAGTGGCATATACATACGTAACATAGTCAAGCACAGGTGCATTAACACCCCTGTCAATAGAATATTTTCGTAATTATACAACATGGATTATTAACATCATTCTTAATTAAAATAATATTTAACGTGCGTCTGGCATAAAACATTTCATTGACATCAGTAGGTCAACAAAAATCAGTAGGTTCGAACCATTGCTTATTTTAATGATAAGGGTATTTGCACATGAATAACTTAGGGGTAATTTAATTATAAGAAGAGATAGTTTTTTAACGATTTTTAAATAAATTAAATATTTTAATCGAGGCGGATAATATTTATAGCCAAATTCGAACTTAGCGTTAAGACTTCAAGAATTTTTAAACGTGGTTGAAAACTTGATTCATGGGGTGGTTTCACTAAGGATCCACAACCCTTTCAAACAATATTGACATAAATAACAACTAATTTTGATTGTATTTAGTACGATTGAAAAAAATCAGGGGCTACAATTGTTGGTGTTAATGTGTGATCCATCCTAATTAGTTGTCAAGGATGCCAACGCATCAATGTCTTGATTCTTTATCGATGGTGGATCTAGTTGTTTATTTATTTAATTATATATCCTCTCAGACATAACAATACGTAAATAATGCACTAAAGTGTGTAGTGTATTATGGACTGCTAAAACTACTTACCATAAATGTGAATATGATTTTGTTTGCCATCGTTAATTCGGTGAATGGGAAATAATTAATAAATAATCCAGAAAAGGAAATTTACATCTGTACATAGACAGTGCAGTATTTATATTTATTATTATTAATTACCTATTTGTGATTGATTGTGGCAATGCAAACCATTACTGAGGCTAGAAAGCTAATATTACAGAATGTCACATCTGTGAAATTAGCACACGGCAGATTCAAGTGGCCAACCTCACGGGCAAATGTCACAAAATTCAGCTTGACAAGAAATATAAGAGTGCATCTCTCACGCATTATGCGGATACACTAGTTTGGTATTTACAACTTATCAGGGGTCTACGTTTTTTTATATTAAAAGTTTCGTTTTTAATATTAAAAGTTTGGTTAATATTAAAAAACGTAGACCACTTAAATAATTCTTATATAATTATTTGTTCACGAAATAGTTAAGACAAAATTGTTAACATATACTATACAATTCAAACGTCTATATTAACAGTGTTTCATCGCAACCCATAGTGTATATTTCCACTAATGATATCATTGAAACTACTGAACCGATTCTAAAAATTATTTCCTAAAGCTGCATTATTCTTGATTAAAATATATAATATATTTTATAGATTTTTTGCATTTGAATTAAATATGCACTATGATATAATTAAACTACATTTCATGAATTGAATGAATCATAGGAACAATTACGATATGCCGAACAATCTAATATAATATATTATATTTATATTCCAGTGTGGGTTCAAAGTCATATTGGTTTTAACGTAGTGGTGAAAAAAGGTAAAATAAATCAGCTTTGAATACCCACAGCATTTTTTTAAACATGGTCTGACCTTGGTGGCCTGATTAAATACGTCTTAGAGCGTAGTCATAGAGCGGACACTCATTATACATTACGTGTGATTGGGTAGTATATAATATCTTGTGTTCGTAAACAATTTCCTGTGATGCCTAGATATTACATAAGTATTCATTGATCTCAAGGTGTAATAAAAAAGGTTTGTATAGATGACAATGATATTGGTTTGACATATATAGCGTTACCGAAAATTTTAATCATTGGTTTGGTGGTTATTATTAAAAAATCTATAGAAAAGCTTGAGTGAGTGAGTGAGTGAAGCCGAGATAAAATCAAAGATTATGAAAAGTTGCTAATAATAATTAAACTATTTCTATTTATGTTATCTTGTTTTTAGATCAAAATCTTGAAGATTTTAAGAACTTGTTAGACGTGTTAATTTGTATAAAATAATAATATTTTTTTGTTACCCAATACTTTGATGTTTAATAAATATTATTATTAAATAATAAGTTTATATTAAATGACTCCGCCCTACATTTTACATATGGAAGACACATATCACATAATTATATATGATAGATACTGTCATTCTAGTTAGTTAGTCCTGAGGCCCAGGATACTCATATTCACCGTCTATAACGAAAGAAAAAAAAAAAATGCAGATACATTTTAACCTCTGAGGGGTAATATGAAATACCTAATCTATAGTATTAATGGTTTATTTCATTCAGCAAAGGAAACATAGCAGCTCTAAAGTAAAACTTTACGCTACTAGATTTTTATATTACATTTAAGCACAAAGAACAAACGAGCACATAGTTCACCTGATGGCAAGTGATTCCTGCGGCCCATGAAATCTACATTTATGCTTGTGTACAATGCAGACAGCGTTATGCTACTATCTTACGCTGGTATTCTGTAAGAGCGTGATCCTACCCCGCTCGAGCTGAACCATTCATTTTACAGCACCCAACCAACTGCAGCGTAGCTCTACGACTGCGGAATTTAAATTTCAAGGAAACGGTCATAAATGTGTCATAAAAGACAACAAAGTCGTCCTTTAAGTTTTAATGTTGGACATACGAGTAAGTCCTTGCAAATAACTATAAAGAACTATGCTTTTAGGGAGCACCTCTTACTGTAGCGTACTTTAACTGAAAGTACCGTAATTTCAGTTATAATCATTGTACAGTTTTAAGAAGTTAGTTTAGAAACTTACCTAAAACCTCTATATAAAATTTAGTTTACATAAGTTTTCTCTATATTCACCATTGAAAAAAATTGCTCGAGCCTTACTAATGACAGTTTGATATTGTGCCTGCAATTTCATAGTTGCAAACATGTATCATTTATTTAAATTGACATATTTTTTTTTATTACTGTCCTCTGTAACCTTTTCGTATCAAGTTCTTTAGTTAAAAAATTATAATTAACGTATAACAAACATAAATGTTTAAATTAATTTTAATCTAAAAGTTTTTAATCTTGACTAACGCATGGTAAGAGTCATAACTTGACTAGGCCTATATAAGCACGAGGTCCCGCATAATCGACCTTGTAGACCAACTAAAGTGCTGGCTACGAGCGTAGAACTCAAACTCAGAGGTATTCATAAGGAAGCAACAAGTTCAGTTCGTACATAATACCCTGGTGGAGTACAAGATTAATTTTAAAATTAAATTGATTTCCAAAAGTGCTATGTATGTATTTTATTTGTTATTACTTATTATGCCGTTTTTGTATTTTTTTTATAGTATTTAGCCTTATACGAAATGAATGTTTTGTATTTATATATTGTTTAAATAATTATTATTGTAGTTAATTATTTTATAACATATATTTTTTAATATTTTACATTTATTTCAATCGTTATTTTTATAATTATCATTAATGAGTCGTCACAATATGAAAAGTGAACGTTGGTATGTGTTAACGCATTTGTTGCGTGAAGAGCTGTTTAATGAGAGCTGGCGGGGTCTCAATATAACACAAGTTATATCGCATAGAGTTTAGCAAAAAACACTTATATCCTCCAACAGAAATTAAAATCAACATTGAAAATAAATCGTATAAATGCACTAGCATGAAAACCTATGATATTCCATACTATATTCATTTAGTAGAAGGCCGGAAGGCAATTGAATATATCATGCTATCGTCTAACGAAATACAGGAAAATAATAGTAAAAGTGAACTTCAAGCAAGGCTAGAGAATCAAGTATTTATTTTATTTGATGGTGATCAATTTCAATTATGGTGATATCTTCCAGCATATAATATATTATATCAACTGCGCAAGATAAATATATCTTGCCTAATTTTTGTGTCTGCAGCATATTAATGATCTGATGAAACCCGGTATCTTTGGGTATGCAGACGATAGCACAGTTGTAGAGAGTTACAAGTTAGGTGCTAATGCCACCAAGGATGAAGTACAGTCCCAAAGAAGAGCCATGGTAGAGCGAATGAGTCTAACATAACAGGAGGTTTTTAGTTGGGGCGACGCTAATCTTGAGAGATTCAATGCTACCAAAATACAGGCGTGTCTTTTTTCAGCCAACCTGGTGTACAGTGCACCCGTACATCCTTGGCTTCTACCAAGATCTATTTGTGAAACTCACTGATTGCCTTCAGTTATTGGGAATCGAAATTTCATCGAACCTTAACTATGGACGATTAATCGAGTCCAAGGGGAAGATAGCTGCAAAAAAACTTGGGATCCTGGTCAAAGTGCAGCATTATTTCTCTGCGGGGCAGCTTTTGACGCTCTATAAAGCTCAAGTCCGATCGTGTGTAGAATACTGTTGTCACATTTGGGCAGGCGCCGCTAAATGCCATCTCGCAGCTTTGGACTCGGCGAAAAGGCGGCCTAAGAGGCTAATTGGTAATGCAGCTGAAACCAATCTGCTCAATCTTGAGCACAGGCATAAGATGGATAGTTTTTCAGTATTTTACTGAATGCATTCGGGAGAGTGTGCTCAGGAATTACATGATCTAATTCCCCTATCCCTGTTGAACCATCGGACTTCACGACACACTGCTGGATTTCATCCTTTTGTTGTGAGCATCCCTCAAACTCGAACGAAAAGCTTTGCTTCGTCTTTCATTATTCGTATATATACGGTAAAGGACTGGAATAGTTTGCCCGCGTCTGTCTTTTCGACCGTTTACAATGTGGGTGTTTTCAAGAGTATAGTGAATAGGAATTTACTGAGCTAGTGCGCCTTACCATCCAGGAACACTTGCTTAGAAAGTTTAAATAAAAATGAGAATAATATGTAGTGATGAAAGTATTATGCAGAACCTAAGGCCCCGAGAAACAGCACTTTTTTAACACTATTAAACTAGTATATATTATAACCGTTTTATATACATATATTACTAATATATAGTATATATAATATTAACAATAATTATAAATGAAATGTGGTGTGAAAAAATACTAAAATAAAAGAAGCAAGCATATTGGGAATTGTAGGAATTACTAACAATTACTGCAGATGTTCAAGGTGGCTTCGTTTAAACCACTCATTGCGGCTTATGGAACAATGACACACAAGAACAACAAAGGGTTTAACAAGAAAGGGCTTAATGAAACTTATTCGAGATATGGAACTGTGAAGTGCGACAAAATTGTTTGTCACTAGGGTAGCCGTGGGTTTTAAATCTTGAAAGTAACATGTAAAATTTTACCTGTACTTTGTACATAAACAGTCTTCTTTATAACGTTGTTTAGCAGTAATGAGAAAAAAAGCAAAAATATTTTTTTTTGTCATTTTTAAATATTTTTTTTGTCCCCTTTAGAAAATTAAAGGGTTATATATTTAACTAAAGATAAAAAACGAGAACACTTAATCTAATGGTATGTGACGAAAAAGTCGACTTCAGTGTGAGTAAAATTCAGGTCGGAATTCCTTATCTCCTCTTGCCCGTTGCCTTAGCAATGACTCGCTGGGCAACCAGGGATGGGGGATCGTACATAATTTTCTACTCAAAGCGGGTTTTCATCGCTTAGTTGTCACGTCTGCGGGTTGGTAAGCGCAGTTTTACAGATATCTTGAACTTTCAATAATGATTCTGCGATTTTAGTTTTAATACCACAATATATTTAATTAAAATGTTGTTGTAAAACATGTATTTAAAGATGTCATCTGTGTGCATGTGCGTGCGTATTTAATGATGTGATTTATTTATTTTCATTAGTAAATCTGTAGTAGTTGGGCACAAACATGTCTTTCAATTGACTTGTCAAGTGTTATTTTTGGGCTTTTACAGTTTCACCGGGTCGAGAGGTGACCGAGCGCTTATGGCGCTCCGTCGAGTCCTCTATCAGTGGGAAACCAGCACAAGGGCTCCTGAGAGGGAGCCTCGGCTTCCACCGTTACCCTGTTCCGCGAGAACGTCTAACTCGAGGGTACCCGATAGGGCCAAACCTCGGCTCGTTCATTTATTTCTGACTAAGAAAAAATCTACATTAATATTATTATTATTGGTTATCTGTACCACCACTTTGGAAAGCGTAGGCGCTGTAGAAAAAAATGGCGCAAGAAACTCCAGCGACGCTTCTATCCGTATTGACTGGAGAGAATCGGCCTATGACATGGTGGTATAGCCAGTTTCAAATAACCTTGTTTGCGGCACCCTCGTTGTCGGCGGGGGTAGTATGATGATGCAATGTACGTGTGTAATGTTTAATGAAGGGCTTATGCCCTGGTGCGATGCGACCATCGTTGCCTCGATCTCCTTCGGTCCCGGGTGAATTTATAATTCCCAATGGGATTGTAAGTGGTGGTACCTATAATCAGTGGATTGGGGTGTGTGATGGCAGAGTCGTAATAACAGCGGGAAGCCTGGTGAGCTATGGTCGGGAGCTCAAGATCTATGTGTAGTTTTGCTTTACGCAATAACCATGGCGCACCGGTGGCCTTGCGCATGAAAAGATTTCATTGTATTATCTGAGGTCAGTGAATGTGATGCGGGGTGGCATGCGCAAATCATCGGAGGCAATCATCATTATGGGTAGGATGCACAAGAGTCTTTCATCTAATGTGATGCATAAGTATTTTTTTTTCCAGGGTATTGGACTACCCAATAGCTCTATGGTTGGGAGATGCGGCATTTTGTTACGCCGAGAGGAGAACATGGCTGCACTTTTGGTGGAGTTAACCTAGATCCTCCATTTCCGAAACCATTTCCCTAAGGTGGCTGCAGACTGGAGGCGTTTACAAATGGCGTTTGGTTTGAATCCGGAAACGTGGAGGTCGGTGTCATCGGCGAAAAGGGCTACACCGCGAAAGCGCGGTATGTCGTTGGTGTAGAGTGTGTATAAAATGGTACTTAGTACGGAGCCTTGTGGTACTCCGGCACGAATGGGGTGAACTTCCTAACGCGTTTCCTCAACATGGTAACGAAAGGTACGATTTCGGAGAAAATAAATTTACTGAGAATGTGCTCCGTGATGCGGTGCACTTGATGTGTGTTATGCACATGTGTTCGTGTCGTTGACTGAAGATATGTTCCTAGGAATAGCATATAGGTGCGTTGATGTGGTTTCCCTTAGGTTGTTCATGACTCGGTGCTAGTCTACTACGGTTTTGGTAGAAGGTGAGGTTGGGGCTGAGGGCCCTAACCGAAGAAGAACGGGGCGATGATCGGAAATGAGCTCGTGGATTACCTCTATCCCTTGTAAGGTGAGGTTGAAGTTCTAACAGATGGCAATATCAAGCACATACGGTGCGTGACTCAATGTGTATCGAAAGTCGGTAGGTGTAAAATTTAGATTCTGTTGATGTTGATGCTGTTAGCCTATGCGACTCTTACAGCTTCATCGAACACAGGGCTCACGGAACTGAGGGTTCCATAAACTGAGGCGTAGAAGGCGCTACGGCATCGTAGGCTAGTGCGTCGCTTACCGAGTCTAAAGCTGACCCCCGGGTTGTTATTAGCTTTCTTTTTATTTATATTATTTGTTTTGCAAAAAAAACGCTGTTGGTTTTCTTAATAATAAATTAATAAACTAATAAAATAAATTTTGATTAATTTAAATAGCGCATTTAACGTGTTCATACATAATCAAATACTAATATATTCACTATACTGGATTTGAAACAACGTGTAACGTTAACATTGCTTAACGATTTCAGCCTCAGGTCTAATTTAGCCTTTGAGCTGCAGTTAACTTTCTCTAATTATCTTTCTTATTGTTTAGTTCGTATTAATTACTGTTGTTTGTTTAAGAATTTATTAAATGTATTTGTGGCTGCGATGTTTCTCTTGTAAACAAAGTAGTTAATAAATAGCTTTTTCTCTTAAGAATCTTAAGTCTATGAAATAATTATGAACACATATTAAACTTTATTTTGATAAATCTTCAAATATAAAAAAAATCCCCAATTGCTAAATAAAGAGAGTTTTCTCTATATTCAGAAACGTATTTACTCGGTTTGAAGAGGCTGACATTATATTTGTTTTTAATTCTCAGACATACAGGTTTTTTCATGTTATGTCAAATAAATTTTAGAAATTGCCTGAAATTATTTTTTTTTTAATTTTTTTAACGTGCCTAAACACCACTACTTTCGATAGACTTTTTAAATAAGAATTTTGCTTAACAAAACGCTATGAATACATATCTCAAAGAGAACTTTCAAACAACGTATACGACGACGTCGCTTAAGATCAGGCATAAATTAATTCTGCTCAAGCCTCTCATTAAAAACGAGTGTTGTGTAGCATATACATATATAACAAGTAAACAAAATGAAGCTTCCATTTTAATTAAGCATTCAGTAAAATAATGCAATCAAATTACTTGAGCTCAAAAGCCCAAGATTTGACATTGAAAATCGTCTCGATATTATTTAATTGTATTGGCTTCGTGTTTCAATAATATTTCTATACTGCTGAGTCGTCTTGCATTACTATTTTAACTTAACATTCGGAATCAGTTATTGTTTAAAAAAACATTTTATGTTATTGCGACATTAAACTTCTCTAATCAAATTAACGTAATAGCGAAAAGTAATAAAAGTTAAATAGGTAATTTGTGTTCAACTCTTGTTGCATTTACATTAGTAAGGTTAATATAATAGTAGGATTAATGTAGGATAACCAATTTCTTTTTCAAATATATGAGATCTTATATTAATCTATATATTACACAAGAAATAAATGTAAAGCTTAAAGAGTAGATACTTCCTTTATTAATACACATACATTAATTTACACACTATATATTTATCATCTCGATGATTGACAATCCACGAGTGCGCGCTTTATAAGAAATTTTCTGTCAACACTAACATTGTGGAATTAGCTTTATCAGCAGTGACCTTCAAGAAAAGATTCTTTACCTTTGTCAGAGTCCGGCATCATATCTGTGTTACTTTTCTCGTGTTGCGGATGTTCATGGCCTGCGGTAATTACTTACCATTAGTTTGCTCATAAGCCACCTATTCTGTTAAAATAAAATATTATTTTACATGTCGTTTCTTGTTGTAAAGTAAAGAAAGTAAAGAATAAGTTTTATAGTTCATACCGCTATATAATCATCACCGTTATAACAGCCTATAAATAGTTTGAGTAATTCTGACACGAAAATTAATCACCGACCAACGCTGCGCTAGAGCCAGGGGGTAGAGTCGTAATAATATTTTAATAATATCCTCATTACGAATTATGTTGAATTTTAATTTTAGTTTTAATTAAAGTTTAATATTTTTTATCAATAAAGAAATAAAGAAACACCCGCATCCCACGTCCCTGACCCAAAAACATAAAAACATCACTAAAAAAAAAATAGGATTATTTAGCTCCTGAAAACACGTGTTTCTGACTTATTTAATCGAGTTTACTTGGGTTTGTTCGCAAACAATCTCAATTAGACTTAACTTGTGGTTTCTACAGTGAAGACGTCTGCCATCGTTGTTTCACATAATGAAGGCAAATCCGAACGTGAGATTGCTTCACAACTGAAGTTATCGAAGACTTGTGTTCATGGCACAATAACTCGATACAGGGAGACAGGCAGTTTTCAAGATCGTCCAAGTAAAGATAATTTCATTGTTGTTACCAGCAAGCGAAATAGACGCTTAACAGCACCAGAAATCCGCGTTGAAGTAAACAAAACCCGAGTTAAACCTTTATCATTGACTACAGTAAAACGGCGACTGAGAAATGCGAAGTTGTATGGTCGCGTTGCCGTTCGAAAACCTCTGCCAAGGCCGCAAAACAAGAAAAAACAGATGCAGTGGGCCACCGAGATTGGACTGAAGAAGATTTTAAACAAGTGCTTTGGACTGATGAATCCAAGTTTGAACTATTCGGTTCAAAACGTAGAATTTTCGTTCGACGCAGTGCCCAAGAAAAGATGATGTCAGATTGTGTAGTCCCAATAATCAAGCATAGTGGTGACTCAATTATGGTCTGGGGTGGTTTCTCTAGCCAAGAAACTGGCGATTTGATGAAGAATTTGAAAATGGCGAATTTTGAAAAAGGAACAGTACAAAAACAATGCCGTTTCTTCCGAGTTGCGATTAATTGGAGATGAATTCATTTTCCAACAAGATAATGATCCAAAGCATAGCTCAAAATTATGTAGACGATATTTAGAAGAGAAAGAGGCACAAGGGGTGTTAAAAAACATGGTTTGGTCTCCTCAGAGCCCGGATCTCAATCCCATTGAATTTTTGTGGGAAGAGCTTGATAGGAACCTCCGTAATCGTGGCCCATCCCATCTTTGCGAGAAGAAATGAGGAATGCTTTATGCGAAATTTGGAACAATATATTACAAGACACTATTAACAAATTGATCGCCCATATGCCGAGACTTGTGAAAAAGTCATAAAATGTAAAGGAGGATTTTTTGATGAAAAATCAGTTTAGATAATAACACCCTATTTTGCATGCACTGTTAATATTTCTTTACGCTTTTAAAGTATATTGTTTGTCAATCAATGTTCTATTAGATGATTAAACAGGTTAATTAAACGTGTAATATTTTATTGGAAATTTACTTTATTTTCCTACTTTAATTAAGGTGGTCTAAAACTTTTGGCCTGCAGTATATATGTATATATTTTATTTGGCAGTTTAACAGACAAGCACTGTTAAGTCAACTGCCTAAACTTTAAACAAATTTGTAGCCGGGGGAAATTACGACAGTCTTCTAGTCGTAAGTTAGGGGATTTACACTATTACATTCATTGTTACGAAATTTTGTAAACAAATTAGGAGCAAACGTTTATTTTATATATTAATATTTTTATATTATGATCGAGTTTTGTCGTTTCTACCATTCATCATCATTATATTAATTTAATTTTTAAATTAGCTTTCTTATCTACATCTCGTCCCTATATGGCATTCCATCTCTATTATTTGTCATTTGATAACATTTATTTTCTTTGGCTATTTTATTTTATTAATGTTATATTACTTTACGCATTTTGACTACAATTTGTAACCTAAAGAAATATTACAGTGCTTCAAATATCGTTTAACTTTCCAAAACATTAACCGATGGAACGGGTTTATTGTCTTTTTTCACTTACCCGGATTAAATTGAATAAGGTATCCTTGTTGAATGTCAAAAGCCAGAAAATTTATGTTACGTGGCGACTCAGTTTATTAGGAAGAATATACGTAAATCACAATCTCAGATTAAATATTTTTCAAGTTGATAAACAGTTTCATCAAACGATTAAGTCTGTTACTTAGTGAAATAAGTTAAATAAAAGAGTATTGTAAGAGAAACGTCAGTTGTTCTCCTGATTGTATTTGAGTTTTGCCGACCTACATGAGCCATCCGTAAAGAAGTTTGAAGCATCAATAGCCGTCAATGGTTTAGGGTAAGGTCTGTGAAACTTAAAGTCGAGGTTCGAATCCACCATTCGACTATCGTCGTGAATCGTTGATCCAGGAATATTACAACATATATATATAACAACAGGAATATTAAGCATTTGCGGACAAATGGACCTCTCAGACGACATTATAAGGTTTGTATATAACTCCCTTGTCGCCGCTGAGGCAAAATTGTTGACTTTCAAAAAGTTTTTTCTTTTGTGTTTATACACTTATTTAATGAACACACTTTTTTTAATAACAGCTTTCACTGTTTTAACAAAACACTTTTTTAATTATAATGAATCAAGCTTTTATGAAGGTGCTCACGGTACCTTGAAAATTTGTCGTTGAGTAGCTGGTAGCCTGAGCGTTCCGAGTGCAAAGGCTTAATTTTGATAGCACTGTTACAACACATACTTTATTAAAAATGGAAGTATCAAGATTTCATATTCATTAAATCTAAATTACTCACTATGTAAAATAATTATGTGTACATATATCATAATCGCCAAGATCATCCTTACCCGGTTTCTTAGTAGCACTAATAGTTTATAGGTTTAGGTGTAAGAAACTTGAAAACGAACGTGTTTTATTACAATTGTTACACAGAGTTATTTTAAAGCGTTCAATTCGTTCGACAACGATTTGTTTATCCTCATTAGAATAGAAATTAAATATTTTCTGCACTAGTTCTTCAATCAAAACTCAATATTTTCAAATAAATATTTCAACTATTCTTTTAATTTCTCAAAGTGGTAGAGATACACTGCAGTTTGAAAGGTTAATCATCTGTATCTGAATCACTTGAGGCGGTTGGAACTCCGGGACGGGCAGCTCCTTGCTTTAAAGAAGAAGACGGTGCTCCTCGACACCGTTCGTATAGACCGCAGGTTTCTCTCCCTTTCGTCCTAACCTTCGACCGTTCGACTCTCCCCTGTCGAGGAATTCCCGTCTTAAAATAAATAAATAAAATACTATAAACAAATATTTAAAATACAATATAATACATGTAATGCATATATAAAGACCAACCAGGCGGAGATAGAAAAAAAATATATACCTAAAATAATAATAATAAGAATTATTAATTGTTATTTTATTTATTTTATTAGCTCCACCATCGGGGATGAGAATAATATCCCCAAAACACAGAATAGTATTATTTACTACTTTCATGATTTTTCATCTTACCTTTAAAGTTTAAAGGGACTGTAGAATATTAATAAATATGCGAATACCTTGCCTCATAAAAGATTCGCTAACTTTATAGGGACGAAAACGTCAAGTTTATCGTTGTTTTTAGTACCTATTTGTACCATTTCTGTTGCGGTATGTAAACGATATTCCTTTACCATGTTTCATTAAGTCTACTAATGTTTGAGTTAGTGCTAGTAATGCATTTGTTACAAAGAAGGGTTAAATGTCTATGTAGTAGGTAATGAATAACTGTATTTCAAGTTTATTTATTCTAATTGTAGTTAACACTACCAAAAATAAAGGGGTAACATTTTAATTATTTAAGTATTTTTTAGTAATTATAGATATTAAAATTGTAATTTCTTTACTAGTCACATCATATTACAATATGTCTCATTTTAAGTCAGTTCTGTAGAAACTATTTCTGTCAGATAATATCGTATAGCGTGGTCACCATTTTGAAAAGAACACGTTACTTGTACTTACGTAACATTTATATGGTACTTAGTATTTTTAAAGTTTTACTTGTATTGTTAAAATAATTAATAAATGTTTTAGAAATCTCAGAGAGAAAAGTTTAAAAATTTCGATCTAAAAGTTTATTTTTCCCCTGTTTATTGTGTTATGTTATCTGTGTACGTATCAAATGTTATCGATTATAAAGTTTTTCTAGAGGATACAATTAAGAATGTCATGGCCATGGTGGCCTAGAAAAATAATTAATTGTTTTCCTTGAATACCGTATAACTAAACCAATGTACTATTTATATTATATGAAATGAAGATAAATGCCCCTGTATCATACAGGCATGTTAATGGTATAATATTCCCAACATATCATGCTGCATGTGAAGAACTAAATTTACTAGAAAACGATACCCATTGGGATATGACACGTGAATGACGTTGAAGCCATTATCTCTGCATCTCCGTCAGATACGCACATTATTTGCTATCATAATTTCTACATGCTTTCCATCGAACCCATCTAACCTGTGGCACAAATACAAGGGT
This sequence comes from Teinopalpus imperialis, assembly GCA_029286865.1. NCBI lineage: Eukaryota > Metazoa > Arthropoda > Insecta > Lepidoptera > Papilionidae > Teinopalpus > Teinopalpus imperialis. Next base: position 6,336,696 of record JAGSMU010000036.1, on the reverse strand, counting down.
AATATTTCACAAGATATTTTACATCAAATTCGTGTCAGTTCCAGAAATCACGATCTTGAGACAATTGAGGAGATATATAATCGGACTTTACTCTTGATCGAAGACATGTGTTACCTTATGTGCGGTAGTTTATTAGTCAGGTTAGGGATGCCAGCGTCAAATCGTGAAATGAATGCCGCATTTAGACCATAATTCTTGAACTAGAAAGGACTCAGCGAGCAATTTTAAGAGTTATCTACTATTTGCCATTCCGTTATCCCACCACTGAGATGTATGAGAGAACAAAAGTTCTAACTGTTCGCCAATTATTTATATTACACACGATCCTAAAACAGCATAGTTCAATTAATTTTTTTTCTTAATACTATAAACTAAACAGACGTTGTGTACCCTTTTATCAGTCAAGTATAAAGCTTAAATCTAAATTCGCAGGGCGCTTCTTCTGTTTCCTTGGACGACTTCTATACAATAGAATAAAATAAAAACCTTCCCATTAACACCTTTACCAAAAGTAAAAGGAATTAGTTGAATGGTTACAGAAACTTAATTATAATGCCACTGAAAAAGATTTCCGTATAAATGGAAGCCGGGGGGGGGGGGCTTACATTTATACACACATCCACACACAAACACACACACATACAAACAACCCTACTAAGTTATTTTAATTAACTAATACTTGTTTTCATATAATAAAATCAAATCAAATTTTTTTATTTTATTTTTTTAACTTTTCTCCAAGAGACGTCTCTATTGTTTAACTGAACAATATTTGTTTTATATTATGTATTATAATTGTCTAGCATATGACAGTGTGGCCTGATGATCCGACAATATAAGCCCAGAGCTTAGTTCAGCGCATCAGTCTCCCGCAATATACGTGTCAAGATATGTAAATATTATTGATTTAACTTAATTTAATTAACATGTATTGTGGAGAGAAATAAAGAAAATTATTATTATTATTATTTAATCGAGAATTGGAACGAGAACGTGAATATGATCACCAAGAATTAAATTTTTAAGAAATAAGGAGGTATTGTATCTGGGTATTCCTTTACTTCACTTAGTCGATACAGTGTAATTTATGCAATTGACAATAACAAAAACAGATAAAGATATTTATCATCAATACATATTCTACTCCCTTACGTTCTACTCATTTTACTACTTTAAAAAAGACTTGTTAATAAATCTTTAAGGAAGTTGTGTTCAAAACAATCGGTCGAGTATGTCATTTACAGTTATGAGATTTTTAAAGGTTATTTCGTTTTTTAAACTGGTCACGAAAATTCTATCGTGTATAATAGTCAAGTATAATTTTTAAGCAATTTAAAGCCTTTTTTCCTTGTATGTATTTCTTGCAAAATCCCATATTAATGCAATACAACGAAGTAACTATCAGTTGTAGAGCTTTGCTGTAGTTTTTTTCAAGCTGTAGAATGAATGGGTCAGCTCGACCAGGGCAGGATCACGCCCTCACAGAATACCAGCGTAAAATGGCAGCATATTGTTGCGGTGTTTGTCTGATGAGTGTAGGGATCTGGAGACCTTTCTTACTGGTGACGAGGCGTTCCATCTCAGTCCTCAAGGATGACAACGCATCTGTATTATGATTCCTGCTCAAGGATGTATGTAGATGTCATGGGCTGCAGGAATCATTTATCATCAGGTGAACTGTGTGCTCGTTTGTTATTCTCAATGTAATAAAACAATGTAATACTTTTTTCTCTATTATAATATACTCCATTATAATTACTATTTTCTCCTATTTTTACAGTTATTAACAAACTTATTATACTTATTATGGTTTTATGATCAGATTTCCCAGGATATATTTGAGTCTTCAACATGTTTAAAGCTGTCTCTTATCGTTTAAATGTTACCAATCGGTTATTGATTCTGTGATCTATATCACTTGCCCCGTTTCCACTTGTGTAAAGCTATCAACAAAAATTTGGAAATAAGTATGGAAGTATGTATGCGTCAGTATATAAATACGGATGAAGTTCTGACTAGACACGAGTGCCGGGGTAATGAAGTATAGATTTTCTAGTCGTCGATATTTCCAATAATACGATTAGTCATTTTCTTCATATGTATGAGCTACAGCGAGCTTTAAATGCTGTACAGGATACGTAAGATCTTTCTCAAATTAAAAGGTTTAACATTCAGTATTACTAAAAAACGTGTAGCAATTTTGCCCAGAAAAATACTATAATAACGTAATAAATACCCTTGAGGTTTTTATTTAAGATAATAACGAGATAAAGTGAAAAAATGTTGACTTAATTCGCTCGTAAAATGGCAGAGGAACAACAACATTGCGACATAAATGTTGGTTATAAAGTATGAATATTTTTTATTCTTTTCACCCTCCGGATTCGAATTTATCCTCTATTGTTGAACTAAATTCTTTTAGATTCTATAAAAAAATATAGTACCTCGTGAGATTTATCTTTAAAACAATTTTTTCATTTATGATGTGATAATACAATTAAACAGAAGCACGTGCTGTCGTAGAGATTAGATATAAGCGCTTTTTCTCTCTCTCACACGTACTGGCTTAAAATTATTTATATAAATTAAACTATGGCCCTTCTCCTCTTTCGTTTTAGGCCTCCTTTGGAATCGGGACTCTATATACACAATATTGAAAAATGAGCACTTCGGGTAAATTATAATATTTTCGTATACTTGTTGAGTGTACCGTCCTATGTAACTTTTATTTATATATATAATGTAAAATTCATTTCTTCGACATGCAGGTTTCTTTGCGATGTTTTCCTTAATCATTGAGCACGTGGAAAATCAGCACTTAAAATACCAGGGATCAAATTCAGTTTTTCCACGTACCACGTACCACGGCCATATTAGACTATAAGGCAAAATTAATATATTGCTTGCCAACATTGATTAATTGTTAGCTTAATTTCATAATCATATGGATATCATAAGAGATGAATGTCATGGCGTTGCCATTCCGCGGTCGACCCGACCTATACATGATGCCGCTTGTAACTAGCTGTTACGTGGCTCTACAATATGCTATATAATAATAATAATAATACTTTATCGATAAATCATATAACAACTGCATGAAGTCTCTAACTCCTGAACCAGGAATGAAACCTGTATCTCAGGAATCAGTGCCCTCTCCCATGTTTATACTACAACAGTTTTACAATAAATCTCGACAGTAACTTTTTAAATGTAACATAAATGATTAAAAAAAAGTTTTTAAAAATATGTGTATATTTGTGCGTGTGTGTGTGTATGATTGTGTGTGTGTGAATTGCATGTATGTTAGTGCTATCGTGCGTGTGAATGTGGGAAGGTATGCCTATGTTTTAATATCTATAATGCTTATTTATGTAAAAATTGTTTGCAATAACTGCTCCGTTTGTATGTAGTCTAAGGTTAGAAGCCAACTTTTAATTTTGACCTTACAAGTGTTGTAAGAAAGCGGATAGAAATTTAATGTTATGTTTACCCTATTATATAGATATATAGCGAGATAACTATGTTGTCGTTTGGCAAAGGAGGTATGAAATGTTGTTGGTGTTAAAACATTAACTGTTGTACGTTTCCCTTTTTGTAAATGTTTATTGTACGTAGTAGTAATTCGACTTGTAGAATGTACAACTGTCTAACAGTAAGCACTTGGCAGTTCTTGTAAAGTATTTGAGTATGGAACCAATTTTTGGTTTGAATGTTAGTGTTTTGAATAGATTTTGATAATATCTGTGGGTTCTTTGAAGTTGGATGATGATAGTTTTACATGTTCCTCCCCAGACAGTGCAGTAGCTGAGCACTGAATGTGCGAGCGCGAAATAAATATTGCGTAGTGTGTCAAAATCAGCCATATGTCCTAATTGTTTAAAGACCCAAATGAACTTCCTAATTCTAGATATTGTTAGTTCTACATGAGCACGCCAGTTAACTTTCTCATGTAAGATGATGCCTAGGTATTTGTGGTTAACAACTTCGAACAGCAGGTAGCACGCGCACCCCTGATCCTTTGCCAAGTCTGTATCCTTTGCCAAGAGTGTACCTTAAGTGCCAGATGTTGAAGATGATTTTTGAATAAATGATATTTTGACGTGTTTAGAGTTAACAAATTAAGTCTTAGCCAACAATTCACCCTATGAAGTCCAGACTCAGCACTTATACGTACTTTATCCCAAGTCTCACCATGAAATAAAATGGCAGTGTCATCTGCATAAGTAAATATTTTTCCGTTTAATAATTGCATCTGTCATAATTTATTGGTTACGTAATTAACTAACTCACTTACCGCATTTTCAGTGCTTATCCCCGATCGAAAACCGTATTGACTATCAGATATAACATTTACACACATTACAGTCGAAAAACTTGGTGTTTAGTAGTTTTTCCAAGATTTTAGAAAGTGAAGGTAAAACAGAAATAGGTCGGTAATTATTTACACAACCCCGTGCGCCACCTTTGTGAATTGGGGTTATAAGCGATCTTTTAAAAACGTTTTAGGGCAATTTCGAAGCAAAAAAACGTTTTAAGGCAATACTAAAAAGTTTTGTTAAAGGTGGAACTATAATAGTTTTTGCTTATTTTATGAACTTAGTAGAAACAGTGTCCCAACCTACTTAGCTGTCATTTTTGAGATTCATAACAATAGATTCTATTTCTATCTCGTTAGGTGGAATTAATACACAAAAATTTACAACACTGTGTACATTAAAATTGAATGAAGTAGTTTCCATATTTTTCGTAATAATTTTGTTTGCTAAATTACTGCCTACATTTGAGAAAAAGTTGTTTCGTTTTTTGTTGTTGTCGGCTTCACTGCTTATTTTTATCTGACTAGATTGTTCATCTTTGCATAAGTAAACAGTGCCGTGCAGGGTCCAACTATACAAGTAGCTGTAGGCTTGTTTAAATGTTCTTGCTAGATGAAATAATTTTGGATTTTTATATAATACAATAATGGTACTATATATAGTATGATAGCACTATATAATATACTTTTTAAAAGTCTCTCTTCTACAGCAATTTTAAACTTATAACTCAGTTTTGAACTTATACTTGCGAGTAAAAGCACACAAACTTCGAAATGAGTTACTAATTTTGTGAAGCTAAGTTGGTACAGCTAATGTTATTTTTATTTTTATTTTAATATTATGTCCAATATATAGCTATATAATTTATATTTAATTATGTAATTTTTTAAGAAGATGTATTGAGTATTCATATAATTATTGGGAAACCAATGTCCATATGCTAATCTACTTAAATCACATTTCAAGTGTGTGAATATTATTAGATTACACTACAATATATTATTATAACATAAAATTTATAGATCACTATTAAACACGTTACTATTATTTAATAATTCTCAAAATAAAATTAAACTTAATATTTATAGACATATATTTTATTCCATTGGAAAAGCTTTCAAATGAATCCCACAAAAATGTCGTTATGTTTGGTTGAGTAGTTTGTTTAGCCCTCAAAGCACGCCAGCTACAAACGCCAAAAAAAGATCGTGTTTTCCTCAAAAACTTTAGCCTGACAATGTCTATTGGAGTACAAAGTTAAAGTCAATAAATACAGAAACGGCGAGCATTTTACTTTACTCTAATTGTGCATATATATATTATAATGATGCTTTTAAATTTATTTATATAATATTATATTTTTTAAAAATTACATTCTACTTAAAAGTTTACTTAGTAACCTTACATAATTATCTTTTATTGGGTCTATGTATAATATATTGTTATTGCAAACTTCAAACAACAAATTAATAATAAATACAATATTTTGTTCATATAATTTTCATGTATTTGTTATTGGCCCTCAGATTTACATGAGTAATTTTATAGTGTATTATATGGGATTATTTCTTTGCATTAAATTCGATCATATTATTTTACTTTATATTTATTGTTATATTTTCATGCACGGTACAAAATAAGTGTTATTAGGACAAATTATTATTAAAATAGTAATATTTAGCTACATAAAGTGCGTTAACTTCTTCATTCAATCATATTTTATATGCGTCATAATATAATGTAAAATATGCGTAATAATATGACTTCAAAAACTACGGTAAATACGGTAATTTAAATTAGAGATAATCCTTACAAGGATAGCTATTTGTAGTTATTTACGAGGACTAAGTAAACTAACTTGTGTTTAACATTGAAACTTTAGGGACGAGTTGTTCTTCGATGTCTCTTTTACGAAGATTTAATTACAAGGGCTCTTTGGGCTTGCTCGATATGGTTTAGGTGATTTACTTTATTTCTTTCTTACAATGTTCTCCTTCATCGGCTAGCACTTGTTATATTGGACTTGAAAATAGCAATGTACAATTTCGTTGGTGACGGCACCGGCGAACGAACTTGCGTTTCTCGCGTACCGTGAAATTAAAAGTGGGGTAATTACATATAAATTTCATGAAATATATCCGATATTTACATTACGATAAAGTTGAGTGTAACTTTTATTCATGCAACCACCATTTTTTTATATTATCATACTTATATCCATACCATTTTATTCATATCCTATCTAGGTTAATGAACATAAGTTAATGAACATAAAAATCGTATACCACTATCAATATATATACAACAGCGGTAGAGGTACGCTGCAGCTTGTTTGTGGTTGCTATATGACTGGGTTGGTCACCGAGGACCATAACCCCCCATCAGAATACCAACATGAAATAGCATCATTATGCTGTTTCGTCTTGTGAGTGTCTCCGGTCCGGAGACTATCTATCCGGTGCCTAAATTACAAGCAACGAAGAGTTCCATTCTCTGTGGTGATAATGCATAAGCATATTTGTACTGTACGAAGCATCCACAGCCTTAAGGGCTGCAGCTATCGGGTTTCGGGGCTGTTCCGTTTACCCGGGCGTCCTCTCAAGGGGACAACGACCCCTCGGTTTCTTATCTGCCGCTCCACGACTGGTATGAGCGTGTATGCGATGCGGAAATAAAACGAGGTCTCCGAGATGTCTAGGAGGTAATTAATAGCAGTTACCTGTTTGCTCAAATCGGTCATATTGAATATCTGACGATATACGATCGATCATCGTCTATATATATATTTATATATATATATATAAATATATATATATATATTTATATATATATACATATATTATTATATGGCTGGTCCATTTCCATTTCAGCTTATTGGAACCTTTAAGTTATGTTGGTTGGTTACCTTAATACTAATTTTATATTAAAGTTACTAGCAACACTGAGCATAGCCCTCTGCACAACTCGCTGTGTGACTTTGATCTTCCTCATATAGTCAGCAGAGAAATCAGAATCAAGAGGCTCAGTTCCGTAGGTGTGTCCTGGCTATACGCACCGATTAAACCTTTTGTCTTTGAACATAGAGAGATTTTCGATGAGAAGATATGTCACAGTTTTCCGAATAATTCTACAATCTAATTGGATTCGTTATTGATCTCTGTTTTGAAGTCCAGTCCAGTCCAGTGAAGCTCCCAATAAGAACCGTACGGGTGTGCCATAGATATTAGACATGGTCTTCGTCTTATATATATGTTAACCCTCAATTATTCTGCCATATTTACCATATCATCAAATCTAAGGGAAGTGATTCACTTGTCGTTATTTTTAAATCCTTATCATTTTCAGTCACCTTGAAGAAGTTTTGTTTTTTATTACTTTGAAAGTTTTATTATTAATATTACATAACAAACGAGAACACAGTTCAACTGATGGTAAGTGATTCCAGCGGTCCATGATATCTACATTCACCCTCGACAATTAGATTCGTTGTTACTCTTGAGGACTGAGATGGATTTCTAGTCACCAGTAATAAAGATTTCCGGATCCCCACACTCACCAGACGAAATACAGTAGCATTATGCTGCAATTTCATGCCGGTATTCCGTGAGGGCGTTGCCCTACCTTGGTCGAGCGGACCCATTCAGCCACTATAAAAATTAAAAGGTCCTCCAATGCAGAATAAAAAGTATTATTTGCTGTTGCATTCAGTTTCATTTGCTAGATTTCATCATTTCTTTCAGATGCTTTACGATACAATGTGGCAACCATCAGAATTTTTATTGAAACAATTGTAGTTATTCAATTGTGTTAATTTAACGATTTAGATGAATTTACTTTTGTGTTTGCTAATGAAGTAATTAAATATTTTTTCTCTGTTACAAGTAATAGATATCGAAGTCTACTAAGACGCCATTATTATGAATAAATATAAAGATGGAGAGAATACTCTACAGTGTATATCAACGGTACAACTTACAAGGTGGAGCTACGAGCAATCACCTTTCTCAAAGTAATATCTAATAGTGTAAAATATATTTAACTTAACGTTTAATAAATCAATGAATAACAGTTGGATATTTTTACAATGATACACACACTAAAAATTTAGTTGAAACACTTGGATGTCAATCTGAAAGGAACGTTTGTGTCTATTCTATGAATTTTATTAACATCCCGAATATATGTCACGAAGTCCAAGATGTCATTTCCGTTTGACTATATAGGAGTATATGATAGTAAATTTTAGGATTTAGGTCGCAAAGTATGATGTTACGCATACGATATACATATAGGTAAGTGTTAAACAGGCAATAATTGTGTACAGGTGACATGTACACTTATATGGAGTTATTTCTTTAATTCTTAGTAGCACAGTCTCCGGACTCTCGCTTTTAATTCACTGTACGTCAAAAAATCAAGTTTGATTTCCAGTGTTGGCTCCAATAATGTTATATTTACATTTTTAAATTCTGATTTCGCACGCGCTCGAATAAAAACATTGTGAAGCAACCTGTATAGCTAAAAATATATTTCTAATATATGATCTCCGCTAAACTGGTAGCTGTGCGGTGGACTATTCTCCAAGATCTTCTCTAGAAACAAGCCTTATGCCAATTAGTGTGATATATGTATATATATATGTAGATATTACACTATTATATTACACTAATATTACACTACCACTTTTGTAAGTATAATGTTTATAATTAAAGACAATCATGAGTGTTTTAGTGGATATACATCTTCGAAGATGAATGTAGATTGTTAAGGACTATGGGTATCACTGCCAACCGGGTGAGCTGCGTACTCGCTTGTCACCCTTAATTCCATAAGAAGATACAGGTATACCAAATTTTCATCTATACTTTGATTAAACAGGAGGTAGTTCCTACATGATCTCAAAATAAACATCACCGGGGAGTTAGTTAATTTTTTTAGAATTTAAAGCTTTTTCACAGTAATCCAACTCTACGTCATGCTACGTTAAACGGCCAATGTTAAAAACTTTCTTTCAGTAAATCCTTATAAACTTCGTAGTCTTCGTAGACTTCCCCAGGGATTAATTAATTATCATCCCAAAGTTTTGTAATGGAGCTATGATAAACCTAGCTACATACATATATAATAGAATGTTGGGACTGAACTTCATGACGGGAATCAGCAATAATGTTATAAATTATTTACGATTTCATTATCAAGTTAGGAATATTGCTGCGTATGCTTATTAAAGCATGTCAACAGCTGGGACTATATTTATAATTCTACAGTTACCAATCAATAACTCTGATGATATGCTAACGGTCTGTGCAGACGGTAATGCCACTTTGGATCCTGTCCCACTTGTGGATGGAGATGGAGAATTGTTGTCACAGAGAGGAAAGTTTCATAACACATTGGAGATGTATTAGTGAACTCGGAAAGGAATCAGTAATTTAGTGGGATAGATTGATCACAAGCTAAATATATAGGTGTATCTAAATATAAATATCGGAATATATAAGCCTAGTTTTTGGTTTGTCGTATGGTATATTTTTCTACCTTACCTTTTTAAAAAAAAATATCTATATACAAATACCAACTTTAGATTTCAACTTTACCGATGAAATCATAACATTCAAAGATTTCGGAAGTAGTCTTTGACCACCTACTTAATAGGTTTAATGTAAAGAAAGAAAAACATAAAACATAATTTCTTAGCTCCTTACTCGTAACGAAGTTCTTTATTGCGATTATTGAGGGTAGATACGTATTGTGACTGAAACTATTTTCAAAGGATTTTGTGTACTCATCAAAAATTTATAATTATAATTCGTTTTATTTAAATTATAAATTTAATAATATAATTTGTTGTGTCCGTTATATCATTTGTCAAGGGAGAAAGTAAAATGATATCGGAATACAGAACATGACCGCATATTCTGTAGGTTGAAAAATATATTAAACATAATAAATACTTTATTAATATTGACATGCAACGCAAATCTCTGAAAGTGAAAGATTTTTTTCCTTGTAAGAAATTGTCCCAATTCCGAAAAATGAGGCAAGGACCAGGGAATATAGTGAGTGTCGGAGACATTCCAATCGCATCACCATTAATTTAGCGTATGGGGTCAAGCGTTGTCGTAGAGCAGCAGTGGGATAGAGCAATTGACCCCTCTCTGTTGTTTAACGGCTAGTTTTTCCATCATGGTTTGCAAATGAAAAAAAAAATTCACAATACAGATCTGCTGTAATCGTCTGGCCAGATCTTCAGAAGCTATAGTGTACGACACTAGCACTGGTCCATCAGCACTCACCAGTACCTTTTTCTGAGCTAACTTTCGCTTGAGGCAGGATTTGGCTGGTTCTTCTGGGTTCAACCCCTGTGATGAGCATTTCCGAATGTCCTATAGTATCCATTTTCATCACAAGTAATGTAACGCAGCACTTTTCCAATTTGTGTTAAGTCAATTAAAATTGTTTTTTCACACTCATACCAAAGCCTGACGCTAACTCTGACGTGGTTTGCGATGGATCCGCATCCACGATCACCTTTAATTTTTCATTGTCAACTTGTGTCTCCAGCCATCCGCGGAGTTTGTTTTGTAGGTCAAACTCTCCAGAACGAAAACGTTGGAACCAGAAAGTGTCGTACTTTCCTTTACAGTAGCTTCCCCATACACATCATTAATCTTTCGAGCTATTTCTGCAGCGATGGTACCACGGTGGAAGTCATATTCGTAAATAACGCTATATTTAATAATTATTAACAGAAGGAAAAAGTAAATGGAGTGAAAACAAATGAATCACTAAAATCGAAACACAAATATACAAGCCTAAATTTGATATACATTTGAATTTGGAATTCCTAACCAACGGCCAGATTATTTGAGATCAAAGTGGCCAGTTCGACAAAAAACCAATATATATGTTAGGACCTTATATTATAACTCTACATGAATAGGAAAACGGAATTAAACAAGGCATTATAGGCTTTTGGAATTGGAAAACTGAATATGATTTTTTATTAAAAGAATACATATATTAATTCGTACTAATTGCGCCACTTCTCCAGAGCCAGTGCATTGCGAAGTGGTGGTAGAACATATCCTTAATAATATTAAGATTATTCCGTTAGAGTAACTGATCAAGCCATGGTTCGGCCCACTCGGAATCCCTCGAATTAGCATAATTGCCTGTTGGGAATCCTTATGCTAGTTATCCTATAAGAAAGGCCTCCGCTGAGCGCTCGGCCACCTTTGCATGCGGTGTATTTGTAAAATCTTTCGGGCTAACAGCATCAGATTTTAATTTAGAGGATAATAATATTATTCACCACAAAATATACCGCCTGTATTAAAAATAAATCTTATATTGTTATATTGTTATTCAATGTTCAGGAAAATACATTATATAAATATAATGAATAGCTACAAAAACCTTAGGAATAACTTTAAAGATTTCTGTAACTTACTTTTAATTTCTAACTCTGAACACGGAGAATACATTAGAAGTGGAAACTTTTACTACAACTACTCGTAGTCTCAAGACTTTAAATAGTTTCTTGAGGGTTATGGTATGATTTTCCTTCGCAGTGTTTCTTATTCACCTAAATACTATTTAATTTCTTTCTTGGTCTTATTTCACTTTAGTTTTTCTAGAACAAATTTGTAATTTTTAATAACAACTTATGTTCTTATTATTATTTCTTAATTCACTGTTTCGAGAATTTTTGTTCTTGGTAGATTACTCAATGTCTTATACAATATCAATTTTTTTTTCGGGCTGATGGCCGCTGTCAGGGCTTTTACAGTTTCACCGGGTTGAATGGTGACCGAGCGCTTATGGCTCTCAGTCGAGACCTCTATATTCGAGACCTCTATATAACAATATCAAAGTAAAATATAATATATAGAAAACAATGCATGAATAATTAACTATACTAGTTTTAATCCTTCGCGTTATGGCCAATATGCCAGGTAGAATGATATAAATAGACAGAAAACAAATTGCCTTTATTTTCTGTATTTTCTTTATTTTGTGTTTGTGTTAAGTTAAATAATTGATACTCTTTATAATTATGGTATATACCTAATCAATTTTTTAAATTATGTATTATAACACAATAAAATATTAAGAATCTTAAATACATTTAATTTGTATTTAAAATTCTTTGCTGAATCTTCTTTAATTTCACTATAAAGGGGATGAGTTTTTTAATACTTATTTACTACCAGTACCTCTAACTGATTGGAATCTCGATGAAGGAAACCCAGCTTAGCTTATATGTGAGTGGACGGTCAACGAGGTCGTTATTCTTGGAATTCAGCTTTATCTCAGTTTTCACGATAATAGACTCATGAGGAAACCTCTTAGGGGTTGTGGGTAAAGCGTTGCGTTGATTCTTAGATTACACAACTGCGAGATTGGTCTGCCTGCCGGAACATAGTTTTTGCGTAATCCATCAGAACCTTAATTTCAGATCTGTGTGGATATTCGTCGCACACAGCTCTTTGACAATGGTTGGCATGGTCGTTGTTTCTTGGTGAATTGTTTTTACAATGATGTACGGTGTTGAACTGCATAATTGTCTCTATAGAAGATATTTTCAAATATTGCGTGCATGTCTTTTAAATCAAAGAATTTAAAACAAAATTTGTACGAAAAAATATAATATAAAGATACGAATTACATTTTTCGGGTCAGCGACAAACAATATTAAACCTTGAATCATCAAGAAGTTACACACATAGCGAACGATTAAGTTGAATAAAGTCTCTCATAATGAGAATATTGCAAATGTATAATAATAAATGATATGATGGGTTTACACGAAATTACTTTTAGCATAGGTCAAAAGTATCAAGTAATTTATTTAAGCATCATTAGTTATCAAATACATTAAACTAAATCGTTCGTTGTTCGTTGTTAGCCATAGCGACATCTTCGGGTATTATACAGCTTTTTTTTAATACGTCATTTTGATCCAATTCTCTCTGAAAACTGAAGTGCCCGCTCGATATAGTCAAGGGAATGTTTTTATTTATGAATTCGGGGTGATAAACAAATAATTCATTGCTGATTTTATACGCTTCGAGGTGTTAGGGCTTTGTTCTTTCCTGGTAGAGTCAACTCATTCATGTCATTTGAAATATTAACGTCTATTACAGTGGTATACCTTTTTCACTTGATGTACTAACACGTAATATCAAAATCGTATTTCGATTGACTTATGTAATAACCAACCTCGTCCATTGGGTAAAGTAGCACTAAAAGTAAACCTTTCAGGAAGGGAACTAAACTAGTCTTACTTGATTCCGGTAAGTGTATAATTGTATTACTTTGACCCCTTTTACCTTTGAAGATCCATCATCTGTTATACGTTCGTTGAGAGCGATTTCAAAGTCACACTTGCTTTAGAAGTAAGGGTATAAATACACTGTTCTACGATATTAAGCTATCAATACGTCGCACATGCATTTATATATACCCAGGTCTGACAATTGATTAAAATAAAGGACTGTCATTAATGACTATAAAAGGTCAGTAATGAGTATATCTCGGTGTATTTTTTGATCTTTATTTCTCGTGAAACGCTTTTCATGTATATAACGATATACGGAACAACTTAAAGTAGTTGTATGGGACTACACTAATGAGAAAAAGGTGAAGAATAACAATGGAAACGAATAAATTTTATTGTTAAAACCTATCGATTTAAAACATATACAGGAAATAACACCTGTTAAATTATTATTGTTAAAATGTCATAATAATAAAATTAAATGCAAATGTTTTTACAGTGGTAGAGTAACAGTGCAGTTTGTTTCTAGTTGCAGACTCAATGGGTCAGCTCGACCAGAGTAGGTCCACGCCCTCATAGAATACCAACGTGAAATAGCAGGAAATCTGCTGTGTTTCGTCTGGTGAGAATAGGAATACGGAGACCATTATTACTAATGACGAGGCATTCCATCTCAGCATTCAAGGGTAACAACGCATCTGCATCCCTTGTCAAGGATGAATGTATATGTCATGGGCCGCAGGAAGCACTTGTCATAAGGTGAACTCCGTGCTCTTTTGTTACTCTTAATGTAATAAAAAAGAAAATTCTCGTGAGAGATGGTTCACGGCACTAAACCAAAGGTCTCTACGACCTTAAGTGTCGTGGACCGAACCCTAAAACGAATAGGTTATTAACGCTTAATGTATGTTAAAGAAGACTCGAGGTAAGATAAGCTGCATAGTACCGGATACATACATAATAAACCTAGACCCGAAAAAAGTATAATTTGCGACGTACAAAAAAATTTTTCCTCGTCCAGGTACTTCAACCATTAGACTTATGACAGGTGGAAATGGTGATGACGCTGATAATGTTAACAAAGACATCATTTCATCATCATTCAGATTTGATAATTATATAATTAAAGTAATTATTTTTTTATCATATATTCTATGGATAAGAGATTATACTGCCATGCGTCGTAGCGACTACGACTTTCATCGTAGTATAGTGCTCGGTAGTGGCCTTGATTTGATTGATTGATAACGCGCATCTGCGTGAGCAACGCAGTCCTATACCTGGTAGCACTACCGTAGAGTTCAGCGGTAGAGGCTTACAAGAAAGTAGAGTCGAGGTAAATGAATGAAAATGTTATCTAATCTTTGCCATTCAACTTGAAACGTATGTTATTTTTTACGTTATGTATTAGAATTAAGTTTATTTTTAGGTTTAAAAGTAAAGTAAAGAATTTGAAATTAGCTATGTAATCATATCGAGTAATATTCCGTTATAATTTCATGTTGGCTAAGTTACAAACAGTTTTTAAAAGAAACTAGTTGCATTCATATGCTTATGTTAATATATGATGATGAAAATGGTCAATTTCCACCACGGCTATATAATATAATATGGCTATTAAATGTGCAGTATATATTTATAGTGCCATAAGCATTTGCGCAAACACATAGGGCACTCATTCGTCGTTCCCTTTCCCAAGTCAGCTGTAATGCACGTACAATAAGATGGAAGGAAGGGACACGGTACACACATAACAACACACCCGATGCCAAAAATCAATAATATGTGATGCACAAACGTGTTTCCCAACTGGGAATAGAAGCCTCAACCCGCGACCCACAATGCAGGTATTTTTTTATATATTTAACTATTATGTACATAAAGCATTTATATAAGGGAAGGTTAACTACTATAAATATATAATTAGGATCTGTGATTTAAGGTGCAATGCAACTTCACCGTGTTTCTTTTTTATTGGCACTCGTACAACATTCGTGTGTGTTTGAGTTCTATGGAACATTATGGCTATATTACCAAATAAAAATCAATGAATTAAGGGATTCGCTCGGGGTATTATTTTGGACATCTCTATCACTTTTGAGAGATTAAAATACTTACTCTAATATAAAATAATTATGGAACCAGAACGATGGATGTTAGATTTGGATTGGATGATTCGCAAGAGTTTCGAAGAAATCATTGCACTATATATTTTATATAAAATACGTATCGAATCCAGACCCTTTTCCTTTTCATTTGGTTAATAATATGAGCAAACTAATTCCTTTTACATTTTATGTGCGACTTAGATTATCGGCGTCCTGGCGTCATCCAATAATCAAAAAGGCAAAATGAATAACACTAAACATATTACATCAATTTCAGGATAATGCTAAAATTGTTTTTATTTTTATCATGTTGTGTTCGCACATAGAAGAACATCCACTAGTATCAATGTTTTTTATTGTGTGTTTTAATAATCTAATGTACTGAATATTATACTTATACAGAATATTGCGATCCTAAATAAATAAATAAAAAAAATAATTATTTAATCCAATGGTGCTATCCATTCAACATTGAAACTATTGAAGTATAAAATCTAAAACAAATTTAACTTTTTAGATATCCCAAGAGGGATTACATCAAGCATCAGAAATTAGGGATTATTTAATCGAATATTGAGACTATTAAATTAAATTGTGTATGCCGAACCACGTCTGATTATTTGAAACTAATAGTTGATGAACCACATTTTTGGATAGATTTAGTTGCTAATAATATTTTACTGTTAGTTAATTACGTCGAGAGTTAATATGATATTATTATTGACGATAGAAATCTGGTAGAAGTTTAATACGCTACATCTTAATGTGTTTTCATTATGAATAGATAATAAATAATATTTAACACGCCCGAGGCCGTCTTGTCTGGTTCGTAGTGACCTAGACGATATGCACTATCGCTGGATTGGGCAGAACAATACTCAAAACTATTTATTTCTTAAATATTAATAAATTTGTACGAATTAATTATATTTCATTCTTTTTAATTTATAACGTTTACTAATAATCTTCAGTATGCATACAACTCAAACATGGTGTTTTATACACAATCAACTACCGATAAGTATCAATTCACAAATCTGGTATTCGCAAGTTAATACCGATATTCTCTCTCTTTCTCTATCACACATATGCATACTCAATTAATTTTCAACGTTTTGAGAGATTGCTGAGAGGTTAATTTATTGATGACAAAAATGCTGTTATTTAAGTACTCAAAGACAGCATGCTAATATCATAGAGACATATTCAAAGCAATTTAGTTACATATTTATTTATTTATATAATCTTTGCCTGAAGAGATTAGAAAAGCACGAAATAGAAGCTTGTATAATTTTTTTGCGTGATGGCAACTATCACACTTATATTTATATGGTTTAGGCATTAAAATGGTTTAGTCGGCCTTTATTAAATTCTTAAAAATCCACAGTCTCACGACACACTTCCCACATCTCATAGATGACCCAATAGGTTTGGCGAAATAAAAGCTTATCATTTTGCTATGTAAATTTATGAGTTAGTTAGTTGTTGTACATAGCTTTGGTAGATGTCATGAGGGCTGCCAACTTCAATATTTGATTGTTAAATGTTAGCAAAAAATATTGCTGATTACTAGATTTTTTTTAATTTATTACATATTAAAATTTCTTTCAATTTATGAAAATATGAAGTAAAAAATAGTTATACTAATTATTATTTCCATTTAAATATTATGTAGATATAATATCAAAAGGAAGAAAATGAAAAATATTTTATTCATTAAAAACCTCCATGTTAGATTAAATTATTATCAGCTAGATGTTTTGGTAAATACTTTCTACGAAATTGTCCTAATTTGGCAACGTGATGGATTTTAATATTTAAATATTTCTCGGTAACTTATCAAATTCATTTTATGTCACCCCACTCCGTATATCGTTGTCATTTTCTAAATTAATGAATGTTGAATTGTTTTTTCTTCAATATAGATTAATATAAATTCTTTTTCGGTTTTCGTTGTTATTACGATATTTTGTTTGATTATTTTCTACCAACAGTCTCACAGTATCAAATAAATAATATAAATCTATGAAATTCTTGTTTTCGTTCAAAAATAAAACAGGGATGTAGTGCAAGCATTTAATTATCTTAGATAAATATGCAGTTCCACCAGTTATTATATATTGCTTACTATAGTAATTAAATCGGTAAACTGCCTAGATAGATCCGCAGAGATCTGTTTTATTTTTTGAAGAAACTGTAAAAAAATTTAATATCTTCTTCATCTTCCTGACCATAGAAAATTGAAGTAATATTAAATTAATTATTTGCGTACCCAATGTCCCATTTAGCAACGAAATATGTCGTCAAATATCTCACTTCGAAATGCTGTAAACTTTATTTCCATTAACGTAAATAACTTTAAATTAACACTATTATAATTAAAAAAACTGTTTTTAAAATTTGCATTTCTAAAATCTTTTTTGATCATCCTCACATGTGATAGGTTTGTGGATTATTTTACACTAGCCTGTATTTTGTGTATAAGCGTTTTTGAAAGATTTTTCATACCGTTTATTTAATAATATTTTATCTATTGATGATATTAATATATAATATAAAGGATTTGAGTGAACATTACAAATATCAATCCATCCATCCTACTAACTTTACTTAAGTAACTTCTTACAGTATTATGTACATACAATACCTCTAACAAGTCCTTTCTCTTTTGTTTCGTTTATTGCTTTTTTTTACGGTGAATTCACCTCAAAAGGTTTTATTGCCTCCCACAAAGGACAGTCTACAACTAATGTTACATGAATGTATAAAAAAACAGATCTATCGTATTATACACAAACGCTTCATTAAATAAATTGTATGATTTTTGATGTTTGTGTAATATATGTACATATACATATAGAAACAAAGGTAGTTAAATTTAAATTAAAATTTTATTAAAGTTATTATAAATGCTCTCCTTGACTTTGGATATAGGCTTTCAAACTTTGAGGCCAGTCTTCGATCGCAGCACGCACAATGTTCATGTCTATATGAGCTACTACTTTAATCGATGTTATGTGAGACTTGAAATTCTGATGAGGATTAGCGCAGGCTTTGTCCTCTAAATGTTTTTGAATCGCTCTTTGCTGAATGCGTTCATATGCTACGGTTTGTGAGAAAACTGAAGATTCACTTGTATAACTTCTCGGAAAGCCCATAGGAAGGAAGCTTGGAAAGAAGCTTTGTGCCAAACCCAAACGGAGGCCTCCGCTACGTCCAAACTAACCGTCAAGGCATATCCCTTGGTCTCTACTGATAAAATTAATAAATATCCTTTAACAAGGAACCTGAACAAAGTCATAAATTTGATAATCATTGAATAAGACCATGACCTCCAATTCATCCTCGATAGGGAATATAGTACAGGTAATAGTACAGATACAGTCCGTTGCCTATTGTCTAAGACAGAATTCCTCCTTCCTTGGTCCATGACCTTTTTTTATTCTAATTGGATTCTTAAAAGATTATATAAGAGACCGATTACCGAAATATCACCCGTGCCACTCAAACATTCTTCATATATTTACACACAATTAAGTTCAGTATTTCTAGATTTATGTGGTCTCTATTTATGCTTCTCGCGAAATTTGAATAACGTTTTCACTAGGTGGTAGGTTTTCACGACAAAGTCATGAATTTGATAATCATTGAATAAGACAAGAAGTTAATTGAATTTAAGACAATGTAACTGTACTTTATACTATTAAAATTGGATTGTTGCGTTCTTATTTATCCATGTTCATTATTAATTAATTAACGTACTAAATGGTAAGTGGCTAAGGTAATAAATATAAGTAAATATTTAATAAATACTTTTCGTTTTGTAATTTATCAGTGAAAAGACTCTTTGGAAACCATTCTTAAGTTCTTAAACTTAGTTGCTAATTTAAATTGTACAACCGAATTAAGTCATTGAATTGGAATTAATTACTCATAAAATTAATTTTGAAAATAATACAGTTATAAATTATCACAATAAAGGGACATTGTTGGGGCTTATTTCAAACTTTATGAAAGATAATTCATCTAGTGAAATATTTGATTTTATATGTCAGATCAATATATCTTCCAAAGCTACAGTATCAACTAAAGTATGAAAATAAAAAATTATACAGTAGAATGATTGACAGAAAAATTTCTGCAGGTATAGCACCAGTAATAAATAAGAGCATTCGATTCATCTATAACCTTCAAAAGTATGACCACGTGTCGAGTTATCGTTCTCAACTAATGTGGCTACCCATTCGTCAGCGTGCTCTCGCTACCCTTAATTCCATACTAACGTCTCCCACTCCTCCTTCCTATATAGTTTCTTATTTTCAATACCTTGGCTCAAACCACGATAAAAACCATCGATCGACCAACAACCATCTTCTGTGTCCTTCTAATAACTTCGACTTTATCCACTCCTTCTTTGTCAGTGAAGTCAGGACGGCTACAAATCGTTACGTTTAAGGTGAAAGTTCGGGAGCTATTCCTCACCAGATTGGCAGAATCATATCAATATTAAATTAATATGTATTTATATATATATATATATATATATATATATATATGCTATATATATATATATAGCATATATGAGTATGTATATTTTTAATTGTTATATATGTCTAGTTATATATGTTTGTATTTTATAATTATACGTGCGTTGTTTATTTATACAATATATTAAATATAATAGTATTTCAATCGCGACAAAGTTTTTAAGCATACACCTACCTCATTTCATCTCTGCATTACCCATGGTTGACTGGTAGAGAATGCATAAGGCTCTAAGTCTGTCTTTATCAATAATTGTATATAAAGCTTAAGTAAATAAATAAACAGTGGTAATAGTAATATTTTTCATTTGTGTCCATCTTATTTTTTAGTTGTTGATAATTAATGTCTTACCACTCCCGAAATTCGATGATCTAAGTTAATTGTTTTATGTTCACGTTTGTACATCGAATCACATTGAATATCGCGGAAGAGAGAAAGAAGATAGTGTGACAACAGTTTTGTTTTCCATTGTTTCCCCCAGATGTCGCAGTTGGTGGATGACGCTAACCACCGAGTTGAGGATACCAAAGTTTGTTAATTTAAGTTACAAAGTTTATGTTGGATGTTAATCTGCGGTTTTATCACCATTATAATTATTGATTATTAAAAAGTAAAGTAACATATATAGGTATATTTAAATTCCACTACACACTACATCAACCTTCATTGGCTCTACATTCAGATTTGTATACTTCTTAGACTTCAGGTTTCTTCACGATATTTCCTTCACCGCCGAGCCGTGTTAAATCACCACTTAAAATTACAATTAACAATTTTATTGGTACTGACATCGGATATCAAATTTGGTTTGCTCGTGTACCGCGAATTAAAAGCGAACGCGTAGACAGAGCTACCTCGGCACAATTTGTTTCGAGGAGACTAATAAAATAAATTAGTTTTGTTCATTTTTAAGACCAAAGTATTGCTGTCAGACCAAGAAACAATACGTTTTAAATCAGTATTTACGTTACAAATGGCTTTTAGCGTATTACCTAGTTAGAAATTTATACAAATCTCTTGGTATCATGAAGATTGCGAGTCAGAAAATAAATGCCCGAACATGAACCATATATCCACATTTCTTATACAGGGTTCATACGTTACGCAGTGAAAATTCTTTCCTTCGTAGCTCTAGATTCTGTTGATGTTGATGCTGTTAGCCTATGCGGCTCTTACAGCTTCATCAGAAACAGGGCCCACGGAACTGAGGGGTCAGTGAGCTGGTTGGTTTCCTTCGTAGCATGTGCCTTATAATATAAATATCAGGATGAATCGATTAATAATACAATATTAAATTGCAGCTCTAAATTTTGTAAATTATCCACTGTTCAGCGTTTGTTCTTAAGTGTTCGCTATAAAATTAATAATTTTATAAGGGTTGTAAAGAGAAAATGAACAATTTTTATACAACTGCTGTATTTAATGTGACTCCAGTGAGGGCGATATTAGCATATTGAACCTATTTATTTAATAAATGATTTTGGTTTTAAGCTTGTTTTTATATTCAAATACGTTTTTATTTGTATATACACTAGCTGTAGCCAGCGGTGTTTGCGAACCGATACGACTTAGAGACCTTCAAGATAAGAGCCTACACTTTCCTTAAAGGCGGGCAAAGCATTAGCGACTCCTCATTTTGTTCATGGGCGGCGGTAATCACTTACCAGGTGAGCAGCATGCTCATTTGCCACCTATTCTATAATAAAAAAATACACCTATTTATGCATTTACTCTATTACTAGTAGAAAGTGTACGTATTTATATATTTTTTCGAAATTTCTGGGCTGATTAGTCGAAATGTTCTTTTCTATTTGATAACGAATTCAATGAAATATTTCGTTTCGTTTCAATGAAAAAATTCGTTGTACAAAAAATTCATTATTTTTGCTTGAGTACTTTTTCAATCCTCAAACCACGTACTGCCAAAGAAAAGCTATTCCACATACAACAAAATCGTAAACAGACCTTGGTCTGTTTGCGAAAAAGAGGCTTAATTAAAGAAAATTAGTGATAACGTACTGGCTTGAGAGACAGCAGAACAAAAACCGAATACATGTTCTGCAATTTCTTTGAATAATCCTATGAATGTGGATCGACAATAACAACGGACCATTTTATCGTTCTAGTTTGCTCGGAATTCAAATATTTCGTTTTGTTACTCCAGAACTATAGTAAAATTGATCAAACTTCCTTAATTTATTACCGTAAACAAAATGGCTCCATAAAGATATTTGCTTATTAAATGTAGTACCAAACGTATTTGATGACAGAAATTAATAGTTAAGACATGAAATACTATTTACCACAACTCAAATATAGATATATAGTTGCGTGAAGCGTTGGTAGGGCTAATTAAATTAACAATTCAAGAATTTTCATTTGAAATGTACTACGTGATTTCATAATGTCTAGAGAGTTCAAGTTTGGAATTAACACAATGCGGAACATTTCCCAACATAAGTACGGCTGTTGCAAAAAGTTGCCAAGGATTATGGCGATGCGTTCCAGTTGGAACCTTATATCAAAGTTTATTAATTAAGAGGGTACCATCGTATATACTCGTATTAAGGCAAAGATAGTAAAGCAAAATATTTCAAGTTGTGCACGTCTTAGAAAATAAAGTAATATTACTTTTTAAAAATACAGTTATAATTAATTATCGACACATAAATACATGACATTAATAAGTATGTCCAATTTAAAACTAATTAATCCTAAACACGTCTAGACAGAAATATACATTCTATAGAACAATCAATTGAATTTATTCTAATAGCTGGTTGTCTTAGTCTAGTCTTTCTAAGAAGGCGGCCAAATTTATTTTTATAGAGAGTCATCTTACAGTTATACTAACGTATCTTTCTAAATCTTCACAAGTTAGTTAAAATATATGTTTAATTAACACATTTAGGGATGTAACTTGATTGTATCTCAAAATTATTGAAGTATCTATGTTTATATGATAAATAGCGTTTATAAAATATACCTATTATATTACCTTGAGAGTACAACAACAAACAAGCACACAGTTAACCTGATGGTGAGTGATTCCTGCGGCCCATGACATCTACATTCATTCTTGAAAAGGAATCATATTGCAGATGCCTTGTCACCTTGATGAGATGGAATGCCTCGTCACCGGTATTAAAGGTCTCCGGATCCCTACACTCACCAGACGGAACACAGCAACATTATGCTGCTATTTTACGCTGGTATTTTTTGTGATGGCGTGGTTCTACTCCGGTCGAGCTGACCCTTTCATTCTGCAGCTAAAAACAAACTGGAGTGTAGCACTAAATTAGATCTTTGACGTGTTCAAGAGTTAAATAATATTTAGATAGGATTCGAGTGTAAGATTCTTTCTTTTTTTATTACTTGCAAAGTTAGTATGCTTTTGTAACAGAAGGACAATATTTAGAAAATCATAATTCGATCGGAAGATTGTATGTTGCCTCCAAACGACTGAAATAATAATAATGAAATGGATGTGTGCTTTTGTATGCTATGTTACTAGAATGGACCCATTGAAGAATGAATACATACAACGAAATTTGAACGTTTCATCTGTGATGACAAGGTCTGAGAGAAGTGATGAATACATGTTTTTTTTATTAAAAATAACACTTAATAAAAGTCATAGAGCAAAAAGATAATCATCACGAAATTATATAAAATCAGTTTGAGTTTAAAATGGCACTGATGCTGTACTAACGGATGACAAGTAAGAACACCATAGTCAACTATTAATAAGTAACAGGTCGAGGATTTTACTCTATTATTATACTAGTCGTAGGATATCTATCATTGTATTTAGATATTTAACTTGTTATCTATGAGTCTACATTCGTAATACCTATTTTTGTTTTGACATTTGTGTTCCCACAGATTTTATCTTAAAACAAATATTATCCAGATTTGCAGCATGTTTATTTAAAACGTTACGGATTAAATTTAAAAAAAACATATGGTGCATTACTACCTAGTTTTATCAGGTTCCATTTCCAACTGGGGTCCTAACGTCATATCCTTCCATTCATATCTTTTTCCGACAACGGATATCTACTTCAACGGCTTTCAAATAATTGTACACAGAATCCATCTTTTCTCTCTCCATATTCATATTGATAACTTAATCTCAAATCCACCATTCCACTAATGGATTGAACCATCTCCTAGCTTAAGCATTTAAGCTTAGTTATAGCGGTGAACTGGAAAGATAGTAATGTTAATAGTTCTAAATTTATTTTTAAAAGAAAATAATGAAGAAATATATATATATATATACACACACACACATATACATACATATATATATCATCTGCTGACATTTATATGTTACACAGGCAGAAAAAGGAATATGCTATAGCATTGAATTCTGCTTTATTATCAGTGTGTAATAAAAAATATGCATACATTTTGAATTGTGAATACTTCATAAACACACAAAGAAAATCAACATATTTTTACCCTTAAAAAGCCCCGAAAGCAACTGGGAATATCGCACGAGTTTTTGTTTGAAGATAAGAGTGTATGATAAAATGGCAAATGTTGGTTTAGGCGCGTTTTTCTTAGCTATAAGTAGCTGACAGTTAAAATTATGGGTTCTTAAATTCATGGCTATAACATAACTTTTTACATTGTGCGAAAAAATAAGTTCAGTTTTAAATAGAATGAAATTTTGATGTTTCATATTTATGTAGCATGCCGTGAAACTTTTTTTTGAAGAGTATCTTATACATTGTATGTAAAACACGTATTATACATAAAAATCATTTTTTTACTTCTTACCGTCAGCGATGACAGGTGCCCTGTATATATAATATCTACGTTTATATGTTTTTAACGTTATTCATTATCGTTAGTGTGTCAAATCGATTTACTGAAATCAGCAAGGGAGATGGACAGTCCATTTATGTATCAAATTTCGTTCCTCTGTCGAAGCTGTCCCTAATTAAGCTAGGGATATAAAAAAATTGTCATATTAGAAATTATATGACATACAAACCGCCTCCTTATGTTATGAATGTTATTAAAGAAAATTTATGTCGTTAAGAATTTTATGCTGCTAATAAATCGCATATGTCTTTCTTCTTAATTTTTTGGCTGTTAAAATAATATAATTTAGTAATACAGTATTTATTGCCGCGTGTGTTTGACCCTTCAACTGCACGTTCCTCCAATCTTATTGGGGTTGCATTACATCGGGCTACGCAAGGTGACGTCGAGAGCGTGGCTGTGCGTTTGCGCAAGTGCTTACGGCATTTTGTCACACTACCTCATTTGGTTAAGCAGATATTATAGACGTAGTAAAATGGATGGAAATTAATTATTTAACTGAGTGATGCATTTGGCAGAACGACAATGTTAGAAGAAATCTGATGCTTATTTTTTAATAAAATAAATATTTTTAATGTTTAATATTGTTACGGTATTAGTACAATAAATTAAACTGAACATCGCATTGCCAATTTAGTTTGCCTGGAGCCTTAATTTTAACATAGCCACTACATTGAAGAATTCTAACTATAGGTATAAATTTAGGAGAATGAGAGAAATCAGCGTGGTTACTTTAAAGCTTTGGGTCAAAAAATACCGCCCAGAGAATGTGGGTATGATAAGCAGTGTGCAAAAGGTCTCCGCTGAAGAAGAATGAATTAAAAATTCGAGGCTACTGTAATTAAATATAGTTGGATGGAATATATTAAATATAAAAAGATTGTTAGATAGAATAGAGTCTTCCTCCAAGACTAGCTAGTTTGAGGTAGTAAAATTTTTAAAGGTATTTTCACTCTCTCACTCACTCACTCGCCCAAAAGATTCCTACGGGATTATCACTCTCAAGGTGATTACATCTCGGGAGGACCTGTCATAAACATATATTTTCCAAACTCCAAAGTTATCGTACTCTCAACACATACGCACACACCTGTATTTAAACTACAAATGCTTTGGCATTATAGATATGAATGAAATTACTTTTATAATTCTTATATCAATACAATATATTTCTATCCTCAATACGTGCTATTTTTCTAAAAGAAATAATTCGCGGTATTAACTCTATTAGTCTGAAAAACCTATCCTACCTATATCTATTTACTATTAGGTGTTATTCCCTTATTTTCGAAATTATATTTCAGTGTAAACATTTGCTTTCTTGGAATTAGATCAGAATATTCAAATATGCGTTTTGTTTACGTGAAAACGCATAATTAGAGATCCGATACACGAGTGCATATCGTAACCGCTAAATCGAGGAGCTTCAAATGATAATTGAAGTGGATGATTACTGGTTCTTTATTATTTATTTCTATTTTTATCTAACGGATATAGTTATGATATTTTAAATTTGTGCTATATCCTCGCGTTTATTTATTTAAATGTTATTTTTGGGTACTAAAGAGATTTAAGATTTAAGGTATTAAGTTTTTTTTCAATTCAATTGCATTATACAATATAAAAAGTTACTTAAAAAATAATAAAGATTACCAAAAAAAAAATTAAATGGTTTTACCAAAAATGCATACGATCTTCTTGTCATACAATTTTGAATGGACAATTTATTTTGTTTTACACTAACGCCTAATAGAATATCTAACTAATATTAAATGAATAAGTTCAAATAAATAGCATAATTATGATATAGGTCATTTCTATTTTTATTTAATTATCATTAATTTTAGATGCCAGTTAAAACGGAATATTTCGTTAATGATACGAGGCTTCTGCCAATTTAAAAATATAGTACAAGTTGTCGGCAAGATAAATATAAAAATACAATAAAAATAAAATTTTAAATTGAGCTGTATCTACATTTGTTTTCGATCAACCTAATATATAGTATATTCAGTCAGCAGTATGTGAAGGTTCTTAATAATTTAACTACAACGTTATGTCAGCCAATTAAGTTTTAGGTTTATCTTTTCAAATAAATGTAATATATCTATCCCGACTTCCAAAAGTACACATCCAAAGTTTTGGCAGTTCGCTTAGTAGATAATAGTTGGTTGAACTGCCTAGTAAAGTAAATTTTGAGGAGAAAATTGAATATTTTTTAGATGTGCATGTAAGTTAGTTTGGTAAATTTTGGTATGGTATATGTTAGTGAGAAATGTGCTAAGGTTTACGCTTGTAAATGGAGCTAAAATGGATATTGAATAGAATTGAAATGGAATAGAATATGTCGAAGTTTCCGAACAACACAAATCCTCTTTGGCTGCAAAATATCCATTCAAAGAGGATTTGTGGGATGACCTCACTCTTGGTCGCGTTTTGTATTAAACTTTACGTAACCAATGTATTCTTAACAATTGGTGATAACTTTTGATTTTTATACGATCTTAGTGATAGCATTTATCAATTGCCGCTTTATCTTAATGATGAAGTCATTTTCGTTCATGGGTCCAACGGGGCAGATCGAGTCTTTTTTTTCAAAAATATTCCATCATGAAGAGTCCCCATTTCTCCAATAAATCAGCTAGCTATTGCCCTCTTGAGTACTACTGCTTTATTATGTACTCTTGTAGAGTTACACTGTGGCTGCAACATGAAAGGGTCGGCTTGATAGGGGAAAGACCTCGTGCCCTCATTGAAAACTAGCATGCAGCATATCTCTAAAGGGGGAGCTGAAGCATATTATCGTAGGGAACGGGGATCAAACTCGTTTTGTTCGCGTACCGTAAATTAAAAGCAAGCGCTTAGACACTGAGCTACCAAGGGTCCATTAAGCGTTTTTTTGACCGTGTTTCAAAGATGAAAAAAATTGTTACGAAATTTAATAATTATTTAACGTCATTAACTAAGTGAAGTGCAGGTTATCCAGATGGACTGTTGTTCTTAGAAAATTGATTATTTATAAAGCGATTTTACTTGTGCGATTTTGTACTCAAGTGTAGTTTTAATATTTATTCATTTTCATTAAACCTATACCTTCATGCAGCGTAGACTGTTAAGCCGGAACAGCTTTTTTTTGTCTGATTAGCCCACTGTTAGGCTACTTTTAGCCCGTGGGCTTTTACACCTGCAACGGGTTGAAAGGAAGCCAAGCGCTTAGGGTACTCAGCTGAGACCATTATGTATGGGCAACCAGCACAAGGGTTCCCGAAAAGAAACCAAAGCTTGGACCGTAATTCTGGGCGTGAAAGCAACTGACTCGATGGTGCCCGAGAGGGCCGAACGTTGGCTGGATCAAATGCTTCTAACGGAATAAATAAAATAATACTGTTATTATTAACGACATATTCTACCACTTCGGAATGCGTTGGTGCTGGAGAAGAAGTGGCGCAAGAAACTCCAGCGAAGCACCTATCTATGTTAATTGGTGTAAGCTGGCCTGATATATGGCGGCATCGCGGTATTATTTTGTTTGCGATAGGCGGTATGATGGTGCAGTGTTGTTTCTGATGTTTTGTGGAGGGGGCTTGGGCCCTGGTGGGTGCGTCGTCGAGGTCGTCGAGGACGTGCCTCAGTCTCCTTCAGACACGCATAAAGTGCGGCAGCTCAAAATCTAAATGGAGATTTTCATTACGCAAGAATCACGATGCAACGGTGACCTTGCGTATAAAGCGATTCTGGATTACCTGAATTCGGTGAATGAATTAACAAATATGATATATATAATACTGGATGGTTTTCATTCAATAGTATGGGGTGTGGTATCAAAGTATTCTTGCTTAATGAGTTTAACAAGTTGTTTAATCACAGAATCTTATTTTATTTACTTGATAGTATACATAATATATGTCTAATAGTAAGTATTCAACATTAAAACATATAATAAAACCACAACAAAATGCCAAAATGTATTACGCTTTTGATGAGTTTTTTAAATTTCGTTAAAAGAAAAAGACCGTTTGTGCTATTCATATAAATGATGACATGATCTAATGATGGCAATTCTAAAAATATTCCATTTCAATATCTTTCATTAAAAACATTGCTACTAAAATAATAGCGGTAATAAAACGGGATTATCATTTAATATACTTTTTGATTTTCTCGACTATTTTACCAGACTAGACCTTAATAGACGTGATAAGTCTACTTTTTTAAACGAATGTAGCCATGTATAGTTCAAGATTTCACGTTGTTAAACACGTCTTTGGTTTTGGAAACATTTTAGTTTAGTTTAGTTGTCAGTAAAAAGACTACTTGAAACGATTCGTTGGCATGTTTAAACTATTTAACGAAATGGTGGTTGACATTCTTGTCTCCTCAGAAATGTATATATCATTTATATTAAGTAAAACATTGCATTTTGCAGATAAAATAATGTTAAAGTGATTAAGCTTTAGTAGACATTGTAATGAGTCACCTACATACCCAATGTTTGTGAATCAAAGTCAGCGAATGCAACTGTTCGTTCAAACGCAATCATTCAATCGGTCAATAATGAGTGAGCTTCCTTATGAATACTTTATAAGCATCATTATTGTTTCTCTAAAACAAAGTGTCCACAGTACTTATCGAAGAAACCTGAAAGATATATCTACAATATTGCGATTATCTCCCCTCTAAAATTCCCACCCTCGAATTGAAATTATCTAGGCAAGAACTTTCACTGGACATAACTAAAGTTTGTTTAACAGTTCGAAGCAATAGAGAGTAGCTGAAAGAATTACATGCACAGGCTGAAAGTGTGGATAGGATTTGGATGTCTAGAATTATTTTGAGAAACACGCAGATGCTAGTAAATCCTTTAGTTAAAGCTAAGCAGATCGATCTTAACTATATTTTGTTCACTAATTTACCGCAAGCTATACTTTTTCAGCAGATTTAGATATATTAAGTAAATAATTATAACTTTGGCAAGCTAGAACTTGTAAAATTTCAAAATTATTATTTTTTCTTCTATTGTTGAATTTCGCGACGGCATTTATATAGCTTATTTTGTTTCTATCATTAGCAAGAATTTAATTATAGAAAGGCTTTGTCCGAAAATTGTTGTGTAATTTATGAATACAAATAATATCTGTGTCGAAGAATAAATTGGTCTATCATTAACGACTAAGGTGATAATGATTATAAATTATTAAATTATAATAGAAGAGAATTTAAAGGAAATTGTACTAACATTTCTCTTATTTGTATTTAAAGTTAATTAGTCAAAGTTTATAATAAATTTTGATTATTTTCGTGTAATTAAAATAAATCTTCTTTTATCAACAAGCGGAATGAACAAGCACAAGGGCCTTAATTATTATTATCACCTCTCTTACCAAACAACAGCAAACAAAATTTGCACGCACAAGTATAAACTGTTGCGTTACTCATTATAATTTTTGAATTCTTGTAAAAATTACATCAATCTTAGTTTAGGTGCATTCATTTCTCTTTAACATTTATTTCACACAAATGACAGGGCTCTTCAACGAAGAGCCTTCGCAACTCATTTAGCGTATACTTTGAGTAGAGTATTATTAACACAAATTTGACGGTGACGGTCGGGAGGTGTAGTGATTAGATTACCTGCTGGGCCGTGGATCATAAATTGTTAGTTTTCGGGTCTGGATGTATTCTGTATGTCCCTGTATTAGAACCTACCGTTGTCTTATTTCAAATGGATTCATTGGAGTAGGAAGGGGGACGAGAAGTTAGTGCCTCTGTTTTTGCGTTAATGCCGGTGGGATTATAAAATAATCTGCGCATTTGATGTCATCTGGTTACTAAAAGAATTGGTACTATAAGATATAGCTGCAGTCGAAATCAACCAGGTGAACATCACCATTATTAAAATAAAATAAAATATTTTTAGGCATATGCACGTAGTCATATCAAATAGAATACATTGTGAACTGAAGAGAGAAAATTATTGAGGCTTCAAAGACAAATAGGTAGGTAAATAACGCAAATGAAAATACCTCCCGAAAATCACAATGAAGAAACTCCATTTATTTGTTTTCGTTGTTTCCCTTCCTATCTTGAAAACAGGTTGTGTTTGTGTCAACAGCACTTTTCCCATACCCTGTGGAATATTCAATATATTTACATTGTTTTTTTTACATGTTTTTTTTTTAGTTTGTACAGAAATTATCGAATTAAATGGCATCAAAGTTATATGTTCATTATCCTAGTATAGATGAAATTAATTAGCAAACAAGTCACTGTCAACTCAATCAGTGGTTTTTTTGTTAGACTATAAAAGGAGTGATCGTTTCAAACCTATGTAGGTTTGTTGGGTAAAAATTCAAAATACAACTATTAAATAAGAGTATTCATTCTGAACTTTGACTAGCAAGTTTTAGGCATCACGTACATACGTAGGGTTCACATTGAGTTAAATAATGTTATTGTTGTAACATATTAAATATTATTAAATTTACAATAATACATTTCTTTATATTCATTCTTTGTAGAGGCTTACAGGGACAAGAAAAAGCCCTTATATATGGCTTTTCCTGACTTGCAAAAAGCCTTTGACTGCGTACCGTGCCAGGTGATTTGATGGGTCTTGAAGGCGAAGAACGTGCCCCAAGCTATATTGTGATTATTCGAGAGATGTACTACAATTCGCTGTCTGTGCTGAAGACTGTCGTTGGCGATACGTGTCCCGATTACGGTGGGTGTTCATCAGAGCTCGGCTTTGAGTCCCTTCTCGCCGAATCTATATCTAGCTAGATATAGATTCGGCGAATGCCCACGAACCATCTCCGTGGCTGATGATATTTGCCGATGACATTGCGCCGACAGACGAGGACAAGAAGAAACCGGAGTAAAAGGTAAATCAATGAACTGTTGCGCTAGAGAACGGCGGTGTGAAATTTAACGTGTCGAAGACCGATTACATGGCCGAGACTCCGAAACCATAATAGTAGGGTACGAATGCGTCGCAAAGGCCAGCAAATTTAAATAACTAGGTCTGCGCTATATGTGTTCGGGTCAATAGTTTACGATGTCCAAGCCCGGATAAACGCGGCATGGGTGAGATGGCGAAACGTAACAGGTATCCTCTGCTATCGCAAAATACCGGTGGCACAAAAGGGCCTCATGTATTAATGTATCATCCAACCAGTCTTATTGTATGGCAGCGAAGCATGGTCAGTCCTCGGAAGACATTTCCAGCAGCTACACGTTGCGGAGATGAAGATGCTGTGATGGACGTGAGGAGTTACGCAATTAGATCGTATAAGAAACGAAAATATCCGTGACGGCTTTGAAGTAGGTAGGTTTTGGTGGGTTTTGGTAGGTTTTGGTAAGTTATATTAGGTTTTGATAGGTATTGGTAGGTTTTGGTAGATTCTAGTAGGTTTTGGTAGGGTTTCGGGATGATTTGTCATCCTAAGCAAAAAAAAAAGGTGGATTACAGATCAGAAATATGATAATTAGCTGTACCCATGCGTAGAACTTTATTATCCCCTTTAATGTTGAACGACAACAGAATTGAAGATTATATTCGCATTACTATACGAGTATTTGTCAATTCGCTTTCACAGTATAAATTATGGGTCAAAACCGGGTGCCCTCAAAGGGTAGCACTTAAAAGGAAACCTTTAAGAAAGGCATCTGTAATTCTGACTGCTTATGAGTATTTAATCGTATTACTTTGACCCGTTTACCCTTTTTGTTTACTTTAGGAAACATCTTCTAAATGAATCTACACGTAAAGCTGTGTTATGTCTAACAACTTACTTCACGACTCAAATCACATATTCGTGCAAAAGAAGTAAGTTAAAATATGTTTTTGTATTTTATATTTAATATTTTTATCTCAAAATGTAATAAATATGATACAGTTCACAACGCTCTTCCACTTCAATCACTTTCCTTTAAATAATAGGACAGACGATTCACAAAAACATCAGTTTTCTTACGATTTTCTATACCATAACATGCAATAAAATGATGGATACTTAAAATGAACAACAAACTCTACTCTTTCTTTTGGTTCGATGATTAAATTTAGATTAAATAAGTTTGAATTACCGTTGCTAATAACCGTGTCATTTTGCTGTTCAAGGTTCGCTGCACATTATCGTGGCACTTAGGGAATGAAATGGAGAGGTTACTTCTGTGAATCGAGAATGAGGTATCCCTTTCAATAACTAATAATGTGTGTTGTTTTATGATAAATATCATGGGCTGTGAAAAGGTTAGTATAATACTTTAATCAGAAATACAAATATCAGTAAAATATTTTTTTTTTTGATGCAAGCGAAGCGCATTATTAGAGCACAGATGATCGCAAAAATACTTTTGGTAATAATTTAAGCTAATTTCTTGCATCGGGCCGGGAAGTCCGCTAATCTTAAATATTTTTAAAATAAGGTAAAGTTTTAGGTTCAAATTTGTATTCAATTGATAAGATTTGACGCTTATATTTCTCTAAGTGGTTCTGAAGTATTCTATTTTCAGATGGGAAAGGGATTATAAAATCTTTAGTTTTGATTAAATTTAAAATATATTGTTTATTTATTTCATGATGAATAACTCAATCTATACTCTACACCAGGTGAACTGCGTGCTCGTTGCTTCTATTTCTCGATAAAAAAATATATAGCAAAAATAGTACAGCATTTCATTGCAAGACATTCGCCAGAAGAAATAGGACGGCGTATCCTCTTACGTTGTTAGCACACGGCTAAGTACATGGATAGATTTATAAATTATAAAGTTTATCTGAAATTTATGACGTTTCTAAATAGTTGAGGTCATTCAATGAAAAAAATAAAATTAAGGCCGGCAGCACATTGGTATTGCGGAAGTTCATTAGTGGTAATCATTTATAATCAGATGAGCTGTTTACTCGTTTGCCACCTATTCTATATTAAAAAAAAAAGGATGTCAAATATAATTTTCAGGAATAACAACTAATTAGGTTTTTGAACGTTGTATTAAATGAAAGGAAATAATAATAATAATAGGACAATCGCATGTTTTCTTTAAGAGCGAGATAAGCGTTAGAACTTATTTATATTTAAAATTAGTCTCAAGGAGAATCTAGTGGTGGAGAAACGCGTCAAGGGAATATGTTAATCTTACTCCGTGAAATATAAGAGTGTGGATGGGAGATGGCAATATAAGATGGCAATTATATCGTCTAACGAGTAACAGGGGACAATAAGCTGTTGTCTTGGTCGATTTCAACCACGGCAATATCTTCTGGTCGTTACTTGATAACATAAACTTTTTAGGATATATAGCAAACATACACTAGTCCAATGCAATTTATTCGCAGATCATAGTAAGGCTAGGGTCATAAAATATACCCAGACCCGATAAGCAACACTAAATATTGTTCAGACAGATACTTCGACCACTACGCCAATCGAGGATAATATGTAGAACTCACCAACTTTTAGTAATGGATATTTTCTGCAACTATAATACAATATTAAAAAAATAAGTGTTTTTTTTCTTTACGGGCTGATTGCCTCTGTTATCCCGAGAGCTTTTACAGTTTCACCGGGTTGAGAGCTGACCGAGCGTTTATGGGGCTCAGGCGAGACCTCTATTAGTGGGTAATCAGCACAAGGGCTCCGGAGAGACTCGGCTAAAAATAAGTGGTATCGGCAGAACTAACAAAATAATAATCCGTTAACAAGATAGTACTCGTATTTTAGTAATCAATGATTTAGAAAAACACCGTTATTTATTTTTAAAGAAAGCAAGGAATTTTTTGTTATTGTTGAATGAAATTTTTTCGAGTCGTCGCCTTAACCTTGTCCTTAATCTGTATTTACTCGACTTAAAGTAATTGCGTTGGCACAAATAAACCAAATTGGGGTAAGGGGAATTTAATAGGCCATGAACAATTATTCTCATTACAAAGTTCTAATTTTTGAAGGTACCGTTTCCATAGGTGGCAACACCTGACATGGTTAATTAGCTTTGCTTGCTTAATAGAACGTGATAAAATGTAACTCTAGAATGAAATTTTTAATGTCTAATAATATTTTTTTATATATTTGAACTTTACAGTATCACTATGAAAGGATACAAAGGGTGCAATTTTTGTCATGTGGCTTGGTCTGCCGACTTAGAGCGTGATAAAGCGTGATAAAAGGAAAAGATATAAAGCTATTATTAAAACTAAACAAAATTTAAATATAAAGATAAAATACACGTAAAGAAAAACCAATTACAACATAAATAAAACTTGTATTAAATCTTAAATTTTATTAGTAGAGAAGGAACGTAGAAAATCTACAAGAATAATTACGTGCTACAGCTACACTGCAGTTTGTTTCTAGCTGCAGAATTAATGTGTCAGCTCGTTTGGAATAGGACCATGCCCTCACAGAATACTAGCGTGAAATAGTAGCATAATGATGCTGCGTTTCGTCAGGTGTAGGGGATCCGGAGACCTTTATTACTGGTGACGAGGCATTCCATATCAGTCCTCAAGGGTGATAACGCATCTGCTTTATAATTCCTTGTCATGGGTCGCAGGAATCGTTCGAATAAACGTTTTGTAATGTGCAAAACCTAATGTTTATTTAATTTTTTTAATTTATTTAAAAAAAAATTAAATAAACATTAGGTTTTAACCGCGCTAGAGCCACGTTGTAGCTATTTTCCAGATGCAGCATAAAGTGGTCAGCTTGATTGGGGAAGGATCACGCCCTCATAGAATGCCATTGTGAAATAACGGTATAACGCTGTTGGGTTGTCTATGGTGAGTGGGAGATAAGGGGTACTCAATTATCAATAACGACGCATTACATAACATTCTTCTGCGGTGAAGCTTGCGCCTTCATGCATTCTAAATCTTTGTTGAGATATCACCCCTAATAATATAAATAAAACGATGGTTGAGATGCAGTGTCAAGTACACGTCCCGTATTAAACGGGATACCCGATAACCAACAAAAATTGTTTCTCACAAGAATCATACTCACAAGGACCCTCGACATGGCACGCAGGTGTTCCATCAATACAGCCGTCAAATAAATATAATTCGATTATGAAGCGAGAACTTTTAATATTCTGAAATATAAAGTATGTAGTTGCTGGTGGGTCACGTTCGCACTTTGAGGCAATCTGTGGAAAGGTTCAGCAGTGGAGATATGAGCTGGATGATTGCGATGGTATTATTTTTTATTTTATTTTTCATTACATTGAGACACACGAGCACACAGTTCACCTGATGGTAAGTAATTCCTACGGCCCATGACATCTACATTGATCTTCACAAGAATCGTAACGCAGATGCGTTGTCACCCTTGAGGACTGGGATGGAATGCTACCAGTAATAAATGTCAATGAATTCCTCTCTTACCAGACGAAACATAGCTGAATACATTATACTGCTATTTACACTGGTGTTCTGTGAGGCCGTGGTCCTATCTCGTTCGAGCTAACTCATGCATTCTGCAACTAGAACCAAACTGCAGCGTAGTTCTACCACAGTGAAATTAAATTAATTAAATAATAATTGTCATTTACTAGCTTAATTAAATAAACATAGAACAAATAAACAACATTTTACGAGTAACCGAAGTCTTTTTAAGACAAGAAATAATTGAGCGCCTGCGAATTGTAAATATCTATTATTTATAATTGATATTTATGAATTTAACCATTTCTTATTTCAGGATCAGGCGTTTATTAAAATTACATCTAACTTTGTGGTGTCAGTTTGTGGTGTAAATTTTAATCTGGAAGTTTTTTCTATTTCATCTTCCATTCTTCGATTGTCACACGTCAAATGTGAGTATGAGAAAAATCGTACTTAACAACCTTGTGATTCTGACATTCGTCTTGAATGTCTGAATTATTTTTTTTATACACAACAATAACAGTACAATCCATATTGTAAAACTGTGCAATTCCGGTATAAATTGTTGTCGATGCTATAAAATGAATGAGTAGTAAAACAATAAACACTTCTTTACTTTTGTTATTTATATATAATCTTAAAAATGATTATACCAATACTACATTATTACTCCCAAAGTTTCTACACATTTATAGTAGCTTCTGTGAATTTCTATAGATAACAAAACATATATCAATATTCTGAGAATTAATATCTAAATATTTACTTACTACGTGTGTCAAGGGGCATTCGTAGAAAAAATTGTCCTAACGGCAGTCACGTGGGACAACGACTCAAGAATACATGCGAGGATTGCGAGCATAAATGCGAGGACATTATTTATTTAGACGAGAAACTGCTGGAAAAGCTTAAGGCATTATCTTTATGTGTGGCGTCTTCAGATATAATACTTCATAAAAGTAATTTAAGGAAGTAGGTTTGGATCCGCCATTCGACTGATGACGTGAATCAAGTATTTACGTACGAGAATTTTGAGTTTATTTAAATTGGTTACCCGGAATGATAGTAATGTTTATATAATTTCTAGGATTTATAAAAAAATTGACGAGCTTGAATATGCTTAGGGTCTACGCTCATATTTTTTTATCAAACTATGTGCTCTTTAATATTCATGCTACAAAGCTGGTTTTTACACATAATACTTGGTAAAGTTTGTTTCTAGCTGCAGAATAAATATATCAGCTCGACTGGGGCAGCACTCTGCCCGGTAGGAATATTAACATAAAATAGCAGCACACTGCTGGGATCCGGAGACCTTTATTATTGATGACGAAGCATTCCATCTCACTCCTAAAAGGTGATCCATTATGATTCCTCGTCAAGGATAAATGTAGATATCATGCGCCGCAGGAATCACTCGTCGTCTGTGTGCTGGTTTGTTACTTTCAATGTAATATCATAAAGCATAACACAAATCAGAATTGACCATTCACCAAAAAATATAATTTGAACGTAAAATATACACCACGCAAAATGCGAAGAAGAAAGAGAGAGGTTTTTACACAAACGACAAGGTCTACGAGTTATTACTGTCATTTTTCTTCGTCTTCGTGGTTTCGTAGTCGTTATTGTTGAGTTATTTCATTAGATTAATTTTATTTTTCATTGCCGTAGTTGTTCTATCTGAATAAACTAATCTTTAAATTCACTATTTTTAATTATTTAAATTGTATAAAATATTTTTTTATCATTGAATATTTATAAAAATATTGTTTTTAGTTACTTTAGCTTTCATTACAAATACCAAATTAATAAGGAACCATGTTACCTTTACGTCAAAGTGTTCGCTTTTATCCTAGGGTACGAGAGCAAACCGAGTCGATCCCTAATGAACATTGGTAATTGT
Organism: Teinopalpus imperialis; assembly: GCA_029286865.1. Lineage (NCBI taxonomy): Eukaryota > Metazoa > Arthropoda > Insecta > Lepidoptera > Papilionidae > Teinopalpus > Teinopalpus imperialis. The sequence goes on along the minus strand of JAGSMU010000036.1, from coordinate 6,298,319 downwards.
AATTTTAAGTTACCACGAGCTAAGCCGAGTTAGTTAAAAAAGAATTATATAATAATATTAGAAAAGAGCTAATTAAGCAGAGTTACCACGAGCGGTGAAGGAAAACATTGAGACGAAATCTGCATGTCCAAGAAAAAGAAAACAAAGAAGAATAAGAAAAAGAAAGAGAAGTGTGCCATTCCGTTATAGGATATTTGTTAGCTTTATATTTTATTCGTAAGTTTTACATTTATTATTTTCGTTTTATTTTATTCCTTCCTTCCACTCTGTTATATATGAACCTGAAATGTACATATTTGAAAACGGTAAAAATTAAACATGTCTCAAATTGCAATAGAATAAAAAAAGAAATTATTTATTTGAGACGTGTGACCTGTTTATTATGCGCGAAGTATATCATTCATGCGCATATAAACGAACCTTCGATATTATACCAAAAAACTTTGTAGCCACTGGATTGGTGTAATTTGTTTTACTACTTTTTTTAATCATATAGTATATGATAAAGAAGCTGCTGAAAATGACTAAAGATGAATTGTTTTATTTCAACTCGCTTCGATATTTCGACATTGAAATGCAATTAGACATTTACAAAGGTAAAAGACAACTATGATTAAAATCCCCTACATACTAATACACTTTTTTATTGTATTTATGTACAAAAGAGGACAACTAACATTTAGTTATTCTTGAGCCCGATGACATCCACATTCATCTTCGATAAGGAATCATAATCAAGATGCGTTGTCACCGTAGAACTAAGAACGAATGACTAGTCAACTTCAGATGTAAGATGGAATGTTATTAATGACTAGCAGACTGTATCCTATACTTACATGTAACATACACGTAACACAAGCAGTGTAGTGTAGTTGGAGTAGATAACGGATATTGTAGTCATTTTTATAGCATAAGTGATTTAATTGTGAATAGTGGATCGTTAATGTTATTAATGACTTGCAGACCGTATCCTATACTTATGGGTACAGTCTACGAAACTTAATGCTATACACGAATTCATTTTTCGACTACTTTCGTATATCATATCATACACGTAACACAAGCAGTGTTGTGTAGTTGGAGTAGATAACGGATATTGCAGTAATTTTTATAGCACAAGTGATTTAGTGAATAGTGGATCATTTCTCTTAGGAAAGGTGCTTCACAAAAATACCAAAGTATATAAGCGCTCTTGCTTGTAAAGGGTTGAGTGAGAGCAGCTTAAGACACAATTAGTAACAACTCAGTTTCCATTTTAGTCCTTCGGGAATATTCGCTGCTTATCATTAACCCGAAGGTTACAACGTAATTGCATATTATTTTTTTTTATTACGGAAGTGTGTCATGGGTTACAGAAATACGTCAGAATTATATAATATGTAGGCTGCTACTTTAGTTTACTTTTGCTATCAGATTATTATATAAAAAAAAAATGTCACTTAAATGAAATATTGTAAAAGTCATCTTCTTGTCCAATGCATTTATACTACATGGTAACACTGGGCAAGCAGGGCAATTATAATAACGTTCGATGAGTATTCGTGAATCCACCATGGGAATGGCCTTTACTAGGTATAAATACGATAAGATGGTGTCTCCCCTCAATCCGGTGAAGCTATTAAAACCAGTGGCCATCAGTCCGTAAAAAAAGGTGTCCCCTTTTCTGTTGCTCTTTTCTTGCCGAGGTTCGTGGAGTTTAAACCGAGTAATTTGCAAGTTAAACAAGGCAAGATACTCGAAACAGCCTCTTTTGTTGGTTGTAGATATGCAGCGAGGGATTTTGAGACATGCCGAACACGAGTGTGTACTTGGTTTTTTACGTTAATATCGAATGCATCGATACATCGATTATCCGATTTTTAAAGATTTGTGCATTCATTCGTATATTTTCAGCGTTTTCCCTTTTGCATTCTTTATTTCGGTTAGTTTAATGTGTAAAGGTTATTACGTTACGTTAAAGTGGAACGTGAAAAATAAAAATAAAGTTTGCGCAACATATTATTCATTTATTATTTTCTAGATACATCTTTGGTAATATCAATGACTTTAGGGTTCTATGGGCCCTGGGTAATTGGTTCTTTGGTACCAAGTATTTTGGTTTTATACATAACATATCTTTATTAATTTCAATATTGTTTAAAATATTGGCGTTTCATTTTGCATCCAGGAGCTATAAGCGAATTATAATGTATCCGTTAAGATACAAGTCTGTTATATTTACTTTACACGAAATCGTCTGACAAAGATAATATTGAATATATTTTACGGAGTATTCACTTTATTTCTACCATACAAAATTACAACTTCATTTTCTGAACAGAACAGTGATGTACAATCTTTAAGGTCCCACTTCATATATACTTTTCATATATTCTCTTTATTGATGTAACAAAAATTTTATTTTCGCATATACCTTAATATATAAAATAATCTATCAGACCCAGATTGAATTCTCAAATATAACAATCATCTTACTAATGTGTTATTGACCTTAACTTTATGAGTATCTTATAATTTAAGTTTTGATAAATTTATTGCACTCATAGACATCTTATGATGTAACTTATTTACAAACGTGTACAATACCTTTATTCTATGTAATTAAGTATATACACATATAACAGGTTCATTGCGCTTAAGAGTATATTTAATTCATTAGAAAAAGGATAACAAAAGTGTTTTATGATCGTACATGGCTACTGCATGTCGATCGAAAAATAAAACCTAACTCATATACAATAATCTTACTTAGATTATAGAAATAATAATGCCTTGTTTCTTTTATAATTTCTCAATGATATTTACAATTTATTGTAGTTCTTGTATAAATACAAAGACAACCAACATAACATTGTTGTGTAATTTATCGTATACATTAACTATTACTATAATACGCAGATTACTATATTTTTATTTAAAATTTTCGACCCAAGAAGTAAGTTTAACTTTTTTATAATTCAAAAATATATCATTTAAATCGGTAATAGTATCTCCAGGAAGTAATACTAATACTTAAAAAAGAAACTTTTTGTGTAGTTTAGTTTCGATAATTTATAAATTTTAACTATTGTTTGTGACAAAACTGTAGCTTTTATGTCTTTGACAGTCAAGTTATTAAATTATTATTCGTAGTCAAATTTGTACATTAAATCAGAGGCTTATCTTAAAATTTCGATTAACTCAATATGTATATTATAAGTTAAAGTATAGAAATTATCATAAAATTCGTATTTAATTAGTAAATACGTGCGATATTATATAAATAATCATTTACATAATGTGTTCATCTTATGTAATAGACATCTTATAGCCCTAAGAGAGTCAACGCACCTTTACGTGGACTTGTTGCCGAGGATGTAAGACTATATACGAGTAGATGACTGTAGGCCGTAGCAAACGCTTAACTTCAGATGAGTTGTGGGCTTGTATGTCATTAAATATATTCTTATTAAAATATAAAACATAAATACTGTTGAACAACTTTATGTAGCTAATCTTGAAAAATCTTATATTTATAACTTAATAAGTACGGTGTTCTCCTACACGTATATCATCTAAATAGAGTCGTGACAAGTACTTTAGTACACTTAGACGATACACTATATTTTGGTAAGGAATGTAAGTATAATCTTATCATGGATTGTTTTTAAATTAAATACTAGAAAATTCTCAACACACACTTCAATGCTTTAATTATTATTGCAAAAAATACTGATTGCTTTATTGTTGTTGTTTGCAGCACTTAACTAACTTGTTTAACTAAAAATTATAAATCGTTTTGATAAAAAAAATATATTGTCCCATTAAGCTACATAATTAAAACAGATTGACTTGAGTCTGAACAGCATTTACACAAATGACTTCTTATTGTAAATTCGTTATTCATACAATTTTCGTTACCTTTTTGTTTGGTTGATGACTAGTTAACAATTGGTTTATTATAGTTCACTCATCGCTGCCGTCGACATCTCCACAAATTTTTGTATGCCTGTCGGTATTCATTGGACATTACAACATATATAACAGGATTGATACATGTGGACATGTAGAGCAGAATGTAGCCGGCAATGTTTGCAAAGGGATGCGATGTGTAATCATGCAACATTTTAGTTACTGTAATGGGTAAATGGCATAAGCAAAATGAGATCATAATAGCTATTATCATTGTGCCTAACTTTCTGTCTTTTCTTGTAGGGAGTGAAAGCTTGACTAGTGCCAAAGATTTCCGAAGAACCGTTCTTCGAAAACTTGCCGCAGTTTTAGCATTACTGATTCGTAAATCCTCACTGAAATTATTTTTCTGGGTATTGATAGGTGTTTCAAATCTAACACTTGTTGAAGAATCCACTGGAGTATCATTTTGCTCGGTTATTGTAGACTTTTCCTTTATCTCTAAAGCGACATAGTTCCTTGGTAGATCAGACCTTGACTGTCTCTCGGTAATTGATGATGTATCCTCTTGGCCTAATTTTATCGTGTTACGGATAATCGAACCGCCAGAAGCTCGCGTTGCTTTCTTCACTATGTAGAAAATGCGTGCGTAACAAAGTATTATTGCCAAGAGAGGCAGAGTGAAGGCACCCAAAAACAGAAATCTCTTTGGTGACCTGTCATGATCATCCGGTAGTATGCTGCATGAACCAACGTGGGTGTCTAATCCGAAACGGCCCCATTTTCCAAACCACGTAGGTATTAGTGTTCCAAAAGGGAAAATCCATGTGCACATTAACATCATTACTAAATAGCGACGTCTGTATAATCTGTTAAAAATAACTGTATTATAATATATATTTGTATAAAATTGTTATGGTGGGATTAAAAAAATTAAGTTCTATTATATATAAGGGTTTTTTTTAATAACAAAACGCTGCAACTAATTAGGGTACGGTACATACTGCTACATTTATATGATGTATCCCTTGCATAAGAAATGCAAAAATAATTACAAAACACACATTACTTAAGTGATAATATAAATAAGCAATTCCTGCATTTATAAATATATGCCTAACAATCTGATAGTTAAAAATTATATATATATATATCGTTTTTATTTTATTATTGTTTAATTAATATTATTTTACTGTCGGTGATACAGAGAAACATGTTTTTAAAGATAATCGGTTAAATTAGTAAAACGTAAAAATACTTACTTGGGATAGAGTTTTGGATGTGAAATCATGACGTATCTGTTGATTGTGATTGTCAGAACGGTGAACAGAGAAACAGCAACGAGTGAATAGCGTGCGTATGGAAACATACGACACAGAATGCGACCATGTTTCCACGATCGCTGCCAGAAGGTAGATGCAGCAAGAGGCAGGTTGAAACAACAGAAAAGCAGATCCGAACAAGAGAGGTTCATGATTGATATTGCAGTTGCATTTCGAATCTGGGGAAAAACAAATTTAACTGTCAGTAATATTATTTTACTCATTATTCTGGTACGTATAAACTTTATCACTACAAGAGTAGGTAATTAAAATCATCATACTGTTGCCTTGGAAAACCGCAATGTGACGCCTGTTAAACGGAAGGCGTTATTGTATCAGTAATACAATTCTGTAGTTTATAAGGAGCGACTCTAACTGTAATGTTGTGATTCCTAAAGAAGCATTTCCAAAGCTAATATTTACTTTAGCTAAGATGACAGAAGTAGGCGAAATTTTTATGTATGCTTAGAATGATATGTGCAGTTGCAGATTTTAGACGATTTCTCGATATTTGAATTTTGTCCCGTCTGTTTAAAAATTGAATGACACATGGTATTTTAAATTCATTCAATAAAGACGATAATATTTATTATCATACGGGCACCAGTGAAAGACCAAGTCTCAATGCCGTAAATCAGCACTGGCGATACGTTATGTTTAAAGCTGTTTATTTTTAAACATTGGGTGATATTCACACAGAATATGCCAGGAGGTCAAATAAGCAAGGAATTCTTTATCGTATATAAAAATTCTTTATCCTATTTATTTTAACCTGGCTTCTTGTATTTAATTTAACATCTAGATATAGAGCTAAAGGTGTACTCTTTTTTTTTCAGAAAATGCTAGGAGTGTGATAATTACTACATTACCGTTAATCCCTCCAACTAAGCTTAAATGCTTGTGCTAGGAACTATCACAAGAAATTTCACATTACACGAAGGGATATAAAATTTTCGTCTTGTCTCTTAAATTGACCCAAGGGAGTCAAGAACAATTCATAACATATTAATTGCAAATCGCATAAATGATGCTTTGTATGATACTTTAATGACGTCACTAGCGACCGGGAAATAATAAATAGTATGTAGACGATATGTTGGGAATATTCATATCCTTCAATTGAATATTAAAATTCATATATATTAGTACATGACTACATTACCGTAGTGCAGTTAAATCAAATAAACTGCAATGCGGTAATGTATTCTTAATTTTAAAACGAAGAATTTAATAATTGTATAGCCACTTTGCAACAAGTTTCTAGTAACATTATTAGTTGCTTCGACCTCAGAATACTAGAACTTTGTTGTACAGCGCATGGAATAGCCTTTTAACCGCCTGCTGCCATATATAAGCATTTCATCAATATTCGTGAAGTCTGACTGTGGTAACAAATATACTCATAGGATTCATGGCAGAGTTCACTTCAGACCAGAATGATGACCTAAACAAAAAAATATAAACTGAAAAGAAAAAATTCCCTCACATGCATAACAAATAATACAATGGTGAGTATAGAAGAATTCTACTAGAAGGATATAATATATTTATGTTTGTTTTGTTATCTTTGTATTTTAATACAAAAAATTGCACAACTGAAAGACATATTTTCAATTCATCTGCATCAAGACTTCAAAGACTCTGTCGTATTATTGTCGCCATCAAAATAGTACACCCTAGCACAGACCCCAATCTAGTTGGGCTGCTGTTAGTATAACACCAAAAGGATTTTTGGACGTATCTGTGTGGTGTAATGTAGACTAATGAAATAAAAAAAACTGCTAACGCGTATAGAGCACAAGAAAACCTTTATTACATTAAAGCCCCAGGTTGAGACGTAATTATATAGGTATATATTTTCTAACTTTTACCCTTTACGCAATATGGAGTATTACATTTAAGACATCTTGTATAAAAACACAACTTTTAACATTTTATGTAATGCATTCAAACATGACTGTCTTGTATTTAGAGGAAAATTTATAATGAATACTCATAATTAAAGTTACTTGTATGTGCTTATCTACACGACTGTTGAAATATATTTACGTTGTTTTTTTTCTTGCGTGTTCATTAAAAAGCTTCGTTATAACGTTCTTTCGTGATCTCTTTCTGTATTGTTATGCAATAGAAAAATATGTCCAAGTGTTATGATACCCTAGTGACTAACGTGTTAGCTAGTTGGTTATTTCATTATTATATTGAAATATATGTCCTTATTTACTGGATTTACGGATTTCCAGTGAGGCTAGAAGTGTCTGTATCATTTTCCGTTTGTACATTATCATGAACTTTGATAATGGCGTAACAATACGAAATTTTATGTCAGATATTAAAGATGTTTGATGTTCCCATTTTTATGTTATGTCAATATTCAAGTACTGCGTTATGGATTAAATGGTAAATTTTACAGTTTACAATATATAAAGCTAATTTAAAAGGAATAGTGTATTTGAATGTTAACATATGTATGATAAATCTAATATAATTTAAGTATATTGTTACTTACAAAGATAACAAGAACAGATAAAAAAAAATATTGTGACTCACTTACTTTTTCGTATCGTGCCAGTGCGATGATAGTGATAAGATTCCCAGGGATCCCAATACACATAAACAGGAAACAGCATACAGTTGCAAAGATTAGTAGACCATCGGGATAATTATTGAATAACTTTACAGCACCCAATTCTTCTCCAGTCCCATTGTAATTCCATACAGATAAGTTACGATGCAATATTTCCGCAAACGCACTGTTTTTCATTATCACAAAATCAATAAGTGTAACACACAATTAATAAATACACGTCATTCCGTAACAAATATCATAGTACAAATGGTTTTGTTATAAACATTCGTCATTGTGGTCATTTTTATTGGAATGTACTATATCCTCATGACTCAAGTTTGACAGAGATTCAACGGGTTTCACCCGACATTGATGGTGTTGTATTTGAAATGAATTATCCTATTTAACAATTCAACATTATGAAGTAACTATATTTTGCGATTTATCAATCAACGTTATATGAATGTCAAAACATAACTAATTCTCAATATATTTCTTTTTCATCCATTTTACCACTCTTTCGGTAAAAGAAATATGAACGAAATATATACGATTTTAATTAAAATTATCAGTCATTGAAAATTAACTATGATAAAACATGACAAGCCTTAATAACTAATCGAGTATGTATAAATAATTATTCAAATCATCACTAATGTACCAAACTTTCAATTTCTTATACTTATAAATTGAAACAAACATTAATTTATTTCTACTCTACTAATAAAAGGAAGCATCCTCTTAGTACTCTTAATTCTAATAATAACTTAAATGATAGAAAGTTCACTTCGTTTGATTCACTTACACGCTTCATTCATCGGACGGCTCGCTGTTCACTAAAGAAAAACCTAATCCTAAATATAGAAGATAAATGCAACTAAAATTCAGATCCATGAATGTCCTGCTATATATTTTAGAGTTCGTTTTCTAATAAGTTTACTCGAAACGAATATTAGTAATACTTTATCAGTATTTACGTATATTAAAATTGTTTAGTGATTCACGAGTAGTCACGGCGGGCGTTTCTCAGAGACGCCGTCGCCGGCTGAACGTCACGCCTTTCTTCGACACATGAGTAAGTTCTTATACGCTTGTCGGTATTCGCTAGACATAACAACGTAAATAATAGGATTGATGCAAGTAGTTAAATATATCAGAATATACCCCGCGATATTAGCAGCGGGGTGTGAGGTGAATTCACGGAATAACTTTGTTAAAGTTATGGGTAAATAGCATACCCAAAAAGATAGCATAATCGCCATGATCATCTTTAGAAGTTTCCTGTCTTTTGGTGTCAAACGAGGTGGTCGAACCGGTGCTGGTGAACGTCTCAAAACTACAGCTGCTTGTCGCAGTCTTTTGGCGGTTTCTCCGCCGCTTGGTGTTCGAGGTTTGCCATCGAGAGCACATTCTTCATCATGCCCATCAAGGGTATCAACTCCTGAAGATGATGAGCGTTCGGGGCCCGGAGTAGGTGGACAATGTAAAACGGGCGGTGCCAATAAAGCTCTTCGAGGAGGAGCAGCATGATTGACGCCATTTTCAGGACCCGGTGAACGCTCAAGAGCAGTTGACGCCGATCCCATAGCCGAGTCTTCTAATCCCGGCGTTGCTCTTGGTCTTCCTCTTGCCGGGGCTCTTGACTTTTTTGCAGCTTCCCTTACAATACAAAAAATCCGGGCGTAACAAATTACTATTGCCAAACAAGGAAGCATAAACGCTCCAACAAAGAGAAACTCTTTTGGTGATCGATGATTACGATCTGGTAGGATAGAACAAGATCCGATAGATTGGTCTAATCCAAAACGACCCCATTTCTCGAGCCATGTTGCAATGAGAGCTCCAAAAGAAAATATCCATGTACTGGCCACCATCACAGCTAAGTATTTACGTTTGTAGAGCCTGTGTAAAATGAAAAAGAAAAATTAAAATAAAACGTTGAGTAATTAATACACAATACAAATTTAATTTTAATATCGATGTAATATCAAAGTAAGATTTACGTACTTCGGATATAATCTTGGGTGAGAAATCATGACATATCTGTTTATTGTAATGGCCAAAACGGTGAAAAGAGATACAGCTACTAGAGCATATCGGGCTAATGGAAACATGCGGCAAAGTGTGCGGCCATGTGCCCATGATCTGCGCCAAAACGTAGAAGCTGCCAATGGCAGGTTAAAACAGCAAAACAGGAGATCCGAACATGATAGGTTCATTATAAAGACCGCCGTTGCATTACGAACCTGCAAACAAAAAGATTTTGTTTTTTTATATTTGAAATTTGTTATTTTATTTTAAAAGTGAGAATTCCAGTAAAGAAAATTGTATCAGGCCGTAGTGTTATGATCATTACCAAAGAGTATCAATATTCAGAGGGTTATTTTAGTAATTTATGGTCAAAACCGTAATGGAGCAGACACGCTACAGATTTTTTACAGCAGCACTATGAAGGGGTCAGTTCAATACTTAAATACTACATATTTAGCAGCTTATTGCGGTTTTTTCTTATGGTTAATGTTGGAATCCGGACACTCGGTTACAATTATCTTGAGATACATATGTGCATGTAGATGAGGGTTTTATAAATAAAGGAAACTTATGCTTCAATTTAAATAAAGCCAGTTATTTTGTTTTGTATAGACAACTTCTTTTATGATTTAATCATTATTATTATGTATTTTAAGAGGTGTGAAGGCCAGGTTGTAAAATAAAAAAATGGCATACTTTATAATAGCTGACGTTTTTAGGGTGTGTATTTAGTGATGCATTGGCTTTAGTTACAGCTATAGCATCAATAGTCTTTTGGATTATAAAGTAAGCAAAATCCTAACTTAATATAAAAAATAACGTTAATAAAGAAAAATATTGGTATGTTTGTTTAGTTGTCCAGATAGACTAATGAATATGAATACGACGGATTATTGACTAATGTCTTTCTCACTTGATAAACTCCTTTTCTACAGTTGGTAATATCAATGTTGTTTTGTTATATAAGAAAAATTGGTAATCAAAATGTCATTACTGATTATGTAATAAAACTTGGACAAACAACTTCTTATCAACGTTCTTCCGACATTAATTGAATGTGAATGGATCACTGACCTAGGCGAGGGAGGTTATTAATAAATTTTGTTAGAAATATAAGCATATTTAGTTTATGGGTCTTAAGAATCTTCATATAAACTGTTTGAAAATTTATATAACTAAATAAGATTTAGATAGCCAATTGATTACTTGTGGTAAGAAGCAACATTTTAGTTTATAGACAGGGGAGAACTAAAAAAAGTGCGTTAGTTTTTCTAAAAGCATTCAACATTAAAAATCTTAACGTCCTAAAATGCCAGTTTAATCCAATAATTTTCTTAATAAATATTAAGATTAAAAAAACTCTTTGATCGCACTGAAATTAAGTTGCAGTATCGCAACATAGATTACGACGTAAATAATAACCTATGAATGCTGGCGTACAATGATTCATAGACAATATTGCATAGAAACATCTCTTTTTATGTATGTCACGTAAAATATAATTTAAATTATTTTTTCGTTACATACTAACCTAAAGTAATTTTCTTTTCTAAAATTTCATTACTAATACGTATAAACATAGATATAATTGTAATAATAAATACTAAATATCTTGATTAAAACAAATCTTACCTTTTTACATCGTGCCAATGCGATTATAGTGATAAGATTGCCAGGAATGCCAACCAACATGAATAGCACACAACAAACTGATGCAAAACGTAACAGTCCCTCCGGATAGTCCTTGAACAGTTCCACTGCAGCCAACTCATCATCCGTGTTATATTCATCAAGTCCAACCGCACTCCAGTTATACCAGTCTAATTCACTGGACAATGTACTCTTTGGTATACTCGGTAGCAAATCACCCATTTTATCATCAACTGTACATCATTTGGTCACAAAAGTTCTACAATTAACTTTGAATCTATTAAGATTACTTTCCATTTCGACCAAACATAAGTAATTTACATAATGACTCCATTTAGGTGGGAACGCGTGCGAGCTGCGTCCGCGACTGATAAATCTCCCAGAACTTGTTTGACTCTATCAATAAGAGGTTGGTAATAGTATAATATCGTTTGTTGATAAGGCATTTTGCCGATGAGCGGGGATGTCGGGTCACAGCTGGTCAGGAAGTGTCTCCGTATCAGTTGGACGTCGGCTCTATTATTGTAACATGCGTGATGACCTGTGAATTAATAATTTATATTTTATTGGAATACATTATAAACAGAGTAATTACTATATCTCTATATCTTCTATACATATAATAAAATCATAATAAAAATGATCTGTGCGTTTGTTCAAGTTAAGCTTCACACTGGCTGCGTCAATTTGAATGTGATATTCATTGATGTATTGAGATAAACTTGGGTTAGCATTTAGTGTTTGTTTCATCAGTCGACAAATAAAGACTATATGTCAATTTTAATCAGCCGCTTGCGCACTTATGCCAGCTAGTAATTGAGAAATAAATTAAAGTAAAATAAAATTAGTATCTTATTTTGTTGAAATACTTAAAACTCATGTTGTCATGCGATGCCTTATATTATATTATTTTAGAAAAAAAAACATTACAGTGTCACAGTGTCAAACAATTTTCCCATCCACGCCACCATATCTCGTTCCTAATCTTGTTCTATAAGGTTTTATCCAACAAACCTTTTTTTTTAAATTTTTTTTTCAATTTCTTATCCTAGCCAGTAAGCTAAAAGAAGAAAAGATTCTGATTGTATTTAATGATGCCGCTGATTTTGCATTTGACTTCAAGTTACATCGGAAAGGATGCCCTGTTGGGATTTAAGCAATAACGATTGTAAATTTCCTTTATAGTCTTACTTACATAATTATAATAAAACATATGTCATAATTAGCACCACTGTGTAGTACAGAAAAACCCGAGTGGTTTCAGTGTTTTTTGCCATTGTTATATATGTATATATAAAATGGTGCCGCCAATGGTGGTGTTTATGTCGTACTTACATCGAAAATGGTTAAGTTCTCATACGAATGAGAGCCACTGTGATTGTCCGAATACTTAATTAACTTTAAATTTAATACTACGTTACAAAGCCTACGTTGTAAGTAACACGGTTGCCTGATTAAACTGCAGCCAGTTATCATTTACAGTGGGAATACGTCGACTCGTATTTTTTGTAAATGATGTTGTCGTAATATTAATTACTGCTATGTAAACATATCATTATTGTGACTGATGCTTAGCCCATAAAGTTAATTATGCAGGGAGGAAGACTTTTAAAATACTTCGTAATTACATGTTTTTATTATAGAGTAGGTATAATGAGAAAAAATGAAAAAAAACTTTGCATAAGTAAAATTATTATGAATTTATATATAATATATATTATATAATAACGATTATATAGTTGGAAATGTAAATGAGTTATTTGTTATAAACTTAGATATGACTGAATGGATCCACATCAAGTTTGTTCCCAATTGTTTTGTCCTATTCATTACACCGGAATAGACCATTGGGGTAACTCGCAGGAATTTCATCACCTTATAGAATGTTAGAATGTTTTTATCGCCGTTGTTATTAGTTTCTCCATATTTTAAGAATCCCAATAAATATATTTTACAATGGCGTAATAGTTAGAATATCACGCTACGTAGTACAGGGTTCGACTCCCGTCTGAAGAACATGTATTACAAATTGCTCGTTAATGTTATTTGTATCTTTTGTTTTTATCTTTGTATCATTCATATCTAAAATATAAGTTGTGGAAATATATATTTTTCGATTTTCAATTGATTGGATTTAATTATTGCAGTGCGACACATGCATAATACCAGCCCAACGATGTGATGGAGCAAAAAACACTTTTCCATTGAGCGTCAAAAAGTAATATTATTCAAGACCATCTGAAATACCTAGTGTGTCGTGTTTGCTCGTGTTTTCGCTTCAACAAAAACCGCTTTGTAAATTCTAATCAATCGAAAACATTTTTTTTTCTAGTGAGGATGCACGAGTACAAAATTTGTTATTTAAATCGGATTCGGAACGGAAGATTAAAAGGAAAATCAATAGTTTTTAGTTTGTCAAAAAAGCCGCACAAGGCGTAAAGTGATATTGTTATATATCTTGACGGCGAAGTATAACATTATGAGGAAACCTGCAAGTCTAAGAAATATTAAAAAATAAATCGAAAACGTGAAGTTCGCCAATCCGCAGAGGAGTTATGTGAACGACTATGCTCTCTTTAGAGAAGAGGTCTATGTCTAGTAGTGTAATTTATAAGGCTAGATTGATAGAATACTTACTCACTTTACTTTAGTTTTGATGTTTAAATATGACAAATAATTTTTTTTTAATTAAGAATCTAGGTAAAAATTAAGCCTTATCGAGTAACTTATTAGGCTAAAAATTTACTGTGATAATGAAGATAAATAAAAAGCAATTTTAAATTATCAGTGATAAATTAATTCACATCAATAAGGACATTCAAAAGTAAACTATAAGGTGTTATAATTCTTACTTGGCATTAAATGGTCGCTCGGTGTTCGTGATATGGCGTGGCGTGATACGGGCCACGTAATATATATGTTGCTACACCCTATACTATATTATTGAATGTGATTCGATCAGGATTATGTGGTACATTATTTTATAAAGGTATATAAAGAGATATATAAAAGGTATATTAAGAGTGTTTAAATATGTGAATTTGACGACAAATAATACAGTGAATGAATTCCACTGAATGGCCAAACTTTTATTGAAAACTAACATAATTTTGTAGTGAACTTATGCTTAATAATCGGTCTAAATAGCTTTATTTGTTTTCATTTAAACTCTTGTTGGAATGAAAAATAGAACTTTCGGTTTTATATATTCATAATTTGACACACAGTAGAGTTATACTGCTCTATCACGTTGTCATTCATGTTGTCCTATATATATATATGGCCGACAACTGGGTCGTCATTTATATACGGATGCACGTGGTAAACTAATTCTAAACATTTAGACAATTATATTCATTGTTGGGAATCAGTTATAGGCTTCACAATTCAATGAGAGTTCAACTGCAGAGTTGTACAATGAACGTGGAGCATTAAAACACATATTGAAGCCACAATCCGAGTCAGTTGTTTTCACGCGGAGCCTGAACGAACAAATAAACATTCATCTGTCTTTCGCTTGTCCTTCATTCCCAAAACCATTTCTTAGCAAATATTTTCAGTGTGTTCACTGCACACTAACTGGTGGCTTGAACCTCTCGTTTTCTATCTGATGGTTTAAAATTTAATATCCTGGCTATTTGAATCAATGTATAATAGTTTCAGATTGTTATGATTAATAAGAGCACTTGTAATATTAGTGAATAAATTGTAATTATTTAATGTATGTAACGAATAAATGCATGAGAAAAAAAACGTTCAACGTTCTATGAAAACGCAAACAGTAATGCTATTTTTACATTGATACATAATATATTATCAAACATTACCAGTAACGAAATAACACATTTCGCCATTGTTCACGTGACGTCAATAACGCCCAACAAACGAACGTTATCTTTTGCCACTTAATAAAGCATTCGTTCGTATGGTAAACAATATTAAGTCTTCGCCCGACCCAAAAAAGTATTCTGGGTCGCTAGCCAATCCAGTATTGAGAGGATTGTCTTGAAACGGAATTATGACAAAAGACTTCTTATTCGAGCTCATTAAGCATCACGCTCAAAATTTTCAGTATTATATATATATAATTCTGTATATGTATATATTATATTATATTTAAGTTTTGTACTCTTATATTTATTACACTCCAGTTTTGTGTTCGTAAAGTTTATAAATAAACATAAACAAAAAGAATATAATTTATTTAACAAGTTTTATGATTTGTGACTACAACTACGACAGCGTGGTTTACGTAATAGTTACGTAAAGTCACGCCGCAATTCTAAACTATCTGTTGTTCGAATTGCTGAGGATTAAGTTAGAATGCCTCGTAATCTTCCGATCTTTTCACTCACCAGACGAAACACTCTCACTGTGCTCGTAAAAGACCATCCGTCAGCGTATTAGGCTCTAAGAACGATGAACCGTCACCCAATTCCATTCCAAATGCGCACCGTCACTTTTTTGCATTTCCCCCGGATATGGAAGTCGAGGAGAAATGAGACCATCGGAAGAGCATTAAGAAGTGGGAGCAAAGTATCGTCACCACTGTCCAATGCGCTCCCATAACGCCCCAGCTGAGCCCTACGCTACTCCCCTGTTATTACAGATGGGACTTTGTATTATACTTACTATTATATAAGAATTTTATGTTATATATACGAACGACTGACTAGAACTATAACAGCGTCGAATTCAAATCAAGGAACTCTAGATTGTTTGCATTAAGCGAGCATCACCTTCAATTTTATATAATGTTAATTATGCCATAGATCTATAACAGATTGTAACAATATGTAAAAAATAGCGATATACATCGGTATATCGCTATTTATCGACATATGGTGGTAATGTCATTGCATAATACTTTACGGCAACGTAAGAAAAATCGGTTTTCCGAACGTATCAATACAAATTGAATTTGGTCAATTTAAATATTTATTTTAGAATATATATTATGATACAATGATATATTGCTAAAACATAACTATATATATAGCAGCTGGTTTTGTAGATCATCCTCGATGGTTGGCAATCCACCACTGTGCGTTTAACGAGAAATTTCCTGCCACGCACAACTACTCTGTGGGATCAGTTGTCGCCAGCGGTGTTTCCGGATCGATACGATTTAGGGACCTTCAACAAAAGAGCCTACACCTTTGTTAAAGGCCAGCAACGCATTTGCGACTCCTCTGGTGTTGCGGAGGTTCATGGGTGGCGGTGATCACTTACCATCGGGTGGGCTGCATGCTCGTTTGCCACGTATTTCATTAAAAAAATCCGAATAGGGATTAAGGATAGGAACGATTATTTTATTATAGTTTTTAGATTATTGGTTGGTTATATAACCTACTGTAATAATAACCTAAAAGTAAAATAATCGTATATATCTATTGTATATATATCAGCGAAGAAATGCAGGCATTTAATTACTGAATTGCTATAACATTTATAAATAATTAAACTAAAAGAAAAGGGATTAAATGGCTTGTCACTTAAGTATTTTCTCATTGCATAAGTAGTAAGTGATACATGCTAAGTTGCAGATACACCCGCTGCGCTCGCCGCAGTGGCGCCGTACGGGAAAACTGGATTTTCTCTTAGCTTGCGATTAATAAAGTTCAATGACCGTGCAAGTCACAGTAATGGACATTTTCATCGACTTAATAATTATTTGAATACTTCTATATGTTTATTTAATTAAAACATTAATTTTGTTTACTGCATTGAGTTAAGTGTTGTTATCTAATCATACACATAACACTATTGACGGAATGCATTATAGTCTGCTTAATACAAGAACTGTTCAGCTAATAGTCACAGATTGAAGTGAACATAAAATTGTTTTAGGTGTTACTAAATCACCAACAAGATAACTTTTGATTACTATAACATTACCATCGCAAGTTAAGAGTGTAGAAGTAAGTTGTTTTTGTTTACACAAAGAAAAGGGAAAATATCGTTTATGCATCAACAAGAGCTACAGTTACACTAGCCACATTGCACGTGTAAAGACAATCAGTTAGGATACCTGATTTATTGTAACTTGAGCAAGCAACATATTTCATATATTGGTTTGCTAATGCATAGACATAACAAACAAACGGTAAGGCTCGTAACTGTTACATCATCAGGAAACAGTACGCAGTTCATTGTAAAAAGTAATTTAATAGTCTATATAAAGATTCCCCTTCTGGGTATAGGCTTCCCTATACATGAATTCCAAATATATATTTTTTTATAGCATTAAGAGTAACAAATGAGCATATATTGTACGCTCATTTCTTACTCTCTACTCACACCTGATGGTAAATGATTTGCCCATTAGGCCCAGTGAACGGCCCATGACATCTACATTCATCCTTGACAAGGAATCGTAATGCAGATGCGTTGTCACCCTTGAGGACTGAGATGGAATGCCTCGTCAACACTAATAAAGGGCTCCGGATCCCTGCACTCACCAGACGAAACACAGCAGCTACCCCGGTCGAGCTGACCGATACATACTGCAGCTACAAACAAACTGCAGTGTAGCTCTAGCACTGTACGCTCTACACTCACCAGACAAAATCCAGCAGCAAAAACGAAGACTTGCAGGTTTCCACATGATATTTTGTTACACCTCAAAACATTGCAATTAATGACCACGTCGGTTTTAGGAAGCGACTCTGTTTATTTTTTATTACTATTGTATTGAGGGGTGAACAACCACATTGTTCATCTGACGGTAAATTATAACTGCTACTGACATGACAATCATACATTGACCCTGGATAATGAACCATAACGGAGATACGTTGCCACACTTGAGCATAGGGATGGAATGCCTCGTCACTAGCAATAAGCGGCTCCGGATCCCTACACTCACCGGATGAAACACAGCAGCTTTGTGCTGCTATTTTGCCGTTGTATGTTCAAGCCGATTCATGCGTGCTGTAGCTAGAAAGAAATTGCAGCGTGCCGTCACCAATGATGTTTACGTATCGTGGTGAAATTAAAACGGCCGGACACTGAGCGTCCAAAGTTTTATTGTATAGGAATAGATAAAAAGTCATAAAATAAAAAATCAGTGAATTTTGGCTTAAAATATTTTATCTGATTATTGATACTAAGATAACAATGGAAGATTCTCTTTTCACAAATTTGAATTGGCTGTTTAAATCTATTAGAAGGCTATCATCACCATTATTTCAGCCCATTACTAGTCAACAGCTGAGCATAGCTCTTTCCCCTCCCCTACAAACTACCACAGTTTAGTTAGTTCGTTCCTGAGCTACCTGTATCCATAGACTTCCCGCAGACTTGGAGCTTTAATATATATTATCTACTGGAGGCTTTTAAGCAAAAAATTTAAGTGCATAAGAAATGCACTACTTTTTATTAAAATTCCTGCTTTTAAAATTGTTGCAGTGCCAGTTCAGAAATAAGCTAGAATAACCTCGCATCATAAAATGATTCAATATGTGGCCGTGGAGTAAATCCAATGTTTATCTCAACTCTCAGTCGTTGTGTGAAGCAATAAAGAAAAACTTGTTTTAATAAGATATGGAATCGTAGACAAGCTTTCTATTTGAGAAGCGTTTAATTTATATTGTCAATTCAACAGCGTAGCGTAGAATAACGTAAAACTATGGAAGACTATTCTATCGATGGACTGCCATTTTAATCTCTAATTGTTGTTGTAACCGTCTAAATAAAAAAGTAGCTGGTTACCTGAGGAGTAAGATATAAACGATAACCAACGTTAAGATATTACGATGGCCTTTGCGCAGTAAAGAACAGCCATATACATATGTATATGCCTTAATAAATTTTTAAATGTTAATATATATTTTTTAGAATATAACAATAATCCTATCATTGAACCACATTTATTAAATAATGTTATTAGGTTGTAAAAATCTATTTCATAGAACTATTAATGTCTGAAGTTTTACCAATCTTTTTTCTACAATGTGCACAATTTCTTTACAGAACGTAAAATTGAATATGAACCTAATTTTATGGTTTTGTTGTCTGCAAAAGATTGATTTCAATGCTAAATTGTTATCGACGAGCGTGTTCAAAAGTTTTATTATTAATAAACGTTTTATAGAAAAGCGATAATCTTTAGCTGACCTTATGAGATAACGAGTAATAACGGTCTATTCTGCATCTATTAATAAACGATTAATAATGTCATAATTCTGACTGAATCTCATGGAACTCCAATATTTGTAGAAGTAGAGCTACGCTAGAGCTTGTAGCTGCAGCATGAATAGATCGACTCGATCGAAGGTAGACAACACCTGCGCAGAATAGTAATATGACGCTGTTATTTCGTTTGTCTGGGGATCTGGAGACCCAATTACTGTTAGCGGAGCATCCCGCTTCAGTCTTCAGGTGATTGGATCTTTGTCGAGGATAGATTAGTTGTCGCTGGCTGCTGAAAGCACTTACTATCAAGGTAAACTATGGACTCGTTTGTCTAGCTTAGTTATAACAAAAAAACATACTTTATTTTAACTGCGATTTAAAAAGCATATGACTGAACGAATGGGTCGTTAACTAATTTGGAAGATCATAAATTTACTAAACAAACAACTATCATGGCTTCTATATTTTTAATTGCCTTATAGGTTAAGTGCAACGTGTGAGATCTCATAGTATAATGTTCTTTAATGTATTTTTATTTAACTTTGTTTTCATTGCGGTACAAACGAATTAAAAATTGTTTAGGTTTAGGTAGTAAATTATTATGATACTTTTTAAGGGTTATTAAAATGTAATATGTTTCTTGCTATACAGCCACGGGTAATGTTTTTAGAATACTACTAACAAGTTGGGCAGTCTATGCCCGCAATTTACAAAATGAACCGCACGTAATATAAATGTAACATGCTTTAATACGCTTAAACAATAAAATGAGTTAACTCACGATAGGCATATGACCAAAGGCGATTTGGATATGCTCGGCTACCGATGGTATTGATATTTGAATTGAAGAAAATTGCCTTATTTAATATTGATAGTCATTTGTATGCTTTTTTATAATATTATGGGTAACAAACGAGTACATAGTTCAACTGGTGAGTGGTTGCTGCGGTCCATGATACCCACATTAATCCTCGACCAGGATCGAAGATGCCACGCGAAATGTGTGGTAACCAGTAATAAATTCTTCCAAACGAAACACAGTAATGCTTCCACTATTTTTGCTGATATTCCGAATAGTCTACTCCAAGACGTACTATTCATATTCATTCCTCTCTACCTCACATAAACTTTTTTTTCTTCAGGCTGATGTTCACTGTTAGCCCGAGAGCTTTTACAGCTTCTCCGGGTGTACTTGATTATGTAATCGATTTCATTTTGAGAAACGTAACCACATAAAAGACTTCAAGGAGAAATTAAGATGAAGAAATTAATATAATTTTCTACTACTGCTTTTCTATTAACAAAAATATGTACTTAATGACATGAAATTTTTTTTTAACATTTCTAATTGGTATATGGTACCAAGGAAATTATTTAAAATTGAACAAACTTGTCAAACGCAATGACAAATAAATAAAGTTTGTGCTGTGACAGCTAAGGTTGGAATGTCGGACTTGCACCCATCGCGAGATGACATGGAATTACTTATCTTACCTATGCCGCAAAGTTATCGTTTCCCGGACTCTTACATATAAAAACAATTATGTTTTTCCTCATTGAATGCAAAGTATATATTCTGTCTACCTTGGTTAAGATAAAAGACGTGAAGCTTATTATGTAAACTGAATGTTCAGTATCTTTGATTCGAGTATAAAAAATAAACAGTCTTTGAAGGTTATTTCTGCGTTGCAAATACTAAAATTGTAATAAAAAAAATCAGAGAACACTATTGTTTGTGTAAGAAAGACCACGAAGTATGAGTGAATGATAAATAATACTGTGAGAATGATGATAGGCCACAGGGTCAATGAACTGCGTGTATTTGGAAGTGGATGAAAATCCAGTTTTCCTGAGTGGCGCCTACAAGACGCTCGCGGCGGGCAATTCTACAACTATTCAAGCTCATATAATTTGGATCATGGAAAAAGATGAAAGTAAATATGAGAAATTAAAAAAAAAACTTACTGAGGTGAAATAAGAAGACAACTATTAAATTAGCGTGGTTAATGCTACAGCCTCGCTGAAGTTTGAATGAATGAATGATGCCACATTAATGGATTGGCTCCGAAAATTTTCAGGGAAGGATCATACCGTCAAAAAACACCAGAGTAAAATCGCAGCATAACCTGCTGTATTTCATCTGGCCAGTGTATGGATCCGCACTCTTGTTGAAGGCATTTATTTTAGTCCTACAGCTGACAACGCCTTATCATTCCCGATAAGGAATTATAAGGCGTTGCCAGCTCTTTGTACTCGTTTGAGGGGGTTGTGGGCCGTAGGAATCACTTATGATCAGGTGAACTGTTAACTCGTTTCTAGCCCTCAATACTATAAAAATTCTGGATGTTGTTTTTTATCCTAGCAGACTAATTAAAAATGGCTGGCGTATCAAAGGTTCATTACAAGCAAGCATGTAGTGTATAGTTCATTTATTTTAAAGTAATACAATAAATGGCAAATAATTATATTTTCCACCATTTAAAAAATGAATATTAAATTCTCTTAGATAATAGGGACAAAAGTGTCTTCACGAATATCTTAAACAGAACAGTATAAAACGGCGAGCTTAAAAGCTGTTAGAGTTCAAGAAATGTTGAATTAAACATTTTCTCAGTTATGAGGTTTGCGCTAGCATCTTTTATAGCTCTATGGAGCAGTATTTGTCGAAAGAAAAACATAACGATTCGCTCTCATTTCTTTTAATTGCAAACGGAAGAAATGGAATATAGGACAATATACTTTTTAATAATTGTGATATTAAAATTAGCATATTATTTAATTATTTAAGTTGAAATAGTAAAGTAATAAAATAAAACAAAGTAGTCTTTATTTTGTTAATGTACTACAGTGCAAGCTTCCTCTAGTATTTATTTCACCACTTAAGTAAGTTCAGTTAAGGCCCATAACACATTAAGCGTTTAATATAATTCTCATTTAAATGTATACATATGTAAAAATATCAAAAATGTCTTAAATGTAATGAAACTTTAAAAGCAAATCTACCTAAGTTGTTATCTTCACTTTCAGACAGTTAATACGTTCCCGCAATAATAACCGAGGCGGTGCTTCTACTAGACATATTATTACGTGAAAATCTGTGGGGAAGCAACATTTAAGTGATTTATGTATGTACTTTATCGTTTGCAGTCCACTTTTTGGTTGTATTAAGCTGGGTGTTTAGGTACCGCAGTCTAACGTTTTATTAGCAGGCATTTATTGTAATGTAAACTTCGTGGTTACAATCTATTTAAGCACGATGGAATTTTGTAAGTGTTGTATTAATTACTGAAAATTATGTCATTTAACTGAATTGATCCAATTTATACGGATTTTATCGCTTTATCTTATTATTTTTTAAAAAAATATATTTAGGATAGATAATTATAGATAATTTTAATAATAGTTTTATAGATCTATTTCTCAATTTTTTTGTCAAAGTTTGCAATTTCAACGGTTTATTGTCAGTGGTTCTGGTAGTTACGCGATCAATTTGGATGTGGCACTAGATTTTCAAATTTAAATTCAAGTCACATTAATTAAGGTGGTCCTTTCGTGAATAATATATATTTTTTTAATACTTTTAGGGACTTTAACCTAAACCCTTTTATGTTAGTCGTTTTATATAATTTTATATTTTAGTTTAATATTGTATTGAGAGTGAAAAACGAGCACAGTTTACCTGATGGTAAGTGATTCCTATGAAACCCATATTCATCCTATAAGGAATCATAATGCAGATAATATAGATAGATTGTCAACCTTGAGGGATAAGATCGAATGCCTCATCACCAGTAAGGGTAAGGGGTAAAATTGTGTCGATATAAATTGTAAATAAAAAGACAATTTATTTCATGAAATAACTTAAGTAATATGAAATAATTTAACATATAAGACTTATAATTCTAAATAAAAAGCTAACATAAACAAGTCATGTGTGGTCTAGAATTTTCTTTATCCTATTGGTTTGCCTAGTACGTGGTCAGAATGTCAGGTTGTTACAATAACTACAAGCTCAAACTGACGTAAGTTTCAATCGCAATATGACTTGGTATAAAATTAAAGACAGTATTATATAGATAAGACACCCAAGTATATCTGTGGCGTAGTGGTCAGAATATCTGGATATTATGTCACGAGTTCTCGGTTCGTTTCGCAGCCGTGAAATAGAATGTTCATCACAAATCTGAATTTGAGTCGGTGTGATCGAAATGTAAAATCTCATACGCTAAAAATATTATCGTCCTCTCTTTTGGTCTTTGCATGTCATACGTATAGTTCGATCTCCCGGAAGTATTGTCAGGTTCTATACTAAAGTAAAAGTGATGAACTAGCACAGAGTTCATCTGACGGTAAATTACTTCACATAAATACCTACATACGACCTCAACGAAGACTAAAGATGCACATACGTTGGCCTTGATGATCTCACCTCACCATCACTTACCATCGGGTAAACTCTTTTTCCACCGGTTATTTCATAAAAGATAAGCACGTTCGATCTAAGTTAACTTATTTTCCATATTTTAAACGTATAATTTTAATTTATATTAAGATATTAATAAAAGAAGAATGTTAATACAACGAATAAACACGAAGTCATTATCTCTGGTCATACCAAATCCTCTATGAGACTTGAAATATTTATTCGTCGACTTCCTACAAACTTGGGCAGTTGTCACATCTTATTTGAGGTTGTCCTATAAAGATAAGTCGTAATTAAATGCCTTATTGTTTGACGATAACGTAATATTCTATTTACTTAAATATTTTCTACGAAAAATTTATTTATGTTGATACATACTAAATGTATAACAGATCATTTCACATTTTACCGGCTGAAAACGGTATGATATTATTTTTTTAAATATTATTTGGGACAACAAATAATAGTGTAATATATGTTACAAGACAAGGAAACATAAATAAGCGAAATAGATAATTAAATAATGAACTAAGTTATCCATCTTACGCAAGTCGTGTTGTTGTTTAAAGTTATTATTGTTTTATTTAAAACATTACATAAAGATTTTGTTTATTACTATGTCGCCATTACTCCGAATAGAAAAAGAAAAATGTTTAAAAAATAAATTAACAAATCAGCATAGATGACTCTTGATGACGAAATGAATGTAATATAAAACCCACAGGACAAACAGTTTAGAAGTTTCTGTAATAATGTTATCTACAAGATTCGTAAGTAAACTTACGAGTTAACAGTTCTACGTAGGATGTAGTTTATTAATTGGATTAGAAGTAAAGTGTGATAAGAGATAACGTGGATTAGATATTAAAATGAATCCATTTATATGTCTACTTTATTAATTATTTATATAATATATTGAACAAAATAGCTTAAAACAAAATACATTAGTAGGGTTCCTAATAATGTTATTTATATAAAACTTAGCACAGTAATAGTTCTTACACACGTTTAGTAAATTTTGTAATGCCTATAATTAAATTAAGATATTTCAATAGCAATAAACAAGACAATGAATGAAAAAAATCTCAAATAAACATACAAAATATCTAAACGACTTTTTATATTATATTAAAAATAGATTATGTTTGGGGCGCTTATTTCACTTCACCTAACGATAAATTTAATATAGTTCTGAGCATCTCTCGTCCCTAAGCCCATTACACCAGAAGCAATTTGTTTCAGGAATGGCTGAAAATGATGAAGAGGCCATAAAGCGGACACTACACAGAACATTAAAGATGTCACCCAAAGGGGAAAAAACGCCATTCTGTCAATTTCATAATGGTTTCATAACAAACATCGTCAAGCGGTTACTCAGGATAGAAGATAAGATGTCCAAGAAAAGAATTGGGTATGCACATGACTTTCCTCGCAAGTAATGTAAATATCTTAATTTTAAATTGACATTTTTGAAATAAATATTCGTATTTTATTATTTTACCAAATATTGATCCATTAATCCAGTTGATTTTTTATTTGAATTTTATTTATTTATTTACTCACTTTAATTTATTTGTCCTTAAATTTAACTATATGATTTAAATAATAAGGTGCCATATCTGCAAATTTATTAAATTTTACCATACACGAAAATATAGGCGCTGTCGCAACCATCCAAAACATCAACTGGCGAGAATCACAAGCCTTAATTAAGCTAGTTTTAGCTTTTAACTTTTCGACCCACTAGGTATATACTTATATAGAGAGTAACAATATGCGCGTGGGAGCACATATCCTGACAGCAGATCACCCTTTATTCTATCATCCGCCAAGAGCTCAATAAAAGCTAATTCATATTCTAAACCATCTATCTAATTTAAGTAAAATTTATAAAATTATAATGTTCTGCCAAAATATATAAAAATATGGCGGAGTAACTCACGTGAGTTAAGCACAGTAATAATGTGGCTAGAACTATAAGAACTTCAATAACTATAAGTAAACATCGACTCATATATATAAAATTATGCCGTAGGCATTAAGCTGAATAGCATTCGGGGGTACTTTCAATTTATTGAAACATATATCCTTTCAATAAATAGTAAAATAAAAATAGTACTGAGAAACAGAAAAAACAAATAATAGTATGACACATCAAAAATTCGATACAAAAATTTTCACCCCAAAATATAAAAAAGATATATTTTTTTATATCAAATAAATCACTACTTTTTAAATCAATGCACATTAATCTCCTTTGCTGCTCAGGGACTCAGAAAATAGAATGTAAGCGATGAGCCTACAATATATCAATTCGTACACACATAACTGTTTCGACCTTTTACGTTAGTTGAATATTATTTTTACGTCGTAGTCTAGTCTTTTGCTAACTATGCTAAAAGTAAACGTAAAAGTAAAGATATAAAGAATATAATACAGCTGTGACGTGGGAAAAATATTGGAAAATATAGGACATTTATGTTGGTATAACTGAATAATATACGAGTATTGTAAGATATATTTTAATACTATACTGCAGTTTTTTCTAGCTGCAGAATGAATGGGTCAGCTCGACTGAGGTAGGACCACGCCCTCATAGAATACCCGCGAATCACCATCTCAGTCCTCAAGAAAGACAAGGCATCTGCATTATGATTCATGTCATTGCCCCCAGAAAACACCGTCAGGTGAACTGTGTGGTCGTTTGTTACTTTCGATGTAATAAATATATATATATATATACATATATATATGTATATATATATATGTATATATATATATATATATGTATATATATATATATATATTAAATAATATCTGAAGTAATTTTTCTATCCTCACCGATATTTTTTTTATCTTAACACACCAAACGCGTAATATTTGTTTTATAATTTTAAGTACATTTGGAAAAATATAAATGAAAACATTATCAAAATTTGTAAGAAAAAGTGATCAAATGTTTTATAAAGGAATATCACAAAGTTTTATAAATAAATCTTAAAAAAATTAAATTATCTAGAGTCATATGTAATCTTAACTCGGTAGATGTAAATATGAAAATTTTACTATTTTATCCGAAGTTAAAACTAATTTTATTCTCTTATCCGTTGGAGGCTTTATACATAAAATGAAATAATACACGTTATAATAGTATACTAGGAGAATATCTACTATTTGTAAATCTGAATACTTAAGGAAATGAGTAAAATTACTACACGAATATTCTAACACGCATGAAAACATAAATTTTCTTAATAATAATAATAACTATACCAGATAATATAATAAAATAAATAACACCACTACGACTGAAAAATAAATAAAAATATTTCTTAAAATTAGTGAGTCGTTCATA
Organism: Teinopalpus imperialis; assembly: GCA_029286865.1. NCBI lineage: Eukaryota > Metazoa > Arthropoda > Insecta > Lepidoptera > Papilionidae > Teinopalpus > Teinopalpus imperialis. The sequence continues at coordinate 6,270,942 of JAGSMU010000036.1, read as the reverse complement.
TTATGTAACTTTTTTTTGCTATAATTGCTATAAAAATGAGACACTAAAAACTAAAGCGTCAGTATTAACACGAAAGATTTAGTTAATAAAAGTAAGGAAATTGTTCAAGCACAGCATATGGTAGTCGTCAAAATACAATTATTTTGACATTCTAAACGAGTCGTTAAATCTTTGATTAGACTCCTAAAACGCATAAACAAAGCGAAGTGTTTAAATCGGCATATAAAGTTTTGATAGCGGGGTCCACGTATTAGGGCGTAATTAAAATTAAATGTATCAAGTACGTACCTAAGTACTATTAAACAAAATCAATAAAAAAATGCTTTTTAGTAAATTAAGGATAACAAACGAGCACACAGTTCGCACGATGAATGCGTCCTTATGTTTTTATTTTACGCTGGCTATAAATAAGCTGCAGTATGTCTCGCCTTATAATCGCTATGAAAAATATGCGTATGTCCCATAGGTTTGTGATAGAGGTTTTTTAAATCTAATATATAAATAATGCCAAAAAATCCACTGTAGTTATATTTTGGCAGGTGTCAATTTATCGTTATGGAGATGACGTTATAATGAAATTCCGTTAGACGTAACATAAGCAGTCACTTGGTGGCTCTTGTGACTTTCAACATGATGACGACAGAATACCCATTACAAATAAGCCATACTTAAAATCCACAGTCTGATGTCAGTAAACAGTATCCGTAAAGTTTTATCCAACTTAGCCCTTATGGTAAACGTAAAATTATAATTTAATTTAATTTAATACTTTAGATTCATTTTTCAAAAGAAACAATTCTTAATTTTCTTTTAAAGGATAAAGTAATGATTGAGTTAGATTCAATGATTAAATAATTAAAATCCTACATACGATCATCTAACTACCGACAAAATTTAATATTACTGCACCGCAAAATTTTACTTAAATTTTAACTACAAAAAACTTTACCATAACTTTTTCTTGTATTGTTTGAATCCTAAATATCTATCCAAAACTAGGTTGCTAATTTTTGCTAACTTTTAGTGTTCCAGTTCCAAGAAATAGTTCGCCAAACTACGTCACAGATGCAACGGAGTTGGTAATGCCTGCGTAACGGTCGAGGCAATGACCGCGCTATTTTATTTGCTTTTAGAAACGTCACAATAGTCTTTATAAGGGTATTATTACCTTGATTATTTTGAATTTCAAATGTTTTATTTGAATTACAAAATTGTAGAATTTTACTGCGATGATTAATTTATCACTATGCATACCAGCAGAGGTGTCTAAGGATAAGACAACAAAATCCCGTAACTTCTGGCAGGCGACATCCATATTAAAAATAAAATCTTCCTATTTTGGAAATACCAATCTCGATACATTGGGTGTATCATGTTTATGAATGACTTAAATAGACAGTGGACATGTAGTCTACTGTCTACTAAATTATTGCCATATGTTCAGTATATATATATATATGTATAAAGTGTAAAAATATATCCGTTCTTCGTCCACAGGGGTCGGAGCGCAACGGTGGTGCGGCAGCGGTCTTGGTGTTTCGCTTCGCAGCATCGTCGTTGTCTCCTTACTCGGCGGGCCTCCCGCTCGCGGGTCTATTTAGATAAAGCTGTAGAGTTCTCTGGACCAACAGCAATACTCATACAAAAAAAAAATACCAAGTGCAATATCCTGTACAATTTTTACAATAAAATAAATGGATATTACTTGAAATTCTTTACTTTTTAATTTATATTTTCAAAAGAAATTTTCTTATAAAATGCACGACTATAATTGTTTATAGGGTCCCCCTAAACACTAATCAATTTATTTTATCCGATGGGAGTCGTAAAGTTCAACTAAACGAAGTGAAAGTTTTATAGCATAATTGAGATTTTAACTCGCAATAATACGAAAGACTAAAATGTACATTTTAAAGTTTCATTAAAAACTTGCCAGATTCTTTAAAACGCGGCTATGCATAACTTTAAATAATTTAAAACATAAATATAACTATAAATCATTAACTGGGAAGTATTCAACTAGAACTATGTCACTAAGTTACAAATTTTGAATGTTTTTAAAGATATTTACACGAAATTGGTGTAAAAATATATTGTTAATGCAAATATGGTAAAAATAATACCATTATTCGTATTACATATTTATTATTTTTTATGATATTTTATATTAAGTTTAAAATAATATTTCTTTCATAAAAAGTATTACATATTTATTATTTTTTATGATATTTTATATTAAGTTAAAAATAATATTTCTTTCATAAAAAGTATTTATAGTTCTTAATTGATTTCACAAGTTTTCATAAGTATTACTACATTCTTAATGTAAAACAAAACGCCGCACATAAAGAGTGGCAGAATATTGCGACGGCTATTTTGCAAAAAACGTATTTTAGAAAATCGGCTTGAATGTTACACAAAATACTGAGTAAACCAAGTTAAAGAAAATACAAATACTATTTTTTAACTAAAATGAAGCCAACAAGAAATAAAATGATCACTTTACGAAAAAAACCCTATTACTTTTTCAATTCAGCAGTGCAATTGTCTTAAGAAATACCACTGAGTTTGCTGGTTATCTTTGTTCATTTTGTATTGATTTTACCATCAAACAGTCTTTTCTTTTACGAATAAATTCCCCGGTATAATCAAAAGTAACACTTTATACTGTCGTCACTTGTCTTCAAAACCTACATTTATTTTAACTATTAAAGCATTGAGGTAGGTAATAAGATGCAATAATTTGGTTTCCTTTACCTGAAACTACTTGTTAGTTGATTGTTTAACAGAACATCTCTACGATATAACATATAACTAGATGTACAACAACAGCTAATTAATTATGTCATATATATAAATTAAATATATAGCAATGTAATTATGCTTCCATATATGAGAATCCAAACTCGATGATAACATCAAAATAGTACAGACATAATGTCAGCAACACTATTGTATTCCAACCTATTGTAACCCAACCAAAAGCTTTTCATTTGTATATAAATTTTATTATTGTCATCATTATCATTTCAAAATATATTAGAGGAATTTTCCAAAAAGACTTTTGTAGAAAAACAACACAACTACATATATTATTAATGCTTCTTCCCTTACGCTGTAGGATGTACGATGTGCAGTGCTAAGGCTGGAAAAAGGCGATCTGCCCTTTGAAGTAGGCATTTTATTTAAAAATTGCAATAGAATACTAGAAGTTATGTTAGTAATTACATTACAAACATTTCCTTTTATATTACACTTTGCCACAGTGTAATGCGTTAGTGTAAATATTAATATTTATATTAATGTAATGAATGATGTTTTAACATTCGTTGTTCCTGTGAATTAAATAACACATAACAAGTGAACAATCTCCTGCTACTAAATAAAACAATAATTATGTTAAACAATACACATTTCATTAACACTTCGACTGACCCAAAGATATTCTATGTCAGTGGACATCCCTGTAATAGAATAATTGTGAGGAAACAGAACGGCATTAATGTTTTTGCTTATTTCGGCTCTACTTAGCGCCCCGTGCTGGCTTTTTCTCTCATAATTGGACGTGTCACTTGTACATATTTGTTTGTCGTGTTCTATTTCCTTTTTTTGATGGGATATCTTGATGTACTGTTAGTGGCAAACTGAGAATAATCATGATTTGTATGATACCTTTGTTTTTGGACGGTGGTAATGTTGGAGGGAAGATGAAAACGAATTATATAATCAGATATATACCTTCATACTTTTCTTACTACTATTTTTATCTATTAATTTTACAATAACCTACCACTAATATTGCGTATCATTGATTATTCAGATGTGTATAACCCAGACCTCTGCCAAGCTCATCTTAACAAGCTGGAGCTACTCGTGAACATTGCATTAGTTTATAGTTTGCGTAAATATGATCATATGTCTCAGTATTGATCTTAAGTTAATTGGCTTTCCATACAACAAACTTTTAATCGTGCTTTTCTTTACTCATATATTTAAAAATCAATCATCACCTTATTTTAAAATAAATTCCAATATCTCTGTTAATCTCATGACAGTCAACACCAAACTTTGTCAAATAAAAATATCTGTATCCCAGCCCACTTCACCGGCTTTCTTGTTAATTAATTTACCGTCGCAGATCGGACCGTACTGCTCTGGAATACTTTGCCCGATAGCATGAGAAAGGTAAGTAAGTTATTTTAAGAGTTTCTTTCAAAAGTACTTATACGTAAGATACTGGTGGTGCGATAAGTTCTTCGACAATAGAATTTATTGGTGACTACCGATGTTGTACGTATATATATAATTATCTATTTAAGTGGATATGCTTATATGTCTCTATGTTAAAGTCTATATATAGACTTTAATATATATATATATATATATATATTTAATGGTTACATCTATCACAATAACAAACCACACTTTTGGTTTACTGAATGGCTATGGCATTAAGTCCGACCTTGTGGACCGCAATAAGAGTAAATTAATAAATTATAGAATAAATAAAAAGAATATATACCTTTAATTTATTATAAAAAGGTTGACTATGCGGATACTAAAAGGTGAAAAATGAAAAAAATGAAATGAAAAAAAGTAAAAAATGTTTTCACTGAGTGCGTTTGGTAATGGAAGGTAATGTTACTAAAGTAAAAGCATATATATATAATTATGTATATATATATATATATATATATATATATACATATATACATATTTCAGCGTTTATAAATATATATACGTATATATAATTATATTTGATAATATAATTTCTCTTTGCAATAAGCCTTCTTTATAGCTCAGTCTCCAATACTCATTTGCTTTTGGAGATAGTTCAACCAGGGCTGGCATATTATTTTAAAGCAATGTTTATAATTCAAAAATAGTTTACTAATAAAAAAAACATTAAAGAGTAATAAACAAATCAGATCTGCCGAATAAGGATATTTGAATATAAAAATGCGTTCAAAGAAAGAGCGTATGGTAACATTATCCCATTATAGGGTTATTAAAACAATTTATTTGATGTCATGCCGTTGTTATCAGATAATAGAATCTAGTCAGTACCATTAAACGCAAACGAAAATCTGCCATTTATTTAAAAAGTGCAATTCCATATAACGTTATCGCCTGTGATATCAAATATTGGTTTTAATATAATGAAGATATAAATTGTTTCATTTAATTAGTGCGGTCAAAGCTTTTTAATAATTGACCAATAAATTCTACTGACAAATTAACTATTTGTTTGAAGTAATAGTTAATTGTTCATATATTTCTCTATTAGCCCACTGTCTGCTGCATGAACGGATCGTCTTGATTCAGGAAAGACCACGCCTTCACAAAATTCCAGTTTGATATAACAGCATAATGCTGCTGTTTTTTTTTTCGGGCTGATGGCCGCTGTTAGCCCGAGGGCTTTTACAGTTTCACCGGGTTAAGAGGTGACCGAGCGCTTATGGCACTCAGTCGAGACCTCTATACATGGGTAACCAGCACAAGGGCTAAGCTCCCGAGAGTGAGCCTTGGCTTGGACTGCTACCCTGTTTCGCGAGAGCGACTTACTCGAAGGTGCCCGACAGGGCCGAACCTCGGCACGATCAGTTGCTTCTGACAGAGGATTATTAACTACCAGTACCACTACCAGTACCGCGACACCCTCGCTGTCGGCGAGGGCGATATGAGGGTTCATACGTGTGGTGTGTTTTATGAAGGGCTTGGGCCCTGGTGGTAATACTGCTGTGTTTCGTGTGGGGATTAAATTATAGGTAATAAGGCCTTAGAGGTGATAACGCATGTGCATCTTGAAACTTTGTTAAGGATGGATGCAGACATCTCGTACCATCGGGTGATATGTCTACGAAAAACTAGCTGCTATATCAAGGGTGTCACTTTCATAGGCTTTTAAACTGTTTAGTTACGGGTTTAACAAATATTTGCTATTGTTAGTACAAAATAGGTCATGTGTTGACTAAGCTTTATATTTTAATAGGATAAATTGATATTATTATCATTTTTTTTATAACATTGAGAGAAACAAACGAGCAAACAGTTCACCTCATGGCAAGTAAATTCTGAAGTCCATGATATCTACATTCATCCTTGACATGGAATCATAATGCAGATGCGTTGTCACCCTTGAGGGCTGACTTCGTCACCAGTAATAAAGGTCACCGGCAACATGCTACACTCACCAGATGCAACACAGCAGCATTATACTGCTATTTCACGCTGGTACCCTGTCAGGGGTGGTCCTACCCCGGTCGAGTGCAGTACTACATTATTAATAGTCTCAGCAAAAAATAAAAAAATATTCTATTCGAAATGTCCACCTTTGGCCTTTAATCTGTTAGGGCACGAATCTATGGATTTACGCAGTTTCCAAGGAAAATTTCGCCACTGCTTGCTCCAAAGATTTTTTAAGAGACTCAATGTCTCCGTGTCGTTTAGAGAAGGCCATGTTCTCTAAAACTGACCAAAATTTGAAGTCTAAAGGGTTGAGGTCTGGGCTAGATAAGGGCCAGTCTTCAGCTCTTATAAAGTCCGGAACGTTGGATTCAAGCCAGGTTTGGGTAGTTCGTGCCTTGTGACCAGGTGCAGAGTCCTGCTGGAAAGTCCAGGGTATATTTTTAAAAAGTGTATTGCTGAGAGGATTCACAAAATGATCCAAGACTGTATCTTTATACACTTTGCTGAAGTTTTAATTCCTTTTTCACAAAAATGTAGTTTTGTGACTCCTTGATAACACACGCCCCACCAAACCATCACTGACGCAGGATGATGACCACGTTGTACCTTTCCGACCACTTGAGCAGCTTCTTTAGACAGGTAGAGCGTACACTTTATCATTTTGCTTATGGTAGTGTTCTTTAATCGTGAAAATTTTTTCATCGGCAAAGAGGATATTTCTGTGCCTTTCACCAGCGTATCGCGACAGATGGCGTTTTGATCGATCCACTCTCTTTAATTGTAAAGATTGATTTAGGGCATGCCCTGTATATCAACGATAAGCAACGAGCTTAGGGTCTTGTTTTATAATATGCGGCAGTCTTCATTTCTCGCGATAAGATTTTATACTTCCTAATGGTGTTTCGACGAATTCTAGCTTTAACAGCATTAACAGCCTTTGTAGTTCTAACAGCACGCGGCCGCCCCGACCTTTTCTGGTCTTCGACAAAAGAAGTGTTGTTGTATCTTTTGATAGTACAATATACGAACATACAGCTGATACCAAGTTTTTGAAGTGTCTGGAATATAAACGGCGGCTCCATACCCACTTTGTGCAAGGCGATCACTGCTATCTTATTTTCTTTAACACCCCATTCCATATTGTAATTTGATAATGAACACGAAAAAATATGGGAAATGGCGCAAAATCGAAAAAAATAATATACGTGTTTCAAATTCAGGAGTGTTTGTAGATGGTTCACGACGTTTGTCTCGCTCACCACTTAAATAAATTACTATTAAAAGCGTTATCTTTCGTCATCATCGTCGGATTTATTAATAAATAAATTAAAAATAGTATTAAATAATAAAATTAATAAAATAAAAAATAAATAAAATAAAGACGAACCAGATGACTCACTTATTATTATAACAATGCCAAGCTAAAACTGTTACAAACAAATGCAATTGAAGTTATAGGAACTGGGTCTTAAAACCTAGTAATCAGGAAGTCTAAGCGCTAAAACTGATATATCAATCTCTATAAGCATAGAAATTGATATTTGTTATTATCATATGCAAATAAACTGTATTATATCGTAATTCATCATCGATATTGGTAATATCTTAGTCTGCATATAAATTAGGCATTAAAACGATGTCAAGCAATATTACATACAAGTATAAAATCAATGCACGTACACTCACGCGTGCTTCCCTTCCTGTAAGACACTAATTAAGTTACCCTTTATAAAACGAAGGGAATTTATAAAAGAAAATAAAATATTGCATCATTTTCTTTATGTCATGTTAAGATTACATACTTTTATTCAAATATAGTATGTATAATTTTGATTATTTTTATAGAAACAAAAACGGCAAACCGCAACTACGCCCCAAAAAAAATTATCCTAATCCACTATAAGGCCTTATGTTGCTCATTATAAAACTTATTATATCTGTCTACCCCGATCGGATTAAAATATGTGAAAGATTTTGTTTAATAAGACGTATTTAAAAGATACGTTACCGATTTCCTTTACGATGGCTTAAATAAAAACTTCATGGAATATTTGGTGGAATAATGATTGATGACTGCCATATGTCGTCTATCATAATGTTAAACAGATGCTTGACATAAATATTATTATGAAAACTGAATGTATTAATAGTTGGAAAACAAAATAATTTACTAAATATGATATGAATTAGTAGTGTGACGTTGATACAAGAAATTCTAATAATGAGTTTTCGATGTCTATTTCGGCCACGGCGTCATCTTCTGGTTAGTACCAGATGATATAATTTGTGCGGTAAGTATTCGCGACGACATCGAGGCACTCATTTATCGATTCCGATTTAATTCATGTGCAAAGTGAGATTAGAGAAAGGCTTTCTTTTTCATTTTTTAAAAGAAGAATATGATGATGTCATGAATGCACCCAGTAAAGTTTCTTTAAAAACTCTTCGTCAACAACATTATTTGAAGGCAAATAACATCTGAAATATATATTTCTTCTTGGTATTTGTGTATTTACGTGTATAAATATATATATATATATATATATATATATATATATATATTGTTATCTATGTTTTATTATTTATATTTATTACGTATTATTTTGATGTGTATCTATGTATAATTTGATATTTTATCTAATTAACCTTTTTTAAAATTTTATGCCTACCAACATATTCTAATGAACTCCCAGGGTTGACTGGTAGAGAATGCCACTGGGCATTAAGTCCGCCCTTGTAAACCTGTCGTATAGGGAAATAAAGAATAAATAAATAAATGAATATTAGCAATGCCATTAATATTACTTATATTCCGGTTAACCACTCCAAATAAGCTGAAAATGCTTGTGCTAGGAGATGGTTCACGACAATAGGTGGATTCGAACCTACGACCTAAAGTTTCACAGGCCGTACCCTTAATCAATACGCTATTCACCGCATTCCATACATAAGAAATGTTGTTTCAATTGTTTGAAGATTTGTTACGAAATTGAATATTTTTGTGTTGCATACGACTAAACTACGGCTTCCCCGACATTAGTCCATTGCTCACGTGGAAATGAGAGGTCATGTAGGTGGGCACTTGGATGTCGATTCATCGCAAGTGGAATATCGAATGGCTTTAATTAGTGCCAGTCTGATATAGAGGGACTATGCCCTCATGAGAGACTGTATGCATAAGGTACGGAGAAAATGGTTTTCCTCGCAAAAAGATTAACTGCCGTTCCTGCCAAGCTTCGCGGACATTGGACTTTACCATTTTAGGCCATAGATGCTTTTCAGATTCTAGATATTTCGTGATGTCTTTTGCGTAAGGGCGTATATGTTACTTAGTTTCGTAAAATATATAACTGTTGTTTAATTTCTTGTTCTTTGATGTCAATAGCATCTCTAACAAACGTTCTATCAAGTTCTGTCAAGGGTATCCATTACGGCAGAAACTGCCTTTAACTTAGAAGATGCTGATGTCTCGCAAATAATTATCAGAATGTAAAATTTAACTCTGTCTTCAACTACTATTATGACATATACACAATATACTAATTCGATAGATATGTTAAAATTAAGCATCATATTCGTTTAAACATAATTCGTTGCCTAAGCTGTTAAATATGCTTACGCATATTAATATATGGGATCCGACCTGGGGGTCATAGCCTATATTATGGATACCGCGTAGTCAAACTATCTTATGTTCTTTTCGCCCACGAAATCGTTAAATTTACATACGCAAATAGGCCGCTTTGATCTGAAACGGGAACAGGATTTAAAAAATTATAAACGAAGCCCGAATAGAAATTTTATACTCACTAACTTAAAATTGTACAAACAAGTTTCTCTTCTCGATGTATTAAGGCTTCGAACACATGGTTCAAAAAGTAATCAAAGAAAGGCAAAAAATGCTGCCGCTACTTTTACCCCAGTGAGAATGGAGAGCGAAAGAACGATATTAATTTTGAATTTATTTTGCTATAGTTCTTTAAGCTTCCTAAGGTGACACTTAGTGAGCCTATCGCCTAAAACAGGCAATTTTAGTAACGATTTATGCTGTACCTAATGATAGTACTATCAAAAAAACAAAATCTTCTGAGCGTCTGAACCCGGTAAGTTATCACCATTAAAATTTTAAGAAAAGCGTTCACTGTTTCATTACAATTAATGTATCTCTATTATATTAGTCACATTATTGCAAACCTCACGTTTTCTTTTCTCGTTATTACTATTAAACTCTTTGTAATATTTTTACTGTACTCATATAATAATAGACAACAGTATTTAAAAAAAAATATTTGTAATCACCGTCGCCACTTAATAGACAGAATAAATATTCATTGCGTAATTATATGTAAATTAATAATGATAGTTACACTAAAAATACGTAGTGTAAGTGTAACAAGTAAGTAGCGATAAGTCTATTATGATTGATACTATGGTTGTCATGTCAGGCCTCATTGTCTGTTATAGGGATCCCTATATTCATCATTCGAAACACAGCATTGTTATGCTGCTATTTCATGATGGTATTCTGTGATGGCGTAGTCCTTCCAAGTTCGAGTTGACTCATTCATGTTGCACTAAGAATGGGTATAAAATTACCTCATTGTTTTGTTTGAAAACGTTTTTATAGAAGTAGGTGATAAAGAAAGAGAAAGGGAGATTAAAAGAACCGAATTAACCGTTGCTTGCTGCGGGCAAGGCATACTCCGACTACTTGCACTGAAAACTAAAATTGCAGGAAATACCGCTGGAAAGACAGCTGATTCCACAGAGTAGTTGTGCTTGGCAGAAAATTTCGCGTAAAGCGCATAGTGGTGGATTTCCAGCCATCGAGATGATAAGGATCAAATTTTGAATTGTGTCGTGATGTACGATGTTTAAACTCGGTGGCTGGAATTCCCGAAGAACTGTTCAAAACACTCGTAAATTTGCTAAAAAATGCATAGGAAGCAATGTCTTGTCAATGTTTTGTCTCATTATCAACGGTTTAGCAAATAAGGGCATTTATATCAAAGAACGTTTAAGTTCTCATTAATAAAAGTTGTTTTAGCCTAATTTCTGGAACTATTTTGTTCGAATATATTATAAAATTAAGATGAATAATAATTATCGTCATGATCAATCGTTTATTGCCCCAGACTAGGGTTTCTCCGGAGTTAGGCCTATTTTCCGACTCGCAACACCTCACGACCGCGACGACAACCAGCGGAAAAGTAAAAATAACGGCTAATGCAAAACCAATATTTTTACGTCTTTGACTAACTTAAAATTGTACAAACAAGTTTTTCTTCTCGATATATTAAGGCTTCGAACACATGGTTCAAAAAGTAATCAAAGAAAGGCAAAAAATGTTGCCGCTACTTTTACCCCAGTGAGAATGGAGAGCGAAAGAACGATATTAGTTTTGCATTTATTTTGCTATAGTTCTTTAAGCTTCCTAAGGTGACACTTAGTGAGCCTATCGCCTAAAACAGGCAATTTTAGTAACGATTTATGCTGTACCTAATGATAGTACTATCAAAAAAACAAAATCTTCTGAGCGTCTGAACCCGCTAAGTTATCACCATTAAAATTTTAAGAAAAGCGTTCACTGTTTCATTACAATTAATGTATCTCTATTATATTAGTCACATTATTGCAAACGTCACGTTTTCTTTTCTCGTTATTACTATTAAACTCTTTGTAATATTTTTACTGTACTCATATAATAATAGACAACAGTATTTAAAAAAAAATATTTGTAATCACCGTCGCCACTTAATAGATAGAATAAATATTCATTGCGTAATTATATGTAAATTAATAATGATAGTTACACTAAAAATACGTAGTGGAACAAGTAAGTAGCGATAAGTCTATTATGATTGATACTATGGTTGTCATGTCAGGCCTCATTGTCTGTAATAGGGATCCCTATATTCATCATTCGAAACACAGCAGTGTTATGCTGCTATGTCATGATGGTATTCTGTGATGGCGTAGTCCTTCCAAGTTCGAGTTGACTCATTCATGTTGCACTAAGAATGGGTATAAAATTACCTCATTGTTTTGTTTGAAAACGTTTTTATAGAAGTAGGTGATAAAGAAAGAGAAAGAGAGATTAAAAGAATCGAATTAACCGTTGCTTACTGCGGGCAAGGCATACTCCGGCTACTTGCACTGAAAACTAAAATTGCAGGAAATACCGCTGGAAAGACAGCTGATTCCACAGAGTAGTTGTGCTTGGCAGAAAATTTCGCGTAAAGCGCATAGTGGTGGATTTCCAGCCATCGAGATGATAAGGATCAAATTTTGAATTGTGTCGTGATGTACGATGTTTAAACTCGGTGGCTGGAATTCCCGAAGAACTGTTCAAAACACTCGTAAATTTGCTAAAAAATGCATAGGAAGCAATGTCTTGTCAATGTTTTGTCTCATTATCAACGGTTTAGCAAATAAGGGCATTTATATCAAAGAACGTTTAAGTTCTCATTAATAAAAGTTGTTTTAGCCTAATTTCTGGAACTATTTTGTTCGAATATATTATAAAATTAAGATGAATAATAATTATCGTCATGATCAATCGTTTATTGCCCCAGACTAGGGTTTCTCCGGAGTTAGGCCTATTTTCCGACTCGCAACACCTCACGACCGCGACGACAACCAGCGGAAAAGTAAAAATAACGGCTAATGCAAAAACCAATATTTTTTACGTCTTTGATTATCTTTAAATTATTTTTTATATGGCGTATTTTCTTATTAGATTCATTTATATACATTTATTTAATTCTCTTTAAAAATGTACTTTTTTTACTTCAAATCTTTCAAAAATGCGCTAGTAAAATCTTTTTCTCTAGGCTTTACTTCAAAGCTTTTTTTATTTTCACTACATCGGACTTGTTTAGTTTTTAGAAAGCGTCTCCTATTTTTGCACAATTACTACACTAATTATCTTACTTCAACAGGCTAGCCAGTGATCTAGTTTTCCTAGATTTAGAAAAATTTTAATTTTTAAAGAATATTTATTATTAACAAATATAAAATTGGAGAAACCATCAGAAGCAAATACTTATTTGCGATGTGTTTAAAAAGCTCCGGAACTGTAAATTAAAAATATAACTTTCATTATTTTGTGCATAACAGACCTACCTCATCGAAATGTGTGACCAAACTATTAAGATACGTCCAGGAAATAGATTCATTGCACAACATTCCGGAAGAGGGTAATAAATCACTTGACGGATTTCATTCCTTAGTAGACAGTGAAATGTTACGAGCTTTGATCATAAATTCTTATTAGTTTAGTCCGTATTGTTATGATAGTTTAAAAAATAGAATGGAAAAGAAATGGAATACGACCTACAATAAGTTGGAATGTGGAGCTCTAGGTATAAACTTTAAATTGTCTTAAAATTAACGTAGCCGAGAATTTAGTCTCACCTAATATCGCCCGCTAATTTGTAAAAAGCATTTTACTTTGTTATTTATTTCTTGTTTTAGCATTTAAAAGTTTATATATATAATTATCATGATATTTTTATTCAATTAAAGGTAATAAAGAAACACAAATCCACAAAGGAGTTTAAACTCACTTTAAAGAATACGTTTGCTTTTGCAAATTATTTAATTGAGCTCAATATGTAAATACCTTAGCCCAAATCTTCATTTCTCTGCAAGGAAATAAATATAATGTTTCTTTCTATTATTGTCGGTGAATAAAACCATGTGTTGCTCTGTAATCAAAGAAACGACATTTAACGTTTATTATTCACAATCTCAATCTTTTCTTCAATATTTTTAACACTTGAACACAATAATAAATTACACTCTTATATCTTTCAAACCTCTCAGACAATGACAGCCCCGCTTTACCAATGTAGTAGATTGCATCCCTTATACCGCCATCTGTCGACCGAGCCCGACTCGACACTTCTTTACCAACGGAGTAAGTCACGGCTAAATTCAAATTAAACAAATGTTCTATAATAACTATTTCTTTATATCTCCCCTACAAGGGAAGAAAATTGTCATGAAAATTTTCATATAGACCCATCCTCATCATTTTTATATATTGTTGTAGAGACTGGTATCAATTTTGTGATGTGGAAAAGGTTTTATTCCATCTTTTTATGGTCCACATCTATACTGTATATTGAATTTGAGATTTTCTCTACAATCTTATATGGCCCTATTTTTAGTTCATCTAATTTCTTCCGGTTTAACTTATTGCCGTTTTCCACAAATACCATGTCTCCTATATTAAATTCATTGCATTTCCGGTTTTAATCAAACACGTGTTTTGTTGTAATCATGTGATTTTATTGTATTTTGTAGCGCAATTTTTCTGTCTCTGATCCAGTCACTATGGGACTTTTCTTGTTTTAATTCTGTTGGTAAAATTGTGACATCTGTACCATTCAAAAGATAGCTAGGTGAAAAACCGGTAACCGAATGACAAGTTTCATTATATTTCTTAACACATTCATGTGCTATAGTTGTCCAGGACTTTTTATTATTTCCTTCATTCATTTTACATCTCATTTTATTAACCAATGTCTGATTTAACCTTTCGTTCAAACTATTTGAGAATGGAGCATTGACTGCTGTAAAAACCATATTTATCTGTTTGTCCTTTAAGAATGTCTTAAATTCTTTTGAATTTAAACAACCATATTTATCTGTTTGTCCTTTAAGAATGTCTTAAATTCTTTTGAATTTATCCCTGGGTATTGGTCAGTTAGTAGCAAACCAATGTCCTCATAGTCTGTTATACTCTTGACAAGTTTTATAAAATCATTGGCACTCTGACTTTTTGATGTTGAGATGAATGCATATCGTGTAAAGTGATCTACTAAGAGATGCAGATATTTCTTTGTAGTTCTTGAGCCTCCGAACCCGCCAATTGTATCTATAGACATTATTTCAAATGGTTTTGTAATGATATATATCCAAATTTGTCCTGTCCTCTTGATTTATTTTTAATACATATTTCGCAGCTTCTACAAACTTGTCCTATATTTTTCGTTAAGTTTTTGGTTGTAAAGAATGGACTCTTTGTCTTTTGCATCTGTCCAATTCCGATGTGACATAAGTTTTTATGTACTGATTTTAAAAGTTTGACACATAATTCTTCTGATATAATTATTTTTTCTTTTTCCTTAACCTTCTTGAAGTAGATTTTATCTTTTTCGATTAACTTGTTTTTATTTTTTTGAATTTCTTCGTTTTTATACTGATCTGTTAGAATATCCTTCATTTTTATAAAGTTTACGACTTTGAGTTGTTCATCTGTG
Organism: Teinopalpus imperialis; assembly: GCA_029286865.1. Classification (NCBI taxonomy): domain Eukaryota; kingdom Metazoa; phylum Arthropoda; class Insecta; order Lepidoptera; family Papilionidae; genus Teinopalpus; species Teinopalpus imperialis. Next base: position 6,255,484 of record JAGSMU010000036.1, on the reverse strand, counting down.
TTTTCTGTTGCTTCTAATACTGGATTTCTACAATTTCTTGTTTTCATCATTAAATCTTCAATTAACGGAAACGGTTGTGCTTGAGGTATTATTATTTTATTTAAATCCCTGAAGTCAATGCATAGTCTAGATCTTCGGTTTTCTTCTTTTTTAAATGCCAAAGTAACTGGTGCAGCAAATAGACTATATGATTCCTCTATTAGTCCATTATCCATTAACTTTGCGATTTGTTCTTCTATCTCTTTCTTGTCTTCTAATGTGCATCTGTAGGGTCTCTTACTGCAATATTTGTCTATTAGTAGGTCTATTCTTGCTTCATATCCGTTGACAGTTCCTACATCATATTTATTTTTCGCAAAAACTGATTGGTATGTTGTTACTAAATTGTATATTTCCGATTTTTGATTTTCATCTAAATGGTTTATTTTTATTTCAAAGTCGTATCTCCCACATGTTCATTGAAATTAATTGTGTAGTTATTTGGAATTTTATATTTTGTTCACTACAGTTTTCCATTGTACAGTCCATCTTATCTTCAATAGTAATCCCTTCCACTCTCCACATTTTCCTCGATATCAAGGATTTTTATCTTTATATTTGTCAAACCGCTTGTCTTTTCAACCATGAATTGTTACTAGGTCAGCTTCATTTAGTCTGTTTCCTTTCCCTTTTATTTTCAATAGTTTAGAATTAATCAGAGAAACATTTGACCCTGAATCATAAACTCCATCTATCTCCAATATATCATTTAATAATAGTTTGACATTTATTAATCGTGTTACTGCTCGTTTTTTTGATTGGTTTCATTTAACTCTGCCTCAATCACAGAGTTGTTCACATGTTTAATAAAATTTTTCTTTGTTTTATTTTCTTTCTTTGTTCTGAACCAGCATGTAGTTTCATGGTGATAACGGATACCTTTATTTAATTTCTCACAAATTTTACATGGAACCTTTTTCTCATATTTATCATATGTAGTGTATTCTCGATCGATTCTATTCAGAATATATTCTGGTAAGCCAGCTGCAATGAGATCTATTAAAGTATCTGTATCAATAGATCTTCTCATATCCAGCAGCAGTTTTTCTTTTCGTATGGCATAGTCTAACAGTGATCCGTCTTTGTATTTAAACCACAGTGCATATGTCACTGGGCTCCATCCTTTGTTTGTAAATGACTCACAAAATTTGTCTCTCTATGCTGACCATTTTGAGTTTATGGTCAGTTTTATAATCATGGAACTGTACCAATCTGCACAAGTCAACATCGAAATTAGAATTAAAAAATTTACACAATTTAAAAAAATCTTGTTTATGTATTATTCACAAGGCTGCTCAAGAATATTTGAAAAATATGTAGTCAAAACGCATTGAAAGCAAAATTTTATCAAGTAAGTTTGTGTTAATTATTTAATTTGATAGTGTTATGAAAATATTAGACATGAAATATATCCTATATATCTCCATAATTTGTACTTAGAGATTGTTAAACAGACCTTAACTAAGCCGTTGCTATTTATTGCATCAATTATTCGGCATTATGAAGAGGATATAAAGAAGAGTGCTAAAGCCCGTTATCGACGTGACTTCAAACGGAATATGGAATTTAGCCAATTTCATAATGGTCCTATTATAAACATCGTAAGACATGGAATGTTGTATGACACGACAACTTAATTCGTGCAAGAATGAGGTGTTATAAATAGATCGTATACTTATATGCCCTAGATGGCACGGGATGTCCTATTTAGAGCTCCGCTTTGTCTAGACTTGCTATGAATAATGAAATAAGTTGTAACTCAATATTACATTGACAGTATAAGATTTCTGTTCAGGGCTATAACAAATGTACTTCAATACGAAAGAATTTTCGCGTACAACATAAATATACGTGAATTGAAATAACGTTTTTATTGATTGGCTTTTGGTTGATATTGCAATATTACAATGATATTTATTAGGATAAGATATTTTGTTAGAAACTATGCTAATTTATTACTTTGAGCTATCCCGTAGATAATGTGGGGGGGAGAGGCTGAAAAGTTTCTAATAACTGTAACTTGAAGTAAGTTACAGTTTCACAGCTTTCAAGACCAGCTCATTTCAGGTATACTTTAACGAGAACAAGTTCCAAGATAGATCTTAAAGCGAAGCATTCTTTCAGCTTTGTCAGGCAGGTTTTTTATAATGTATTTGTTACAATATTTTTCTGAAAAAAGAATCATTAAAAGCCAAAGTCCTCATTATTCCACAAAGGTGAAAACAGCTGCATTATGGCAAGCCTGTTTAAATTTGGCTACAAGTTAAATCATGACTTGGTTGTGTGTACGTCGTACATATAATAAATTTAAATTTTTTTACGTATGCTGCTGCACCATGTTTGGACTCCAGCAACTCATAGCTACCAATAAACACACTGTCAATAATCAGGCTATAGGATCCGTGTCTTTTAGATAGTGTTAATGTAAGTTAATACTGGTGACCCTATATTTGGTGAGTAAGTACGACCAAATTGTAATAATACTGTATATATCATTCGCGGAAACAAAATCGAATCCAGGACTAGTGACTCATTATGCAGGTAATTTTTTTACAGTGGTAGAGCAACGCTGCAGTCAGTTTCTAGCTGCAGAATGATTGGGTCAGCTCGACTGGGTTAGGACCACGCCCTCACAGAATACCAGAATAAAATAATAGTATTGTTTCGTTTGGTGAGTGAAGAGATCCGGAGACTTTTATTACTGGTGACGAGGCATTCCATCTCAGTCCTCAAGGGTGACAACACATCTGATTATGATAAAAAATAATAAATCAAGCATTATTGTCAAGCATGAATGAAGATGTAATCTGCCGCAGGAATCACTTACCATCAGTTGAACTGTGTTACTAGTTTGTTATTCTCAATATAATAAAAAAATACCATTAAACCATTTAGTTGTTTTTGACATAATTTAATTTTTATCAACACGATAAAGCATTGATATTGAAAGCGATGGAAAGATCTGTCTGTAATATGGCTCAACGCTTGACCTGGATCGTGTCACGAAAAAGAAACTAAGACTTTATTGAGTGAAATTTGCACTGGACACGTTGGAGCATGTGTTGAAAGTGAACCTACGTCAATAAATATTATTAATGGGGAATAAAAGCACTGTGTCACATAAAAATTTATAGATACACTAATCCGAACTCACCAGGATTTACGAATCGATACAAATATTATGGGAGGAATGGTTTTATTTATGGTTAGTGACTTCCGCAAAAATCTACCCATGATTCAAAGAGGTACTATTGCAGATGAAATGAAAACGATGAAAATGAAAAACCATTTAGTCGTGAAGCTTATGGGCAATGTCGTTAGTTCAATAGTGATGTTGTTTCGGGACATTGTTCGGATATACTATTAAACATATGTTTTAACGTTAAATACGTAATATTAATAGAGATGGGCGATGGTTGAGTGTCACATAAGGAGGTAGTTATAAAAATGTGTTAAAAAACGATTCTTGCCCCAGAAATTACATCGTTAGCCAAAATTTAATTCTTACATTTTCAAAGGATTGCAAAATTACATAAATACATTTATCAGTAAGCACATGCTCATATCGTTAAGAGTTTAAGATTTCTCTATAGCAATCTCACGTAAGATTAAAATAAGGCATCCCGCTACTTAGGACGGAAATTGTTTATCGGGTGGGCTGCTTGCTCGTTTGCCACCTATTCTATAAAAAAAAAGGATGTGTGTAAGTTAAAAATATCGACCAACCAATTTTACAACAAAAATTTTAAAACAAGTTTTATACTTAGTTTTATACTAGAAAACTAAGTATAAAACTTGTTTCAAGTTATACGTTTAGATTTAAGTTATCAAGATTTTTAATAAAATTTTAACAAAAAGCAAATGAATATTCTGAAAAAACTGTGAGACTGAGCCCCAATTAGTCAATTCTAGTTAATTTGTATAAAAATATTGGTTGTTAGTAAATATATAAAAAAAAAGCTGCTCGGAAGATAGTGGTAAAAATATTAAACGTTAATTTGTTATAGAAGTATTAGTGTTAGACTCTTATAACTGGAGACGAGGTATTCCAACTCAGTCCTCAGTGGTGACTCGCAATATAATTCCTCATCGAGGATGAATGTGGATGTCATGTGCCGGCCGGAATCACTTATCATCAGGCAATCACTTATCGATTTTCTGAATAAAAAAATTTGGACGTAAGGACTAGACTGTAAGGTGCTTGACGTAGTAGGATATTTAAACATCAGCATTCATTGCGCCCGCCACAAATGAAATAGCAACAACGGTTAACGACTTCCGTAGTGCTTGTCAATCATGATGATTAACAGTAGTTGCGTATCGAGTATGTGTTGAATCGAATGAAGATTGAGTTGATAGAAAATTAATTGCACTGTGCTTAAAGAGCTTAAGGAAAACAATGTATTTTGTTGACGATGGTGGTGCTGTTTACCTGATGTTATTTTCAACTTAAGAAATACACTTAATTATAGTGTTCCTTATTTGCGAACACTGTTTGACATGAAAAAGTTATGCTCTTTTATTACATATGAATCATCTTCCGATCTTAATGGACTAGAAAAAGTACCAAAAATTAAGTTTCTAAAAAATTAAATTAATTATCTTTAAAAATTTATGTAATAATAAAATAATAAAGTAAAATATTACATAATTTAAGTAAAATCAGTGCTGACGCTTAACGGGTTATACCTAAATTGAATAGTTTGATGGAGGATGACACACGCAGTGCAGATTAGGTGCGTGAAATAAATTGGAGATCTAACTTAATAGATAAATAGTCCTTACTACCGGTGGCTAGGCATTCCATCTTAGTCGTCAGTGATAACGTATCTGCCTTATGATTCCTCATCGAGGATAAATATGGGGGTCAGGACCAATATCACCAACAGGTAAACCTTGAGCTCTCTTGTTTTCTCTAATATAATTAGTCGTTTGATAGCGGAAATCTCAAAAATATATACACTTACTTCCCAATACTACCTAGCACCACCCATTTTCCCTTTTGCATGCAGACTCTGTTCACTACTGACAACCAACACCAGAACCCCCAAGGAATTGAACCACTTGCTAATACTACACAGACACTACTAACACAAAACGCGTGTTTCATCTCTACACGATTAGGCAATGTAGAGAATGACAGTACTTTCTGCACTAGGGCGTTGACTCCTAATATCATTTAAAAGGGTCTACGAGCCACAGTTATCACTAAATATCAAGTGAACTATCCGCTTTAGTTTTTCATCATTTCTTAAGCTTTATTTTTGTTTTCATGTCCGAACCTAAAAAAAAGTGATGAGTTTTTGACCTAAAAAGCACGAGCGAGAACCAAAGAGAATGGGATATAAATACTTTTACCTTTTTACTTTTTTGTATATATCTTTTGATGGTTAAAATCAATAGGCTAAGAGAAACATCGATACGAAAAATAACAAATGTATTTAAATAGATGAACGAGTGTAACTACCCGCACATCCTACCATTCTCTTCTGCATGTTTTGATATAATGTTTTTACTTTATGTCACTAATACATAAATGTCTTTATACCTTTGTATATATATATACAACTATGTATAATGAACTAATACATAAAATTAGTACTAAACTGTATTTATAAGTATAGGTATACTTATGAAACGCATATATGTATTCCCACTTAAATATTCAGGCATAGAAAACGTAAAGTGTAACTCGTGAGTGTAACCATTTTTCCCTGCCGCACATAAAGAAGTCTCATACAAACGAGTATACGCATGGGAAATGTAACGCGTAAATTATTCTCTACCGTGCTCAAAGAAGTTTTATTTCAAAATTTAATAGAAATTGATACGATGCTGTGTTCACAACTGTCTTAGAAGCTGTTACTATATCAGCTAAAATAATAATTTCTGTTAAATAATAGCTCCCAGACTTATAGAAAATTTGCCAGACTTATAACTAAGTTCTTCGTGAAACATATTCTATTGGTAATTTATCATCCAGTGCTTAGTTGCTGACTGGAAACGTTGATAAATAACCTTGTTATATAACTTATAGACTAGAGTAACGGAGCTGCTATCACCAAGAAAACTATCTAAAAGACAAAAGAGACAACGACCCAAACTTTCGAGATGTGGCGAAAATCTGTTGAAAAAATCAAACGTTATTTCAGAGTAGGTATTAACTTTCACAGTATGTATACAGGTGGCATTTATATTACAAACTTTCTTTTTTTAATATACAACATTTCCGCCTAGTTATTGGTTTTTAAGTTGAGAGATCAGGGCTTAAATACCAAACGAAGTTCAGGGTGTTGGACGTAATCCGTTCCGTTGGCACCACATCCCAATCTTCGTCTGATCTTATTGCACATCCACACCATTGGACTTGAGCAGTAAACAACGAGTGCCTCTGTGCTCAAAACAGTTTTATACTTTTTCCACTATAATATATCCTGCACTTTTCATGACATGTAATATAAGAATTCCACCAGGAGAACATTATCATCTTTGTCACCAATATATAAATATGGTACAGTTTTATATATTGTTATATATAATACATTTTTACACCATAATATATAAACATCATCTCTCTCAGTGATCCTATGGTATGTTAAATTTATCAAAATAAAAGTCAATGGATGACATTGGATGAAACAGCTGATACTATATATAAGGTTTCTTTATTTTTTAGCTTAAAAGATTATAAGAATTGACCGAAAAAGTGCTTAGAAATCTCCTCATGTTTGTAATGTTACTCTAACTTTATTTCCCTTAATCGACTGAGAAAATTTTATTTCGAGATAACAATTCTTTAACATCTGTATCCGCCCTACTTTCGTTTCATCCAGGAACTAAATACACATGAATCGAACAAGGAAATGCGTTTATCTTTATTGAATAATTAAATATAGAAAACGGGTCCATGAAGAATTGCTTTATGTTTTAGTAAATTCAGATATTTAACAAGTTCTTGAGTGAATAATGAAGATGGTGGTGGGTCCCCACCACCATCTTCACCATCAGCTGGGTGAGAGCAGCCGAGAAGCTTGCTCAGTGGTGTGCAGTATCTCAGTAGATGTCTATGATAACGGCGATTAAAATGATTTTTATTTAGTTGAGACAGTATCTTACATGATTTGAAAATAATTGCTCTCCTATTTTTTTTTCACTTGAAGTAGTTTCAAAGTTTCAATTATTAACGGAAACATTCAAAGAAATAGGCATGTTAACGGTTACCTCACAATATATTTACGATAAGTTTAGACCTAAGGATTTACATTTTTTTTAACTCTGTAACTGTATATGCTATAAATACAAGAAACAAAAACAAACATGTGACACCTATTTTTGGTAAAAAAGATACAGTATGCGCATACGCATATTTAATAAAATTCCGCAAATGATAATCGGTTTTCCATTAGACAGATTTAAAATTTTGGTTAAAAGCCAACTAATCAAAAAATCTTACTACTCTTTGCCAATATATTTTTCTGACAAATGTGCCTGTTTTTATGCTTTGAGCTCTGGGTTCAATATTTGGACAACTCTTGGAAATTTTGTAATGCATTGTTTAAAAAACAAAAAAAGAGCAGCTAGTCGAGTTTCTTGACGTTTCTTATTGCTAGCCGCTGTTTTCCCAAGCAGTGGTCCTATTAGCAATATTGATTCAAAAGTGTTTTGTATAAAACTTCTTTTGATTTGATTAAAATATACATTTGATTATGCCTTTAAGATTAAGGTGGTGGTTAGGTGGATATTAATGTAGATATTGGTGGAAAGAAATTCTTAGTAATAAATTATTTTATAGAATCTATTTTTCAAGTTTCTTTTTTCAAGCATTTGGAAAACTGAAATTAAGTTTGTTGGGATTCAAATTCACGATTGCCAGCTCTGACGTAAAATATACAATACTCTATACACTATATAAAACAATTTAAGTGGTAATAATTTCTTTTAAATTCTTTCTGATATCTCCCGTCAGTAGCATCGAGCAACAAAAAAAAAATAAGCTTTATAATTTTAATATTTTTCTGTGTACATTTATGCCTTATCATCTATTAAGTGTACTGCTTAGTAGACAATTTATAGATCATGATATTTTGTAAAATGTGAGAGATTTTTGTTCACAGTTGTAGAATAGTACAATGGACCATTAGCAATTTATTGTAGAGCTTATTTAGCCATTTGAAATGATGATGAAAAACCTTTTCATAAAAATCGGGTTGACGAAAAGAGTAGCAATTCTCATAAAACCAAATTATCTAACTGAACAAACAGAAGACATTTGCATCAAGTATTATTTTTATTATTCGAAGTTTTTAGAACTGCTACATAACATTCAAATATTTGTAATATTTTATAGTAATAATGGCTGGCAGAAACTGTATGTTAGACTGGGATCTGTAAACATGCGAATTAGCAACCAAGTATTCTGAATTGTATGCCACATGTAACGTTCTTCATGAATAAGCAGTAACTGTCATGTTTAATTACTAATACAATAGCTCAATGTATTGATGAAGAGGTGGGAAGGACACGTTTAGATGATGGAATACCATAGGGCATCCAAGGTAATGAGTAAGTGGAAGCCGCAACAAAAAAGACCAAGAGGGAGGCCGAAGATGAGATGATGCGACGACATTGAGGAAAGCCAAGGATCAGAACAAATGACAAAACACTGTTGAAGTGGCCAAGACTCATAAAGTGTTGCAGCGCCGAAGAAAATAAAGTACTAATATAATACAATATTGACTACAATTTTAATTTTCAAATTGAATGAACATTATAAAACATCGATAGAGCCATGCTTTGTTCAACACCACGCTCTCACATAATACCAGCGACAAATAGCGATATCATGTTGCTGTGTATTGTTTACTGTACTGATATACCATCAGGTGAACTGTATGATAGTTTGTCAACCTCTGTTACATAAAAAAAGAATAGAATACATCGAGACACGTAAATCATCAAGCCGTACTGTCACGTGTGAGACATATGAGCATCGTTAAAAAAAAAAACAAAACACTTTGTATTTGAACATGTGTCGCGACCGCCTCGTCAGATGCTACGCTCTTCAGAAGCGTAGAAGTGTATACTAATTTGTTAATGGGTGATTCAATTCTCTTTGAAATATATATGACTTTTATTTTCTTGTGAACAAAGAATTCTTAACCACTTTTCAAGATGAAGGAGGTGAGAAGGCTGCTCTTGTTTTGGCTATTTAATCTGATATCTTCAGGGTTTTCACCCGATTATATCCACTTACACTTCCGGTGTAATTCCGATTTTTTTTTTACAAAATTTAGTGGTAGAGAATGAAAGTCTATAACAGAAAATAGGCCTGACGTTTCATATGTCTTTTAAAATAATGTATATATAATAACTAAAGTTGTACTTCCGTCAACTTTGTTGAATTATTTATCTTATAATATCTTGTTAAAAAAAACTTTAATTCTAATGTATATATCAAAACATATTTTATCAAGTTGTTGTGTAATATAATTTTATTCTTGAAGTTAATTATAACATGTACCTACATACATAAAATACACAATCGCCACAGTTTCATACGAGAACAGGTCTTCCACATTAGAGTGGCCACTAAGGGCGTTGAACTATTACTAGTAACATGTATGCATATCTTTTTTGTATAAATAATACAAAAAAGATATGCATGTCAAATGCCACTACAAAAAAACCCCTTTTTTCTTTATAATATTAAGATTAACAAAAGATCACTTATTGCATGTGATAACTGCTGCCCATGAAATTTACAACCATCCTCAAAGAAAATTCACGATGCACATGCATTGTCGGCCCTGAGGAATGACGGTATTAGTCATCACCCATAATTGGGTCCCCGAATCCATATACTCACCAAAAGAAACAGCAGCACTATAATGATATTTTACGGTGGTGTTCTGTAAGTGGTGCTTCTCCGGTCAAGCCGATCCATATTGCGTCTAGGATATGTAGTGAATCACATAAATATAAAGTGTTTATTTAATTACTTATAAAATTTTCTTTGTATGTAGCAAATTTTTTAGGAATATTTAGATAAAACTAAAACCGACATCATTAAAATCGATGCACGAACACACAGACATGTAGAAATTGAAAACCTTCGTTCCTAAGAGTCTGTTTGATTATTTTTTTTGTTTTATTGAAAAAAATTGTAGGTCGTCTGACCTTGAGACAATTAAAGAATTATGAAGAATGTAGTTATGACAGACCAACAATACGTACATAAGCACACACACAGTATAAATATGAAATGATCAAACTTAGCACATGAATATTACGCATTTTCAACAATGTGGGTCAACTAGAAAACATGTCTTTCTAAAGACGTTAAAAATTGAAATATGTTCCTTTTTACAGGAAAGCATAACCGTAATATTTACGTAATATCTACGGCAATAAACGTTCTAATTAATTCGCTCAGAGAATCAGCGCGTCAACGTTCACAACACACCCAATTAGAACGAAATTTTAATGGGTTAGCCTGAAAATAGAACGCACGTAATTGATTAATAGCATTTTGCAGTACAGTTTATGAATTAAGTGTACGGCAACAAGATCGTGCCATGTCTACATGTTTGTAACTTTTTTTTACATCTTCAAGGGTATAGTTTAATATAATTAAGGAACGAAATTTGTACTGTTTGACTTATTTTGGACATTCTTTTTGGATAATGTAAACATTAAGATAAGATATGATATTCGTCTATGTATTTCGTTATATTCCATATGTCATATGTTACACCTAAAATTGTATTAATATTACTATAATCATTTAATCAATATGTCAAAACGATGTTATTGTTTTAAAATATTTTTATATTTTATATTCTAATAATGGTAGAGCTACAGTGCTCTTTGTTTCTAGATGCAGTATCAATGGGTCAGCTCGACCGGGGTAGGACCACGGCCTTACAGAATACTAGCGTGAAATAGCATATGGATCCGAAGACCTTTATGGTGGCACGTGACGAGGCATTCCATCTCAGTCCTCAAGGGTAACAACGCATCTGTATTATAAATTCCTTGTCAAGGATGAATGTAAATGTCATGGTCCACAGGAATAACTTTTCATCAGGTGAACTATGTGCTCGTTTGTTAGTCTCAATGTAATAAAAAAAGTTATTAAATGTATATATAATTGTAAACAGTTACAGATTAGAATTTAAAGTACTATGGAGTTCTATTGTGAACTAATATGGAGTTCACTTCTTGCAGGGACTGTATTGTAAGACACAGGAAACCTTTCAGAATCAAATCTTACATTTTTGTTACATCCCAGATACCTATCTGATCCCAATTTCTTATTACAAGTAAGCTTTTGCGTCCCAAAAACTCCCCGAAAATATACTTTTTAAATAGACTCGAACATATAGTGCAAGACTCGCATACGTTAAAAACATAATTATGAAAAAATGCTCACTTAATTATTTATTAAACCCACAGGGATGACAACCCATATGCATTTTGATTCTTTGCAGAGGATGATTGTTTAGTGGTTTAATAAAAAAAAATGTCCGGTGATAAACTTACGCTCCGTCGTGTATGATAGCTTAATTAGCTTAATGAAAATTTGACATCTCTGTCTTTCGGACGATTGATTGGTTGATATTTTCGTCATTGATTTCGACCGCGGCATATCTTCTAGTCATTACCAGATGTCATTCATGGCGCAGGATATAATATAGCCGTAAGCATAGAGACAATGCATAAGATCGAAGGAAAATACAGACGCATAGTCAGAGTCGTGGTACATTAGTAAAGCATCATAGCCCGCCAACTAACAATTCGTAATTATTTTTTCACGGTTAGGAATCGAACCCAGGATCCGAACGATGGGACTGTCATCCGATAAAAATAAAGATACAGAAAGAACAGAGAAGAATTGTAATAAGTCATTGCAATGAAGTCGTTATCAGAAATTCATGGTATGTTTTATTTACCAACAAGAAAAGCTGTTCTGTCATTTGACATTGATTCTGTGAAAGTGTGTTCTTCCAGAGGAGTCGAGACATCCTCTCCTCTGCTGGCTTTTAGCTACAGCGTGGTTCGATAGAGGTAACGGCGGAATATACAATCAGCATTAATGGAACCAGCTTAGTTAGGCAATAAAGTCGCAACTCTTTAGATAAACTTCCCGATTAAATTTGAAATTTATGACTAGCTCGTTAAATTAAAACTCTAACCTATTTCTAATAATAACTTTACTCCCGTAATTCAGTGGAATGTAACGAGTTTTTAGTGAAAACGTATTTTTAAAATATATAAAATCTTGTTGCTGTAAATGTTGGGTAATTTTGATTGACTCATTTTGACCTTTCATCATCGTCATCTCGATATTGATTCTGACTAACTCAGCAAAGATACGTAGCACTATGACTCACTTTTACATTAGTATGAAAAAAAGAACTTTACTTTTTCGGACGACATCTTTTGCTAGCATAAGGGTATATAATCAAAATGGCGGAATATATTCAATATTGTAATTATGAGGCAACTATCTAAACAATAAATTTAAAACGAGTCAGATCGATTGGTGTGAGGGTGTATATTCGGAAAATGTATCATAAGTTACAATTTGATAATAATAGCTAAATAAAACTTTGTTTTTTATTACATTGAGAGTAACAAACGAGCCCACAGTTCACCTGATGGTAAGTGATTCCTGCGGCCCATGACATCTACAATCATTCTTGACAAGGAATCATAATGCAGATGCGTTGTCACTTTTGAGAACTGAGATGGAATGCCTAGTCACCAGTAATAAAGGTCTCCTTAAGTAATCCTTACACTCACCAAACGAAACACAGCAGCATTATCGTACTATTTCACGCTGGTATTTTATGAGGACGTGGTCCTACCCCGGTCGAGCTGACCCATGAATTCTGCCGCTAGAAAAAAGCTGCAGTGTAGCTCTACCACAGTAAACAACTTCGTCTGTTACTTAAATGTGGACAGATGATTATAAATTAATTAAATGATCTTGAAATAATGGATGTTGAAAAAAATACTTATATTTTAAAAAAATAAATTAAGTATTCAAGTTCAAGTTTCATTTGTTATGGGTGAGCCACAAATATCCTTAAATAATTACTATTATCTGAGATTCGAAATCAATCACAATGATCGATTTGTGCCATTTTACCAAACAAATTGATTGAACAACAAATTTCAGTGACGGGAGCTATATTGATTTCGGCTTTGTGATAAATTTGTTTAAGATAATTGAAATACGAGTAGAAGAAGTAATGAGTAAACGTGTAATTTAAGGTTGACTTTGTTTTTAAGTTTAAAATATTAATAATAAGAATATTGATAGTTATGTAAACAGACCGACCGATAGACATATCAATAAAATATTATATAAGAAAATAAATGTACATTGGCATGGTAGTCTATAGCCGAACCATTCATCCACAAGACGGAGTGACGATCCAGCCGCGTGTAAGACATGGAAGTCGATGATCACGCTTTGTGGCAGTCTGTAGGTAAAGGCCATTTTTCGCAATGGACAGAGATTTTGATGATGATGACGAAGGATATCCTTCACCGGCACACTCATCACCTGCAGCTTCAAAGCTTCAAACTGTAGAACATAGTATAGTAGCACATGTATGGTGACGACCTGTGCAGAATTACGGAAGGTCGATGTATGCAGTTCACTCAAGATCGTACTTCGTTGCAGTGTTTCGGGAAAGCCAATTTTCAGTAGTGGACTTGTCCCGGACTGAGTTGACAATGATAATGTTTATACGAAACATATTTTTAATTTATGTCTTAAAACCTTATTATTCTGCTTTGAACAAAAATCTAGAGTATATGCCTACGGACAGTCATGATTTCCCTTTTTAAGTTTGCTGATTTAAAATTTAATATAAATTTTACAGATATAAATTACGACAAAAATATTATTATGTGACAAAGATAATTTTTTCAAGATTTTAAGTACCTTTAAAAAATCCAGAAGGTATAACTTCCATGTGAAAATATTTCATTTTAGGACACATGTGTTGTATTATTTTTATGTACTAATGTTTTTAGATATTTTCTCCTCGATAACGTTTACGATATGTTTTTATAACTAAACATAAAAATACCGTAGAAATATCATTGGTAACATAAATTAATATTTTACAGCAAGAACTTAAAAATTTGAAAGATGTCGGTAAACTTTCTTTTACGGTACTTGTGCAAGTAAAATATCAAAAAGTATTTGTTACTTGTTAACTAGCAACACATAGGCGCCCGGTTTTGACGTACAACAAATACTCCTAATGATATTTTAGATATAATAAGGTATAGGTCAATCACCTATACCTTATTATATCTAAAATTCATAATTAATAATTTAGTTGTTCAATATATTAATTTGGCGTTGAAAACAATAATTTATCTTTATTAGTTTGTAATTTGACTTCTAATTATTTTTATATAAAGCGGTGAGTACGCGCCATTGGGGCGGTATTTTTCGGACAAGTAATTCCTTGCACAACGTTACGCAGTCTGAATAAAAAGTCATTGCACACGACCCAAAAGTGTTAACATACTGTTGAATTTAGTTTCATTTATCTTATTAATATCATAAGAAAAATCACAGCCTATATTTGTGTTATTGTTTACTCATACGTACTTTAAGGATATACTCCGGTTAATTAGGAGCATGTTATGACCTCGATATGAGGTAAATAGATCAGGCAATAATACGTTACGCATGTGTTACTCGTCTACTTTCCGTTGGTAATACTGTTGTGCGTAACACTGAACAAACTTTATTTCACCCTTGCTGTATTTGCATATACTAAACAAATATGTGGCAAAAGTTCATAAGAATAAAATGCTTATATTATTATGAAAACCTAATGAGCTTTTTGAAACATATTGGATTTAAACTAAATTTCAATATTACACGATCTTTTTATTGGTAGGCATTCGAATGTTCATAATTTTAACATTACCTGATCTTTTTTTATTTATAGGCATTTGAAACTTCCCTTTTTTTAAAATACGCATTGATATTAATATGTATTGAATAAAGTTGTTCAAATAAAACAAAATTCATTAATATCAGTGATGTGACTCAAGAAAAGTTCTAGTTTTAAAAATGACCAGGCGTATTACCCACCTATTCTATTTAATAAAACTTTTCTAGGACTAATTCTTAAACAAACGTCTTATTTCAGCTCATATGTGTTAAGATGATGTCAGAATAACATGATGTTACGTTCTCCAAGCATAGTTGCAAGTATTCAGTGGGTATTGAAACCGAATTTGGATATAGCAAGTTGAGGTCAGCCGTGTTGTAATTACGGCGTTGTAATATTTTCCTCTCATCGTACAGTTTACAGTCGAACGTAATCACTTTTCATAGGTATGTTATTTGTTTTGTCTTTTTAAATCCTCTCTTATCTGTAAGATTTGCGCATACCCATCAGATTGGGTATAACTCTTTGATACCGCAATGTCAACACTCTTGCGCCAGTTAAAATCATCACTGGTCTATAAATATCCTGTTATATATATTCTATGGTAGATTACCCTGTTTCATAGGTCTCGAAATCTTCATTTGTAAGCTAAACCGCCACCAACCGCAGGGAAGTAAAATTTATACTCAGAAAAAAATGGTGTATTATCCTCGCACTCACTCTAGATACCTAATAGCCTAAAGGACTTGTTTTTCTTCTCTACCGCAGTTTTGTTATTCAAGAAAATTTCTTCCATATATTTCACAAGCGAATCTTGCCATAAGTATGAAAAATATAACGGAAAGTAGGAAAAATAGAACGTGCTATCTAGGGTAATGTCTGAAAAAACTTTGGTAATCATTTTTCAGTCGATGATATTACATTTATCATTTCAATATGGGCCAAATGATAAATATAATGCTCTAAAATAAAATATGTTTATAGGTCTAAAAATGTCTAAATTGTCACTCGATTATTTCGAACAATAAGTTAGTTCATTTAATATTAGAAGAAAAATAATGTATACACCTTCTGTATTGTAGTCAGTCGTTGATCTTTTATTGAAATAAAGTTAGAAAATTGAAAGCACCTTAGTATATTCCCATATTTTTCCGGAACAAATATTTAATGTTTTCACATTATCTATAACTAGTTTTTCTGTCTATTTATTATAAAAAATAAAAAAATATTATTTATGATTCAACAACTAGTCCCGCTATCACGGCACCGCTCCTGTGTGTAGTTTAGGTAAGTTTCCTATAGTATAGAAAATGCCAATTCACCCTCCCTTTAAAAAGATCCACATAATGAGATTTTTACGATAACGATTAAGTCAATTGACGTAGACCAAAAACTTTATTATTCGATTGGTGCAAAATAAAATGGACGAAGCTTGAAATAATTTTACTTAACTTACCTAAAACGTACTGTGAATTCAAGAAAACATCGTGGAAATAGTTTTCTTGTAAAATTGACCATTTATATAAGTAATAATAATAATGGTAAGTTATATATATATTCTATGGTAGATTACCCTGTTTCATAGGTCTCGAAATCTTCATTTGTAAGCTAAACCGCCACCAACCGCAGGGAAGTAAAATTTTATACTCAGAGAAAAAATGGTGTATTATCCTCGCACTCACTTTAGATACCTAATAGCCTAAAGGACTTGTTTTTCTTCTCTACCGCAGTTTTGTTATTCAAGAAAATTTCTTCCATATATTTCACAAGCGAATCTTGACATAAGTATGAAAAATATAACGGAAAGTAGGAAAAATAGAACGTGCTATCTAGGGTAATGTCTGAAAAAACTTTGGTAATCATTTTTCAGTCGATGATATTACATTTATCATTTCAATATGGGCCAAATGATAAATATAATCCTCTAAAATAAAATATGTTTATAGGTCTAAAAATGTCTAAATTGTCACTCGATTATTTCGAACAATAAGTTAGTTCATTTAATATTAGAAGAAAAATAATGTATACACCTTCTGTATTGTAGTCAGTCGTTGATCTTTTATTGAAATAAAGTTAGAAAATTGAAAGCACCTTAGTATATTCCCATATTTTTCCGGAACAAATATTTAATGTTTTCACATTATCTATAACTAGTTTTTCTGTCTATTTATTATAAAAAATAAAAAAATATTATTTATGATTCAACAACTAGTCCCGCTATCACGGCACCGCTCCTGTGTGTAGTTTAGGTAAGTTTCCTATAGTATAGAAAATGCCAATTCACCCTCCCTTTAAAAAGATCCACATAATGAGATTTTTACGATAACGATTAAGTCAATTGACGTAGACCAAAAACTTTATTATTCGATTGGTGCAAAATAAAATGGACGAAGCTTGAAATAATTTTACTTAACTTACCTAAAACGTACTGTGAATTCAAGAAAACATCGTGGAAATAGTTTTCTTGTAAAATTGACCATTTATATAAGTAATAATAATAATGGTAAGTTATATATATTTTTCATTTTCTTTTTATAGAGAAAAGGGAGCAAACGTGTGGCTGGAACACCAAGATGCTCATCGACGCCCATGGACAACCGCAACACCAGAGGAACGGCAGATGCGTTGCCGGCCTTTAAGAAAGGAATAGGCTCGCTTCTTGAAGGACTCTAAGTCGTACTGCTTTGGAAAAACCACTGAAAATACACGTAATGATGTTACATTTCCCAGACAGTAAACCATTATGTTATTGAAACTTCTGAAAACGTTTGTCATTTACGCATCGATTACCTTTAAATTTAAACTGTTTTTTTTCGTATAAATCAATTATGCTCAAAGAGTTTTAAAAATACGTTTAAAAAAATAAACACCTATTTTACTGGACCATTCGTTGTTAGACGGTATGAGTAATCGTTTAATTTCAACTCGGTATTGGCGTTCATGAATTAGAGAAAACAGGAAACATTATAAAGCATTACACGTTTAGTTTAGTTAGTTACATTGGCATGTAATTTTTCTTGAAATAGTACTTTTGTGATGTCTATCTCCATGTTTTTTTTATATAATAAACTACAAAAAACATAATAAACTACAAGATAAACTCATTTTCTTTTTCATTAATAAAAAATACATGTTTACATAAAACGCAATAGTCAACAAACAATTAAAAAAATGACAGGCTATAATAATATATAATCTTAAAGAATTCTTGACAATCGAATCAAGAAGGGTTACATCGTAGGGTAAGGTAGTCAAGCATAAACCAATGAGCTAAGCTAAGCAACAAAAATAAAATATGTTTAGAAAACGTAAAACATAAATGCGGTTTGCTAAGATGGGCTGACCACACGTGCACGTAGAGCAGTTTTACCAACCTGAAGTCTGTATTTATTTTAGTTTTATTGTTCATGGTTAAGCTTCGTGTGAGATCTCGACACAGCAGTCTTAATTTGTGTTTTGTCTTAAACAATTTCCTATAGCCGTTGCAGATGTTATTAATGAAGGTTTATTTTCCTACTTAGAATTACAATCGTTTCAAAATAAATTTATTTTATTGCATTTGCTTTAGTATTGTTAAATATAATTTAAAACTTTAATATTGGATAATATTTTAGGCTAACGCGTATTTGTTTCTTGCAAACTTATAAACACAATATATTTAAAATCACGACCATTTCATTTATCCATGTTAGTATTTTTTAGTACTTAAAAAAATAAGATATAACGTTCAAGGTATTTTATAGGTTATAAAACGATTAGAAGAAAAGTATTTTTTTAGATATGAAAAGTTATTAATACCTAATGTCATCAACCAAATCACAGTTATCAAAGGTTTGTTTAGTGGAAGCAATACGCATGGACAATTTCATCCGTTCTCGGCAACAAGGACGTTAGAGGTGGGTGGTTATTTCCGGGGACTAAAATAGAATGTCTCTTTACCTGTAATTGGGTTACGTACTTGTTTCATGGTAACACTTGATATGTCTTATTCCTGCCATTGGACCACTATACTGAGGATATATGTATATACTCCATGACTCTGTACTACTACTGTACTATATTATTGGATTTTCTCTTTGGTTGCCATGCTATATTTGTTTTGTATGTGTGCAACGAATGCATACTCGATTCGACGTCCCTCGTGATTTCGAACTTATATTTGATTTGTTCACCGCAACAAAAGGCTATAGATAGAATCGGCTAGATGATCAAGATTAGATTTTCAAATAAACCTAATTCCATACAGCTACTATGCACCTAGTATTCAGTCTTAATAGACACGTTTTTAATTAGCAGTCTGTTGACGCTGATTGGTTGGCATTTGGTGCATTTCTATCAGTTTCAAAATTTTGATAAAAAATGCAATTTTTACCCGTTTTTATATGCATGTATATATGGCCAGTGACAGCATACTTAACAAAAACATGATCCTTCACTCGAACAACATTGACGATGCTGTAGGTAAACCCAGACACAGATAAGGAGATGCTATGCTCGATATGTCCCTGGGTTATAGGATTGATAACAAAGACATTAGAATGAGAACAAAGTTAATCGGAGTAGGTAAAAAAATCACAAAGGTAAAAGCGTCAATAGATTAGACTATATTTACGGTGCGGTCTGCAAAACCTAGGGTCGGGGGTTCTGTTACACCCCTAGATTATTACTATTAGGGCTGCATCAGCTGTCTAGTCAACACTAGCATTCTTACGCGACGAGATAGGACTAGCGTCAGTTCAGTTCGGGTCCACCTTCCTTGACGTAAGGACATTTACTGTGTTTCTTTATGTTAAATCCCTAGTCAAAGGGATAGATTGAATGTAATTAAATAAAAAACCTTTTTTAATAAGGGACTTTAATTCCACGGACTAACAGTTCGAATCCGCCATTGTCGTGAACGTATCTCCTAGCACAGGCATTTTCAGCTTAATTGGAGTGATTGCGCGGAATGTTAGTAATTGTTAATTTTACAACAGTTGTTAGAATTATTTAAATAAAAATAGCATTCGGGTGCGATCAGAAATATAATATAGCTCGTAGAACAGACAACGGCTAGGAAACAACGGTCCTCGTGTGTCACTCTCGTGCAGCTAATTATTTACTACATAGTACAAGAAAACAGCCAAGTTTTTTTAATTGCTACTACCATAAGTGGAACAGCAAAAAGTGCATCAAACCTCTCCATTAGTTTTCTAATTAATGTTTTATAATATTTATATAAAACTTTTTAAAATCAGCTATTGCCGGACCGATACGATACTTAGGGATGCAGATGTTCATATGAGGTGGTAATCAAGTTACTATTAGGTAAATAAAATTAGCGATAGTTGATGTGATTTATGTATATATTTCAAATGTTCAGTCTTTATAAAGATCCTACTTGTTTAAGCATGTATTCTTTATCGTGTATACTTGACCATTATTTAAACGCTTCTACCGTGAATGTCCTTCCAGAAACAAGTTACTTTAACCGAGTGAAACAATAAGGCATCGTACATGAAACCAGTATACGATATCGTTTATTATTATTATAAATCAGATCCAAGGAAATTTTTAAAAAGGGAATGATATTTTTGCGAATATATATTTAATTAAAAACAAACCCAAATAAGACTTGCGTAGTTGAGAGTAGTTCCATAATGTCATTATTATGTGACTATCGTTAGTTCGCTGTTCAGTATATATTATATATATGTATAATATACATTTTAATAGGCCATGCTGCCATGCCGTATGTAGTTTGTAGCTGCATTTGACAGCTCGACCGGGGAACAAAATACTTTAGCAGTATAACGTTGTTGTATTTCGTATAGATGGAGGGTAGGGAACAGAGGATTCAATTACAGACAACGACGTACTCCAAAGAATATCAATAAACGCTTCATATGTCAACATTGTATGTTTCATTTTCTCCTCCTGTCGATATAAATGATATTTTTATATTTATAACACTCCTTTACTTGTGACGTGGTATGCGTAAATATAATAATAACTACGTCTTACGTTGTAAATTTTATTAAATTTAGCCACATAACCAGGACATCAAACTGCCGATTAAATAAGTAATACTTATACTACACCTTTCTTAAATACCGGCAGCGTATTTGCGACTCCTCTGGTGTTGGATGTACATGAGCGGCGGTGATCACTTGTCATCGGGGCTGCTGCTTGCTCGGTTGCCACCTAAATGCCGGCAACGTATTTGCGACTCCTCTGGCTTTGGATGCCAACTTACCTACCTATCCTTATCGTTTCATATCGTCATTCTTTAATAAGCCGGTTTTAAAAAATTATGTTGACAAGATGCGAGAGAATATTGTCCACTTGATGCTCAGTTAACCCTTCAATTGTTAACACCTATATGCCTCCTCAACAAATAATTACTAGTATTCGGGTCTCCGGTTACATTCACTATACGAGCGAATACCAATTACATGTCAGCATTATACGGCCTCTATCCTATCGTTTAAACAAAACATTATTAAGGCACAATTTTATTGAAATTTTGAACTTAAATTAAAAAATAGTACAGGGCAAAGAGACAAAATTTGTAATCCTTGGATTAGGGTTCGGTGATTCATTTGGTCCATCTAAAATTTCAAGGTATGGGACAGTATCAGTTTTATAGAAGTGTAGGAAACAGAGAAAAAAGTGAAAAGTATATTTACCATTTTACAAAAAAACATTTAGAATGAAATGAATGAAATTGAACTTGTTGCTGTTTTATGGTAATAAATTCGATAATGCCTAATTTTAATAATTATTTTTCTTTTTATGAAATTATGAAGGACAAACGAGCACAGAGCTGCCTTGCAGGAACACTAACATATATTCATCCTCAAAATTCATCCAACAAAATTCAAGATCTAGGATCTTAAAATGTTTCGCTCCCAGTAATTGGATCTCCAGATCTCTACACTCAGCAAACGTAACAGCATCGTTATGCTGCTATTTCATTCTGGTATTTTTTAAGAGCGTGGTCCTCTCTCGGTCGAGAAAACCCAAACATTACTAAAATAAAAACTTCCTGAAACAACGAAAAATCTCTAGTAGAAACTGTCAATTCTACTAATTGTCTCTTGTAAAGGCGTATTCCTCGAAAACAGCGAATCACTTTTAGGAACGGAGGAATTAAAAACATTTTTATATCTAAGAGGTTTCCATTGTTTCATTGAATTCAAAAGCATCCGTGACTATTACTATATATAGAATAGCAAAAATTTTTTTATATAAATAACATTTATAGAAAGCAATCTCATTTTGTACTATTGCTGGCATGTATAAAACAATATAAATCAATAACATGAATACATTCCAGTATTTTTTATAAATTACAGTTCTTTCACAGTAGTAATTGTTTATGTGTTATGAAATTTTTTATAAGTGTTATCTATGTACATTCCTAAGTAATAAATTTTATCTTACGGATTGGGTATTTTAGTTTAATTACACGTGCACGCAAAAATAAGTGTTGTTAACTAAAATATGAAAGAAATAACCGCAAACTCGTTTAATAATTCACATTAAATGGATAGGGAAAGATTCGGTTACCACTTAATTTTAGGTTTCCATTTTTAGGAAAGGTAAACACCCAAAAATATCATTTGTTATGTGTATTCATTCAAAGTCACATTATTTTAGGTAAAAGAAATATTTTTGGTACAAAATCGTCGATGAACATAATAAAATATACTTTATTATTTCCCAAGAATTAATCAATGAAAACCTAGTTGGTAATTTATTTTTTATTTATTTATTTATTTAGGCTTGCCAATAAAATATATTACATAAAAGTTTACATAAAGGTTGCAACTTAATTAAGTATATAAACATATTTCATTTACAGACAAACACATTCATTGAAACACAAGATAGTATAAAAACAAAAACAAAACTGTGTGAAAAACATTAAACTTACAACTACGCAATTAGGAGGCATGCTACATTAATTAAGTACCCCTTAGACAACATGAGACAGAATAAAATAAAAATGATTGAAAAACCGATTTTAATTAAATATTTGCATTTAATTTTCTAAGAAAGGATGATGCAGTATCAGAAAAAATGTCTATCTCCGGTAATTTATCAATGTTGTTAGTAAATTCATATGCAATTGAACGATAACGGCGACTCTTGAAGAGATTTCTACTTTTACTATACCTTTTATACGCGTAGTGAGGGACAGCTAAGTTAATTTCGCTGATTAATACTGGGACTATAACCATACCGTTAAAAAATTTATATAATTAAAAACATTACATATAGTCCTTCGATTTAAGGACGTCGTTGGTTAACATTAAGCAGTTAATTCAGAAAAAGGTGCAAGAAATGTAAGAGGCCGAATATCAAGATGCAGTAAATGTAATATAAGAACATCAAAATAGTAAACATATTTTTTATGATATCAGAAGCGTTAAATGAGCATACGGTTCACCTGATAGTATCATCATCATCGATTTGATCAACAAATCATGACAAATCATAGCAATCATTTGATTGAGAACTAAGATATAATATCTCATCAGTAATCGCTCCGGATTCTTTCTTTCCATTGGAAAAACAGTAGCATAAAATGTTATATGGTTTTCCAGAAAACGTGGTTCTTACTTGGTTGAACTGACCATGCTGAAAATGCTAGTACGAGTTCATAACTGAGCCGTAACTCTACCTATGTAATAATGACTCTATTACATATTAATGTTTTTTAAACTAAATACTATATAGTATAAATAAACTTACTAAGCTGCTCAAAGTAAAGTAGAAAAGTGAAATAGTAATATTATACTTTGACATTATTCTTTTTAACCATGGAATGCCAGAGTCGGCGACCATTGTCCCTTAAATGTTTATCACAAAAACTACTAAAGTTCAGACAGTTTTTTATGCAAATTTCTTTTCTTTAAAAAGCTTTCAAAGTAAATCTGCAAAAGTGTTCATGTTTTATATGAAAACTTTTTAATAACAATTGGCTTTTTATTCAAAATATTATATAGTTTTGAAGTTTTTTTTTAAAATGTATCCAAGCGCAATAAATTTAAAATATGAGTACGAACTCGACATTTTTACTAATCAAACGTATCTCAAAAATAAGGTATTAGATTTTAAACTTGTTATATGGAATCAACAGAGATCTTATTAATACTAGAGAAAGAGAAAGCCTAAGAGAAGAAATATACTTTATGTTTGATATGGGAGTGCATCTCACTGTGCTATATATTGTGTTAATAACCTTATTATCAAGGAAATAACAAACACGTTTTTTTTCCGGTTGTCGGTGCAAGACACCGTGCCTTGGTCACCCATGGTGAAGCCAGCCTAAGGCGCTCTGTGGTCGGCTCGAGGCTCATAAAAAGCTCGCCTCGGAAGCGTGTCGATTGACTGTGGGGGGCGAAAGTGACGCTGCGTCTTCCCCGCCCTCAGCAGCCGAGGTGGAGTCGCGGAAGGAGAGGTGTGTCGATGTTTCATTGCCGTTCCCTTTATCCTCCGCGACTCAAGAGGGGGTTGCGGAGGCGGAGGCCAGATCTGCCGCAGGGGGCTGGCATTGTTTGCCCCTATGTCCTCTGGGGGGCGGACTCGGGAGAGTCCGCTTCCCACCTACAGAGGAGGCTGAGTAGGAAGGCGCGCTCGTGTTCCGGCGCACCATGCTTGGACGGGTGGAAAGAAGGGTGTCCTCCGCGGGGAAAAGGTTGACTTCTCTCAAACAAAGGTTTATATTCTAATCTCCAAACACCTAAAGCATACTTAAAGTATAAATATAAATTATTCAAGTCAGATATCTCAGTATCCAATGCAAATAGTTTCGATTTATCAAAGTTATATCGAAATCCTATTGCTTGTCTTAATCCATTTGGTGCCTCAGCCTGTTTGACCGAATAAACAAGATCGCCTTGTCGCTATTTAAATAAACCTAACCTAAACATCGCCTGCCCGCTGTACCCTCAAAAAGACCTTAACTATACCAAACAAATTAATTAGAAGATAAGATTACAAGGCCTAATTATTCGATAATAAATTGCTTCGATTAATTTTACTAACTTTCGTGCCATCTTGTAAATAAAATGTCTTCTGAAACAATTTAAAAGTCTAGGTACAAAATTTTTGATGGTCCTGACGAAAGTACTAATTAGTAATAACTACTATTCAATAAGCTAGTGCTTACTATTACTATTAAGTACTAGTTGATTGAATATTCAGTTTTCACTTTAAATAATCTAATTTATAGTGACATGTTTGTTTTTAAGTTAAGTAGAAAACACTTATTAGTTCTAGAAATATATTTTATTTATTTGTAATAGGTTCAAATTTCGTTTTAATAACATGACTTGAGTCTCATCACGTGGCGTCGATTTTAATGGAGTTATTGTGTTATTAAACTGATTTTTTGTACCCTGTATGGTAAATGTATATATTATCTAAATGTAAAAAATTAAGCGGTGGTTTCTATGAAGTATTTAACATACAGCAATGACAATGAATACTTCAACACCAGACATTATTTATGTTACACAAATTACACGCTATAAATCTAATCTATTAGAAGAGACGTGTAATCTTTATACATACGTAGTACTAGAATACTGTGTTAATGTTAACCGTTCTTGTTAGCATAATGCTTACATGAGAAGGCGATATTATATATCAATGGCGTTACTTACATTTTTTACCCTGTTTTTGTGGTAATCTAGTTGGATAATACATTATACTTAGTAATCAATGACCGTGTAGTCATACAACTTATCTACTACAAAAGACGGGTAATATTTATAAGTAAATAAAATACTATGTTAAATAATTTTATGGGGCGAACTTTATTTGTTTTTTTTTTAAATAATATGGGTCATGCTATTAACATTACGAATATTCCGTTTAACCACTTTAACTAAGCTGGAAATACTTATGCTAGGAGATGGTTCACGACAATAGACTAATGGTGGATTCGAACCTACGACCTCAAGTTTCGCAGACCGTACCCCAAACCATTATGCTATTGACGCTTTTGTAAGTGATATGTTTACGGAAGCAACATTATATATAGATAGGGTGGCTTAAATTTTTCACACCGTATTGGTTGGCCTAGCGGCTAGGACATCAGAGTATGTGGTCATAAAAACTAAATTAAAGACTGACTGAATGAAGACTGGGCAACTTTCTGATTCCTATTCCAAACCTTTATTTTATTTCTAGTCTATTTCATATTTTAATATCTACATTCATCGTTAACATGGAATCATGATGCAGATGCGTCGTCAACCTTGAAGATTGAGGTGGAATGCCTGGTTACCAGACGAAACATAGCAGCAACATGCTGCTTTTTACGCTGGTATCATGTGAGGGCGTGGTCCGAGGTAGGACCAATTTGTTCTGTAGAAACAAGCTGCAGCGTATCTCATCATTGTTTAAACACTATTTTTATTGCCCCTAAGGGCTTTTATAAGCTTCACCGATGTGGACTTGGCGATAGAGGGCCAACTAGTAGGGTAAATGACGATATCTATTGATTCCAAGGACAATTTACTCATACATAAACTTTAAGCTTCTTTGTTCCACTGTATCCTTGAAAAAAACTGCACGGTTACGATATAGAAATTTTCGGTAAAAATATATTATAGAATGATATCTCTTATAAATGAGTTCCAGTTAATTTTCAATAGGTGTTATTTAGCATGAGATTCATAATAAGGGAGTAGGCTTTAATGAATGCGGCCTTGTGTAACGTGCTTCTGAACCTTTAATTATTTAACGAATTAGAACGTACGTACCGGTCGAACGAACTGTATGTTAATTTGCTATTGTTATTGTATCTCTTAAACAAATCCAATGTAGTTTTGTATATATTAAAGAGATATTACTAAAGGTCATGTGATTTACTTTGATTTATTAATTATTATCATAATAAATATTATTCAGGTCTATTATTGTTGCTTTAATAGTCGTAGAGTATTTTAATATGCGCTACTATAAACAGGCCATCGCACAAATAGATCGGCTCGATCGGGAAAAGGCCATGCTTATCCCTATATAAAATAGAATGGTAGCATTGCTATCTTTTGACTAGTAGGTGAAAGAAGTTGGAGACATTGTTAGCGACGAGATATTCCACGACGACTAATTTCAGGAGGTGATAACGCTAGATGATTTCTTACTGCAAATGAATTTGATGGCTAAGTACCATTAGGTAAACCTTAATAAAAATAGCTATAGGTATTAAAATTGTGGTTTTCCGTATTTGGATATTGTCGATGAATAATATGCCGTGTCGTTAATACATCAAAATATTCTATAATTCATATCTCGTATGAGTCTTACATCAGAAAAACAACGAAGACAAGTGAGTGAACAATTTGCTGCAGCTTGCTTCTAGCAAAGTGGATAGATCGGCTCAACCCTGAAGGATCACGCCTTTACCAAATACTAGCGCAAAACTAGCAGTTGTGCTTCATTCGGAGAATGTAAGAATCCGCAGACTCATTTATTGGCAGCGATGCATTGGTATCTTAATGCTTAAGGGTAACAACTTACGTGCATTATCACAGAGAGGAGTGTTCGCTCGTCTCTATAATTTTCTTAAATAATCCTACTGGCCTTGATTCACGAGTATTGAGTATGTATTAAGCATCAATAGCTTAATGGTTTAGGTTGCGGTCTGCGAACACTTATCGCAGTTTCAAATCCACCATTCTACTATTGCCGTTAACTATCTCCTAGCACCAACATTTTAAGCTTAATCGGAGTGGTTAACCGGAATGTTAGTAATATAATAGCTACCCTTAAAAAGAAAGTTCCCATTAATTTACATCGATTGGTAATATATCATATTCGAAACCCACACCAAAACTAGGAAACGGAAGGAATCTTCTAACTTCTACTAAAGTTATATTACAAAAAAGCTGGTTATTATAATTTTTCAAATATTTTTTGTCTCTATACGTGTTTTAGAAATATAAAAACGTTTTCAGCCAAAGTTAAAATAATATTTGTGGAAACAATTCAAGTGCTTTCCCTTTAGAACAAACAAGGGGCCGCCCGAATCGGCCTTAAATTTGATCGATTTATACACTTAAAAAATACGCTCGATAACATCCTCGTTTTTGAAGACGTTTAAAATACATAATGTAAGAACGTTGAAGAATTCAAATATTTAATGCACATTTGTTGCAATTATATAATTAAATTCTGTAACTGACGTATTTCACAATTATAATTTTTTTTCTCTACATGCAACACCTTATTTAGTATTCCAAGTTGGTTGGTCATGAAATCTAAACACAAAATGCCACCGAAAGCTTTTTAAACGGCGTAAAATAGCACCGTCGTAAAAAATTGACGATTATTAATGGTACGTGTACAATTAGGTTTTACGACTTTATCTCACAATTTTTTTATGTCTAAATTGAAATTATGCTTGAATTCTTTTAAATCTTATGGAATAAAATTAATCTTATGGATTTCATACCGTTTTATTCTTCATACCCTTCATACCTTTTGAAACTTTTATAGCACTCATGGGTCCGGTCAACAAAAATATTAACAATTAAAAGCTGACGAATGAGTAAGGATGTCAAACATTTCAGTCACTTTTAGTGCTATCACCACATTAGATCTTTCCGTACATTAATAACGGAACTATTCCATAACTAACGCTAAATCAAAAATGTGTTATGTCTGTGTAAATTGATCTTTTTTTCGCGCAATGCTATGTGCTTTTACTCAATAGTATGATATAAAAGTTGTGCTAAAGGGCAATCAGATAGATGTTAGAACCAATGATCGATGGGAAAGAAATGTTCTCAAGTAGAATACTAGGCGTATTGGCAAACACACTGTAAGGACACCCCCTAGAGACAGCTTGATAAGTCCTAACGCGTCGATGGATACAAATGGCTAAAAGCGTACTTTGTGGCAATCAGTGATGAGGCCTTTTTTCAGTTGTGAAATAATAATGGGCTGATGATGATAAGTTGTTTAAATAATAATAATAATACAAATAATTGATTTCTTTGTAGTTGACGCACGTATCGTACCGGATTCTCAATGACCTTGTTCTTGTTCGTTTTATTTACTTAGAACACATTTTAAACAGTGGCGGAGCTATTCTGCCATTTTGTTTTTAAATGCACCATGAATAGGTCAGCTGGACCGGGAAAGAACCACGCTTCCATAGATTGCTAGTATGAAATTGATGTGTTTCGTTTGGTGAATCTCTAGGCACAGTAATTGGTGGCGAGTCGTTCCATCTGAGTATTTAGGGGTCACTACGTATGTATGTGCATGAACGTGCAATATTTGTTGTTTGTGAAATGTTATAACTGTTCGTTTGTTCCCTTTAGTTTCGTAAATATATATATTTTTTTATTACATTGAGAGTAACAAACGAGCACACAGTTCACCCGATGGTTAGTGATTCTGATATTTGAAAAGGAATCATAATGAAGATGCGTTGTTACTCTTGAGGACTGAGATGGAATTCCTCATCACCAGTAATAAAGTCCTCTGGATCCATAAATTTTACACTGGTATTCTGTGAGGGGGTGGTCCTATCCGGTCGAGCTGATCTATTCATTCTGCAGCTAGAAATAAGCTACAGTGTAGCTCTATCACTATTAAATACTATATAGCAACATATTTCATCAGAAATAGTTGTATTTCAATATATCATAATATTTCTGGTCATACTTTATGATCTGGTATCCCCAGATCATGCAAAGAAGTACGAAATATTGGTACGTGGGTAGCGCTGAAAGTTTTTAGAACCAGCCAGTTAGAAATATTGGCAGTGAAAACTTCTTATAAATTTCGATTATAGAACTCTTTACATAACCTAATGTGATATATTGCATTCATTTGTCATTTGTTTTTGCGAATTGGCGGCCATTCCATAAGTCTTGTTACACCTCAAAACAAATTTAACGCGAGAAAATTTTCGGTCCATGATTTATAACGGCTTTCGTTGCGGTCTTAATCAACAATAAAGCTATGATAGACTTCGATTGACATTTAATTATTTAGCCCCATCTCACGCCACTGTTTACAATAGGTTTAATGAATTTAAGCGTGGGCGTAGCCATCTCAGTGATGATCTGCGTGCGGACGTCCTTCAACAGCGGCATCTGAAGATAACATCAGTGCTGTGCGACGCATGATAGAGCAAGATAAGAGAGGGACCTACCAGCATATGCGGGCTGGGGAGAGAGGGACCTACCAGGAAAAGCTGGATATATTGCTACGAACCCGAAACCAAAATACAATTTACTCAGTATTTCCTTTTGAGGATCGAGGAGGAGGTATGGAAAGAAAGAAGTAAAGGAAAAAAGATAATTGTCTCGTTCTTTAGTCGAAAAGGTCATTTTGCAACAGTTATGCTGGAAGACGGAAGGACAGTTACTGTTGTTTTATTTATTGCCAGTTTGTAGTACAGACGTAATTTTATGTAAAATATAATAATACAATTTGGAAAAAACTAATGTCCTACGAAATTCTACATGCATTGTATAATGACAGGGTTACGGGACCACTCTCGTAAGATTTGATACAAATAGCTAGCGCTGCTGCCCATCGGAATCTCCTCCTAGAGGTAGGACCCCTTTCACTTCTACGGACAAGGCGCACCGGAACAATTGGCCCATCATTCTACATGGCTTTCAGCACAACTTGGGTATCGAAACCCCTAGAGTCCATTTCCCAGGCGCCATAGAAGCCAGGAAAACAAGCACTCGGAAGCACCAGCTTCCGGAGCCAACCACAAGTCAGCCTTGGAGGGTAGACTTGAGTATAAAAAAAGCAAACGTAATGCCATTATTTGAATGCGTAAAGAAAACTCTTCGTCAGAACAATTTTCAAATATAAAAAGTAAAACTTGATGAACGTGATAATACTTCGTCACTATTTACTCGATCAAGATTCAGTACGTGCCTATTCAGCTGTACTTGTACAATACGAACCAGCTACCAGTATAGATACATATGTACATAAGCTTATGAAGATCGTACGCATCATACGAGTTATAGCTGCGTTATGCTGCTATTTAAAGCTGGTGCTCTGTGAGTGGATTTTCCCCGGAAGAGCCAACCCACTCATGCTGCAACCATAAACTAGCTGTATTGTGGCTCTACTAGATTTTATATAACTACTAAACATATTTTGTATAGGTTCCAATAAACGGATTGTTTATTACACGTAACCAAGTCTAGCTGCTTGTAGCGATGGGTTTCCGTATACTTTATAAACAAAACTAATTACTAGCTTTGATAGTACTTTCATTACCGGTTTAAACCAATACCGAGTGTACTGATTGTTCATAAACAAGATTACATTTGATTACGTTCTCTAGAAAACTGATTTCCTACAAACTACTACCAAACTGACATAAATTAAGAGCGGTAAATAAAAATATTTATGGTTAGTCTCGTGCATACGGGATTGAAAACTGTCGCTTACGTACGTCATTGAAGAACATGAAGTGAAGTGAGCATTATCGTTACGTTAAGTTTGTAAATATTAATTTTAATTCAATGTTCATTTCAAAATTCAGTAAACGTAAAGGATCTAACCTTAGAAAATCTCGTAGGATATAAAATTCCATTCCAGGGTAAAATAACGCAGTTTAATATTATACACGACGTGAACAGATGTCAACAGATCAGTTTCCCTGAGTTTATGAGATTTTTTGCAAGACAAAAATATTTTATTCATATACAGAATTGCCTTATACTGTTTATCTTTCTGTAGTACAAATAAAAAAATAGTAAAAAAAAAAAAAAATTCAAATATAATATAGTATATTTTGTTCCAGCTATTCTAAATGTCAACGACGTCGCCGTTCAAAGTTACCATATTATTCTCGGACATCTATTGACTAAAAATCAAAACTTTATAACAAACTTTGCTGTTTCACTGACTCGCTCAGCCGTTGCCTCCGCCATTCAAATTTAATGAAACATTTGAGAGCATACATTTAAAGTTTGAAAGTAATGTGTCATGGGAATGAGGATTGGAATTCAAACGACACACACGAGCTAACAAATGCAAATTCCTTGAAAAGACGCTGATTAAGTTTTAGTTTCTTAGAAATAAACTTCAATGTGACCCTTAATGAAAAACTCGAAATACTATCCATGGATCCAAATAATAAATATTTTATTACAAATAAACTTAATAATATCCCATGACGAAAAAAACGCTATTGATGTGTTGTATGAGCCACATTTATCCAACACCGATTGATAGAAGAAATTAAACAATGAGTTCCGAAGTAATTAACTATGGGTATTTATCCATTTTACAAGTTATACGGAGCGTAATATCATCAATGGTATTCGTCTTTCTCCGTGATAATCTATATTTATATGATACGGTGCGGTAGTTAGAAAAAAATATATATATTTAAATATAAGCCTTTTTTTAACTATTTTTATTTGCTTATTAATAATTTGAGAATATTATGTAGTTAGTATGTTTTTGTTAAATACAATTAGCGAAAAATTAACAAGGACGCGTCTGAACGTCTCATCAATTTCAATTTTCTGATTTCTGAAGCTTTTTTCACATCTTTTCTTCTTAGTCAATTCATTACCTGGCAATATAATAATAAAATAATAAACGAATCCATAGAGTTGTCCGTGTATCTCTATTTATTTAAGCTGTTTTGAACTATTTGTTAATATTCAAATCAATTTGATTTTTTAATAAAAAGTTGAGTGATCTTAGGTTTTTTTGTAACTGTTGAATTATGTTTAATACAAGTAATATTTATCGAAACTTTTTATTAAAAATACCAAAATATGCGGATTACTTTATTGGGTATTTCATTCACCTTACTGGTCCGTGGTCTTTGTGGTACAGGTAAATCCTGTCAGGTCAAAAGGGACTATCCGTTAAATACTTCTACCCAACGGGGGGAGCATGGGTCTGAGCGCGTTGGTTATTCTATATTCAATTTTGAAATACACTTTTTTAGTGATCTCTGAAAAATTAAACCTTAGTGACTTTAAAGTAGTTGGGATGATTCAAGTCCCAAGTCCGTCGTGACATTTAACTAAAAAAATATAGTCATCATTATAAATTATAATTTAAAATAACATTTTCGTGACGCCGATCATGTTTTTTCCAGGATGATGGCTGCTGTTGTCCCGAGGCCTTTTACAGTTTCGCCGGGTTGAGAGGTGACCGCTCAGTCCAGACCTCTATTAGTGAGTAATCAGCACAACAGTTCCCGGAGCCTCGGCTTGGTTATCCTGTTTCGCATCGGCTCAAGCTCTATGTGTAGATTTCCATTTCGCAAGAAACACGATGCACCGGTGGCATTGCGCATGAAACGATTTTGAATTACCTGAAACCGGTGAATGAGATGCGGGGAGGCATGTGCAAAGACGGGGCTTGCGTATGTCCTTATGGGTCGGACGAACGCTTTATATAGTGTAATTTTATTAGGCAGGGACATTTTGTTACTTTCAGCAGTACATAATGAAGGTGAATAGAAGAAATTAAATAAGGAGTTCCGAAGTAATTAACTATGGGTATTTATCCATTTTACAAGTTATACGGAGCGTAATATCATCAATGGTATTCGTCTTTCTCCGTGATAATCTATATTTATATGATACGGTGCGGTAGTTAGAAAAAATATATATATTTAAATATAAGCCTTTTTAACTATTTTATTTGCTTATTAATAATTTGAGAATATTATGTAGTTAGTATGTTTTGTTAAATACAATTAGCGAAAATTAACAAGGACGCGTCTGAACGTCTCATCAATTTCAATTTTCTGAGAAAATATGATAAATTATGCTTAAGGACAGTTCATAAATTATCATATATTCCGATATTTAGCTTTTGTTACTTTCAGCAGTACATAATGAAGGTGAATAGAAGAAATTAAATAAGGAGTTCCGAAGTAATTAACTATGGGTATTTATCCATTTTACAAGTTATACGGAGCGTAATATCATCAATGGTATTCGTCTTTCTCCGTGATAATCTATATTTATATGATACGGTGCGGTAGTTAGAAAAAAATATATATATTTAAATATAAGCCTTTTTTTAACTATTTTTATTTGCTTATTAATAATTTGAGAATATTATGTAGTTAGTATGTTTTTGTTAAATACAATTAGCGAAAAATTAACAAGGACGCGTCTGAACGTCTCATCAATTTCAATTTTCTGATTTCTGAAGCTTTTTTCACATCTTTTCTTCTTAGTCAATTCATTACCTGGCAATATAATAATAAAATAATAAACGAATCCATAGAGTTGTCCGTGTATCTCTATTTATTTAAGCTGTTTTGAACTATTTGTTAATATTCAAATCAATTTGATTTTTTAATAAAAAGTTATGTTTTTTTGTAACTGTTGAATTATGTTTAATACAAGTAATATTTATCGAAACTTTTTATTAAAAATACCAAAATATGCGGATTACTTTATTGGGTATTTCATTCACCTTACTGGTCCGTGGTCTTTGTGGTACAGGTAAATCCTGTCAGGTCAAAAGGGACTATCCGTTAAATACTTCTACCCAACGGGGGGAGCATGGGTCTGAGCGCGTTGGTTATTCTATATTCAATTTTGAAATACACTTTTTTAGTGATCTCTGAAAAATTAAACCTTAGTGACTTTAAAGTAGTTGGGATCATCCCAAGTCCCAAGTCCGTCGTGACATTTAACTAAAAAAATATAGTCATCATTATAAATTATAATTTAAAATAACATTTTCGTGACGCCGATCATGTTTTTTCCAGGATGATGGCTGCTGTTGTCCCGAGGCCTTTTACAGTTTCGCCGGGTTGAGAGGTGACCGCTCAGTCCAGACCTCTATTAGTGAGTAATCAGCACAACAGTTCCCGGAGCCTCGGCTTGGTTATCCTGTTTCGCATCGGCTCAAGCTCTATGTGTAGATTTCCATTTCGCAAGAAACACGATGCACCGGTGGCATTGCGCATGAAACGATTTTGAATTACCTGAAACCGGTGAATGAGATGCGGGGAGGCATGTGCAAAGACGGGGCTTGCGTATGTCCTTATGGGTCGGACGCACGCTTTATATAGTGTAATTTTATTAGGCAGGGACATTTTGTTATTTTTGTTGAGTAACGGATGCAAATGACCTAGGGTAAACGCTGTTCGATTCCGTACGCGGTTGATATGCGGACTGAAGGTGAGTGCAGCTATGTACTTCTAGTTAGGTAGGGTTAACCTCAATCCACCATTTCCGTAACCATTTCCCTAAGGTGATGGCTGCAGATAGGAAGCGTTTATAGATAGCGTCTGGTTTGAATCCAGACGCGTAGAAATTGGCAAAGAGGGGTGTACACCAATGACACATTGGTGTAGAGTATGAGAGAGAGAGAGAGTAATGGGAGCTAGAACGGAGCTTTGTGGTACTGCAGCTTGAATGGGGTGAACCTCGGAACATGTTCCCTCGGCGTGGTACCGAAAGGTGCGATTGCGTGTGGATCTGGCACATGAAGTTCATATAGTTTGTATATGAGCTTGCTGTATTGCCTTGTCGAATACTTTCGTTACGTCGAGGAAAGGCACCCCGTTTTGATAACCCGAATTAATTTACTGTGAATGTGCTCCGTGATGCGGTGCACTTGATGTGTACATGAGTTGATGGGTAGCCCTCGGGACAGCATGAAGTTCTTGATTCGGGTGAGGATGAGCCTTTCGTACACCTTACCCAATGCTTTGAGTAGGCTTATAGGCCGATAGGCTGATGGATCGGTTGGGTGTTTCGAGGGCTTGAGAATTCCTTTGACATCGGCTTCCTTCCAGGTATTCGGGAAGGTGCCTTTGGATATAGCCGCGTTGTAGATTGTCACCAGAACGTGTAGAATCAACATGGGTAGGAGTTTGATCACCTTATTGGTGATACCATCGGGGTCGGGGCCTTACGTGGCCACAGGTTTTTCATTATAGACTCAACTTCGGTGCATGTAACTTGAGTAACGGAATCGCGAGGTCGTTCTTCAGTCCTCGCGTCAACCTCGCTGTCAACCATATGCAAGGAGAGCGGCGTCGGAGATCGGTAGGGTGCTCGGCTCAAGATTGTCTACTAGACATGGGACGCGTGAATGCCTCCCACATTGTGTGGGCGGTGCCTCTTTTTACGGATTAGAGAAGTCGCCAGAAGGCGATATGGGAACGCCGCATAATGCCCCTGAGTTGAAGCTGAGTGACTTTCAAGTAGTTGGGACATTCAAGACCCAAGTCCGTCTTAACACTTTACTAAAAATATAGTCTTCATTATCAATTTTAAAGGAATATAATTTAAAAATAACATTTTCGTGATGCCGTATGCCCCTGAGTTAAAGTTGAATGACTTTAAAGTAGTTGGGACGATTCAACTAAAAATATAGTCTATCTATTAGGAATAAATAATGATAAATAAAGGAATACAATTTAAAAATAACATCTTCGTGATGCAGCATATTATTAAAAGGTAACGTTAAAAAGTTAAAGACATCGGTGTTAGCTATAATTAAAGCGGAACATATGTATTGTCGGGCTCTATCCGAGTCTATTAATAATTGATCACAAGAAGAGCAACCGTGCAGCGATTGTATCCGTGATATAGACAGATGCCCTAACATTCTTTGAAGTGTCAAGAAATAATTTGCTGACAGTTTGACGAAATTAGAATTTGTATAAAGACATTCGATTTTTTTTCTTTTGATGTTTCGATGAAAAAAAATTCTTTCCAGATTTTATGAATTCATTTAGATTTATTTTATAGTCAATAATTTTCACTTATGTATCACTTGATGTTTTTATCATTCATTTATATCTCAGTATCTTCAATTGTTTCACACTTCAACCAATCATAAATTATTATTATTCATATCAGATTTTATTACATTAAACCTAGCAAACTATAAAAACATTATTGAAAGTATTCGCTAATCTTTTTGTCCAGTAGTTTTGCACGTCTATATAATAACAAATAAATAAATTGGTAAATAAATTAAAATTCTGATTTTTTTTCCGGGCTGATAGCCGCTGTTAGCCCCAGGGCTTTTACAGTTTCACCGGGTTGAGAGGTGACCGAGTGCTTATGGCTCTCAGTCGAGACCTCTATTAATGGGTAACCAGCGCAAGGGCTCCCGAGAGGGAGCCTCGGCTTGGACCGTTACCCTGTTTCGCGTGAGCGTCTGACTCAAGGGTGCCCGAGAGGGCCGAACCTCGGCTCGGTCAGTTGCTTCTGACAGAGGATTATCTTAATTAATATCACCATTATTATTAACTACCTGTACCACCACTTCAGAATGCGTGGGCGCTGGAGAAGAAGTGGCGCAAGTAACTCCAGCAACGCTGTATGGACTGGAGTAAAATTCTGATGTATTTAGACGCTGTAAGGATTTTTCCAGTTTTAATATTGAATAAATTAAACGGTGATAAATTCACTCTGTAGTTATATAATTAATGATATTGTTCGACCGCGGAAGGAATATGCCTTACAGAATACCACCGTGAACTTGAAGTTTATTTCACGGTAGTATTTTGTGCCATGCGATGTGATAGTCGGGCCGCATACTTTTCACGCGGTGCGCGAGCAAACTGATTCCCAGGGTCGTCACCGATGAAATTGTATGGTACTATTTTAAGTGATGATTTACCAAGTGTTCGACAGTGAAGGTAAATAGTAGAGGATACGTTTAAGATAAAATAAAAGAAATATTTAAAAATATAGATTAATTATAAAGACATGCTCAGTGAAATTAAAGACAATGCTCAGTGAAGCTGCGTACTGTAATATGCACCAACACCTAGAGAGGAAGGCTATGTCCAGTCTAAGGGAACTATAATATAGGGTCTAGTATTACTACGCTAGTATTTTGTGCTCAATGCACCACTAAATAAATTAAACAAACTTAGAAAAAAGAATATTAAAGTAAGTTCATAAAATATTTTGATATGTTGTACTAAATAAAATCCAAGATAAACTCCAGGCGATAACATTAATAGCAAAAGTCCCAAAACGGCCATTATCAAGTAACCACATCAAATTAGATATACTCCGGGGGATCGCCTATAAAATCAGTACTGCATCTAACTCAGTAAAGAGTAATTTGTTTCCCCCGAACCGAAGTTTTAAATTCCAATTGTACTCTGGAGTGTATTCGTGTTGAAATCTTGCTATACGTGACCAATAAAAGGAGAAAACATTTTTCTAACTTCGTTTCTTTTAAAAAAACCGACAAACGTGTAGACACGTACGTTATCAGATTAGTTAATAAAATAATCCCATAGAATTCTATATTTATTCTACAGGTCAAGATAAATGCGTTGTCATACCTAACTTTTATAGAAATCCGCATCACCAAATCTTACTAATAGACTCTAACATAATATTTATGTAAAATATCAGGCTGTAAGTTACGGCTTAGCTTTTGAATTTAAACTTGTAGCAGCTACTTATACAGACATTTGTGGAGTTGTTCTCTCGAGCCTTGAGCTACATTAGGTGTGTTGCCCAGGTACAACGGGTCTAACGGACTTACTCAAATGGCAGTTATCTTCGCACTGGGGTATCTATTTATGTTTTTGTTCTGAGTTGTGGTTTTCATAAATACCAATTAGAGATTATGACTAGTTTCACCGCCAATGGGTATATCATACTCTAATTGTAGTACCGTTAAATGTTAGTAGCTAGTAATCAAAAGTAATAGCCCGAGTTGCAGCAGCTACGCATGTTCTTGTATTTGAGAAATTATTGTTACGAGTTCGGAGCCAATTAAGGTGTGTCCCTAACATTCATAATTACACCTATGAAACTTACAAAGCGATAGTTCCAGAAAAGAAGGTTAGATTAACCCGAACAAATGTCAGTCATCCCAGTGCCCGAAATCTACGGACTTTTCTGCGTTGAGTTGTGTGTTTTATAAATATTTGT
Source organism: Teinopalpus imperialis (assembly GCA_029286865.1). Lineage (NCBI taxonomy): Eukaryota > Metazoa > Arthropoda > Insecta > Lepidoptera > Papilionidae > Teinopalpus > Teinopalpus imperialis. The sequence goes on along the minus strand of JAGSMU010000036.1, from coordinate 6,216,621 downwards.
TTGCCTATAAATAAATATAATGACTATTATTTATATCGTGTTAGTCGTAGACAGACATAACAAACAGCATCTTGATTTATTGTCGAGGATATGGGTTTATATGAATTTTCATTATAAAGCATACAAACGGGCACGATTGTAAAAAATGACTGCAGCTCATAAAGATTTACATACATCCTCAAGAAATATTAGAGACCCAAATGTCTTAGATGAAAATAACTTAGATGTCATACCTGCCATCAGTAACTGGTTCATCAGATCCCTGCTGTCACCAAAGAAAGACAACAGGTGAAATAAAACAAACAATTAAAATATGCTGCCCTTGCAAACAAAAGCGTTGGAGTGACTCAAAGTTCATGAGGATTGAATCTACAAGTGCGTGCACCATCGCAGAAAAAATGAATATACCTGAGCAACCTTTGATGACATATCAATCAATCGCTTTATTAAATTAGGTTTATACAAAACACTTTTGAATCGTCAAGATAGATAAAAGGGCCAACGCTTTGGAAGCTCCAAGCGAGAAAAAACGGCAAGAAATCCGACTAGTTGCTCTATTTTAAATAATAAGTTAATAAAAAACCAGGAGTTGTCCAGTATTAAACCCAGAGCTCAAAGCTAAACATATTTGTCAGACAAATATTCTGACAAAAAGTAATAGGATTTTGTGATTAGTTCTGTTTTGTGGAAAATCAATAATTATTTGTGGAATTATATTAAATATACCCATATTTAATAAAATTCCGCAAATAATTATTTTGCGCCGGATGCACCTTTCTTAAACGCAAAATAGATATCACAAGTTTGTTTTTATTTCTTGTATTGATAGCTTGTCAGCTTTTGTTGAATATTTTTGTAAATTCTTATGTAGAAGCAATATGTTATCGTAAATATATTGTGTAGCATCATGTGTTGTACGAAGTAAATTTATTTTACAGCTGTAGAATGACATCATCTGTGTGTAAAAATTATTTGAGTACATAAATGACATTACCGCTCCTCTACGTACGAAAGAATGTTCGTCTCTTCGAATTGAATATAATGGAAGTACGAGTATACTAATATTTGCAATAATTATTATGACGTTATGACGATGTAACGTCAAATATATATATATAATAATTGTTGTATAACAATTATTTATTCAGATGTTTTCGTAAGAATTACGACTTTAAAAACATTAGTTTTTAATATCAAGTTATTTTTTTATATAATATTACCGGTGACAAACGCATACAATTCACCTCATAGTAAATGTTGATTAAAACTCCATCCTTCCATTCTTAACATAGCGAGCGAGATTATACATATTTTTGATATATGTATTTTAGATTCAGGTTAATGATAGATTATAAAGTGGAGGAAAAATATTTAGATTTTTTAACCTAAAACAAACAAAGTTAAGGGTCTGCATATCAATTTGTTTATTTAAACATCCATACCAAATTGCTGTGTTGTTCTTTTTATCGTTCACAATGCATTACCGAAATGATGATTTTTCGAGGATACATAAATCTTAAATTTTTAATTTCAATTTATCTCACATTATCTCAAATATTTTTTTAATGTTTTCTCAGATATCCAAATATACCATGGAACATTCATTGAATTACCTATTAAGTTTAATTAAACATTTTATTGGTTCTGGCACCGATGAGCGGATGATTCGTCAATACTATGAAATTAAAATCGATCAACAAGTTACCACAAATTATGTGCAGTGATTATAGAAATATTTAATTTTATGTTTCCAGGTTTTATGGATCAAGCTATATACTAAAATACATTGTTAGGGCCTTATTTTAGGATGAGAAGCAAGTTCTTACTCAAATACTTTTCTTTGACAAAAAGCTTTATATTGAAATAATTAAAAATTAAGAAATTGTAGACCTATGGCCTAAAATTGCAAAAGACTAATATCCATTCGGACGATTATAATGTTTATTGATACTAGTTTTAATTACATAATATTTTGTGCACAGCCAAATTTTTTATTTTTTTATTTTTATATGTTTATTAATGTTAGTAATAAATTATTTCAATTGAATTTCCAAATGTTTCTTATTATAACTATATAAACTATTTCTTTTTAATTGTATTTCTCGTTATAGATAATCTGTTTTGGGTAGTTCAAACTAAGCGTACAATAAAGTAACAAATGTAGTTAATACGATAGGCTATGGGAATAAGCAACAAAGTTACCATTTCGCTGAATATGAAGAAGTTCGATGCTATTTTGATGCGTATGTTCCTTATTCGTGTGCACCGACTTCCGGTTGTTGTCGACAGTACACAGGAAGCCGCCAGTCAAAACATAAAATAAACTCACTCGTTATGATTCCAACTGTAATTGTTTTTCAACACTTAAAACGCTTATCCAAAGTCAAAATTTCGAAATTGTACATTTGTTTATATGACAATAGGTATTTAAATTTTACACAACAGTTTTAAATCCAAAGTTATCCCTATTTTTCATTGATATCGGAATGTTATTCAATAATGGATTTGAAATTAAAAAAAAAACAAACAGTGAACGGAACTTTAAAGTAGAAACTTTTTTTGCTATGGAAAAAACGACAATATTAATAATGTCACACACATTGCGTCTAATACACATGAAATATTTGAAGATTAACACTGGAGCCGAATATTGAACTTGTATCGATATGAGTCGATGTTATTTACGTGAAGCTACGTAAGTCAGGCAGAAAAAACTTACGAACACAACCGAACTCAACGGCGACTTAACGCCGACTGTCGTCCCTTCAGATTCAGACCGGCACTGAAAATTATGAGTAGCCCAGCCTCCGGGCGTTATACGAAACGCTGCCTTTGGCGCGGGGTCACTAAACTTGTAGGCAATTGAGGCCTCAAAGCTATTATCACCACGTAACAATTATAGTAAAGCTGTAATTATACTTGATTATCTCATGATGATAAATCTTTGTCGCACTGAACGAAATCGAGGTGAATAATTTATAATTGCAAACCAATTATTTCTGTATTTCCTAAATCTTCCATTATAATAAACCTTATTTTAAAAAAAGGTACAATGGACGGATTAAATACCTTTTGGCATTCTCTACCAGTCAACCCCCGAAATGAGGAAACATTCACTGCAGGTGCCAATAACAAAAGAAACCTAAGTATTTACAATATATATGTAACATACTTAATAAACATAGAATAACATACTTAAATTACAAAATATATTAAATATTTTCTTTATTATTATATATAAATGTGCAATATGTACAATTGTAAATAAATAGACATCATATATATTTATATATATATATATTTATATATATATATATATATATATATATATATATATATAAATACAGACATTATATATACAATCGAAATAATTCACCCATACCAATAAACACATACACACACACGTTCCCTCACCCACGTAAACATAAAACTACCAAAATTGTTAGTTAATTACTGTTCATAATTAGTTTCTAACCAATTGTGTAATCCTGAATTTGGCCTTATTTATTGTGACCAGTTGTTTTATAATATGTACTTGAAGTCGCTGTTGGATAACCCAATAAATAAATAAATATTGTATATATATCATAAATACATTGATATAAATTGTTAAACAACAAAATAACATAATCCCTAAATTAATATAATGTTTTATTTATAAAAGGAAAGACAAGGATAACTGTAGATATGCCTGTACTTTGTCAGATGGCTCTCCTGGAAGTTTTGAGATTAATATTGAAGTAATTTGTCGATAAATAAATGTATAGATTTCCATAATCTTCGCTATCGTCATATCAGATCTTCGTTACCATCCTTGTTTTTTATATTACGTCTGAATTTAACCGGTGATTTATATGAAGAACTTTGAGCTGATTTGTGTTGTTTACTAAAAGCCCAATCGAGACCCAAGCTGAAAAAGAACTGGTTTACATTTAGGTTTACTAAGGTATTCTACTTTAGTCGGCTTTGTTAAAATCAACATTTTAATATAATAAAAATTTAGCTGCTCTATTGCTGCTTGAAAGTCATTAAGGTTCTGTTTCTTTTTCTATTGTTCCATTAACAAACCTTTAGAGAGTTATTCAACTTCGCTGTGACCTCTCGCATTCCGGACCTTTCTGTCTGTGTGTATTTTTGGTAATAATTTTACACAGAAATATTAAACTTAAACGAAACTTTTAAAAGAATTATAAAATTTATGTGATATTAGAAATATAAAAAATGGAAAAAGTGCTAGGTTGTTCAAAATCTGAAGTGTCTGAAATATCATTCAAAATTGAATTCTATTTGGGACATTTAAATTTGTAATAAGTTTTTAAAATTTTACCCGTTTTGGTAGAGAAGGTTACAGCGAGTCAAACAAGCGTCGGGGCAGTAAGTCATGTTCTTCTATGCATCTCTTTTTCCGTTAATTGTGCATAAACTCATCATCATCATTTTAGTAATGCGACATAACTACGCTGACGCTACGTACGACGTAGTTACCATCAAATGAGCTGCTTGCACCATATCATTTAGAAGGAACTAACACAGCATTTATTCTAAACAATTTAATGGGCGTTTATGTGAATTATTGGTTAGGAGTAAATACTGTATAATATGTTATAGTACAATGGCTATCTCACTATTTGGTCTATTAATTTTATTTGCTTTTGGACGCCGCATTCACTATTTTTGTATAAAGTCAAAAACATTTTTTAGCTATACGAGCTTTTACTTTTTAGCTACATGACTTTAAATCTGTATGTAAAATGGCCCTTAAACGAGTCCCTATGGCGTATAAATGACTAATAAGTTGGTCCGATTATTATATGTCGTTTTGTAAAAAGCCCGCACAGTAGTACGCGAGTAGCATATATGTGATTGCCAGATTAACAACGGTGACAATGAGCGGTAAGGAAAAAGAAAAATAGTAAAATATCTAATAAAAATATTAAAGAGTCACTAGAGAAGATTCCTTGCTCCAATAGGATTCAGTTCGTTACTTAGTGCATAAAATGAGCCTCCACATCTTACATAACATTCTCGCCAGGCGACCCTGTATTATGTTCCAAATCCTTATACCTAACGTACTTACGTTTACGTTACCATCTGAAATTGTGTGTAGGATACCCACCCTGCACGCAATCTCAGTTATTATTATTATTATTGAACAATATCAAACTAGAAGATTCTAGACTCTGTCCATTCGTTTATGTCAAACATTCGCGTAACCGTCACCGAGTGAGATAAAAATATTGCACCTATCATTGAATACATACGCAAATATGGCGACACACTTTTACTTAAATTTTAATACTTACTGCCTACTTGTCATAATTTGATAATACCATTGCAAACACGTGAGATAAAAATAACTAAGATGCGCCATAAATGATGAGGTATTTTAGAAATAGATAGTATTTTTAACTGTGCATTACTGAGTTTCTTTAAACTTGTCTACTTCCATTATTACATTACTAGGAGATCGTAGTTTCCTTACTTCTTACCACGTGCGCAAATTGTGTTATATGCATTGTGTTATTCGTGTGATGTTGTGGGAACAGTACCTGCTAGTGTTGTATTCTTTTTCCAGCCGAGGAACAATATTTATGCATCACAAATTGTTATTTCTTCGATCTGGATGTATTGTATATATCTTATGTCCTGACACTGTATTTGAATCTTCATCCGATTTTTTGCACATGAATTTGATGGAGGATTACGAGTGATTGTCTCGGTGTAGGTGTAGAGGTTGATATCGACAGGTCATCATTGTACGGGTAGTACTGGAAGTAATTTGTGCAAAGATACCGACACTTAATCTTTCTTGTCTTGCTTACTCTAGTGTAATACCTCAGCAAGGTCAAAGGAAACTTGGATGTAATATCAGTGAAACAGAATAATTAAAATGTACTCTGTTCTTCTAAGTCACACAAATAATGTTCAGCTTATTACCCAAAAACATAAAACAAAGATCAAATTTTAATTACGACATTTTAACATGTGTTTCCATTCGTTTATTTACAGAAGTATTCTTGGTGATAATTCCAAAGTTAAATATAAGTATAAAATCAAATACGTTGGTAATTTTGCATGCGATTTCTTTTGATTTATTAAGTCAAGATTAACAAAATTCCATTCATTATCGCGTTTACAACCTTGCCCTAAATTGTAATAAGCGAGTTGGAGTAACAATATAACGGGCTTCGAATTTTGTTGTTTATTAGTACGTTAAATATAATAATTAAATTAAGATTGACGTTCTAGCAGACTAGTGGTTAGAGTAACGGGTGCATCGTGGTTCGATTTTTAGTTTTATAGTCCCGGTTTGTTAATTTACTTAATTATAAACAATTTAATTTTGCGAGGTGGACACAGAATCCAAATCTTCCTCCAATGTTATTGCATATGTTTTATACCAATAGACATCGCAGTCATAAGTGTAAAAGAAAATGTGTAAATTAATGTAGAGCTTAATATAAAAGTATTTTAATTAGGTTTGGTACATTTTTGTGTAACGAAGTAGCGTAATGAAGTATTAAAGTTCGATCTGGTGGTCGTGAGTTCAAACAGATCAGGTTTGGTTAACATATAACAGATCACTCGTTAACTATTATATCGAGTAGTCTGGCGACAGGCTCACCCTCCGTTGGATTTATGAACTTACGATCGATATCTGAGTCTTAATCTTGAGTCCACTAAGCTACTATTAATTAGAATTTATTTATTATTTATTTCATTTTATTTAACTTTTATGTACACAAAGCATTTATATAAGGGAAGTAATATAGGAAAGGTATGTACAAAGGCTCACCCTCCGTTGGATTTTTGAACTTACGATCGATATCTGAGTCTTAATCTTGAGTCTACTTAGCTACTACTAATTTGAATTTATTTATTATTTATTTCATTTTATTTAACTTTTGTACGTATGTACACAAAGCATTTATATAAGGGAAGTAATATAGGAAAGGTATGTACAAAGGCGCAGCTTATTTTACAGTAAAAAGCAGGCCTGTGTTGGACATATTAACGGGAAAAAAAAACATATTGTGCCCCCAAAAAAATGTATATATAGAAAAATAGAGAAATAAAATAAATAATAATAAAATAAAAATAAATACAGGACTATATTTATTTACAAACATGCATAAATTTATTAATTAATACATAAATAATAATTTGCAATACTAAATTTAAAGTCTTGCACATGTAACCGTTGCCATTTCCTCTGCGAACTGCCGTAGAAATTTTAAGTTCCGCTGACGTGCTTCGCTTTCTAAACAGTATACATGAATCGAATTTAGTGTTTTATATTCGCGAGGCGTTCAATTTGATACTGCCCCTTTATGTGACCAGGCAAGACAAACGGGGAATTTGCAATAGCCAAAACCACTAATCGTTTTTGAATGCTTATTTATTCACGTTTAGATAGTTTGCCTACTGGACAGTGGTTGTTTTAAGTGGTAAAATTTGAATTTTTATATTGCAGAGGTTATTGTATGTTTAATGACGATCATGACTTTTTAGTTATTATATATATATGCATATGCAAATCATCAAGTTCGATCATTAGTTGAGATGGCAAGTGGATTTGCAGTAAAACTAGGCACACTAATTTTACACTCCTTTCTTAGTCTGCATACTAATGCCGTTAAATTGAAGGAAAATACACAATTTTGTGTTGTTTGTGTATACTTGTTGATTCACATGAAGAAAGTTTGTTTACTAGATAGCTTTCATTGTTCGTGTAAATTAAAAGATTTTTTGTATGGGTACGTTTAAAGGCAATAACTAGGCTTTTTTATTGGCGACGAAGCATAAGATGTCTTCAGGGATAACAACGCAGACTCTTTGTGATTTCATATCATAGATAAATGTGGATGTCATGGGCTGCAGGATATACTTATCGTGAGGCGTACTATGTAAATGTTCTTTTCTTATTCCAAATGTCATAATAAACATTGCGTAAATAAACAAAGTATTCAGTTAAAATTAATTTTCTAAAGAATCTTTTTGTCTAAGTTTAAGAAATATGTTGATAGATATAATAAACGGTGAGGCCTCGTGGATTACATCTTAATCTTCTGGAGTATTAACACTTTTTATTAATCCAATTTCGAAGATAGATGTTCTCGTAGTTATCTATAGGAATGAACATATATATATATATATATATATATATATATATATATATATAACTAGTCTGGCCGTAAATACTGTTACATAAAAACTTTTGGGGTGTTAAAGAAAATAGGATTGCAGTGATCGCCTTGCATAAAGTGGGTATGGAGCCGTCGTTCATATTCCAGACACTTTACACAACACTTCCTCTGTTGAAGACCAGAAAACATCGGGGCGCGTGCTGTTAGAACTACAAAGGCTGTTAATGCTATTATAGCCAGAATTTGTCGAAACCCCATTAGGAAGCAAAAAATCTTATAGCGAGAAATGAAGATTCCCGCTAGGACTCTGTCACGTAATATAAAACAAGACCTGAAGCTCGGTGCTTATCGTCTATATACAGGACATGCCCTAAATCAATCTTTACAATTAAAGAGAGTGGATCGATCAAAATGAAAGGCACAGAAATATCCTCTTTACCGATAAAAATTTTCACAATTGAAGGACAATACAATAAGCAAAATGATAAAGTGAACGCTCACAGGTCTAAAGAAGCTGCTTAAGTGGTCGTAAAGGTACAACGTGGTCATCATCCTGCGTCAGTGATAGTTTTGTGAGGCGTGTCTTATCAAGGAGTCACAAAACTACATTTTTGTGAAAAAGGAGTGTAAACTTCAGCCAAAGTGTATCATGTTGTGAAACCTCTCAACAATACACTTTTCAAAAATATACCGTGGAACTTCCAGCAGGACTCTGCACCTGGTCACAAGGAACGAACTACCCAAGCCTGGCTTGAAACCAACATTCGAACTTTATAAGAACTGAAGACTGGCGCTCATCTAGCCCAGGCCACAACCCTTTAGACTTCAAATTATGGTCAGTTTTACTTAGAAGAGAAGTTTTTTTTAGAAGACATGGCCTGCTCTTAACGATACGGCGATATTGAGTCCCTTAAAAAATCTATTTTTTTTCTTATTTACAATACATCCACTACTACACCTACCACAATGTCTTTACACGCCACGGTTTGACTTGTAGAGAATGCCTTACGGCATTAAGTCTGTCCTTTATATCCCTTTTTGTAAGGTGTGACCAATGAAGTTTAAATAAATAAACTCTTATTTATTTAGTGTTTACTCAACGCTAATGATAATGATGAAAATATAAAGAACAATTGCCAACGTTAATTTGTAATGAAATAATTATTTGTTTTTGCTTTAAAAATCTTTCGAAACATGAATCTGCGAACGAAAATCTGACGAATGTATCAAAGAAGAAATACGGTACAATATAAAGCACAATAAAGCAGTACATAGAATAAATTTCTACACAAAGTAACATTTTGTTTCTACATTGTTCAAACCTCACCTGAAATCGTGGCGTGCCGAAATTTGTAAACAACAAAGCTTCTTTTATCGTATAACGTTAAAGCTCGATAAATAATCGAGGTCAAGCGATTTTGTTTCAAACATTTCTCTAATTTATGATAACGTAGTAAAACGCGGTCGACATTAAAAAGCCGATAATTTAAAATTACATTTTAACACGAAGGATATCCTTTGTTTAAAGTTATAACAGCTGCTAGTCCTTACGGATCGCAGTTGCATCTCAACTCAAGGAATGATCCTTTACTTCTTATGCATTTACTACAAATATTAAAATCTTCGTTTCTGTTGATACAGACATATTTGACAAATAGTCCAAAATAAACAAATGAAAAATAGTTCAAATGATGGTTAGCCAAATTTGTTGGGGTTGAAAATGTTTTCTCCCGTTTTAAAGTATAAATTTCTCAATTTAATAGTAATTTTTTTATAATTAGTAATAAATAATGATAGTAATATTAATAAGGAATTTTTGTAAAAAATTGCTCAATCATTGACTTACTGCGGTCATTGATCTAGACATAGTTATCTTTCCCAATACATACCATGCATACTATGCCTTATTCCGGTCGCCACTCTGGTATAAAGAAAATTCGAAAACAGAACAGTCACTAGGAGACAGTGAGACCAAAATAACTAGGTATCTCACATCCATTTAAAATTGTAAAATATCCTACCTTTCTCATCCTTCACATCCTTTATTTTGTATCGCTTTCAATATTGGCAGAGCTTGTAAAGTTGATATCAGAGATGATAAATTATATTTAATTAAAAAAATGTTCACGTATAGCTAAAGTATTTATCTCATATTAGAAGTATCGGCACATAGGTACGCCATACCGACTTCTAAACAGGTGCTGCTTATTGGCGTTTGGTTGCTTGAGTTTAAAATGCACGAGAAATGATTTTTAGCCTAAATCATACTTTATAATAAATGTTCTTTAATAGAGCATATATGTATAAGTGTACCATAAAGATATTATATATCGAAATTTTGTAATAATTGACAAAAAGTTGTAGATAGATAGATACTTGCTAAGTGTACGCTATTACTTATCAGTTAAACCTGAATATGAAGTAGTAATATAGTGTATTTACACTGACATCAAAAAAAATCTAAAAACGTGGCACTACAAATTTATTGGTAAAAGATAGAATTAGTTTTTAATAGTTGTAGAACCATACCGCAGCTAGTTTTTAGCTTCAACGTGAATGGATTGACTTAATTGGAGAATGACCACGCCCTTACACAATCCCAGCGTTTATAATAGTAAATACGTCAGCGACACTTGCCATCAGGTGAGTTACGTGCTCGTTTACGACCTATTCTATATCAAACAGAAAAATAGCACCACAAAGCTGCTATGTTTCTTATAGAGAGTGTAGGAATTCGGGGATCCGACTAAGCTAACGACATATTCCATCTCAATCCTTTGTCACGACAAGGCATGTGCATCCTGATAATTTGTTTTGGATGGATGTAGACGTCATGGGCCTTAATCATTACATATCTTCACGTGCAATTTGTGTGCATATAAAGCAATAAATTTTTAAATCTCAGCCTTGTACCGAAGTAATTTTAAAGGTGAAGTAATTGAAATCAGTAAAATCAATCAATGTTAAACTTATATATATTGTCTACAAAAAATTAACAATTTCCGTTGTTAATCGTCCAAATATATCTTCAAAGAGTTCTCAGATTCTAATACAAAAATAATACGATCACGAGCAATATTCCATGGACTCTTTTAAAAAAAATCATCTTTTGTGTTAGCCATATCCCGCACCTTTATACTCGTATCTACATTAACTCAGATGAATAGAAAAACACGAACGGGAAAACGCTTTGTCACCTCAAAGGCAAATAATAAAATCAAACAGAATTTTACAAACGTCCTGAATAATAGACCAATATTCATGGGTGTGAAAATTCTTGAAAAGGAAAGGTTGATGTCTTATAACAAGAAGGAAATGTTGACTTTTGCAAATTGGTTGACTTTCAAATTCTTTTACCTTAATATAGTGTTCGCTACGTTAAACGACAGAAAAATAAATACAGATTCTAAATCATTGCAAAAATAATGTATGTAATAATATCTTATTTATCCTTTAAAATACACGCTTAACTTATAGTTCATCTAAAATGGAGTGACAGAGCCCCGCGGCCTAGCTTCCAGATTCCTCCTACATAGATGTCTGTGGCTGTCATGGGCCGCAGAAATCATCTACCATCAGTAAAACTATGTCCTCGTTTGTTACCTTCAAGAAAATGAAAAAATGTTCTTTTTTATTTTTTTCTAGGTCATTTACTTGAATTTTAATTTTTGCTATATTTTTTCGTTTGGTTGCCACTACACTGGTCTTAACTGGTCCCTAAGCTACTGCTACGTATGTGTAATAAAATAATTTAGAACCTGTTTGTCAAGCTGACCCATTTGTGTCACAAACTAGTGTCCAATTCTGACGTGGATTTTCAGTATAGCATAATAGTTTTGCCTTCTAAGCCTTAAAAAATCAAATAAATTACTATGGTAAGAATAATCAAAACGCCACTAATAGAGGGTTTCTGTATAAATCAACATGATCAATAGAAGTCTTAAAACTAGAGTTCGCATCGGCACATATCCTAATAGAAGTGTTCTTGCAATACGAGTGCTTTCCAAATCAAGATTTATTGTAACCGAGGAGAGATTTATGGGTTTCCTGTTTTTGAGGAAGATCTTGTTAAGTTAAGAAATAAATCTTAAAATTTAAACATTTGACAATAATTCATATGATAAGAAACCTTCAATAATATTTAGTAGAACGTGAACTTTGGGGTTAATGTATAATTTATTTTTCGAATTAAATAAAATTCATCTAATTCAAAAACAATATAATTTATTTCAATGATAACCCCCGCATTGTCGTTACAGTCATACATAAAATGATGCTAGTCAAACAAATGCCGAACACATGATTGATGGTCCATTGATTAATATTCTGGTTAAAAATATCTTACAGTCAACATGCTTGTGTTCCAAAAACATCTCGAGGAGTTTGAACTTCGGCATTAAACAAATTAAGTTTACAGTTTGTTTGATTTGTTTGCCTAACCTATCTATGATTTTAATAGCCATAGTTATTTAGTTTTTCAGAGAAATATAAGAAATTGAGTTCCTTTCAATGTAGAGCCATGCTACATTTCTTTTCCATCTGCAGCGTGAATGGGTCGGCTCGACCGTGGAAGAACCACACCTTCACAGAAAATCACCGCAATAGAAAAGTAGCTGTGATTCCTCTGATGAGTGCTGGGATCCGGAAACCCTAGTTACTGGTGACGATCTTATTCCTCGGGAGTGATCAAACATCCGTACTATGATTCCTTATTGTGAATGAATGTTGATGTTATGGGCCACAGGAGTAACTTCAGGTGAACTGTGTGCTCGTTTGTCACCTTCATGCAATAATAAAAATACTTTTTATTCGTTATCATAATTAAAGGTACGGTATTCCTTTTCTGAAAATAATCCTCTCTCGGAAGTTTATCACTATTAAAGCTTCTATGTGTAATTCTGCAAAGATCATAAATAATAAATCTTTTCGTACAAAATAATATCCTTACTTACACAAGAAATCATTTCAGCCCTATCATTATCAAATCATTTATATTTGTGACACTACTTCTGAATACTGATTAATGACACCCAACGTGAAATGGAATCAACAAAAGGCGCTGAAAAATGAGGTGATTGAGAGGGAAGAGGGCGTTAATGGCCAAGGGGTCAATAGCTTTTAGTAGCGGAGGTTGTTCAATTCTCACACCTGTTTTTTCTCTTGGGCTAATATTATAAAGCATTTTAGTTATTATTTTTTCCAAAAAAAAAACCGTCTATTTATTGAATGAATAACTGCTTAGTTTTATTTCTAAATAAAACTAAGTAACATTTTAAATTGACTAACACGATTTAACTAAAATTTGCGAAATCGAATCGAACGGCAAATTAAAGCTTGACTACAGAATGTGTTGCGTGCTGTATACTATGCTTTCGATCGCATCGTAAAATAGAAATCGCAAAGGAGAACATTATTTGGGTGCTGTCCTTAGGGCTGGGGTAAGCGAGCCTATCTCAAAATTGGAGAGGGTTTTTTAAATTCGTACCTCCATGAATTTAAAAGACATTATCCCGCCAATCATTGAAGGAATAAGTTTGGTGGGTAAATTTTCGGATATAACTTTTTGGAGGCTTATCCATTAAACACAAACATATAAACATATAATATTTCCATTGGTATCGCGTCTAACTTCAGAGAACTGGGTAGTGAAATGGAAATAGTGCAAAATAAAATAACAATAGATAATATTTGTGAGAATGAAGGCGACTTCAGCTTCAGCTTCAGTGAAAAGATACCAAGATTATTTCGAACCACTGCATAAGCGTTTGGCTTTCCATTTTGAATATTTTCATTTCTAATGAACATTACACACACTAACAATGCCGAAGTCTTATTCGCTATGGATTTATTTACCGTATATCGAAAAAAAATGCGTGGTGACTCTTTTCTTTCTAAGCTTTTATAGATTAAAAACAATAAAACAGGTAAAAAAAATGTGTATTATAATAAATTGTGCTAGAATAAAAAGCATTCATTGATTTAATATCTTTGTCCTCATATATATAGGTCTTCCTATTATTCATTTGATTTTTCAAATTAAATGAATAGTCCGTAATATAACATTTTTCTGGAACTATTATATTAACTATGCTTACCAATTTCACAAATATAACTTTTTAAATTAAACTTTTCTAAGTAATAACAAAATAAAATGACACAAAACCTTTGACCGTATTTTGCGAAGAAAAGTTCTATTTGGAGTTTAAAGAAATGATTGGTAGACACAGAAAAGCATAAAATGAGTTAGAAATGTTAAAAGTAATGTCTAACGCAAATGGAATATAACCAAAACGTACTTCCACTGTTTTGATTCTTGTTTTTATTTGTGATAAAATAAGAAACCACGATAAAACAAAAATAAATCTCAATTGTGTAATAATAAAAAAGTTACCAAATGTGATCTTTGTTTTAATTGCCAACAAAAACAATAATACTCAAAAGTATTGCTTCATTTTAATTTCAAATGGTTACAGCCTGCTCTGATTAGTTCCCTTATCCATATTCATAACGATATTTTGTCGGTTGTCAAAACCATTTTGTAACTCCATTTGTATTTACATAATAAAACATTTTAAAACTTAGGTGTGAGTGCCCTTTATGATTTACGTATAAACAATATTTATTAATTCCTAAACAAAGAAGAGATGTGTATACGTATAATATATAATAATTTTAGTGTTGATTGGTAGAACTCAAAATCTCTAATGATGATATTTTATGGTTTTAAATATAGTTGTCTACTGACACGTAAGCGAAACTAACGGGAAAATATGGAAGCTTATTTTTAAAAATATATTAAGGTCTTGTTTGGTCAATTAAATCTATCTAAATTATTAATAAATATCAATGATATTTAAATGAATTCATTAAATAAGAATATTTTGTAAATTTTGAACTACAAATTTGTGAGGGCAAGTCAAATATAAAACTATTCAAAATATTCCTGGCACAAACAAAAGATCAAGAACACTGATAAATCATATTCAAAGAATTCATTGTAAAATACTACAATACCAAAGATGATGAAATGTATGAGAACATTCGGAATGAGCACAGAACAATAGAAGAATGTGTTATTCGTACATGAGTCAAGAACTTGTCTCAAAATTCCAAAGGAGTGCGTATGGCTGTATCAATTAAATTATAGATTTTTATTTTAGATAAAGGAATGATAAATCAAAATTTTAATGGTGGTTTTAATAAATATTTGGAAATACATCTTTTTGTAGGATTTTTTTGTCAGTGTTTGCTAACAACGAGTGTCTATTTTACATTTGACTAAATATGATAGTATATAATACTAAATATAAACTAAATATCGTATTCACTGTAGAATATTTCATTTCAATTATTAAAATGTTTCCTGTAAAATATATTTAAACACTTTCCTTTTCCGTTATATATTTTTAATATTCTTGAGCCGAGAGAGTGCACCAAGGCCGTATATTTTACAACAGACTTCAATGATTTGAATCCTCCAGTTTATTTTGTTTCAAAACGATTGAAGTGTCCTTATTGAAATTAAGTACGTAACACGTAGGTACGTACGTAAATAACGAAAAGCTAACACTTGTACGCGTCGTCTTTATTCAAAATTCTCGAGATTATAACAGTCATCGGTTGATTTATTTATTGATTTATTGATCATTTAGTTAGATTCATCATTTTGATATTTCTGTTGGTAACTTAACGATTTATTGCAATTACCAGTCATGAACAGCTCGCAGATCGATATTTAGTTTGTCAACAGACCTTTCGAAATCATCAACATCCTTACTGGATGTTCACAAGTGGTCAATTGTTAATATTTAAAATTTTTGTTAAAGTAAATAAGATACCTTAAAAGGGCCATGTTTGGCATACAGGGGGATGCCCAATAGTGGAATTGAAATGGCTTTTTGTGTCCTGTAATGTCCTGATTTGTCGAAATAAAAGTAACCATTTTTTTGCCAGTGCTCTGTCTTTTTTTAACTTTCGTTAGCAAGTCTTCAAAAATAAAGACCCATTCTGCCGACTGTCTTTTACTTTCCGGGCTTAAAACAGTACACCCATAATTCACGATATAATAGACAGCTAATGACTGTCCCCAATTAAACTTTTTTATCATTTTACGGCGGCACTCAACGCGCAGTCTTGTCTGGTCTTCCGGTCAAAGTTTCCGAACCTTCAGATACACGTGCAAAATGTTTTGCACTCATCTTCCAATCATTCCAATGCCTAATACAGTACGAATTTGCTAACAAGTATTTTTATTATCGTTCGGTTAAATTGGATTCTGTAACCGTAGTCGCAGGCCGACCTTCACTAACATCGTCCTGGAGATGACGTCCCCATCACGTCACTCACTTCGTTGGCAACTCCTTCACCCTTCAGGCTACACGTCTCTGGAACTCCTTGCCCGAAGATATAAGAAGAGTACCGAATAAGCTCTCTTTTAAAAGCCTGGTTCGCGAACACTATTTAAAGACGTCTGACGCTAATTAATAAGGTACTGTCCTCGTCTAAATTATCAAACCACTAATAAACAGAGCTACGACATGGGGCTGACCAAATGTTAATTGAAGTCAACTCTCTTGTTGACTTAAGCCACAGTGAAAATCGTGAAAACCATTGAGTGAAAATTTTCACCAGTTAAATTCAATGTATTAGGGACACATAATTTTCCAAATTATGCCACAGTGAAAAAACAAATGACTTTTCGTTTAAAAATTCAATTCAATTAAAAAGTAACAGAGAGTTCCATTTTCGAATTCCGTAATTGCTTTTTTATTGTAAGTGGGTAACAGTTACAGACACTTTCAGTATGCCCCACGTAATAACTACGACTGATAGATGTATATGTTTTGACACTCAAATAACAGCTATTCTCATCTTTCGAAGATCCAATTGGGGCAAGCGATTGCACATTTTTATGAAAAGATTAATATGAAATATGAAATGGAAAATTTATCTGTGAAATTTTGTCTTAAATAGCTTAGGAAAAAATGAGGGCCTTATATAATATACTTTATGTAAGCGGCATACGAAAGCCCTTTTCCAAAGTGTTGGATAAACTCCTGAGTCGAGAGAAAAGTTTATGACGTGTGTGACTGCAGGGAGAAGGTATTCTATATCATTCTTCTATTAATTTTATCGCAACCATTGGATTTGATTGCAACAATAATCTTATTAACCTCAGTCTGATCCACAGGAGAGAATTGAAAAAATGGAATGTGAAGAGAATGAAGAGAGTCTATATAACCTTTAGTTTGGGCTCGGATTGTAGGTTCCATTGCAGTTGCAGAAGAAAATTGAAGGTTTATATCATCATAAGAAATAGAGGGAACGCAATACACGGCTGGTGACCACCCAACACCTATAGAATTGAGAAACTTCCATACCTCAACCGGTGACGAGTTAATCATTTTACTATGGATATATCGGCGTTTGGCAGTACGTACCACCTGGTTACACCTATTGCTAGCAAACTTAAAAGCCATTCAGTTATCAGCCGAACGGTGATTCTTAAACCATACGAACGCCCGATCACGCCTTACGGACATTCTCATCCATCCAGGAGCTGGAGGACCTTTGAGTACTCTATGAACAAGAGCATGGGCGTCATACAGTCCAAGAGTAGTGTCATTCAACACCGACACCTTTTCGTCAACCGTATAGGCCTTGTCCAAAGAAGCAAAATCCAACTCAGAAGCGTCAGTCATAAACTTTTCACCTATGATCTTTTTAAAATTGCGTAGATATAGACAAGTTGGACGATATTTAGGAGTTTTTTACTTTATAAGCAGTATAAATAAGGTCATGACGAGAAAAACCCGAAGCCGGAAGATGACCATGCTTTGCCAAAAGATTAAGCGAGTCGGTTATAATGAGACCAATTAAAGAGTCATCAGTGTCGATGTTGTGATGAGTAGCCTCTAAAGGAAGAATGTTAAAATTGACAGATTTATATATTGATCGAAGCATTAAAGAGTGTGAAGAAATTTTACGTAAGTCAGATACACAATAAACATATTCTATTATATATCATATCATCAGTTCAACTTTATAAAAAAGTTAGGTTACGAAGTATGTATGTTTAAAAATCATATGGCCAGGTTCATAACTTAACTTTATTTTTAATAATAAAATAATAAAGGATTTTTAAGAAAGGGGAGTTTATGAACGGAGGATAAAAAGTTAACGGGTTAACGGGACTAGATATTCTATACCAGCTCACCACTCATAAATACTCTCATTGACAGTAATAGACAAATTACTTTTAAAGTTATTGTTGTCATTAAAAGAAATTAGTAGTTATATTAGTTTCCCACAACATAGCGAGTTATCTTTTACTTTTTTGGTCCAGCTTTATCATGTAAAGTGTCCCTTTGATTAAAATAAAATAGGAAGTTCGTTTGGGGGTGTTTTTTTGCCTTCTATCAGAAACTCTGTAAAGCGATTACACTTTCCTTTTGTTTATTACCTGCGTACTTTTCTCATTAGGTATTTGAGATTAAAACATTTTTCTTTATTCTTCTATAGAAATGCGAGCCAAAAATTTGCCAACTCTTTTTACAGATAATCAAAGTGTAATTAAGATAATATAAAATATAATATAATAATACAGAATTTTAATAATCCTACTTCAATATTTTATTAAAGAATTACATAGTTAACCTTCATCATCATCATAATTGTCTAAAAAAGGTGTCCCGCATGGATTTCCATAAAGCACGACCCTGAGACAGCTGCATCCATCGATTTCCCGTAAACTCGCTTAGGTAGTTGCTCCTCCTAGTGGGAGCTCGTGCTACATTGCTGTGAGTCCGCGATTTCCAATCAATAATCTTTATCTTCCATTAGTTATCGGTTCTTCGCCTATCGCCACGTTAGTTTGATGTCCTTTTTAGCTATGTCGGTCAAGCTCGTTATGCTGCGGATGCTTACTTAATTCACTCATATACAAGAATAAGCATTTCCTCTCCATAACTCGCTGAGTACCTCTCATCTCTTATACGACCAGCAGTAAAGCTGTAAGTGTAGTCTGTCATACTTTTGAATCATTAAAATACTTATTTAGACTAGAGTAAGTAGAAAGTATTAACAAAAATCACACGCACATTTAAAAGACATACCGTTATACATACAAAAAAATAAGTAACTAGCATTTAGATAATATTAAACAGGAAACTTATAACATTTTTCTTTTTAAGAACAGTAATTGTAAAAACTTCATGATTATTTATATAAAATACATGAAAAAACATGCATGAACGTCAAGTTTAACGTTATAAAATACATGTTAGTGTCGTGATTTTACTTAATTATAATTTATTTCCATCTTGTACATATTTTATAAAATATAGGTACATAGTGATTGAAGGATAATGGTACTGCTAAAAGTAGCTGTGCGATGGAATATTTTTTTGAAATAACGTTTGGATTAATGAAAACAACTTTAAAAATTGTGGACGCATCTATTAGAGGTGTACTTTATGCTGCATATGAGATTGTTTCCTCTGCTGTAGGTTTAATTACTGTTGGGTTAGTTCTAAGCTATTTATGCTTGAGGTAAGATTTTTATTACGAAGTTACCCTTTATTCGCTTTAGGCGTAAAACAGTCTAACAAACTTGTTGATAATACCAATTGCTGATTTGAGGGGTTCGATGGGTTTCAGCTCTAATGAAGATGATTTCTCCCTAAGGTATTTTTGTTCTATATCAGTGTGAAATAGCGGATGTAATTCTGTATTTTTTGCAATCCGTATAATTTCGATAAAACCGAAACCCAATTTGTGGTAAAGAGATATTCGATTTTATCCCCAGAGGCACATTTATCTTCATGCATCAATATTAGTAACATGTACATGTATTTGTCTAGTATATAAGACGACTTACATTAGGAGCTCAAATTGTCTAAAATGAATGTAAAGCTTAGACTTACTTTATATAACTTGCAATAAATTTAAATCAAACACTGTAATGTTTGTAGAAAATTAGAAACTTAAAAGTAAAGCATCGAATATAATGAAACCAAAGCTAATTTGGAACGACTTAGTAATTATTTATCAATGGTTATAATTAATATAAAAGGGTAGGGTGGTCTCCTTAATTATCATTGAACACGAGTTCGTTGTTTGCGTATAGAGTACAGTACACCATTAAAATTTTAGATGCAAATTTAAGTGAAACTACGGCTTAAACTAGAAAGGTTGCGGTCTATGCTAGTAACTGTATCGATTTGTGCTATAATGCTTCTCTAAGTTAGTAATCAACGGTGAGCTCAGAATCTTATCCTGATTCTATACAAATAAGTAATCTGCTTCACTAATCTCTTGACGTTAGTCGGTATGTTTAATTATCACATTATATTTTTAAATAACTTTGGTAAGATAGACATCGACAAATCTAATGACATAGTTAGTAATAATAAATCGCAAAGAGCAAGGTTAAGGTGTCATACGTCCCAGAAATACCTTACAATAAATAAGATAATATTTTTTTTGTTTTCAATGGCACTGTACTAATCTGTGCTTATTTATTTTCCCGGTTATAAAATTTAATATTCCTCTATCGTTTGTCGTATTTCATAAGTCTACAAAATCTTCTCTTCATGTTTCCTTCTTTGCATTTTTAATGAAATGATGTCATTGAAAACTTTCCAGGTGGTACTCCTGAGATCAGAGTGGTTATTACATAAAAACTCTACTCTAAAACCACAACGTGTTGAATAATTATAACGTTTGCTGCTTTAATACGTTTATTTGTTATATTAATTTAATATAATAAAATGAATGAAAAAATCTTAAAAATGCTATTATTTGTGTTGCTTTCACAAACCACAAATCATATTTCAATAGTGATAGATCTACACTGCATTTGGTTTATAGCTGCAGAATGAATGGATCAGCGCGACCAGGGAAGGACCACGCCCACACAGAATACCAGCTTGAAATAGCAGCGTAATGCTGCTGTGTTTCGTCTGGTGAGTGTAGGGATCTGGAGACCTTTATTACTAGTGACGAGGCATTCCCTGTCAGCTCTTTAGGATGATAATGATCATCTGCATTATGATTCCTTTTCAAGGATGAATATGGATGTCATGGGTTGCAGGAATCACTTGCCATCAGGTAAACTGTGTGCTTGTGCGTTAGTTACTCGTAATGTAATAAAAAAAAACAATTATTATGCATTTCAACAACCTCCAATATTTCGTATGGTAAAATATAACAACCAAATGTCATGAATGGGTGGGCAAGGAAACTCATTTTCAGTTCTCAAAAGGAGGAATGCAACATTTTAATTTCCGGGAACAAGTACTTGGTGTTTATGCCGCGGTAATTAGCGATTTCCGTCTATTGCTTGTATGCCACTCTCATATGAAAATGTGATTACACCGTAGCACATAAAACGTTACCTACATCCATACTAAACACAGATTCAGGATATATATGCGTGGTTTGCTCTTAAGGATTGAGATTATTACCTGTATTTGGGCCTCCGGTTTCAAAAAAGGCTTAATTTCATTTGTTAACATGTTTACCAATTTCTCATAATACGTGAATTTCTAAACGTCACGCAATTAACTTTATGGGAAAGCCTAGCAATAATCATAACAATTAATAATAACATTTTATAGGTAAATTGATATCTAAGTATTCTATGTACTTATCCATATTAAATGCCAGCCTAAACTAAATGAATACATATCTGCTTTGAGACATAAATTAATTTATAGATGACATAATTTATGTCTCAAAACAGATATGTAAGATTCTTCGTTATCTCTACGTGATTTTATTATTCGTTGTAAATTTCAGTCAACTTAATTATTTCTCATTCTCTATTTAGGGCGTTCGGTGTGGAGTGAGATAAAATTTTATTGACACCTAAAGAAAACACCCATAAGCATAAATGTTTTATGTTCTGACTGTCCAAGCCATAACTATCATTTATTGTCAATATTTTTCTTTTATAATTTTACAATTATTAGACTTAACACAAAACAAAACCATAAGAACTGAGCAAATAATAAAAATAAGGTAAAGTTGCTTTACTGTAATTTAGAATAAGGCAAATTACTAGTAAAGGTTTGTCCTTCGTAATCATACGAAGGAAAAACTATCTATGAGTGGCTGTTAGTACATACAAATACTTCATCCATGTAGCCGAGACATAGTGGAATGGGGTAAGATATACCCATCGAATATAAACGAACGCAAAGAACACTGTGGATTTTTAAGCC
This sequence comes from Teinopalpus imperialis, assembly GCA_029286865.1. Lineage (NCBI taxonomy): Eukaryota > Metazoa > Arthropoda > Insecta > Lepidoptera > Papilionidae > Teinopalpus > Teinopalpus imperialis. The sequence goes on along the minus strand of JAGSMU010000036.1, from coordinate 6,194,249 downwards.
CCTAAAGTGGACCCAGGTAGAGCTACACTGTAGTTTGTTTTTAGCTGCAGAATGAATAGGTCAGCTCGCCCGGGGTAGGACCACGCCATCGCAGAATACCAGCGTAAAAAATAGCTACATGTTGCTGTGTTTCGTCTGGTGATTGTAGGGATCCAGAGACATTTATTACTGGAGACGAGGCATTCCATCTCAGTCCTCAAGGGTGACAACGCATCAGCATTATGATTCCTTGTTAAGGATGAATGTAGATGTCATGGGCCGCAGGAATCACTTATCATCAGTTGAACCGTGTGCTCGTTTGTAACCCTTAATGTAATAAAAAAAAAGTAAGGAAATACCACACTTTGTTTAATTTCGTGACTAAAACGCATTGAATATCTATGTAAATCGACACGTTATGCACAGAACTCTTTAGTTAATCGTCTGCAAAATGTATACAATAACACGACTTAGACATTTTTAAACACAATAAAGGACAGTTTTAAAAACGTTTTAAAATTATTGATTGAGGAAGTGGTATCATAAGCAAATAAAATGTCTATAAACGACACACACGCAGGCAATACTCTGTAACACATCTGCAAGCACACACATATACACACACGCACACAACAAAACACAATTACACATACAATCACTCCCGTGTGCACACACTTTTAATTATAAGTAATTTTTGTTTTTATTTTGTAACGCTTTTTTTTGTTATTGTTTTTTTATTAACTGTGATTTTGTTTGCTCTTCACTGTTGTACACTTATAACATTGATTACCCAGATAATGTCCAATCCAATCTGTCTTTCAGTTTAGCATATAAGATTTAAATATTTGTATTTATGAGTTGATGTTTCAAAATAAAAATAAAAAAATAAAATTCTGTATCTAGAAAATATCTGCAGCGTGGGTACTTACACTATACTTACAGTGTAAAAATTATGCAGAAGTTAAAAAAAAAAATTAAAAAACTTTTATTAATAAATTCATTTATTAGAGAAATTTGCTTATGTGAAACTTCTGTGCTTGTATTAAATACTTAGGCAGCACAGACGGTTGACTGTACGAATGAAATTTAAGTGAATTAAACGTTAAAAGAAAATTGGCACACTGTAAAGTGCCGAACTCATTTAACCTTTTTTGTATAATTTATAACACCCAAATTTTAAACAATAAATTAATAATTTTTAATGAGATAAAATTTGAGTTAATCTACACTCACATTATATTATAGATCTCATCAAAAACAATTGTTGTGATGCAGATAAATTAATAAGCTACCTCTCTTCATTTTATTGAATTTACGAATTATGTGCGTGCATATCAGACCATTTAATTCCAATGAATGTACAGTGAGTACAATGGGTTACTATAGGTACTTAAACCAATTACCACTTTATTCGAGGCAAGTAACACCATAAATGTCCATCAACTCTTAACAAATCTTGTTGACTTTCATTTTTGATTTAAAGTTAATTTAAATGCTAAGCTAGCTTGCTATGCTAATGCTTACTAGAAAATATAATGCCAAAAAAAAAAAGTGTAATCGCTATAAACACATTAGTTGTAAAAACAATAATGTAATTAAATAGAACGTGGGAACACCGAATCAGATTCTTATTCAACAATTTTTTTTGAAATAATAGCGTTTTTAAGTGATTTGATTTGAAGATTGATTGTAAAACACCAGCAATCAAAATGACAATTTATTTTCAATTGAATGTGGTTTATAACAATTGTGTCTTACATAACTATTATTTATTAATTATTAATAATTGATGAGGTAAAACAACATTAGCGCGAGAGTAGAGCCAGCCTTAGAACTCTCTTTATGCGACGTTCGTTTTACTCCACTTAAAGATTCACCAATGAAAATTTGCAGTTTCAAGAAAGCTAACTATGACAAAATACAAAATCAATTGTCACAAGTAGACTGAGAAGAGGCCCTACTACGCGATAATGTGGATGCTTCCGTCGATCAATTTTATATTATTCTTTACAATATTATTGAAACCTCCATACGTTACTTCTATAGTATACCAACTAGATATCCTCGATGGTTTTCTAAAAGTCTTATAAAAATAATTAAATAGAAAAAGAAGTTTCACAGAAGATGGAAGAGTTATAAAAATCAATTAGACTATGATACATTTCCATTGCTCCGGCGTGGGCAAAAAATAGAACAAGATATCTGCTGGGATAAATATATAAGCAAATGTGAAAAGTTTATAAAGATTAATCCTAAAATTATGTGGAATTTTGCCCAAAATCTTAAGACGCGAAGTAGCATTCCCAATCAAATTCTAAAAGACCAAGATTTAATTATTAGTGGGAAAGGTATATGCGATACATTCCTTGAATATTTTCAATCAGTTTATAACTCATGTAACTCAGCACATTTGTTTGCCACCACTAATAAACCGAATTTACATACCCTTTCATCTGTCCATATAACTCCTGAGGTTGTGCTTAAATATATCATTTGAATAAATACCAACAAGGGCGCCGGTAGAGATAATATACCACCTTTATTTGTAAAAAAATGTGCCAAAACACTAGCTTTTCCTCTGTCTTTAATATATAATAAATCTTTAAATGAGGGCGTTCTTCCTAAGAAATGGAAAGATGCATACATAATACCAATATACAAAAGTGGATCAAGGCAGTTGGCAGAAAATTATAGACCTGTCTCAATCCTGTCCACTTTTGGCAAGCTTTTTGAAAGTTCGTCTATGGAACCATTTATACTCACGTATCTTCATTTACTCCTAGTGAACAACATGGCTTTATGCGTCAAAGATCTACGGAGACAAATCTATGCACCTTAACGGATTTCATCTCCCGCAAAATGGATACTCGTGTTCAAATAGATGTGGTATATACAGATTTTTCCAAATGTTTCGACAGAATTGATCACAGCTTACTAGTTTCAAAGTTAGAAAATTTAGGGACACGTGAAGATTTGCTGAGCTGGCTTAACTCTTACTTAAGAAATAGGTCACAGTGGGTCAAAATCGGTGGTTACTGTTCGGACAAAGCTTCAATTCCATCAGGGGTTCCTCAAGGCTCCTTATTAGGTCCCCTGCTCTTTAGCATTTATTTATATGACATTTCAAATTGCTTTCATCACTCCCGTTTTCTCATGTACGCTGATGACACTAAAATGTTTTATCCGATCCGTGATGTTCAGGACTGTCGTAAATTGCAGGATGATCTTGACAGATTTTCAAGCTATTGTACAAAAAATTTACTCAATCATAATGTCAAAAAATGTCAAATAATTACATTCAGTCGTCAAGTACATCCATTGCAATTTAAGTACGTATTAAATAATTGTATTATAAGTCGTGTTATGAATGGGAATGTAAGGGATCTAGGTATTTTGTTGGATTCAAAGCTCATATTTTCAGAACACTACAATTACATCTGTCATAAGGCTCTTAGAATGCTTGGTTTTATCAAGAGACTTTCAAAAGTATTCCGGAGTTCAAGTCCCCTACTACCTCTATATTTCGCTTATGTCCGAAGTACACTTGAGTACGCTTCACCCGTTGGTCCTCATCCTACATTACCCACACTCGTAACATTGAAACCGTCCAAGTAAAATTTCTAAAGTTCTTAAATCATTTTACCATAAAATCCACGCGTGACTATAATATCTCGCTAACGGAATATAAACTTCTGTCTTTATCTAACATACGAACTATTTACGATATGCGGTTATTATATAATGTATTAAATGGCCACGTAGACTGTCCTACCTTGATAGAAAAATTGCGTCTTCGTATCCCAACACGCCGCCTACGAAGTACAAATTTATTTGATGTCCCTCTAACAAAAACGAAATATGCCCAGAGCTTAATCTTATATAGGTGTATGCAAATCTATAATGATATGTTTGGAAAAATTGACATATTCCACCTTAAACGAAATCAGTTTGTAAACAATGTTTCTGAAGCACTCCTGAATTCGCCTTAATAAGATACATGCGCTAAAACACAGTCATGCATACGCTCACACGCACGCACATACACACACGCAAACACACACTACACTACAGATTAAAATGTATGTCACTCCTGTTGCACATGCATTTAAAAAAAAATGTATATAGTTGTAACTTCTTTGATGGCTAAATATCCTTGTTAATTGTATTTATGTTTAATGTTTCTTGTATGCTGTGAAGTTTCCTAATAAAGTAAATAAATAAATAAATAAAAAGGCTGTAGTAAAAAGTATAACTTATTAATATTTGATTATTTTATATTACGTGGTAGAGTCGCACCCAAGTTATGACCTTCATAGGACGGATATGTTGGCCAAGGAGAGGACTACACTTTCTTGAAAACCGTCGTAAAATAGTATTTAAGATCTTATTGCGCTTCGCCTGATAAAAGGAACTTTAGTATTGGTGATGAGGCACTTTATCTTAGACCATAGTGGTAGTAATGCAACTGTATTATGACTTCGTATCGGGGATAAATTTGGATATTATGGCCAACAGGAATCAATAATCATTAGATGAACTGTGTTCTCTTATTGTGACACGTAAAATGGCATAACAAATATTAACATTGTTTATTACAAAGTTTGTTAATCTAGTATACATATATTATTAAATCTTTTTTTTATAAACATATCATATATCTGCCTATTTACTCCCTGGTCGATTTGATCAAAATATTTTATGGTTATACAAAATAAAGAAAAATAAAATAAGAACAAAAAACATAATGAAAAGCAAAAAGGTTGTTAGGCTTCGTACACTTAAAAAAGTATTATAACCTAGTTTATTAAAAGTATATGAGTTTTTGCAAAAATCCTGCTACTTATAGGTCATAATATTTTACCCACGCCCCGTGTTCATCTGCATTTTAAGTATTGATGCTTCAAGTTTTCTACATAAAGGATTACCTTAGAAACCAAATTGTTCCATCGTAGTATCGTCGTGATAAACTTGTTACAAAATACCTAACGTTTTTTTTAGAAACTAGTAAACAAGTATTATACATTTTATTGATCTATGTATGTACATATATGTTATTATTACGAAAAAATTGTTCTGTTCACATCAGATAATTTTCTTTGTTATATTTTAATTTAAGTTATTCCTTCCATATCAATATACCGTTTATGTTTATTGCTTCCCAGATTATGTAATTTAAACATCTTTGTGAGTATTATCTTATATTTACACGATACATTACTTAACATTTATATTCATTTGGTATAAAGTCTCATCCGCAAATAACTAACAAAATAAAAGAGAAGAAATAGTAGGGGACGTAGGATTCTCCTAATTTATATACATATACATATAATTATATACTTAATATATACTTCTCTTCCTCTAACTTAGGCTTTGTTCCCATAAATTCATTAATTTCCACCTTGTGTCCAGTTCCTGCCTTTTAACCCACTTTCAAGCAAATTATTTACTAATTTATGAACGCCATACACATTATGTGCCATTTGTGTAATTAAAGTACATACAATACAAAGTCGAACGCATTTATTACATCAAATGTTCGCACTCCTTACTACCCTGGTCTGAAACTTTGCATTTATATTTTCAAAATCATTATTACCCAGATCAAAAGCGACCAGTACATCTTGCTGGGAACCATTTTGCTATTTTCGGACGATACAACATTTTTTCATAAGTTGAATTAGCTTTACATACATGTGATGTGATTCTGCTCGGCTGAATATGTTTCCGAAAGGGGTCTGTGGGCTATATACGTGAGACATTATTAAAAATCTTACGTTATTATAGTAGTATTATAGTAAGTTTACAGGTCCTTTCTCGGAATATGTGCCGGGGAATTTGTTTTTCGTATTTTATAAATACATTTTGTAGTCAAATCAAAGATGAAGTTCCCTCTGGTGGACCTGTTACAGATACAAGTCGATGCCATTTGTGAAAAAGCGGAGCAATATCGGCATATTAGCAGTTACGACATAGCTCAAGAGTGATGCTGGGGTTTAACCTATTTGAATAAGTCTGGATACACATAAAAGTTTTGGGTGCCACACGAGCTAACTGAAAGAAACCGTATGAATCGAGTAGTAATTTGCGATTCTCGATTGAAATGTAATGACACCGAACTGTTTTTAAAAAGATTGATCATTGGTCATGAAAAATGGATTAACTACGACAATAACGTACGAAAAAGATCATGGTTGAAGGACAGCCAAACTCCATAGCCTATACAGAAACCTGCGAGTAATGCAATTAGGTGATCCTGTGCGCATGGTAAGATTGTAATGGCATCATTCTTTAAGAACTTTTACCGTCAGGCAAAACCATCGATTTAGATCTCTACTACCAACAGCTGATGAGACTCAAGCAAGAAATAGAGAGAAGATGGCAGGAATTGGTCAACAGAAACTGTGTGGTATTTCATTGTGATAACGCCAAACCACGCACATAAGTTGCCACCCAGCAAGAGCTTGCTAGGGAAGTGTTAATGAATCCACCATATAATCCTCAGATTTTCGGTCGACGTAGTTTTTTGATCAGAAGACCCAAAATTTCTACAGTAATGGGATTATGTCACAATCTACAACATGGCAACAATATTTATATTTTAATATTTCATATATACATATACATATATATATATATATATATATATATATATATATGTATATATATATATTCTAATCAAATTTAAATAAACTATTATAAAAAATATGCTAGCTGCAAGATGAATGGCTAACCAATTCACTCGACCTGGGAATGAACGCCACTCACATAATACTACTATGAAATAGCAACATATCTGTGCTCATGCTGAGTTTAGATCTCCAGAGATCCCAATTACGTTGTTTAGTAGAAATATTAGATAAATAGCAGTTTATTAAAATATTTCATATGTTTGCCAACAAATTGTGAGCATTGCCCAACTTATTATAAATGTTGTATTTCATTTTAGAATATGCAACCTCTTTCTTCATGATTCACCGAAAAAGACATGTGGTAAATTCTATTAAAATTAAGAAAAAATTAAACGCTGGCTTTATTATAGTTGGTGGCAAGAACTTTACTAAAGTTCCTGTTAACCCACTACAGCTAAGCTTAAAATTCTTGTGCTAGGAGTTGATTCACTGCAATAGCCGAATGACAGATTTTAACCTACGACCTAAAGTTTCACAGGCCGTACCTCAAACCATTAGGCTACCGACGCATGCTTTAATCCTTATATGTAATGTATTACTACGATACTTACTTATTTTTATTATTACTTACGGTAATAATAACTTTTTTTATATATATCGGCTTGTCTTATGCATATTGTATCTTTAAATATTCTCTAAACTATTAAATCTGCTCATACTTTGTCTAGTAATCAAACAATATTTGTTAATAAATTTTTGATTTGTATAATTTTTGTTACGTTTTTTTAATATATCTACAGCTTTTTCCACTGATATATATATATCAGTGGAAAAAGCTGTAGACGATATCAATGGGTAAATGATAGACTGAAATGACAATAGAGATAATATTAAAGAATACATTTATGAATATCTTTATATTGAAAACGGTCTTCAATTAAATATAACAAACACAATGAAACAAACAAAAGCTATTATATTCGTAGGATAGAGGGATTTCGAATAGTATTAATGAAAATACAGACACGCTAAGTTTCTTCATAATCCCGAGCGACCCATATAATTATGCAAAGCTTAATATTTATACTTGATTAACTACACTAAGTTACTTATGTATTGTTAATTATTGTTTAAGTAATTAAGATTTATTTGTAACTTATGACAACGACCTAAAGAAGTGATATGCTTTTCTACTTTTAAATTGTTATGATATCAAAATTTCGAATTAAGTCGTTACAATTATTACAGATATATTTTCCTTTATTATATTTAATTTCAACCTTGAAATAATTTTGAATTACACTACTAGTACTCTCTTAAGTTAAGCAATAAAATTAGAATTGTAAGTGAAAAGCATTTTGATACAATGTTTATCAAAAAAATGTTTTTGTTTATTTTGTAGCTCTCGTAATTTTTAAAGAACAATTTATAATATTTTATAATAAACAAGTCTTGACTGATTTATCCCATATTATGCTCTACTTAAAGTCTTGCGGTCTCTTTTAGTTCCTTTCTTAACTAAAATTTAATAACTATATATGCCTGCTATAAAATTCGTAAAGGAATTTTGTGTACTTCCGCTTGAATTTCAAGTTAATCTACGTGATGAAAGATTCCAATAAAAGTTTTGCAATGACCTCGGGCCTACTGTAACTTGAGGTAAGGATGTGTTTTGTTTCTATAAAAAGAAGATGGAAAAAAAGTTTTTTTAATTGAATAAATAATGTATGCGATTTCAAACACAACTTTTACAAAACGTACAACAATTGCATACACAACATCAACGCAACGTTGTCATTCTCACTCACACTATGGCAATAATCTATATACCTACGAACTCTTTAAAATTAGGCATGTGATGATAGTATATTATTGTTGAAAGGCCAATTATCGAGTATAATTTAAAGTTAAGAGTCATAGAAAGTTGATAAATCCAGTGGATATTTAAATAGATATAAATATTTAAAATCTAGAAATGGTTAGATTGCTACATTTGCGCCAATAGTAATTATTTATTTTGGTGACTGAAATTTTCTGAAAAACCGTGTATGGTGCAAAGACCAAACGCAAGTTAAGAATAGGGATGGCAACAATCTCCTGATATTTTTATGGACTAAATAAATAAATATTTCAATTCAGTCGTATTTCGCTTTGTTATGAAATATTTAAATATGTTCGGGAAACTAAAAAAATATTTTCTTAAATATTATAATAATAAATAAAAAGATTAATTTCTTCATAATAATATTTATAATCAATAAGTAGACATTTTGATTCGTACTTTTATTAATGTATCTAAAAGTCGACATATTGATTCCAACTGTGTTTGTCACTACTCTGGTTCATTAGAAGCTACATAAATAAATTGACATATTTATTAGAAGTTCTTATGTTAATTTCAAAGGCTTACATTTGAATTTTTAAAATGTTTTGGCAGTTGTTGCAGCTTTTAAATACTACTCACCGGTTATAATTGATTGAACTCGTACTCCTGTTCCTATTTTTGCAAATCATTCATTGAACGTACTTGTTGAGGTATTTTGAAATCATTGCAGAGTTGTGTTGTTGTCAACACACATTTAAAATGTATATTATTCCATTGTATAAGCATCTTGAACATACCAAAGCGATGAGCTCTTCAATCCACTTGGTGTAACTTGAATCAGGACCCTAAATACGTAGTTTAGCTTTTCAGGTTAGTTTTCAGGTGACACTCTTGAAGAGAAAATTGGGAAGTCTCAATAATCTTAATTAGTTTTTCCGGTTTCTTATTTAATCTCACGAAATTCAACAGCTGTTATTTTAATGAGGTATTATGTGAGATCGTTTTCCTTTCTTAGCCACGCAGTAATTTTTATGGTTAGACCAAACTTTTTTAACAACGGCCTCGCCACTTTTAATGACTTTTAGTGACTTATAGAGAGATATAAGATAAAATTTGATAATTGGACAGAAAAGTGAAACTTGAAACACGTGAAAAAGATATTCAATTTGTAATTCTAGGTTTAATTTTAATTAAGATTAAATTACATTATATACATTTTTATTGCAATGAGGCATTGCATATCATTCACAGTAAACAAATTTGCTGCAGTTTTTACATCTAAAGAATTACCCAAAAAGAATTATAAACTCTATTGACAATGACTAAAACTCTTTTACCCTAAATGTTAATATTACAATTCTTCAATCCACCATTATTTTAGACTTTTTATTTGCAATAGTAAGAATTAGTAATTAGTTTACTTTCATTAGTTAGTTAATGATTTATTCATTAACATTATTGTCTTCGTATATTAATCAAAGTATAAATATTGTCTAGTTGACCAAAAAGTGAATAACGGTTAAATCTAAAAATATGCAAAGAAAATAAATTCATTCAATCTTATTTTTATTCAATAAGTGTAAGTTATGAAATGTAGCTAACACCTTATCTCCATGATAAGATGGATAGATGACAATCATCTCATACAATTAATTACCCAGTCGTATGTTCGTTTATTAAAGTTTTACCCAATCTTGTATCTATTTATTATTTTAGCTTCATATAAAGAACACATGTGTAAAGGTGGACTTTATGCCTTAGGCATTCTCCACCAATCAACTTTAGGGTGACCGAGAGATGAACAGAAGTAAACGTATGCTTAAAAAATGTTTAAAGAATAATGTAGGCTTTACGCCAAAGGAAGATTTTAAAAGTAAAATAAATAAATGATGTGGGATATAGCTGGTAGGAGATAGTTTAGGATACAGACAATCATTCGAAAGCTGATAATATAGCAGCCGATAGCAGTGGATTTGATGGGAAGGATTATCTTCTTGATCTCATCCACCGAAACAAAATAAAAGTAAAAGGTAGCGATTCTGTGACGAGGCCAATATGTATTCAACAGTGTCATATTTGATTTGGTGATCCAGAAGAATATGAGAGGTGAAATGGCGATTGATATCATCCAAACGAATTATGCCCTGAAACTCGACACTTGGCTGCTGGCAAATACCCAGGATGGCAAAATTTCTGCTCAAAGTGTTTACCATGACAAGAGACAAATGGCCATGACAAGGGAAGGAATTGAGTTAAAGATTAAGTCAGGCCAGGTATTTTTCTCATTAATATTGTGGTGAGTGGCTGGCAAAGGAAGAACATGGAGGCCTACCTACCTACCTATGGAGTCGACAATTTGAAGGAATTTAGATGACAGGAATGAGTTGAAAGCAAAGACACCTGTATTTAAATCGCCCAAGATGACATGATGCGGACATATTGACCCTAAAGATTCAAGAATCATTTCGAGGCTGGAATATAATCAAAAGATGGGGGACAATAGACTACACCAAGAACTGATTTTGCTCCTCCCAATGTAACTTCAAGAAATTGAAAGTCTGCAGATCCGGAATAATATGGATAGGAGGAAGCAGTTATATCAATAGGGAATTCGCTTCGGCGATAAGTAAAAACACCACCCTGTCGAAAGTCAACACGATCATTGCTTATCAGAGTGAAGCAACTCTCCGATATTACGACAGCTTGAACGTCAGCTTCAGAGAAAGTCTCCATCAAGTCATTGTAGTAACTAGGTATGCTCTGTGTATGCCTATGGCACATATTCAATAAAGAGTAGTGTGGTCAAACGTAATCCGAACAAGATCACCTAATGTATCGGTTACAAACTGTTATCTTTAGACTAAGTACCTAGAACAACGTACAGACTGAATGGAAAGAAGCATCAACTATTTTCCTAAAGATATTCCATCATTGGAAAAATTTCGTCCGCCAAAAGTTAATTGTAAATTTGGCGTGTACCCTTCCTAACCAAAATTTCAATCTATCGAGACTTACATCATTTGTAAGTCTTGTGACCTTTGTCAATTTGGTGTATAAATAAAATTTCAGTAAATCAATCGCACGTTAAAAGAATATTCGTTCACTGAAATGTGTTGTAGCACGATTTTTTGACTTTTAATTTAAAATAAAAAAAAAAAAATTAATTAAAATAAAAAAATATTCTAGCGGCAGAATGAATGGGTCAGCTCGACCGAGGTAGTACCACACAGAATACTAGCGTAAAATTGTAGCATAATGCTACTTTTTCATCTGGTGCCCCTGCACTTCAGCCCGGAGATCTTTATTACTGGTGACGAGGCAATTCACCTCAGTCCTCAAGGTTGACAACGCATCTACATTATGATTCCTTGTCAAGGAATGAATGTAGATGTCATGGGCCGCAGGAATCACTTACTATCAGGTGTCGTCATTGTGTGCTTGTTTGTTACTCTCAATGTAATAAAACAATGAATGATTACATTTCGAAATATTGGATTACATATAATGATAGCAAATGCCCCGGCATGCGAAAGATAATTTATTTTTCGTATATTCTAAACAAACCAGCGGCTCTAGGCCCAGCTGCACCTAGAGTATTAAGTTTATTTATTCTTTATTTCCACAACAACAATATACATTAAAACAGAAAGGAACCTCAATGCAAAAAAGTATTATCTCTCAGTGTACCTTTGAGTTGAAGAAAACAAAAGCTACATGTGCAAAAGTTTAATAAAAATTTGAAGAAGCTTTGCAGGTTTTCTTTAAATTTTTATCATACTTTTAATCAATTTTAGTTCAAATATCGACGCTCTGACAGGTGTGGGATTATTCCTTAGATTTACTCTACTAATAAATCATCAGCACAGCCCATGAATAATCGTAAATAAATTTGTATTTGGAATAATTCTTCTTCAAATGTTTAAGTTATAGACACATCTTTTAATTATTCTTCATACTGTACTTCAAACCTGGCAAGAGGCGACTAAGTTAATTTAATGCCAAAAAGATCTTTCAACGGTAACTTTCGTGTAGACATTATTCATGTTTTAAGATATTACCCACTTGCAGTGATCTTTGTGATGTCGGTAGTTAGCTTGACTAGAGGACATCGTACTTCTCTTATCACTGGATAACGTGAATATTCATGTAATTTATTTCGGTCTTAATCTGGTCCGTTCATCACATGGATATCTAATCACGGGCTCTAGACTTTACCGGAAATCACTTGCCACTCGACGAACTAAAGAAAATAATTATTGGTATTATATTAATGACAGTAGGCACAAACTGTTGAAGTTTTTGTAATTATTGCTTAATCTATTCGAAAATTGGTCCATGCCTAGTGATACATTATGAAGAAAATACACCTTTTTGATATAATTTTTTTGGAAGATCACGTTTACGCGGCGTCACAATTAAGACTTCTTATAATTAATAGTTATTTATATACCCAAAAAAACTTTTGTTTGTGAAATTATGCACATGTTATTTAGAAAGATGGCATATTAATTTATATACAACTTACATTTAATATTTATCTTTGCAATTTTGTTTGGATATTGAAGTGTACGTAGAAAAAAACTTTGAACCAATGAAAGTGCTGTTTTGTAAAAAAAAATTTAAAGTTTTTTCCAATTTATTTGTATTTAATTTAAAGTATTATCAAAGCTTTCAATGCATTTTGCCAACGTAGTGGTGATTCACCGTCATCGACCATAGTCGTAAGATAAGCGTTGAAACTAGAAAAGTGCTGTAATGTGCATGCGTCGTTGGCACCACTATGGAACTCATATTGAAAAATAACAGGTATTTTTAACGTGCATATTAATAATATCGATAATAATAATAATAATAAATATTAATTTGCAAGGATATGGTTTACAATAAGATGTTCATATAGTTAGAGTTTCACATATTTTGCTTAAAAGCGTGCAAATCTTATAACTGATGTTATAATTAACTATTACAATTATACAGACATAAGCTCGTTTCAGACATACTACTACAATACCAACATTTAATTTATATAAAACATATTATTTTTATTTTTCGTTCATGTAATCATTTATATTATAATACATTATTGAAATAAGCAAGGTATATAATTCGTTTTTGAAATTTTTCCCCGTTAGATCTATAATGTGCTTTGGAAGTCGATTAAATATTGACACTGCCGTACAATATGCATTACTACTACAGAGCTTTAACCGTTGTTTTGGTATGCATAGTTTATGTGGACGTCTATAAAAAATATTATTAATTTTGATTAAATAAAATAATAAAATTTAGTAAATTAGTAAACGTAATGCCGTAAGGCATTCTCTACCAGTCAACCCGTGCAGCATCGAATAGGCTATATATATATAGCTTATTCGATGCTCTTCTGATATCTTCGGGCAAGGAGTTCCAGAGACGTGTAGCCTGAAGGGTGAAGGAGTTGCCAACGAAATCAGTGACATGGTGAGGAGTTCTAATATTTAGTGGAAATTATTAAGAAAATATCAACTGTTTCAGTTGATATTTTATCATTGGCGAGAAATTATTCAAAATTTATTTATTCGTACGCACACATCATTATATTTACTTTAACGACTGTAAATGAAAACCAGAAAAAAAGTTTGTGATAAATTACAAACATAAATAAAAGCAATGAAAGTAAAAAATATTACAGATAATTTGTGAAGTTTATCCCATAAATTTGTTATATCGGTAGATAATGAATTTTCGACTACAAATCCACTCAAGTTTTTCAAGTTCCTTTATTCGTGTTTAATGATCGAAGGGATTAAGGGAAAGTTTGGATAATAAAAACAAATAAATTAAATTTGGTATTCATTATATAACTAATGAGGACATGTTAATTAAGTTTTTTTTTTGTTTTATAGAATAGGTCGCGAACGTGCATACAGCTCGCCTGATGGTAAATTATCACCGTTGCTTATGAACATTTGCAACACCAGAGGAGTCATAGATGCGCGCCAGCGTTTAAGAAAGGACTATTCTCTTTCTTGCAGATCCCTGAGTAGTATCGGTTTGGGAACACCGCTGGTGACAGCTGATTGCACAAAGTAGTTGTGCTACTCAGAAAATTTTGTGTAAAGCGCAAAGTTGTGGATTGCCAATCATCGAGATGATGGATTGAAATTTTGCGAATTTTTTTTTAAAAAAAACGCGGCAAAGGCGTTCCTTTTAGTGGTAAACGCGCTTTACAATTTTACAAATTCCATTATAATTGAGAACAAAGGTTAATTAGTATTAGCAGAATAGACTGTAGTTGAATGGATTTTAGAGATCGATGCTTTTTTAGGGATCGCGTGCACCAAAGTTGTCCGACACCTAAAAAGTAGGAGTACCGAAAAAGACGCGTAAGAACTGGTGCCAACTCTGGAGCATACGTCTTCAGCACAACTGGAGGGATTCTATCAGGCCCACTTGACTTGCGGATGTTCAAGAAGAGAAGTGCTTTGCCCACTGACCTCTGCAAAAATCGAACATCTTCACGTGGCTTTTTGACTTTAAAGTTAATATTTTTTGATATATTATATAAATAAAATAATTTAAATTACATGATGTGACCTTTGATGTAATAAAAATAACATCATTCTAATTTTGTTTATTCATTACACTATGAAATTGATATTTTAATTTGTTATACGACAATATAACTTATTTTAGTAAAGAAATGTACTTTAAATCATGTTACTCCCAAAGGAGTATAAAAAGGTTTATAGCTCATTAAGAGGGGACATTTATTATGCAAATGGACTTGTCGTATGAAGCGTAAATTAGCTTAACTAGATTCGCTCCAGTATTGCATTTAGTATAATTAAAAGATCTGACGAAATGTGCGTGGATAATCCATAAATTTATTCAAATGAAGCGTGTTTGCTTATAAATCATTATTACTATACGATACAATTGTTGACAATTGATTTATTTTACAATTCTGGTATTAGAAATAATGCACATTACTATTCAATTCTATTAATAATTTAATCTGATTCCATACATTTTAGTGTGGTAACTTTCTTTAGGCGTATTTGACTTAAATATACATTAGTACAGTTAATCAGCAGCGCTTTAGCATGGGGCTTTATAAAACGGCGAATATCGAAGTTTCCATTAAATTAATTCCTCTGAACTGAAGAGATTGCGAGAGAGAGTTAGAAATCAAATTCTAAATTCCCTCCGTTATTCCAAGGTATTGGCATCCAGACTCGCAGCAGACGTATCACGTGATGAAGATGAAACCTTATAGGCTTCGCTGGCTTGGTCACGTCGTAAGAATGGGGGATGACCGTGGCACGCGCTTGCTTGAGACGATCGATGACCGACGTGGTCGAAGCCTCGATGGATCGAGAAGGACTTGTGCGAGCTCCAGATATAACACAAGCAAGACAGACTGATGAGACAGTTCTTGGTGTCGAAAAACAAAACTAATTTTTGATCACTGATCTCCTCTAGTTTAGTTTAGTCAGTTAAAATTATTTGATGTTAATTCCAATACCCAGTTTCGGTATTATGCATTTTTCTTTATAAATTTATTAATTACTACGGCTTATAATACTTGAAAATGTACATTTGATTATTTTTAAACAATAAAATAAAAACATAGTTACAAATATAATTCATACGCGTCCACGTATGACCCTTTTTAGGATTCCACATATCCGATGAACAAGGGATTCACCCTTATATGATCACTTTCATGTCACATAAATGGAATGAGATGAACCAATTAAGCGTAAACAAACGAATTCCGATTTTGAAGGTTAATTATAAGGGTCAAATTATATAAATTGAAAAAATGTCAAATCAAATCAATCAAATCACTTGGACTCGTTTTTAGAAATATAAATAATAAATTGTATAGTTTTAAAGTATTATACAAAATTTAAAATATATTGAAAAATAATACGTAAATTGAAATTTCAACCAAGGCTAGGAGATAAATAAAAGTTACTATTTATTCACGAAGCCTAAGTTATGCATTGCATGAAAATAGTAATCAAAAAAAATTTTGTTAGAAGATCAGTAGGCTAGCTTTGTGGTAAAGATTTGTCGGAAAAGTTATTAATTAATGCAATGACAAATTTGCAAAATGAAAAACCATTTATATTTTGCTAATATATTAAAAAAGATTGTCTTAAGATAAATATGACAGAGATTTAAAATTAGTAGCCAGTAATCATTTCTGTAATAATTACTATTCTCACTACAGACCCTCACGATTACAATTTATCTTTCCATATTGTGCTATCTGTTATTGACTTACACATTAATTCTTTACAATTTAAGTATTATAGGTATAATCGAAAACTTACATTCTAAAACAGGTTTTTTAGAATGTAAGTTTTCGATACATCTAAATAAATTAAATGATATTTATAGTATACAAAACATGTATTATATGGGCTTATGGGTTGACGATATCTATTGAGAATCTCTGTTCTCACAAGAAAACTTACCGTACAATGTGGTACCGACTAGACGATGGTGACATTTCACCGATTTTGTTCAGAAAAATATGATCATTCATTTGAAGATTTTTCAGTAAATAAACATCAACAACATAATGTAAAAAACAATCGCAATAGTAAATCCAAAAGAGCATAATGGACGCTTTATGTAGCTAAAGGAGGCAGTACGTGTATACGCATGTAGATAGGTGGGCATAAAATACAAATGAAGCATAATACGACCTAACAATAACGTCGAAACTTTTAGTATTGTGATACAAAAAACGATTAAAGCTTTTATGTTTTGAAGCCATTTCGTGAAATTTAAACTAATTTACTATTATCGTTTTGGGATCGGTTATAAACAAGACGTTTAATTTAATTTACGATTTTTTAAAAAATAAGTAATCAACGTTATTTTTTAAAATAGTATGTGTAACAGAAATAACGTTTTCGTTGCTAAAACAACATTTTTCTACAATTGATAGTGAGGAGCAAAACCAAAATCCCGCGCAGTATAGCTAATAAGAATACTGGCAGAGACAGATTCCTTCTGCCGCTCGCCTCTCATGATGGACAGACTGCAGTGAAAATATTTCGTCGTCTATTATCCGATCTTACCCAGATAACCTCCGAAACACCAGTGTCATTTGATTATTGATGTGTGATGTGTGTCTTCAACTTCGCCGGTCGCAGCAGCCAGACTTCGAATACCGTCCTCTCCTCAGCTTAGCACAGTACGTCATGAACACCGTCGTTTCTATCGTAAAAACGGCTCTCTTCGTACTTGTACCGCTGCTCTGGTATGAGTTGCAAATTCATGTCGTCATTCAGTATCAGATCAAATAACAAACTCCTGTATCGTCTTACGATCTGTCCTTTTTAATTGATACTGGACTCTGTAGATTTAAGTTCTTCAGCTTTATATGCCCATTTCCGTAAGTATTATTATTTAACATTTTTACAAAATCATCGTTTCAAAAAGGACTAATAATATGAACGTGTATATTATTATTATTTTACATGTTAGTACCGTGTGATAACAAATAGAAATGAGGAAAATAACGGTTACTATAAATTACAATTATATATAACAGGAACGAAAGAAAAAAAAATGTTTATATTAATTGATAGTAATCAGTTTCCTTTTGTAATATTGATAAAAAATTGATAACCGACTATGAATTTATTCCAATTTTCTACTTTTCCTTATTTGTGTTTTATGATCGAAGGGAATATGGAGATTATTACAATAAACACTATGGTTATGGATAAGGTTGGTCGACCGCCAGCCTACTATAAGCTGAAGTTACCGATCGCTTTTGTTTTCGATCTTCGGATTCTACGGAGATTTAGTTATTTGACTTTTATATCGAGTTTCAAACAGTCATTTTGAGTACTCGTAGACCAAGAAAGAA
Source organism: Teinopalpus imperialis (assembly GCA_029286865.1). NCBI lineage: Eukaryota > Metazoa > Arthropoda > Insecta > Lepidoptera > Papilionidae > Teinopalpus > Teinopalpus imperialis. The sequence continues at coordinate 6,175,936 of JAGSMU010000036.1, read as the reverse complement.
AAACTGAAAGATTACTTAGCTACTTAATGCTGAAAAAGTGTAACTACACCGCATCTATAAAGTAACACGATTAGATGGGATAATCGCTTAAACATTTAAATTTATCCATTTTATTTGAATAATATTACATGATTGATAATAATATATGATTGTCTAGTTATATTATGTCACTTTAATAATTTTTGAGGAAAAGACTAGAAAGCGTGATTACTGTAATGTATCTCCGTTATGAAAATATTTACATAAGAGGCTTTATTATAAATATTAAGTAATCCAAATAGCTAATTGTAGAAGCCTTAACATTGAGGGCGAGCTTCGTATCAAACATATGAAAGCAATACCTGACTAATGGATTTCCGTTTTATAAGAACATTAATTTTAAATTGAACATTTTGAATTCAACTAAACATTCAGTTGTGTCTAGGCTTTCACATGAACGCTACCAATTTGTCTAATACTAATAAAACTTTTGTAAATCAAGGACGTAACAAAAGTTAATTACTGGTGAATCTGATTTAAACTTTTAATTGAACATAGGGTTTCTAAACATAATACATAATTAACTTTTAATTACACCAAAGTAATCGTTAATAATTACAAAACGATTGATTCACTATCAGAACGAACTGACGAATGATTTGGAGAACTAGTTTATATATTTATTTATTTCTTTAAACTTTATTGTTACTAAAACTAATAAACTAATACGGTTAATCTCGAAATTAAGCTAAAGCGCCTTCTGATCTCCGTTTTTTCCACGCTTCCTTAACGGAAAAATGTATTTCTAAAGGCATAAATATGTCGGCTCGACTATTGAGAAACACAGAATATCAATATAAATTCAGTACAATGCGCTAAAACATGAATAAAAAATAGTATTTTTAATTATTAGATAAAGTTCTTGTTTAACTTATGATAACATAAAAAAACTAGTTGTCAGAAGTGGGATTCGAACCCACGCCCACAGAAGTGGACTGCGACCTGAACGCAGCGCCTTAGACCGCTCGGCCATCCTGACTTAATATTAATTACGAAATAAGAATACATGTAGCAGAAACATTTTATACTAGTAAAATTTGTACGTGTATCATCTGAAAGATCGGTATTTAGAAAATATTTTGGTACTCAGGCAATTCCCACATTACGCTTCTTCAAAGTTAAAAACCACTAAATTTAATAAGTTGGTTAATCATTTTTAATGTTTTATCGTTTATGTATCAATACTTTTATCTATAATATACTTTATATCTATTTAAATACCTTTTAGTAACAGCACTAATATTTCAATAGTGGCTTACACACGGCACTGTTAGTTTAGTCTAAAGAGAAAAATTAAAAAAATTAAATACGTTTGAGTAGTATAGTGTGAGAATGCTTAAGAATTTTTACAAAGGGAAGATATTTCCAGCGTATATTTAATGCTGACACTTTCGAACTCCTGTTCTTCAGCAATTTTATTTAAAAATTAACATCAATAACTGTAAATTTTTCTATATTCACACATAACTTTGTATAACTAACTTTTTTTCCAATATACTTGTATTACTATAACGCTTACATGCGAACTTAAATATATGCTAATATATTCAGTACTTATATACGTGTATGTTTATCTAGTGAAGAACAAAGTTTCATTGAAGCGAATAAGTACTTATTGGAATAGCTAACAACAGACCATAAGTACAGTCTAAACTTCGTTAAACTATGGACGAGGTAAATTTTGTAGCACCTGTCATAACCAGAGATCTGCCTACTCGATTTCCGTTTTAAGCGAAAATCAAGTTTCGATCGAACAATATCTCATTTCCAAGTAAATACTCCGATCTGTCGGGACATTCACATCAGCGTTTCTACTCGTAATTTACCTAATAAAACTTCTGTAAACTAATCATGTGCCAAAAGAAAATTACTGCCATATTTGATTAAAACTTTTAATCGAAATACAGATCCTTTTCGCAATATTAATAAACATTTAATTGCTATTGAGAATCAAAATTGCCTAAAAAAAATGATGTGCCAGGTTATCGTTGCTCGTTACGTAATTATATTTATAAAAGAAAGTAAGATGAGACGAGAGTCATCTTTTTAAATCCTACCTCTAATTAAGATTTTCGTTCCTTTTATATTATTTCTGTCTAACTCAGTCTTTCTTTTAAGACAATTAAATAATGACAAACATATATCGTATGTTATACAGACTGTTCGATTCTACCACGTCTGTTAAAATGAGTTAAAAACATATAACATGTATAAATAAATATACGAAGCTAATTCTGAATTAAATTTCACAAAAGTAATTCAGTCAATTGTCAGAAGTGGGATTCGCACCCACGCCCACAAGAGTGGACAGCGACCTGAACGCAGCGCTTTGACCGCTCGGCCATCCCGACTTGATGTATATTACCGAAACGAGAGTACATATCGTTTTCGAGTCAGTGTTAGTCAAATGAATTCAAATATTAGTGCGCACTACTTCGCACGCACTTCCTGTCTATATAGGGATTTGAGCATAGTTCGCCAGGCAGCTTCTCTATGTACAAGCATGATATTTAAAAAAGCAGTTATTATTGGTCTTACTATTTTATCTTGTTTCTATAAATACAATTTATAATATTACTGATGTCACCGCGTATGGTCCAACTCCGTTATCCCTATATGCACAAAGGCATAAAAAGCGATCTAGAGTAACGGACACTAATTTACTTGTTTTTTTTTGTATTACTGATGGCCACTGTTAGCCCGAAAGCTTTTATAGCTTCACCAGGTATATATTACTGGTGACGAGGCATTCCATCTCAGTCCTCAAGGGTGACGACGCAACTAAGTTATGATTCTTTGTCAAGGATGAATGTAGATTTCATAGACCACAGGGATCGCTAACCATCAGGTGGAGTGTGTGCTCGTTTGTTATTCTCAATATAATTAAAAGAAGGGATATTTTTCGACGTCTGACATTGAATATAAATCCAAATCAAAAGTTTATACCAAATAAGAAAATTACATCATAAAAACATTTATTTTTGTTCTCAATAGTCTTAATTCTTATAAAGCTTTCAAAAAGTTCTTTAACGTAAAATATTAATGAGGGCTCCGTATCTGTGATGAAGTTCTTTATAGCAAATGCTTTATGCAAATGTACTTTTTATGCGCATTTTATGTATAAAAGCTTCTTTTAAAAGGGCATTTTCTGCAAAGTTATTATTGCCATGACGTCGATTGCACGTTGAAAGCTACAGAAGATATAACAAGATGCTCCGAGACCGCAATAATAAACTTCAGCAATTGTCTCAGTCCTTTATATATACAGATAACATAAATTAATAAATAAAGTATTATATGTTCGCATTGTTAACTTAATTTTTATTTTTTTTATTATATACATATGTTAGTTAATATGTTGTGGTAACTTGTTAGGTTTTTAATTAATAATTATAAATATATTATTGAATTTTCTATATACTTTAGAATAAATGGTGCATGCTTAAAGACCAAATTACGTATTTATTCGACTTTAATATTCGTTTCAAGTTAAATAATCAATACACTTCGGCTTTTGCCCATTCTTTCCAAAGGCCGGCAGCCCACGACAGTATTCACGTCGCTGAAGTATATAGATATCTATAAACACGTAGATTCAATAATCATTTTCATACGTAATATCATATTTCAATGCTATGAAAGCATAGAATAATTCAATGATTTATTTGATAGAAGGAATCTAGGATAGAAGATCTCGAGGAATATACTCTATTGCTATGTAATAATTTAAATAAAATCAGGTATACATGTAAACTCTTTGGACGGCTAGGATTTGACGGAATGATAATCTCGTAAGGGCCACTTGGGAATGATTAGTTACCCTTAATGATTTACATATAGGTCGCAATTATCACTATTGTATATTGCCTTACAGCCGGTCAAGAGAGTGAGCATTTGTCACCCTAAGTTTCAAACAATTTAAACAAAAGCACATAACTACCTAAGGCACCTGATAATATTTTTCTCTATAATAAATAGCATTGCCGGTCTTAGGAGCCAATTAAGGCATAAAATGTTTTAGAAACTTTTATGCATTACACCCAGTTATATAGTTGACCTTAAAATAAGTTGCATTATAAAATTGATTTTATAATGATTGATACTTGGTAAAGAGACTTCCGAAGTAATATATGCACTGTACCTCTACAGAGATAACCCCTTGTAAACACGTTGTTAGTGCCCTACTGCCTTGATTTCTGTAAAATTTTATAAGAAATCACACCGTTTTAGTATAATGCAAATATTATTAAGAAAATATAAATAGATAAATACGAATAACTAAGACAGATACGTATATTATTATTTGGAAAGGGATAAAGGTTTCATGTTTAGGTACAAAGCACGCCATGGAATTTGATTATCTTTAAGCTATACCTGTCAAAACAAAGTTTGGCCTAATCACTTTATATTAAATAATAAATATCTAGTAAGTCCCACAGTTAGTAAATGAAAGATTCTAAATTTGCCAAAAGTTCTAAAACTTCCATCCTTCCGTCGAAGAAGTTACTACGATATTAGGCAAAAATTTAATCGAATTAGAAATCCTAATAACAAAAGTGTTGTACAAATTCATATTAGTAAAAAAAAGTTCGCATGTATTCGTATAACGAAGGACGGAGCAACGAGGGTCCATAAACGAGCCTTAGTTTCAAAGTTGACAGTGAACCTATTCAAGAGATGAATGAGCTTTTTAGTGCCAGTAAGCATTACTCATTATAAACACTTACTACGTACGTGTAGTTTTTCTACCTTTTATAGTGTCTCCAGAAAGAAAAGTTGCCAGTCTACGTCTATATATTATTGATTCCAAATAAGAGAAACAAATATAAAAATTAATCTTAATATATTACCTTAGAAAATCAACTATTATTAATATCTTATATCTATCTTTTTTTGTGGAAAATACACACAATATAAGCAGAGTAAATCTTAAAAGAGTTTAAAGATTAATGTGTTGGCTAAGGGCCCCAGGAATCACTTACCATCAGGTTAACGGTGTGCTCGTTTGTTATCCTCTATAAAATAATTAAATAAAGTTGAAAACACGTTAATACAATACAATACACAAGTTAATAGGCTTTCGTTTCAATTTCGCTTCATCGATTCAAAATCGTTTATATATTTTAATTAAATGAGCTGGCGTCGTAACTGTCCTTTGCCAAATTCGGTCCACGATTATATAAAAAAACGACTGTTGAAGAAAAATTCTTCTAAAAGTATCTTGGTCAACATCCCATCATTTAATTCATCTGCAAACGGTGTTGAAAAAAAGAATACTCTTGGGTTTCAAATAACAATGATATATAAAATAACATAAAAGGTAGCAAATAACTAAATAATTATCTCTAATATAACAGAGCTATAATATCCAGATCAGTTACGTACAACATAACTTCTGGTAAGTGATCACTGGAGATATTAATTCTATTAGATATTAGGAAAACCTGCGTCACGCGGTAGTATTTAAGATTAAACATTTGTTAGAACACATATCACTCGTAAATTACATCGCATGGTTTTTTAAGTTTATTTTAGAATTAACATAATTTTTTCTCAAATAAATCACAAAAATTGTGTTTTACGACAAATAATATCAACAATTTTAACCATGAAAATTAAGTAATATACATATATATATATATATATTTATATCCTTTCTTATAAACATGAAAGTTTTATTTTCTTCGGCTCAATTTCAGCTTCACATTAAGTGTTTTTATAGATAATGTATAACGAGACACTCAAACTTTAATTAATTCACAATTTACGCAGGATATTTTTCGACTTTATTATTCGACAGTAAAGAATGTTTATATGTATGCATCTATGAGGTCTTGTATTTTCTCGCAGCATTCGAACAGTTACTTTCGTAAATAGGATAGGTTATATCACAAAAAGTCAACATATAATGATAAGATGCTTGTAAGCATATAAAAAATGTATATAATATGATAGAGTTTATCGTTATAAGATTTCCAAAGTTTATATTTTGGACATTTATATAATAGACAGTAAATTAAATGAAATATAATGATATTCCCAATTTTATGCATTTGAGTTTTTATTGTTGCAAAAACGACAATATCTATTATTAAGGATCCAAGATACAAGTGCAGATTGCTAAGTTCTAATAGGGAATATCAGTACGTCTCCTTTTTCTTCACTATCCATTAATTTTACTAGATTGTAGAGCTACGTTTTAGCTTGTTTCTAGAAACTGCATGAATAGGTTGGCTCGATAGCAGTAGGACGTTGCCGGCATTGAATGCCAATGTGAACGAATAACGCAACTGTATTTCGATTTGTCACTGTAGGAATCTGGAGACCAGATGACTGGTAGGATAATAAAATACACAAGATATTCTGACCTAAGCTATAATTTTACACTAGTATTATGATGTGCTTATTCATACTGAAAACAGTGCCAATTATTACATTGAGAATAACAAACGAGCACACAGTTCATCTGATAGCAATTGATTCCTGACCCATGACATCTACATTCATCCATGACATGGAATCATAATGTAGATGCGTGGTCACTCTTGAGGACTGAGAGGGAATGCCTCGTCACCAGTAATAAAGGTCTCCAGATCCCTACACTCACTAGACGACATACAGCAGCATAATGCACCTATTTTACGCTGGTATTCTGTGAGCGCTTGGTCCTACACCGGTCGATCTGAAACATTCATTCTAAAGCTAGAAACAAACTGAAGTGTAGTTCAATCTCGTAAAAAAAATGCCCTCATATTGTAGGGACTATGGGGGAATATGTCCGTTTTTTTTTCAATTGCGAGCCTTACCTGCAAGCCTTACTTACGTACTATTTTACGAGTATTACTGGGGCACTTAATGATTTGCACGACGATTACGGCATTGCTCGCATTAAAGCTTATAAATTTAATTATAAATAACCTATGCTAGCGAATCAAATATCGTTTAATGTACTGAGTCGTTTGTCGCACCAAACCATTCCGTTGAAAATGCACAGAATTTATAGAAGCAATTTTAGCTTTTACTCTTTAATATCCCGGTAAAAAGCAAAAATAAGGCTTCGAACGATACATTAAATAAAAAAATGATACTTTTAAAAATAACGTTTTATTTATTGTATTGTATTTCTGCGGCCCCTGACATCCCTGTTCATCCTCGATAAGGAATCATGATGCAGTTGCTTTATCACCGCTAGATAAGTTGAAATACCTCATCACCTGTCAGGATCTCTCAGGAGGTCTTAGGATCCTTCCCTCAACAGGCGAAATACGGAATACCTGTGAGAGCGTGGTTCAGCCACTTGAGCCTGCTCATTGATACTAAGCTAGAAACAAACACAAGCGTGCAACCACTACTACATTCGTTAGAATAAATTAATGACATCTTGTATACGATATTTTTAAAAGTTAATTTCACTATATGTTTCTTAGTATTTTTTTTTCTCTGGATAAGTTTCAATTACCGTGCGCTTATTTTTTTAGAGCTAGCTAAGATTACCTATACTATAAATTTTATGATACTATAAAACTATAGAGCTGTTTCGTATACGTAAATAAATTAATTTAATGTGTTGTTTTTTATGCAACACATTTTACTTATGAAAATGTTGCATTTAGATTGTTGTGATTCGACTTTTTAAGATATTGAAAACGTAATCTGCGGTAGGAAGCGAACAATAAAAGACCTTGTGAATTTGTTATATGCATTCAAGATTTTGAGATAAGTTCGAAATCTAATCATGGAAATGAACCATACCGGTTAATCTTTAACTGCAAACGTTTACGTGCGTGTGCGTGTACTTAAGACGGTTGCGTTCTATTTAATTTGGTATTATAAATATTTAGTATTATAAATTAACTGCTTCAAAAATTAAGAATATATATTTTTTTCACGTATAGTATGTACTACATATTAAGCACCTAGTTCTATTATCAATATGTAAATATTCAAAAAATATTCTCATATTCTTAACCTAAAACATAGTTTATTTTTAATAAGAGATAATTAGGAAGAAAAGAGAAGTTAATAATTAATCTAACACTGAAAGCTCGAGCTGACAATAAGTGATAACTACATATTTAAATTTGTAAATACAATTTATTGATACATTGAAAATACAAATACACGCAAAAATTACACAGTCCATAGGTAATTAAAAGAGATTTAAGCAACGATGTATGAAGTTAAATAATTGTTTAAAATTAAAGGTTAATTGACGCTGCGCTCATCGCTCTAATGATAATTTTTCAAATGTAACATTTATGTGTCATAGGTTTGCCATTTGAAAAGGATAATAGTTTATTAAGCTAAAAGTTTTAATAACAAACATGATTAGTTAAAGTAACAAATTTCAATTTATTTAATTTAAAAGTCGAAAGAATTGTAAATAAACGCAATCCGGTGTCTTTCGATTTCAACGTTTCTTGTCGTACGATCTAAATTTTCATCAAACAGAATAAACGTTTGTACAATGAATGCAGATATTCTATTTATTATAGAACGCCAAGGGAAAGTCAATACGAATTTATTTTGTCCCAAAGTGAATTTATTTTCGACGTAGTAGATTCGGGAGAATTGGCTATGAATCTTTTTTAAACAGTACTGTCAGCTTTGACAATTGCTTAAGTTATGTTTAAGCAAACATTTGAAAGTTAGCTTCATGTACTTACTATTATTACTTGCTTACGTTATTTAATTTTCTTGGTAAGTATTTTAAATGTTTGGCTGGTGTTGACAACCTCAGTAAGGGTTTATATCTGAGACGGTCATGCCGAAGGCTCATTCCTAGGTCCCGTTCTCTACGCACTCTACACCAACGACATACCGCGCAATCGCCGATGTGTCCGGATCTAAACCAGACGCGTTCCGTAAACGACTCCAATCCGCAAAGAAAAAGACAACATTCATAATTTATCACACTTCACAATATTTCTATAAATAAAAAAATTAATATTTTTGTAATTTATGCGACGTCTAGACGTTATTAAAGTCCACTCTAGAGAGTTTAACTCATAATTGTACAAAATTACAAGCAAAAAAATTTAAAAATTGGAATACTCAATTGTTTAGGGCTTCTTGTTTTAACTTTTCCGTATTTTACGATCTTTCTTAAACTGAACTTGAGTACTGAAAACAAACCTGCTTTAGAAATGTATATTTTAAGTTATGGATTAAGTTTGTCAATAATTTTAAATAATTCTATATTTTAGTACCAAAATTAATTTTTAATAATGATTGCGTTAGGTATGGGTAATTTGCTGATCCTCATAAGCAGTTTGATTGTAGACCCTGCAATTCTTCATTAGACGTTGATCAAGTTAATATTATGTCTACATAAAATAAACTTCAAGCTAGCATAATACATACTTCAAAATAAGAAAAACAGAACCGAATCAAAAATCATGAAGACATGTGGCATAGTAAATAAATTTTAAAATTGTTGGTGTATCGGAGTTCGAATTGTTTACTCCCAACATAAAGAAGAACCCACTCGGAGGTCCGTTGCTTAAAACATTATATATAACTGCGATTAATTTATTTATTCTTTATGTTCCTTAAGTAACAAGTTTACAAGGGCGGTCTTAATGCCCAGTAGCATTCTCTACCAGTCAACCCTGGGAGTTGGAGAGAATAAGTTGATAGGCATATAAATAAAAAAGGTTATTTAAATAAAAATATCAAATTATTCATAGATACATAACAAAATAATACATATAAATATAAATATATAATTATATATATATATATGTATATATATATATATATACATAGAGACTTGTAGACGTTCATCTTCAACTTACTGAAGAAGATTACTTATTTTCTTAAATTATCATTATGATGAGTACATAGTGTCGCGTGGGCACTAGCGTATTATTAATTATTTTCATATTGTAAAATAGGGTACAATGACAACCTCGACGGGCCTAGATTTTTTGAGGGACGAGAACAAAGACGACATATCTAGTTAATATACTTATATTTTACTATTACTTATTCAAAAGACAAATACATTTTTATAATATTAGCTAATAAACATTGACTTACTAACATTAGTACTAATAATCGTAATATACTTACACGTAGACAGTTACACTCCGCTGAGTATAGCGAATGTATAGCGAGTATAGAATGTATACCAATTGTCATTCCATCGAACTGGACTCGAGGATTGTTATAATCGACGAATTATGAACTGTAGCTTCGGGTCATAAATCATATTTATCTGTCTATCTCGCTCACACTTACAGGTCTTATGGAGAGGTGCAGTGATGTGCGTAAGAATTGTAGAGGTGCAGATCGATAACGGGATAGGTACGATCGATATGCTAAATTATGTTAAGTATTAATATGAATCATTTTTGCTATCTGAAAATAAAAGTTTTTAATTTGTAAGATAAAGTGTTTGTTTCGACGTTATCATGGAGAAACTGTATAGATAATAATGTGGCCCTGAAAAGGGCCGTTGTTATCTTTTTATAGAAAAACTACAACCCTTACTCTTAACGACCAATCAGGAGTCAGAGTGCTAATGAAGGTCACGATGACGCATCCACTCCGCGTGCGCAGGTAGCTAAGTATCGATAACGGTTTGCATTGCGTGCACATTCCTACTGTCAGTGACATTTATTTCCCGACGACTCAGTTTAAATGCGTCGACTATAAGAGGAAACATATTCAATCGCTTCCAGTTTGCTTCTATCCACTCTCCAAAAGTACGAAAGCAACTAAATGTTAGGCCTAATATATTGAGACATCTACATTCATCCTTGACAAGGAATCATAATGCACATGCGTTGTCACCCTTGAGGACTGAGATGGAATGCCTCGTTACCAATAATAAAGGTCTCCAGATCCTTACACTCACCAGACAACACAGCAGCGTTATGTTGCTATTTTACGCTGGTAGTGAGGGCTTGGTCCCACCCCGGTGGAGCTGACTCATTCACTCTGCAGCTAGAAACAAACTGCAGCGTAGCTCTATCACCGTCAAACAAAGTGATTTTGAATGTATGATATCTGATTTTTAAAAATACAATCTGTTTTTAAGTAGCCAATTTGGAAGGATACAGATAGTAAAGAGGCAGAGTTAAGCGAAAAAATGGTAGAGATGTAGTTGTTCTTCTTCGTCCAGAATAAGTATATAAGTAAGTAATAAATCAAGCATTATTTAAGTTCCAACAAAAGTTATCTACTTAAAGGACCCCTTTAAAATGTAAATTTAATTCAATTGCGGTCTTATTATTTATAGAGGTACGATAGGCCAAATTGAATACTTTTGTACAAAGGTACCCAGTATTTCATTTATAACGACCTTTCTTGTCTTTTATTAAGTTGAAAAGATTTATCAGTATAATAAGTAATATTTTGAATAAAATACAGCTATATTACCTTACCACAATAAAATACATTTAAAGCAAAGATGTAATCCTACAACTTAGGTAGGGTTATTACGAGACCGCTTCAAAACCTTCTGTCGAAATATTAACAGAATTCATAATAAATAAACATGAAAACTTATGTTCCGTTCGGTGCATTACATTTTATCAAAGTTCAACAATATTTCATTAAATTTTTTTTTTAAGAAATTTAAGTTGTATAATTTATCAGCAAATCATATATATATATATATATGGTATATTTTAATATAAAATAGCTGCGACCAGACTTTCTCTGAAGAGTATATAATCTGCTGTATAAAACATTCTTGTAGAAAGAATTAGAAATACTTAAATAGAAATAAAATAAATAGAAATACTCGAACAGTATGAATTGTAGCGAAAAATCTTCAAGGAAGATTAATCGTTAAGCGTTTCTAAAATTTCGTAATTATAATCATCATTAATCACGCACCGAGGTTAAGTACTATTATATGATGAAATAATTTATAAATTAAAGAGCAAAAATAACGACGTAAACAAACAATACATCAATACGTAGTCACTAAAACAATAATTTCTAATTAAGCAAAACAGATCTGGAAGTTATTAAGAACACCAAACTTTATGTTGTTATTATGTTTAAACAATAGAAATTTTATAATGAGATAATATGAACGAAATACGATAAGGGCAAAGATAAGAAAATACCCAAAAACGACTCTTAGTATGTATGAGTATGGAGAATTTACTTATGGTTAAAGTAAACGACGTATTTTTCGACAGAATGGAATATAATTTAAATCGTAACTATTAGGATCCAGTAAACTACAATAATTGAAACACACAATGTAATAATAAACTAACCAGTTTTTATGTAAAAAACCAAGAAGTATGATATTCAGAATTTTCTGTAGATACGTAAGTATTCGCAGAATTATCACTTTAATATTCGGAACTTAACTAAGGTCAAGGAGAAATATGGACATCAATTGTCGTACCCATTCATATAAAATATGTTTAAGATTATTTATATATCGGTTGATCGTTTAAAATAAATTAAATTTGAATAAGGATATTTTAAAATTTAATTTGAATAATTATACGACAATATTCATAAGTTCAAAAACCGTTAAAGTATTGTTATTAACTAGCAGACAATGTGCCATCTAGTTATTTTTTTTTTACATTAAGAGTAACAAACGAGCACACAGTTCACCTGATGTTAAGTGATTCCTGCGGCCCATGACATCTACATTCATCCTTGACAAAGTATTATAATGCAGATGCGTGATCCTTGAGGACTGAGACAGAATGCCTCGTCAATGCTGGTAACAAAGGTGTCCGAATCCCTGCACTCACCAGACGAAACTTACGCTGGTATTCTGTGAGGGCGCGGTCCTACCCCGGTCGAGCTGATCCATTCATTATTTAAATAGATAAACATCACTATTTAAATTACAAACATATCAGTTTCATTATTTTTTTATATTTTAACACAATATCGAGCTATTGAATAAAAGATTCTTGCGTACTATATGTTACTATAGTAATCTAAATATAAAATCAAAATGAAGCTACTCTATATACCTAAAGGGTAATAGAACGGTCCATTGATTTATATGTATATAATTTGACCTTAACTTATCATATTAATTTTCGTCCTTCGGACAAAATAGAACTGAAACGCGACTTTACCACTTTACCACAAAGCATCAACTTCCCCCAATAATAAACACATTAACCTCGACAACATTCACCCCTGACGATTACGACGGAAAGTCTCTTCCCGGTAATTCCGCCTATTTTATTTATTACAATAAACACAGAAGTAATATGCTATTCTTTCTTATGTATAATATAGGTTAACAAAATAGCACGGCTTCTATATCCTAGATAGAAATAAGTGTCGTTACTTTACCTGCTTGCTGCTTCATTATCACTATTGAAATTATCGCAATGGTCAAAGATGACCAGGAGAATTTTCTTCACTTCATAATAATAAATAACAAATCCAAAAAAAAAATATCGTCCAATAGTTAACATTAATATGTAAATTTTAAAATTAATATGTAAACGTATTATATTATATTAATATAATACGTTTCAATAAAATAACCACAGTTTGTATACAATTAAATTGGAAAAATCTTTATATATAGAAAAGTTTTTTTTTAATGTAAATATATATATATATATATATATATATATATATAATGTAATATGTCTAGCTCCAGACTTAAATAAATTTGCATTCAAAATAACGAAAAAGATATTTAGTGTTGTTTGATGATATTAAGGACGACAAACGGTTTGTTGGACGGTAAGTGATTGCTGTTACACTCAATATATATCCTCTTATGTAATTTAAATGTAATGAATCATAATTCAGGTTCATTGGCACCTATAAGATAGATTGCAACGTCACCGTAATAAACACACGTAATAACACAGTTAAATCCTATCCCGGTTAAATACAGCAGCATCAAATTATGAGATTTGCGAAGTAACTTGAACAATAATATACATATACTCGTATAGTATAGTCCGGTAAAAATGAAATTTAACAATTATCACTAAGCAGAGTGATAGCAATAAACTACGTCATCTAAATAGTATTTAAAATATTGTAGGAACATTAGGGGTAGTTACCAAATATCACTAGCACCTCCACCTGCAATTGATCCACCCTGCTAACTAACGAGGCTTTGGCGATGTATTGACAACGGATTATATATTTATTATGGCAGTAGGGGTCACTTACGAGCACACAATTCACCTGATTTCTGCCGCCATGTCACTCACACACGTCGTCGTAGAGAACCATAACGCTTACGGAGTATTCCATCTTTTAGAGCATAAGACTACTAGTGAGTAATAAGGTTTCCAGTTTCTTACTTTCACCTGACAAAACACAGTAAGCGCTAAACCTCTGTTTTACCGGTCGAGTCGTCCAATCCTGGCAATTTTTTAACTGCGGCGTGACTATATCGCGTATAATATTCATCTGAATATGCCGTAAAGAATTATCTGCCTGTTGAGGTGCTGTGTCTAGAACGAGAGTAGTAGTTCTGCACGCACTAATATCATTGACAAGTCTGATGAAATTGAGCAATTATTACAATAAAGTGCCGTTTTTTAGGAATGTTGCAAGATTGTTTAAAAAGCCTTTGGCCTCCAGTGATTGAATAGAAAGAGACCATAGAATAATAATCCACTTAAATGTTATAATAAAGGTATGATATAAAATAATAAAACAAAAACACAATGAAGCCCATTCAAAAATAAAAATAAAAGCTTACTCATAAAAAATCTTGATTTATATTTCATGTAGTCAGTCTATATTGTAATTTTACATCTAGTCTTTACAGCAAAATAATTTTAAGATATTATGTTTGCGTATTGTAACTCTAATACACTTTGAGATTTGATTGTAACTTATCTAAATATGTATTTATAACATGAAAATTATATATAGATTGAATCTCGCCGTTGCTTAAAAAATTAACTCTCAAGAAAGAATAGCTTGAAGAATAATCGTTATATTCAGTGGGCTTCAAACCCACGCCTTCCGACTAGACTCCTTCTGTGAATGTGACCTGAATGTAGTACACTTGCGGTATGTAACCCGTACATAATCTAAATTTAGTATTAAGCAAGGAGTCATGACGTATATACACTTGATATTTCCACACATTATTGAAATTGAGTTTAATATTTGCAATAATAAATATTATAGGTAATATCAAGTGTGAAAATTGCAAAATTAAAGTAAAAAGATAGTCACTCAAGATTCCTCTCTTTTGAAACGTACCTACATCACTAGAAAAATATATAGATATCAGGTAGTTAAAGAATCGGGAGTCACCTTGTGGAAATTCATAACAAACTAAAGCAAAATCAAACTATATTGCCCAAATTCACATATAATAGAAAAGTTTCTAGCCTAGCACTGATTTATGCCTATACTAAGTATAAGGCAAAGTAGATTATGTCAATCGAACATAAAGTTTGAATAGGGCTCTTAGCCAGCGACTAAATATTTCAACCTGTCAAGATTAGTAAAGTAAGAATTCGAGTTCTATAAATCAGTCGTTGTATGCCTATAGGAAATTGCTGCAAAATTAGATAGAACTTTTAATCGAATTTGAGGTCCTAATTACAACTGTACAAAATCTTACTTCCATAGTAGAAGTAAGGATATTATTTCTAAATATTTATCTATGAGGACCATCTTTCCCGGATTATCGAAGCGAAATTTATTTAATATTCGTACAATATTAGGCGTATAAGACAATGAAGTTGGAAGAGCCATTAACAACAGAAGTTTCTTTTACCCTCGTAGTTGGTGGTACTGCGTACGCCGATAACCAGATTGGCGTAAAATACTAGGAGCACATAGGTATCGAGGAGTAAAATAAAGATATTGAGTGCTACGTTGATAAATCGATACTATGCTACGATCGTCTTGTGATCTGCTACGCACTCTCTCACTCAAAATCTCAAAAAAACCTTTAAGTAGGCCTCCGGTTCCCAACACTCAATATACGAAACAAAGTACCTTAATGCTGCTATTAAACGCTGGTATTGTGTGGTTGTGGCCCTTACCCGGTCGAGACAACCAATTTGTACTGTCAATAGAAACTAGAAGTAGCGTGAATGGTTGGTACATTCTATGGCTTTTTTCTTTTCCCAGTCCAGCAAGGAAACAATACGTTTGCAATAATAATAGGTCGGGGGAAAAGAAATCCATTATTTTGTTCAGTAGATGGCTATAGTGTTCGATAAGTACTCGTAAAGCATCGATCAAATAATTTCAGATTTATGCTCGTTGGAAAGTTGACGTTGAATACTAATAAAACTTTTTTTCTGTTTTATGTTCCATTCAGTTGTGTGTTACATTACATTAATTACAAGGTGTTAAAAATGGAAGTCATCAAAGAGAAAATTCATTTTACAGTTTTTCTTTGATAAAGGCAAATATGCATGCCAGACATCTAAAATAGTCAATGGTTTTTGTGATTCCGATACTGTAGCAGCCAATGACGTGTAATTCTGGTTGCGTCGATTCCATTTAGGTATTTTTATTTTTTGAATTATTTTGTAAATGACAATAAAATCACAGAAACGAATTTGATCGCCCAGTAGCTAAAGATTCAAAAATAAACTTGAAGTTTGGGTGCCACACCAATTAACACAAAGAACGTAATGGATCCCATTTCCAACTGCGAAGCCCTGGCCAAACGGAATAAATCTCATTTCTTTCGAATGGTGACTGGGGATGAGAAATGGTCACATACGAAAGCATTATGTGAAAATGCTCCTCATCAAAGCGCGGTGAAGCTGCTCAAACGGTAGCCAAGCCAGAACTTCGTGGGGATGGAAAGGAATCTTTTATTATGAGTTGCTTCCATATGGCCAAATACTAAATTCAGATCTCTACTGTCAACAACTGGACCATTTGATGATTATCCAGAATCGGCTAACAGGAGATGTGTTATGTTCCATGACTACGACTCCAAGCTACACACGTCTATAGCGACTCGCGAGAAACTCCTACAGCTTCGTAGGGAAGTTTTGATACATCCACCATATACTCTGGACCTCCAAACGATTACCATGTTTTTTTTTATTGCAAAACTTCCTCGTTAATGTTAAATATTTTTTGAATTCTTTTTACGATTATAGCTTTGACTTACCATCGAGACGTTAGCCAATACAGCTAAGAAGGTTTGGCATATTGACCGGACTAAATGTACCTTCGGTTCGTATTATTGACTAATAATAATAAATATACTTACGAAGATATTTTCTGAAATATATTAACACAGAAATATAATACGAAAGTAGTTTTATGGCTTTAGGGTCTCAAATTACTACGTAACAATATGGACTGCTACCACAGAGCTACGTTGGTAGCAATAATATGTTATTAGTTTCTTTTTGTGTTTTTTTAAGACGCCGCAATATTTCTTCTTACACAGGGTTATTAGAAAAAAATGGTAACAGGTTTAAATAATGGTATACTTTAATATCAAAATTACGAGTAAATTGAAAATAATTCTAATTTCATAATCTAATAAATTGCTGATCTTCTTCGTTTTATTGGTACTAGATGAAAATCAGCCATTTAAGTTACATCTGTTACTTGCCATTTTAGTTACATCTGTTATTGAAACGTTCATATATTTTTAAATTCCGTAATATCAATTATTTTTACACGATTTTTATACTATTTTGTTCTTGTACTTTTTTTCTTTCTTTTCATCGGTTACCGTTCTTGCAAATTAAGCTGCACTGTATTTCTGTTTTATTACAAACACTGTAACGATAAGTTTTATGAAGATTTATTTTAAAATATTATTATTATTTTAACTATTTATTACTATATAATTTGGCAGCGTCTTACGAATTCTTCTTAATTTTTCTAATTCCTCTTTTATAATATAGGGCGACAAAAGAGCACACAGTTCACCTGATGTTATGTATAAGTTACTGCTGTGGCTTTCCTTTATTATGGATGACATGGACATCGATGAAGATTTAAGAAGTAAATGCCTGTAATTCAGTCTCTATGATATGCCATGAACACTGCCATCATACGAAACAGAAAAGTTATGCTATTTTACGCTGGTATGTGTAACTGTAGCATACCTCTACCACTGTTAAATTTTAAAATAACCCCAGAGATATCATACAATTTATTATATTTATGGGTGATGTTTCAAAAAAGTAAACATGAGTTTGTAACACACAACTTTGTCAAGTTAAAACAAAACTGTGGAAGCACTAGACTAAAGTTAACTTATGATTGGGTTCTGTCACGAAATTCAGAGACTATATATTTCTAACAAAAGTTCAAAAGTCAATAGCCGAATAATTTAGAGTGCGGTAAGTGAAACTTAACGCCGTAGGTACCAATCCACCGTTTTAGACAATTGTCGTTGTGGCGACTTATAATTTATTATTATAAAATAATTGAATTATAGATAAAATTTTAGAAAAACACATTAAAGAATTTATTTTTTATAACTAAGTACAATAATGAAGATAAAGTTCATTAAACATTAATTTCATATGCAATTTGTAAGGAAAAATACCGTACAGATACCGTAAAATAAATACAAAACTGGCTTAAAAAATCAAATTAATTATTATTATTGCCATATATTACGGTCTTAAAATATTTATTGTAAAGTTTAGTATTTGCGTATCGAATTATTTAAGAGGTAAACATACCTGCATTTATACATTTGTAGGTGTGGATGTCTCTAACGATCATGTACCGAAGTGTTGTACAATATAAAAGCCCAATTCTAAGACAATATAATACTGAAACACATGACGTAAAACTGGACATATATATTAAGGTGTCCTTGAACTTTAAGCAATATACTGGTAGATCCAACTTTATCAATATAGATCCGACTTCAATTATTGAAAATGGTACAGGCCGGTTATTTTCAATATCAACGGAGTTTGTTTATTAGCACCTCGATGTAATAGGTATACTCTTGCTCATGTCTTAATGCTTCGTCTTGGATAGGATACATGTGTTTTAATCGTAGGTTTTCTCATTTATTTTACTATGGATGACAAAAATACATAGAACGAGACAAGTATCATCTTCAAATACGATAACATCAAATTTACGATTAATGTAGTAATAAGGAAAACTTCACTATTAATAAATAATTCTAACAAGGCTAAGATCAAAAAGGTATAAAAAATAATGTATATCCTTATAACTAAAAGTGAAGCCAACATCTTGCGAACACAAATCCAATTACTACTTTCCACTCCTTTATATCTTATGAAATATTAACCCTTTTTCTTGATAGTAAATATAATCCTATTTCCTTTACCAATCACTTTTACGAGAACTGAAATATGAGTACCGGTAAACATCATTTAATAGACCATAACTCTTAAGGGTCAAACAATAGCAATCTCCAGATCAGCAAAAGTTCGTTACATTGCTCTCATTAACTCAGCACTCGTAGTTCGATCAGAACTAATTGAACTTTTGCTGATCGATCCAAATTACGGTGCGAAGCGATTGAACCCTTAATCAGAAACAGGTTAGTTTATTAAACAAATGAAAGTAATGTAATGATTTATAGTATTCATTAAAATCGGAGTAAGACATATATAGCAAATATACATGCGGTACATAATTTTCCACATCATAGTATTCATCGATATAAGACTGGCGTCAGCTGTATTTACGAACCGATACGACTTAGGGAGCTTTAAGAAAAGAGCCTCATTTCTGACTCCTCTGTTGTGGATGTCCATAGGCGGTGATAATCACTTATCATCGGGTGAGCTGCTTGCTCGTTTTCCATCCATTATATAAAAAAATAAAAAGCAGGGGAGCCTATACGGCCCAACCATTAGGCACGATTCCGATGTAATGGACAATATATCGTGTAGAATTTTCCTAAAAAGGGAAAGTTTATTACTTTACTTTGTATGTAATCATTATATCCCTTATATAAGGTTTACAAGAGTGGATTCTCTGCCAGCCAATCCTAGCAGAATCAGAGAAAATGTTGGTAGACACAAAATAAAAAAGTTATTTCGATAATATCAAATTAGTGACAAAATTAATGGGTCAGCTCGGTTGCCGATGATCATGTTCTAAAGATTTCGGCGTGAAATTTAAGATTGAAGCTGCTGTATTAGGTATATATGATAGTTGCAGGGAACCAGAGACCGAAAATTAAAACTTTTCTTGTATTTTCACATAATAATGTTGTCAATGCTGGCAAAGAAATTTACGTACATACGAAATACACTATCTTCCTTCTGGGGCAGTTGAGTAAAGAGCTGAAAAATTTCTATATTTTTCTGTATTTATTATACACTTTCCAAAATCAACAAATTAAGAAGAATCTCAAGAGTAACGAACTTAAATAATAAAACAACAGAAATGTGCGAATTAAACGATTCCTGAAGTATTGTACTGATTTTAGAATAAAAAATAAATGAGTAGGAGATGGCTGAGGGCGATGACATGACAGGAAATTATAGTCCCACTTTCTTTTGAAAGGCGAAAATGACATTTTAATGACTTGAATTACGAAGATCCTAAAGCATTCAAGATTACGTTGGGATATATAACCCCAATTTCACTTCTCGTGTCGAGGTCAAATGTTTTTATGGGAAATCTTTTTTACTTATATTAGTTTATTAAGTATTCATTAACTTTACTGTATGACACATGTCAAATTGTCCTATGAAATCCCTTGTAAGAAAATATGTTTATTATATCGTTATTTTAAAAAAATCAAACACTTAAGTATTGTCATTAGTATTATTATAAATAAAGCAAATAAGAAAATGGTATTATTAATAAAGCAAATTATGAAAAAAAAACTTTTCATGCCTATATCTCTGATACATTGCTGACACATCATCCGAGCTCTTCCCAGCTATGATAGATTAAGCATTATCATGATGGAAAGGGACGACAAGGGCGTTATTGTACTCGAAATTCGATTCTGGGATTTCTAGGAATCCACATCCATTGTGTGGTTACACTAGCGGATACCTGACTGTGTTAACGAAGCTGGTGTAGGGTGAGCCCCGTACACTCACGGTTCTTGTTCTTCTGATTAACGCAACAAACGGAAGAAGTCGGTAACCAACTGGCCTTGGGTAGAACCTTAGTCATCACAGACTCTAATGATGACGGTAAAGTCGTAGTTTTTATTAAGCACACACCTAAAATGTACAAAATAAGATCTACACAAGGATGTACTAGAGCTACATATCACTAGCACTTATTCCCCCTGTTTACATCCGGCAGGGAGGGAGGTAAGGCCACACACCCCGGCATCCCATGGGAGGCCTACTCGCCTAAGTTCTAAAGAAAAATAAAAATAATCTGCTTGAGGAAAGGATGCTTTTATCCAATACCAACACATATTTTTTGCCATTATCAACTTTAAGGTTTTTTTTTTAACAATACCGCCACTTTCTATATACAAATACGCGATATAGTACATTTCATAAAGTCACATAAAGCACGTCGCTGGAGTTTCTTGCGCCACTTATTCTGCAGCGCCAACGGATTCCCAAGAGGTGGTAGAACGTATCCTCAATAGGTACGTGTTTAAGGCACTGAAAGTTGTTAGAACCGGCCAATTACACTGGCAATGAAAACTTCTTATTATAGGTTATAGAACTCTTTGGTTACCTAATGCGATATATTGCATTATTTGTCATTAGATTTTTGTGAATTGGTGGCAATTTCAAAAGTCTTGTTACACCAAAATGAATTTAACCTGAAAAACTCGGTCCAAGATTTATTATGACTTTCGTCGTGGTCTTAATCAACAACAAAGCTTTCATAGACTTCAATTGGCATTTCTTTATGACACCACATCATGCGCCACTATTTACAATTGTCAATTAATGAGTTTAAGCGTGGGTGTAGCAATCTCAGTGATGATCTACGTGAGAAACGTCCTTTAACACCGATATCTGAAAACAATCTGAAAATAACATCAGTGCTGTGCGATGCATGATAGAGGAAGATAAGAAAGTGACCTACCTGCAGGTGCGGGCAAGCTTAGGCATTGGTATGAGTCAAGTACAAAAAACGTTTACACGAACAAAAGGTCTCAGGAGGCTTTAAACCATATGGATTCCCCATACTATGACCGTAGGCCAGTAACGCCTTCGCTGGTTTCTCGAAATGTTAAAAAGAATTAACGTAGGTAACTCGAATGCTGTATTTGATATCGTCACAGGTGATGAAATCTAGATATATTGATACGAACCCGAAAACAAAAGACAATCTTCTCAATGTGTTTCCTTTTGAGACTCGGCCAATTAAGGTATAGAAAGGAAGAAGTCACCTCTACGTCCGGTCTAGTTGTTAAAGCCTTCGGGGCAAACAGCACTAATAATCTGTAATAAAAATTAACAGAAAAAAAAGTTATATTATTTAGTTATGTAGATTATATACCCATGGTCATAATCGACTGGGAAAGTTCAAACTTTTTTTAATAGGTTTCTATAAAACAAAATATATATATATCTAAAATAGATAAAGACTTAATTAAGCGACTAAAATAAAATTATTTTGTAGAAAAAGCGTCTTGTAAAGATCTAGTGCTATTTTAGCACAGAATTATCTTATGGCTTTTAAATCGTTTTACGAACTCGAGCTGATTATTACCTACTGATTCTAATGTGAAATATAAAAATCCTCGAACTTAAAAAAGAATCTAAATTCGATTATCCAGAGATGTATCTAGAATGTACTTACAGTAACTTTATTGCACTCCTTTGGTGTTTGATGAAACATTTTTTTATTATGTTTAGGGTTATAAACGAGCATAAAGTTCACCTGATGATGATAATTATTCCTGAGGTCTATGACACCCACATTCATCTTCGATAAAGAATCATAATTTAGTTGCGTTGTCACCCTAGAGGACTGAGATGGAATGCCTCGTTAGTAATAATGATCTCCGGAACTCTAAAATAATACGGCAAGATGTCTTCTGTTAATCACCAAAATATATGGCCTAAAGAATAAGATCGAATATCGGGTCACCACTTAACGCTTGCTGCAGTTTGTTTCTACGTGCAATATTAATAGTTGGCTCAACCGCACCTTTTCAGAATACCATTGTTAAATAGCAGGATAAAGCTGCTGTGTTTCTGCTCGCGAGTGTAGGGCATCCGGATACCCTTATCACTGGTCTATGGATCTAAGTGGATCTAAGATCTAATGCCGGGTCCTCAGGGGTGACAAAGCATATGCATTAAGGAATCACCTTATCGACCAAGAATGTGGGTACCATGAGCCGCAAGAACCCGTTACTATCCGGTACTGTACTGTACTCGTTTATATATATATATATATATATCTATGTATATATATATATATATATATATATATACATAGATAGATAGATTCCTGTGGCGTATATATACATGCTTGTATATAAAAAATTGTAATTTACTAATTACTAGAAAATAAATATAATTACGTTTTACATGTTAGCTTATGTTGGACTCGTTTAATATTATGAAATCATTTGTACATGGTATTATAACATATTTGTACCATTGACAATAATGTTTGTGTCTAGCAATTTACTAAATGACATTCTTTATACTATTTATTGTTTATATATTATCCTTATAAATAAATACAGAATAAAAAGTTTGATCGAGAATAAAGTAAGAATAGCCAAAATGACTACTAATAAACTCCGAACAACTAAAACCTAGACCTTAATGTAGAAACTGTTCCTATACGGGTTATTCCAAACCCTATTCCCACCTGGACTCTACTCTAGAATAAACTTATAGTGGAATTATTGACCTTTCCGTCCTTGCTTTGTTGTCTTGTAGCAAGACAGCATCAGAGGTTATGTATATATTTATATATATATATATATATTTATATATATAATATATTATTATAAACTCTTTTTTTCGGTAATTGCACATGTTGATTCTTAATTATAAATATATTTGTTCAGTTGTTACAGTGTTCCATTCATCTTATATTTAATTCGTTAGTAATATAACTTTCATCCCTCCTGATTACATGTCCGAACCAAGCCAGCCTTTGACTTATAAATCTAATCATTTTCTAAATCCAACAATTCCACAATCAGTGGACAATTATACTGCATAAGAATTCACAATAGCATAAAGAGATATTTTGGACTCCATGATGTACATATATAGGGGAGTAATTATTCCTCTAAATGCACTACATATTGTAAATTCTTATTTCTAAGTTGTAAGGCTGTTAATGTTTAATTTTGTAATTTATGCGACGTCTAGACATTATTAAATTTTACCCCAGGGTGGATCTCATTCACATTTCTATGAAAGCTAATAGCATAAAAATTGAAAAATAAGGATTTTTTAATTGCTTGGGGACCTATTGTTTTACCGTCGTCGTATATAACGATCCTTTTTAAATGGAGCTTGTTTACCGTAAATTAATTTAAAAGTTTATAAGGGTATTGTATGTTAGGGTATCGTAAAGTTTGCCCATTCTTTTATTTGAACAATTATTTAGTGAACGTGAAAAATTTATTGGAACGACTGCCTTAATTACGGTTAATTTACTGTTACCCGTTGAGTATAATTGTTTATCTCTGAAATTATTTACCGGACATTATCATATAATATATAGGATATCACTTATTACATATTCTACTTAGGAAAAAAGATTGTGATTAATGAGCTTGTATCTTTAACTTTAGGTAAAATTCCAAGTTTCAATAGTTCTTTATTTGATTTTGATGGTGTTCATCGTTGAAATAGTGATTCCGGTGTCGATTTGAAAAAGTATACAGATAGTGCTTGTCTGCCATAAGGTACACTAAAATTTTATGAGAATATTAGCAAATTTGTTATCATTAATATAAATATTTCAGTTTTTAAGCTGAAACCTAAGCTTTGAACTGAATCTGAAATTGTGATCAAAACCCAGTACGAACTATTCAAATCTACTGATAACAGACAAAGGAATAGGCAGAAATCTAAAAAGACTTCGTTCAGTGATGTAAAAAATATTGTCAATAATCTATATATCGACAATATTTTTTCAATGTTCAGGTCAATAATATTTTCTTTTTTATAGATGAGACGTTTAGTTAAACGAACAATAGCGTCGTAGTCTTGTTGATCATAGACTAGTCTTTATGAAATCAAGCATTATTTAGGTTTCAAAAAGGTAATAATAATATATAATATGTAAAGTTTATTTAGGTATATAACCTTTGTTGAAACCGCCCGCTAAGTAAGGGCTTAGTGGACTGTTTTAGAATTTTAATTTTGTTAAATCGCGGTCATATTATTTATAGTCGTACGATAGCCCGAAGTGAATATTTTTGTGCGAAGATACTCAATATTTCATTCATAACGAGCTATATTTCTTGTCTTTCGTAAGATAAAAAGATTTATATAATATATATGATATATAATAGATCGATATACGAGATATAAGATTTATATTAATATGCAATAAATTATATTGTAAACAAAGGACGATAGTAATACTAAACCGCAATAAGGAACATTTAAATTATAGAAATAATTAAGAGAGTATAGAATATTACATACGTGTCCACATAAAATGTTTGTCACGACATATCGAAAATATTATAAAAGAACATGTATGAATAACAATGAATCGAACAAGAGAAAACGGTTCTCTTGCTCGATGGAAAATAATTCACGTAAGGTGAGGCTAGACTTCTTTCATGGTAACGGGCTGCTGCTTAAGATCCTCACATAAAGTTCTCCCTTTAAAAAACATTCCTTATTCACTCAATAATTATATGAAGTAACGCAGCCAATGCCGCCATATACACTTTACATCTTTACGTTATTTCAGGTATCATTCTGCGAAATAAATAAATAAACTGTGAGGAATGGAAGGTCCACCTATTTGCGGCACTGTAGTGTGGTGGCCTACACTTTAATGTAAATGTAATTATTTATTATAATACTCGTATATATTTAATCTCTTCTCTGATATGATTAATACTTATACAATAATTTTAATACAAATATACTTAATATTAATAATTATACAATTATTTTGTCATTATCATCATCTTGTATCTCACACTTTCTTTGAAGTTTTTTTTTTAATTATTATACTATTATTAAAAAAAAAATATTTGAATCACTCCCTTGGTCGCAACCCCAGCATTGAAAGATCAGATACTGCGATCAATATAGTACTAGAGTTTAATGTTTTAATGTTTCTTTCTTTACATATATACAGGACATAGGTATCATTGTCCAAAATGCGTCTTTAGATCTTACACATACGGTTGTTCAGGTAGAGAGATAAAACGTCTCGGATTTTCGATTACGAAAATTCTCATCACGTTACAATGCAAGGAAATGTAGATTATAATATATATTCATAAAATACTCATGTACACGGAACACACACGTAATAAATTTTCGGTATATGGAACGGATGTATGGAAATTACTTATAGATGCTTATTAGTAAAAGAAAAAAAAATCGTCCTTTTCTGACAGAATAAGGAATAAATAACGCTGAAGGAAAAAACCAATAACCTACAATGATTCAAACACACAATAGAATGGTAAACAAGCCACTTTTCTCGCAACAAAAGCGAAAAGAATTAAAGAAAACCCGCATTACATTCGTGAATTGGAAACTGATACTTATGTTTGTGAGTTCGGTATTTTTAACTTTTATTTTCTAATTAAATAAAAACGTAAAAAAATCAGATAAATATTTCCTGCATATTAAATATACTTTGACAAATAAAAACAAATCATTAACAATAAAAACGTAAACATAGTATTGTTTACCACACATCAAAATGTTTGAATTAAATAAAATATCAAATGGAACAGTATACCCTTCTCTTGGTATAAAAACAGTAATACTTAGTTTGAATATGTTACGGGTACTGTTGCTATTACCCTATACGCTGTAAACCATTTAGATACGAGCTTACAGACTGTCTAGTGTTATGATGGTAATTATATTAATGTCCCGCAATATACAAGACATTGAAACAATGGCTCGTGATTATGGTCCCTTTAATATGTTTGGAATTCACATGGCATATTACTTTCAATTGCCTGCATATTTTATATGGTGTATGTAGTGTACGTGTATGCTGTCTAGGGGCGAATAACAGGAAGTGTCTCCATAAACTGAATCAACGACCTATGCGATTCGCCTGAAATCGATAGATGCAAATGATCCACGGATTCATAGCTACTTATTTGGGAAGTCTAAGTTTTGCAGAGGAAATGGGTTGATATAATTAATGAAAGAAATGCTCGCTGACAGAACGTTAGAACGAATGTTAACTTTATGAAATGAAAATTCAAAGCTTTGGCATTGCACTAAAAGCTAAATTTATTTCTATGATTTCGTAAAAGTTTTATAGTTACTAACATAATTAAATAGTTACACACACCCACTTTTTAAATATGAAGATGTCTCAATGTCGCTTCAAGGGCACATATATTCATTATATAATATATAATATGCATACATAACATTGAATCCAAAAGTGGATTACTTATAAAAACTTGTGTTAAATTAAATTCCTGGTTAAATTGTCAACCAGGTTACAAGTTCGAAATGCAAAGAAAATTTAGGCCATGAGCGCTAATTAACTTACGTTTAATGCAACTAGAACAGCGATAAAGGTTTGTATATATTTATTAATTTTGATCACTTTACATTAATATACGTGTATACACACGTATATTAATGTAAAATAATCAAAATACGTCGAGTATTTTGATTACTTTAATTTAAAAAAATACTGAATAGGTTATCGTGTTGTACAGTCAAGAATGTATTCAGTCGATTTGATTATCCCATATGACGAGAATTTCCTGAAAGCCGAAACAGACAAAAAAAAGTCCCTCTCGCCTAACCGGTCCTTATATATATTTATCCTATTGTAATGTACATTTTTTTAAATTTTTTTTTATTGACCAACCAGCCAAAGTTATAAATAGGCGCGGTCGAAAAGTTCGCACAATGAAGGGATTGGTGGGGGTTGGTTTTCTCGTCCAGATTAACTAGTGGTTAAGCAACTAATTAAGAGTATATATACCAAATTTTAACTTAATTGGTTCATTAACTTTTGAGTTATCGAACTGCAAACAACTGAATCGGGAAGAAGTCAGCCAATATGGAGAAAATTGAACACCCCGCCGTTATTAAATCCCTACCAAGCAAGGAAATCCGGCTCAGACTATTTTTTAAGAGATGTTAGCGGCTTACGCGGACTCTGCCCCTGGTAAAATGCCCATGATTTACAAGTGGTGTGGTCTTTTAAAACGAGGACGAGAGTCCATTGAAGACTATCCCGCTCCGGACGGTCAATTGAGGCCACCACACCGGAAATCGTTGAAATAGAAAAACTTGTATACAAGGAAGATCCCCGGAATCTCTTATATGAAGATGTCCGGCTTAAGAAGAAACAACTTGCAGCAATGGTTGGAGTATCCGAATCAACTATTTTAAATATCCTACATCATCTTGGGATGACTAAAGTCTGTGCAAGATGGGCTCCAAAAATGCTCATGCCACTTCAAAAACACCACCGTGTCGAGTGTTCTCGTCAGATTTTGGAGCTCTGTGGTGAAAGAATGGAAGAAGTTATGGACCGGATCATTACTGGAGATGAAACCTCGGTGTACCACTATGAACTTGAGAACCTCCGCCAAAGACGTTCAAAGTGGCACAAAGGAAAGATCCAGGCAACTGTCTTTTGGGATACAGAAGGAATTTTACTGATCGATTATAAAGAACGTGGTGTTACTTTAGCGGTACAGTACTACGCTTCTTTACTGGAAAGATTGAAAGAAGCCATCAAGGAAAAAAGAAGAGGAAAACTTTTAAAAGGAGTACTCCTTTTGCACGTCAACGCACTTGTTCACACGTGCCATGTTGCGACGGCTGCCATTCACCGTTGCGGCTTCGAATTGCTGAATCACCCACCCTATCCAGACTTGGCTCCTAGGGACTATTATTCATTTCCAAAAATTAAGAAAGAGCTGGGTGGAAAAAAAAATCATTTTTTTTGACGGTATAAACAAATTATCTGCGAGATCCATAAAATGTATTAGGTTTAAGGGAGAATATATTGAGAAGGAAAAATAGTTTGAAGTTTAATCTCAACTTCCTTCCCTCTCATTCCGCGAACTTTTTGACCTCCCCTCGTAATTTTCCATAATAAAATTTATTTGAAACGGGTAAAAATATTTGAATGCCATTTTAGCGGAGGTATAAATAATACAAAATAACATTAATGTTGAGAAAAAGTTAGACATAAATAAAAAATCAAGAGCGAGAAAGTAGTTAAAGAATTTTTCCAGAAAATAAAAAGCCGTTAATATATTCGCATAGCATTGTTCTCATCGCTCTTTGAAATTCGACAATGACATTCAAAATTTCAATAGGAAAGTTTGTGGAGCATTCATTTCTCGTTCTCGCACGTTTCGAAGCAAAACGACGGGAACTCTTGAACACGTTCCCGGCTGCAATATCATCCGCCTCTTCCAATTAACGTCATGGGGTCAGAGGAAACTGAGTACTCGGAGGCACCAGCCCTTCCGGCCCCTGGCAGCGGCCGCGGAGGGAACGGTTAGTGGCGTAACATTATTTTTGCGCTATAGGAGCGGCCACCATATATAGGATTATAGCTACATACCGGCGGCTAGTTCCTCTTCGCTTCGGAAACAGGAGAACCTATTACTGAAGACGAGGTATTCTATCTTAATCTTTAGGGGTGACAATACATTTTCATTATGATTGTTCATCAAGGATGAATGTAAGTGATGTAGTGGCTGGAATCTATACCATCAGGTAAACTGTGTTCTAGTTACGCTTGGTGATTTTAAGGTCATTAAAAAAACATACATAAAAACCTTTGGCGTTATATATTTACACATAATGACAGCTTTATAATAATTAAAACTATTTTTATTTGCCAAATATGAACCTTATATGTATTTAATCTTCAATTGCAAACACCTTATTTTTATAAAAAAGGGGGGTACGATGGGCGGACTTAATGCATTTTGGCATTCTCTACCAGTCAACCCTTGAGATGGAGAAACATTGAACGTAGGTGCCAATAACGAAATAACCCTAAATGTTAACAAATTGTGCTTGGCATATTTAATATATATAATAATAAATAAAATACATTTAACATACATACATAAATGCATATACAAATACATTAAACAATAAATATCATAAATTACATAATAAATACACAAATATAATATAACTATGTTATATACCTTAAATAAATAATAATAACAGACCATATATATGGATATAAATAATTAAATAACAAATACAGATTATTTCCCTGTGTAATACTTACGAATCAGTCTTTTAAAATAATTTTTATTAGGAGCTCGTTTAATGACATCAGCCATGGCGTTCCAGAGCTGTATAGCCTAAAGAGTAAAAGAAGAATTAAAGAAACCAGTGTTGTGTTGTGGCATACGAATCTTGAGACGATTAAAAGGACGTAGGTACTCTGATATGAGTAGAGTACATAGAATATGAAATACGAAGATATCGAAATCTAATTAATTTTATTGAAAATCTTATTGAAAGTTTGTACAAAATTCAGTCAAAAAAAGTTCAAGCAAAGATATTTTTATAATGAAGATTAAAAAAAATATTGGACTTTTACGTCGTAGTAAATTTTCAAAGAGAGTAGGGTACTGCTAAAATATATTATAACAAAAAGAGACGAGTACTTTTTATATCTATAATTTATTTGTTATACTCATAGCTCTCTATGAGTCGCGAGTGGTGAAAAGGTTATATTTATAGCTCCCTATGCAAATTGAAAAATCAATAAAACTTCTTAAATAATCATAAAGGCATCATATCTGTATAGCCCGCGTGTCTGGTAACGATAAATTTAATTATGAAAATGCCACTCCATTTCTAACACTCCTGAATTGGAGACAAATTTCGAATAGAATGAAGCGCTAGACCATAAATTACCTTTCTCTTCTAATTAAAGGCAAGTTTTGTGAGTTATATTACAGTTAAATTATTCCATTTTAGGAAAATATATTAATAATACATTTAGATATTGCACTCGTACAATACGTAATTATCATAAAATAGTGAATATCGACCACCTATTCCCAAGTTGTAAATGATTATTGGCGTTTACCTAAGATGAAAGTTCCTTTTCTGGTATGTTTTAAAGTAAAATGGTGATGTTCATAAATATTATGACTTAGAGTCAAAGTGATCACAATTAGAATATTATAACTTGCAGGGGTATTCAATAAAGTGATTTATTGTCACCCAGATTTTCATTTATATTATACTGTCTACCCTCTGCACAATGATTGACTGCTACGTAAATAGATTGTACTTTAAAATACGTTTATTTAACAGTGAAACGAAATAAGATTAATTTTAATAGAAGTATGAGTGTCAAACGAGCAATCATTTTACCTGACGAAAACTGATTATTACGAACCATCTACATTTATCCTCTCTTAGGATTCAAACATCTTCTTCTAAGCTTCATCTAAGCTATGTTGTCAGGACCGATGACTAAAATCGACTGCCTCATCGCTGATATATCTCCGAATTCTTTTACTTACCGCATTAATTGCAGTAGCCAAAATAGATCGCGCTAAATGAAACACATTAAGTATTTTTATTTAATAAGACACACAAGACACAAGACATTGTATAATAAAGGAAACCGGGTCTTCTGCACTTACCAGACGAAACACAGCAACAACATAATGCTGCAATTTTACGTTGGTGTTCTGCTGAACATAGTCCACCGCGATGCCCCACTGCGAAATGACGTACCTCACATTTTTATAAGTTATTTTTTAAACGTTGATTTTTGTCTTTTTAAAAAAATATTACACATATAATATATATATAGCACATCTATTAACATTACTAATATTCCGGTTAACCACTCTAACTAAGCTGAAAATGCTTGTGCTGGCAAATGGTTCGCGACAATAGTCGAATGACGGATACAAACCTATGACCTAAAGCTTCGCAGACCGTACCCTAAACCTTCAGGCTATTGACGCTTTGCAATTAACATTTAGATTGGTGCCTCAATTTTGCACGCAAAAAAAGTGAGCGCTAAGACAGTGCGCTTCTTCACTGGCGTGCCGTGAAGGATATTGAAACATGTACTCGACGACCCTAAACACGTGATTACCAACGCCTTAGCCTTCTACAATTCACTACACACCAACACAACACTATAATACCACGCCCACCGTTAACGAAGATGCCGCAAGCACAATTATTCGCATTACCGCAGGAGGAGCGTCGCTGGAGACTTAAGCGCCATAATATAGTTAATTCGATAGAAATAACTGACCGAGCCTGCCTTGAGTTTCAACCCTCTCGGGCACCCTCGAGACAATTGCTTTCGCACGCAGGGTAACCGAGATTCTTGGGAATCTTTGTGCTGGTTATCTATAAAGATTTCGGCAGAGTGTTCGACCTCTTTTCAACCCTGTGAAACTGTGAAAACCTACTGCAAACAACGGCTATCAGATCTAAAATTAATTAAAAATTCGACACTTATGATATTAAGAGTGTGTACTGAAGCGTTTGTACTGAAGACATAATGCTATAAGCATTAATTAACTAATTTATATTATAGATGTATATATATATATATACTTAAATAGTTACAGACATACAATATAATAGGCTCAGGCAACCAATCTAATGTCGATCTTTGGTTTCATCACCAATTAAAAGCACAAATAATTATTGGCACTAGTCAGCTTAATAATAAAAAATACCATCAGATAAGATTTTCTTTTTATAGAATACCACCACCAGCAAACAACTCACCCGATGGTAAGAAGTTACAGCCCAAGAACATTCGCAATACCAGCTGATTCCACAGACAAGTTGTGCGTGGCATGAAATTTCTTATAAATCGCACAGTGGGGGATTGCCAACCATCGAGATGATGAGGACGTTTAAACTCAGCGGCTGAAATTAATTCGTACAACTCCTCAGAACACTCCCCATAGTTTCCCCACCGTAAAAAATGCAATAGATGCAACATCTTTTCGCAACGTCAGCTAATCAAGCCAATCGGAAAGTACAAGGTCATCAACGATTCGAGCCGCTCGCCGTCAAACGTAAGAAGCTGGTACTGGGGTGCCCCGGCCCAGAGATGAGGACAGTATTCCGTGTGATGCCGAACTTGCGCTTTGTTGCGTTTTTTAGAAGCTAATTTGGTCTTTGGCCTCCAAGTGACCGCGGACGTTGCTCGATATGCCAACGCCAAGAATTCTGATAGTAGCTGAGGTAGCAAGTGGAGGGTTTTCTAAAAAAGGAGATGTGACGCAGGGAAACTTTTTAGCGGTAAACGCTCAAACTTTTGTCTTCGTGGAGTTAAATTGGACTAGGTTTGGTCGGCCCCAACCTGAAACTTTGTTTAACAAAGTCTTGACCTCAGACACAAGTTTGCTTCCGCACTCATTGAAGTTTTCTCGAGAAATCTTGGCGCGGCCAGTGTATAAGGCATCACCAGTGCTGTCATCCGCATAGCAATGAATGTTATTAATTTACAACACGTCATTGATTTGTGGAAGAAACAAGGTAAGAGATAGCACACAGCCTTGTGGAACACCGGTATTCACTGGTTTGGATTTAGAGCATGCATTTTCGACTATGATTTTGATGCTACGGTTCGATAGAAAACTGGTGACCCACTTGCACAATTTCTCGGGAAGCCCATAGGCAGCTTCAAAAGAAGCGCTTTGCGCCAAACCCGTTTGTAGGCCTTTGCTACGTCCAGACTGACCGCCAAGTCTTCTCCCTTGAATTCGACCGCCTGCACACATAGATGAGTCAAGTAGATCAGAAGATCACCAGCTGAGTGACGGAAGTCGTACTGGCGTTCGCGGTTCGGTAACTTATGAGCTGGCAGTTAACAATGGAGTTTTAGACTTAGCTTTAAGAAATATTGCAAAGGTATATATATATGAAGCATTTGATCTTTAGACTGTACAATTGCTTTTTATACCACTCACCGATGGTTATTTTATTGAATAATACATATGTATATTCATACGCAATTATCTAAACTGAATCAAACAGAGTGACAACAGGCTGACACAGATTCGCACGTCACCTTGACGCGAAGTGTTACCCGCTGTTTGTTTATCAAGACCCCTCGTATCGTAATGAGGATGTTGAACGTTCCCGCAATCGGTTCTACTCTCATCCTTGTCATATTGCTTAATAGGGTTTATTACGGTACCAATTGACCTAATGTAAACATTTGTTATATGAGCTAAATGATTACAAATGTGTTCGAATTGATAACGTATATAAATGGATTATAGTAGCATTAGTATTTGAATAAATACAGTAAACATTCAATCGAAAACATCAAACATCTCCTTTTTCGGTAATACGAAGGCGATGAAATGTTCCTAGATCTTATTATCTAGAACGATGATGAGAGTAGAGAAACAATTTAATTGTAATACAATTCTTCTTCAAGTACTATGCAAACACTTAAATTATATTCTCATTTAAAATATTAAAAAAACAAGATTGTAGTTGAAATATGCATTTAGTTTTTCACTTATTGAACATTTTCGCATATATGATTTCTTTCAAGGCAACCTTGATATTCAGATTGGCGATCGCAGTACTAGATCACGTATCCTCGATGCTGCAGTTTGTCACCAATATACTCGTATATCTACTTTATTCGCTTTAGGTTTAGCGTATTGAAACGAATTGTCGTTATCCTTTATTATATACCTATATCGGCATTTTTTTCCACACATCATTCATCGTTCAATATCCTAATCGTATAAATATGAACAAATTCAATCTATATACATCTCATTTTATGAATATCGCCTACTAGATTTAAGAAACGAAAGAACTAGGTTTAAGAACGCGCGGTCTTTGTAAAGAACCCGTAAAATAAAATTATTATTGAATAAAAAAGCACTTTTCACCAATAAGATTAAAATAGAATTTTAAGTAAGTACTTTTTTTTAGAAGATATGATCGGGAGGTTCAAAACGCTATTACGTCAATATTGGCATAGACATTTATGGTCATTCGGTCGTCAATTATCCTTACATCGAACTAGGGTGATAGAGGACGAATGATTGTGCTTGGGCAAATGCCATATATTATATACTATGGTGTTGATGTCATATGTTAATAATGAGAATATACCGGCGTAGTCGAAATCGAACGGCAATACTTAGTGCACATTTAATTTTTTTATGGCAATTTCCAAATCCAATATGGCGATTGCTTTTTTTGGGAGTAATTTTCATACTTGTTCACGTTCTACTGATGTATCTGTATTCTTATTACCAGCACTCTCCTAATGTATTAGTGGGTGTTGTTTCGTTTATATGGCTTCAGTAAACAATAATAGATTCCACACTTGATAAATTGTCTAATGTATGTGAAAGTTCCTTCTTATCGAGCAATATATATCGAAAGTAATACGGATAGAGTTAAAATTAAATATAAATATTTTACAGCTTCTGTGCATTTATATAATTTACAATATTTATAAGAGGTTTAATCAGCAATTAATAATAGTAAAACATCTAGTTATGGAAAATTTCTGTGAGATAGGTATACAAATACTTTACACTTGTCTCTTATTTTCAAAGACAGATCCAATATAGTATATTCAACCTTATCAAGATGAGGTTCAATTTCAGTGCACATAGTAAGATACAATAGTTTTAACTAACAGTGAACAGTGGCAACACTTTATCTACTTATTTAGGGGCGCATATTATGATTCACTTATTTGTTTTCTCATATATTATTTAACATTGCTAGCTCTCTTTAGCTAGTAAACTATTATCCGTTTTATTATTATTAGTCCGGCCATAAGTTCTGTTACAAATGAAAATGCATTTTTTTTAATGGAGTAAAGTAACATTATTAAAATTTATACCTACATAATTATTAGTCTCAGCATAAGCACCATCAGCTTTTATACAGGCCTTTAATCTGTTTGGCCACGAATCTATGGATTTACGCACTGTTTCCAAGGGAAATTTCGACACTGTTTGCTACAAAGATATTTTAAGAGACTCAATGTCACCGTGTCGTTTAGAGCAGGCCATGTCTTCTAAAACTGACCATAACTTGAAGTCTAAAGGGTTGATGATGGTCTGGGCTAGATGAGGGCCATTCTTCAGCTCTTATGAAGTGCGGAACGTTGGTTTCAAGCCAGGCGTGGGTAGTTCGTGCCTTGTGACCAAGTGCAGAGTCCTACTGGAAAGTCCACGGTATATTTTTAAAAAGTGTATTGCTGAGAGGTTTCACAACATGATCCAAAACTGTATCTTGATACACTTTGGCTGAAATTTTCACTTCTTTTTCATAAAAATGTAGTTTTGTGACTCCTTGATAAGACACGCCCCACCTAACCATCACTGACGCAGGATGATGAACACGTTGTACCTTTCCGACCACTTGAGCAGTTTCTTTAAGAACTGTTAGCGTACACTTTATCATTTTGCTTATTGAAGTGTTCTTCAATCGTGAAAATTTTTTCATCGGTAAATAGGATATTTCTGTGCCTTTCACCTGAGTATCGCGACAGAAGGAGTTTTGGTTGATCCACTCTCTTTAATTGTAAAGATTGATTTAGGGCATGTCCTGTATATAGACGATAAGCACCGAGCTTCAGGTCTTGTTTTATAATACGCGACAGAGTTTTAGCGGGAATCTTCATTTCTCGCCATAAGAATTTTGCTTCCTAATGGGTTTTTGACGAATTCTGGCTTTTACATTATTAACAGCCTTTGTAGTTCTAACAGCACGCGGCCGCCCCGATCTTATCTGGTCTTCGACAGAGGAAGTGTTATTGTATCAGTTAATAGTACGATATACGAACATACGGCTTTTCCTATACCATGCTTTTGAAGTGTCTGGAATATGACCGACGGCTCCATACCCACTTCATGCAAGGCGATCACTGCAATCCTATTTTCTTTAACACCCCATTCCACAATGTAATTTGATAATGAACACGAAAAAATATGTGAAATGGCGCAAAATCGAAAGAAGTTTTTAAATAATATACGTGTTCCAAATTCAAAATAATTAAAAAGTTGAAAAAAGAAAAGTTTTTATGTAACAGTATTTATGGCCAGACTAGTTATATAATATAAAAAAATATCTCTATATATTACATGTATATGTGAGTGTGTATTGTAACCTGGATAATGCTATATTAGCAAAGCAGTAAATATTAATTTATTAACAAATAATGCCGATGTTTTTTTTTATTTATTATAGATACCGAACACACACTTTAAAATAATATAAATATCGATGGAGAAGTCGCTTAAAAATTCAATTTTGTGCTGACGCTATAAAATATTTCTAAAATAATTTTGTTAAATTTTACTTATAGTATTCAAATAAAAACTTATAAAATAATATTCATGCTCGTTTTCGATTGAATTGTTTGATATAATCTCGCTTTATTCCTTTAGTTATAATAAAAATTTAATGCGCTCTTCCAACGCGCTTACATTTAACACTATAAAGCGAGTGAACATTATTCGTATATTACTTCACACCGCAAAAATAGGATAACTTTTATATGAACTCTCATTTCATTTTGAATCAAATTCAAAAATATAGCTCTAGTTAAGAATGTAAAACAAGTCACGTTCCAGTTTGTAGACTGTGATTGCAGCTCGAAATTGACGGCCAACGATAGGATTCGTCTGCGTCGTAAAACATCGTACTCATTTGACTTTATATAGCAAGCATAAAGCTGACTTTCTGCAACGAATTTTCACATGTTCGCAATGTGTATACATTTCATACGTTATAATTATGTTTTAGTTTATAGCTATAAAATATACAGTAGCTAATGTTTTACATTAATATCATCTCGTGGGTAGCGTTCATGAATGTCACTATATCAAATTAATACATCAAAAAACGTACTATTAAAAATCAATATTGTCCATTATGCCCTAAAACGGGTGTTAGGACATAATAGATAAAACCTTTAAACTCAGGCCACTGCATTAAATTGTTAATTTAAATATAGTTGATTATTAAATAAGTGGAAATCACACTGATACCAAGCAACAAATTATATACTAAGAAAATCAAATCAAATCAATCGGACTTCTTCATTTGCATTAGTTTTCCATTGTCTGCTAAGACATAAGGGCTTCAGGTAATAGACTCCGGGGATTCCCCCATTATCAGGGCATCCACTCGGGGGGTTGACTTCCAGTAGTTAACTACTATTAGCGGCTTAGCTAATTTTTTCTTTTTATGTGGATGAGTATTGCTGTTGGTCCAGTGACCTCTACAGCTTTATCTAAATAGACTCGGGACAGTGGGAGGCCCGCTGAATAAGGAGGCTTAGCTAAAGTATGTGTATTACGTACTAATATTATACATACATGAAGCACGTTTGATTTACATGAAAAGACACGTTCCTTTCCTTCTCAGTTAAGCTAGGGAAACATCACAATAAGCTTAAGTGGTTAACTATAGTCTATACCAGTAATTTGATACGGTGCAATATCAAGGAAATCTTCATGTAGACCAGCGTGCCATAAGACTGAATAGGATGTTAAGTATCACACATTACCAATACCATTCCCAACATCGAGATAAAATATTATATAAGTTTTATTATTTACCTTTCGCTGAAAATCTTTCGTGGTACATTTTGAAATTATGTCAAAATATTTAAAAACCTAAATAATATTAACATACCGGTATATGATTATAATAACTATATTTTGGGTAAACAAACACCCTAATAAAAACACTTAAAAAAGGGACGCTAGTAAGTAATATCTATAATTTATGTACTATTTTCTTAGCAAAACAATGAAATAATATTTTAACACGTATCATGTTCTGGGCTGGGGGTACAGGTAAAATTCGCGCGTTCACTGTCTTCACCTACATCCGAAATGCTGATAAAATGATTTCAATTCTCTTGATCTATGGATCGAAGTGTGACTTACCCATCTGGACCATATGCCCTTAGTAAAATACTCGTAAAAACATATAATAATGCATGTATGTAATGTCAATTAAAACTATCTTTGTTAGTATAGTACATCAACCTTTGATATTTGTTATAAAAATTATCGTTTAAGCTATATCGAAAAGCTGTATAAAATCCCTCATAATTTTGCCTATTTATGAAAATTCATTCCAAACTAAGATTTGCTAGTAAATAATAAAGCTATTATTTTTTTACTGCATGTAATACTATGAAATACAGGTTGAAAAACGTATAAACTTATCTTATATATAACTAAGATGAACGTTTGGACTAAGAAAGCGAAAACCTTTGAAATATTTTGTAAATCCTTTAAAGCTTTAAATGTTAGGTTAGATGAAATTATCTTACCTTGGGCAAAATAAATAGCTATGCCTTCACAACTCTATCTTATTTTACTTTTGCCAGACTTATAACCGTTTAGTTCTTATATTTACTATTTTTTTTCATGGAAAAATCTTTATAATATTAATGTTGCTCTCACAACATAACAATAACGTTCATTCTGATGAATAAATCACAATTGCGTAATTTATAAGTATACTATACTATAAGCCTACTGACTTAGGGTACGGTTTTGCGAAACATTTAGGTCATGGGTTCGAATCCACCATTCGACTATTGTCGTGAACCATCTCCTAGTACAAGAATTATTTCAGTAGGATTGGTTACCTAGAATGTAAGTAAGGTTAATAGCATTGCTAGGATTCTTTAAAAAAAAACTTGTGAATTCTAATAAATGCCATTTCCCGTTTGTTGGCGTTGGCTTATTGTTTAGTACTCATAATGAATTTTCTTTCACACTTTCTGATACTTGGGACATTCGATCATTTTCGCAAAAGAGGCAATATAAGAGAACTGTGAAATATAATAGAAGTATAGTCAGAGTTATATACTATTTCGTAACTTTTAATAGGCAAAACATAAAAGAACGAAATCAGTGGGGCCTAGAAAGCTTCCCTGTGGTACACCAAAATGTTAACAAATTATTACCAATATTATAACGCAGTATTCGCTACATAAAACAACTTCCAGGTATGTTCAACCGTGTATGATCAATTTGTCATTTTTAAACTACATATACACTAAAGCCCAGTTTTAACATGCGAGTTGATAAATATTTTACTAGAGATAAACTTATAAGTTAGCTTATGTTACCGTTTTCATTTGCACATAATCTTTTAATTTCCTTTTTAATTTTGATTTATATAAAATTTTGTAGAGTCTTGGGGATAAATTTATATGTTGCAAGTTGAGATTTTTTCATTAGATGTAAAAAGGATGCATGTAAGTGGCGGCAGACATGTTTACGTTAGATAAACGTCAAACGCACTCACAAAGCAAAATGTCAAAGCAGATGTGAAAGCAAACATTTCACGCGATATAAAAGCCAACTCTTTCACTTTGTTTTAAGAATACTCTACGGTAAAATAAAATGCTGAACTGTATATTTACCAAGGTGTTTTCATATGCAATTCAATGCAATTGCAATGCAATGCAATTCCCAATGACTGTAATTCTAGTATATTACAAACATGTTTTGTATATTTCGCGCATTATGAATCTTGTTTGAATATGCCATGTCATATGTGGTGTTTTGTTAAACTATAGTAGCTGTAACTATATTTTTAAGCAATCATTCTTTACCTAAATAAAAAATAAGTTATTCTCTCTAGAGATGCTTCTCGAAATCGCAACGCTATCGTTATTTTATATAAAATTTTGTAGAGTCTTGGGGATAAATTAATATGTTGAAAGTTGAGATTTTTTCATTAGATGTAAAAAGGATGCATGTAAGTGGCGGCAGACATGTTTACGTTAGATAAACGTCAAACGCACTCACAAAGCAAAATGTCAAAGCAGATGTGAAAGCAAACATTTCACGCGATATAAAAGCCAACTCTTTCACTTTGTTTTAAGAATACTCTACGGTAAAATAAAATGCTGAACTGTATATTTACCAAGGTGTTTTCATATGTATAGAGTATGAGAGTGTCATTGCAATTCAATGCAATTGCAATGCAATGCAATTCCCAATGACTGTAATTCTAGTATATTACAAGCATGTTTTGTATATTTCGCGCATTATGAATCTTGTTTGAATATGCCATGTCATATGTGGTGTTTTGTTAAACTATAGTAGCTGTAACTATATTTTTAAGCAATCATTCTTTTCCTAAATAAAAAATAAGTTCTTTTCTCTAGAGATGCTTCTCGAAATCGCAACGCTATCGTTATTTTATATAAAATTTAGCATAACCTATTAAAATTTATAACAGAATTTATATTTTATCCGACTTTTATAGCATTGCATTTGTTTTCCTATGGCGTGCTTTCTACCTATACCTAAATAACATAATTGTGATTAGTAATTTAAGTAAGATCTATAAAAATCTTTATTAACTAGTACGCTTAAACAGTACCGTATATAGACCAATTCGAGATTTTTTTGCAAAACACGCTCACTTAATAATGGGATGCAACACAGTGCTGAAAAAAAAATGATAACAAATGCTGCTTGGTTTGTTTTTTCTTATCGGCAAAGAAATTGACCTTTCGGAATAATTTTTAAATCAATATTCCAGTTCAGAGACTCAAAAATATCCATAAAAAGCGTGAATCATTGCTAATTAACGAACTTTTACAAAAGGGGTTCCGAAGTTGATGTTCAAATTGCGCAATATTCTTTTAATATATGTTGACTATAAAAAATGTAGAAATTTTCGTATTTGCATGTATGTTACACAAATCATATCATCAATAACTACAGGGGTGATTTCGATCATTATTTGCAAGTATTGACTGTCAATTTTGAATCATCTCCTATCAGTATTTTCTTTTTCTGCAGTCATTGCTTTTGGTAGACAATCTATTTTTAAAATATTATGTTCCTCGGCTGGGAATCGAACCCAGGACTTGCGACGTAGCAACCAGATACTTTAGACTCTCGGTTGGATATGTGGTCCAAGGTATATTCCCCATAAAAAGATTGCGTCCAAATATTTAAACAAAAAATAATTACTTACATTATGTCCGATTCGTTCTACTTATAATCAAATATATTTTAAAGTTAGTACAATGCAAATGAGATTCAGTTTTAAATTTATTTCGAAACTTTTAAGCAATAATAAAACCTTAGCAACAGAAGCGTTAATGAGTGTATTTCAGCAAAATATCTATCTCTAACTATAAGAGTTACTTTAATTTTACTGATATGACACCACATTTTACTTTTTAATTTTCCAAAATGGCTAAAATCATGGTCTACGGTTTATCTGCATCATAATACATTTTTCACAGTCTACAGAACGAGCATAAGATCTTAAATAAATGTTTATTAAAAAAGTAAGTATTTCCCTAGAGGCGCGCTCACATCGTACGTGATATTTAAACTTACAGATTTTTTGCTATTTTTAACATATTTATAGACTATCGAATATGGTTATTTTAAATTGTGCATGTCATCATTTCACTTAACCTTTTAAGAAATACCGAAATCATTGAATTGGACGCTTGAATAAAGACATTAAGTAATCGTTTCTTTTTGATAGAATATTTGGTTAATTCCAGTCGTTGATTTTAATCATCGTGCATCGCGACGATTACCGTTACGATTTGGGACATTTATACAAAGAGCTACACTGTGGCTTGTTAGAGAGGAGTGTTGCTGTTCCTATGGTCTTGTGGATGTTCATACGTGCCGTTTATCACTTATGACCAGGTAACCTACTTGCTCATTTTCCACCACTTCCGTAAATATAATACCAAAACCTACCAGCCGGACTGCTTAAATAGTTAGCAAAGTAAAACGGTTGACCAATGTTGATACTGCTATACTCGTCTATTTAAATTACTTCTTACTGGAATGAAAAGACTGCAAATATTAAAACAATACGTCGCAAATTTCTATAAGAAATATTTATCATAAAATAGTTTTCCTGCGGTTCCTTACCAATATATTTGTAGTGATATTTTTTTGTATTATTGTTATTTTTAATAATGTCTTATATGTAATTATATTTATATACGTATATGTTAATTTAAATTATGCCAACATCATATACAAGGCTTTATTATAATCAAATTTGTAAAGGATGTCTGGTGACTTAGGGTCTAGGCGTTCGCTTTAATTTCATAGTACGCGAGTACAGCAAGTTACCCCCAGGTGCCAGCGGCGATAAAAAAACTATAGTTTTAAGTGATAGTTGATATGATTGGCAGTAAAGGAAAACAATGTTAGGAAAACTGCATATTTAAAACATAATCAATAGTTTTCGAAAAATGTACATGGGTCCCCGGCAAAGTTATGTGTAAATATTAAAACAAATAGTATATTATATACCCTTGTCTTGCATACTACTCTCGTCTTTGTTAAGTACTGTTAATAAAGAAATAACCGTATTTCTAATATATACGTATAATAACCTTCTTTTTTAATTTATATAAAAGAGGGCTCTTTAAAGTTAAACATCAAACACAACCTTAAAATACTCTTTGATGTGGTGTGACGTTAAAAAAAGGGAAGTCCTTATGATATTAAAATACAAGGATGTAATTGAACCTTGTATATGTCATGAAAATATGAATACATAAGAGTTGTGTATAGTATAAATCCAATTTGCATATTAAATTTGTCGTAAATTTAGGATAATAGCCGTCGCGTCATTATATTGATTCACCACTATTTAGACGTTTTAAATTTATTTTATAAAAACTTTATTATAAAAGCAACGTGTGCTTTAAAGTGCATCAATTATACATATTAAGGAGCGTATTGATTTAAGGATATTAAGAAAGTTATCTTAAAAACGAATGTTGTGGCTGTATAAAATATGCTTTATTGAAGCGAATGGTTTTGTTTATAGTATTGGTGGCAAACGAGCAAGCAACTCACCTTATGGTAAGTGATTACCACTGCCCATGAACATCCGCAATACCAGAGGAATCGCAAATGCGCTGCCAGGCTTTAACAAAAGTGGCGAAAGCTGATTTCATGGAGTAAGCGTAACTTAAATTTTAAATTATTTTCCCGTCAAAAGCCTTACTTACTTCACAACTGAGTTGTTAAATACAATAGTTAAACAATGTTGGGGATTTATCTACCCTGATTCACTCCACATTTTAA
This sequence comes from Teinopalpus imperialis, assembly GCA_029286865.1. NCBI lineage: Eukaryota > Metazoa > Arthropoda > Insecta > Lepidoptera > Papilionidae > Teinopalpus > Teinopalpus imperialis. The sequence continues at coordinate 6,131,796 of JAGSMU010000036.1, read as the reverse complement.
CTTATATGATAATGATTCACAATGAAATCGGTAAATAGAAATAATTCGTTTTAAGTGTACCAAAATTAAAATATGTATATAATTTCACTTTTAATATTTAAAGCAGAAAAGCGAAAACGAGGATCACCTTCAAACGGTCGACGTTTTTTTTTCATAATTTTTTCATGAACATATTCGCTGTAGCGTAATTATTAGCTTAGTGTTCAATGAGTTAGTAAGTAAGACAAACTTTTTCAATCGTAATTATTTAAATTTTTATTTGATTTTCGTTTACCATTCTAATTTACTTTAGTCTTTATCTTGTGATTTTAATATTTTTGTAAACGAAGCCATGTTCGAAACCGAACCAATAATTTTCATAGTAAATCCACGCTTGAAATTCCAGTTTATTCAGCCGACGCGTTTCTTTAAAGTGTTTGTTCCTTTTAATTATATAAATAGTACAGCTCTACTATAATATTCATCCATTTTTAGTATAGATATAATGTCATTATAAATTATATCAATTATTAAATGGTATTTTCTATCATTGCACACTTTATCTCTCCACAGTTTTAATGGACACCTCTCTTACTACAGGTATAGCGCGCCGGAACTATCGAACATCCGATTCATTAATCTATTAGTCGGATTCCATAAAAAAAAGCTGCTGGATCAAGGGATTTCCGATATCTGATATATTTGAGTACTCGTGTACATCCTTGTCAGGTTTATTGGCATGGTCATATCACGTTGTTAATCCCAATTCTCCACCTAAGGCTATCTATCTATTGCAGGAATTAAGGAACAAATCCGATGAATATATATTTCGTAAGCTAAGTGATTGCTTAGGAGCCGGATGTTTCCCTCAAATTTTACAGTACATACAATATAACATACACAAACCGAGTTTCAATTTAGTGGTAACATCGCTAAATTGATAATTTATGTTATTATAAAACCGAAATGGACTCTTTTTTATACTTTGAGATAATTTTGCAAAATCAACTTGAGCCTTGCTCTAACTTGTTGTTAAAGTAAACCCTAGATAAAACACCTGAATGATGACTTAACCAAACTCTTGCAATTGCAGAAGAGAGAGATAATCGTGTTTTGGCTCTAGACTTGGCTACTAAATATAAAAGTAACAAATAAAATGCAAACTATTCCGACCATTAATTCGATCGGATTTTATGAGTCATTAATTTTAGAGACAATTTACGGTTTGCAAAGAATATTTTTATGTATAAAAAGCTTGTGAATTAAGGTTAACCAATACCGTTTTACTTGAACAATTCTTCCCAAAATTTCTTTAGTTCTCTAAAGTTAAATGGTGCGTGTATTTCAGGACCAAACAGCTATCAAATTAATGTCTATTGAGTCCAAGGTGTGGACCTCAATCGGAAAAATACCTGGCTGGCGAAACTAAAATTTATTGAATTTGGATCTGGAGACGTTTTTACAAACTTTCATCGAAACGTCCCAATATTAACACATACGCTTTATATTTGTCATTTATATATCCGTATTTTAGGCTAAACCTAATTCTGAGAAGATTGAATGGTGATGTTAAGTTGATAATTCTGGGTTCAATACTTGACAACTGCTTGACTTTTTGAAAAATATTATTTACAAACAAATCAAAAAGAGCAACTAGTCAGTTCCCTGCCGTTTCCTCTCGCTAGCAACTGCCTTCTGAAGCGTTGGTACGGTTAGCTAGATTGACGATTCTAAATTGTTTGGAATAATTGAATAAAGCTTCTTTTGATTTAAATTTGTTCTTAGTGGCAATTTAATCTTCAATAAGACATATAACTAGATTGGGAGAAGCCCATTCCCTTTTTCTTTAAACACATCGATATCCTAATCGTTTATAGCGATATACATAAGTGTATTTTTTTTAAAGTAAAAAATGAGCTCACAGTTCACCTGATGGTAAGTGATTCCAGCGGCCCATGACATCTTTTACTCATTCTTGACAAGGAATCATAATGCAGATGCGTTGTTACCCTTAAGGATTGGGATAGAATCCCTCATCACCAGTAATAAAGGTCACTATATCCCTGCACTCACCAGACGAAACACAGCAATATTATACTGCTATTTTACGCTGGTATTCTGTGAGGGCGTGGTCCTACCCCGGTCGAGCTGACCCATTCATACTGCAGCTAGAAACAAACTGCAGTATAGCTCTACCATTGTTAATTTATTGTGTATTTACTCTAGTTCTTACAACTGTTTAAAACCTTAGTTCCCAAAGTGGTTCAGGTGGACCCCTGGGGGTCCACGAGAGACTCGAAGGGGTCTACGTTAGCGTGACAAAAAATGGGGGTTCACAATTCGGGGGTCCACGATAATTTTGTTTGCTTTCGATAGATCGAAGAACTAAAATGTTGCCTATCAATGTAGGCAGATAATATTTCAAGAAGCTCAGCAACTGTTACTTGTTAAAATTTGCATATTCCACATTTTTTGTCGAGTTTAAGGAATATGGTAGAAATGTAGCTGCAGGGACCAGAACCAGTTAAATTTTGAAAGTGGTCTATGAAAAAAAAAGTCTGGGAACCTTTGGTTTAAAATGACGAAGCTACACTTCTACACTTCACTTTCCCATGAAATATAACGATGGTATTCATAGCGAAAAGACGGATACTTTCATGACATAAAATGTATTTTTCCAATCAATAGTGGTACAAAAAAAATACTTACTGACGTTATGTAATTGTTAAATGTTTATTATGTAATATGTACGCATATATTATATTTGTATGATGTACATTTAAACTTTTATAAGCTACTAACTCAAACAAATATATTCTAATCTATAAACTCAAACAAATAATTAAAACTTTTTCACTGCACGCTTATATTTATTGCAAGTACATAAGAAATTAGGTCTACGAAAATGAATAATTTTCTTATTTATGTTATAAAAGATAAAAACTTAAAATTCATTTAACACCATCATAGTAACCACGGCGAGTCTGACATTAAGTTAGCCTACAATTAATTGAGATATGAGATAAGATATAAAAAAATCCAATATATCAGCAAGAATTATATTTCACACTAGTATTCTGTGTGGGTGCGGTCTTTGTATATGTACTATACTATCAAATTTCACTTGTTGCTGTTATTTCATATATGCCAAAATTATGTATTTTTAGTGCCACATTTATTTTATGACGTATATTTAAATATTAATATACCATGAGCTTATAAGAACGACTATACCTTTACGTAAAAACGTTTAATATACCCATTAAATATCATCTTAAAGTTTACATCATTAATTCAGTCGCCTTATCTGTTCTTTACTACCTAGACTGCCATAAATCTAAGCTGACGCATTAAGGTAGAAGTCACATTGAACACAAGTCATACTTTGAAACAAATAACACAAAGCTTCTTTGGCCCAGCTTAAAAGCGTCAAATGTTGCAGGACACAGACTGTTAAAATGCTTAATTACACAGTAAACGTATCTACAAGATATCGTATACTTGTATTTTTGCACGAGTTCGTCTTAATCATCTTTATCCTATAGAAAAACAAAACTTTAAATTGTTTCAAAACTGTCAATGTAGCATGTACACATCATTGTGACTACCTGAGTTATGTAATTGTAACAATATATGACTATCCCTTAACGGTACTAAATTGCATTGAAGTTGCTTGACGACTGTCCCAAATCATATCTCTCGTACGCGTGCAATATAAATGGAATGTATTACATTCCTTTACGCGTTTTATGTTTTCTAAACACAGTTTAACAAACTGATCTCTAGACCGAATGTATATGGCTAATAAGGGTATTGCAAGTGTTTCGTAACACTTACATCCGAATTTTTTTTCCCACTCATCATCTACATTTGTCATGATATAAAATATGTCGAAGACAGGTAAGGGACTCCATATATATTAAATAAATAAATAAAAAAGGTCATAATTATGACCTTTTTTTTATTTATTTATTTACTCTTTATTGCATTCACATTAACAAAGGGAGGACTTAATGCCAAAGGCATTCAAAAAATATTTAATACATAAAACAAATACGTCACATCATTCGTAAGGCACAATTACTACTTATACTAATCATGTTTCCAATAAATAAAGCAGGAACTTTATTAATTTAAGCCCAACCTCCATATGAATTTCATATTATATCCGTCTAAAATTATTACCTGAAAATAAAATAAAATTTCTAACAGCGCATTTATATAAAATAACACGTATTCTTTGAGCAAATAGCTTGTTTAGAGCAGAATTATTACAGAGAGCAACATGTTTCGAAGCTATAAAAATATCATAAAGTACCTACAATTCTGAGTAAACTCATGTTTTAAAACCACGTACAATAACTTATTGTACAGACATAATGAGATTTTTTACTAGTTGTTATATCTAGACATTTCAAAATTATAGTCCATGAGACTTAATAAATATAATATATATAAAAACAAGTTATTCATTTTAACTTGTTGCTTTTATTAATTGTATACATATAAAGTAGCTTCCCTCTTTGTTTATTAATAAAAACAGAAAATAAAACTTTACATGTGACATGAGTGGAAAAAAAACGTTATATAACGAGGCTGCTGAAATGTTGAAAAAATACTGAAAAAATTCTTGCTGAAAATGCATGCACTACAGACTAATGCAATCTAATTACAAATACAATGTAATTCTAAATATATATTTACAATTTTTTCTTATTAATTAAACCGTAAGTTTCATTCCAAATAAAATATTGAACGAAATGTTATTTATAGATACTTACAACTTCAATATATATTTTCCTTATATATAGTAAATAACCGTCAATACCTTATAGCTTTTGGGTACTGTCTACGAAACTTAAAAGCGTCATAGGTGTACAACAGCTTGCTGATGTGTGGTACCTCCGCATCGCAAGATTTGATTACGTACGTATTTCAAACAAAGCACATATATTTTCGAACACCCGATACGGAACCAATTACAGTATGGTCAATGCTTAATAATGAAACCTGCATCAATAAAATTGTCTCCACGTTCTCAAAGAATATTCAGTACGACTGGAATATGAGAAATTGAGAGACGAAGTAGTAAATCCAATCCAACATTCAAGACTCAACGATTTAGTACGTAATCGTCAAGTTGCGCTGAAGCAGTTAGCAGTTTAGTAGTAGTTTAGGCGGTAGCAGTTTGAAGTTAGTAATTTTCATATTATTTAAAAAATAAAGTAAATTTTCAACTTGCTTCTAAAATAACAGGTTTCTTTTTCTCTTCTTTCTATCTTAGATTTATTCCTGTTGTGATCATTAATCAGCATGAATGCTTGACATAAATATTTTTTCATTATAATTTGCTATTACTTATTATTTTCCTTTAGAATAAAATATAATTGTTTAAATAAATACACACTTCGTTTCTAATAATGAAGCCGATTCATTTGTTTTATTTTTTTTTCACTAAGTATTTTGAGTGGTGAGAAGATTTGATGACAGATGTAATAAAATGTATCTATATGTATATATATGTTTTGAAAATACTCAACTTATATAAAACTTGCACTATCCCCTTAACTGAGAATTTTGAAACAGTACAAAGGATAAATAATAAAAATAAAAAAAGCCTTTATATTTCTACTACAATAATAACTAAACTTAAGTTAAATCTAAATTTTCCAGTAAACTGATTATAATTATAATATATTCTAGTGTTAGCATATGTTATTTAAATAGAAATATAAATATAATCTTAGCAGACTGCATTTGTAGTAGTTGCCTCTGCGGCGTAGGCCTCTCCTAAATCTTTCCAAATATCTCGTTCTCGCGCTACTCGCATCCAACAAGATCCACATTTCTGTATAAAAATGTCTCTCCATCTCTTACTTGATCTTCCTTTTCCTCTTTTTTTGTCCGTTGATATCTACTATGTTATACGTTTTGTCCATCGATTGTAGTTAATTCTACATATGTGTCCTACCCAGTGCCATTTGATAAAACTCGCTCTTTTCCTTACATCTACTATTTTCGTTTTCTTTCTGATGGTATCGTTTATAACCTTGCCTTATAGTCTTATTCCAAGCATACTTCTTTGCATTTTACGTTGGTTTATGGCTACTTTGTCTTCGTCTTCTCTTTTCATTGACCACGTCTGGAAACCATATGTTAGACATGGCAGTATGGTCGTCTCATACAATTTCTTCTTTATATTTTATACTGAAATTTTTATTTTTCATTATTTCCTTCATTCTCCAATATTTATTCCAATCTAGAGTTGTTCGTCGTTGTATCTCTTTCCTCGTATTATTTTCAAAAGATACTAGCTGTCCTAAATATAGTATTCTTTTGCATATTCAATTTTTACCCTTATTAATGTGACGTCATAAGGATCTCGGTTGGTAAGAATCTTGTTTTTGGTTGTGTTGATAGACAATCGTACCTTTTTACTTTCTATTGCGAGTTCACTAATCATGCTCTGTAATTCAGTAGCGTTTTCTGCAAAAACCACAATGTCGTACGCGAAACGTAGGTGGTGTAGTGACTCGCCATCTACATGTATCCCTTTGTTTCCTAGTTTAGACATCGAAAAATCGATTCAAGAAACGCTGAAAATAACTTTGGGGAAAGTGGGTTACACCTTTTTGTATGGGGAATTTCGCGCCATCTTGCTCTAGGCGCACTTTAGCGTGGCATTTTGAATAGACGCTTTTTATTAGATTTATGTATTTCTTATCCACTCCTTGTTATGTTTACGATATCCATATTGCTACGAAATACAGAGAATCGAACTCTTTTGTGTAGTCTATGAAACACATATATATCGTCTTTTTATATTCTTTTACCTTTTCTATTAGTTGCGTTATAACTTGTATGTGGTCCATAGACGAGTAGCTTTTGCGAAAGCCCGCTGGTTTTCTTCGAGTGATTGTGTTATTCTGTTTAGTACGACCTTTGATAATATTTTATACAAGTTAGTCATGAGGCTAAGAGTAACCTAAATAGGATAGGATATATTAGGATAGTGACGTCAAACGTAAAACGGAAATCATAGAAACAAAACTTCTTAAGTGACAGCCTTATAGCAGCAAACGCTGCGTTCAGCAAAGAGAAGAGCGTGTTTAAAAATGCGAAAACACTGTAAATGCAAGAAGCTTTTGGTCGTTTCATGTGCTGACAAATGGGCATATATTTAGTACTGAACTTCTGACTTTCATATAGTGCATGGTGAGATAATGTTAATCGTGGTGCACCCAATTAAAAAAAATATCCCAGAAACCAAAATATATACTCATAAGACGAATACAACACAGAAAACTAGGTAGAGTTTAGCACGAGGACGTGGCTTACGTATGAATATCACTAATATAAGAAGCTTATGTGAAAAGTTCTGTTTATGTTAATTTTAATATCTTTATTAGCCTGCGGCGATCGACTTCTACTCCGAAAACATAAAAATTCATAACTTACCATACCAAACAACTATTACAACGCACTATACCATTTCAAAACAAATATAAAAAAATTGTATAAGTGGCTACATAGAGTAACGTTTTACTAACAATTTAGATTTAGAAAAAAAATTTAGGCTGAGTAAACCTAAATGAGAAAACTTTGCCAAACGCCGTTTGCAGAAACCCGATTTTTCAAGGGATAAAAAAACGTAAGGACGAAAACCGTCGTCTTCAATTAGTTTCAGAAAGTAGTTAAGTGTCAACACTTATGTTACATTTAAACGGGGATTAGGACAGTACTTATTGCCATTTTATTAAGACGATGACTACCTTAATCCTGTCGCTGTGATTGAACTTGGTGTGAAACCTTTTTGTGTACACACATGTATATATATATATATAGGCTTAAGGTGGTATAAAAATAGGATGTTCGTCAGTAAAGTGGTAACAATAATAATAGTAGGGTTCTGTGGCATTGTGTAGTAATTGCACCTCGTCAGAGATATTCACCTAAAAGTGCATCGATGGCTTCTAGGCTTTCTGGCTTAGTTTATGCCGTTATTCCCTTAACTATTTAAAATTAACTGTACGCGGATATATAATAACCACTACGAGGATATGGATCATGTTTTCACATGCAAAACTACAAGAGTTGTACTAAAAAGAGTTGTACTACCCTAATAAACGGTAATAAAACGCAGGAGGATAGTCAACTAATCTCACAATTTTTGCAGGCGTTACAACAAATAGACTGATCCAATTCCGATTATACTTTTAAAAAAATCCATTAACTTAACAGTTATGTTTGGTTCCACTACCATTAATGTATTCAAAGTCAAAAAACGTATCAGAGTTTATAGAGTCAATAATACAAATAATGATTGTCGTCTATTGTGGCTTAAATCAAAATTATTAATATTGTACTATGCATAATTTTTTATATCCGAAATTTATTTTAGTTTTACGGTTTCAATTTATACTAGTATCAGATAAATTATATAATAAGAGTTTAAAGTAACTTCATAAACACCTATATAATAATCTACATAATACTAAGGCACAAGTTACGAATGAATAGATGCGACAATAAACTTCAAAATTACCAAACTCATGATTTACAGCTGTAAATATAACAAGAAAATGCTAGGAATTTCTATTGAGTAATAATTATAATGTCTTAGGTAAATTTCCTTTTACATCTTGAGTATTTGAACATACTCCGATGGTTATATAACTCGTCATCAGTGACCGTAATTATCGATTAAGTATACATAATTCACTAGTCACCTAAGTTAATGCGATGAAACTCATGTTCAAAGTATCTTTTGGATTGTAATGACGATTAAAAGTTAAGTGTATTATTTATTTTAATAATAAAGTTAATAAATATACAAAAAAAGTCACATTAATTATATCTATTAAAGAAGTTTTACAATTCAATAGTAAATTAAAATGATTTAATTATTAATAATTATTTATTTAAATTACGAGTCTTAGAAAATTACGATTTTTAATGTTAAAGTACAGGAGTAACTTTTTGTATAAAACTAAAATTTAAGACGTACTATATTTTAACATAAGCTACTCGTAGATAAGACGGAACAGTTTAATATGTTTTGCAAACTCACAGTAAAATGTATAACTTCTGAAAGTTACTGACACATTCGTACAAAACTTACTCCGTATCCGTATCAAACGTACTGTAGACGTAGTCGCTATAAAAATTTATTTAACGGTATAATCGAAATTTGAGAAAAATAATATTAGATGAAGGAGACTTTTTTACATAAAAGGTTTATGTTATACTCAGGGTGATAAACTAGCACATAGTTCACCTGATCTTACGTGTGTACGTGACCCAACATGCATATGCATTGTTACCCCTGAGGATACAGAGGGAAGTAAATAGGTCGTTGGCCCTAAAGACCTATACAGCTTCAAGGAGTACGCCGACGCTGCTGGCTCTACGACGGCTGCAACTCCGCTGCACTCCGACCCCTGTGGTTGAAGAACGACTGTCGTCATGACAGATCCGGGCGAGTAGAGAAGGTACGAAATCTCGGCCCGGATCGTTATCTAAATGGAGGACAGGCTGATTTAAGAGCGGCCAGGATCACGAAAAAAAATTTGAGATAAGCATGATAATATTTGCGCTATAAATTAGCAAAGTGTTCACAAGTGTTGAACATTTTAAGCGTGAATCATAAAGGTTTAGTAATTTGATCAAGGGCAAGATTCAATGTCACTTTTACCTTAATGGTTCAGATTTGATTTACGGATAGTCTAGGAGTAAAGAACAGATAAGGCGACTTAATGGTTTGTAATTCAAGACGTTTAATAGGAGTATTAACATTGTCTGCGATTATATTATTAAACGTTATATTAGTTTCTATTAGTTCACCGATCTTAAAATTTATGTGTACATTGGAAAATAGCTTGGATAATAGCACCGTGGTAACTCAGTTTCTAAGAGCATCCGACTGAGTCCTCGGTGCTGGCACCAATTAAATTTTTATTTAGACATAAATATGATATAAAATATATAAATAAATTTAAATTTTCCTTTAGAGTTCATTTTCCTCTCAGGTTGGTAGTGAAGGAAAACATGACGAAACATATCAGCATATCTAAGAAATAAATTTAAAAACAAAATTTCCACGATATTTGAAATCAGCCAATACGTAGTGGCTCTTAGAAGTGGTAGAGTCAAGTATCAGCTTGACTGTAGGGAAGTATCACCGCTTCGCAGAATACTTGCGTAAAGTAGATGTATCATATACTTCTGCATTTTGTCCGTCGAGGAAGGCATTTGGAGGGCAACCCTCTCTCCATCCCCGAACGACATGGTAGTGTTATTTTCAAAAAATTTACCGCAGTAGTGTACCAAGGTCCTGGAGGATCCTCGACCACGCTCAGCCTGGCGTCCACCCTATGTGCCTTGGGCGTGTAGAAGGAGGCTGACTTGCGTATTTTGGGGGGGACAATTCCTCTCTACAGCATTCCTTCAAGGGCCAAACGGAGCAAGAAGGCTACGGCAGACCCTGTCATGCTTTCAATGAATTTCTGCAATTTCAGGATACTTCATTCCAAACTTAACGCTCCGTCTGCCGTCTAGAGACGGCGAAGCCGGCCTTGGTGTTTTACTCACCGAGACGCATTAATATTTCTCATCTTATATATAAAAGCAAATGAAAAAATGTTACAATTTGAGTGGCGTAAGTGGAAAATATGTATATACGTATGTAGGTATATGTGATATTACAAAAACATGACCACATAAATTATGATTGTCATATGTAGTGGTTATATATATTCATATATTGGTTAATCTATGAATGTAAAACAGAATGAAAATTTTATTTAAAACTGAGGTATTATTGGGATATAGTCCAAAGAAAAAACATCTGGTCAAAGTTGGAAAAGTTATTTATGTTTACTCTTAAAACGTATAAAACTTGAATGAGAAAACTTTCCCAAACACCTCAGTAAAAGCTTAAGGTGTTTAAGAATGAATGAAAAAAAGAAATAAGAATAAATCTTAGGTGAGAATCGGCAATTCTACCTTTAGACAGCTTTGGGAAATTTTGTAAGTACCATCATGTTGGCTACTTTAAACATGGATGAAAAGGAATATGTGCAATTTGAATATAACGGAACTTACAAGTGCAACGATAATTCTTGTTCTGTAAAAAAGTTATATATATTTTGTGTTAATCAATATAAATGAAACCAAAATTAAATGTTAATCCAAACTTATCTCAATACAACACTTAAATGCACATCCAAAATGGTTCATCAAACGTAGAGACAAAGAAGCAAAATTGTGTTTATGATTTTATTATATGTATATATTGAAACCTGAGTTAATGTTAGAAAGTTCAGAGATCGTTTTGTGGACTGGATAATTATTTTACGTGTTATTCAAATTTCTTATATTTATTTGCATACAACCTTCGTGTGCTATAAATCTAAGCTCTTTGATTGAGAATAATCGAATTTGAGATTTTAATATTTACAAAGCGTTTCAGATAAATTAAAATCATACTTTCTTAACATTGACATTGCAACAGATATACTATTAAATACTAGATTATACTAACAAAAAGACGAAAATAATTTATAATAGAGTTATTAAAATAATTGCAGACGGCGACCTTAAAAGATGTATGGGTTGAAGAAAGAACTTATCGATATTCTCCCTTTCGAAAAATCAATGGTTACGTTGGTTTTTCGATTTTTATGCCAAATTTTAAGTTGCTTCTTGCTTGAGTCTAGATATATATCTCACCATGAAGCTATTCTATCTATAAGAGCTAGACTATCTCCTTAAAACAATAAATTTTATTCATACGCGTTTACACATCATCGGGATGTGTACATTTGTACACATCCCTCACGTTACACTACATTTTTACATTGACTAGATCAGGATCTGGAATTGAAGAGAACCATAGGATATTAGGTAAATCCTGCTGATAATAGCATTTCCTCTGCTCTACGGGGACGGCGGTTCGGGCCGGTGGTGCATATACATATAGGCACAGTCAAGATATGACCCTGACCGTGCATTAGCCAACAATATATTTTGACTTACTTTTAGTGCGATAATACCGAATAAAAATTCACGTGGTTAATGATGAGAAATATTACAAATACGCGATAGATCCATAAGTATGAAACGGAATTTGCCATATATTTGGGTGCCTATGTC